>CM028366.1:2097395-3488228 GCA_016624345.1 Platycodon grandiflorus | reverse complement strand
AAGAAAAAATAAATAAATAAAGTAAATTGAAGAAGAACATTTAAAAATACTTGGGCATGTTGAAGAATAATTAAAGTATTGATGATGATTGTGACAGAAGCCACCAATGAAAAAAATGACACTTTTCTTAAGGCTGAAAAACCCAGTTTTTATTTCATTTGTTTTGAAATTAGTGTAGCTTTATATAGTTTTTTCGCATCTTCTAGATTTAAATTCACATGTGTTAGGATACAACAAATATTTAGATTTGCAAATCTCCCTCATAACTTAGTTTGAATTATTGGCAGTATCTTACACTTTATTATGTCAACGGTATCCTTATATTTTCTTATTTTTATTTCCATTATTTTAATTATATACAAGTAGAGACAAACTATAATATTGCGTTAGTACCTAATAATTGAGGGTATTATAAGCATAATATTCTAACAAGAAAGATTCCTAGTTAAGTTGCGTCACTTGGAATGTACAAAAAGCACCTTTTTTTTTTTTTTAAGCACTCCCTCCGTCTCGTCTTTAAATTATTGTTTTTTTCTTTATCAATTTCAAAATAATTGTCATATTTAAAAAAATTTCTTTTTTTTTGAATATCACTATTATCATTTTACTCTTACTTTTTTCCTTACTTTAATTATGGACACGTACAAATAGTCATTAAAGAAAATTACACATTATACCAATATTAATAATCAAGTCAATTGTTTTTTCTTAATCTGTGTGTCAGATTAAATAAGACAATAATTAAGGGACGAAGGGAGTATTTTTTTAAGACAAATCTTATTACGAGTTCGAGCTTATGATATTAGATCAAGCTTGTAAATTTGATCTAACGGTATAGAGATTTAAGTAAATTTAATCCGACATCATTAACACTAAAACTTGTAAAAATACCACAAATTCAAGCTCGTAATATCAAACTTCATTTTTTTTATATTTGATAGTCGTCTTTTCTATAATGACTAGAGTTTGCACCTTGTTTGGTAAAAAACAATACTTACACTCCATCCGTTTCAACTAAAAAGTATAATTTTTTTATTTTTTTGAATTAACTAAATTAAAGTTTGACTGACAACTTACATAAATTTATTTGTTTTACAAAGACATATAATTAGGATGTAATTTATAGTATTCTTAATATAGTTTTTAGTGAATGAGATTTTATTTTTGACCGTTAAAAATAAAAAAAGTGGACTCTTTGGTCGAAACGGAGTGAGTCACTCTTACTCTGTTTTTGGTTGTTTCTTAACAATATTGACAAGTACGTGATTCCAGTAGTAGTTAGAATGAGAAAGTAGGTAGGTACCTTCGGACATGGAAGACGTAGCTTCCTTTATCCCTCCCACAGCCGATAGAACTGTCAAAACAAAATTAGATAAATTTTAGTCGAAATGTATCCAATCAATCATTCTTAATTTGCCGTGCGCCATGATCGAACCGAACGTTGTTTATTTTTTGAAATTTAAAAAGGTTTATTAATTACTGTAAATGAGATTTCATTCTGACAGATGACATCTATCGACAAAGAGCTAGCTAGAATACTTTCAAAGAAACAGAAAATAAGAAAACAGATTAAAAAATAATAATAATAATAATGGAGTATTGTATTAAGAAAAAGATGGATCGAGATTGAGATCGAGTTACCGGAGATGCAAGGAGTAAGGACGCCATCTCCAATGACCATGGAAGTACCGAGCATTGTGGCAAAGAGTAGAAAGAACTTAGCAAAAGGACTATTTTCTAGTCTCGACTTGAGTTTTGATGCTCTTCTCATGCTTGTATTCGGCAATTCAAGTCGAAAAGTTGATACATCACTATCTTCTATTTCTTGACTCGGTATCAAACCTACCTTTGCGTATCTACATATCAACGAGTACAACGCAAATGTCCCTCCTGATCATCACAAAATAAAAATCAATATATGCATATAAAAAATATATACATAAATCTCGCTCTATAATAAATTCGAGTTTCAACTAAAGGTCACACTAGTCTAAAATATTCCCCATATTGTTTTCCTTTCTTCTTTAAAATTTTGTATTTCATTACATTTAATTACATAGTCTTATTTTTTATTTTTATTTTTCGGGACATTCTATTTAAATTAATCAATCCAAACTATAGAAATGTTTTACAGTAACTTTCAAAAATACTAGCTCCGTAGATTTATTTATTTAATGAGCTTAACAGAAAAGAGATAATATGGATGGCAACAAACCTCTAAGTTAGAGAATTGAACATTCATTACCTTTAGTTATACTCTCCCCCCCTAGGTTTTACCTCCACGCCGTTCGAAAAAACTATTCACGGAGTTGACCCTCCGTGTTATAAAGTTAGTTAAGACTGACTGATGTTTCTTAATAAAAACTGATTGTTAAAATCAACCATTTTTTTCTTTTCTTAAATGAGTACTACTACTCAATAATTTATACTTCATCCGATCCTAAATTATCATATTGTTTGAAATTTTTTGGTCAAACATAATTTTTTTCAAATGCAAATTTAACATATATATATATTTTTTTAAATCATAAAATATGTAATTCGTAGTACTTTAAATGTTCTACAAATCACGTATTTTATAATTTTGAAAAAAATGAAAATATTTATGTTAAATTTGTATTTTAAAAAATATCATTTTTGACAAAAAAATTCAAATCGAACAATTATTTTGGAACGGGAGAGAGTATCCTTTATACAGAGTCGTTATGTATACTTTTGGCTGGTTAGATTTTACCTCCAGGCAGTTCGAAAGAATTATTCAAAAAAAAAAAATCAATATTTTATTCATTTATTGTTCTTATTCACGGAGTTGAACCTCCATGTTCTAGAAATAAAAAGTTACCAATGTTTCTTAATAAAAGCTACTCCCTACGTAACTTGTTTTAAATTATTGTCTTGTTTAATTTTTTAAGTTAGTTATAATAGATCATTTTTAAGTAAAAATTTGATGTATATATATATATATATATATTTTCTAAATTACAAAATACGTAATTCGCAGTACTTAAAAAATTTGACGTACTGCAAATTATATTTTTGTAATTTTGAAAATAAAAAATATATATGTCAAATTTTTATTAAAAAAACAGTTCGTTTGACTCAAAAAAATCAAACAAGACAATAATTTAGAAACGAAAAAATAATTGTTAAAATCAATCTTTTTTTTCTTAACTCAGTAGTTAGTAGTGCGCTCAATAATTTATATCTTATATACGGAGGAGTTAGGTATACAAATATTTACAAATTTATACTTTTGAAATTGAATCAATTAAGTTTATGTTAACGAGGTAAATGTAAACAAAAAAAATCAAATGAAGCAAAGAATGGATTCATAGTTTGACATGTCACACGAATGTATAACATAATATGAATGTGAAATTAAGGATCATACCATCTCCATGTTTGTTGGCTTGTAAGAAGATTATATATATATAAGAAGACTTGGTAATATGAATGAATGTGAAATTAAGGATCATATATATATATATATATATATATATATACCATCTCCATTGTCGTTGGCTCGTAAAACGACGAAAACGTATTTGATGAGAGGAATCAAAGTAAGGGTGTAGAAGATCAAAGAGAGAACCCCAAGTATGTCATCGTTATGATTGATCCCCTCAGTGAAGGTGCTAGCATATACGTACAACGGCGACGTACCGATGTCCCCGTACACCACCCCTATGCTCTGAAATGCTAGTTGTAATATCACTGACAAATTCACACCCTTCATGAATGATTAAACAAAATCATCAATTAAAACACGTACAATCAAATCAAATCAAATCAACATTTATAAGATTAATCGAATAAGCTTATGCTCGCCGTTAGACTGATTAACCCAATTCTTCAAGCTTTCGATCATATATGTTCCGGCCGGATCTAGCTAGCTAGAACTAATTACTAATTAATATTTATAGAATTACTTTCATAACAAGTACAGGTTGATCAGATATATACTATAGAGAAAGGTGTGAACCTTGTTATCATGGGAGTGACGGGACCGGAGTTTGCGGGATTCGATGTCTAAAGAGTCATAACGTCTGAGTTGTTGGTCTGAATTATACTCTTCTTGGCTGTCTTCAGTAGGTGCAACATCTTCAATAGACATTTTCAGGAACGTCAAATATGGGGCGTCAATTGTAAGGTGTTGGAAAATAAGGGGTAGTAGAGAGGTTTTTATATAGGGGGAAGAGAGAGAGAGAGAGAGAGAGAGAGAGAGAGAGTGAGAGTGAGAGTGAGAAAGAGAGAGGTGTTCCAGTAGGTGTGAAGATCATCGTGGGTAATGAGACGTCCGAGGGAGAGAAGTTGGCGGATATTCGCCACCCACAAGGTGGCGGGATTTTATTTCAAAAGATTATCATGGGTCAACATCATATCGTTAATCTACTACTAGAAAATAGAAATAGGTTGTGTTAATTTTTTATTTCATTTAGTTAAAACCCGAGTATAGCAAACAAAATAAATAGGTGCATTCCTTTGAAAATTCACACATTGTTAGCAGTTGAATAAAATAGTTTATAATTCGAAGATATTGCTACAAAATGTCTCCTATTTTCAATACCTTCTCTTTTTAGTTTAATATAAAACATTAATCTAACAAAGTTGTAGGCATTGAACCTTCTATTAACACACGTTTATAGTGTACATGAGGTCACAACTTTGTTAAAGAATACAAAGAAATCATCTATTTCTAATGAGAATGTTCAAGATCAAGAGGATGAAGCTTACTATTAAGTAATGGACAGAATGAACATGAAATTTACTGAAAATCGTTACACATGTTGAATTATTTAAGTTTGATGTTTGTTTTTATTCATTTGACGATTAAATTTGGACATTCAATTACAAAGCTGTCTATGAGTTGGCTTTAATTTGTATTATTATTTAATTTCTACTGTATTATTTTATTTACTTTTTTTAAAAAAAATATGTTTTTAATATATGTCTCTTTGTCTAGAGTTACCAATCCTAAGAACCTTTGAATTTTGATATGTAATAGTAATAATAGTAGTAATTGTATGTTGCTCCCTTCTTTTTGGGTGTGAAGCGGTCTCAAACCAAAAATTTTGAATTGTTTTATTTATGTCGATAATAGACTTTGTGCATTTATTATATCGAACTCATAATCTTTACGTTTTAATTATATGTTTAATTTTTATATATTGTGGTCATTATACATCGAACACATAATTTTTATATTATAATTATTTATTTTATTAACCTTAAGTTTTTTAATTATTTTATTTTATTAACTTAAGTTTTTTAATTATTTAATATGTAAATGATTTAAAATGACATCATTTAATATGTGGTATGAAGTTTGTTTACTTGTTGACATGTAGAAAGTACAAGCAAAGTACCCATCCTATGGACGTGGTAATTCAAAAACTATAATACAAATACATATATAATTTAAGAGTATTTGTTAAAAATTAAATATAATACAATTGCAATTTAAGATTAATAAATGAAAAAAATGTGAAAGTTTCACTAAACAAACGCAAAATAAGAGGAACGAGATAAACAAACAATTGATCATGAAAGAGAAGTCAAAATGGAACCTAATGTGAATAGAAGCCCATAATTTATACTCCCTCCAATCCAAAATTATTATCTGTTTGACCTGATACACGGATTAAGAAAATATAATTGACTTGATTATTAATATTGGTATAGTGCGTAATTTTTTTAATGTCCATGTGTATGTGGTTCATAATTAAAGTAAGAAGAAAAAAGGTAAAACGTTAAAAGTGATGTTCTAAAAAGAAAATTTTCAAACAAAATAATTATTTAAGGACGAACAAACAAGGAAAACAGAACAATAATTTAGGGCAGGAGGGAATATGATTTCTTTTGACATTTAATAGGACTTGGAGCGTCCACAGTGGTCTTCTTTTAGCACCCTCTAAAACTTGCTTTAGAGAATTATAGAGAATCGGAGCTCTGCAATGGCCTCCCAAGACAACTCCCTATCCCCAAAAGCAGCTAAATCACTCTCTACCGATAGAGAGTAATTTAGCTGGAATAGTAAATTTATTGGGCGGAAAATTATCTACCGTTCTCTCATTTTGTACCAGTCTTCTTCCCCTTTTCCTCCATTTCATTGACGCAACAGTTTTCTCCTTCTCCTCCATTTCATCGCCCAATTTTGTGAATCTGAAAGTTTGAAAACTTCAGATATATCTCGCGCCTTAGCGAGGCTTCCGGTGTGCGCCTTAGCGCAGAGGGGTGCAAATTGAAAATAACTTTGGCTGCCGGTGAGTGCCTTAGCGAGCTGGAGGATCGCACACCGACCTTAGCGCAGGGGGTGCCAAATTGAAAATAACTGCTGTCGGTGAGCGCCTTAGTGCGTTGGAGGATCGCGCCGGTGTGCGCCTTAGCACAGGGGGTGCCAAATTGAAAATAACTGCTGCCGGTGAGCGCCTTAGCGCGTTGGAGGATCGCGCCCTAGCGCGAGGTCAAAAAAAATATATAAAAAGGAAAAAAAATTATATTTAAAATGTTTTTCAAACATAAATTGCCCCTTTGATTGACATATATTTTTAGATAAAGTAATTAAAATTATTAAGGCATATAATATTTTTTTATAGAATATAAAATTTAAAATATATAATATTAATTTTGATTGTGGTGGGAAAATAGAATGGTAGTTAGGTTTGTTAGTTGAGATGATAGAGATTTAATTTTTAGAGGGATATATAGAGAGTTATTGTTGGAGTGAATTTATTTTTAGAGTAAAAAAAAAAACTTATTTTTAGAGTGTTGAAAAAGTGAAACTTGAACGGAAAACGAGATGTTTAGAGAGTGGTATAGGGAGTTATTATTGTGGATGCTCTTAGTATGCTTTTCAATTATATTGGTAAAAGGTGGGCTATATATTTTATCTATATTAAAAAATTAAATTTTTTTAAAAATAAGATTGAAATTTCATACGTGCAAAATGCAGCTCACCGTGTGCTAAATGCAACCTCTTTAGCCAAAAGACTATTGTGCCCCTGCATTTAGCACATTAGGGCGTCCACAGTGGATGACTTGGATCCACTCTCTAAAATCAATTTTAGAGATTTTTAGAAATTTTTATCCTCCCTTGATCCTACAGTGGTTCCTCTAGTCCACCCTCTATCTCTAAAATCAACTAAATCACCCTCTAAATATAGGGGGAGTTTTAACATAAATAGTGACTCAAATCCTCTACATTTTCCTCACTTTATTTGAGCACAATATACTTTTGTTTAATATTTTGGAATAAAAATTATTAAAATATACTCTCTGTCATTAAATTATTATCTTATTTTTTTTTATCCGTTCCAAAATAATTATCTTATTTTTTTTATTCGTCCTTAAATAATTGTCTTGTTTGAAATTTTCATAGGTTAGGAGATCATTTTTACCATTTTACCCTTATTTTTTTCTCTATTTTAATTATGTGTCATATACACATGGACATTAAAAGAAACTACACATTATACCAATATTAATAATTAAGTCAGTTATTTTTTGTTAATCAGTGTGCCGAGTCAAATAAGACAATAATTTAGGGACGGAGAGAGTACAACATATTTTTCATAGTATATAAAATTTAAAATATTTTATTTTAATTGTGGTGGAAAATATAAATAAAAAAGAAAAAATATAATGGTTTGTTAGTTGAGATGAGAGATATTTAATTTTTAGAGGGTTATATAGAGAGTGCTTGTTGGAGTGAGTTTTTTTTTAGAGTGTTAAAAAAGTAAAACTTGAACGGAAAACGAGGTGTTTAGAGTGTGATATAGAGATATATAAGGAGGTCTTATTGTGGACGCTCTTAGGGGCTACATTTTAGAGTGTCGTCCATTTTTTTTGACACTAGCTAAGAGAGTGTCGCTTCTTGGAGGCAACACTACCTTCACTAGTGTCACCCAAAATAATAAAATATATAACTCGTAATACAAATTATGATAATAATTTAGGAACAAAGGGAGTAATTAAATTTTTTTGTAACAAAGAGGCGTTAACTAATTTTGTTGCCACAGATGTGTACTGTACCAGTATGTATCTAAGTTACACGACCTACGATATTGGTTGGACTTAGACTAGGGATGGACCGGGGTAGGTCATATATATTTCACATTTAATATAATAGGTTATTCTTGGTTACTATAAACAATTATTAATTGTAATAAATACATACTTTTAGTTGAAAGGGGTAATGCTTAGGAGCTCAGTGGGAGTTATTTCAGTCAAGTAGTCACGATAATGTAAATTATTTTTAATATTAATATTTGAGTTGATATTTAACGTCTTTTATAGTAAAACTATTATAGAAAGTATTATGTTTGAACTTTTTTCACGCTTTTTTAGAACAAAAAAAATAATAAAAAATGATAGGGAGTATTAAGGGGATTACCTTGTTACTAAAAGAAATTAATCTATAAAATTAAAATAATTGTACGTATATATGATATGATGCGGAAGCACACCCTCAAATAATATTCTTTACGTCCTAGATAAATATTTTTAATTGACAAAACATATGAATTAAAAATTTTAATTAATGATATGCTACAAAATATTGTCCGATGATAATACCCATAAAAATTAATAGAGTTCAACTATTTTAAATAAATGGGTTAAAATGTGTGTTATATTAAATAAAATTTTAAAAATATATTAAAAAATATATACATTAAAAATAGTAATTGAGTTGTCACAAAATAAAAAATAAAAATATTTATATGACGGGACGAAACGAAAGGAGTAAAATTTTGCACTTTTGTTGGCACCATGCTTTCCCCAAATACAACAATTGTTGCTACAAACAAAGCAGTGACGAAGAATTCACGTGCAGCTGAGCCTCAATCACGTGTGACATTTTGTCGGCTTTCGCCATCAACATTCAACACCAGGTTCCTAAGAGGTTCATTAATATTTAATAATGGCAGGCACCTACACCTTTAGCCTTTAGCCTTGTTTGGCTTAATTGCAAACCCATCCCAAGAATATGAATAATCGACAGGGAGATCCCAAGAGCTAATAATAATTGTTTAAATTGACCGTTAACTTAAGATTTTTTTTTTAAAAAAAAAAAAGCATAGAATGAGTAATTTTTAACTTAAATTAAAATCTTTAAAAAAAAATGAAACTAAAACTTGTTCATCGCTTTCGCCCCAAATATCATACGCCTTTAAATTGACGGTAAACTTGTTCATCGCTTTCCCGCAAACGACAAACTCTTTTTTACATGTCCAAAGAAGATGTAAATTTCATTTTCACACATGCAGTCCCTTGGTTGGTCGACGTTCACTCATGAGTTACTAAAATTAATTGACCTCCCATAGTCTCTCTCTCTCTCTCTCTCTCAATTAAATCAATCCCTCCCACTAGAACCGCACGAATAAGTTATTACTCTTTTCGTTCGGGATAAATATTTTTATTTTTTACATTAGGATGTACCAACTAATGAACTTAAAGACTTTTGATTTATCTATTATCTATCATTTTTTTTAATACTATATCCTTAAAATTTCATTTAATATAACACATCTCAAAAAAACTTAATTATTTAGAATAGTTGAACTCAATTAATATTTATAGATATTATTGTCATAACACATTTTACAGCACATCATTAATTATGTTTCTTAATTTCTGTATTTTATCCACTAAAAACATTTATCCGAAACGAAGGGAGTATATTGGTGAATTTTACAATCTGTTTTGGGTCTAGACAATCTTTGATCAAACATGAATACATTTAAGTAAAAATTGACGTTTATTGTATTATAACAATAATTTAGGAATGGATGGAGTAGAATACTATTCCCTCAGTTCCATCCAAAGAGTTTACTTTTAAAAAATATAATAATTAGGAAATATATAAGTAGTATTGAAGTTGGTCATAATTACAAAAATATTTTAGCATAGTTAATATGTTTATATCACATGTAGAAGATAAAGTTAAAAGTTTAATAAAAATGTATACATAATTTTTTTAAATGTACTCTTTGAATGGAAAGTCTCAAACTAGAATAGAGGGAGTATTAATTGACGCTAAAAATTGGGATCTTTGTATTTGTTATTCAAATGTTTAGGAAGACAATATAGTTTGGCCAAACTTTAGGAGATGACGCCATATTTAACCCCGAGATTCCTATGTCTATTGTATTTTTTTTTTTTTAAATCTTTTCCATATCTTTTTATGGTGCATTTCATGAAGCCCTCCTTGATTTATGAAATCTGTGATGCGTAAATTTCAAGAAAAGATTTTAAATGATTTTTGGGTACTAGAATGGATTCATTCTAAATTGTGACTAGTAGAAAGACTCATTTATGGGGACCAATGGATTCTAAATTGCCTTGATTAGCTTATCGAGCAATCTAATTGAGCAGTTATTTTATATAAATATTATTCCCTCAATCTCAAAATAGATGTTTCCTTTCGATTTTTTTTTTTTTTTATAAATTAAGATCTATATATGATCTATCTATGTTGGCCGCCTTGGTTTGTTGGGGGGTATTTTTGTACTAACGCGTTTAATTAAAGAAAACAAATTACAGTAAATACTAAATAGATCACGATTTCATATCAAGAAGGATCGAAAATCTCTTGATCCCACATCTTGTTTTCATTTTTATTGTTTTACTACTAGATCTTCACAATATATAGTACTGCTTAAATATTTTCTATTCTCTCTCCCACTCATTTTTATTGGTTTACCTTTTTTTTACTTGTCTTAAAATTTTAATGCGTACTAGTTTCCCCCTATAATATATTCCTAACTAAAGTACTAAAATAGTACTTGTTGATTTCCAATACCATTAAATTAGGGTATAAATGATGCAAATAGTCCACATGCAAAAATTATGTTTATAATCTCCAAAAACTTTTTAACTTTACCTTTCATATGTGATATAATAATTTTGACTTTGCTCAAATATTTTTGTAATTATGACTCACTAAATAATACTTATATATCAATTAGTTATTAAATTTTTGAAAAATAGACTATCTGAAGTGAAACGAAGTGAGTAGTATTAAACAATGATAGTAGAGACATTAATCTAAAATGGTGAGTTTTTATCTTGTGGCCATAATTCTCTGTTTGGTACCTTAATTATTAGTATATTGGTATTTATGGAGTAATTTTCTACGAAGTAATTATTATTTGTTGTTTTTGTTTTGAGGAAGATGACATTAAAAGGAAGCATGAGGTGGGATTGTGTTCTCTATTCAAAAGTATTGGTCTTAAGAATTGATATAATCATCAATTATGTCGGAGTTTAGCTCCAGAATACTATCTTGTAAAATTAACTTTAATAGGTGGTTAATGTTTTTCTAACAACGGACAACTCTATATGATTCTTTCCCATATCCCAAAAAATAAAATAAAAATGTCTCTATGATGAATATTGCTCAATCATTTTTTATTTAATAATTAAAAAAAATAGATGTTTCTATGATGAGTATTGCTCAATCATTTTTATTTATATATTAAAAAAATAGATGTTGGGAAAGAATAAAGAGATTTTAATGTATTGTTGTTTTGCACTTAGAATCTGTCTGTCTGTCTGGATAAAATGAATCAAAATTCAATATAGTACTGGATTTCATTGCAATAGAATAAAATTCTTATTAATTGTAGAATTAAAATTCAAGTTGAATTCTAATTTATATTTATCCAAACGGCCCCTGGGTGCAAAACAATAATATTATTACTATCATTATGCTTCCCCTACATCTATTTTTAAATATATATATATATATATATATATATATTTGATTGAGCGATATTCATCATAAAGTCGTCCTTTTTATTTTATTTTGTAAATTTCGTTTCAATAGAATTACTAGTCTACATTTTGGTTCGTTCATACAACTGACTTAAAATTTTACATTTATTTTTGAATTTTAATACCCCTGCATATGAAAAGCAAAATTTTTGTTTTTAGAATACAGAACTGGGATCTATATATGGTATTTGAATTCAAATTCAGTTTATATCTATTTTCATGATCCAAACAATGGAATTGGCATTAAAAGATAGTAATTAATTATTGCACTTTCCTGTCAAACCTTTACGATCCAATTTCAATATGAAAGCATTCTCACTTTCTTTTTTCTTAATTATATTAAATAGTTTATAGGTTGTTTCCTGGCTTCTCATATGCTAGGGTTTACAATAGTCAGCATTGGATTGCTAAATGGGATAATGCATGTCAATGTTAGCATATTCGAACAAAAGACTAGTCTACCAACGTGTAGGTTTTTGTAAGTCTTCGAAAATTTCTTCGAACATTTTGCAAGCCTATGTTATAATGTAAATTTGATCTGTCACCCTTTTCAAACGAGCCAAGTATAGCTGGCTTTTGTGCTTGAACTTTTGCAGTGTAAATCAGCTAAGGCAGAATAAACCATTGTTCCTAATACTATATGGCAAATACGAAAGACAGAGACACAAGGGGTGTGTGTGTGTGTGTGCACGCCCATACTAGATACTAATGACAGAGGGATGGTGGGGGGGCGGGGGGAGAGTGTGTGTGTCCGCACGCAAACACCTGTACGAGACACTAAAGATAGAGGGGCGGGAGCAGGAGTGTGTGTTTGTGCGTGATTGAGATCAGCTTAAGCAAGGGAAGCACTGAATGAACACATACCATGCAAATGAAAACAGTCGAGTAGATAGAATTCCGTTCTGGTAATGTTTAGTAGCATTGGATACAAATAGTGTGTCCAATTAGCACTTTCAGAATTGTTTATCACAAAAGCAATGTGCTAATTTAACATAGAAAGTCTTTTAATGGTGATTTTAATCATTGTAATGTTACCATAGGATGTCCTAAATCAATAACAGAGCATGCATTGTTTTTCTGACTTTGAAAGGTGAAATTCAAACATTCAATTTTGAAAATAAAAACAAAAAAAAATGCAGAAAGAACAGACCCATCTTAGAAATGGATTTTGCAGTTCCAGTAGTTCAAAGTTTTAAATGATTTTGACCAAATTTCAAGTTTAAGACTTGAATTCTAATGGCCACACCTTTTGATACTGGACAGAATTGAAAACAGATACTCCCTCCGTCTGAAATTGGGTATCCATTTTTAGTTTTTCACAAAAATTAAGGAAGTTGACTTTCAAGTCATTTTAGTAGCAAATTTACACGAATACCCTTTACTGATCCACGATAGGACATGATAGTTAGTAAACGTGAATTTTGTAAAATTATACAAAAATAGACAGTCGTTTTGGGACAGGAAAATTTTAAAAACTGAAACTTATTTTGGGAAGGAGAGCAGTATTCTGGAGCCAGACTCTGACTTAAGATTAATAACGAATTTGCTTCCTCTATGATCAATTATCCCTGCTTCCCAATATAATTTACAAGATATCAAGTAGAACAAAACAGGCACCACAAGAATAACAGGCTTCTCATCAATGGGCATTACTAAACTCACAACAAAATACAAAATTTCTCCAGGGTTCTTGTCTAATTTTCTACAGAAACACCATGAGAAATGGAAAACTTGGTGCAAATGCTGGAGAAAGAACAATCCTTATAAAGATGACCCAAATTAATGATCTTTGTGATGCTAACTAACATTAACACAAGTGAGCCTCGTAGAGAGCCTTTCAAATGCAGCTAGGTACTGCCAAGTTGTAAACAAAAAAGAATGGGCTTACTTTGAAATTGAAGTTCTTTGGCGCCTGTCAAAAATTGGATTTTCTACAAGCTCTTTGGCAGACGGTCGCCGAACGGGATCAGGGTCAATCATAGCCTGGACAGATTAGCACACCAGCATAAAAAGATAAGTGATGCTGCATACATGTTCTGATAACGTGCAATGCAACTAGAACTCCACTTTTCAACTACAACACTCCACAGTACAAATATGAAGCATTTGGTACAAGTGAAATAATGCATCATTGGAGTGCCTTAGTTGAAAAGAGAAGTGCTAATAGTGATGCCCTGTGATAACTGTGGGCTACATCTCAAATATAGACAATTTACAGTGAATTTGCACCTTGAGTAAATTCTGAAACTGCAGTGAATGGCCAGGAAGTAGAGGCAGTTTTCCTTCCCTAAGATTCAGGAAATGGGGCCCTGACTCTAGCAATGTAGACCCTTTAACAAGCTCATAAATAGCAGCACCCAAAGAAAATATATCAACTTTGTCAAGATGATCATAATTGTCGTTCAGTAT
Source organism: Platycodon grandiflorus (assembly GCA_016624345.1). NCBI lineage: Eukaryota > Viridiplantae > Streptophyta > Magnoliopsida > Asterales > Campanulaceae > Platycodon > Platycodon grandiflorus. The sequence goes on along the minus strand of CM028366.1, from coordinate 3,474,044 downwards.
TTCTTGGGGCATATAACGTGCATCACCCTCTTCAATTGGCAAGCTTTTATCAAGAAGAGTTGCACAGCCAAAATCACCAAGCTTATAAACACCATTCTTCACATAAATATTTTCAGGCTTTACATCTAAATGTGCTACCCCTTTTTCATGTATAAACTGCAATGCCTTGGCTATCTGTACAAAAATCATGAGTTTTATAATTAGAAGTTAAGCAAATACCATGCAAAAATTTACGGAGTTTACATTATAGGTCTCCCTTTCTTTAATTAAAATTACAGAAAGTATCAGATAGGGGGTGTTTGTAATTGATTTTGCAGTATTAACATGCATGGTGAAGTTCTATGATTTTGGATCTTCGAACATTTTTATTTTGCTTGAAGTGAGTAAAATTTTGAAGACCCAAGCAATTTATCCATGGCCCAGCGTCTTTCACTTTACACTAGTTCTTTGAAACGATATTTTTCAAAGCTGGTGAGCTGAGTGAAGTTCCCCTGTCCATTGACATTGGCATGTGGTTTATATAGAAAGTAAATATAATATTTCAATTATAAAGCTTTGATGCTACATGTTCTATAAAGTAGATTAACCTGGTACATTGCTTCTAACACAGCTCCCTCTGGACATGATTTAAGAAATTGGTTGGCGGATAGACTGTGATCACAGAGTTCCATCTGAATGTATAGCTGCTCATTTTCAAACCAAGAAGTATAATATCCAACAACATTTTCATGGGATCCTGCAAACGTAGTTATCGCCATTTCATACAGTGATACTGTTGACACAATGTGTAAAAAAGAAAAGAGAACAGCTAATCAGGGGATTAGGACACACCTAATGAAGCTAAGGCTTGAACCTCCATTAAAGCTTTCCGCCTGCAGAATATTATGCATATTACCATGCTTAACAGAGGGAATATATAGCTTTATGCAAAGTACAGTGACTGAAGGATTCAGTAGCTACCTTTCATTGTCCTGATGTAATTGCCTTGTGCTTTGTTTCACTGCATACATGCACCCATCAATTCTCTTCAAGACTTTGAAAACACGGCTGAAGTTTCCATTCCCTATTTGCTGGACAGCGGAACAAATTAAAATTTTAGACAGGTATCAAAATTGAAATGGGGAAAACAGTATGATATGAATGTCGCTCGCATACCTCTATTTCATGGAAGTCTGTCCAGTAGCGCGAAAGACCTTCACCACCAGCAAATGCAGGGAGAAAACCTACAGGTTGTGAGGTATATAGCTTGGGTTAATTTGCTGATGTTTCTATAACTGCATGCACCATCTTCAGTTTCATGTCTCAACATGGTCTACGAAGCACTGACACTCTTTGGAATGCATAGAAATGGAATTTGACAAATGTCAGGCATACGATGTGCCCAGACATGTCTGATATTTGCCCTTGGGTATGCAGCGATGCAAAAAATTTGTTTTACAACTTTAACTTAAAAGAATCTGTCACGTCTAGACACATTGGAGACACTCCTTGGACAGGCATGGGGGTCAAATGTTCATTTTGAAAAAAAATTAGGTCCAACCTATACCCTGTTTTAAAGTATGAAAACGTAAAATAAATATAATCTTGGGGTTAAAAACTTTTTTCTTTCTAACCAAGGTTCATATAGAGTGTTTGAAAGCACGAGTGTGTGTGTGTGTGTGTGTTTTATCAAGAATTGTACAATATAGCCCTAAACGTGCTTCCAAAATGTCATGCTCTTTTTCTTTTTTACTTTTATTATTGCTTTTGGGAAAGTTCCAAGCCTGCTTGTCAGTGTATTGTGTCGTGCTGTGTCAAGCCAATTTGTCAGTGTCGGTGCTTCCACATTTGTTCCATAACAAATATCAGGTAAAACTGGGAGGGGGCAGGGATTATACTAGTGAGCATGTCCATGATGGTTCCATGGTTTGCTACATTACCACAACTTGTCTAGGAACAAACATGTATGCCTCTTATGGTCTCAGCCTCCAACTTTCTTAAACACTAAATAATACATGTGTAAGTTCATGAAGAAAAAGAACACCAGTTGTTTACCTGAACATTTCGACCTGCGATTGCCAAATGGATCTATATCATCTTCAGTGGAATCCTTAAGGTATGGGTTCTTCATGCAAGGAGGCGGCATTACTCTACAGCGTAAAGCCACCGCAGATTGTGAAACATAACCCTGATTTTCTTGTGGTTCAGTTATCGTTGTTTCTTCTATTGTGCTTTCATCTGATCCCAAAGTTTCATTTGGCAGTTCGAATCCTGTTAAGGACAAGAAATTTGCAACTAAGAAATTTTAAAAAGAGGGTATCTGATAACTTCATTTGGGTTCAACATCAGAACAAACAAAGAGAGACTTAGAGCAATGGAGAGAGATGATAATTAACGAATATGCATAATACTATTAACCTGAGTTAGCAAAAAATTTGTGGACACACATGGAGAGATTATGAGCTGAGCACCAAAGAGGATGCTAATGCCCAGGACAAGAAAACAATCAGAAACAAAAGTCTATCGATCTCAGGTTAATATACAGCATAGTAACCAATCGAAAACGTGCATCAATATCACCGTATCATTTCAAGATTTATTACTCGAAGTACATGAAACTTACCAAATAAACAAGCATTACTCTAAAATAAAATGAAGGTCTCAATATAGGATTTTCTTTGTGATAAAAGAAAGAGGAAATACATGGCGGCCTATGACTCTGGGAATGAAATTTTCGTGTAGATGCATATCAATGCCAAAAAAAGATATGACAAAATGGCTTCTTCCATCCATGCTACTTACTTCACTGAAAGTAAAAACTGAGATCTTGGTAATTTTATCAAAAAACATTTTTTAGATTATCGTGTTTGCCTCATGCCACAATTGAGTTCCAGATTTTATGTAAAGACACAAATCCAGGCACTGGCTATTCCATGTTTCCGAGAACCAGATTAGACAGTTGCAAGGTTTATTCACAGTGGAATAACTTTACCATTATGCTAATGCCTACCCTTAGATAGCCATGGCCGAGTCCATGAGATAAGTAACTTATATTGACTAAGAATTTTAAATCCAAATTTTACCAAATTATATTCAAGCTAGACAATTGTAGAATATCAAGCCCACAATACAAATTCACAATCAATCTAACCTTGTCTTCGCCTTTTGCTTTTAACAGTTTTTACTTTCTCAGGTGACTTGGGGCAAGCTATATCTTCCTGCAAAATAAAGATTCAATCAATCAGTATCGCGAGAACAGAAATTTTTCACAATCCTTAAGATTGAAAATCACCTTATTGTAATTTGAACTGCTGTGGACAAGTGGCGCCTCAGGAGTAATATAGTCAGGTGTGCTGCATTAAATTAAAAAATAAAACATCAGAATAAATTATTAGCAGTCTAATTTATTGGTATATAGTATAATAAACGAAAAATGCATAAATTTATGAACAGTTAATATCCACTAGATTCGGCAGAAATGCAATGGCCAAGAACCCTAGGGCAGCTAAAAATGATGAACTTCAAAATCGACGAGGAAATCTTTTACCAGAAGAAATCCTGACTGAGAATGAAGTCTTTGTCCTCCGCAATAACATCAGCATCGCAACCGAGGGGCGTTGACGAGGAGGAAGGATGGAATTCTGATGGTCCTTGAGCTTCGGAATCGAGAAGATTCTGGAAACGAGAGGGATTAGGGATAGAAAGAGTGGAGGAGCCTTGTTTCTGGAGCGGCATGAAAGAGATTTGACCTAGCTGAACCGTCAAATGCCTCGCCAAAGACCCCTTCATTTTCTTCGTCGTCGCTCTAGTCCTGCTGCCGCCGCCGCCGCTGCTGTTTATGCTTTTCCTCTTCATCAATCGACGCCCGCCCCTCTCCCGCCTTTACCGTCTCGATTTCTGTGTTCTGGCGTCGTGTCGTGTGCGCGCTCAGATGCCTCGTACGGGGATTTTCCCCGGGGGCGGTAGTGGGAGGGGATCTTTTTGATTTCAAAATTTGCGCGGGTTAATATGTTTCACGAGAGTGAGATTGGATGGGAGGCCAATGGACTGTTTCCACATACAGTACTACTACTAATTAAGTTTCTAAAAGTGTTTATTGAAGTGGACCCTACTCCCAATGATTTAATCCAAGCGTCTCGTGTAAACTATAGCCTATAGTTGTGGTACTAATGTTTTTCTATAAATACTTCCTTCGTTCCAATTAAAGGAACTATTTTTAACTTTTTTGGTCAAATTTTTTGGATTTAATTTTTTTTAGTATAAATTTATTTGTTTATTTAAAATTATAAAAGTTGTACTCCCTCCGTTCTAGGCAAAGAGTCCAGTTTTAACTTTTTTTGGTCAACTTAGTTGAAGTTTGACCGATAATTAACATAAATTTAGTGATTTTTACAAAGTTTTGAAAGTTGCAATCCATAGTATTCTTAAAGAAGTTTTTAATTAATAAAATTTTATTTCCTAAAGCATAAGTAAAGTGTGTAAAATTTTGATTTGATTTAGTCACATGTTGACTTTTAAAAAAGAAAAGTGGACTCTTTGGCTGGAACGGAGGGAGTAATTAATAGTATTTTTAATATAAATTTTAATTTAATTTAATCACATTTAGCTTTTAAAAATAAAAAATAAACTATTTCGTCGAAACGAGAGAGTAAGAAAATTGTCTATTACAAAGTACCAATATCAGATTAACCTTAACAACATAAAAGTACTAAATTTATTAAATTTTTGAGAATTTAAAGATTAAGATGTTGTTCAGCTATTTGAAAATAAATTACTAATAGAAGTACATACACAAGAAACAAGTACAAGAGTTTTGAGAATTATGTTCTTTATTTATATTTTATAATAGGGTTAATTACACCATTAGTCCCTTGACTATTAACTTTTTCACGATTAGTTCTTTAAAAAAAAATTCAAATTTTAGTCCCTAGAGTACCAAAATTAGACACACTTAATCTTTTTGGTGGATACCGTTAGGATTTATTTGTTAAGTCAGTTGTTAGGAATATGCGCACAATATTTGCTATATATGTTTGCATATTTCAAACTGTAATTTGCTTGTCATCATTACAACGCATATTCACACGAGTGGCTAACGGGCCTGCATACCGATTAGCGTGGCAACTCGTTGAATACTGCATAGGTCATTAGACTAGGAAAGTCTTTGTACATATCCGAGTTTATGTCCTACCAATTAATGATGACCACCTAAAAGGATTAGCTCTACAAGTGCCAGCTCCAGCAGACATCTCACTAAGGCAGTTACTCTTATCAGCAGACTTTACAGCCCATACACAACGGCTCAGTTCTTTTATGAATCTACGATAAGAGGCCGAAGTCAGAGAGGAGGATAAAGACAATTCTCCAACTGCCACGTATACGAATATATTTGCAAAAGTCTTTCTTTTGCAAATCTACTTTACAGCTTAAAGATTCGCACAAATATCCAATCCTCATTCCTATTCGTTGGATATTTCCTTTTCCATACTTGATCCCAGCCTTCAAGACAAATCAGAAGGACAAGTTACAATGCACTAAAAACAACATGCCAGAACGTCAAGTCACATCCAACGACAGCCTATTTCATCTGGATAGATTTCAAGTCAAAGATCCTCAAGAAGATTTCTTTAACCAACAGTCCATTGAATACTATGATGCATTAAAAAGACAAATACGCCAACGGTTAGAAATCTATTCAAGTTATAACGGATCCTTTACCTCTTCGCCTATAAAAGAAATCTCCCATCCTTCTTTCCAAGCGTGCGAACATACAAAGCTAGAAAAGAAAGAAAAACACAAGTGTAAAAACAAACACTTTGTGTGAGAGAGATAGATCAGAAATTCACAAGGCAAGAAGTCTTTGCCTAATCAAGAACCTACTTCTTGATTTGAGTTCTTTCTTTCTTAGAAAGACTCAGTCTCTTCAGCCGCTACACTCCAGATTTGTAGCTAGGGACTAAGCATCCAATCATCCATTGAAGACAAAACTTGCTTAAAGATGTCCAATGAAGATCCAGAGCTAAGAGTCCTAATTGCATTCATACCGGCAGACTTATATTTCATTGTAAGAGTTGTTGGTTGTGCAATAATGTGTCATCATAGTTGGTCGAGTGTTTTGCACTCAGTTGTTCAAATACTTGATATTTGAACCCATAATATTGTCTTCTCACATCAAATTTATCAAGTTCAAACTACAGGAAGACAACTTGGCTTTGACTGGCTGTCTCTTCCAATGTATCCTGATAAATTTGCTTTCCTAGGTTTATCCCTTCCACTGTCTTTCCTGGAAGGTTGCTAGGATAGAGAGTCTAGACTGATGTATTAAGCATGTTTACTTTAAGTAAACATCTGCTGAATTTTAATATAAAATATATTTCTCTACATTCAGCCTTTACTTGTCTTTCGTGCATTATCTGTTTTACATATTAAGCAATCTGATTCATGGAAAAGATAGTTGCATCTAATGAAGATCTAAGTCTGCTATTGTGTTGTATTTGTTCTAATCCAGTCATAGCTACTTTGATCTTCAATGTTATATATATTTGTTGTAAGTCTTTCCGCTGCACAACTCATTTGAAATAACAAATATTGTAACATCAATTTCCAAGCAGTTGCTTAAGTCCTCTGTGACAGAGTAGCAAAAGTCTGCTGAAGCAAACCTGCTGATCCAGCATCACCAGAGTTGCTTTGCGAGAAAATTGACTAGACTCGATAAACATTTCATCTTTGTTCTTAAAAATATTTCAAAATAGGATGCAATTTTAAATGAAGGTCATATAGGCTATTAACCCCCCGCTCTAGCCTATATTTTGAGTATATTTACGGGACCCAACATCAGTCATGTACCCAACACGTGACTTTGATTTAGGGCATTTATGGAATTTCATATGCAAGACTTAAAAAAAAAGACCTAATCAACGCAGCAGTAGCAACAACACAACCTCATCTTCAACTGCAAAACAATTTAGATAGTTAAGAGAAAAAGGGACAATTTCGTGACTTCATCTTCAACTGCTACAAACTCGTTACAAGAAATCAAGATTCATCAACACCCAGTTGAGGTTTTGGGATTTTAAACTTAGTTTTTGAAATTGGGTATTGGTTAAAATGGATAATACGGCAGCATCGACGTCCACACCACCGGCCGAGGAACTATTAAAGAAGATTTAGGAGTTAGACTCCACCTCAAGCCGAGTCTAAGCTATTGATCTCTGGCGAGCATAAATCGGGGCGGCTGAGGTCTAATTCTGTGTCTCCTCATCGGTGTGGTGGGGGGCCATGGCGGAGAGCTGGCGCTGGTCCTGGTGGTGGTGGGTTTGTGAAGATTGCATCATCTGGGTTTGAATTAGTATAACGCCAAAATCACTTTGAGGGCATGTGTCTGATGGGTTTGATGTGTTTATGGCAATAGAGATAATTTGTGAGTGGTTGACCTCAGATCTGTGACCCCAACGTCGGCGCACCGGATATGAATGTTCAAAGTGAGCTGTGATGCACTGTACTCATTTTTTGTTACATGTATGGTTGGAAGTTTCTTCTATTAAAAAAAGCTTATTGCTGTTAAGTTGGGCGTCCCTGTGGTCAATATAGATGTAAAAACCCTCTGATATCACTTGGTTTCTTTAGCGGCTAAGTGTCTCTAGTGAAATGGATCCATAAGCTCTAATTGGCAAGGGCGCCCAGATATATGTTTACATCTGGGAGGTTTGGTGGTTCGAATCCACGTGGGTTCAAATACATTAATTTGAACTAAACAAATTACACCCTCTCCTAAAATGTGTTTTTATTTGTGCTCTTTCACCAACAGAGAAAAATTTTGAGCTTCACGAAAAGATCGAAAAGCTCAAAATTCTCGCCGGCGCACTGGATATGAATGTTCTTTGAATCTGTTACTCTTCGTTGGATTTACTTTAGAGAGAGAGAGAGAAAAAAAAGAGAGGGATAAACACATGACTGACTAGTGACTTAAGTAATGGAATTACTATAACACCTTTAAATAATGGCATGTGCCTCGTGTAAAATTCCAATAATACCCAGAAAAAAGTCAGGTGACTTGCAAGTCACCTGACTGACTTAACAGATAAATTCTAATGGCATCCACCAAAAGAACTAAGCGTGTCTAATTTTGGTACTCTAAGAAATGAAATTTGAAAAAAAAAATTAAGAGACTAATCGTAAAAAAAATTAATAGTCAAGGAACTAACGGTGTAATTAACCGTTGTTGAAATACGGTGAGTGTAATCTGGAACATTCTCTTTTTATAGATAATCTCAATATCAGTTTTTTGTTTTTTTTTTTTTTATTCATTCGAAGCAAAGAAAACAACATAGAAAAACAAAGTTAAAACCTTGGAAGGCAACTTCCCTACTGTCTAGCACCTAGCACCCTGTTCCAACCTGGAAAACGAAACTTCAACCTATTCTTGTGGGTTTTGAAGTCGCCTGAGTAAACAGAAGGAAAAAAATTGATTGTTGAGACAGACCCGCAAGCTGCCAAGGATCTCTCCAATTGTCCTAAAGATGGAAACCCACCCCTTTTATGGCCTTGCTGGAGGATGCCAAAACACTTTTACATCAATTGATCGCACTCTTCAACATATCCTGAAAGAAGGAAATTTATCTGTTGATTATCTGGCAAACATGAATGCTGATCAAAAGCTTGTATATGGTCCAAGTCACTGAACCAAATAATGATCTTCTAATTTCAATATGAACAAACTCTAAACCAACTATTAGTAAAAGCATGTCCTCCATGAGATTTGCAAGTTTATATAATATTTGAACTAAGTCGTTTATGCAAATCCTCGTGGAAACAAAAATGAATTGTGAGGGCACAATGTTATCCAAAATAATTTTTTGTATATTTGTGAGCGCACAATGTTATCCCAAATAACAACTTAACCGAACAAGCAAATAAAGGCTAGCAAATGGACAAGAAATTGTCAAACCGAACCCAACCCATATTTATCCTGTATTACTTTGGCTGCATTATAATTATGTCTCGTAATTAATTTGTTTCGGCTCTGTTTGCACTTGTGGCTTTCTTCGTGGTTTTTAGTAATTCTCTTAATTTTATAATAACTGTGTGAAAAATTAAGTAAGAAATAGAGAAAAAAATATGAGGCCAATGAGAAAAAGTAAAAATTACAAAAAAGAAAAAAGAAAAAAAGAGAGAGCCATAATTCACGTAAAAAATTGTATGTCCAAACAGGGCTCTCATAAATATTGAACCAAACAGCAGTAGGCCCTATTTTCGTCGTGGCCCGCATCATAATTCATACACACTCGCCTTTTAACTGATCTTTTTACCTCCTCCCATTTCTAGCTGAAAAAGGGTTGGTTTATGTAAGTTTCTATTCCAAGTGTCTGAATTTATAAAAAATTCAAATGTGGCGGGCAAACAAAATCACGGTAATTATCACAGCTACTAGCCTACTAGTATGTCTTCCCTTCTTCAATTATCGATTTTTCATTTTATTTTTGAGGAATTAAGAAAAAATGATGAAGCAAAATCAGCTGATTTTTCCGACCTAATAAAGAGCAAATTGTTAGTTCTGAATGAAATCTCTCATTTCTTTCCTCACTGTGTAATTGTATTGTTTCTTCGAATTCATTACAGGAAAATGAAGATTCTGATCTGAGTATCTCTGGTAATGTAATTAAAACGAACTGTAGTCCTTTTTAAAATTATTATTATTATTATTTTTATTTATTTATAAATTCAGCATGTATTCGTATGATATGTTCGGGAGCACGGAATCTATGGATTATACTTACTTGAAACTCAGCAAAGTTTGCTAAATTGAATTACATGAGCTACAATTCCAATTCCATGGTGGCTTGGGTTATATGCTCCCAGACACTACCTTAGCTTCAATTTAGAGCTAAACCATGTTAGAAGGTCTACTGAATTGTACATCTCGTTTATCAGATGAAGTTGATATCGGTGAAGACTTGCCAGAAGATTGTATTTCGTTAGGTGCTACCTCGAAGAAGAAGGTTGGTACTCCGAAATGGAAAAATATTCTGGATTTTTCTTTTGTTTATTTTGATTTAACTTGTATAGACAGCATGTTAGACTTGTGCCACACAAGTTCTTGTTTAGTTGTTTAGTGGTAGAGAATTAAGTGGTTTCCTTGTATGAGAATGGAAGTGTGCATCTTATGCTATAGTTCATGATTCACATTTGATTTTGGTGCATAATCATTCTATTCAACTGATCGTGAAACCACGAGGTTTGTCTTGACTAAGTTGTGGATGTTAGTTCCATTTGTTCTTCGTAGAAAGCAAACATTTGGGATGGGGCAATATTATCATTATTATTATTATCTTTTTGGGGAAGATAAAAGCCTTTTGTAAGAATGATGAATTTTGTGGAAGGAGGACCTTAATTATTCGTGTTCTTACCAAAGTCAAATAATTATCACTTTGTTCGACTCCAAGGCTTATGACACATGACACAATAAATTGTTGAATTTCAAGGTGGTGGTCCTGGTGGATATAGTGAAGCTTTGCATCTTCCTTGTTGACTTGGCTATTACTTGTCGATGTTTTATGATCTTGTCTTATTAACTTACAACTTGGGCAGGGGGAAGTACAAGTTCTTTCACAGCTTGAAATGCTCAGAGGTGCTTTTATGCATTTTATATTTGAACTTTTACTACCACTACACGTTATTTGCCTCTTGGTGGCATCTGTTGGGATTAGTAGTGATCATATTGGAATTTCAAAATCTCTATGGTGCAGATGGGTGTGAACTCGTGCAAGTAACCAACCATACCAATTTCGCTCACAAGGTAGGTTGGCTTGTTTGATTGAAGGGCGTTATTAAATGTTAATAAGCTATGTTTGAGCTTCTTGTCAAAATTGAATGACTTTTTATCTTGGTTTCATAGAAATTTAATATGTAAATGTAATATTCTTAACACAATGATTAAAAGAAATTGAAGTGCCATTGACTATTGTGAAGAAATTGTCGACTCACAATATAACAAAATAGGCTTCATGATATATTTTTACTTTGTTATGACACAAAAGTGATTTATGACAATACTGTTATCAGAGGCGAACAGATATCTTCGCAGAAGATGATGTTGAATTTCCAATTTTTACCAAAGAGGATGATTTCCTCTGCCTACCAAGAGAAGCTGCTTCTTGCAACTCAGACGAAGACATTATTTCTGATGACGAGGTACTTAAGTGTAGTATCGCCTTAGCTTACTTTCATGGCACTGTTCCAGTTTTGCATTCTCATTCAAGGGCATTTACTTTTTCCATTTTTAAGCTAAGGGAAAACAAAGTGGGCTCGACCAAATTCATCACTTCAGGGGCTGAAAATTGCCAGAAAGTTCGTCCTCCTAATTCTGGAAGCACAAGGGACTCCGAGGCATGCACCTGGTCTGCGGCAAATAGAGAAGCTGAGGCACTACGTCATCTGAGTGAGAATGCTGGCCGCTTCTCATCTCGTCCCGTCTTTGCTAAAGAGAACATGCCATCTAAAGGTAAGTCTTTCAATGGATGCCATCTTGACGATTATGGATATTCATCCCTAGAAATGAGTAGCTACACAGTCCTTCAATTGAGACTGTTTTTTGTGCTTAGAGCTATAATCTCATCTACTGCATTAGGTGGCCAAGGTAAAGCCAAGCCGAAATTTTCATTCCATTCCCACTCGTACAAGGAAGATCTGTCTTGGGATGTTAATGATATTAACGAGAGTCGCATATCCTCCAAGGTTTGTCTGCTGCTTGATCGATAAGAATATAACTATCAGAAAACCGTTGAACATCCAATTCAGACTTCCAAAGTTATTTTTCAGGGAGGAAAGATTAAAGACTCAGAGATTCATGAAGTGACAGCTGAGTTGGATATTAGACATGATAGTACCCGGCATTCAATGGTTGAGCTCCTCGGTTGCTTTCAGGATAACGATGCTCAACCACTAGGAACTGGAAAGGTTAATTTTCTAATTATTAAATTCCCATAGCTGTCCGAGTTCTCCTCACCCTTTCTCATCTTTTATGTCCAGTACAGCAAACCAAAAGGAAGGGGCCTCAGCTTGCCTTCAAGAGAGGTTTATCTTCGTTGGGTGATAGGAACATAGATGACGGTCCCGAGGGATTGGACAGTGGCTCATCAAATGATGATGAGGTATCTGATTTTTGCAAATGGTCCCATTGGTATTGCAATGTATTTTGTGTTTACAATCGTTAACCATTTAGGGTAACAGTTGGTTCATTCTTGAATTCGTATTCCAGGACAAACATCAAAATCTAAAGCTTATTATTCTGGAATCAAAACAGAAGACTATGGTTGATCAATTTCAAGAAGCTTTGGGTGCTGCTTCTACGAGTGACGAGGGGCACCTGATTGCACTGCCTAGCCACTCCAGGTGAGTGTTTTGATTAGAAATTCCAATTCTTGACATACGTTGAGTCTTTCCTACCATATTACTTACTCCATATCTGAATTATATACTGAATCATTGCTGATTGTGTACTCTGCCAAATTTCAGCATTGGTTTATTTGGAAAGTTGCAGCAGGTTATGCAGAGAGAGAGAGAAAGAGATGTGGATTTCTCAAACAGGTTACTGACGGAAGGTAAATTAAACCATAAAACTGCCCTTTTATTAATTTCTTTTCAGTTTTCTTTGTTGTTTGGTTGGAATCATAAAATCTAGAACCTAGGACACAGAGATGTGTCATAACGAAATGCTACTTTGTCTCTTGTTATTTCAGATAAAGGAAAATCCATTGATGTGGTGATCTTGTCAAGGTATCTGGAGGCTAAGCTGACTGTTTGTTCATGTTCTTGTATTGGAAACAATGAGGTAGCTTTATTTTGTTTTTGACTGAAAGTTCATTTTACCATAAGTTAAATTGAGATGGAATGTACTCCTTGAAATTTTCAATGCATTTTAAGATGGCACTTGGGTAACAAATGTTGCTCCTAGGTTGGTTTTTGCTTATGGTTATATACATGTCATGGACATGTTACACAGTTTCAAAGGTGCCAAGTCAGGATCAAGGTTAATTAAACTGAACATGTTTATTTGGAAAGTAGGAAGGGGTTACCGTTTGAAGAGTGGTTGAGCGAAATCTGAACAGGCTCTAACATTTTCATGTGCACGTACTATCCCAAATGGGAAGCTCTTAGCCTGGAAGTGAACCTGTAACATCAGCCACATTCTCTAGACCTCTATGATTTCTATCTGCATGCACGTATATGATGATGAAAACATGATGCTTGCTTCTGCAGGGTACCCAATCGATGGATAACCATCATATGAAGGAAACCAGAGAAAGGACCGTGACAATTATCTTTAGCTCAAGAATATGTAGAGATGTAGAGCTTGAAGTTGGAAATTTGATTCGCGTTTACCCTCCATGGTATGTGCATCTCTCTCTTTCTCTCTCTCTCTCTCTCTCTCTCTTGCCTGAACTTCCATAGTTTATTTAGAAATTTTTTTTTAAAGAAAAACAAAAACAAAGGAACGCTTGTTTAAAACAGATTCCTGGAAAATGCAAGTGTACTTCTGTTGTAAGTTTTATAATCAGATTTCTTGCAATACGTTTTTATTGTGTTTCTCCGGGTCTTCTGTACAGGAGAGAAGTCAATGTTACATGGAAGGAAGGGAGCACCATTTTATCTTCGTATTTCTCTCAGCTTTGAACTTGGATCATATATTCTCCTCCATAAGAAAGGTAAATCTGGAATTGCACATGTACTTTCTTCGTGCATGATACATGGTTTTTGTATCATGTATGTGTTTTCGTCCTCATCACCGGCAACCATTTCATGAATCTGGAGGAAGAAATTACAACCCTATTGGACGGAAAAGGCCAGACAAACCCGACTCGGGACACCTGTTAAATTATGTAATGTGTGTATTAGATGGAGTCCACTAGATAGAGTCAAACTAGAAGGCTCCTGTCCATCAGCATGCTCAGCCACGCTTACAATTCAGCCGCTAATCAATCACTCTCATGGGCGGAACTGGCATTGCCCCAACACTTATTTTTGGGAAAAAAATAATCAGGTTCTTATATGTTTTTTTCCTAGTTGTAAGATTAGGGTCTAACTGTCAAGTTCAATTCAAAAAGGGCGTGCATAAATACTAGAATGAAAGTGGCTATTTTCTCTAGGTAGTTTCATTTTAGTTAAGGGTTTAGTTTGAAAATATTAATAAGTAAAGTCAATAACACTACACTAAACAACTTATTCATTTCCGTTCTAAAATAAGTGTTCTTTATTTAATATACATGGGCTTAAAGAAAATGTTTAACCTTATGTTAATTTTTTTTAGAGCAATGCTATGGGCACAAAAAAGTTACAATTTTTTTTTTTACAAAATCTTCGTTGGCGGTTATTAATTGGTTGTATAGTTTACGGTCTCGCTACGAACTAATGAAAAAAACCAATTAAAAGTTGACAACAAGACTTTTGGGATCAATTTTTTGTGACATTTTTGTGCTTAAAGTATTACCCTTTTTATTAATGCCCCTCAATTTATCATTATGTCAAATCAATGGGATCCATTTATTTTTCTATCTCACAAATAAGAGCAATATAATAAACAATTGACTTGAAAAATACTTTCTAAAAATGGAAATGAGACAATTATTTTGGGTCGTCACAAAAAAGAATAGAGGACACTTATTTTGGGATAAAGGAAGTATTCACTTTTGGTTTTAGGTTTATCGATGTTGGTAAACCTTAGATTGGGTTACCTTTAGATAGCTAGTCATTGGATCGAGTTCGAAGCATGTACGGTAAGTTTCGTTCTCTTAAAATTTTCTAATATTATTGATATATTCTATTCGCTTACCAGAAAAAAAAAAAAATGTTACACTGAACGATGTAAACTACTACTATTTGCTACCCCCTTCGTTCAATGCAAAGATACTGTTAAGATACTACTCCCTCTGTTTTAGACAAAGAGTACTATATTATTTTGAGATGTTTCACTTAAAGAGTCTACTTTCAAATAATTATGTTTACAATTTTCATAATCATTCATCTTTACCCTTCACTTGTGTTGTAATTATCTTGGTTGTGCTTGAGTATTTTTGTAATTATGACCAAATTCAATGACACTAATATATGTTTTAATAATTAGATTTTTTAAATGTGGACTCTTTGGGTGGAACGGAGAGAGTATTTCATTTGAGGATGTACTCAATTTCATAGAAACAACACCCACTCATGAACTTCATACTCTCTAAAACAAACCATCTTAACTGCACTGTGATCAGCCACTATGTGGTGGAACTATTGGTGAAACAGAAACTCGCATCCCTGTAAAGAACCTCTTCGACATAGGTTGCTTACATAATGCAAATTTATTTTAAGGCACTTCACATGTGCAGCAAGTAAAATAAAGTATTTATGGAGTGCGTGGTTTGTTAAAGAATGACTTAATAGCGATTCTAATGGTTATAAATTAAAAAGTCAAGTGATTATTCTTAGTCTTTATGCCAGTAGGACTCCTTTTAGGAATGGAGGGAGTACTATAATTTCTTCTAGCTCTCTACACTTTGAGATGAGCTTTCTCAACTAGACCGAGAAATTTTAATTAGTATTGTCAATAAGGCCGGGCAAGCTTAAATCCTGTTCATTTGACCCGTAAAGATTAACTTAGTTGTTGTAGAATTATGAGTATTATGAAATAAAGATTGTAGAAGTTGTGAAGCAAATTGTTTTCAAATTGTATGAATGAACCCGAATTAAGAGTCTTAATTTTAATGAAAGAAACTTTTTTATGATGAAGCCGAATTAAGAGTCTTGATTCCAAAGTTTGGCCGAAATTGCCCCTCTTAGTTTAGGGCTGAAAGAGCTGCATTGCATGTCTTAGGCTTAAATAGGAGGAGATTCTGGCTTTGATCATCTTGATTCTTGAACTTGACTTTGGGGGTGGGAAGGGGGCCGTTGGCAGATGAAGGGATGTAGCAATTGAGTTGGAGTATATAGTTCATTTTTGACCATATTTTTCTAGCATTACCAAACACCGGAAAATGAGAACGAAAAATATTTTTGAGAAATCATTTTTCGTGAAACAAACGGGTATTAGAGGATTGCAATTTCTTGATAGTACAACTTAACTTATTTTGGAAACATACCACCAAAAAACAAATGAACAAAGGAATTCAATATTAATTCACAATATATATTAAAAAGAAATATCAAAAAGTTTTTAATATTTCTCACATTAGAGGGTAGCCTTCCTCGATCAAAACATGCTATAGAAGTTTACCTACTAATATATATTAGTCTAACCACTACTATCCGAAATATACTAATTAGTCTAACCACTACTAGCTAGTATGAGCTTAAAATGCTGTTTAATTAAGTCTAAAAAAATCAAAACAGCATAATATTTACTCATCACAAAATGCTAGTCGTCTAAAATTCAATTAACCTAAAAACCTGCAGTATACCGTCTAATTACCCTCTTAGAATCGGCATAGAGTTTCACCAACTCCTCCACCACCTCATCAATTTCTTCCTCTCCTTTCATTCCCATGCTCTCACTCATCTTCCTCGCTTTCTCTCTCACAACTTGCCCTACTTTGTTCACCACCACATGCTTCACCACCGCCGCCACTGTCTCCCTCTCGAGTCTCCCGTTCATATCTCTCACAACCTCCACCCCTACACCGACTTCTTCCACCAGCCTAGCATTGATCGGTTGGTCTAGATGCATCGGCATGGCTATAATCGGAACTCCAAACTTCATGCTCTCCATAACCGAACTCCATCCACAGTGACTCACAAATCCACCAATGCTTGAATGTCCCAAAATCCTTGCCTGCGGTGCCCATCCCTCCACAATCTTTCCCCTCTCTCCTACCTTATCAATAAAACCTTTAGGCAGTTTCTCTTCAACCTTTATCTTTTCCCCTCCCTTTGGAAACCTCACAACCCATATGAAGTTAACCTTACTCAGCTCTAACCCATGAGCAATCTCTCTGAAATCTGCATCACAAAGAAAATACTCACTACCAAAAGAAACAAACACAGTCGATCCTTTGCCTTTAGCATCAAGCCATTCGATTATATGATCAGAATCCCCGTTTTCAAGGACGGGATCCTGAACCAATGGACCGGCAGGTACTATCTTCTTCCTTGTCAAAACAGCGAAATAGTCAACATACTTACCTTCAAGCCCCTTAAAAGACTTGATCAAAACAATGTTAGAAGAACGCTCCACACTCCTAATAACTCGATCCTTGTCTTTACACTGATTTGCAGAAGATTCAAGCACTTGGGTCACATGATCACGCTCATAATCACGATAAAAGATCGAGGAAAAAGGAAACTTCATAGGATGCTTGAAGTAAAGATGAAACATGGAGGAAGCCATTGTTGCACTAGTGGCTATAAACACCACGGCAGGGATGTTAAGAGCCGAAGCAGCTACTGGGGCCCAAGGTTGAAGAAGGTCATAGATAAGCAAATCTGGCTTTAGGGTTTTGAGTATGTTGGTGAAGCTAGGGCTTGCCAAGTCCAAAGCTTTTTTCAGAGTTGGCATGAGATGAGATGGTAGGCCATTAGTTGTGTGCAACGAAGGAGGGAGATCAGGCAAAGATGGGAGATGGAGTTCGACAAGTTGAATAGAGAGAGAGTACTTCTCACTAAGTTTTTGCCTGACCGAACTGAGGTTTGCCGGGGTTGAACAAAGATGTATGGTGAAGTTTCTCTTTACAAGTATTTTTGCTAGCTCTAAGAATGGTGAAATGTGACCATGACCCAACCATGGGAACATCAGCACACTTATTTTGCTATTGGATTCCATGAAAACTCACTTTTTTTTTTCTTTCTTTCTTTCTTTCTCTATTGTTTACTTTGATGGAGGGAGAAGTCATGGGGGGCGGGGAAGTGTAAGAATATATTGAGACGATGCATGGTCGAGAAAATGGAAGGTTTTGGTTATATATGGCAGGGCAGCTCCTATAAAGAAGAAAAGATAGCGATCAGCCGTTCAGCCGGAATATTCCACGCAAAGCTATTTTACGTGCTTGATTCAGTACTATTATTATGTATTGTTTTCTATTTTTGGTAGTAGATTTTGTTTCCAGTATACTAGCAATGCCCAAAAATATTTATTTCTTTCTATATTGCCTCATCTTTATCTTCAACTAAATCATTGTGAAACCTCTGGGAGATTATATATATATATATATATATATATATATATATGGAATTTATCTTAATATTATTGCAATGATATAGCTTAGCAATGAATTCACAATTGACGGATCCCTTTAGATTTTAGTCCTTTTTATTTTTGTTTTTGTTGGGCTTTTCGATGTATCGAAAACCAACAGTTGACGGATCCCTTTGTGATTTTAATCCAAACATATTAATTCATTGGATATTGGCCCAAAAGCGAGCCTATTTTCTTCTTTGGATTGACTCATCTACTTATTATCAGTGTTCTAAAAATCGTTAGGCGGACGTTAGGCGCCAGAGCAGGGTTTAGCGCTTAGGACCCTAGTCGGGTCTAGGCAGGGCCTAGAAATCGAGACATAATTATACATTAGGTCCATACCAAACTTGGTGCAACAATAGTAAATAACTAAATATGACCAAATAAACTAAAAATAATGATTACATTACAAGATTAAAAGTTAAAATTAAAAATTAAAATCAAATTCTCTATCATTTCAAAGTGGAGGGAAGAAAGGAATACTTTAATAACTTGAGGGGGGAGAGAAAATACTTAGAGAAATATTTTAATAACTTGAGGGGGGAGGGGAAATACTTTAATAACTTGAGGGGGGAGGTTGTCATTTTAAAAAGTGAATTAAAGCCCTAAAACTAAAAGCTAACCGTCTGTCTCTCTCACAATTCACAAAGTTTTCACAGATGCCTCTTTCTCTCTCTCACTATGAGATAGATGACGGGATTTCGACGCCGACGACAATCTTTCGCTCTCGCTCTCTCTTTCTCTCTCGTTCTATTTCTCTCTCACTCTAGTTCTCTCTTAATTTCTCTCACTCTCACTCTCTCTTTCACCTCTTCATCGGTATATCGTCTCCTTTCCCACCGTAATCAATTTAGCCATTTCGATTACTTCCAAGCTGTGGATCTCAAGCACGTTGACTCCCCCTTCTCCGACGTCGAACTTATCTAAGCTTTAACTGTCCAGAAGATTGAGGACGTCATCCATCGCATTGTCGTGCGTCGCTCTGCTCCTGATTGACTCCCCTTCGTCCCAGGTTCCTCATACTGGGTCCCTCCTCGACAAAACGCGTACGACATTGCTCAAATCGGCTGCTGGGCGTTAGGCGGCGTCTAGACTGACTAAGCGGCAATTTTTCATGGTGGCAATTCTTTGTCCGATTTGGCCCTAGTCGCGGCGTTTGGGGGGGACCTAGTGCTTAGGCGGGGCGCCTAGAGCCTAGTCGTGACGTTTGGGGGGGGGGGCCTAGCGCCTAGAATGATTTTTCGAACACTGCTTATTATTCAAATTCAGTCCAAATTTGATAATGAACTATTTTCACGTTTTGAAATTGACCTTACCCACATTTATTTTTACGGAATGATCCGACGACACTTTTGAAATGAACCTCTTTTGATTGATGAACTTGGTAAGAGTTTTTTCAAACGCAATTATATTGATTCTTTATCACATCTTAACTACAAACTAGATAAAATTTTCATTTTTGACAATTAATTGATTAAAGTTTTATTTCAAGTCATTTGATTGGTTGATATAAATATTAAGTTGTAAAAATATATACTTAATTTTTATTCCTTAAAAATAAGTAGAATGTTAATTGCTTGACGAAATTTTACGTGGTTTCATTGTATAAATGGATTTTTTCTAAGCGCTTGTGCAAATTTAAAATTTATACTGTCGGTGTACCTAATGTTCGTGAAAACTCTGTGAGAAATAACTTATAGGCATGTATCGTAGTTTCGAGAGAATATATGTAATACTTTGATACACAGCAATTAAACGTGATAAATTTGCATGTCTTAAGTAGCGACTTACTACGAGTAAATACTAACATCTTCTGTAGATTTTTTGGCAAGCCTATGGCCCTATATTGGGTTTAGTTGGTTCCAAGAGGCGTTGTTAGGGTGAATGATGTCTTCCCTCGAGGTTAAACTATGTCAGTGTTTCAAATTAAAGAAAAAAGTAATAGGACTTTCAAATGAAAAAATTAACTACGTGTGTAACATAAGTGTGAGATGGTACATAAAACATGAACATAAGACATGGATTGAAAAATAAAATTTGATAAATGCCGCAATTAATCAAATAATGACTAAAGACTTGGCACAAAACTATTAGCTACGAGAAATTGATTGCACTGAACATTTGAATCTAAGGCCGATTATTGTTGGCCATCGGTCGTAGAGAAGAACACTTGTGATCTGCAGCTTATACAGTTATACTCTCTCTATTTCAAAATTAAAAAAAAATAAAAATAATAAAAAATGTTTTGTTTGATCTTTAACATTTATTAAAATAGATCGTTAATTAGAATCTATTTTTTCTATACTAGCTAACCCTGTAAATTATAGCAAAAGGTGGTTGTCACTTCATTAAATTTAACGTGTAACAGAACTATTAAAATCATGTATTTTTATTTTTTTAAATTAATGAGGAGTGTAATAGAAAATTAACATAATTAATTGCTCAATTTTAAAAAGAGGACAACGATTTTGGAACAAATAAAAATAGAAAAGAAAATAGTTTTTTTTTTTAGGATGATGGGAGTACTAAAAATTGGTAATTGAAAGGAATTCATGTAAGAGCAACAAACGTATGGAAGATATGCTATAATATTGAAATTAAAAGTGTTAATCTATATATGGAATTAAAGGACAATGTGACGTAAAATAGTGTTACTTTGATCTTCCACAACTGCCTCTTGTAACTGAGGTCTGGCCAATATGTATATTCTTGAAATTGATTCATTCTTGTTGATAATATTGTTTCTTCATCAGCCCAATATCAAGGTCTCCTCATGTTGCAAAATCAACCCAACCTTTCTAGGATTGAGGTGGAAGCCGAACTGGTGTCGCGTCTGGTTGATGGGGCGAACTGAGGCTGAAGTGGGTGTAGAAGGAAACTTGTCTGAGCGGAGAACTGGTGGGGTGGGGTGGGGGGGAGTGATCCTGTGGTGATGCAGGATCAAGTTAAATTGGTATTAAGATATAATATATTATATTTAGTTATTTTTAATTATATTGTAATTTTCGGAATTATAATTTATAGGGTAGTATTTTTATATTTAGAAGTAGATTTAGGCATTTAATTGATGTATTCAAGTCCTATTAGGTTACTATATTGGTTAGGCTAGTTTTTAGTAAGTTTTAACTTGTTTCCCAAGCTTTATAAGTCCTATAAATATAAGCTTCAATGTAATTCCGAATTTAGCTTTGAATTTTATGAGAATTGATTGTCTTTTTATTCCAGTTTTCGGTATTCCATTGAATCAACGAAGATTGATGCCTAGATCGCGGTAGGTTTTGGACCTCAACGTGGTTTGGAAGATCATCGCTGGTAGTCGTGCGCGATCTCAACAGCGTTGGTTCTATCGTTACTTTGTTTTTAAGTTTTCCGCTACATCAGTTGGTATCAGAGCCGAAACTTGGGATCGATTTATTTTATTTTATTTTTTCGTTCATCTTCATCACTTCCATATTATGTCAATTGCATCACTTGATTTTTTCTGGCCCTTTTCTGAATCTCAATCCCACACTCCTCAACCCATTATCAATTGGAATAAACCACCAGTTTATGATGAAGTATTGATGGTTGATTCTGAAATCAATACTCATTACACAGATCCATTTGATCTTCCCCCTCCACCAACATCTTCTTCGTGTTTCTTTAACAAGATTTTACTCCACGATTTTATAAAGATCCATTGGACTGATTGGATGGATGTCGTCACCCAAGTCGGCATGTTCAGAACTCGCCATGGATACGAAATTTTACAGATTCTAATGTCAAGGCCAAGTGGGAGAACAAGCATCAAACGTACTCTTTCTCGCTCTACTTCAAATTCGAGGACGAATTTTTTCCGAGAAGAATGATGCAGATCAAGTTAAATTGGTATTAAGATATAATATATTATATCTAGTTATTTTTAATTATATTGTAATTTTCGGAATTATAATTTATAGGGTAATATTTTTATATTTAAAAGTAGATTTAGGCATTTAATTGATGTATTTAAGTCCTATTAGGTTACTATATAGGTTAGGCTAGTTTTTAGGAAGTTTTAACTTGTTTCCCAAGCTTTATAAGTCCTATAAATATAGGCTTTAATGTAATTCCGAATTTAGCTTTGAATTTTATGAGAATTGATTGTCTTTTTATTCCAGTTTTCGGTATTCCATTGAATCAACGAAGATTGATGCCTAGATTGCGGTAGGTTTTGGACCTCAACGTGGTTTGGAAGATCATCGCTGGTAGTCGTGCGCGATCTCAACAGCGTTGGTTCTATCGTTACTTTGTTTTTAAGTTTTCCGCTACATCATGTGGTTGGTGGAGAAGGAGGCATGAGTGGGCAAGCGAGAACTCTGGTATAGCCAGCTTGAGGAGGGAGGCCGCCGGAGGATGTATGACAGACTTGGGTACTGAGACACTGGTTGGTGATGGTGATGGAGCTTGGGCCCGATGGAGGAGATGTGTTGAACTACGGTAAGGATGGGGTTGCCAGCTGCTTGGGCTGTGAAGGAAAATGGGTGGCGGATGAAGGCTATTGCGTTGGGTTGCGGAGGAGATGGGAGACGACTGGAGATGGGTGAGGAATGCTATAAATGGAGGGAGGCGTGGGTGGCGGATTGAGGTTGGTTGCGGTGATGTGTGCTGAAGGATAGGGAGTAGGGACGATGGAGGGAGGACACGGAAGCTAGGGTGTAAATGGTTCGTTTTAGGCCAAAATTACAAACCGAACCGCCTACTATCAGTTTCATTTTTTTCAAACTGAACCGAACCGTTTAAGGCTCAAAACTGAACTAAACCCAATCGAACCATTCGGTTTGGTTTGGTTTGGTTCGGTTCAGTTTTATGGTTTAAAGAAAATTATTGAAAAAGAAGAAAATAATGTCAATTTTCAAATATTAAAAAAGAAGATAAAATTTGAGACTTATTTTGTTAAGGTCGAGAGATTTTGCTTATGATGATTTAGAAAAATTTTTGGTTCTATAAGTTGTAAGAAAGAATGTTAGAGAGGTGAAAGGAAGAAATGTGGGCAAGTTGGGAGGGACAATGATGGACTAATGGTGAGGTGCGACATTGCGTTGAGGTGAAAGAAAAAGTGAGAGACTTGAGAGACCAAACGAAGACGTGAGATTACCATCTTTACTCTTAGGATTTTCTAGATCTCAATAAATGGTTCAAAATTTTCAAGAAAAATCAAACGACTATTAATAACAAGAATAACATATATATATAGAGTATTTGTTTGACCTCTAAAATCACAAACCAAACAGAACCGATTAGTTTATAAAATTTTCAAACCATCCTAGTCTAATACAAAACCAAACCGCTCGATTTGGTTAGGTTCGATTCGGCACGGTACGGCGGTACGAACTAACACCCTTAACGAAAGCTGTTGATGGTGTGTTCGGTAGGCCTCAGTCGAACACACTTTTGATTGTTTGACAGGGGTAACCGAACAACCCTCGTCATGCTCTACAACCCCCTACCGAACACTTTTATTGATGTTCGATAATACATAGTCGAACATAATATATCCCGTTAACGCTACAAATATTTATGTCAAAATTTATAATAATATTTTTGTAATATATAAATGAGGTGTTCTAATAATTTTTTTTTTTTTTGGGTGTGAATAGACCCGCGCATAAAAAAATTCATTGCAACTATAATCTCTGCATGTAAATTTAGCAAAATCCAGATTGCGTGGGAGCAAAGCCAAAGCCACCACCACACTTGATTGTGTTGCCTTGGACACGATACGTGTCCTGTAAGCAACGAATAAAACCTCAAAAAACCGATCAAAGAGAGAAATTTCCCAGCAAAAATTACTAAGCACATCACTCCAAATCTGTCGTCTTCTTTCTCATCGAATTTTTCCTCCTTCAAATTTTACCCCTAAATTCTCCAATTCCTAACCCGAACTCCTCGAAATTTGAGAAACTGCCATCCATGGCCACCATCTCCGCCTTTTCCTCCCCTCCCTGGTCAAACCCTAACCCTAATTCCGACCTCCTCAACCACGATCCAGTCAACAACAATTCTCAATATTCCGACGATTTCCCCTTAATGCTTCCGCCGATTAAAACGCGGCCTCCGGACCTACAACAGCCGGTCACGACTAATTCCGTTGACGATGCCGTTGAACCTCCGCAGGAACCTCTTGCAATCAGGACCTCCCAAACACCGTCACTTCCATCGCTCTTCCACGTGTCGTTCAACCAGGACCGCGGCTGTTTTGCCAGCGGGATTGGCCACGGTTTCCGAATTTACAATTGCGATCCCTTCAGTGAGATTTTCCGGCGGGACTTCGAAAACGGAGGCGGGATTGGTATTGTTGAGATGCTGTTTAGATGCAATATACTTGCTGTAGTTGGCGGTGGTCCCGACCCTCAGTATCCTCTCAATAAGGTCATGATTTGGGACGATCACCAGAGCCGGTGCATCGGCGAGCTCTCGTTCCGGTCGGAGGTCCGCGGTGTCCGGCTACGGCGGGATAGAATTGTTGTTGTTTTGGAGCAAAAGATATTTGTTTACAATTTTGCGGACTTGAAATTGTTACATCAAATTGAGACGTTTTCAAATCCGAAGGGGCTTTGTGAGGTTTCGCACATGTCTGGTTCATTTGTGCTGGTTTGTCCCGGTTTGCAGAAGGGGCAGGTTAGGGTTGAGCATTACACTTCGAAGAGGACAAAATTTATTCTTGCGCATGATTCGAGGATCGCTTGTTTCACGCTTGCGCAGGATGGACATTTGCTTGCTACCGCAAGCTCTAAGGGGACCCTGGTTAGGATATACAATACATACGATGGGACTCTGTTGCAGGAGGTAAAGATTGGTTTATTTGCATTTGTTTCGCCTGTTTCCATGAAATATTTTGAATTGGTTAGCTCGATGAAAAAGTATTAAAATCTTGAAACGATGGATTTGAATTAATTGTATAATGTGCTGTTATCAATTTGTTACTTTGATACAATTTCAATTATTCAGCATGAAATGTGCATTTATCTATTGGTTTGCTACCATAGTATAAGAGTTAGTTTCAGTGACCTGGCAGAAGCTGAGGTCAATTTTGAGCTCTGGCTTACTTTTAGCTGCCATGATCAGCTAACTGGGAATAATGATGTTCATTGTAAAGGAGTTGTTGCAGTAATGAAATATGTCAGTATTAGAAATTATTGCAACCTTGAGGAGTTGATGATAAATTTCTGAAGATGGGTGAATGTGGTTTGGGACTGTAAGATTAGTGCAGAAAAGAATGATGTAACATTAACAAAGAATGGTTTAGCTGCAGTAGATGCCACTATGATGATGAGGGCTTGACAAGGGATGATGTGGCTCTAGTAGATGTCACCATAAATTAGGAGGTGTTGGCATGGTATGAGTCGTCGCCATCACTCATGTAGAAGCCTCTTTAAAATGGACGGCTTGATAAGTTATGATGTGGTTTAGTGGATGCCATCAGTAATATGGAATGGTCTGGAGGAAGACACTGTCTTTCTCCTGTAAAATATTGAACATAGATGCTAATCTTTATACTGTGGGCTCTGCTTATCATTATAGTCCTCTCCGAGTGAGCCTCTTCAAAATCAATCCCAAAAATACTTAGCACTGTCGCTTCTTAACTCTGATAGGTAGTAAGGTTAAGCTAGTTACACATAAAAAGGTATTCAATTAAGTTCTTAATGAAGGTGTTAACTAGTGGTGAGAAATGTAGTCAGAACTGAAGCAGTTGTGATTTGTGGTGGATGATGTTTGTGAACCAATGAGAGATGAAGAGAGCTTGACGCTGTTGGATTCAGCTTGTGTTGTCTTTTACCTGATTTCTACTAACATGCATTTATGGTCATTGCACTCTCTTTCTTGCCTTTCTCAAGCTGATTAAGATGAAGAACTAGTTATTGATGTTTTAGAACTATATGTTTCTATTTCTTCTACTTCTTAAAATTATCTAAATGAACATGGTGTTATGATAACTTGTCATTTCTTTCATTTGCATGGAGTCGGCTCTGGTGGGCATATTAATCTCGAGGATGGTCATCTCCATTTCATTTGTTTGTTTAAAATATTGAGGGGCTTTGTCTAGTTGTAGCTGAATATGAGCTTAAGCTTGGTCTTTTGGGCTTTAAAACTTACTCTCTTTACGTTTGAGTTCGTAATTGGTGTGTGTAATCAAAAGGGATGGGATACATGATGCAGGTAAGACGGGGTGCAGATAGAGCAGAAATTTATAGCTTGGCATTTTGTCCAACTGCACAATGGCTGGCAGTCTCAAGTGACAAGGGCACTGTCCATGTTTTCAGCCTTAAGGCCAACATAGGAAACCTCGGTAGTGACAGGTTCAATAGTTCGTCTGACCACAATCTTGCTGTTTCTCTATCTGGCTCATCTCTGTCTTTCATCAAAGGTATGGTGCTTTATAAATCAAGTCTGTAATCATAATTCTTTTTATTCTAGATTTTACTTTATATTTCGTATTCTTGATAAGTTTATGTGATACATTAATTTACTTGATAACAAGGAAGTCATAGGAGTGGATATAATCTGAACATTAATGTATTTGTTACTTAGTATTTGAAATTGTAGGAATAGACACCACTGGACGGAACAGAGGATATTGTGAAAAGTGATCCAACACGTAGTATAATTTTGGTCTATTGTTGCTAGTGTAGATGTTATTTCCTTCAGATAAAAGTGAAGGTGCTATGGTTGATATCAGTCTTTCCTTTATTGAAAGATCATTTCTTTCTGTCCTATTGCCACATGTAACATTCTCAGGCCCTGTCTGGACAAGTGGTTTATTTTGTGGTTCGTGTTTTTTTTGTGCTTTTGTAATGATTGAATGTAAAAGTAAGAGAGATAAAAGAAAAAATGTGGGACTAATGAGAGTACAATACAATTTTTTTAAAAAAAAATCATGAACCATAAAAAAACTACCCATGCGAACAGGGCCTTAGTATGTTATTCCCTCAATTTGCAAAATGAATTTCCATGTTTCTTCATAATCATGAACAGAAACGGACACTCATCTTGGGACTGAGGGAGTACATGTTATGGATTAGTCATTAATGATTTTTACCAAAAGTAAATGAAGATTGTAAGGGAAGCATACTGATTTATACTTCCTTAAGTATTAAAGCCTGAAAATAGCTTCTTCTTTGGCTTTGGGATCTTACTCAGGTTTCTATTTTCAGGTGTATTGCCCAAGTATTTCAGCTCGGAGTGGTCAGTGGCTCAGTTCCATTTGGTTGAAGGTTCTCAATACATTGTTGCATTCGGTCACCAAAAGAATACAGTGGTTATTCTTGGCTTGGATGGAAGGTGAGTTAATGGAGTTGGCCTAGTGTTTTTATTATTATTTTATCCAATCTGCCTCCAGTTGGGGTGTTTTCCAATGCAATACCACACTTCAGAAAAAATAAAATTAAGATGCTTAATTTGGAAATAAGCTTTTATTTTGGAATTTTGTGGGATGTGGGGAATACTACAGAGGCCTCCTTGTTATGTTTCCTACTTTACTCTCCATCCCTTGCAAATAGATGTAAAAGCCTATGTTCATATATATATGCAACTAATCCCTCCCTTACTCTTAAAGAGTCCTTTTTCTATATGCTAAGGTCAACATGTGCATATATCTCAGTATCTACAATATTTGACGTACATTTGTTGCGTTTTAGGTGATAAAGTTTCCAACACTAAATCTACATTTTAAATACTGAGTTGCAACTTACATAACAAGTAAATGTGTTTAAATTTATTGTCAAAATTTAATCAAGTGGACCAAAAAAGAGTCGAAGGGGGATCTTTGGATGTAGCGGAGGGAGGACTTTGTTGCTTTGTTCATTTTATTTGGAGATGGCGAAAATTCTACTTACTGGCTTTGTTAGAAAACAATCATTCTTCAGTGAAATTATCGGAAGTGCAACTGATACATGTTATTATTGAATGTTTTGCAGTTTCTATCGTTGTAAATTTGACCCAGCTACAGGTGGAGAGATGACTCAATTGGAGTACCATAACTTCCTCAAGCCCGAAGTAGCATTTTAATGGATGACATTGGATATAAGCGTATTCTCTTTCGCGTGGTTGTATATATATAAATCGTAAAATCTTCTTTGCTGTTTTGCTGGTCCTTTTACTCCACTGAGGGTGGGTTAATTATGTTGTAAATAGTATCTCAGTGTATGACTAACTGTTCGGAACGAACTCATTCAATAGATAAACTCTCTTGAGGCTATAATATAATAGGACGTCTCTTAGTTAGTTGGTAAGACGTTTTACCTACAATCGATATGTCGTGGGTTTGAGTCACAAGGGGATAAGTGGGGAACCACTATTGATCCTCTTTTGAAATAGAAAAGATTAAAAGAAAAAAAAATGGCGGTAAAACATTCTGGGGCTACCTTTATTTTACTGATATATATTAAGGGCTTATTTGTTGTAGTGCTTTCGGAACCATCTATAACATACACGATGGTTTCATAAAAATGCAGTTGCTTCAGATATATCGTATTCTAAGGATGTATACGAGTGCAAGTCGAAGCTGCCATTTGATTAGGTTGTCGAAGCAAATAAAATTAATGCTATGTGTACTTAAAGTGTGTACCAAAATTTCAATTGTCACTTTTTGATTGCAAAAATGATTTGTGGGTTTACTACCACTTAAAAATTTTCTAACCAATCAAAAGATGTCAATAAAATTTTTAGTGCATATTTAGTGCACACTTTAAGTACACATAAAACTACTCATAAAATTATACCGGAAAGAAAGGTGAAAACAAACCATACTGCTTTTGACAAAGACTCAAAAGAAGTAGAAAACCCAACCAATTCACAACAAACGCATAGACCCAATTAACAGGAAAGATCTAGATTACAAAAAGTAAAGATGTCCAAACTCAGTCGGCCACAAAGGCCCAAGTAGCAGTCCAAATAAAACAACAAAGGCCCGATAGAATGAAATGAACATTATTGCTTGCAGACACATCTCACGTGTCAAACTTAAACACCTAGGACTAGGAGAGGAGAGTTAGGTGGAGGGAGACAAAGCCTCGCTTCCACATAACTGGTAACGAACCATACATAACAAACGCCAACTCTTTAGCAAATATCAAACAAAGCCATCTTCTACCCTATAAAACTAGTGTCAACTTCCCCCGTCCTTAACACGTACACACACACACGCACAAGCACACGTACACATACCGGACGCACAATCAAGATGGTGCTAAAGCTGCATGGACTTCCAATGTCATCCTGCACTGGCCGAGTAATGGCCTGCCTCCACGAAAAGGGTGTCAAATTCGAGCTTGTCCATGTCAACCTCATGGAGGGTGCTCACAAGCAGCCTTCTTTCACTAGCATGAATGTACGTAAACTACTAATTCTTTCTTCTCAATCCAATATATTCCTTGCTCATTCTTGGTTTTTGTTCCTAAATCCGACTTTTATTAACTCAATATTTATTTCTGCATTTTACGTACTTAATTTTAATTGATGTTGTCTATTTCATTACGCAGCCCTTTGCTCTGATTCCGGTACTTGAAGACGGAGATCTCACACTTTTTGGTACATCTTTTGGCCTTCAAATTTATCTTTTGGCTGGAACTTGTACGCAGCGCAATGATTAATAAGTTAGCTGGATTATAGGCGTATATTTCATCTTGTCTGACAATATTTCCTAGTGCACTGGCTTGTAAAATGACTAGGACTCACATAAGTCAAGCTTTCACACAGATTGCTTAGCTCAAGTCACTCTAGTATTTTGTACATTGGCTCATCTAACTGAACTTAAGACTCATGTAAGATCTAGTTTTACCATAAATTGCTCAGCTGAAGTCAAGTATGAGCTCATTCAATTAAGGCTTTGTCTGGCCGAGCGTTTCTGCCAAAAATGCTCAGTCAAAATGCAGCTTTTTTGTTTTTCCCATATCAATGCATGCTCCTTTTTTTAGAACAGAGCTTGTTGAAAACACTCCATTTTGCAAAATGCTCCTTTTTAAATTGTGAGATACGAAAAAGTCAATTTTTAAACTGATTCACAAAACACACACTCCCTCCGTTCTACAAAAAAAGTTCACGTTTGAAAAGTTTAATTATTAAGACATATATTAGTGTCATTGGATTTTGTCATAATTACAAAAGTACTCAAGCACAACCAAGATAATTACAACACAAGTGAAGGGTAAAGATGAAACATTATGAAAATTGTAAACATAATTGTTTGAAAATAGATTTTTTAAGTAAAACATTCCAAAATAGTATAGTGAACTCTTTGCCTGGAACGGAGGGAATATATAAAAAAGAAAAATGCATTTTAAATAAATTGCGATTGAAAAATAGCTACACTCTAAAAATACTGCGGTTTGCAGCGCTAAAAATACGTATATGTTGTACTTAACTCTGCTCTAAATTTGATTTTTTTTTCTCTCTCCTTAGAATCAAGAGCAATCACTTCATACATAGCCGAGAAATACAAAGAGAGCGGGACTGATCTTCTTGGGCTTAGTAATCCAAAAGATGCAGCAATGGTGAAAGTATGGTTAGAGGTTGAAACCCAGCAATTCAACCCTTTTGCGTCTGTGCTTTTCGCCCAGGCTGTCTTAGCTCCGGTCTATGGCCAAACCCCAGATCAAGCAGTGATCGATTCGAACATGGAAAAGCTGGGGAAAGTGCTCGATGTGTACGAGGGTAGGCTGGCGAAAACCAAGTACTTGGCTGGAGATTTCTACAGCTTGGCTGATCTCCACCACCTAACTATCACACATTACCTAATGAAGACTCAATGTGCTTCTGTGATCAATGACAGACCCCATGTTAAGGCTTGGTGGGAAGACATTTCTTCTAGGCCTGCTTTCCAGAAAATCGCACCAGGCATGACTTTCGGCTAAAAATTCAACTGTTAGTTCTCTAATTTAATTAGTTCGTGTTAATTTTGAACTGAATAAGGTTGTCAAAACACATCCGATCTTACTTCCTGTTTGGTCATTTTTGTGAGTTTCGTGGTGTTGGCATGATATTTTTAGTATGCATAAGGGACAGATGATTCTAATTGAAACTTGTTCATTTATATGTTTTTAAGTAATTTTAACATTGTCATGATCCGTCGGTTTTTTGTTATTATGAAAGAAATACAAATCCCAACCAATTTACTACAAACCCATAAACGCAATAACAGACCAGACCCAAATTACGAAGAAAAAAAAATGTCCGAACCCATTGATCACGCCAAAAATGGACGGTGATCACGTTAGATTTCACATGTGTAGTCTAGTTAGGATATTCGGCTGATGATAGGGAAGTGAGCTGCTGGGCTGGGCTCCTGTGATCAACAACAATGCAAAGACACCGTTAGGGGAGTTGGGTATAACCCGACTATAATCCTACTGCGTGAGAGTGAGTACAGGTGACAAATAATAATGGCTTGTCTTGGCACTTGGACAAGTCTATACCCATCTAAAATCCAACTCAATCCAAATAGCACAACATTTTTTTGTTTGGGATGATATTATAATCTGGTCGGCCTAACACTTATGGAGACCTAAAACAAACTCTAAAAAGGAGGCCTTTTAAAATTAAATAATAAAATATTATTATTTTATTTAAGAATTATTTTTCGTGCCTTTTTAGATGCAAAATCATTAATTAAATTATTGTAATCAATTTTCATTTAACAATTCTTTTTTAATCGATAATAAAGCTAGTTCACTTTATTTTTGTTCAGACATTATCGATCTTAGATAATGTTTTATTAATTTTAATTTTAAAAAACTTCTTTCTACCGAAGCAACATTTACAAGAATTGTTAACATTATTCTATAAGTGATATACGCATTTAGAAAAGAATCAAGTCTTATTATATAAATAAGTATGTCAATTGGTGAATCATTTTTGACTTCTATAATTTCTTTTAAAAATTTTAGTTCTGTAAATAAATCTAATCCATCAATATCAGAGTTCTCATTATGTTTTAATGAACGTTCAAAATTAAAGACATTTTTCTTTTAAATTGTCATTATGTAATGACCTTAATTTCTCAATGCTAAATAGAAAACCAATAGGGTCGACAGACGTGCTAATACTGTTAGACGACAGGCGACGACTGCGCCAGAAAGAATAGAGGTAGCGAGAGAGAGGAGGATCGGAGGAGGGAGAGAAATTAAGAAATATATTATAAATTAATAATATTATATTATATTAAAAGCTAGTTAACTTTAGTTGAAAACAATATTAATGGTTAATTGAGATATCTAAGCGATTTAAGAGTTATTCATGGCACATGATGGCAATAATCTATCTTTTTTTTTTTGAAGGGTAGGAGCTGTTCAGCGTGAAGATTACTACTATGTAGATTTCATATCTTAACTTTTAATTGCCACCATTCTTCCTGACATTTCCATTCCAAGCCCATGCAATTGTGAGTCCCAATCCACTTAGTCCTCTTATTATAATAAGTAGTGAATTTTTTTTGAGGCCTAAAATTTTTTGAGGCCTAAAGCCCGATCATCTCAGGTTCGACCCTTGGGTCAGGCCTGATTATAATGTATGGCTAAGAAAGGAAAAACCTTTTTGTTTTTATAGGAAAAGAAAGAAAAAACGTGACCCCCATTGATTACTCCTCAATATATGTTTCAACCCGGGGCGGATCTATGTTGTGAGGCCGGGGGAACGTGACCCCATTGAATTTTTTTTAATTTTTTTTTACCTTATAAAAATAGTGTAATTTTTGATATTGATCCCACTCAAAATTGTATGTATGATTAATTTTTAAATAACTTTCTTATATATTTTATTGAAAAATACTCATGTTTCAGGTAAAGAGTTCACTATATTATTTTTGGATGTTTCACTTAAAGATTTCACTTTCAAAAAATTATGCATACAATTTTTATAATTTTTCGTCTTTACCCTCTACTTGTGTTGAAATCATCTTGGTTGTTATTAAATATTTTTGTAATTATGAGCCCGTTTGGTTGTGTGTTTTGGCCATGCATAAAACGCAGCTTATTTGCAAAAATTGTGTTTCAATGCTACAGTAGAAAAAGCAGCGTTTTCAAAACGCAGCTGGGTTTTAAAACGCTGAAATTCTAAGTTTTTTCCCAAAACGCTATTAGGAAAAAAAAAAGCTGCTTATTGAAGTGATATCCCAAACGCATTTATAAGAAAATACCTACATTTTTTAAACACTGTATTTTTTAAAAACTGCGTTTTAAAACACTACAGCAAACGGGTTCTATGAACCACTCCAATGACACTAATATATCTCTTAATAATTAGACTTTTCAAACGTGGACTCTTTGGGTGAAACAGAGGGAGTAATTGTTTAGGAGAATTACAAATGATGATGTGATTAAATGTATGAAAATGCGTAGAGAACAATTTTGATTTCTAAGCTTTTTATAAAATAGAAACATTTGTGACCCCACTGAAATATTTTTTTGGATCCGTTATAGCTTCAACCCATAATTTTATTTAAAATGATTCAATTCAATTACAAATTTGAATTTTATAGTTTAAGAATTCATTTCAACATTAAACAAACCCACATGAAACCCAGCAATGGAGGCGGAGCCACTCAAAATTGGCTAAAATGATTTACATAAATTAAAATAGAGTAATGCTATGAGTATCTAAAGATTATCAATTTTTTTGAATCAAATGATGTGTCAGTTGATGTAATACATTAATTATAATTTTTAATTTTATTTTTTGTACCACATCTGACACACCATTTGATGTAAAAAATTTAGTACGTACTCTTCTACTCATTAAAATATGCAACATGGCGAACATGTGTTAATGATGGCATACACTTTTTGCCAAACTAATTAGCCTTTAAAATCTCAGTTGAATCTTACTCCATAGTTATCATCGATCTCACAAGTCTTTGTAACCTCAATTGGGCAAATTAAAGATTAATAATGGCAAGTATTCCAGAAGTTCTAATAAGGGCCGGCGATGAAGTCCGAACCATGCCGGTTATTGGAATGGGAACTGCATTATCAAACTCATTAAACAACCAAGACGTTGCGAAATCGGCCATTCTCGAAGCAATCAAGGTCGGTTACCGACACTTTGACACTGCAGCAATGTACAAGACAGAGCAACCCCTGGGAAGAGCGATTCAAGAAGCACTTGTTCTCGGTCTCATCAAATCTCGCGAGGAGCTTTTTATCACGACCAAGCTTTGGTGCAACTCTACCGAACGACACCTTGTTTTACCAGCCATCCGGAAGAGTCTTCAGTATGATCATTTCTCATCCGCTTGTTAAATGTAGTCATTTCCTTCTTATTGATAGACCCTAGGAAGAGTCTTAATATATACTACTCCGTCCGTTCTTAAAAAAGAGTCGTATTTAGATTTTTCAAAATCAACTTGATTGTTTGTCAAAAGCAAATTCAATGTAAAATTACTGGTTTTTCTCAAACGTTATAGAACATGAGAATTCAAAGGGCTTTTATATATTGTAGTTTTTGAAGATTATATTTTTATCCTCTACAACTAATAAGTAAAAATTGATTTGACAAATGGTCAAATTAACTTGAAATTAAATCCAAATACGACTCTTTCTTTTTGAAACATTAAAATTTGGCTTTGTTGATCAATAAATAGAGAGTACGTACGTGGATAATTGTGTGATTAATGAGGTTTCTTAATTAATTAGGAATCTGGGATTGGAGTATGTTGATTTGTATCTAATTCACTGGCCGTTGAAGCTGAGCATGAGTATTGAGGAATTCAAGGTCCCAATTCCAAGTGACTGCATCTCAGCAATCGATATTAAGTCTGTGTGGGAAGCCATGGAAGAATGTCAAAAGCTTGGACTCACCAGAGCCATTGGTGTCAGCAATTTCTCTTCTAAGAAGCTTGATGAAATCCTTTCCTTTGCGAAAATCCCTCCAGCCGTCAACCAGGTGAGTTAGTTGAATCTGTATTTAATTAACGTTACACACGATCGAATAACGTCCAAAAATATACTATACTATATATGTACAAAATATTTATATATATATATATAAAAGCTGTGTACGTTCGTAACATACAAATTAATTCATTTCGATTGATCTGAAAAGGTTGAGGTGAACCCACTTTGGCAACAGAAAAAACTAAGAGATTATTGCAAAGAGAAGGGCATAATTCTCACTGCATACTGCCCCTTGGGAGCTGTGGGTGCTGCCTGGGGAAACAATAGGGTCATGCAAAGTGATGTAATTGTAGACATTGCCAAGTCCAAAGGAAAAACAACTGCTCAGGTTTTTTCTTTTTAAATCTAATTAAAATTATTACTCCATTTTTAAGCATAATCTAACTAACTAACTAGCTAATTCATTCGAAACTTGTACGGCTAATAATTTTTATCAAATTGTAGGTTTCTCTTAGGTGGTTGTACGAGCAAGGGGTTACTTTCGTACCAAAGAGCTTCAACAAAGACAGGATGAAAGAAAATATTCAAATATTCGACTGGTCTTTGTCTGAGGAAGACTCAAACAGAATTGGTCAACTTGCTCAGCACAAAGGTGTTTATTTTAGCACCATGGCAGAAACTTGTGATTTAGTGGCAGAGATAGATGCTGAGATTTGATGAAATATTTATTTATTATATGGAATAGCAAAATTTAGACGTGGAGAACAATTTTGAGATTCGGTTGTCGAAATTGTTTTTTGGTACTACCTCCGTCCCTCCCAAAATAATTGTCATTTCAGTAAAGTTTTTTTTTGTCCCAAAATAATTGTCGTTATAAGATTTCAAGAAACATTTGTCCATATTTTGTCAAAAATGATCTTATTTATTATTTTCATTAAAGAGGGTTGGTAAGAAGAAAAAGAAAAATATTCTTATAACTTACCTACAATAATTGAACTTATATAAGAGTAGTCGGTCTTTCTAAAAACTTCCTTAATCTACGTGTAAATTACTAAAATGACAATTATTTTGAGACCGAGGTAATACGGAAGATTTAAGAAGTGTAAAATGGGTGTTTGTTTGTTCTTGTCTAATAGTGCTACAGTAGTATTAAAAGAAATAGTTTTGGCCATTAATAAAGTATTGTTAGCTTCCTTAGGCAAGTTGGGTTCAACAATACTAACATTTTTCAATCATATATTCCCTTTGTCCCGAAAAACATAGTTTTACTTTAATATTGGATGAATGATTGAAATTTACTCCATTCATTCCAAGTAAAAGGTTCACTATCTTATTTTAATTTTTAAAAATTATGCCTAAAATATCTATAACTTTTTAACTTTACCTTTTTCATGTGATATAACATCTAGACTATGCTCAAGCATTTTATAATTAAGACCAATTATAATGATATTTATATGTTCCTAAATAATTAGATTTTTTCAACATATATTCGTTGGGTGGAATAAAAGGAGTATTACTTAAGGCATAGTAAATGTACATTAAATAGTGATTTTTATATGCTGTCCACCAGATAAAAGTTTGTTTTCTAAAGATTTTTCATAAATGCATCAACTAATGAGTAGATTTTCATTTTTCCCCTTTATTTAAAATTTCTATTTTTTTCACTTGAAGGAGATTTAGTTATCTTGATTAGGGGCATAACTAGAAAATAAATAATTAATGTGTATTTAGATATCTAAGTAGCCATTAACTTTTAAATATTCAAAAAAGATAAATTGGTCTGAGTCGTGGAGTAAATACTTGGGAATCGTTACTCCATCTATTTCAAAATAAGTGTCGTTTTAGTTTAAAAAAAATTGTTCTAAAATAAGTGTCGTATTTGGTTTGTCATGCATGTTTTGCCTACTTTACCCTTCTCTTCTCCCAAGTCCCAACAATTAATCATCTCTTCATTAAATACTTTATCTTTTCTCAATAGTTATCTCCTCCTAATTTATCTTTTCAATAACTCTTAGCACAAAAATTAAGAGTATTTATCAAGGGTATATTTGTCAACCTACAATTTTTTTAATATGTGTGCACAACTCTAAAACACCACTTATTTTGAAACGGAGAGAGTATTAGTGTTTTACTAATTAAGTTATTCCTTCGATGTTTCATTTTTTGTACTCAATGGTTTATAAAATTATAATATAAAGTATGGTGGTTGAAAAGTAAGTGTTAATCCCAATTTCTTAAAAGCATCGTCAATATAATTGTAAATTTGATCTCAGTTATGGTAATTAACACTCTAAATTACATGTGAAAAGTTTATAGAAATCTCCTATGCAACTCTAGGTTTGATTCTATATGGTGTGGGTCTCACCACTGAAATGATAAATGACAAAGAGAATCTTTTGGATTTTATAGAAAAAGTTTTGATTAGGATGTATTTATATCGTCAACTGCGATGTCAAAAAATTAAGAGTAAAAAAAAATGTGAAAAAAATTTAGTTAGACACATCATATCCACAATCCTCCAAAACTGCATTTAATTTTTTTTTCTTTTCAAAGAAGATGTAAATTATAGGTGGCACTCATTTTTTTACATTCACATCTGCATTGGTGATGCTCAAAATACTTACTTTAGGGATTTTGTTAGCTTGTTTCCTAAGAATGTATGTTAAGAAGTATTAATTACGATAGTTAGTGGCAAAAATTTATAAAAATGAGCATTAATTAATGTATTTAGTACTAAAAATTTGTAAAAATAAGTACTCCCTCCGTTTCAAAAAGATTGACGTTTTAGAGTTGTGCACACATATTAAGAAATTTTATAAGTTGACAAATATACCCTTATTAAATATCTTTAATTTTTGTGCTAGGAGTAGTTGAAAAGATAAATTAGAAGGATGTAGTCATTAGGAGAAGATAAAGTATTTAATGAAGAGATGATCAATTATTGGAACTTGTGAGAAGACAAGGGTAAATTAGGCAAAACATGCATTGGAAACCTAAAACGACAATCTTTTTGAAACAAATTTTTTGAGCTAAAACGACAAATATTTTGAAACAGAGGGAGTATTAATTAAGGTAATTAATGTAAAAGTAAACAACAATTATCCTAATTAATGTTAGTTAACATAGTGCCTACTTTAGTGCGTAGTTGGATCTTGTTAACTTTTGCCCTTATGAAGCATTTATTATGGTAGTTAGTGGTAAATTTTGTATAAGTAATCATTAGCTAGGTAAGTTAATAAGGTGGTTAGTGTAATATTAGGGTGGTTAATATGAAAGTAAACACTAACCACCTTAATATATACTCCTTAAGGCACAAGTTAAAAAAAACTCTTAGTAGTATACTACATCCGTTCCAAAATAATTGTTTTTTTAACAATTTGTACACAGATTAAAGAAGCTTTTAAAATGACCTATTTACCCTTATTTAAGTTCAATTAATATAGATAAGTTGTAGGAATATTTTTTTCTTGCTTCTTACCAACTTTTTTTAATGAGAGTAGTAAATAAGGATAATTTTGGCAAAATTGAAGCCAATGTTTCTTGAAATATTTTGGGACACAAAAACGTTGTTAAAACGACAATTATTTTGGGATAGTAGCAGAGTATAAGACGACAATTTCGGTTGGCTGCGGTTTCCAAGAGGGTGCAATTTCCATTTCTTCGGTCAAAGTTCACATGATTCCTCATGTAGTAGGAGCCCCTTTCTCGTTCCTAGTAATGTACTTTCTCATGCATTCATGATGATAAACACCTGGTAATTGCTTTATGAATGATGAACAAGTGTTAACCATGACATAAACTTTGCCAAACCAATTAGCCTATAAAATCTCACTTGAATCTTAACATAGTTCTCATCTCAAAAGTCTTTGTAACCTCCAAAAACAAAGAAGATGTAAAATCTCACTATTAACAATGGATGACAGCTAGGAATAATGACAAAATTGCAACTTTTTTTAAAATTAAAACAATGGAGATTAGTTCTCGAGCCTGATAAAATCCCATTGACAATCACCGGTTTATTCTTGGCAAACAAAGCAATCTTCGTCGATCTTTGCCAAGGAGCGAAATTCTCTGGACTAGTTAATCTTTTTGACACAAGTATCATAGTAGCTGTGTCAACGGTGAAATTGCATCTCCCTTTCAAGCTATAAAATCAATTTTGTCTCAAAAATAGTACAATGACAAAATGTAAAAATTGATTAAAGTATAGTGACAAAATAAAAAAAATTCAACTTTTAAATATTCAAAAAAGAAAAATTGGTCTTCAGAGTCGTGGAGAAAATATGATGTGGTTAGAAATAATGGTGCCTCTGATGAGGCTTTTGAACACCCGACCTCTCCGTTAAGAGTAGTGAAATACGAGGGTGGCTCTGGTGTGACACTTGAACACTGGATCTCTCCGTTAATTAAGAGAAGTGAACAGTACCAAATGGCTTTCGGTGCCTCTAGTAAGGCTTGAACACCTGACCTTCAACTACCAGGGTGTCTCTAATGAGACTTGAACACCCGACAACTCCATTAAAAGAAGTGAGCAGTATCAGTTGAGATAAGACTTGTTGATATAAAAAAATACTTGGAATCGTTATTAGAATTCCAAATTTTAACCGATTCTTTTAATGTTTTATTTTATTTGTACACGATGCTTAAGTGCTTAGGGCGTCCACAGTGGCGCCCTCCATCCACTCTCTATAATCAATTTTAGAGATTTTTATCCTCCCTTGATCCTACATTGGTTCCTCTAGTCCACCCTCTATCTCTAAAACCAATTAAATCACCCTCTAAATATAGAGTGAGTTTTAACATAAATAGTGACTCAAATCCTCTACATTTTTTTCACTTTATTTGAGCACAAAATACTTTTGTTTAATATTTTGGAATGAAAATTATTAAAATATACTTTCTTCGTCCCTAAATTATTGTTTTTTTTGTCCGTTCCTAAATAATTGTCTTGTTTAAAACTTTCTTTTTAAGAGATTATTTTTACCATTTTACCTTTACTTTTCTCTCTACTTTAATTATGCGCTATATACACATGGGCATTAAAAGAAACTACACATTATACCAATATTAATAATCAAGTCAATTATTTTTTGTTAATCCGTGTGCCGAGTCAAACAAGACAATAATTTAGGGACGGAGAGAGTACAATATATTTTTCATAGTATATAAAATTTAAAATATTTTATTTTAATTATGGTGAAAAAGTATAAATAAAAGAGAAAAAATATAATGGTAGTTTAGGTTTGTAGTTGAGATGAGAGAGATTAAATTTTTAGAGGGTCGTATAGAGAGTTATTGTTGTGGACGTGCTTAACAAACTCTAAAAAGAAGTGTTAATCCCAATTCCCTAGACAAGTTAGTAGCTAGGTATATGAAGACAATTTCTGTTGGCTGCAGTTTTCAAGAAGGTGCAAATTAATTTCATTTCTTCGGTCAAAGTTCACATGATTCCTCATGTAGTAGGAAAACCTTTCCCGTTGCTAGAAATGTACGTTTCTCATGCATGACCAATAAACACCTGGTAACTGCTTCATGAATGATGAACATGTGTTAACGATGACATAAACTATGCCAAACCAATTAGCTTATAAAATCTCACTTGAATCTTAACATAGTTCTCATCTCAAAAGTCTATGTAACCGGCCTCCAAAAAAAGAAGAAGAAGTTAATAATGGTAATTACCATACCAGAAGTTCTAATAAGGACCGGCGATGGAGTTCGAACCATGCCAGTTATTGGAATGGGAACTGCAACATCAAACGCATCAGACAACCAAGACGCTGTTATATCGGCCATCCTCCAAGCCATCAAGATCGGTTACCGTCACTTTGACACTGCCCCAGTGTACAAGACAGAGCAACACCTAGGTAGAGCGATTCGAGAAGCTCTTGTTCTTGGTCTCATTAAATCCCGAGACGAGCTTTTCATCACTACCAAGCTTTGTTGCGACTCTACTGAACGGCACCTTGTTTTACCAGCCATCCGGAAGAGTCTCCAGTAAGATTATTTCTCATGTACTCCTAATTTCCTTCCTTCTAATAGATGGAGCGAGTCATAAATGTATAATACTACTCTAGATCTCTCCCTCCCTAATTAAATAAAGGTTGTATTTATACGTTTTAAAATCAACTTGACTTTTTGTCAAATAAAAATTGAATTATAGCTTTCGGAGGTTATTTGTTATAGTCTCTACATCTAAGTAAGAATATATTAAAAATTGATTTGAATTGATTTTGAAAAGTCCAATTAAATGAAACCTCTTATTATTTTATTTTTGAACGGAAGGAGTACTAAATTCTGTACATTTTGGCTTTGTTGATCAAATAATGGAGAGAAGATAATTGAGTTCTTAATGGGGATTAATTCTAAAATCTTAATTAGGAATCTGGAATTGGAGTATGTCGATCTGTATCTAATTCACTGGCCGTTGAAGCTGAACATGAAGATGGAAGAACTCAAGGTCCCAATTCCAGCTGACTGCCTCTCAGCAATCGATATTAAGTCTGTGTGGGAAGCCATGGAAGAGTGTCAAAAGCTTGGACTCACCAAAGCCATTGGTGTCAGCAATTTCTCTTCTAAAAAGCTTGAGGAAATCCTTTCCTTTGCGAAAATCCCTCCAGCCGTCAACCAGGTGAGTTAGTTGAATCTGAATTTCCAAAAATATACTACGTACGTACGTTCAAATTAAAGATTTATATATATAAAAGCTGTGTACTTAACAACATACAAATTTATTTTGATTGATCTGAAAAGGTTGAGATGAACCCACTTTGGCAACAAAAAAAGCTAAGAGATTATTGCAAAGAGAAGGGCATAGTTCTAACTGCGTACAGCCCCTTGGGAGCTGTGGGTGCTGCCTGGGGAAGCAATAGGGTCATGCAAAGTGATGTACTTGCAGACATTGCCAAGTCCAAAGGAAAAACAACTGCTCAGGTTTTTTCTTTTATTTATTTAATTATTTTTTTTATTTAGTATGATAGCTTAATTAATCCGACAGTACTTTTAGGCTAACA
This sequence comes from Platycodon grandiflorus, assembly GCA_016624345.1. Lineage (NCBI taxonomy): Eukaryota > Viridiplantae > Streptophyta > Magnoliopsida > Asterales > Campanulaceae > Platycodon > Platycodon grandiflorus. The sequence continues at coordinate 3,431,997 of CM028366.1, read as the reverse complement.
TGCATTATTCTTAATTTTATCAAATTAATTGTAGGTTTCACTTAGGTGGCTTTACGAGCAAGGGGTTACTGTTGTACCAAAGAGCTTCAATAAAGATAGGATGAAAGAAAATATTCAAATCTTTGATTGGTCATTATTGGAGGAAGAGTCGAACAAAATTGATCAACTTGCTCAGCACAAAGGCGTTTTTGTTAGCATGATGGCCGAAACTAGTGATTTAGTGTTAGAGATAGACGCCGAGATCTGATCGATGAACTATTAAGCTCTTAAATGGCCGGAATGATAAACTTTATTAGAAAGAAGTCAACAACAACTTAACTTGCATGGTGTGATTCAATTGCAGAAAACGGGTGTTTGTTTTGTTTGTTCGCTCGCTTGTGTAGCGATCGATATAGCTAGCTAGTACTATTTGCTACTATATTATATTATTAATAAAACAAACAGTTTTGGCCAGTCAGAAATACTCACTCCGTAATATACATTTATTTCTGTTTCTAGCACATGTCAATTTTTCAAAATTTTAAAATTTTTTGCTAAGTTTTATTAAGAAATTTTCTTTAATTTTACTCTGACAACTTCATAAGTACTTGATCATGGACCCATAAGACAACAAACAAAGCGCAAAGAGGCCTAATGTCCCAAGCATGAGAAAATTGCCGTCCGTAGCAGACCGCAAGACATGTTGCCAAAGAAGATCATTTTAAAAGTTAATTTGGAGATTTTGTTTTAGGAGATTATTTTTATTATGAATAGGTCTCCCGTGAGACGTCTTACGGATCCTAATTCGTATAATAAAACACAACTCTCTCACATCTCAGTTCACCAACACACGATGAATCGAGTTAGAGAAATTCATCCTATAAAATATACCTGGCCCATACGACGAATTTTTCTAAGTTTTTACGTTTTATTATTTTGTTTTTAATAGACTTGCTACTTTAACTAATTGGTCTACTCCTATATGAACATCATTAAAAAAAAATGCACAATATTATAATGTTTTATATTTTATTTTAGAACGTTTCATAAAAAAATTCTCTCATTCTATCACGGAAAGATTTCTTAATAGAAGAATAATTTATAATACATTTAATAATTACAGCTTAACTCAGTCTTTTTCCTCGTTACTTGGGGTCGGCTATATGTAATTCATCATTCAACTAGTTATTGAGTTCGTGCGGGTTTAATTTGATTTTGAGATTAATTGATATATTTTAAAAATATTTTTGAAAACATTATTATTATTAAATATAGACGTCTGTTGACTTAATGTCTAATTTATACCTTAAAAAAATATTTATATAATTGATATGTATTTATAGAAGAATACAATCACACGTGGATTTGTTTGTAGTGTGTATGTTTTAGAAAAATATTTATATAACTAATATGTCTTTATATAAGATTAAGTCTAAATGTGAAACTTCAAACACTAATTAGTCATAAACATGATATTTATATGATAATTAACACTACACTGCCAACAGACATTATTTTTTTAAAAAAATACATATCTTTAGTTATGAACCAACATCTTATCCACTTTTTATATGACTGAAAAAATCACACGTATAACTAAAAATAATTGTAACACATTTGATATCGCATATTTTGATATTTCACAAAAAATATTAATTAAAATAAGTGAATAATGTAATACATGGGTCACGTGACCCACTTAACTATAATATATGTAGTTTTTTAAATAAGTATACAAAATATAAATAGTTGAGTTGGTCTAAATTGAGTGTTTATATTTAAAATGGTTGTAGGTTCAAGTGTCTTTAATTAGTAACATCATTTTATTTTGTATTCCTAGCTTTTCCTTGCCAATAGTTAAAATGTTTCTACTAATGCATTTGAATAATGTTATATGCCACAATATTATACCTATATAGTACTTAGCTAAAATTATTAGCTAATGACATCAAATGAAAAGCCAAAAGGTCAAATGCATGAGAATCAAAAATTGGATGAGGTATACTTAGAGGCATCCTCACCAACACCACACACATTCATATCTTTTTTTTTATTACAGATGTCGATGTTAATTTCGTTCGTTCCCTTCCCCTATTTTTGTTATTAGAAACGCACCCGTGCGATGCACGATCTATATTGATAAAATTTATATAGAAACTTTATTAATAGGACTGTAAGGAAATAATTGTAATGTGTAGATTATGAGTTCGGTATAATAAAATAAAACAAATAATTAAAAGGTAAAGATTAAGAAAAAGTAAAATTAATGGGCAGAGAATTACATAAAATAAAAAATTGATTATAAATTTTGAAATATTTTTTTAAATATAACATTGGTCGTTGAACATTTATAATTACTACTATTATCACCATGACTATCACATAGTATAAAAATTCGAAAGCCCTTAGAATTGGTAACTTCAAACAAAATGACATACAATTGATCATGAGTAAATACATACTTTTTCAAAAGAAGACCTACAGAAGACATATGTACATACCGATACTGAGATTAAAAAGACGAATGATCATTCTCACTAAGACATATAATTCCAAATTTTGTGATAAAATTTTATTGCTTGGGTGATAGATGTTAACTGCATAATAATCAGATTTAAAAATTAAAAATTATATTCGCAAAAAAATTAAAATATAATATTTGTTAACCATCATAACATAGAACAAAATACCCAAGGTAAGAAAATATTATAACTATTGTAAGAAAAGTTTATCCCTATGAAATTTGTTAAAGTATTACAAATAACATTTACAATACAATAATATTAAATTGTGTATTAAAAGAAGGACGTCAAAGAAGAATATTAAATTAATAATTAATATAATTTCACATTTTAATCAATAATTTTTTTATATTATGGTCTCAATATTGTTATATTTATTTAAAATTATGAAAAATTGATGAAAAAGTATATAAAGTGATTAAATAATATTATAAATAATAATAAAATAGCAAAACATGAATAAAAAGTATACAATTGATAAGTCTCATTCAAGCATAGGTATACTCGATCATTGTCCCATTCAAACATAGTATACTTGAAAAAATGAGAAGGAAAAAAAAAAAAAACAAAGCATGAATAAACAATATCCAACTTAAAAATACAAATTATAAAATATAAAATCGGAAACAAAATTTTACAATAAATTAGGGACAGGGATTTATCTAAACGAATTTTTTGCAAAAGAAAAAAAAAGAAAGGAATCCAGAGTAACCCATTTACAACAGCGACAACCCAAACGTAGACACCAACAATTTGATCCTTAATCTCTCAGTATATATTGCAATATGTGGGCAAATGTGCCATTCAATCCTTAATCTCTCTGTATATATTGCAATATGTGGGCAAATGTGCCATTCAATCACGAGTGACGAAGTCTCAACAGAACAAACACAAAACTTAATTTGAAGATGAGAAACATGAAATTTAGAAAACAAAATTAAATAAATAAACAGAGTCGTCTTTATCCCTTTTTGACCAATATATTCCACAATCTGACCACTTGCTATTGCACCAACCATCGCCCCTGCATTCGCTAACGAACCAAAAATCGAAAACTGCAGAACAAAAAAATCAAACAAACTAATTACATTATGTTAGATCTCAAGGTGCTCAAATAGGCTAGAAGGGGGGTGAATAGCCTATGTCCAATTTTAAAAATAATTTATAAAAGTACTTCACAAAAGCGTTAGAAAATATTTGGTAGCGGAATATTGTGAAGTATATGACAAGTTCAGGATGACTGATCTTGTAAAGTCATGATCAGTAGTCCTTCAAGCAGTTGAAAATTCTGAAAAACTTCAAATAAATAAACAAAGTGATAAAGCAAGAAGTAAAGTAGACAAGATATTTGAAGTGGTTCACACTATGAATAAGTGTTATGTCTATTAAAGTGGTTAGTTTTGAATTTGAAAATGTACACTATATTTTTCACTAAAATAATCACAACGATCATTAATGGATCATGTATAAAAGTATTTTAACCAAGTGTTTATGGGGAGAGTATAAATCTAGAAAGATTCAACTCTCGTGTGCTGTAAATACAAAGGATTGCAATCAATGAAGAGCAATAAAGACTAGGCGTCTAGGTATGGTGCTCTTTAAAGAGTATTAGACGGAATAAGGCTTTGAAGCTTTGAATGCACTAGCAGTAATGAAGATGAAGATTGCAGAGTTGTTGGAGAGTTCTTCAATACTGCATGGAGTCTTCAATTTATACCCAGAGATCTCTTGGAGCCGTTGGAGAATTTCAGTCTTGAATTTGATTTGAATTAGTTGCGTTTAATGCAAAGAGACATGCATTAAATGCCCTATGTCTTGCTGTTGAAATTCTATTTGTTAGATCTTACCAGTCCAAGTGTTCTCTGTCCTTTGCCTGCAGGTTTGCCAAAAATAGGTAGATAAGAATTGCCTGCAGTATGTCCTTTTCTGAGATGTTAACCCAAAATTGAATAGACCATTAAATGGTACTTGCAGGTTATCGTTACACAGAAAGTCAAGGATGACTTTTGCTGGTAACTTAGGCATATCTTTAGACAAGTATTGATCAGACGATCTTCAGGTCTTCATACATTGCTGATGAAGCTTGGCTAGAACAAACTTGGCTGATGACTTAATGGACATTGCTGATGAAGCTTGGCTGATATATAAAGGCCATCTTCTGAAGACTAAACTAAGTACATGAAGCAATCTTAAGCTATTACAAGCAATTGTCTAAGTACAAGTTTTCACTCTAATAGACATGCAGACTCATTAGTCACCTTGGCTTAGACTTAGGTTATGGATATAAGCAAATCTAGATCAAATACAACACATTCAATATACATTTTTGAACAATGTAAGACCCATGATGAGAACTGAGGAAAGCAAAGCCCGAGTCAAGCCAATCATGTTCGTGGTTTGAACCATTAAGCATAACCGGAGGACCAATGACTCGTGCGCGTGCAAAGAAGATTCAAGCGGCTTTAACATCACTTGTGGAAGGGATTAGAGCCCAAATTAAAGTCGAGAATGATCGAGGCCATCAAGGGAGGTTCGTTTGCTTGTTGAAGACCTTAACGACATCAAAAATCAACAAACAAATTCTGGAATTGCGCTTTAGCGCCCAACATCCTGAAGTTTCAGAAATCAGAAATTGCATAGTTCAGGATGGTCCGCGCCTGCCGCGCCCTAGCGCGCCACTTCACAATTTGGAATTTGGATGGTTTTCTTCATTGATTTCTCCATTTTCTGGTTTATTTTCTGCAAGTTACGAGTTCCAGACCATTGTAAGGCTATAAAAAGGCCCACTTCAACCTTGTAAAACCTGAATCATGGAATCTTGGATCAAATTATATGTTATAGAGCATTTTGAGAGTATCTTTCTTATTTACAACTGAGTTTGTGAGTTTGTTCTGGGTTTCTTGGACGGGAAATCCCCTTTGAACTTATCAATCTTCAAGAGTCGGGAGATTGTGACATTCCGTGATCGTGGGTTATTGGCAAACGCGTCGACGGTTCTTAATCGCACCCCAAGGTTCCTAATCATTGCGATTAACACGTCGAGGGAGGCTCAAGTTATCATTTCCTTTTCGTCATTTCATCCATTTCAGTTTCGTTTCGCGTTCTTTGTCGTTGTTCATAGATGCAAGTTCTTCGATTCGATCTTGGATAGAATTCATCTCGATCAACCGGGTGAATTCATATCAACCCATGGTTCAAGTTAGTTACTTTGATGGATTGAGATGGGTAAACTGCAGCCTACACTTCTTCTATATCAATTCAACTCAATAGCACAACAACACAAAATCTAGTACCACAACTTTGAGATTCACAAGTAATGAAACAACACTGAGGTTTCTAAACTGATTTGTGAAGAACAAAATTCATCAAATCATCATTTAATCGCAACTTAGTCACGAGATAACCATAAGAGAGACAAAATGAGAAATGTTAATGTAAAACTCAAAACCTTTGCTTAAAATCTGGTCAATCTCATAAAGTAATACATGTCAGTTAGCTAAAGATTAGAAATTTGCAAGATCATCCACACTACTATAGTAAGGAAAAATGACTTATATAACTACAAATGAACAAATAATTTCTATGAGAAAAAACAATATGAATGAAATCCAGAGTTAACGATTTACAACAGAATTAATGATATGCTTTAAAATATGTTCTGACAATAATACCCATGAACATTAATTTAGTTCAACTATTATAAATAATTGGGTTTCATTGAGATATGTTATATTAAATGAAATTTTAAGGGTATATTAGGAAGAATGATAGAGAATAGATAGATCAAAAGTTTTTAGGAACATTAGTTGGGATATCCCAAAATAAAAAATAGGAACATTTATCTGGGACGGAGGGAGTATAAGACAATATGTACGCAAATGCGCTACTCAATCATGAGAGACTGCAATCTCAACAATTTGCTTTTGCTAGTTGTCATTGAAAATCCTATAAAATGATTACTTGTCCATAAAATTAATGATAATGTTTATAACTAAATATAACAGGAATGTTATTTCCTATGGAGCCGTTTGCTAATTAGAATTAAGGCCGGATGGGATTAATAAGGATTAATAAGCCGAATTGTCGGATATTTGGTACGTAATAGGGAGTCGGATTTATTAGCAAGAGTTATCCGAATAAGGTCCTTATCCCCTCATTAATAATACCAAGGGAGAGGGAGGTATTATTAACACCCTTACTAAAAATAATACGTGAATAATATTTTTAATTTCAAAATTACCTCCTATATATAAGTAGAGATTAATAGCGAGGGCACTAATAACACCGGGAGTAATAATACTGCCGTCCATAAATTATTGTCTTCCTTTCCTTTTTTTGTCCGTCTCAGAATAATTGTCTTGTTTGAAAACTTTCCTTTTTAGGACATCACTTTTACAATTTTATTCTTACTTTTTCTCCTATTTTAATTATGGACCATTTACGCACAGGTATTAAAGAAAATTACACATTATACCAATATTCATAATCAAGTCAATTATTTTTTTTTTAATTTGTGAAAGTTGACATTACAGCTCAACTCAGTCCTTTTCCCCGTCACTTGGGTCAGCCATATGTAATTCATCATTTAATTTGATCCAAAGCAAGGTCATTATACAAACGAGACATTCATATCATTTTTTATTACAGACGTCCATGTTAATTTCGGTCGTTCCCTTCCCCTATTTTTATTATAACTGACGTTAATACACTCGCACTTTTTAATGGCTGCAGTTATTAGTCGATGTTGTATTTGTCCAACCTATCTAAGGCAAGTTTTTCCCAAATAACCTTACTATTTGTGGGATTAAAAGAGTGGAGAGTCACATTAATTTGACACTCATAAGGAATATTTTGAATATTTTGAGGGTATTAAAAAAAGTTAAATAGAGTCAATCACTTCTTAAAACTCGTATAAATTTAATAAAGACATTTACAGCGCCAAACGCACCCCCCCACCTTTCGCACAAAATTACTAACTTGTCCTCAAATGTGTATGTTTTCGACATATTTTGTGTTAAATTTAATTTTTTTGACTTGATTTGGTCTTACATTCGTGGGAGAGAGAGAGTCATTATGCTATACAAGCTTATTCCTTACAAGAATGAAGCTTGTATATAAACTAGCATTGCTTTTGTTTTCTTTCTAATGTGGGACAAACTCACTTATCCAACTTCAACCCACCTACTATAGACTTTAATATCTTCATCAATCCAAACATCATTTTGGACAAATAAATATATGATTTCGATGTTCACATGGAGTAGAACACATTTTCACAATTATCTTTATCATTCGACAAACGAACCACTAAGAAATTTGTTTCACAACATGCACGATTTCCTTCACTTTGTACAATTTTCCAACAAAAATGTACATTATAACAAGTGAGAGTTTTAAGTTAAAATTTTCAATGTATAAAAGAAGAGGACAAATTAGTAATTTTGTCATGAAAATTGCATTTAGCGTATAGGAGGGAGGGGCTGCATTTAACGCCTATGAAAAATTAACTAAAGACTTAATTTTGAAAAATCAGAAGTAGAAAAGAATCAAATACTCCTACTTTCTTTTAGAGTCGATAAGAATTCCTTTCTTAAAAGAGTAATGATATGGGTATTTAAAGAGTACTAAATTTTTTATATCAAATAATGTGTTAGCGAATGTAATATATTAATTATAATTTTTAATTTTATTTTTTGTACTACATAAACTGACATATTATTTAGTACTAAAAATTTAATAATCGTAAATATCATAGCATTACTTCTTTTATCCGTTTGGGGACCTTAATTTGTCATGACAGACGTATCCGATTGGGGACCTTAATTTATCATGACAGACGTAGGCAACGGCACGTGTGAAAGCTTGCTAAAGTACGTACATTTTCCCCCCTTCAAGACTTACTAGTCAAAAGTCAACCATAACCTTCCAGAAAGGCGGCCAACCCTCCCTTCTTTACATATACAACTCCCCAGCATGGACTATCCCAACAATTCACAATTCAAATCAACAATTTCACAATATATTCCATCTGCAAATTAAGTCATCGATCAATGGCGGTCATCAAAGTCCACGGCAACGCAGTTTCGACAAATGTGATCCGAGTTATTGCTTGCCTCTACGAAAAGGGGATCGATTTCGATGTCGTTCCCGTCGCCATGTCCTCCGGCGCCCATAAGAAGGAACCTTACCTTTCCCTCAACGTAAGCTCTATTTTCCTTCCATTCAAGCAATTACTCCTGTGTAGTTTCTAAACGCATTAATCTGTAATGATTGTAGCCATTTGGTCAAGTTCCTGCTTTTGAAGACGGAGATCTCAAACTCTTTGGTAAGTTTTCGTTTCCGTACTAATTAATGAACGAAAAAACAGAGTATAGATGTCTATATGTACGGAATGAATAAAACTCGGAAAATTGAGGTGTGAATTCATTTCGGTAAATACATGCAGAATCAAGGGCAGTTAACGAATACATAGCAAAAGCATACGCCAAACAGGGGAACGAATTGACTTACGAGGGGGATTTGAAGAAGGATGCCATCATGACTGTGTGGTCGTCGGTTGAAGCTCTGCAGTTTAACCCGCCGGCTTCAAAGCTGACATGGGAGATAGTGTTTAAGCCGGCCTTTGGCATGGTTACAGACAATGCAGCCGTGATTGAGCTTGAAGGTCAGCTAGCCAAGGTACTGGATGTCTACGAGACTCGGCTGGCTCAGTCAAAATACTTGGGCGGAGACAAGTTCACCTTGGCGGATCTACACCACCTCCCTAACATTGGCTACTTAATGGACACCAGAGTGAAGAAGTTGTTTGATTCGCGCCCCCACGTCGCGGCTTGGTGCGCTGACATCCAAGCCAGGCCAGCTTGGTTGAAGGCCCTCGCCACCAGAAAGTAAATACCCGCGCCAGAAGTTGCGTTAATTGTTTGTTGCATTTCATTTTGATGAGTTGCCTTAGCGCCTTTTTCGCATTTTTGTATGCTGCATTTTGGATTGAATAAAGATTTGGTGTTTGAATCTGAGCTTTTGTTTTTGAATGAAGAACCGCGAAAATTTAACTCTTTGACGTCAGCAATTAACTATTTCCACATTAACGAGGAAGAAAGAAAATAAGGTTGGAGTGTAATAAAATTAGAAGAAAAACAGTTAAAAGTTAACTATCTGACATGACGGAAGTAATTGAACAGAAAAAACTAGATGATAATATTAGTGATGTTCTACGAGCTTCTCCATATTCAATGTAATTATCTATTTAGTAAAAAATATTACACACGTAGGAAAGATAGATTTTTCCTGAAAAAATCTTCTCCAGCAAATTTCTTATGCTGAGGTGGAGATGAGGTGATATTTAATTGGGACGACATCCTCAATGTGATCATTTACTTCTAGAGAGTTACCTAGAGAATGTCTTTCATCCAATGGTTAGTTTTTATTTTTATTTTTATTTTTTATCGTCAATCGGTAAGAATAATTTTTTATTTTTATAATTAATTATAAAATAATGTCATAAAGAATGTTTTAAAAGAAGTCTTGCATTGGAGCACGTTTAGAAAGAGAATTCTTTATCTTTTAAACTTTTTGCCACGTATGAAAGAGGTATTTTTGTTTAAGAGCTTCTCCAATGCAATCATCTATCTAGTAAAAAATTGCTAGACATGTAAGAAAGATAAATCTTCCCAAAAAAAATCTTCTCCAATACAAACCTCTAATGCTGAAGTGGAGATGGTGTGACATTTAGTTGTGAAGACATCATCTACGTGATCTACTTCTAGAGGGTCACCAAGAGGATGTCTTTTCATCCACGTTATTTACAGTAAATTTTTTTATTTTTATTTTTTACCGTCAATCAGTTACAGTAGGAGTAATTTTTATTTTTTGCTTTTTATAAATAATTATAAAATAATGTCACGTCTGAAAGAAGTCTTGCATTGGAGCACGTTTAGAAAGAGGAATCTTTATCTTTTAAATTTTTTGCCATATATGAAAGAGATCTTCTTGTTTAAACATGTCACATAGAAAAAATTAGATGATTGTTAGGAATATGCTTGTGAATCGGCTGATATATATGTTTGCATATTCCAACACAGTGATTGCTTGTTCTCATTACAATGCATGTTTCACAAGTGGCTAAAAGGTTGCGTACCGGTTAGCGTGGCAACTTGCTGAAACAATGCATAGATCATTAGAATAGGAAGTCTTTGTACATGTCCGAGTCTTTGTTCTACCAAGTGATGATGACTTTTCACATGGATTAGCTCTATTAGCACCTGTCTCATCAGAAGATGTCTTACTAGCAATGTATTATTAGCAGTCCTACATCGACAGTTACTCAAGTATCAGCCATGCTCTTTCTCAAACGACTGCAACAATGCTGATAAATGCGAAGAGGAACATCGGTCGTTCTCCATGCTATTGGTCTACAAAAAATTAAAATAAATCCGTTACAAGATCTTCCTGACAGCTTAAGATACGCATCGATGTCTGTGCCTTCACTATTATCTGCTGAACAATTCCTCTTTCGTGTTTGGTCCCAGACTTCAAGACACATCCAGACCAAAGATCAAACACAGTGTGCTTCTATCCAGGCCTATACGTCCCATCCTATCTGCTCTCAGCCTAGATCACGGACATATTTCAAGACTAAGCTTACATGAAAATCTTTACCCAACAGTACTTAAGATGCACTCTAATGCATTAATGATCTAATTCTCCAACGGGTGAAAATCTATTAAAAGCTTCAGCGACTTTCTCATCTTCTCTACCTATAAATGAAACCTCTCATCCCTCATCTTTTGTGTGCAAGGGTGAAAAAGTGGAAGTGAAAAAGAAAACATTGTGTGAGTACACCAAAGAGTGGGAAAAACACAAGTGTAAAAACAAATACTTTGTGGGAGAGTAATCTAAAATTCTCAAGGCAAAGAAGCTCAGCTTAATCAAGAACTCCTTTTTTGATTTGATTTCTTTTTTTCTTCGAAAGACTCAGTCTCTTCAACAGCTATACTTCAAATCCAAAGCTAGAGACTAAGCATCCAGCTTACTGTTGAAGACTGACCAAGCTTGAAGATGTCCAATGAAGAACCAGAGCTTAATAATCCATATTGCATTTATATCGGCAGACTTGTACTACATTATAAGGGCTGTCGATTGTGCAATAAATTGTCATCACATTTGGCCGAGTGCTTTGCACTCAGTTGTTCAAATACTAGTTATTTGAACAACCCATAATATTATCTTCTCACAAAAAATTTATCGAGTTGATACTACAGGAAGACAACATGATAAATATTGACTACATCTTCCAATGTATTTTTGATAAATTTGATTTTACTTTCTTAATCTCTCCCTTTTCTTTCCAATTTACTTTCCCTCTTCCCTGGGAGAGGTTGCTAGGTTAGAGAGTCTATGTTAATGTATTAAGCATGTTTACCTTAGAGTAAACCTCTGCTAAATTTTAATATAAAAATATATTTGTTTACCTTCAGCCTTTATTGATCTTTCCTGTAATATATGTTTGCATATATTATGTAATCTACAATTGGAAAATAACTACTGTATCTAATGAAAAATTAAGCGTGCTGTTGTAATGTACTTGTACTGATTCATATACAGCCAACTTAATATTCTATATTATACAATTGCTGCTATTTATTCCGTTGCCCTACTTATTCACTTCAGCAAATGTTATAACTTCAATTTTTTAGCATGTAAGACCCTGGACCTTCGTGTATTTGACTTCCTTGTTTTGCATGTTAAATGGCCATAACATTCTTGTTGGCTTGTTGTTAGTATGAAAACCCAAATCCATAGTTATTTACCATGAACATTATTGTTGCTTAACATGCTAGAAATAAACCTAACATGTTTATCTTGGTTCTAGTTCTTTTAGTTGAGTATTGGTTGTCTTCTAAGATTTCTATGCTTTGTATGCCTTTTCGTTGTAGCTTTGTGTATCGCCTCATCTTCCTTAACTCTTAACTAAGTCTTGGTATGATTTTTACATATTTCTTGGTCATTACTTAGACCATTGGAAGCTTAACTTTGAGGTTGAGACCCTTCTTGCTTGTATTTGAGCATTTGGAAATTAGGATGCATGAATGCATTCCTTTGCCTTAGAGACTTGTCCATGTTACTTGTGGTTCATGTGGGTTGAATTCTAGACCAAGGGTACTAGTTCATTCATGTTTAAACCATCCATGTTCGTGAATAGACATGCCCAAACGGTTCGAACCGCCGGTTCCAAAAACCGCCAGACAACAAACCGTAACCGAACCGACAAATCACGGTTACGGTTCCGGTTCCGAACCGGCTAAGCCGGTTCCGGTTCCGGTTCCAAACCGTAATTTTTAATTATTTTTTTAATATTTTCTTATAATTTTTTTAAAAAAAGATTTCATCTTAAAACTTTGTACAAAGCATTTTAAAAATTTTTGAAGCTTTATAAACTTTTCATTTTTGAAATTATAGAGTAAACAAGGCAATTTCAAAATTAAAAATTTAAATTTTGGCGATTTTTCACGGTTTGGAACCGGCGGTTCCGGTTCCCGGTTCCAAACCGGCGGTTCACGGTTTTGAGAAATTGGAAACCGAAACCGAACCGTGTAACCGGCGGTTCCGGTTCAGGGACAGTTCCGGTTCCTCACGGTTCCGATTTATGCGGTTTTTTGGACGGTTCGGTTCCGGTTCGAACCACCGGTTCCGAACCGTTTGGGCATGTCTATTCGTGAACTTGTTACAATTGGAAATAAAATAACCAACTTATTACTTCACAGATTCAGTCCTGTTTTTGGGCAAACTTCGGGAAAATTCTGGTACCAATCTACTAAAGAGAATTTTCTCAAAATTTATTATGTTTTACCTACATATGTTAGGTTACTCCCTGTAAAATTTGGTAATTTTTCAAGGTGTTTAAGTACCTCAAATAGGCCACGTATTATGGTTGTGTCTGTATTCTGTTTTGAGAATTCAGAATGTTAACATGAACTTGGAGGGACTTTATTTTGATGAATACAAGTCCAAATTGAGAAATTTAAAAGGCTAAAATATAGTTTAAAGAGTCTAGTTTCATACTAAGAAAGAATCACCTCATTTGGTGGTGTGAGCTATTAATGGTGGAATTTACAAGTTTGCTGGTCAGAAACAAGAAATTGAGTTTTGGGCTGTGAACAGATTTTCTGATTTTGAATTTTTGGCTTGAACCATTAAACCCAATTGAACCTAATCTGAACCCCCTCTTGTATTGTGACCCCTTTAGGCTTAATTTCAACCTTGGGATGTATTTTTATCAAGGGCCAACATGAATTGACCAATAGAAGCCTTAATAACTCTCACCTATGATTGAACCTTTTGTGCCTCCTTCCTCCCCAAACTCAAAACATGACAGCCATTTTTTTTCACTCCACCATTGTTGTTGCTGGGTTTAGAGAGAGAAGGAGACCCAAGAACACCTCCATCCTTCACCGTCCTTCACCGGTCGATTGCCGGAGATCCGGGAGCCCGATCGGAGTTTTGAGACTACCAAAACGAAGCTCTTGCCTTCCTCTTCGATTATCTCCATTTTATTTGTTGATCAATCATATTAATCTAAGGCTTAGCTTAACTCTTAAGGTACATTTTCTAATCCCTGAAAAATTGTATGTCAATATAATGACATACTCCCTTCATAATAGTTGTAGTATACATACTTAGGAAGACTTCTTGTGAAGTAGAAATCTTCATTTCAACAAGATAGAAATCTGAAAATTTGGGGCTGCCATGTTAACTTACTAATTTGGATTTAGTCCAAGCATGAATGTTGTTCTAAATTTGCCTAGGAGTAGTTCTTGTGAAGGAATTATTTACATTTGCAAGATGTTGAGAAATTGTCATTTTTAGGTTTGAAATCTGAATTTATTGGGGCTGCCCTATAAGTCAATAATTTGGACTTGAGTAAAGCATGAATAATGTCCCAAATGTGTTTAGGAACAACTCTCGTGAAGGAAGTAATTGCAATTGACGGTCGTAGAAAAAGTTCTATGCTAGGGTTTCAAATTGTAAAATTTGGGCCATCGATAGACTAAGGTCATGTTTAGCTTGGTATTGTGGTCCTAATGGATTTATAAAAAGGGTTTAAAAAGGATTGTAAGACTTGTAGGAATGTCACCTACCCATGTTTTGGATCTTATGGATTTTGGGTTATTGATGTGGGAACTCTAACTCACTAGAGTCGCCATGTATGTGTGAATGCACCCTAACTTGTTTAAGAACTTGATTAGGAAGCTTGGGAATTATATAAATTGTGATTTGGTATTCTTACTTATTTATTGAATATGACTTAATAAACATATTTTGCATTTTTGAATTGAAGTATATATTGGTTTTGATTACCTTGTGGTTTTATTGGTATTGTATGACTTATGAAGCATATTTCATATCTTGGCTCAAAGCATGATTTATTCTTGAATGTCTTAGTGACCTATTGAAAGTTGATTAGTGTACATGTATTGAACTTAGATTTCACTAATAGGTGGAATGATGAATTTGTTGAACTAAGGTTTCTCAATGAAATAAAGACCTAGATATACGTGAACTGTGAACATAGAGAAAGGATAGAAATGCATATAGCATTTGTAACCTATTCGGGATGAATTGTAGTAAAGACTTAACAGAGTCGAGCTTAAGGAACAATTGAACCTTACGAGGATCGTGGTGAGATCCTACAACCTGTAGAATCCATTCGACTAGATTACTAGCCTTTGGAACTTGAATAACATTCGATGGACAACTTGGCACTTGTATTTTTGAGACTCAATTGGGCTCTTAAGTTAATGTATGTGATTAATCGTGAACATGTCGTGGATAACATGCTTGCTTGTCTTGAACGAGCTCGCTCTTGTCGAACTCGCTCCTTACTTGATTTTGTGTGACAAGTAAATATATATCTACTTGGCATACCATTGAGTCCAGCTGGCATTTGTTGTTTAATCAATGTGGGACGACCTATAGTCTTTACGAATTTGTTTTGTAATCGCTATAAGTCGCCGTACCGGAGTTCACACACCCCTCCTCTGTTGGCCACAGTTGAGAAGTAGCCCCACTGTTGTAGCAATACGCATGACTTTGGCTTGCTATGTTGAACCCGACGGGATTGTGTCGGGGACGTCGATACTACGTACACGAGTATCGAGACACTATTTGTTGTTTGTGTATTGCAGGAGCAACACAAAGATGGAGAAAGAGAAATGATATCCTCCTGTTATGTGATTTACTTCAAGCACTTATGTGACAACAAAGTGTTAATTGAGACATGGGATCGAAAGTGACCATGTTTATCTTGATTGCGCATTATTGACTTTCATGGGGTGTATATCTGTAGGTATACTTACTTATATTTGATAATTCTATGACTTGATATGCATATATGTGACTATACATGCTTATACTTGCCAATTTCAGGAATGACTTGACGTGTAACTATAAAGTTATACATACTTACATGTAATGCTTTCATGAGAATTACTTTCTAATTCATTTGGTTTGTGTTGAACAGGGAATTCCACCCTAGTTCGTTTGGACAGTTTAGTAAGTGAGAAGGAGAGATTTCTTGTAAAGTATACGACGCGTCTTCACGGGTTTCGTCGTTGTAACACGATGTTGCTGTTGTTATAACAACGTTTCGTATTATGTTATATTGTTCAGTAGTAGCGTACTGAGTCATTATGACTCATCTCGTACTTGTTTTCTAGTTGCAGTACCTGTCCGCCACATTGAGGTCTAGTAGATTGTGATTGTAGCAGATCGCAGCTGATCGATAGCTCGAGCTTAGTTCGTGTGGTCGTGATTGTAGCAGCCGACTTTCCCGAGTAGTAGCTTGTAGAGTTCTATCTCTTGCAGCATCGTTGATTCGTATAACGTACTTTTCTATTCTTGTAAGATCGTTGTATTGTAAAGTTATTTAGACTTTACAGTCGGGTAGATCCCTTGGGTTTTTATATTGTTTCCTCCTTGGGCCGACGTGTTGTGTCGTGCCGTTGCTCGTGGTGCTAGTTTTTATTTCAGTTGTCTCCTGGGCACGCAGTAGCTTTGAGGCTTTTCTTTATTACAATTGTTTTAATCATTGGTTAACCCCGGTATGCTTTAGCCGTGGGTAATTGTTACATCAGGTTGATTTTCTGTTTAAACGCCGACCTGGAGTGCCGATGGGTTGTTCAGCGTCTGCAATGTTGTGGCACGTGAGTTTTGTTTTTCCCCTTGAAAGAAAATGTCTCTCTTGGTTTCTTTGGCTTTGGTTTCGAGCTTCATAGCTTGGGACTTCCTTTCCTTATCGCTTCCGCAGATTCGATTTTTGTAAACCCGTATTTTAGTACGGCTTTATATTTTGTTTATAAGCTTTCGCTAGTTGTACAATTCGACTCGCACTACTGTTTAACAATTGTTTGTCTTCTTCTTATGTTAGTTTCCGCAGCGCGACCTTGGGATTCCGTTCCGGAATCCGGGTCGCGTCGTCACATAGCAAATCTTCAAGTTGTCAGTAACTAAGTTGACAAGGTTGGTTGATGAAAAACTGCCGAAGCTTGTCTGATGTTTTTAATAGAAGACTGCTGATGCAAGACTGCTGTTCTTCATATCAGCAGAGTTGCATTCAAGGAAAATTGGCTTGACCTTTTACACTCTTCTTTAAACGTTTTTCAAATTAGTTGATAAAGTTTTTATAAAAGTCATATAGACTATTCACCCTCCCCCCCCCTCTAGCCTATATTCTGAGCATATCAATATGAACCTAACAATGATAGCATTAGAGATGCTCATATATTAGAATTTGAAAAAATTCAAACAAAATCATAGAATTCAATAGAAAGCTAAACTATATTACTATTTGAGCTTATCCAATTAGTATTAAGGTGTGTATATTATTCCCTCCGTTTCAAAAAGATTGACGTTTTAGAGTTGTGCACACATATTAAGAAATTTTATAAGTTGACAAATATACCCTTATTAAATATCTTTAATTTTTGTGCTAAGAGTAGTTGAAAAGATAAATTAGAAGGAGATAGCCATTGGGAGAAGATAAAGTATTTAATGAAGAGATGATCAATTATTGGAACTTGTGAGAAGACAAGGGTAAATTAGGCAAAACATGCATTGGAAACCTAAAACGACAATCTTTGTGAAACAAATTTTTAGAGCTAAAACGACAAATATTTTGAAACAGGGGGAGTACTAACTACTCAAAGAGTTCACATTTAAAAAATCAAATAATTAAGGATATATATTAATATACTTGAAGTTGTTTATAATTATAAAATACTTAACCTTATACAAGATATTTATATCATATGTGAATGGTAAAGTTAAAATATTATGAAGATTAAATACATAATTTTTAAAAGTGAACTCATTAAGTGGAACATTTACAAAAATATACTCTATTTTGTCTTAAATTATTGTCATGTTTTTTTTTTTTGAGTCAAACTGACTGTTTTTCGAATAAAAATCTAACGTTAAATTTTTTTAAAATCATAAAATACGTAATTCGTAGTATCAACAAAATTCAAATTACGTATTTTATAATTTTGAAAAAATATATATACTGCAAATTTTCAATTGAAAAACACTCCGTTTGACTCAAATAGGTCAAACATGATAATAATTCACGAACAGAGTAAAAATAGTGAAATTTTTAGGGAAAAATTTGGACCGGTCCTTTTTGGTGAATTTTTAACTGTTTTGGTACCTTATATCTTTTTCAAACCCATAAGAAAAAAATTTTGTGCATTGAGATTTCAAATTAATACATCGTAATTCATAAAAATATTTTTTTTAATTTAAAAAATAAATAATATTAAATCGGTTAAAAATTTACCAAAGTATACTGTACATAACTTTTTCAACTGTTTAACTGTTTATACGAAACAAAGAGAGTATTAAGTCCGATAAGTGTACCCGCCGCAATTTTAGAATGTTAGTAGGAGTATTAATTAGGTGAGCTCTGACGGGAGGAAATACGTCAGCAGAAATAGTCAAACCCCAATCCCAACCCCTCGTTACATATGCAACTAACCCCCATGACTCTCCCATTCACATCTCACAAAATTTGATAATATTCCATCTGCAGATTTACTGGTTGATCAAATGGCAACCATCAAAGTCCACGGCACCCCGGCTTCTACTAATGTGATCCGAGTTATTGCTTGCCTCTATGAAAAGGGGGTCGATTTCGACCTCCTTCCTGTCGCCATGTCCCACGGCGCCCACAAGAAGCAACCTTTCCTTTCCCTCAACGTAAATCTGCTTTTCATTTCTTTAATTACCGACCGCACTACTTAATTTGTTTCACTTCAAGCAACTAACTCAACTCCTGTGTAATTCTAAACGATTGCAGCCATTTGGTAAAGTTCCTGCTTTTGAAGACGGAGATCTCAAACTCTTTGGTAAAGATCTGATGATCTGATCATATTTCTAAGTTCTAACTAGTACTAATATATATGAATAATACTCGGAAACTATACTCTGACTAATTTGATTTGGTAAATATGCGCAGAATCAAGGGCAATCAACGATTACATAGCAAAAGCATACGCCAAGGAGGGAAACGAATTGTTTTATGAGGATGTGAAGAAGAATGCCATCATGACTGTATGGGCATCGGTTGAGGCTCTGCAGTTTGACCAACCGGCTTCCAAGCTGACGTGGGAGTTAATTATTAAGCCAATGTTTGGTAGTGTTACAGACAATGAAGCGGTGGAAAAACTTGAAGGTCAGCTTGCTAAGGTTCTGGACGTCTACGAGGCTCGGCTGGCTCAGTCAAAATACTTGGGCGGAGACACGTTCACCTTGGCGGATCTAAACCACCTCCCAGACATAGACTACTTGATGGGCACGAGAGTTAAGAAGATGTTTGATTCCCGCCCCCATGTCAGCGCTTGGCGCACTGACATCCTAGCCAGGCCGGCTTGGTTGAAGGCCCTCGCGGCGAGGAAGTAGTTACACTAGCCGGATAGTCATTGTTGTTGTAAAAGTTATTTTCGTTTCAGAGTTAAGTTTTTATGCAAAGTTTTGCCTCTTTCAAATGCGAAAACTAGCGTGTTTTCCCAATTTGTAGCATGCATTTCCGATTGAATAAAGATTTGGTGTTTGAATTTTTCTTATACAATCACCACGTACCTTTATCGAAACAACTCGACCACTTTAGCCTGTCATGATACCCCGTAAATGAATTGAGGTTAGGTGGACTTTGACTTGGTAGCTATGACCATATCACCTCATTTAACAGTAGGGTTGAAATTCCATTAAACGATGTAATGTAATCGTGGTCGCAATTTCTCTATACGAAACTTCAACTCTATAGATTTTAAATCCCTGTTTTTTTTAAGACTTCATTTTCTTTCCTAGTTACTATTTTTTCCTTTGCTAGATCTCACAATTTTGAAGAATAACTAGAGAATTACTTAGCCATAAAGGGGACGGAAGCATGGGGGTCGAGAAGGGCGAGGGGAGAGGAGAGGTGATACAATTAAATGAGGAAGAAAAAAACATATGGTTAGAGAATTATGAGATTATAAGAAACTGGAATTTATGAGTTTTTGATACTGGAGTAGAGACAATTCCTTTACACCACTGTCAAAGAGCCACGGATGAGCGCTTGTCGATCCCATTGAAGTAGTGACATTAGCTACTGGAGTAGAGTCGGAACTGGAGTTGTGAGATGGGGCTACAGTTCCTTTAAGATCCTTGCTAGCTGCCTGCAATCCTTCGTATCATGACTAGTCCGTTAACAAAAACGACAAAAGGCATTTGGATCAAACGACTGAGTCCGTTGAGACTGACTTTGCCACTGAGGTCAAGTATTATTATTTCGGTTTGAGGATCCCTGAATCGGCTCTGTTTGTTGAACTTATTAGACAATGAAAATAATACTCCCTGTGTATCTTAATTCTTGTTTTATTTGATCCGATATACAGATTAAGAAAAAATAATTGACTTGATTATTAATATTGATATAATGTGTAATTTCCTTTTATACTCATGTATATGTGGTCCATAATTAAAGTAGGGAAAAAAGTAAGGATAAAATAGTAAAATTAATATCCTAAAAAGAAAAATTTTCAAATAAGACAATTATTTTGAGACGGACAAAAAAAAAAACAATAATTTAGGAACGGAGGGAGTATTGACAATGAAAATAAAATATTGTATATTACTTTCCCTATTGAGTCAGTGTGCGCTTGTTCCTTCAAGCGATTTCCCATTCTAACATGGTATCAGAGTGGGTAGATCTAGACCTTGATTGAATCGCTTCCAAAATCACTTTCCTTGAGTTGTATTGCTCATTTACTCCGGAGTTCTTCTCCCTAAAACTTTGATCAAATCTTTTACAGTCTTCTCCATTCCCTTTCCCAAAGAAACAGGGTAAGCCCCAAAAGATTACACCCAATAATCCAGGGTAAGCCCCAAAGAAACACGGCCAGCTAATTTGTTGGTCTTAGATGCAACCTCTTGGATTAGCACCGCTCTTGCATTTTCAGAAAGCTCAATAGCTTTGGCAATTGTAACACCGTCATTAATTACTTTAAGATTTCTAGATTCGAAAAGAATAACATTGCTGACTCAAGGGTCCAAAGTGGCGGAAACAGCATCGACAAGCTTATTAATTCCAGCTAGTAAGCCCCCTCTACTTTCTTTGTCAAAAGAAATCCTCTTTGCTCCGCCGCTGCCGCCTACTTTTACCACCAATTTCTTGTGCTGCTGATATTTTCCCCAAATTAAAAAAAAAAAAATCCATCCACACAAGGTGTCACGTTTTCAAACTCTTTTTGTTATTCCCATAAATTCATTCCTCTGTTTTGTCTTCGGTTTATTGCTTCCCTCTGTCTACGCCTTCCTTCTTCTTCAACTTCACTTCTATCCTAATTTCCTTCTTCTTCTCAATCTTAATATTTATTTTTCGATCTTCTCATGGAAAATTCTTCCTCATTCCCTTCAAAATTCTTACTCCCTCGTCCTTTAATTATTATCTTGTTTGACCCGGTATACGGATTAAGAAAAAATAATTGATTTGATTATTAATATTGGTATAATATATAATTTTCTTTAATGCTTATATGTATGTGGTCTATAATTAAAGTATGAAAAAAAGTAAAGATAAAATAGTAAAATTGATATCCTAAAAATGAAAGTTTTCAAACAAGACAATTATTCTGGGACGGACAAAAAAGGAAAAGAAGATTAATTTAGGGACGGATCGAGGGAGTATTAGACAAGGAAAAAAAATATTGTAAAATGTATATTACTTTCCCTATTATGTATAGCTCCAATTCAATGTATGTTAGGCGGTCAAAGACTTTTTGTTATTCAAAATAAATAGCATGCTGTAGAGCTTCCCTCATTTAATGTTTTTGTATATATAAAATGCATCAAATGAATACAAAGTAAGTTGGGTTTTCACCAAAGATAGTTCTCTCATCTCACCTTTTTCTTCTCTCTGCCTTTCCCTTTACTTTTCTTCTAAAGTCAGTGGGCGCTTGTTCCTTCAAGCGATTTCCCATTCTAACATGGTATCAAAGTGGGTCGATCTAGACCTTGATTGAACCGCTTCCAAAATCACTTTCCTTAAGTTGTATTGCTCATTTACTCTGTAGTTCTTCTCCTTAAAACTTTGATCAAATCTTTTAGTCTTCTCCATTCCCTTTTTCAAAGAAACAGGGTTAACCCCAAAAGATTACAGCCAATAATCTAGATTTGATTATTTCTCATGCCAAAACAATTGTTGTTGTAGTCAGTGCCGGCCCAAGGGTAAAGCAAGCAAAGCCCTTGCTTTAGGCCTCAAAAAATATTAGGCCTCATATTTAAAAGAAAAAAATTTTATTTTAATAAAAAAAAATTTAATGTTAAGAGTAACTCTTAGTTTTCGTCACCTACCCATTAATAATTTAACAACTTATAAGATTAAAAAAGTTTAAGTTTTTATTAGGAATGACTATTTGGTATGAAATATTATTTTTGGTAAACTCGGTTAGTAAAAATATGCAATCAAAATATATGTGTATCGATGTTGCTATACAACAATTGAACCGTCTTATTTCATTTATTAAAAAAATAGGGATGACAGATTTTAAAATGTTATAATTTCTACCAAAAAATTGCTATAAAAGTGAATATAGAACCTAAGTTCCGTAAAAAATATACTTTTCGTAGAAAGAAACAATTTAATAAAATTATTGAGAATGAAGTTGTAAGATGATCTTAAAAATCATTTAAAGTTGAATACTTTTTGTTCATAATTATAGATAAAACAATTACTTCATTTCAAAGTAGATTTGAACAATTTAAAATGCATCAAGATATTTTTGGTTTTCTATTTATCATTGAGAAATTAAGGTCATTGAATAATGAAAATTTAAAAGAAAATTCCCTTAACCTTGAACATTCATTAAAACGTAATGACAACTTTGATATTGATGAATTAAATTTATTTGCAGAATTAATATTTTAAGAGAAATTATACAAGTGAAAAAATGATACACCAATTTACATTTCCTAATTATAAAATAAGACTTGATTCATTTCCAAATGCGTATATCGTTTATAGAATAATGTTAACGATTCTCATAGTTATTGTTTTGGCAAAATGAAGTTTTTCAAAATCAAAATTAATAGAATCATATTTAAGATCGATCGACAATGTCTAAAAAAGAATTAAGTGGACAAGCTTTATTATTGATTGAAAAAGAATTGTTAAATAAAATCGATTACAATAATTTAATAAATAATTTTACATCTCCGAAAAACTTTTAATAAAAATATAATAATTTAATAAAAAAATTATTTGTTTTAGGCCTCGTTAGAGTGATCGCTTTAGGCCTCCATAAATGTTGGGCGGCCCAGTTGTAGTACCTAGTGGCCCGCCCAAACCCCTTGCATAAATCGGAGATCCCCCTGTTTCTCCACCGTTGCCCCTTTTCTCCCATGTTGGTGGCCCTTTGATTCTACCCCAACCTGATGCATTCTCCCAACTATACTCCCTCTTATACACTACGTGTCTCTTCTTTTGAGAAAACTTGCTTACTCTATCTCTACCATTGCAAACGAAAAATCAGTATACTCTCATTCCTCACTGTGTGCGACTGTGTGAGGTTTTGTGTGTGAGATTGATTTTTGTTTGGTGGGTTTCTTGGAGTTGTTAATTTCGGCGATTGAAATCGTGAGTTGAGGCTTGTGCCAGGCCGATTGAACATTGACGAAGCTCTCTCTCTCTCTCTTTGTTAAACGAAATTAGTGCCCCCTCTCTCTTCTTTTCACTGTGTGCTTACTGTGTGAGAGTGTGAGTGAGGGATTTCGGTTTGGTCGTATTGTGGAATCTTGAACTCCGGTGAGTCGGTGGTGAGCTTCGGAGCCTATGACGATGACTTGGGGTTGCCGGATAGAGGGTGTTAGGGTTGCCGGAGTTGTGGCCGGAAAAAGCTTGAGATTTCACCTTGGACAGTGCGTGGTTCTCTTTGTGGTTCACTCCAGTGGACTCGGTTGAGAATGAGAAATCTGAGCCTTGTGGTGATTTTGGTTGAGGCTTTGGTCTGTAAAACCATTGAAAAAGAGTTTATCTTCTTCACTGCCTTCTCTCTGTTATTTTTATATTATTGTGTTTATTTTCTTCCATTGTTGCAAGTATACTAATTTGTTTGGTATTTGCAGGATACTTGGAGATTATAAACTATAATATTAGAAAGATTTTCATAGGGTAGATAAATTGTTATCTCCACCCCTATTGTAATATATTTGAGCGTCTTGGTGAGGTCTCATAAATTGGCTGTATAGGCTTTTATTAATTTAAAGTTGTATTTATATTTCTACTCCGCGTGCGCAAACGGTGGGAAAATACAACATTTCTCAAATATTCCCTCCATTCCAAAGAGTCCACATTTGAAAAGTCTAATAATTAAGGATTATATAAATAAAAAAGTACGTGATGATGTCGATTTTGGCACTGTGGTCATGATGGAAAATTGTTCCAAGATAAGCTCAGTCGCCCTCCGTCGCCGCCCACAACTTCCATCGCCATAGGTGTCTTCCTCCTTCCTCCCCCCAACGTTCACAACAAAATCACTACCTTAGCCGTCCTCTTCCTTCCTCTTTTTTGCGTTGTTCGGTACTGTGTGACCGAATACCTATAGTGGTGTTCGGCACCCCTTTAACCGAGCACCACAATTAGTGTTCAGTACCCCTTACCGAACAATCTTAGCTATGTTTGATAAGGGGCTGCAGAATAGAACAATTTTTTTTTTCAACCTAAAAAATGAAGAATGCGTAAGGATATTTAGGTCAAAATTTATAATAATATTTTTTTATAATAAATGAGAGGGTGTACTTAGAGTTATTGGGAATGTTAATAGCAACACTCAAGTACACTATCCCTTAAATTATCAACCTCTCAAAAATTTAAATACACCCCCCTTATTATCCTATTTTTCCCTCCAAACATTTTCCTAAAATTAACCTAGCCCTTCCTCATTCCTCCTTCCTTCCTTCCCCCAACGTTCACAACAAACTCACCACCTCAGTCGCCCTCCGTCGCCGTCCACAACTTCTATCGCCATAGGTGTCTTCCTCCTTCCTCCCCCCAACGTTGACAACAAAATCACTACCTCAGCTGTCCACTTCCTTCCTCTTTTTTGCATTGTTCGGTACTGTGTGACCGAATAGCTATAGTGGTGTTCGGCACCCCCTTAACCGAGCACCACAATTAGTGTTCGGTACCCTTTACCGAACAATCTTAGCTATGTTCGATAAGGGGCTGCAGAATAGAACAATTTTTTTTTTCAACCTAAAAAATGAAGAATGCATAAAGATATTTAGGTCAAAATTTATAATAATATTTTTTTTATAATAAATGAGAGGGTGTACTTAGAGTTATTGGAAATGTTAATAGCAACACTCATTTCATATTTTGAAGAGTTTTTTTTTTTTTAATGTGTAAATTCTAAGTAACACCAAATTTTTTCACATCTACATTTGTATTGGTAATGCTCTAATTATGGTATTAAAAGAGAGGGGGGTCCCATTAATTTGTCGTGAAAGACGTAGGCAACGGCACGTGTGAAAGCTTTGTAAGTACATTTTTTGCCCTTCAAAACTTACTAGTCATTAGTCAACCACAACGTTCCAGAAAGGCGGCCACCCCTTTCTTCATCGATAGCAATCATATTCTATATTCCTTTTAAACATGTTATTTTCTATTTTAGTTTTTTCAACACTAAAAAATACTACCTTCATTTTAGGTAAAGAGTTTATTTTATTATTTTAAAACTTTTTACTTAAAGAGTTAGGGTCAATCCTGTAAAATTTGGGGCCCAAGAACTATAATGTCCGACAGGGCCCTTCCAGTTTGTAGTTTTTTTTTTTTTTTAATTTAAAAAAACAAATATAAAAGATAATAAATAAAACACTTCATTTCAAAATCATGGAAATAACACACGATATATTTACAAAGTACTACTTAAACGTCTCTCTTTTAACATATTTAGAAGCAAAATCAGTAATCAAAATAGAATAATCAACTTTTTCAACCATGTTCTTTTCAATAGATATCAAAGTAGAAATAGTTTCACTTTCACCCAAGTTACTAGAGGTAAAATACTTGTTAAAAGAACCACTTAAAGCTTGCGTTAATTGTTCTTACTTTTGCTTCTTCTTTCTTTTTTCATTTTCATAAAGATACTTTCGTAATGATATTTTGTCTACGGTCTACCTATAATAATTTCAGCAAATATTTTATTACCAAACAAATATATATATATATATATATATATACACACACACACACACAACAATAGCTCAAACCAAATAAATCCCCAAAATATCAATTTACACACAAGTAAATGAGTAACAACAAGTAAAAAATAAATAAATAAAATGCAATGTTGTTCACACACAAGTAAATCTGTAAATAAGCCAAGAAAAAATTCAAATAAAAAACAATGTTGTTCACATACAAGTAAATCTGTAAATGAGCCAACAAAAAATTTCAAATAAATAATTTCAGATTCACACACAAGTAAATTAGCCAACAAATAATTTCAACAAATTTGATATTACTTTCAAATTGTTCCAAGATAAGCTCAACCAAAGCTCCAACTGTTGTTTTTCTATACAAATTTATCACTTAAATCAATTATTTAACCTCAAATTAAAAGCCCTAATTTCGGATAAAATAAAGAGGGAAGAGAGAGTGTGTTTATTACAGAAAATTCTTTGAAAAACTAGCTTCAATCAACGACCTCTTTAAGCTTTGTGCCAAAATCCACGTCAAAATCACAAATTTTTTGTACGTGTGCGTGTTTCAGTGTTTGGGAGAGTTGGAGAGGGCTGTGTGTGTGCTGTGTGCTGTGTTCTTTATATTTGGTGGTTGTTGAAGATAAAGAGAATAAGAGGTTAAAAAATAATTTTTTTAGTGAAGCCCCTCAACCTTGGGAATTGACAATAAGATCCATAATTTGGGGGCTCAAAAAATTCACAAATTTTGAAGGCCCAAGGCCTGGGGCTCATTGAACTTGCACCAGGGCCGACCTTAAAAGAGTTCACTTTCAAAAAATTATGCTTACAATTTTTATAATCTCTCATCTTTACCTTTCACTTGTGTTGTAATCATCTTGATTGTACATAAGTATTTTTATAATTATGACCAACTCCAATTATATTAATATATCTTTTAATAAATAGACTTTTCAAATATAAATTCTTTTAGTGTAACGGATGGAGTAATTCACTTCGTTAAGGACCCTAGCTCTATACAATTATTTAAAAATCTTGATTTTCAAACATAGTCCAATTAAATCTCTACTATCACAACCAACAAACCTCAATTTTTGTAGTGGTGGGGGAGAGAGAAGAATGGGATAGGATGGATTTGATTACTTTTTATGGTAAAACACAGTCTATTTTAAGATAATGAATTAGATAATTTTAAAGGTAAAGTGTTTGATAAAATGTCACCTGCGAGTTTAAAAGAGAGCAAGATACTTTTTTTTTTTTTTTTTTGAACGGAAGAGCAAGATACTTTAAAAAGAGTTTTTTTGACTCTTTGGTAGAGTATTCACTTTGGACGCTATTACATATACAACTCCCCAGCATGACTATCCCCACAACTCACGATTCAAATCCACATTATATTCCGTCTGCAAATTAAGTCATCGATCAATGGCAATAATCAAAGTCCACGGCGACGCATTTTCAACAAATGTGCTCCGAGTTATTGCTTGCCTCTACGAAAAGGGGATCGATTTCGATGTCGTTCCCGTCCCAATGTCCTCCGTCGCCCATAAGAAGAAACACCTTTCCCTCAACGTAAGCTGGTTTTCATTACCACTAAACTTTCCTTCTATTCAAGCATTAGCAATTACTCCTAGCTAGTTTGTAACTCTAACCGCATTAAGCTGTAATGATTGCAGCCATTTTGTCAAGTTCCTGCTTTTGAAGACGGAGATCTCAAACTCTTTGGTGAGTTCCCAGTTCCGTACTAATTAAAGAATGAAAAATCAGAGTATATATATGTATGTGTGTGTGTGCAGAATAAATAAAAAATATGCTGATTGATTGGTAAATATATGCAGAATCAAGGGCAGTTAACGAATACATAGCAAAAGCATACGCCAAACAGGGAAACGAATTGACTTACGAGGGGATTTGAAGAAGAATGCCATCATGACTGTGTGGTCATCGGTTGAAGCTCTGCAGTTTAACCCGCCAGCTTCCAAGCTGACATGGGAGATAGTTGTTAAGCCGGCCTTTGGCATGGTTACAGACGATGCTGCCGTGATTGAGCTTGAAGGTCAGCTAGCAAAAGTTCTGGATGTCTATGAGACTCGGCTGGCTCAGTCAAAATACTTGGGCGGAGACAAGTTCACCTTGGCGGACCTACACCACCTACCTAACATTGGCTACTTAATGGACACCAGAGTGAAGAAGTTGTTTGATTCACGGCCCCACGTCAGCGCTTGGTGCGCTGATATCCAAGCCAGGCCAGCTTGGTTGAAGGCCTTCGCCGCCACGAGAAAGTAAATACGTACCCCAGAAGCTGCATTGCTACGTTGCATTTCATTTTGAGTTGCCTTTGCGCATTTTGGATTGAATAAAGATATATTTGGTGTTTGAACTTTAGCTTTTGTTTTTGAATGAATCTAATCGATCATTTTGCAAAAGCACTGTTATCTAGTCAAACTTCAAGACAGGTAGTGAAATCAACCCTAATCACGAGAAAAATAATTATTTTTCCTCACAAGTAATTACTCCATATTTTTTACTACTAGCTCCACATTAAATTATAAGGTTTGTGAGTGATAAAATAGAAGAACTGTTAAAAATTAAGTATAATTAAACTGAAAAGAACTTCTGCGACCAAGTTTTAACTTCAAATTGGAAATGTAAATTCAAACAAAATCATAAAATTTGATAGAAGGCTAAAGTATATTACTAATTGTGCTTTAAACTAGCAGTTCAATTTCATTCTTTTTTTATAGTAAATGAGATGAGAAAAATAAATCTATGATTATGATTTTTCGGTGCATAGATTGATGTCTAGTTTGTACTAATTTTGATTGCAAGTTATTTATTTCTACTACAAATTGACGATTTTTTTCTTTTTTTTTTCTCTCTAACATAAGCTATTTAATTGGGGCGCGAGCCCAAAAGTTTTTCGAGTCACGCTACTTTATCTATAAAAAAAAAAGGGTGAATTACAAGTCGGTCTCTTTTTGAACATTTGTAATCGCTCCAGTCCACCATACTTTTTTTAAAACTGGAAAAAGACACTTTTAGGGCGAAATAACGATTATGCCATTAATGAAAGAAAAACACGCATGCATCAGTAACCCAAGACATCTCGATGCCCAATACCCAATTTAAAGCATCTCGAGGTCTAATTTAATGAAAGAAAAACACGTGCGCATCAATAACCAAAGGCATCTCAATGCCTGATATGTGCATCGAATTTGGCGAGACGATGCCTGATATGTGCAACCCAAAATTCAAACTTAATTTTATGAATTGTGATGCCTGATTTGTGCATCGAATTCAATCATATTGACATATAGATACCCAAGTAAGGGGCATATTACAGAATGCATTTATCTTTTATTTTTTGACAAAAATACTAATATGTCCTTAATATTCAGGCATCGGTATACATAATCAAAGCACTGTGATGCCTAATTTCATCATCGCGATGCTCAAATATTAGATTGCAATGAACCAAAGCAGTTTAAGGTCGAATAAGAACAGGCGCGAAAACAAAATGCCCAACTAGCAGTTAAAAAATTCTTTTGTGATTGATTAGGACATATGTCATAACATGGAACACTTTCATCATCAATTTTCAAACTTGCAGAATTGATACTGCTTTGATACGATGATAACGCATTCCGACTCCAAAATAATGCATCACGATTAGAATAACTTAAACTGCTATTACAAACTGAAGCATCGCGATAAATCATTCCTGCTTCGCCCTTATTAATTTCTGCATCGCGATGCACAATTTCTGCATAAAAATTATTAATTGTTGCATCGCGATGCCCAATTCGAGCATCAACTGAATCAAAAGGTGGGATGAAGGAAAACAAAATCACCAAGTAACCCTCCTATATTCAATCCGTAGCTTAAAGCATTTTGATTTTAAAAAATGTCCACTGATATAATGCTAACTGATAAAATTTTGGCCAACAACACCATGTTTATGCAATCATCATCATTCGATAGAAAACAATTCACATGAGATCTCAAGGAATATTTCAAAGATAAAATTTGAGCTTCAACATTGAAATACTTACCTGTTATTAATTTCACCATTAACATGATTGCATTTTCCATTACAGAGATGAAGTGTTTTAGATCGTTGAAGGATACTTTCACGTTGCATAGGGACATTTTAGGAACAATTTTATAAAATTGCTTTTAATGGTTAAAAAAAAGGGTGGACTGGAGAGAAAAAACATTATAAAAGTGGACCGACCAGCAATTTTTCGAAGCAAAAAAAGGGTCAAATTTGGGTCAATCCCTTTTAGACAATTTTCATTCGTTAAAATCCATTATAATTGTTTTCAATCGCTAAAGAACACTTTTGCTGCGAAATGTCATCTGTGCCCTTAATAACACGGAACAGTGCGCTATTCATCGCAAAAACAACAAGATGCACATAAAAACACGGAAGCCAACGATGTGCATTGAAAAACAAAAAAGACGTAATACAAATACCTTTCTCACTTGTGATGCACCAAAAAAAAGTTGTGCATCGCACTAGAGAAAAAATCATATTAACTACAAAAACAGTTCAAAAAAAAAAGTGTTGGTTATTGCATCGCTATGCACCAATGCACATTTTATGTGCAATTTTATGGATGTGTTCAACAATTGACGACGATATACATTTTATACTTGACGATGCACATAATTCACATTTCTTAACACAAAAAATCACAATTACCTTGACAATGCACATTTTCACACACATGACGATGCATAAAAATCAACCTCGTATATATATATAAATGAACTTCAAAAATTACAACATAACAAAAATCAACTTTGTATACACTATCGACATGACCTAGTATTATGGTTACAAAGTTTGTGACATCTGATATATATCATTTTCTTCTTTTTTTCTTGTTAGATTCACCATTTGATGGGATCCTTAATTCAACAAAATTTAAGAGTTCATTTATTGTTTGAACAGGACATATGTTGTATGTTGGGACACTTTCAACATCGCTTTCAGAACTTGTAGAATTGGTACAACTTCTATCACGATGCACAGCTTTTCCTTTACCTTTATCAAGATTTTGTGTATTGTCATTTTTATAAACAGTTGTATCGTCCTCTGCAATCTTATCTCCATAAAAACGTAGTTTACCTAAAGGCTAAAGGGGTTTATTAGTATGTTACTGTAGCAGTCGATTCTTTCTAATTTTGTTTTTCTTTTTGGTCTGCGCAAGTGTTTGATGTGAAGGGACCTAGGGTTGTGTACCATCCATGATTTATCAATGATTGAAGTTCGGGAAGCGCAAATTCCTTGGCCAAATTTTACACTCTTTGCATTTTTTCTTGGTCAAACTTCAGGTGAGGAACCAAAATTAGCCCTAATGTGAGGACAAGAAAGTTTTTTTCTGGGGCAGATCGATCATTCTATTGAAGCAACTTGACCACTTTACATATATCTTACACGGCACACACTGTTTACAACACTTGGTTACAAAAACCAATTTAATTACACACATAACAAGAACACAACAAAATGTATTCAGAGACAGACCCCATTCATTCCTTGATTATTTTTCAATCACAACACTCAGTTACAACATATCTCCAATTTCTTACAAATATCACTAACATTATTTCCTTACAAATGATATTTTCAGCTTAATAATTCCATATTATCATCGTACTAAAATCAAAAACTGATAAATTACTTTTCAAAATCTATTTACTTTTAAAGACCTCTATATTTTCTTTCCTATTATTGTTCCTTTTATCTCAAATTTCAAGACTAAGTAGAGCTTATAGAAATCTGCACCTGGACCTCTGCTATGGCTCTAGATCACGACCGAATCCGCCTATCGATCCTATAAGAGGATGCCTATGATCCTACTGATTTCATCTAGAGAAACGAAAAGAAAAAAAAAATACTAATAGAAATAGAGCATTACATTTTAAAAAGCTAAAGCAATTAAATACTTCAATTCCTCCTTTCCAAAAAAAAAAAAAAAATTAGTCTCATTTTAAAAAAAGGATGAAATTATAGTGCAAATTTTGAAGGCACGAGAATGTAAAGCAACATCATTAAAAAAAATTAATTTATTAAATGAGACTATTTTTTTTTTTTTTTTTTTTTTTGAACAGAGGGGAGGGAGTATTTTTATAAGAAGATTCTTTTTGTTCATCACAATGTCCTAAGCCTACAGACAAACCATCTTTGTCACTTGTCAGCAATGCAATTATCTAGGAGTTAAAAATGTGATTGTTAGGAAATTTAAAACTTGTTGGCAGAATATCTTTTTGATTTATATACTTCACTAGCTTAGCTACCGTTGATGGATATTTTTCTGTAACCTGATATTTTCTTCTTCCTTGTTTAATTGTATCTCCTCCCCCACAACTCTTCTCAGTCCCTATGGCCCCCATCCCCCCTTTTCAGCTTAGTAATTCGTTCATTTTCTCCTTCATTCACATTTTATCTCATCACAAACCATTTTCCTTTTCCTTTTTCTTTTTCTGATAGCAGTGTTTAAGAGAGTTGGTGAACACTATAACTAGGTGGTAAAATAATGTGTACTAAAAGATAATAGGATGAACTTCTCTTGCTATGATCAAGAAAATTTTCTTTCGTAGCATGATAAGGATAGTCAAGAGCACAATGCGAGGGCTTAAAATGGTTCGACAGCCACGGTCTTTCACAGCATTAACTACCTTGTTTTCAAATTCATATAATTTATAAGTAATACTTGTAGTAGTAGCAAAGCATAATAAAAGTTAAGGGTTTCGCTAACATATGCCCTACTAACACGTTTTAACACCTAGTTATAAAAAAGTTTAAGAATCACTCGGTAACACTTGAACTTGTGAAATTGACACATCTTTGCTTTTGTTCATTACTGATTTAGTGCAACAAAAAGCTATGACATCAATCCTTAGGTCATGTTGGCAGTTAACTCCCCAAACATACCACTAAGGGGTAGCACATTGGTAGAGTTGGGGTTTCACAAAGAATGAAGTCTAGGTTCGATCCCTTTTCACCCCCCCCCCCTTAGGCCAAAAATAAAATATAAAAAAAAATAATAACTCCCCAAACACATCCGAGAAATGATTTTGTTAATTAATTAACCAAACAAAAATTATCAATGAACCACTCAACATACCTCATATACAGAAGGCTCATTGCTACGCTTCCTTTGTGCCAAACTAAGCTATGAAGCTGCACGGAAATGTGCACTCCTCAGCAACGATGCGGGCTCTTCCAGCCTCTACAAGAAAGGTATCGACTTCGAATTCATTCCAGTCAACATGGCTGCTGGTGAACACAAAAAGGAGGCTTTCATTTCCCTCAATGTAAGCATATGCACATTTATTACTACTCCCATTCAGTTCAAAACAAATACTTTATCTAGCTATATAGTAATGGCTGCATTTCTTTGCTGAATTGATGTATGCACATAGCCATTTGGCCAAGTTCCAGCTCTTGAAGATGAGGATCTCAAGCTCTTTGGTAAGACATCTTTCCTTAGTAATGGCATTTTCCTCGTTGCATTTTGTCTGATCTCTCTCACTTCAAATCATGGGTATACTTATCTTTAATTTATGTGTCATGAATTTGGTAAATCTGTTCAGAGTCCAGGGCAATTACCCAATATATTGCACACACATATGCCAAAGAGGGAAACCAGCTGATATACGAGGATCCAAAGGAGATGGCAGTTATTTCCGTGTGGATGGCAGTGGAAGCTCACCAATATGACGGGCCGCTTCAAAGGTGCTGTTTGAAACATTCGTTAAACCTATCTCTGGTGGAGTTCAGGATGATTCTGTGGTGGAGGAGAATGAAGCCAAGTTAGCTATGGTTCTGGACATATACGAGGCTCGACTGGCTCAGGCCAAGTACTTAGGGGGAGACACCTTCACCTTAGCTGATCTGCACCACCTCCCTAACAGAAGCTATTTGATGGGCACACGAACTCAGAAGTTACTTGATTCACGCCCTCATGTTAGTGCATGGAGCAATGACATCCAAGCCAGGCCAGCTTGGTTGAAGGCACCTAGGGTTTGTGTACCAATCATGATTCGCCAATAATTGAAGTTCTTGATGGCCAACAAACTGTGGGCCAGATTTTACTGTTGCATTTTAAGGTTTTGTTTCCCGTCAGTCATGATAATGGAACTTATAAGAAAGAAAATAGTTTTAATCCTTAAATCTGAGGTCTATAGAAAACTATTTAACCCTTAAAAGGTTCGACTTGCAAACGTGTGGACTCTTTGAGTGGAATGAAGGGAGTATATTATTGTAATATAGTAGAGCTACAACACTTTAATAATGGAAACAGACAATAAGTAACAAAGCAGGTATAGCTTCAAACATAGGACAATAAGAGCTCAGATTAACTTGAATAAGAAGTACCAGGGATTTTACTTCTTTAGCTTAAGTAGTCTCTCGTTTGAGCCTCTTCCAATGAAGCTCTATCTCCAAGTGAGATATTGCAGTTGCGAGTAGAACGAGCAACTTGCCAATAATTAAACATTGCAAAGAGCTACCTTTGAAACCGCGTTAATCTTTTCATAGTGCACCTAGAAGATGCCTGATGGATTCTCTTCAAATTAACGTCATTAGTACTTGAAAGTTGAATTAGAATAAATTTGCAATTAAATAATTACAAGATGAAAGTTACATTTCCTTAAACGTACAAAGCAGTTCTCTTTCAAATTATATGGGGTGGTGAATCTGGTCAAAAATTCATGCCAATATAAAGAAAATGTTCTGCAAAAGATGACATATATTTATTGAAATACACTGCAAAATATCTTTGTTCTAGGTCCTCATGTGCTCCAAAACAACTGACTGATTCTTCCCTAGGAAATAGGCTAGTTTGATTCGTATCAACTCCCGGCTACTACTTCAGAACCACTTGCCCTTCCTAATGACCTTCCTGTTTCTGTATTGATAACTAAACTAAACTCAACCTCAGAGTCCTTGAAAGTGGAGTAATAGTACTCTTTTTAAAAAAGATTTCCATCATACTAATTCTTAATCATATCACTCAGACAAGAC
This sequence comes from Platycodon grandiflorus, assembly GCA_016624345.1. NCBI lineage: Eukaryota > Viridiplantae > Streptophyta > Magnoliopsida > Asterales > Campanulaceae > Platycodon > Platycodon grandiflorus. The sequence continues at coordinate 3,396,726 of CM028366.1, read as the reverse complement.
TGACAATTTTCTAATGAACAGAAGTGTTATTTATTCTACCTGCAATGGAGTCCTCGAGGCCGGATGCTGCTAAGCTGTGGCAGTTGAAATAGGACAGGCCAATAAGCAAGTTCCCGTACATAGAGAAGTGGATGGCCCAACAATGAGGACTATTTCAACCTTAAATTTAGACTTTCAATATTGAAACTTGAATCACCTTCCTTGTAGCAAGTATTCACTCTCAACTAAGATGCACAAGGATAATGCACAACCAATCAGGCTATCACTGTCACTTTCACACGGCATACTCGCAAAGAATAACTCGAAGAACAGAGTGGTTCATTAATTCATGTCCTCCAATGGTAATATTAACAGGGTTGTAATAACTCTGCCGAGTTAGGTGTACAATAAGGCAAACAAAGTGATGCGAAACTGATTTTCTAGCCTATGAATATATAAAATGGGAGTTTCTCAAGCTAATAACTCATGCAGGAGTTCCTGGGGTTTCAAGCTCTAGAGAGCTACTACCCAAGTCCTTCTTAAGCCCCCTTTCCTTCATCAACCACCGAACTTCTTCCACTTCACTCCACCTTCCCATATATGCATATATATTAGATAATACCACATAATAACCACAATTCTCTGGTTCCATCTCTACAAGTTTCCAAGCAGCAAACTCACTCAGCTCTAGGTCCCCGTGAGCTCTACAACCAGTAAGCAGAGCTCCCCACACACTCTTCGTAGGCTGATAAGGCATTTCATCTATGACTTTCAATGCATCCATCAAACACCCAGAACGAGCTAAAAGATCAACCATACAAGCGTAATGTTTGACACCTGGCGAGAAACCATATTTCCCGTCAACCAACAACGAAAATATCTCTCTACCTCGTTGTATCAGACCTGAATGAACACAAGCACAAAGCACAGCAATCAAAGTCACTTGATCCGGCTTTATACCCTCTTCCTCCATCCTACAAAACCACCTTATTGCTTCCTCCCCACTTTTAGCTAACGCGAACCCCTTAATAAGGGCATTCCAAGTAAATACGTTCTTTACGTTCATGCTTTCAAAAATACCTAACCCTTGCTCAATCGTCCCACATTTACCGTACATGTCAATCAAAGAAGTACCAATTATCACATCCAACTCCCACCCCTTCCTCCTTATAAAATCATGTATCCAAGCACCCGTGTCAAGAGCACCAAAACTCCCACATGCAGCCAAAGCATTCACCATAGTCACTCTATTTGGCACCACACCAGCAAATTGCATCTGTTCAAAAGTAAGCAACGCGAAATCAAACTTCCCAGCCACCCTATACCCATTAATCATAACAGTCCACGACACAACATCTCTCCGAGGCATTCCGTTGAACACTTGTCGGCACAACAGAATATCCCCACTCGACGCGTACAAATTCAGCAACGAGTTTTGGACATAAATATCATTGTGATGACCGAGTTTTACGATCTGGGTGTGAATTGATTGGCCTTGTTTGACGTATTTAAGGTCGGAGAGTGACTTGAGAATGAGAGGGAAGGTGTAGTTATTTGGGGAGACGAGTTTTTGTGCATGTGTTTGTATAAATAGATGGATTCGTGCGGGTAGTGGGAGTGGGAGAGGGAGCTCAGGAGGGTGTTGCAGGTGAAGACATGGGGTTTGGGGAGGTGGGTGTAGAGGAGGAAGGCGGAGGCTAAGAGGGAAAAGGATTCGCAGGCGGTGATGAAGCGGTGGGCAACGGTGGTGTTGCGGTGGAGGTTGTGGAGGATGAGTTGGGCTTGGATTTGATGGATGTGAGATGGGGACGTGCAATTTTGTAAGAGGTGAAGGATTTTGTTGAGGTGTGGGTGTGAATTCATTGTGTGAATTTGGGATTTGGAGAAGGGGGTTGGGGGAAAAGGCGGGTGTTTGCGTTTGAATTGGAGTTTATTTGAACAACCGAAAAGTGAGCGCGTCGGGATACTGGAGGGAGCCAAAATTAAAGGGGAAAATTTTGGTTCAGACTACTTTGGTGGATTTTCAATTGGATTATTACCCTATAATATAATTAAATCATTTAAGTGTACTATTGATGGATATGATGCATAACAGTTTCAAATTTATGCATCACAATGACAAATGTGTGCATCGTCTGATATCAAACGATGCCCCGTCTTATTAATAATGCATCAAAAGTAAACTTTAGCGGTTTGATAATATTGTCGTGGATTAAAGCGGTTAAAAATCCATCAAAGTATACCGGTCTGTAATTTTCCCAAATTAAAACTCAAACAAGAATGCGCAACCAAGGAATCAAAGCCCGGTCAAAAATATTTGTTGATCCATATTCACAAGCCTAACGAAGCTAGTTGGTAGAGCTCTCAAAATAAATCAGTTAGTCTGAAACGACCCATTTTCAACTCGTGTGGATTGTATGTTACGATATCAGTTGTTCAAGTAGGTGGGACTCAAGTATAAATCCTTCATTTATGTCATGTTTACAACATATATCGATCGTAATGTGAGCAAAGGTTTCTTAGTTTCTAAAGAAAATTATAGACCTATTGAGTAACATTGATGAGATCCAAAGAAGCAACAATATGTCGAGTTCGATCCATATATCAATTGATCCGATGACAGGAGCTCGTGTCAAAAGGTTTCGTGAAGCAGTGAGTGGATTGGTTCGTGAGTTCGTGAGCCAAGAGAAGCTAGAACGTGTGAACGATGATTTACAGGCTCAAGAGACTTATCTAAACTTGATTCAAGGTTATTCGGATGTTTCTAGAAATCCAAGGGACCATTTTGCCAATTCTGCAAAGTTGGTCAGCGCTCAAGGGACGAATTCCAACAGGATGAGTGCTGCCACTGCAATCGACCTGGCGCCGCGCTAAGGAAATGGTCGTCGCACCCAACGCGGCTCTTGTCTAGATTTTCGCCTTTTTGCATTATTTTATGCTTAAAACTCAATCATTTTGTCCTATTTCTTGTTTCCTAATGTTTTTAAGATTTTTTTAGGGTTATTTTCAGCCTTTAAACACTCCTCTTTATGTATTGAAAACTGATTCAACTTTGAGATTAATTTAAACTAGTTTTACATCTGTGCGTTAAATGCACAGACATATATATTTTTTAATTAAATTATATTTAATAAAAATAAAACACGTAAAAATTCAATTCTAACAAAATAAGCAAATAATAACTATAACATAAAGATTATGAGATCGATGTACATAATTAAACAAATAATTGTATAACGTAAAGATTAAAAAAAAGTAATATTAATAATATAAAATCACATAAATAAGAAAATTATTATAAACTTTAGAATACTTTTATAAATACAAAATTGGTCATTGAATATGTACTATTATTACTACTATCACAAATCAAAATTCGAAGGACCTTAACATTGATAACTATAGACAAAACGACATAAAATAAAATATTGTTACTTGTGTAACCGATGTACATTTGTCTATAATGAATTTTCCAATTGAATGATTTCACATGTGTATTTTTCTTTTTTTTTTTTGTTATAAATATTTTGCAAAATGTGCATTTTTAAAAAACTTAACATTTTAGTTACCAGTAATATGGCTGAATTAAAAAAAAATGTATATGTATGTGAACTATAAACAGTAAATCAAACAAAATATTTACATGAGTTTTTTTTTTACTAAATAGTGAATACCGAATATTCACACTAAATTAATGTAATCAATTCACGATGTCCCTACAATTATATAATCCGAGAATAGTCAAATTATATTTCTTTGAATACATATTGTTCGATTTTTTTTATGCAACTCATTTTATTTATGTTGTTTATAATTTGAAATCTTTATTTGATGTACGATGTTTTAATATTAATAACATAAGATATTTAACATCTATGTCAAATTTTCTTAGAGTTCAATTAAATAGCTTATACTGGTGTGTATTCGAATGCTGATATTTAAAATGAATTATGTATATTGATATAAATATTGTTGGCCAATTAATGTTATTTGTGTAAATTAAGAAAAGATTATGATTTATCTTAAAAAAATAAAATCAATGTTGATAGTTCATGAATCTGCATGGAAATAAAAGGGCACGACATGAAATTTATTGTATCCTAGATATTATGGATTGGGTAGTTCAGTAGTATTCTTTGAGAAGCTTTGATAACTTTCTCATCTTTTCTAGGAGAAGTAGTAAGCTCTCTATTTTTAAGGTAGTGCACACGTCTCATAAAACATATAAAGTTTTATTTTTGTCAACAACATTTTGGCAGAATCTTACTATTTTTAGACTCAATTGTCATTATATATATATATATATATATATATATTGAAAAATGACGTAACTTTAAGATTAATTTAAGCTAGTTTTATGCGTTAAACGCACGGACATATATATTTTTTAATTAAATTATATTTAATAGAAATAAAACATGTAAAAAATTCAATTCTAACAAAATAAGTAAATAATAATTGTAACGTAAATATTATGATATCGATGTACATAAATTAAACAAATAATTATAACGAAAAGATTAAAAAAAAGTAATATTAATAATATAAATCAAATAAATAAGAAAATTATTATAAAATTTTGAATACTTTTATAAATACAAAATTGGTCATTGAACATGTACTATTATTACTACTATCCCAAATCAAAATTCGAAGGACCTTAAGATTGATAACAATAGACAAAAGCGACCTAAAATAAAATATTGTTACTTGCGTAACCGATGTACATTTGTGTATAATGAATTTGCCAATTGAATACTTTCACGTGTGTATTTTTCAATTTTTTTTCTTATAAATATTTTGCAGAATGTGCATTTTTTAAAAATCTAACATTTTAGTTGCTAGTAATATGGCTGAATTAAAAATAATGTATATGTATGTGAAAGATAAACAGTAAATCAAACAAAACATTTACATGAGTTTTTCTTTTACTAAATAGTGAATACCGAACATTCACACTAAATTATTGTAATCAATTCACGATGTTCCTACGATTATATAATCCGAACAGTCAAATTATATTTCTTTGAATACATATTGTTCAATTTTTTGGATGCAACTCATTTTATTTATGTTGTTTATAATTTGAAATCTTTATTTGATGTATGATGTTTTAATAATAATAACATAAGATATTTAACATCCATGTTAAATTTACTTAGATTTTAATTAAATAGCTTATGTTGGTGTATATTCGAATGCTGGTATTTAAAATGAATTATGTATGTTGATATAAATATTGTTGGTCAATTAATGTTATTTGTGTAAATTAAGAAAAGATTATGATTTATCTTTAAAAAAAATCAATGTTGATAGTTAATGAATCTGCATGGAAATAAAAGGGCACGACATGGAATTTACTGTATCCTAAATATCTTGGATGTGGTAGTTTAGAAGTATTCTTTGATAACTTTTCTATCTTTCCTAGGAGAAGTAGCAAGCTCTCTATTTTCAAGGTAGTGCACACGTCTTTCAAATAAAACATATAAAGTTTTATTTTTGGCAACAATATTTTGGCAGGATCTTACTATTTTTAGACTCAGTTGTCATTATATATATATATATATATATATATATATATATTTAAATACTCCATTAATATGTCATAGATTTGTATCCTCTCTCTCTCTCAAAGCAAATATTTTTTATTAAATTTACACGAGTTTTAATAAATATTTTTGACTTATTATGTCTTTCCTTCAATATACTTATTTAGGATGTTCCAAAATAGAATAAAAAACACATATTTTAGCATGAAGAAAATAATAGAATCACATTTACCAGTGAGAGTGAGAGGAGAGAGAAAAGTACATGTGCAATTTCCTAGAAAATTTGACTAAATTGATTTGTCTTTTATTTAAAGTTATATTATTATTTTGTATAATTATGGTTTTGTATTTTCGAGGACAGTATTAAATGTTATGAAGATGACTTTCTATTTTTGGCAAGTCATTTTTTGCGAAATTTTTTCTTTTTTAGACTCATTAGGCTTCATATATATATATAGATAAGAGAATTATCAATTCTTCTTTGATCTTTGCAAACTTTTAAACTTATCGGGATTGTCCTGTGACGTTCAACCCTTCGAACTTATCGATTGATATTTCTATACAAATTGTGGTTTTATTCATTATACAGAGGCTCATGGTCATCTCAAGCATTGAGTTGCGACCGTACATACCAAGATTCATGTTTGAACTGATTTATGGGTCAAGGTGTCAACCTTAACTAAATTTTTTTGATCTTCGGTTTCGTTCTACGTGAAAGTCATGACTTGCCATTACCGAGTTGCCGAACTCATGGAAGGGTGTTGTTATCTATACATTCTTTTCTAATATAAAAAGAGATAATTGTAAAATAAACTCTGTCCTAGTTTCAAGATTTCAGTTTAAATCATGTGTTTTTTTTTTTTTGCCAATTAAACCTTCACCTATTTTTTTCTTTTTAATCAAAATCTTCGATCAAGTTGATGTTAGATCAACTAACGGAGGAATGACTTGGCCACCTACGTGGCTCTTACGTGGACAATGGCGTATTTCCCACCAAAATTATTACAAAAAAAAAAAAAAACTTATACTATTTTTCAATTTAAAAAAAAAAACCCTCTTTTAAAAAGAACCTTGTACAATTTATATTTTTTCATAATAAATCCTGAAATGTTGTAGATTATGGGTATTTATATACCTATTGTACCTATTTCATCCGCACCAAAAAAATTCAACTTCTCACAATCCATTCAATTAATATTTTTTTCTTTTTAATCATCATGAATAGAGCATTTCAGTTCATTGTGTATTTGTACAATTAAATTATTAGGGAAAAAGAAATATAATTAAAATTATACTATCTTTTATTCTTGCACTATGTCTATTTACAAGTAAACCCTAGATGGCCATGAAAGGGACTAATAAAAAGATGTCCCACTCTAATCCTTCTTTCTATCCTTTTCTTTTTAGTTTAACACTTCCTCAGTTCAAAATTATTTTTCTATTTTTTTTAGTTTGTTCCAAAAAAAAAAGTGTTTAATTTTTTCGTTTTTTGTAAGTCATTTTTACTATTTTACCCATTTTAACTTAAATTAATGGGTCTCACTTACACACGGATATCCTTAAAAAATACACATTATCATAATTTAAAACTGAGTCAATTATCTTTCTTAATTTGTGTATCGGGTCACAATACACTCTTTTAAGAACGGAGGGAGTATTTTTTTTCTTTCACCGATTGTCATTTTTTGATAATCTAAGATATTATAAAATCATTCAAAAAAATATAAGGTTTAATTCACAATTTGATCACATTACTTTCACCAAAGTTTCGTTAAGCTAACTCTACTTTATTTTTTCACACTATAATAATTGTACTTGGATGAAATATTCACTAAGATCACTCAATTTAATTTCGTTAGTTTTAATGGACAAAAATTTTCAAAAAGACCAAAATACCCCCTACTTTTAGCACATGATATGCACATGAACACTAGATCTGTTCATCACTATTAATACAATTAATTCTCTCTCATCAAATTAGTTATATGGATGCTAAATGACGCACTCAATTATGCTAAGCAACGCACCTTTTTAATAATTTTTTAAAAAAAATAACGAAAGTACCATTGATCTTTATTAGAGGTAATTAGAATTAGAGTTAATTAGAGAGTTAATGACAAATTAATATTAAGACCAAATATAACCCCATATTAAAAATATTTCTTTGTTTACGATGATATGGATGCTAACAACGATGATAGTATTACTGCAGATACCTATTTCACGGTACATTTTTTTCATTTTAATTTATTTATTTTATTTAAAATAAAATTTAATTTAACTTATAGTTAAAAAATTAAAAAAAATTTACAGTGAAAGAGAGCCGGCCCGGCCATATTACAAATAGCCGACCCGACCATATAACAAAATAGCTAGCCTGGCCTTTTGCTATATAGCCTGTCCGACCTTTTATTTTTTAATATCAACTTTCCTTTAACAATCAAGGCAAAAGTCATATTGAGTAATAAATACATTTATTTTTGGAGGGAGAGAGTCAATGAGGGAGGGAGGGAGTAAGCTGTTAAAGAAAGTGGAAAGAGAGCCGGGCTGTTGATGGTATAGTCGGCCCGACTATATAACAAAATATCGGTCCGGCCATTTGTTATATAGCCGACCCAAATAGTGCTGGCCCGGCTCTCTCCCAAATGTCAATTTTGTTTTTTGTTTTTTTAAATAAAAATGTCTTGACTCTATTTCTTTTTTTTTTTTGCTAATTTTTTTATGTTATATTATTTGTATTCAAAATACAAATAATACTACACACTTTAATTCAATATGTGTCTGATTTTTTTTTTATGTTACATTATTGTTTACAGGATGTTTACATCGTTTATGATGACACGGAATAGTTCCTGATGTGTCTCAGATTTTTGCGACTGACACGTGTTTGATGTGTCTCATATTTTTGCGACTGACCACATGTTCTAAATGACAATAACAATTACAAATTAACAATGTTTAAAAAAAAAAAAACAAGGCCGGTCTAGCATTTTAAAAAAGAGTCGGCCGAATTCTATTAGATAAAGCCGGTCCGATATTATTTAATAGAGCCAAGCGAGCTCTTTTTTAAAATGGCAGCATTGCTATAGAGGGAGGGAGAGATTAGTGTAGGTTTTATTTTAAAAAAATAAATAAAATGAAGGATATTTTAATAAATGTGGCATAAGTTGTGCAACACTTAGCATAAATGGGTGCAATGTTTAGCGTCGTCGATAGTTATCTTTCTCATCTTTTCTCTGCTAGATCTGTTCATCACCCTTTTAAGTCATTTCCATCCATTATGTTGGATGAAAATAATACCCATTACCCTCTACAACAGCCACCAAATGAAGAACACAGAGAACCCAAAAATCAAACCCAGCCCATTAAATTGACAGAGAGGTCGAGAATTTTTGCCACCTACGATAACAATGGAGTTTTGATACATATCTGAGATATCTTCGGCAGGATCAGTAGAGACAAAATAGGTTTTAAGATGATAGTGTATGAGAGAGAGAGAGAGTTGTTACGACCGAAGTAATTTTAGAGAAAGAAATCGGGCAGTGGTGATGGTGGTTGGGCAGTAAGAACTTATGTCGGCCCAATTTGATCAAAATGTGCTGATGAAGTAGTTAAACAGATTTCTATGGGTGGATCACCCGCAATTTAGTGTACTAAGAAATTGAGAGAGTATAGACGAAGAAGCCTGCAATGGAGGAGGGGGTGGGGAGGACTGTGGTGGCAATGGGCGTTGGTGGCGTTGATTCAGGAAATGAAGAGGATAGGGAAAGTCTGGTTTGGGGGCACTAACGTTGGAGAAGAAGGAGATGGGAAAATAAAGAGAAAAGAAAAAGGAAAACGGAAATGTTAATAATTGGGGGTTAAATGACTTATTTTAACCTTGACCAAAACTATTTTTTGTACTCTTATTTTAACTTTTATAACTCAATAAATAATAAAAGTGACTTTCTAATATTTTTTCAAAATTTATTTTTCAGTCTTCTTAAATTATATAATTATTTTGTTTAGAAGGGTATATTAGTCTGTTTACTTATTATTAAAGAGCATTTAGGTTTTTTTTCATTTAAGTTTTCAAAGCTAATGGGCATTTTGGTCTTTTCAGAGATTTCCGTCCAACATAATTAACGGAATTGACTTGAGTGACTTTAGAGAAACTTTTAATCAAGTACAGTTATTAGAGTGTGAAAAAAATAGTAAAGTGAGCTTAACGGATCTTTTGTAATAGTAGAGTGACCAAATTGAGAATTAAGCCAAAATATAATATTACTCCCTCCGTCCTTAAATTATTGTCTTCCTTTCTTTTTTTGTCTGTCCCAAAATAATTGTCTTGTTCAAAAAATTTTTTAGGACATCACTTTTACCATTTTACCCTTACTTTTTCTCCTACTTTAATTAATGACCACATACACATGGACATTAAAAAAAATTACACATTATACCAATATTAATAATCAAGTCAATTATTTTTTCTTAATCTATGTACCGGGTCAAATAAAATAATAATTAAAGAACGGATGGAGTATATAGTAGTGGTCATAATAATCCTAAGAAGATGAAAAACTCAAATAAAGAATGTAAACAAGTACTGTTTTATGTCAAAAAAAATTCATAGCTGGCATCTTTTTGACTAGGTTTTTAAAGAAAAAAAATATTTCCTTCATTCCTTAATTATTGTCTTGTTTGACCCGGCTTATAGATTAAAAAAATAATTTATTTGATTATTAATATTAGTATAATGTGTAATTTCTTTAATGCTCATGTGTTTGTGACCCATAATTAAAGTAGAGGAAAAAGTAAGGGTAAAATGGTAAAAATGATGTCCTAAAAAAGAAAGTTTTTAAACAAGATAATTATTTTGAGATGGACAAAAAAAGAAAGAAAGACAATAATTTAGAGACAGAGGGAATATTTTTTGAAAGCTTGATGCATCTTGATGTGACAGATTTTTGAACTCCTCTATTCATGATGATTAAAATGAAAAAAAAACTAGAATTGAATGAATTGTGAGAAGTTAAATTTTTTTGGTGTGCATGAAATAGGTACAATAGGTATATAAATACCCATAATCTAAACATTCCAAGATTTATCATGAAAAGATATTAATTGTACAAAGTTCTTTTTAAAACGCTTTTTATAAGAATTCGTTAACTGCCAGGGTTTTTTTAAATTGAAAAATAGTATAAGGTTTTTTCTGTAATAATTTTGGCGGAAAATACATCATTTTTCACGTAAGAGCCACGTAGGTGGTCAAGTCATCCCTCCGTCAGTTGATCTAACATCAACTTGACGGAAGGTTTTGATTAAAAAAAAATAATAATAGGTGAAGGTTCAATTGGCAAGAAAAAATAAATACATAGTTTAAATTGAAAATCTTGAAACTAGGACCGGGTTTATTTTGCAATTATCTCTATAAAAAAACATCATATTGAATGAAATGACAAAGTATTTGTTCTCCTTGCGTAATTAGTGATCAGGTTTGTAATTTTGAACTTTCTCACTCTTTGGTTTCACCTTTTTATATTTTTTCACTCTTTTACATTTTCTTCAATCATTACTAAATGAAAATTCAAATTTCAAAATCAAACCACTAAATTATGAAGTCAAACACACACAAACACAAAAAAATGTTGATATATGCTCCCTCCGTTCCAGGCAAAGAGTCCACTTTTGACTTTTTCTGGTCAACTAAGCTAAAGTTTGACCAATAATTAATATAAATTTAGTGATTTTTACAACGTTATTAAATTGTAATCCATAGTATTATTAAGATAGTTTTTAATTAGTGAAATTTTATTTCTTAAAACATAAGTAAAGTATGTAAATTTTTTATTTGATTTAGTCTTATGTTGACTTCTATAAAAAAAAAAAGTGGACTCTTTGCGTAGAACGGAGGGAGTATTAGATAGTAATTGACATTTTCTGTGTAAGTGAATATATTGTTACCATTTGTATTGATTCAATCAAATCTTGTAATTTAGGTAGGATGCATCTATCTTTGGTATACTTTTGTAGCCCAAGTTATGTAAGGGCACTATTGTCCTTGTAATTCATTCATACAATTGTCTATATAGTGATCGGCACCCTAATGATTGGGACAACCCGCATATTATACTTCTTCATGGTATTAGAGCCATAAAAAGTTATCAACTCTCTTCTCTTTCATGTTCTTCTTTTTCTTCATGTCATGGCTTCTTCCTTTTCTTTTTCCTCCTCTTCTCTTCATACTGCTAATTCTAAGAATAATACTTTACCTGTGTCCAGAAGACAACACTCTGTCTTTAAACATAACTGAACCCAGCATCTTGCCACCATTAATCGCACCTCCAACCATGGCATCATCATTGCCATCGACGGTCACACAAAGGCCAGTTCATACTGGCTCGTTTTCGAGTCAATTTCCCTTCATGCGAACGCTGTCTCAGTATGGTCCAACTCAATTTACAGCCCTTTCCCAGCATGTTCAAACTCAATACCCACCACACCGATATACACCTGCTCCTCCGCAACCATTTACAGTACAACCATAGGCTTATCCCACCTTCAATATGGGACACACACAGGCTGTAGACCCATCACATGCTGCTGGACAGTCACGAGCATGGTCATCTCCCATACGTGATGCAATCTCTGCCCAACAGAGTCCTCTTTTGCCTGGATCAGTTTCATCAACATCAGCCCAAACAAATTTCATGAGTGGGTATACTCGCCCCCTTTCTACAACTGGATTACTTCCTTCAAACCTCAGTCAGCATACTGATTACACACAAGCTCCTCTACTCTCAGCACCTAACATCACAAATCTAGTATCTCTCAAACTTGACTCCACAAATTATCTTCTTTAGAAAGGTCAATTTTTATCAGTTTTAATTAGTAATGATCTCTTGGGCTATGTTGATGGGTCGTTTCCATGTCCACCACAATACTATCATGATTTAGATGAGAATCCCATCGTTAATCCAGACTACTTCTCTTGGGTACGAACGGATTAAAGCGTTCGTTCATGGCTTAATGCTACGTTGACAAAATATATTTTATCCGATGTTTATGATCTTACTACTTCACGAGATGTATGGTTCTCCCTTGAGCAACGCTTTCTTGACCAATCCGCTGCCAAGGAGTTACAATTAAAATTGCAACTGCAATCCCTTAAGAAAGGAACAGATTCTATGGGCACTTACCTTCGTCCGCTTAAATCAATTGTTGATTCTCTTATTGCGATTGGTTCACCACCCTCTGGTAAGGATCTTATTATATTTGTTCTTGCTAGACTTCTTGCAGAATATGAATCATTTGTAACAATAGTTACTAACTCCAATAATATTGTTACATCTGATGTTCTTTGTACTAAGTTGTTGTTTCAGGAATCTCGTCTGCAGCGCATCCATGGTTTTTCAACTGACACACAAGTGGTTTTTACCATTTCTCAAGTTTTTGGTCAAGCCTCACATCGTGGTGGGGGTCGTGGTAATAATCGAGGTGGTCGGGGTGCTTCTCGTGGCCGTGGGGGTGGCCGCATGGGTAATAGAATTTTTTTAACCAATCTGTAAATAATCGAACAACAAATGGTACATCTTTCTCTATATCTAATCCCTCAAATGGTTCTCCATCGTCTACTTCACGGTCACCCATTCAGTCTGGTATACTTGGCTCTACTTCACTCCCCCCATCATCTAGTATTATTTTATGCCAAATCTGCATGCTCACAGGTCATACTGCTGGTCATTGCCCAAATCGATTCAACCATGCCTATGTCACCAATGAGCTTCCTCTCTCTTTCTCTGCCATGTCTATTAGTGAAACCTTAGATACTACTTGGTACCCCGATACTGGTGCATCCGCTCATATGACCCCCGATGAAGGTAATCTTTATGATAAAATCCCGTATCATGGTCTTGACAAAGTTTTAGTAGGAAATGGTGCTCTTCTTTCAATCAAAAATGTGGGTTCTGCAGTGATTAACACATCTTCTAAACCTCTTCGACTTAAAAATGTTTTGCGCGTCCCTCATCTAAAACAAAATCTTCTTTCTGTTTGACGTTTATGTGATGATAATCATTGTTTTGTGTGTTTTGACTCGTCTGGTTTCTGTGTGAAGGATCGAACCACAGGGACACTTCTTCTCACCAGTCACTCCAGTAGTGATTTATACCCTTTCTCTCCTGGCTTCTATCCCTTCTATTTACCTCGAAGCTTTGCTGCTTAAGTCATAGGGGTGGCATCAACGCTTAGGTCATGCCAACTCTAGGACGTTAAGTCATTTACATTCTTTAGGCTTACTCTCGTCATCTACTTCTAAGTTTAATGAATTTTGTAATAATTGTCAATTAGGTAAGCCTGCGCGTTTACCTTTTGACTTGGTTGAGTCTTGCAGTCAAAGACCTCTCCATTTAATTCATTTGGATGTTTGGACATCCCTAGTTTTATCGAATCTTGGTTTTAAATATTATATTCATTTTACTGATGATTTTTCATGTTTTACATGGCTTTTTCCAATGAAGCATAAAAATGAAGTGTTCACACACTTTTGCACTTTTGAAGCTCATGTTAAAAAATTATTTTCTCAGAAAATCACTCATCTCCAAGCTGATGGGGGTCTAGAATATGATAACACGATATTTCATAAGTTTCTTGGTGAACATGGCATTTCCCTTTGTATGTCGTGTCCCGACACGTCACAACAAAATGGTGTAGCTGAACGCAAGCACGCCACATTTCAGAAATGGCCCGTATTTTTCTTATTCAAGCTAATATGCCTTTTTCTTTTTGGGTTGATGCTTGTTTTACAACAGTATTGTTTACTATTAATAGATTACCAAGTCGGGTTTTACATGAAAAATCACCTTATGAAGTTTTATTTTCTCAATCACCAAATTTCTCTCAATTTCGAACCTTCGATTGTGCATGTTTTCCAAATCTCACTGCATGTGTTCATCATAAAATTAAACCCCATTCTAAATGTGTGTCTTTATAGGATATGCTGCCAACTACAAAGGATATCGTTGTCTTGATCCAAATACTGGGCGTGTTTATCATAGTCACCATGTCATTTTCAATGAACATGATTTCCCGTTTTCTCGTCTTTTCGAAAGCACTACCTCGTCTGTTTCTACAAGTTCTAGTTCTATTCTCCTTCCGTCTGCTATGCATCCCCTGTTGTGCACTAATTCTGTCTACTCATCCAAACATGTCAGTGCTCCTGCCCTGCAACAAGAAATGACAGTACCTTTGTTACCTGCGTCCCAGACGGGCTCGAGTGGTTCCACTTCGGCCACCACCTCTGCACTGCCCTCGCCCTGTCTTGGTTCAGACCAATAATTTATTTAGCATACAAGTGTAGATGTTTCCCCTGTAGTTCCTATCGTTTGTACTGGATCTTCCTGCACCGAAACTGGGAGTCCCGTATCTGACCCACCTCCCTTTTCTGGACATCCTATGGTCACTCGATCCAAACAAGGTATTTATAAACCCAAGCCTATCTTTTCTTTAACTTCCTCTGTTACACCTGCGGAACCCACATGCCTTTCTCAAGCCATTAAAAGTCCAGAATGGTGTCAAACCATGAGTGAGGAATTTCATGCTCTTTTCGATAATCACACATGGGATCTTGTCCCTTCTAATCCTACTAAAAATTTGGTCAGTTGTAAGTGGATTTTTAAAATTAAACATAAATCAGATGGGACAATTGAGCGGTATAAAGCACGCTTATTGGCTCAAGGTTTTAAGCAACAAGCTGGGGTTGATTTTACCGAAACTTTCAGTCCAGTGGTTAAACCTTCTACCATTCGCCTAGTTCTCTGTCTTGCTTTCTGTGTGTTCGTCATCTTGATGTCAAAAATACATTCTTACATGGTAATCTTTCTGAGGAAGTTTATATGAAACAACCACCTGGCTTTGTCGATCCTCAACGTCACACTTCTATATGTCAGTTACGCAAAGCGTTATATGGTCTAAAACAAGCGCCTAGAGCTTGGTTCCAACACTTTAGTTCTTTTCTCTTATCTGTTGGTTTTCTTTGTAGCAAATCTAATTCCTCAATGTTTATTTTTCGTCATAATAATGTTACTCGCATTCTTCTGTTTTAAGTTGATGACATAATTCTCACTGGTAATACTATCTTTGCGATTGAATCTTTTATTTCTCTTCTCTCATCTAAGTTTGTCATGAAGGATCTCGGGGATCTTCATTACTTTCTTGGCATTGAAGCATCACGATCTTCTTCTGGTTTACTTTTCACTCAGCGTCGCTACACTGAGGATCTCTTAACCCATTTCTCCATGTCTTATGTTAAACCTGTGAGCACTCATATTCCTTATTCTTCTCAACCCTCTAGTCATGTTGGTGATCTCCTTGATGGACCAACTCTCATTCGCAATATTGTGGGTGCACTACAGTATCTTACTTTTACTCGTCCTGGTATTGCCTATGCTGTTATTATTGTTAGTCAATATATGCATGCTCCTCGGGTTCCTCATTTGCAGATTATTAAAAGAATCTTTCGCTATCTTTGTGGCACTCTCGGTTACGGGCTACACCGTTCTCCTACCTCGGATATTACTCTCTCTGTGTATGTTGATGCTAATTGGGCTGGGTGCCCTGATAGTCATCACTCAACGACGGGTTATGCAAAATTTTTGGGCCCTAACTTAATATCTTGGAGTGTTAAAAAGCAACCTACAGTATTTTCTCATTCTAGTACTGAATCTGAATATCGTTCTGTTGCTTACGCTGTTGTTGAAACCTGTTGGTTTCGATATCTCCTTTGAGACTTGCATGTCTTTTTGCCTCGACCAGTTACAATTTTCTGTGATAATATTTTGGCCACATATCTTGCTGTAAATCCGGTTTTTCATGCTCGTACTAAGCACATTGAGATTGATTTTCATTTTTTTCGGGATCTAGTTGCTTTTGGCATTGTTCAAGTTCGCTATATTCCTACTGCTGCTCAGATCGCTGACATATTTACCAAGGGTCTTTCCTTGTCTCGGTTTGCTATTCTGCGATCCAATCTTCACATGGTTAACCCCGTTTTGATTGCGGGGGCGTGTAAGTGAATATATTGTTACCATTTGTGTTGATTCAATCAAATCTTGTAATTTAGGTAGGATGCATCTATCTTTGGTATACTCTTGTAGCCCAAGTTACGTAAGGGCACTATTGTCTTTGTAATTCATTCATACAATCGTATATATAGTGATCGGCACCCTAATGATTAGGACAAGCCGCATATTATACTTCTTCATGTATTTCCCAAATTAAAAAAAGTGTATTGATGATGTTTCTGAAATCTATTTTAGTTATCAGGCAATCAAATCGCTCAAAAAGAATCTATCATTTGATTATCAAAAATTAAAATTCTCTTTACAAACTGTAGGATATAATATGTGATAAGAAAATACTATGTAAATCATTTCTAGTTCTTGCTATCGAATCAAATACTCCCTCCGTCCCTAAATTATTGTCTTCCTTTCCTTTTTCGTCCGTCCCAAAATAATTGTCTTGTTTGAAACTTTCCTTTTTAGAACATCGTTTTTACTATTTTACCCTTACTTTTTCTTCCTACTTTAATTATGAGCCACATACACATGGGCATTAAAGAAAATAACACACTTTTTCAATACTATTCCAATATTAATAATCAAGTCAATTGAGTTTTCTTAATCCGTGTGCCGAGTCAACCCAGACAATAATTTAGGGACGGAGGGAGTACTATTTATGCTACTTGTGCAAGTTTTTTTTTTTTTAAATGTATAAAAAATTAACTCATTTACTTAATCTATTCAATGGAAAAAGTCTACTACTCTATTTTAGAGTATTTTATTTAAAGAACCCACTTTCAAAAAATACATTTACAATCTCAATAATCTTTAAACTTTGCCCTCCACATGTGTCATAAGTATATGTCCAACTATTTTTGTAATTATGATAAATTTCCCTAATACTATTCCTATAGTGTTCCAATATGAGAGTCCTTCAAACATAAATAATTGAATGGAATGAAATACTTCATTCGTTCCACCCAAAAAGTTCACGTTTGAAAAGTCTACTTATTAAGAAATATATTAATGTCATTGGAGTTGGTCATAATTAAAAAAATACTTAAGTACAACCAAGATGATTACATCACAAGTGGGAAGGTAAAATGAAAAATTATAAAAATTTTAAAAGTAAACTATTAAAGTGAAACATCCTCAAATAGTATAGGGAACTCTTTGATTTGAATGGAACGGAGGGAGTATTATACAAGAGGAACTTTACTGTTTTTGGAAAATTACTCCGATTTTATAGAAACAAATTGTGGATTTGTCAAAATGCCCGTCTAGCTCAGTTGGTAGAGCGCAAGGCTCTTAACCTTGTGGTCGTGGGTTCGAGCCCCACGGTGGGCGAAGATATTTTTGCACGAAAGTTCCCTTTATCAACATGATTGAGTCTCTTTTTGTAAAACTGTACTAGTGTACCACTGTAACTGGAGCAAATATGCAGTGGTATGTGTTTCATAAAAAATATTGGGTTAATGATATTACAAGTTCCTCGACTATGACCGATTTCATCAATAGTTCCTTAACAATTTTTGTTTAAATTTTAGTCCCTTGACTATGAAAATTAGGCACGGTTGGTCCTTTTGCTGGATGCCGTTAGTATTTTTCCGTTAAGTCCGTCATGTGCCCATCACGCGCCTTTGGTTAAGGGTATTTATGGAATTTCACGTGCCCTTGCTTTGTGTATTATTCAAATAATGGATATCCATTTTTTAAAAAGTTTTGAAGATATTTTAAAAATTACAAAAGAAATTTATTCTTTTCTCTCCCCCCCCAACATCTTCATCCCTTCTGTTACTACCTCTGCCCTCTCCCACCAATCTAACCTCATCACCACCCAATTCTTCACCACCTCCACCTCCACCGGCTCTGCCACCGATCACTACCTCCTCCCCATCCTCTACACCCTCTTTGTCTCCCTGCTCCCCCTCTGCGCCCTAGCCACGTCATAGACCAGTCAGATCCACCATCTCCGCCATAACCGTCAGATCCACCATCTTCACTACCCCTCAGATCCACCATCTCCCCCATAACCGTAGATCTCACCTCCACCACCTTCGACTCCACCCCTCGAACCCTCAAAACTTTGTCGATTACCTCCTTTCGTCGAATTGGATCTATTTTAGTTCCACTGAGGTCTATGATTAGGAGGTTGAACTGGGTTTGGGTGGATTTGGGTAAGTTGTTAGAGGTGTGATCTGTAGGGGGTTGAATGAAAATTTGTGGGACTTGAGTGATTCCGGCATCGACGAATCCTTTGACTCCAGATTTGGTTCCGTCGAATGCCTTGATCTCAGCTAATCGGATTTGGTTTCGTCTAATCCCCCCCTCCGTCCTCCTTCCTTTCTTTGTTTTTTAGAGGGTGGGGGTGTTCTTTGATTCCATGCAGCTTAGATTTCAGATGTTAAAACTTGTAAATCTAAAGTGCAATTGGGAACCGAATGGTGATGGTTGGAGATGGAGGACGGTCGGAAGGGCAGGAGTCAAAGCTGACATGGCCGAAGCCAGGCTATGAAGAAAGTTGCGTGATAGAGAGAGAGGAGTGTGCCACGCGTGAAATTCCAATAATACCCTTGAATAGAGTGATGAAATTACTTTAACACCCTTAAATAATGGCATGTGCCTTGCGTGAAATTCCAATAATGCCTAGAAAAAAGTTAGGTGCCTTGCACATGACAAACTTAACGGAAAAATATTAACGGCATCCATCAAAAGGACTAGCCGCGTGACTTTTTGATACTCAAGGGACTGAAGTTTGAAAAAAATTTCTTAAGGGACTGCTGGTGGAATAACTCATAGTCGAGGGACTTGTAGTGTCATTAATCCAAAAATATTTATAAAAAAAAAAAAAAAACTATAACAAGTTTAGTTATAGGGCAAACTCCACAATTCGTCCCTGTACTTTTTACATTTTTTTCTATTCGTCCCTGGTGTGCGCATCTGGTCCTTGAACTAGTTAGGCCAAACGTAAATGATCCTTCCGTCTAAGTCCATCTCTTTTTAGCCGTTAAGTCTGATCATGTGCTCATCATGTGCATTTGATGAAGGGTAATATAGTCACTCCCTCTAAAACCTTTTTCCAACATTTCAATCACCGCCGTGCAACTCCTCCACCACCACCATCACCATCAAATCCATCAACCACGACCGCTCTCGAGCCGATTTCAAAAACGTCCGTCTATCCAACCCACAACATCCTTAAAGCACACTGTTCTTTCACGACAAGTCAGCAGGTGAACTTTAAAGCACACTATTCTCTATTAGGGCAAAAACAAAAAAAGCTTCAGAGCAGCAATGGTGGCCGCTAAGATCAAGTTGTACGAGGAGTTACGGCAACAGAGATTGGATGAAAACGAAGCAAACCTCGGATAACCACAGAAATGGTGATTGTGAGAAGAATAGAAATGGTGATTGTGAAAAGATCAAGTCGAAGAACTAAGGACTGGATCGACCTGAGTTTTAGAGAGAGAAACCTCTCTTTAAATTTTAGAAAGAGAGAGAAGGTAGAGTGTACAGATGAAGATATAACTCCTCTTTCTTTGTAAATTTTGGCCGAGAGCAAAAAAAAAAAAAAAAAATTACACAAAAGGAGGTAACTCTTCCTGGAGCAAAAGGAGAGAGAGAGAGATTCGAAGCCTCCGTCATCTTTCTTCGATAAATTCGGAGTTGAATTAGAAACATCAAATGAAAGGTAAAAGCAATCAATTGATTGTTGCTGAATTAGCTAAAAGGACTTTTGGGTTTTGGTTTGTTTGAAAAGCTACAACAAAATTGCAACTTTGGGGAGGAAGGAGTGGGAGGATGTTGGTGGAGGTGGGAGGTAGGCGGTGGGTATGGAGTAGTGAGGGAGGAGAGAGAAAGTGTGGGGGGAAAGGAAGGGAAGGGAAAGTTTGTCAAGTAGAAAAAAGACAAAACAAGTTCACAAATGGTCCTGTATTTTTTTTTTAATAAAAATGACAAATTTACCCTTAAAATAAATCATGTGAGAAGCACGTGAAACGACTTAACGGACAAAATATAACGGAACTAGAAGGAAGGACTAATCATGCTCAATGTTCATGGTACAAGGATGGTCTTAAAAAAAAAATTGGTACAAGGACGAATATCAAAAAATGCAAAAAGTACAGGGACGAATTTTGGAGTTTGCCCTTAGTTATATTACAAGTGCAGTAGTTTACTGGTTCGATGCATAAGTTGCAAACTGAATTTCTAAGGCTCTGGTGGCCTTTCCTTCTAGCCACCATTGTCTTTGTCAAGTAAGCTGTGTGCTGCTCAATCACAACCTTATTTTGTGCTTGTCATTTTTTCCTAACAGTAGCTGCCACCAAAATAAACTTAGACGCACCACAAAGGCGGTCTATGCCTTTCAGGAGCTTAAGAAGTGATGAAACAATTAACATCCTGATGGTAGCAGAAGGTTAGGCTCTCGAGTGCCAGGCCGCAGCATCTACCATGTACAGTACTGTCTGAACTAGGGGGCAAGTGAAGTGAGTAACATATGATCAACAGTTTATTCTTGTGTTAGACACCTTGCGCATGCCGAATCAACATGGGGGATGATACGACCTATGTTATCTTAGTAGGCATGCACAGCAGGTGGTTGTTTTTCTTTTTCCTTCATTGAAATGTATGAACTACTGGCTCCCATCTGAATTCTGCCTCGGTTTTTAAAATGCACCAGTATATAATTTGTTATGGACTAATCCAATGAGCGGAAAAGAATCTTAGCCAACACTTAGCAAGGTCGGACGCAGGCTCATACTACTCAAAAAGGTGATGACGAGAATCTTAGCCAAAACTTTTATTCTTCATTTCAAGCTTTCACAGAATCACAAACTGTCCACTACGAGCTATTTAGGTGGTACACAAGAATAAATCACCATGAGTAATTATGACCCATCAACACTCAGTTTATATGCCGCCACAATGTATCTTAACCTTCTCCCCACAAATGAAGAGGTTGTTGCTTTACAGTTTGACCCCATGACATTAGGGTAAAATAATAATCAACAATAACCAAATATATCAAAGCATTTACCAATAATCTTTACAAGAGCAAGATCCATCTTTAAAATGGTGAAATCGACTACGATCCCTAACAACAATCTCCCGGTCATAAACCTTGGATATGAGTTTTATTGCAAGGTGGCAATCAGCACACACCCTCAAATTCTTCACGACCCTAATTGGGGTCCTGGGAGGCGTATTAATCAGCATGAATGCTATTGCAATCTTTTCACTGTGATATGAAATAGCAGTTTCCTTCTCCTCTTCTTCTATGTCCGCAAGCACATTTGCAGTATGAGGCACATAACCTTCTAATCTCAAAAACTTTGTAATCTCTGCAAGCTTTGCATAGATATCTTCAGTTTGGGAGTGAGACACATCTCCCATGACAAATTCATGGACACAATTTCCCAACTCAACTAGGCTATGGCCAGGCAGTTTCCTTATCCCTTCCTGTAGCATTGTTCTCCTCACTCTCTGCACATCCAACCAACGTTTCTCGGATGCATAGAGGTTGGAAAGGAGCACAAAATCCCCACAATGTTTAGGATCTAATCGCTGAAGTTGGATTTTTGCAACCTCCGCTATAGCCAAATGCCCATGTAGAGTGCATGCTCCCAGTAAGGTCCTCCAAATAACAGCATTCGGTTGCAGTGGCATGTGCTTAATATACTCGTACATTTGTTTCACCAAGCCGGCCCTCCCCAACAAATCAACCATGCACCCATAGTGTTCTATTTTTGGTACAATGCCAAATTCCTCTTTCATTCTCTCAAAGTAGGCAAAACCCTCATCCACCATACCACAATGACTACAAGCATAAAGTACCCCGACAAAAGTAATTTCACTTGGCACCAAACTCTTTCTCTCCAACTCCTTGAAAAGCTCGATTGCCTGCTTACCAAATCCATTGACTGCCAATCCCACAATCAAAGTATTCCAGGACACAAGACTTCTTTCTTTCATGTCATCAAAAACATTTTGTGCTTCTCTAATGCTTCCACATTTTGCATAAAGGTCCAAAAGGGCATTAGCAGCATGAGAGTTCTCAATCAACCCAACCTTCAACATATAAACATGGATCCTCCTACCCAACGCCAAAGCCCCAAGCTCACCACTGGCAGTGAGCAAGCTCACCATGGTGAATCCATCAGGTTCAACACCATCCAAACCCATTTGTTTATAAAGGGTCAAAGACTCATTGGGCCTCCCATTTAGAGCAAACCCATTAATCACAGAATTCCAAGTCACAAGATTTCTCTCAGGCATTAGCTCAAACAGCTTGTATGCACTCTCAGCATGCCCACAAGCAGCATACATATGAACCAAAGTGTTCTGCACAACAATCAATGATTCATACCCATTTCTTAAAGCAATAGAATGAACCTTCTCACCCTCTCTAACAGCAAACAACTTAGCAATAGCCTTTAAAAGAAAAGGGTAAGTATGGCTATCAGGTTGAACAGAGTAGAAACACATTTTCTTGTGAATGCCAATGGCTGGGCTTGGGTTGGCACTCTCTGCGTAGCCTCTGATCATTGTATTCCAGGTGAAAATATTTGGGTTTTCGATTTGATTAAAGATATGCTGGGCATAAGACATGGGTCCAGAGAAGGAAACAAGGGTGAAGATGAGGTGTTTACCCATGTCTGGGTCGTGGAGAGGCACACCATGCCTGATTGAGAAGGCATGAACTTGCCTTAGCTTATACATTGAAGAGGCGCAGGATAACAAGAGTGCAATGCATTTCTTGAGAATGTAAGGTTTTGGGTCCGAGTGCATATAAAGAGATGGAGTTATGACGGGAATGAGAGAGTGAGAAAATGCAAGAGCCGTAGCTGTGTAGGAGGAATGTGTTCCGATAATGATGACTTGGGCTGTTTTTAGGCAACAAGCAGGCGTTTGTGTTCCAGTTGCTGCGTAATGAACAGAGAAGTATGGCTCGTTAACGACCCTCTAGCTACGGGCTTTAAAAGGAGAATCCAAGAGCGGAATTCAGTCGCGCAAAATTAAAAACTGACAACCGCTGCGCATCCGGGGAATCGAACCCCGGTCAGTACCGTGGGAGGGTACTATGATACCACTACACTAGATGCGCTCGATGCCGCTACGATGCAACAAGTTAAATTATTGAATTAAACCCATATCAGTGCAATTAGAATACTAAGTTAGCCGTAGCCGTGGATTTGGCCGGAGGTGAGAAAATGAGGAGAGTTGGACTGGCCGGGGTAATCAGGACAGGGAAGAATACAGTCTCCAATCTTTTCACGGCCAGCGGCATTCCTCTCACCGACGACCACCTCGTGGCTCGCGTAAGCCCAAATTTACTTTCGTCTTCGTCTTTGTCTCTTTCTTATTTTATTTTTGTCGAGTTAATATCATAAAAACCCTAACTATATGAAACTCGCATACAGTTTATGCCAACTGAGGCTAACATTTGTACATCACCGTTTAATTTGATGTTCTAATTGCTAGGATTGATATTGACCAGGAGAACAGTGACAAAAGAGTAATTTTATAGTCGAAAGGCGAAAGCATATCAAATATCTCTTTTTTGTTTTTAATTAATTTTTCTTTTGGA
Organism: Platycodon grandiflorus; assembly: GCA_016624345.1. NCBI lineage: Eukaryota > Viridiplantae > Streptophyta > Magnoliopsida > Asterales > Campanulaceae > Platycodon > Platycodon grandiflorus. The sequence goes on along the minus strand of CM028366.1, from coordinate 3,372,574 downwards.
ATACAATTATCCAGTTATTTTGGGCAAATCTATAGAATTCATTTCGCAGGATATTTTGAAGAAAGGTATTGGGGATTGGAAAAAGGTTGGACCAGATTTTACCAAGGAAAAAGTAGTGGCGAATGGAGAAGTTGATCGGGTAAAACGAGGTCAAATCGTATTTGATGATCCTTCGATGCACTGGATTCTCAATAGGTACAGATAGCTTGCGCAAATTTTAACTTCAATGGATTTCTTGCATTTTCGCATTTCGTTATTCATTTGGTGTAGAGAAATATCTTTGGCAAAAGCTTAGATAGGTAAGACGGTCTCACATAACTAATGTAGTGTTAATGTTGTGAATTGGTCAAAGTGACTCCGTCTTATGGTAAGACGGTCTCACAAGAGACCTACTCAATACCTTTTTACTGATTTATATTAGTTTATTCTCATGTTTCGAGCCACTGTTGGGATTTGTTTGTTTGGAACTACGGGATCATGATTTTTAGTTTTAAGCACATCAGGAACTTATTTTCAACTTAAGTTTCTTTTTCGCTTTCCTTTGCATATGGAGGATGCACTTGATCAGTTAAGTGATATGAAGAATAAGCTCCGTGGCCCCTACTTTGGTTGCATCCTTTGCTTTGCTGTCTTGAATATTTCTTTGAATGTCATTGAATTTTTCATTGATATGGCATTGTGGCTCCATTTCTTGATGTGATATGTTTCAGTTTATGTCAATATTTGTTTCGAAATATTTTGATTAAAGTGTTTTACCACGCCAAGAACATCTCCTCCCCACCCCCAAAAAGAACAAATCAAAACAAAACAACAACTTGCATACAAACCAAAAGAAGAAAAGAGAGGTTTATTCTTATGCATTTGTGAGAAAGAGAACGAGGATATCCCTTTCTTTTTTCCTTCTATAGGAAGATCTTCCATAAAAATCTATTGGAAGATCTTCCAGAAAAAATATATCCTGTTGTGAACTTATGTTGTTGAAAAAAATGGAGCAGATTTTGTAGGGAAGTGCATCTATGACAGTATAGTATTCTTGGGCTGGGTCGATGGGGGATGACATGACCGCATTGAAATTAACTAGAGGAGGTAAACTTACTGAAAATGGGATTAATTAGGATGATTAAGTTATGAGGATCATCGAGAACATGATGTAGACAGAGAGAGGAAGGAGCAAAAACAGTGAGAAAGACAAGAGTGTGCATGCAACTCGTTACTCTAAGGGCACAAGCAATTTGGATGCTGAGCTTGGATCGATTAGATCTAAGTAGGAATGTCAACTCATCAATTTGTGCCAATGGACCTTCGATTGGTTAAATAACTAACTACTTATGATTATCGCTTGAAAACGGGTCTGCTTAACCAGTGTTCACTCTGGTTGGGTTTTGATAATGCACAGGGTTGAGTTGAAGTTATACAAGATGGGTTTGCTCAAATCGATTCAGCCATATTTTTTCTCTTGCAGAAGCCTTCTTCTGCACTCTCCACTCACATAGCGTATAACCGCGCTGGGTTGCACAAAATTTTATGCATCAATGCGAAATCACGTGGCAAATTTTCTGTTTTATGACATGTAGTACTTCAATTATCCAGCCCCCTTCTTCCAGCCGTCTCACTCTCTTTGAGGTGAATTCATTTAGACCTCATACTCTTTCTTCACATCCTGTTTTATTTATTTACTTTTGTAATTCCCTCCAGGGAGATTTTCGCTCCTCCCAGGATTTTTTCTGCAGTCAAGTTAACAAACCCTTGGTGGGTCTTCAGAAACTTCAGTCATAGTTCAGTTAATTTTGTGATATCACAAGGCACCCCCCGGTTCAAGACACAGGAATTTGATCCTCCGAAGAAGTGGAAGAATACAAAGAAGCTGAAACTACACAGGAAGAAAGAGAAGCAGAAGAGAAAAGCAGCGAACAGAAAAGATCCCAGGCATCTCGGCATCAAAGGCAAGAAAGGGAAGCGAAAGTTTGCGAATGTGGAGGAAAGAATCAAATATAAGCTCGAAAATGTGAGTATTATATGTTGATTTCAGTAATGTGGCTCTTTGGTTATAAATAGTATCTCGTGTTTGTTTATAGACGAGTATTTTGGGACTTCTGCCTTTTGTTTTGTCTATTCTTCGGCCCATCTATAGTCTTTTTATATTCTGTTTGAGTGGACTTGAAGTTGATGGATGAATCTGTGGGTATCGGTGATGGTAACGGAGGAGGCCTCATGGAATCATCTGCAGATGGATGTTTATGGTGGCCAATGGGGTTGTTGGGGGACAAACAACGGATATGGCAGCTAATTGGGCAATGGTGCTGGTGTGCATTTTGGAATATTAGACATTTTCTAGATCCAGCAATTTCAGGAGCCTTGTGCATTGGCTTCTATTACTACTCTCTCACTCAGTGGATGGATTTTGTTTGACTCTACTTCCTTGACAATCCTCCTTGAGATCTTGCTGCTTATGTGAATGTCATGGTTTGCAAATATAATGAAGTTCTTCTCATATTCAACCACATTTGAGTAATGTGTAAAATTGGTTTAGATTGGAACGGGGGGTGATTTACAACTATCATCAAGATAAATTCACCCTCCCCCCAAAACCAACTAGAATGGAACATGTCCAAAATTCCAAATACCTCCCCTCAGTTATTATCAACTGTGATCACTGCTTTTTCTTGGAAGAATTTAGCACTTAGGAGCTTAGTTAGTACCATTGAGATTGCATCTTTTTGAGGCAAGATTTTTCTGGATTTTACTGTTTGGGCCAATATGATGCAAGACTTAAAATTCAATTGAGATTTCTGAGCCTAGCTTATGTTCACTTTGTCCTTTTTGTTTCGTCCTATGGTTATTATTGGCCTTCTTTGATATCTTCGCTCACATATTTGTATTCTATTGGTCAACAGTTCTACTTGATTCTGAAAAGTGCACTGAATAATTTGTTTAATGACAGCTCTACCAAAATGACTGAAGGGTTGAAAGATATGATTTGTCCTCTGGTAGTGATGGCTAAAATGAGGATTTAGATATATAAATCTATGTGCTGATACATGTAATTTAACTTCATTGATAACTGATATATCACCCTGTATTTCGTCAGTTAGGTACTAATGGCTTTATCTACTGTTTACTTTTTTTTCTATATTTCTTTTTCCTGATCACTGAGTTGTCCTTTAGCAGGGTGGCCTAAAATGTACATACAAGTATGTGAATAAGAATTAACATAGTTGGAGTTCTACTTCATTGTGAGCTAATATATAACCCTGTGTCAGTGCATCTCCTATGGGTGGCTGAATCAGTTCTTTACAGTTTTCATCTATCTCTTATGATCTGTGTATGTGTGTGTGAAAGAGTGACAGAGAGCAAAACTCTGTAGTTGTAACAGAACACAATCATTATCCATGTTCACCTCTTTCATTTTGTTGACTAATTTGGCATTGACAGGTTAGTTTACACCATATAATTAATGATTCGTATATTAGCCTTGTTGTACTAAAAACATTTCTTACTCCATTTCAGGCAAAAATTAAAGAAGCCTTACTCATGGAAAAGCTCAAGCGGTATGAAGTTGATAAACTCCAGGGTCCTTTGAAGAAACCAGTTGATATGACTGGTGAGGAACGCTTTTACATGAAGAAGATGGCCCAGAAAAGCTCCAATTACGTACCGGTTGGGAAAAGAGGAATATTTGGAGGTGTTATTCTTAATATGCATATGCATTGGAAGAAACATGAAACGGTTAAGGTCATCTGCAAGCCTTGTAAACCTGGTCAAGTTCAAGAGTATGCTAATGAAATTGCTAGATTGAGTGGTGGAATCCCAATTCAGGTAATTGGGAAGGACACCATAATTTTTTACCGAGGAAAGGATTACGTGCAGCCAAAAGTTATGTCTCCAATTGACACACTGTCCAAGAAACGGGTGCGTATCCCTCTTTATCTCTCTCTCTCTCTCTCTCTCTCTCTCTCTCTCTCTCTCTCTCTCTCTCTCTACTATAGTGTTTTTTCTTCTTTGAAGAGCATCAGGTTCTGATTTTGGTTAACTACTTCTGTCCTACTTAAGTGTCCCTTTTGCTTTAAGCACAGAGAGTAATTGAAAGATAACTGTAGTAACAAGTATGTAGCAAGTTCGTGTGAAACTATACTTACTCGGGAATGGTGTAAAAACGTTATAATGATGCTCTTTTAATGATGGAGGTGCTAGTAATTACCATTAGTAAAAGGGACGCACTATATTTCTTTGGCTTTCAGCCTTAATATTGGAACCATTAAAGATGCTTTTCTTTTTTATCCAAAATGTTCATAAGCTAACATAAGCATCTGTTTGGCATATTTTACTCTTATTTGAGTTTTCTCATCTTCTTTTTTACAACTTCATGTGTGTGCACTCAGCTCAATTCTGCTCATCATTTGTTGTAACTGTAATTGTACTTTTTCAGGCACTGGAAAAGTCAAAGTATGAGCAATCGCTCGAGACTCTGAGGCACTTCATTATTATTGCTGAGAAGGAACTAGAACTATATTACAGGCACGTTGCACTTTATGGTGAGCCAAGCAGTCGAGATCCCAACATGGTCCTTGACTGTCCAAGAAAACTCACTGGGAAGCCAAAGGAAGCTGTAGATACTGACAGAGGGACTCCGTCCTCAACTACCGCCCAATTTTCCCCAGGTCTTTCTGGTATGGATCGTGATTCCGTGGATAAAGTATCAGCAAAGGAAGATGATTTTAAAGATGATGAGCTCTTGATAAGTGATTTGGACAGTGAGGATGGGCAGCTAGAAATATAGATGATTCTTGTGAGGAAGGAACACAGGACAGTTCTTCTGGCATGCATGAAAGTAAGAGCTCAATGTTCTATTGCTAGTTATTGTTCATGTTTTTCTGGCTGTAAGGGGGCTTGGGAACCCTCGAAACCTGGGACCTCACGCCCTGTGAAGCCCGGATCTACCATTTGGTCACCCCTTCGGGCTAGAGCACCATGTTCAACTCACCATCATCATTGTATAGAAGTAAATGGGATTTTGATAATTTGGAATACCCAGAAAGGAGTGAACTTGAATTTTTTTGATGTACATAATAATTTTTGTCAAAAAAATAATTTATCTAGGAGACTTGAGTGGGCTATTTGGATTTCCTTATTTATCTGAGCCTTGGCACAACTCAATCAATCGACATCCATTTATAGAGTACAAGTCGATGAGATGATTAACTTAATTTTGTTTCTTAATTCCTGCGCTTTATCAGCGAGGAACATTTATTCGAAACAGATTGAGTAATAATAATAATAGAAGAAGGTTACGTTTAACTTGTGTCTTTGGCCTTATCGACCCTCCGTTTCAAAACATTGCACAAAATAATCTTGCGAATTTCGATAAAATTGCACAAAATGTTACTGAAAAAATTCAAAAAATATACATTGGTAACCTGGTCGAAAAGTCAACGTACATAGTGTTGGTTTCGACTTCTCGAGTCTTGAGAAATGAAAATTGTAACATTTCACATGTACCATTTTGGGTACAAAGCTACTACTTAGCAATATTTTAAGGTTACAACTTATAAGGGTTGGTTTCGACTTCTCAAGTTTTTAAAAATAAAATTGAGACATTTTACCTTTACCATATTCTATACAAAACCATAGTTAGTAGCCCCTGTTCCAACCAATTTACTTTTGACTTTTTTTTGTTAACTTAACTAAAGTTTGACCATCAATTTACATAAATTTATTTATTTTTCAAAGTCATAAAAATTATAATTTATAGTATTTTTATATAATTTTTAGTTAATAAAATTTTATTTTTAAAAATATAGTTTAAATATATTAAATTTTAATCTAATTTAATTACTCACCGATTTTTAAAAATAGAAAATAAACTCTGTTCGGAATGAACAAACTACATAATTTATGGTTACAAATGAACCGACACATAAAGGTTTACAATGTTAAATGAAATTGAGGGCGGAGAGCAGCTAATTTTGGAAGGACACAAGGTAAAGGCGCGATTAAACACATTCACGTCATCAACCGGGATTTGACGTAAGCTAACCGAAAATGAGGCTAGTAGGTCTGACCGGAGGAATCGGAACGGGCAAGAGTACGGTCTCCAATCTGTTCAAGGCAAATGGCATCCCCGTCGTCGACGCCGATCTCGTTGCTCGCGTAAGACTCAGCCGTTTACCTATTTCTATATCTCTTTCTTACGTTGATTGCGCACTCCAGTTTTTCTGTCCAAAAATTCCCAATCAATTAACATCTTCTAGAATGTACACAACTCCAATTGTCATACACACCAGTAAGTGCTTGTTTGGTCATTTCCATGGGATTTGAACTGTCATCAATTGAAACTTGTACTAAAATTACACGGAATGGAATGAGTATTAGTGCTTGTTTGTTACGCTACATTCACGAATTCCCCATATACTTTTATGCAATTTGAACTATCATGGAATGAAATTTGTAATTAAATTGGCGTGGAATGGAATGAGTATTGTTGTGTACCAAACTAGGGGTAAGAATATATTAGAAGGACAGCTGCACAGGAGGACTTTTATTGTATTGAAGCAATGTGAATCCCGGTATCTGTTTACATGTACTGTTTCTACTACAATTTTTAGGTAATTTTTGATTATGAAGTTTTTACACAGGATGCTTTGAAGAAAGGTAGTGGTGGTTGGAAGAAGGTTGTGGCAGCCTTTGGTGAGGAAATATTACAGGCAAATGGAGAAGTTGATAGGCCAAAACTGGGCCAAATTGTATTTTCTGATTCTTCAAAGCGCCAGCTTCTTAATAGGTACACGCATAGTTACCTTGCATCTTTTGACTCTGGTGTGTGATGAAATTTTCCCCTTTCTTACATTTCAGTTTGTAACCTCATCTTTGCTGATTTTCTCTTGGTTACTTGGCATACCCCTGTGCTCATTCCATTCTTTTCTTTCAATACGTGTCCTGTTCTTAGTTTTTAGGACTTCGAGTAATGCTATAGTTCTCAATTTTGGTCATCAAAAGTTTACGCAATACACGAGATTGTGCAGGGGGTTCTATCACTTTGTGGTGAGAATTATAGGGAGTTCAACCTATTGGATGTATTTGGTATCCAGATTTTGATAATTGATAGCATTGTTCTATAGGGTAGTATGACCTGATCTTCATGTTCTTTTCTTTCTTCTTTTTCCCTTGTATTGGCAATGGTTTCATACTTTCTTTATAGTGCTCAATGGTCAGTTTGTTTCAATTGTTATCTATATTTCAATTTGTCTTTGTTGACCACTATCAGAATAGTCTGTAACTTCCCTTTCAACTGTCTAATTTGTTTGAGGAAAAAAAGGGGCAAGTTTTAGCTCTGTGATACCCATTTATAAGAACTTCACATACGTGTTGAGGGGTGTTGCATTTCTCTCGACTTGTTTTGCTTGGGAGAATCACAAAGTTGAAATAATCTTATGAACCCTGGACCATGATTTCCTTAGTTCAAAATTCATATCAATTTCCTTGGAGTACTTGACTAGTTCGTGGTGGAAGTGAGGAATGAGCATATTCATTCCGTTTCCATTGATGCATGACCAAAGAAAATTGTGTGTCCCTTATTAATGCAACGACTTACCTAGGGAACTAAAAGAATCATGAAACTCTTTTATTTGTCACTTAATGCTCTTACTTAATGGTAGTGGGTTATCCTAAACACAGATTCAAGTCTTCCAAAGAGATTAACCACCATATAAGGGCCTCCGTCTCCTGTTCCTTTATATAAGCTAATATTTTTGCAATCCTCATTTATTCTTTTCTCTCTTTTATCCATATCAATGCATCTGGATGAGTCATGGATACCCTCGAAAAAGGATGTAGCTCAGTAATGCACATGTATCATGTGAATACATCTTCGATGCTTCTTGATACGTATCCTTGTTGACTTCTCTTAACCAACCATCAAAAAGTATAAATAAGTTACATACTTGATGGATACATTATTCTCTGATATCCAAGGGTTCTGTATAACAAACCCTGGTTCTGAAACCTTAAATATATAAACATTAACCTGGTTTCTAACAATTTAATCTCATCTAACAAAATTTTCTTAAAATTGCAAATATAATTAAAAGTCAAATCTGAAATTTTACACAACACTTTAACTATGATGTCAGACTAACCTGGGTACAGTCAGCCTACAAAGGTTGAGCCAAAATTGATGTAGAACAACTGCGGAAAAACTTAGAAAACCAGTTGCAAGGAATTATGGGTGGCTGAACTTTAAAGACAAAACTTGGCTTTTAGTGATTTAATTATTCTAGTGAAGAGCAGGGGCGAAGTCACATGTATTAAGGGGGGCAATTGCCACCTTTAGTTTTGTGAACATTGCACTGCAGTACTATCAAATTTTCAAGACAAACCAGGGTATTCTTTAGGGATATTTTTCTCCCTTTGTGAGAGGATAAATTTGCACTATGGTCTATGTAATAACTCCCCCCCCCCCAATTGTGGTTATTATGGTGATAAGTTGATTTAGGTCATCTTCGTCTAAATGACTGATTCTTTTAGTTTACATTCTCCCTAATGAGTATCATTTTTATAATTTTATTACATAATCATCCACGCAAGAGTTTCATAGAAAAAGTTACTTTCATAGACCCTACTTTTGCCTCGACATTACAGTTTAAAAAAGAAGTTAGTATAAATTTTGCCCCCCTCACCAAAAAATTCTGGCTTCTCCACTGGGGAAGAATGTTAGTGTTTGAAGGTTTGTTAATGGAAAGAAAGCAAGATTCAAGGGCTCTTCTGGGCACTATGGACAGTATCAGAAAATAGTTTTTGGCCAAAGGCTGCTTGATTTTGGTTGTTAGAGTTTAGGATCCAATTACAGTAAGTGAGTTTTGATCGTCATTGCTTGGAGGGATTGTCGTTCTATCCTCTTTTCTTGTTCCCATCTACAAGTAAGCATTTTGGAGTTCACTCATCCGAGAGCTAAGGGATCAGTGCGAATGCTTTTCTAGCCCTTGCATTTCTGCCAACTCTCTTCTATCTGGATATTAAGTAGAACGAAGCTTAAGCAGGGGAAGTATTCCTATATCTATGATATCTATCTTGTTGTCTGTTCTTCAATTCGGAAAGTAAACCAAGACATGAAGAGATTAATACATCTCTATCATACTTTGCTGTTGTTTGAGATTATGAAACAAGGGACTAGGAGCTAGAATAAACCCCCACTCTCACTTTAGTATTCCCATTTAATAGATGATAAATGAGAAGGAACTTCTGGTATTATCCAGCTGTGCAATAAGCTAGTCTTGGCTATCTTCAGCAAAGGTCTTACTTATTAATAAAACTCAACTCAGCCTTAGTCCCAATCAAAAGTTAAATGGGGTGTGAGAGGCTCGAACTCTTGAACTCTGGATAACTCAGAAGCTAAGAGACCTACGCGCTTGCCAATTGCGCCACCACCACGTTGCTTATTAATGACATTGAGTATACGTAGTCTTATTGAAAAAAATAATTCATTAACCGTAGCATGTCGATTTTAACGCACATTGAAGCAAGGTTTCTCTAAAGTTCATCAGATGTTGAATTCTGATTGAAGTTACTAGTTGTTCCGAATATATAAGAAGTTTTGAATGTTTTTGCCTGTGAATTATGGTTTAGTTTCCTCGGAGGCCTTTACTTGAGTAATAGAATGCAAATTGTTAGCAGTCCTTTATGAAGTCTTTAATTATGTGCAACTATGTCCTTGTAGGCTGCTTGCACCTTATATCACATCAGGTCTCTTCTGGGAAGTTTTCAAGCTGTGGATGAAGGGCTGTAAGATTATCATTCTTGACGTCCCTTTGTTGTTTGAGGCCAAGATGGACCTGTGGACAAAGCCTATTATTGTTGTGTGGGTTGATCCTGATACGCAACTTCAGCGACTTATGACTAGAGATAGAACAACGGAGGAAGATGCCAAAAACAGGATTAATGCTCAAATGCCTCTGGATTTGAAAAGGAGTAAAGCAGACATAGTGATTGATAATAATGGTTCTCTAGAGGATTTGAATGGGAATTTCAGAAAGGTCTTAGCCCAAGTCACGAAGCCCTTGACATGGACTGAATTTTGGCTTTCTAGACAGGGGGCTTTTGTAGCTCTTATTTCAATATTTGCCGGTGTATTCATATGCAGAAAAACTTTTTGATGGTAATGATTTTAGCCCCCCATGGATAGCTCATAAAGACGTTTATGATATTTATAAGGATCTCTGATTCATTCAAATCTGTTGTAGTTCGGAATTGGGTTATGTAAATTGGAGATTATTCAAATGTTGCTTTACTGGGCTATGTTCTAAAAGTGTATATTCATGAAGTAACTTTAATGTAGAATTTCTGAGTTTTAAATTAGTATTTTATGTATACTGCAATTGCATCGGTTTCTTATTGAGCTAGTAATTCATGCCTTTTGGAAAATTTAAACAGTGTTCTTTTGGATGCTGATATTTTGCATGGGAGGCCGAAAATATTGCTGCTAGAGCTGATTGAACTAGACCCCTGGAACAGCCAACTTCAGCTCAGCACATGTTTATTTTCTGTTTACTCAACAAGTGGGCAACCCTTGAAGTTATAGCTGTTGCTTTGGGTATTTGAGATAAGCTAGTTTAGCACAGCCAATTCAGCAGAGACCTGCCCATTTTTTCTTATAGTCAATTGTCTTTCTGTGCAGTTCAAAGGTATTATCCTTGGAACTCTCAAAATTGCTGAAATGCTCCTCTTTTGCTTTGAAAAACCATCTTATTATGCAACTTGTACTGATACTACTTTTAGAATTAGTATTGCTGTCAAATAAGCTACTTGAACTGTTGGTTACTTTTCATTAGCTCCACATTGAAAATTGTCTTCAGTAGTAGAAAAATAAGTAAATAACTAGGTGATGAATGGTTTGGAAATTATATTGCCTTAGTTTACGGTTTCCTAAAGATGAATAGGTTAGTTGGGTATACTTATATTTGTTTCTTTAGACTTTGTTCCTCTACTTCCCATTCATAACTTCTAATTACCATTGTTGCAGGTGAGGGTCAACCGTGGGACATTCTGTTGATGGGTCTCTGCTAGCCCTTCCAACTGAATTTTCTGTATTTCTAGATTTTATTGTGTTATGGGGCCATAACAGGTTGAAGGAATTTTCCAAGCGTCTAAATTGATATTGCCATGTTCGGTCTATGAAACTAGAAAATACATGTTTAATTACCTTTATGCTGTCAATACAGAATCTTGTTGACTTCTTTAGTCACATTCTTATCTCTGTTTTCTTTTCTTTCTCGTATTTTCTGTTAGTAAGAAGGTCAATCTAATTGTGTTAATTTTAAATTCAATCCTTCGTAACACCTGGGGGCTTTAAAAGCTGAAGAAATTCACTAAAGTCCAGAAGTAAGATTAGTCGCTCCAGTTTAGCTATATTTTCCAGGAGAAAGTTGCAGTGCTTGCAATAGAAGTGTGATATCTAATTTGACCATTTTTTGTTAGAAGGTACAATTTTTTGGTGCCGTGGTGAAAATTTGGAATGAGGACCCTCAAGCTAACGTGTGGGTGGGTTGAGTATCAGAGCAGCCATTTTAAATAGACACGTCGGTTTGTAAGTCTGCTTTGCACCATCACTTTTCTGCATTGCTAAAAGCATGTTAAGGTCATTTGGTTTAATTGTATATCCTGATCTGAGTAATGGTGAAAGAAATCTACAAATTCTGTCTTTTCAAAATGCTTCGCAGAGAAGTTCTTATGATTGAATTGTCTTGACAACCCAGGCATATCTACTTGATGTAACCTTTGGCCTGTATTGCGTTGTCCAACTAATCGGAATTTATTTATTATTATTATTATTTTTTGATAATTTATTTTGGTGCAGTTTATGTCGATGATGACCAGAGAATGCCCGAGAAACTCAAGATTTGAAACTTGGGAGTTGGGAAATTAGCAAGGGGAGTGCTTTGAAAAGCTAAGCTTGCAATAGCCCTTCTGTTTCCATTGACGCCTGGTTCAACATCCCAGGGTAAAAACTGAAACCTGCCCTCAGCCTAAAAAAGGTTATTTCACCTCAATTAACAATTATTGATATTCATAATAATGTGTTCGAACATTACTATCTACAATTGGATGCTGCATTTGAATACGTGCATTTTGTCTTGCTACTGAAATGTCTAACATGGTTTGCTTGCAAGTTGAACAAATCAATGTCATTGAAGTTCCATACCACAATGCTTCCATTCTAGCGGTCAAGTTTCTGATTTTTCTTTGGACCTGAATGGCCTATTATCAGAACGAACAGATTAACTCTCTTTATATATGGCATCGCAAATCAGGATTAGGAAGAGTGCAAAACTTTGTCACAAGCCATTTGCAGCCTTAAAAGTTTAGCAAAATCATTGGCTTATACGAAATTGGATGTGTGACAGAAGCTCCATTAGGGTGTTATGTGCTGTGATCTTTAGTCTAATTGGAACTATTCACTGTATGTTCCCTATTTAAAAAGGTTACTGTGTTTGTCCTGTTTTGAGAACCCTATCTCCAACATTTATATTATTCTTAATTGATAAGTGCTGCTACTTTTTATTGATTAATATCCCGTTTCCTAATTTTTGGCTAAGCAGTTAGTGTGATATTTTGTTTTTTCTTGTAGATATAAGTTCATTCAATAATTCATTTTCAGTTACTCATTTGTTCATAAAGTGATTTTGTATGACATTTGGCTGAAATTTGCTGGTTTCTTTCAACTTTTTTATTTGTTGTGCTTGTGGTAAATATGACGTAACACGTTTTGGATACTAGATGATTCAACATAGGAATTCGTAATTATCTAGACATGCAATGCCACTGGTTAAATTGTTCTCGTCTTTTTTCTTCAAAAAGAGAAGTACATTTTCTGCAGTTGTCTCTGTTACAGATGTATTTATAATGTGTCATATGTAGGTTTACATTTATGCAGTTGGTGGCTTTAAACCTCAAATGCATTTGAGTTTTCTTTTGCGGCCGAGTCAATTATAAGATGTTTCCAGTTCATTATCATCCTTAAAGTTACATAAATAGGAAAAATCTGTGATGTTTTGAGTTTTTAAATGTTAAATAATTGAAACCTGTAACTTTGTTAACCAGGATTTTGTTTGGTGTGTTCCATTTTGATTTTGATTGTTCGTTTATGTCTTTTTTTTATCTATGTTTGGTTCATGGTGTAAAAGGAAAGAATAACTGAAATGTCGTGAAAATTAGTAAGAAAACTTGGCTGGGAAGTCGTGTTACATGGAGTTGATCACTGTAGTTGTATGATGATCAAAGCGTTTCAGATAGAGACAAAGTGAGACGTGAATATGAGGAGCTTGGGCTGATGAAAAATTTAATTGACCTGCTGAAAAAAAATAAAACTCGATAATTTGAAGAGATCATGGTAGGAAGTGGAACTTCGATTTGGACATGATCCGGGCCGGCTTAATCATAAAATGATCAAGAAAAAAAGTCTCGTCGTAGATCAATAGCTTTTCTTTTTCTTGCTCTTGGGAAATTTGTTCCAAACTGTAATCATTATCGGAATGGTAAAAGCATACCATAAGCAATACTATAAATAAAGCCAATACAAAAGGCAGTTGTGTCATTTTCTCACCCAATTTTTGCTTCAGGATCTTCACCTACAGCCAACTAGAATTGGCGTTTTTTTAGATATTTTCACTGGCTCGACCGGAATATGCTGATGACTATATTGTTTAATATCTCTAAAGGGACATGAGAATATCAACAGAATTATTTTGAGACAAATACTAGGAAGTTTTGAGGTTAATTTGTCTCTGAGAAATGTAAAAAAGGTTATTATACAGAACTTATCTTTTAAGTGTTTTCATTGAAAACGTTGACCAATACATTGACAAATTTTTGTTGGAGAAACATTTCTTAACTAGTGTTCCAAAATATACTTTAGCTTTTGCTTTAGCTGAAGTAAGTACTGGATTCAGTCCATGAAAGAATGGGTTAATGATTTGTATGGTAAGTACTCTCTCCGTCCCTAAATTATTGTCTTGCTTTTCTTTTTTTTCCGTCCCAAAATAATTGTCTTGTTTGAAAGTTTTTTTTTTTTTAGGATAACACTTTTACCATTTTACCCTTACTTTTTCTTCCTACTTTAATTGTGGGCCACATGCACATGGGCATTAAAGGAAACTACACACTATATCAATATTAATAATCAAATCAATTGCTTTTTTTTAATCCATGTGCCTGGTCAAACACGACAATAATTTAGGGACGGAGGGAGTAATACGGATTGGTAACCAATGAGGTCAAATCATGGTTCGGATCCTCGTGTGGGTTGTTCCGATGACGCCAACGCATTAATTAGGTTCATCCCGCACGTTGAGATTACAAATATGTACTTCCCTATGTGAAATATCAATATGTACTCCAGCAAGTTTTATATGTATGTATTCTACTCATTCGGATCGTGTAGAGGTTTCGGCTCCTAGTAATACTCCATTATAGCTTTAGTTCAAATCTTTGAAGTGTTTGTATACAAACTTCAATATGGAGCTGACGTGTTCTCCACAGCTCTCTCTCTCTCTCTCCCTTTTTATATTCCCTACCTGATCCCTTCTTAAACCTCTGTGCACACTAATCCCTCCTCCCTTCCTCTTTGCAACATCAAACCTTCTCTCTGTCTCTCTCTTCATTCAGATGGCAAAGACATCAAGTGATGGCACATCCTCAGAGCCCCTTAAATATCAGGTAAACTACTCAGAAAGGATCATAATGCATGCATGTTTTTCTTCATGATCTAAACTCGGTCGTTACCTTCTCAGCTGCGTTGTCTCATATGTATCTATATTTCTTTCTCTTGTATCAGACATGGGTATTAAAAGTTTCAATCCATTGTGAAGGCTGTAAGAAAAAAGTCAAGAAAGTCCTTCAGAGCATCGATGGTACATTCTTCGACAAACACCCCATTCTCTTTCTGATGTACAAATCCTAAGATGTGTATTCTTGCATGTCGCCCTCTTTATTTTAGTGTGATTCTATTTTACAACTGTGCTAATATAAAATAGTTTATGCCATACTTTTGAGTTACACCTGCCTTTTAGTCACGCCGTCTTTCTGTATCACATTAAACATTAAAATTTTGTAAGATAATATTTTAATCTTGTCTGTGTTTTAAGCATATTTATATATCATGGTTTTCTTGTTATTAATTTCAGGGGTTTATACCACTGAGATTGATTCTCAGCAACAGAAAGCTATAGTTACTGGAAACGTGGACGCGAATACACTGATCAAGAAGCTGACAAAATCAGGGAAGCATGCGGAGCTTTGGCCTGAGAGTTCTGACACAAAGGCAAAGGGTTCAGGCAAGTCCAAGAACAAAAAGAAACAGACCAATGAACCCAAAGAAAGTGGAACAACTAGTGATGATAACGAGAAGGTTTTAACTGACGGTTCTGCTAAAGATGGTGGCAGTGGCAAAGAAAGCCAGGATGGCCCTTCCCCGAAAGATCCCCCACCCAACGCCAGTGAGCTAGATGAGGATGATGGTGAAATTGAGGATGTAGCTCCAGAGAGTGGCAGAAGTGGTGGCAATGGAGGTAAGAAGAAGAAGAAGAAAAATAAGAAGAAAGGGCAAAACAGTAATACACCAAACAGTGGCGAAGGAGAAAGTTTAACTGGTGGCAATGCACCAGCAGGTACTGGATCTCCTCTGCCCACTGAGAGTGTGGACCCACTAATGCTGCCGATGAATCTCAGCCCTCCACATCAGCAGGTAATATACCCATTTCCACCACAAAACTACTACCCGACTCCAGTTTATGGGATGAGTTACAGTACAGTGTACCCAAGTACTAGCTCTTCTTACTATCCCCCACCAGTCTATGGTTATGCACAATCGCATCCATCCACTTACCCACCACCTCCACCGTCTGATCGAATCAGTGCATTTGAGGATCACGATGATGCTCGAGATTACGATGATGATCGGGGTTGCAGTATCATGTGACATAACTGTGGTGATTTTTAGATGGATATATATAGACATAGACTATATACATGTAATATAAACATTTAGTAATTTTTGGAAGATGCTAGCAGCCTAGTGCAAGTGAAGCAGTTGGTGTAAAATAAAGGTTGAATAAATAGAGTTGTTTTGGGGGAGGGTTTAATAAGATTTAATTTCAAGTAGTTTGTTGTCTTCTTTCTTCACTTGCTTAGTGTATGAGGTTTTCTGTTTGCTATATATATTGTACATAAAGGGTACCCTTAACTTGGAGTATAAATTTCCATCTATCTCTACTACTTATGTAATGTTAATTATAATTATCTCGTGACTGAATTATGTAGTTCATTCCAAGTAATTGGAACGAAGACTGAGTTGAGTTGTGGAGCCACGCGAATAATAGTTATAGATTTTCCTTCTACCTCTTGTTTAAAGTAGAATTTTGTTCATGATCACTCCCTTTCTTTCTAAAAGAAAGTTAAAAGACAAAAGACAAAGTGGGGTTTATGATTGATTTAGGAAATGGATTTTCTTTTAGAAAGCAACCAATCTCTTTGGATGAAAATATCATCTTTGAGATGCCTTTAGCTTTTATTGTTAGGGATATTAGTAGACACTCACTTTGAATTGAAAAGCATGTTTGTAATTGTGTGGTTATTTATAGCTTTTGCTTTAGTCATTTGAGGAATGAATGAGATCACTATAAGGGCTCATTTGGAGTCAGAAATTTATGTTAGGCAGGGGATGTTGAAGATGTCTGTCTTGATAGGTTTGGAGGGTTAGGTTGGTTTGCTTCAAGAAATGATGGTGGTGGTTGTGATCTGCCAAAACCCAACCCAACCCAACCCCACAACACAACCAATCCTTCCTTCAAACTTTTTGTGATGCATCTCTCTCTCTCTCTCTCTCTTAAATTTGAGGCTTAAGGCAAAATTGTTGGGAAGAAATTCTCATTCATCTAATTCGTAAAGGTAAAAATTTAGAAAAGGTTGTCTTACGAGTATTTTTTGTAAGACGAATTTTTTTGACCCGACTCACGGTGTGTTGGTGGGCTGAAGTGTGAGAGAGTGTGGCTCCGTCTTACGAATTAGGATCCGTTAGTGACCTACTCATTTGTAAATGCCTTACACACACAACTTTGTTATTCTTCTTTTTAACTGTGAACCATCTTGGTACGCTTAGGAAGTCAAATAGCCAGTTCAACCCTCTACAAACCATCCAGAATATTCAGATCATTCCTAGCTAAGATAATATATATATATATATATATATATATATATATACTCCCTCCGTCCCTAAATTATTGTTTTCCTTTTCTTTTTCGTCCGTCCCAAAATAATTGTCTTGTTTGAAACTTTCCTTTTTAGAACATCACTTTTACTATTTTACCCTTACTTTTTCTTCCTACTTTAATTATGGGCCACATACACATGGGCATTAAAGGAAACAACACATTTTTTCAATACTATTCCAATATAAATAATCAAGTCAATTGAATTTTCTTAATTCGTGTGCCGGGTCAACCCAGACAATAATTTAGGGACGGAGGGAGTATATATATATATATATATAACACAGAAACTACTCTCTTTCTAGCACAATTAAAAAGGCTCCTAAATCTAATGTTCGAATTACCAACTCCTTAGCTCATCAAGATTCAATTAAGACACACATGCAAAGTGTTGATATGTGTATTTGTGAGTGTATTTGTGTGTGTGTGTGTGTGTGTGTGTGTGTGTGTGTGAAAGAGAGAGAGAGAGTAATCACTTCACTTCAGGACTCGATGAATTCTAGAATGTTCATATTAGGTTGACATTCAAGTTTAGAAAATAGGTCAAACATCAAATCATTGTATGAGAGAGAACCAACAAATCACTGATAATGAGTGTCTAGAAAATTCTTCTGGTTAGAGTTGGAACAATTATGATTGAAAACAAGAAAAAAAAAAGTAATGCCAAAGCCAACCCACTAATTGAGTGAAAAATGAGTTCATAATGATACCTCTAAAGGGGACCCACCTTAAAGGTATGGTTGGCAAAGCATATGTATAGAAAAAGTTGTATGCTTTTTTGGCCTCTCATCCCCTAGCTACCATACTTTCATGAGCCCCAACCCAACCCACACCGGTCCCCTCTTGGTCAAGAAGATCACCTTCCGATCATAAAGTTGAAACATATAGAAAATCAATGTGTATGTAGCATTGATTTTGTTCCATTATAGTATAAAATGATTAAAATTGATGATCTTTATTAACAACAATAACTATTTTTCTATGAATGGTTACTTTTTTTTATGGATATTATTCATTTAAAATATAAGGTAGAAGGATGCATCGTCACGAATAAGAATGATTCATAAGAAGATTATGTTCATTCATAAGGGAATATTATAACGTAAAGGTGTTGAGAATACTCAATTTAGGACCATAAACAAGCTTATTTGAGCTCTAGATATTCAAGCCAAACACAGTACGTTAAAGACCTTCAGTTAAATCGAGCTGAAAGTCATGTGGCAAAACTCTGAAAACTAATGTGATACATGTAATTTGGATTTTTTTTTTCTTTACTAAATAAGCTTTTTCGAGACAAACCAACCGAATTGATATCAAATCGAGGTATGAATGAGTTGAATTCAAGACGGACTCAAGTAAGCAACCCGAATCCAAATACTTAGAGTCAAAACTTTGAGGCTAATATTAATATACATAGGCGCTAAACAATGCAACTCCACCCCACTCCCCACCCCACCCCCTGCGGTTACAAAATGACTATTATGCCTCTGATTTCTTTGACTATTACCCCCTCTGATATACACTTACCCCCCTCCAAAATCTTCAAAAATAGTTATTTTGCAGGGGGTATTGGGTTGAGTGCATTTAGCATCGCACTTTTTTTTTTTTAGGATGGAGTAAAATACGTTTGTTTTGGAAGTCGATTATATAGGCTGCCGGAAAGACAAAAAGCACGAGTTGGTGAGCATTAAGTAGAGGTTCTTTAGTTAGGGTTCTTTTTGAAGATTTTGGAGCTCCAATTATCATAATAATTGGTCTTTTCTCTTTTGGGTGGGTGGAGGAACAATTGTTGGCCTTCTTGTAATAATCCTATTATGAAATTTTTTGGATAATATAAACATGTGATGGGGATGTTCATGCGTAGAGTTTCTACAGTTCAAGCTCAGGTTTGGTTTATTATAGCTCGAAATCAGTTGGCCTTGTGAAGACTCGAGTTTGAGCTACTAATTATCCTCTCTGTTCCTAAATGTCCTGCTTTCTTTTTTCGTTCATTCTAAAAAAATTATCTTATTTAAATTTATTTTTTTTAAGAAAACACTTTTACCATTTCTCTATCCTTATTTTTTTTTATTACTTTAATGATGGCAACATGCACATGAATTTTCGAGGAAACTACATATTATGTCAAAATTTATAATAAAGTCAATTGTTTTTTCTTAATCCGTGTGTCCGGTCAAACAAGACAATTATTTAGGAACAGAGGGATGATGGAGTATATATTAACCCATATTTTCATACAATATTTTAATGTATATATTATAAAACCATTAGAAAGGTATAATATTTATAAAACGAAACCATTACAAAGTACAATATTTTAATGCATATCCTGATGATATATAAATTTATTTAAAAAAAATTAAAATTCTATTAAAATTAGTTGAGTTGTTCACAAACAAATGATCCGGTTTCGAACAAAGTTCATCAAACAAATTAGGTGAGCCTTGACCGGCTCGAGTATTTGGCAAGCAAAATTTTAAGTTCGAGCTAAACTAATCAGCAACTCGAACATGTTCTTACTCAAGCTTACTCGAGTTGAATATCGAGTTGTTTGGTTCAGGTGAAAGCCCTACATGTTGGTATATCATCATTTAACACGTTTGTCTTTCGAATTGGAGGTTCAATCCGTGACACTATGCTACCCTCACATTATTCAAAAATTTGGGTTCAACACTTGGTAATGTCAATAAATATACACTTTATGTATATATATACACACACACATTAATGAATAGTGTTTTCTTTATTGGGTGGACGAGCTACTCTGATTCTATGTTAACGTGACTTGTTTAAATGATTCAAGAATTAGTGCTCTACTTGTAAATTTTCAAAATGATTGAAGAATTCATGTTCAACACCTTTTGTTGAAGTATCTCACACGGTCATCGGTCACACACAAGAGCAATCAGAAGTTTAAGGGCTAAAGTGTCAAAAATCCAAACATAGCTAATGTATTTGTTAGTCAAGTTGGGGATTAATATATAATTTGGTCCCTGATCTTTTCATTTTCTAGTGATTTGGTACTCAATTGATAAAATTTCCTACAGTAGCCCTTGATCTCAAAATTTGAAGCCTAATTAGTCTCTCATACTGTTATCTCTACCAGCAGCGTTAAATTTTTTTAAAAATACCAATTTTACCCTCATTTGTGGCTGATGGGATGCCTAAATGGATTTGTTTCTTCTAACGGAAATAGAAAATTAATATGATGTCCAAAATAAAAATAAAGAGTTACAGGGCTCAATAATTTTTATAAGAAATTTTTTCAATTTACCAACAGCAAATTCCGAATAAGATGCAACAATTCACTGAATCCTCAGAATTTAAAAGTCTCGACGCAAGTGAATTAGCAATGCACAGCAAGCAATTTTTATAAGGGCTCAAGAGTTATCCCATCTAATTCGCATCAATAATTTTCCAAGAAAATGCAACATGTTCGGCTCTTTTACTGCCACTACCACCACCTCCGGCTACCGGCTACCGCCAACCGCCGGCGACGCACCCCATCCCACCCTACACCTCACCCAGTCCCCTTTCCTTTTTCTAGAGAGAAACTCCCGTAGAGAGAGAAAGAAATAAAGAACCTCGTTGCTAGACTTGGCAACTCCTACCAATATTTTCAATTCCAACACTTTTGCATGAAAACCCAGAATCTTTTTGCTCTGTTTTCATCTGGGTCTCTCTCAAATTCCCCTACGGTTGATGATATTTGATGTGTATAATGGTGTCCGACGCGAGTAATTTAGAAGATGGGGATAAGAACCCATCAGCCATTGCTAAAGGTGGAGCCGTGGAGGATGAGGAGGAATTACTAAGTCGTGGGGCACCACCGTTTCGGGCCAATTGGTGTCTACTAGTGGGAATGTGGGGTCTCCATCGAGCCGGAGTGAGGCGGCTGTGGCTGCTGCACCGACTAGTGACAACACATTTTTTAGGCTGAACCAGCTTGATACTCACGCTGATGATGGAGTGCCGATTTTGTGAGATCCATGGCCCGAAATTGGGGAATTCAACTGGGTTTGATTGCGAGGCGGGTTTTGTGAGTATCTTCTGTTGATGGAACTGCAGTTGGGGCAGGGGTTTCAAATGGCGGAATTGATGGGTCTTATAGGAATCCATCTGGGTATGGTGTTGTTGGAGGCCGTATCGGGAGTGGTCCAAATAGCAATTCCTCAGCAGGTGGTGGTGGTGTTGGGGGAGATCTACAGGCTAGGGGTTACACGAGAGGTGGTTATGATGCTAATGGAAATTCAAGATGGAGGTCAGACCCCTCACAAGCTTCTAGGAACTATGGTGGTCAAAGGTAATGGGCCTAAAGCGGGATATGGTGGCTATGGCGGTGCTCCGACCCGACAGGCTCAGCAGCAGTGATTTTGATGTCTTGATTCTGAGGACCGACAAGTCTCCGGTGTGAGAGAGGAGAGAGAGAAAGAGAAAGTAGGAGAAAAAGTAGCAGAGAAAGTAAGAGAGAGAGAAATGTAGGATGAGATGTAATTACAAAGAGTGAGAAAAACTGGGAAAAACATGTTTCCATTTTCGCTGGAAGAAAAAAAATTCAGGCATCCACGCTACAAGTGACGGTAAAATTGACATTTTAAAAAAAAAATTAACGCCCCTGTTATAAATAATGGTATGAAAGACTAATGAGGCTTCAAATATTGAGACTAAGGACCACCGTAAAATTTTTTATCAATTGAGTATCAAATTAGAACCAAATTATATATTAATCCTTAAGTTGGTTAGTGTCAGTACTTTCTCATTTTTTTCGTAATCTACATTAGTAAACCAATTTAATTGTTCCCTCTTGGCCGATTAAATTAGATTTAAGCTCAAAATCTAACACTTGTTTTAGTGTTTGATGTGAAATTTCTCCGGGAAAATGTTATTAACAATTATATTTTAATAAATCAATTTTCGTACAATGACTCACTTATATCAGGTACATTGTTCAATTTGGGCTCATATACCCGTGTACTTGATTAGTGCTAAATGACACCCGCCCTTTATGTTAAATGACACCCAACCCTTCTAAAAATGACTCTTTTGTCCCTCACCCCCTTTTATGCTAAATGACACCCACCCCCTTCCCTCCCCCCAAGCAGCCTCCCCCAGCACACCGGCCCCACCTGTTGTTTAATTAGTATTAAAAAAAAATTGGAAAAGAATTTCGTTAAAAACTTAACGAATTCGTTAAATTTTTAACGGAACTAGGAGGACCACCCCTCCCTAGGAGTTTAATTCAATAACACCACCCATCCCTAGGGGTTTAAAACTTTTAAACTGCCCACCCCTGGGGTTTGAAAAGTTTAAATTGCCCACCCCTGGGGGTTTGATTTTTTTTTTTCAGTTTATATAATTTTATATAATTGTTAATATATACATAATTTTATATAATTATGAAAAAATAATTATTAATATATAATTTTAGTTTATATATATATAATTTTCTATAATTATTAATATATATATATAATTTTATATAATTATTAATGTATAATTTTAGTTTAATGTATAATTTTATAAAATTTAATTTAAGTTTATAAATTATTAATATATAATTTCATATAATTTAATTGTAATTTATAATTTATATAATTTAAAATCGTTTAATAAATATATAATTTCAAATGATGTAATTTTATCTTATAATTTTAATTTTGAAATTAATATTATTGTTGATTTAATTAGTAATATATTTATAAACTAAAATTTACACAAATTAATATATAATTTTAGTTTAGTATATAATTTTACATAATTTAATTTTAGTTTACAAATTATTAATATATAATTTCATATAATTTAATTGTAATTTATAATTTATATAATTTAAAATTGTTTAATAAATATATAATTTCAAATGATGTAATTTTATCTTATAATTTTAATTTTGAAATTAATTTTATTGTTGATTTAATTAGTAATATATTTATAAACTAAAATTTGCACAAATTAATATATAATTTTAGTTTAATATATAATTTTACATAATTTAATTTTAGCTCATAAATTATTAATATATAATTTCATATTATTTAATTTAATATATTTGTTTATTTAATAGTAATAAGATTATATAAAACACATAAGGGGTGAGAGGGGGTTGTCATTTAGGGTGTCATTTAGCACCTTGGCTGGGGGAGGGAAGGCGGGGTGCTGGGAGGAGGGAAGGGGGTGGGTGTCATTTAGCATAAAGGGGGGCGTGAGGGGCAAAAGAGTCATTTCTAGAGAGGGGGTGTCATTTAGCATAAAGGGGGAGTGTCATTTAGCACGTTTGTTAATTTTATCCCAAGAGATAAATAAAAAGGTTCATGAACATATGAAAATTTTGTTTCATCTATGCGTATTTCTCGAAGATTGAATGAATCATTCACCACTTGCAGGGCAGATCCACCCTTTAGGGTGAGGGGGCAAGTGATCCCACTGAAATTAAATTTTTTTTTTTAATCTTGTAAAATGATGTTATTTTACATTGTGACCCACTGAATTTTGCATTGTGACCTCACTGGATTTTTTGATTGTGCGAAACTGTGATTTTTTTATCTGTGTAAGAATAGAACCATTTCGTACGATATTTTTAAGGTAGTAAGTAAACAGTTATATTCCAACGGTTAATTGATCAACAGTTCCTTCAAAGGAGAGATTATCGTAATTTCCTTCAAAGTAGAGATTCTCGTAATTTACTCAGATTAACAGCTATATTCTTCTCTTGTATGTTATATTGAGAGAGAGTTATTTAGAAGCATTACAAATGATGATGTAATTAAACGTTTTCATAGTATGAAAATGCGTTCGGACAAAGTCTTTATCCCCTGGCTAATTATACCAAGGAAGATGGTGATATTATTAGCGCCCTCACTAAGAGCCCGTTTGTTCGCGCGTTTTGGCCAAAACGCAGGGTTAAAACGCAGCTTATTCCTTAACTTAGCGTTTCAATGCTGCGGTAGAAAACGCAGTGTTTTTAAAACGCAGCTGCGTTTTAAAACGCTGGAATTCCTAGCTTTTTCCCAAAACGCAGATTTTAAAACGCAGTAGGGAATAAAAAGTAGCGTTTTGACATAATATCCCAAACGCATTTATAAAGAAAAAAGCCGCGTTTTAAATAATCTGCGTTTTAAAAACGCTACACCAAACGGGCTCTAAAAGAACACGAGACTAAAAATTTTAATCCCAAGTACACCCTCGATATGTAAGTGAGGCTTAATAGTGAGGGTATTAATACTACCAAAATTAATAATATTGTTTATCTTTACCCAACTACCAAACAAGCCATTAGACTTAACATACTAGAGTAGATGACCCAAGTTATGTCACGAAACTGCTATTAGTCCTACACATTAGTATTAGTGAGGCAAAAAATAAATAAGTAAAGTATCGATTAAATACTGCTGATAAATTTTAAAATGTTAGTAGCACTCCCTATATCTAGTTACCGGTATAGATGGGTAATTTCACGCATAGTGTAGGTGAACTCAAGTTGCATAGTTCATTGTTGATTACTTTACTTTGAAAAATTTAACTCAGTTTGGCTTGTGATTAAGATCTGATTTTTGTTGTCGAGACTTTCTTTCTCTTTTATCTCACAATTTTTTCTCTCTTCTCTCTCTCTCTCTCTCTTAAACTCTATCTTATTTTTCTTTAATCATTACAAAAATAAAACTCAAAATTCAATTTTCACACAAGTATTTAACAAAGAGATCTAGATGGTGCTCTCACAAATAATATTCCGCCGCATCACCAATATAACCGTATTATAAAGGAAAAATGTTTGATTTTGAGTATTCAAATAAAGTACTTAAAATAATAATTTCAAACGAATTTAGTATATCCATTGAGTAAGGAAGTACCTACCTCAACTCAATGGCACATTCTCAAACACCTTATCATTTTTGTTTTCAATATATGTTTGTATGCTAAGGGCAATTGAGACTTTGGTAGCGATACAGAAAGGTCCGAAACACCTACCTACGTACCTAATTGGTTTGAAATGCTGCAAGATAAAGAGTTCCAACCGAAAACCAATGATATTTGAAGTTTTGAACTTGTCTTTCTTCTTGTAAACCTCGCCCGAATGTCATCTGAGGGAGGCTCGCGAAACAATCCAAATTAATAGAGATAAAGATTGTCAGTCATTTCTTATGCTAAACCGTCTGAAAACAGCATTACAAATGAGTCTGTCACATGTTGATTCATGTGCCTAAGCCTTAATCAAATTAAAAGGCCCAAAATTTATCATGGGGTTTTACACTTCCCGTATTTTGAATGTAGTTCGATTTAGCTCAGCCCGAAAATATGACTTCACGACCTGCGGTTGACCTGGCCAATAAATGACACACCTTGTTTCATTAATTCGTTTTGAAATCCAACAAAGTAGCTGGGGAAAAGATTCATGCTAAGCTGCTAACAATCCAAAGTAGGGATGTAAGTCCAAATCGTCGAACTGCCGAATCGAATCGAATCGAACCGAATTGACAAGTTTGGTTTGGTTTTGGATTAGGACAGTTCGGTTTAGGTTTAAAAATTTTATAAACCGAACGGTTCGGTTCGCGATTTTTGGTGCCAAACCAAACCAAACCGAATCGAATCGAACAACAACCATTTAATTTTTATTTTTTTATTTATATATATATATTATTTAGTAATTAGTAATTAAATTTAATAAGAAAATTATTGTTGTTTGCCTACATTTTGATTGAATTATTGTAATTTTAAAGTTAATTTTTTTGACTTTTAATTATTTAGTTTATGTTAAAAGTATTTTTTTTTATATTTAAAAGTTTTTTCTTTTTTGAAATATTTAAATAATTAAACCGTGGAACCGAACCAAACCGATCGGTTAGGTTCGGTTCGGTTTGAAGTTTGTGGTGGTTCGGTTCGGTTTGAAATATGTGAAACCGTTAGGGGGTGGTTCGGTTTGTGGTTTTGGCTCAAACCGAACCAAACCGAATCACCTTCACCCCTAAATTCCAAAGTATGCTTGTTAATGGATCGAATTTTGGCCCGAATTCAATTCGATTCCGATGAAAAATTTTAGATATGAATTTGTATAATGGTTCAATAACTCGAATTCAATTCGAATTCGATAATATGTTTACTTAGTGGATCGAATATGAATTTACATATATTCGGTCCGTTAAGAACCCGCTCCGATCCGATACAAAAATAACGTGAATAGTATATACACTAATCATGAATATATGTTGGTAGTGGTACAATTTTTATTTTATTTTATTCATAAAATTTCAATAACGCGAATTTTGAATCTGATCGAATATTTTTTCGGATATATCAACTAGTAACGGATTCGGATATAGATTGACATACATATGATTTGTCAGGTAATCAGATCGGATCAGATTGACAAAATAATATTTCGAATCGGATTCGGATATACCTATATCCAATGCATATCCGATCCATTGACAGGGCTACCCCAAAGTGTCCACGTGTTTGAAATTTGTAATAATTAAGAAATATATAATTATTATTATTATTAGTGGTCATAATCACAAAATTGTTTGAGCATAGTTAACATGTTTATATCACATGTGAAAGGTAAGATTATAAAATTATGAAGATTATAGATATTATCTTTGAAAATGAACTATTTATGTTGAACATCCCAAAATAAAATAATAAATTATTTGTCTGAAACGGAGGGAGTATTATATAAATAATAAATTTGATATATGAAGAAAAAAATTATGCATCGAAAGTTATTTCTATTTTTAGAAATAAGTGGTTAAGAAGTGTTATTGGGGCATTTATTTTGAAGGAAAAAAAAATCTATGCTAGTAGAAAGTTAGTTAGCAAATGATAAATTACGTCAAATTACCACCAAGTATATAGATTAGCTGAAAAAATTGTTTTAGCTTAATCACAGGTTTTGAGTTCGCACTAAATTCTCAACTCGATTTTTAGTTGACAGGATTTCAGCCCTAGGCTAAGGAATCTAAGACATGCTGGTGGCATTTAGTATTGATCCTTGATTTTAATCTGGTGTGAAGTTCAAGTTAAGAATCGTATCATATGCACAATATTTTATTCCAATTGAGCACCTACAATTCGAATCCCTCCAACTCTTAAGAGACTCTCTGCAGAGTTGAATTGAGTAAAGTCACTATCAACTATCAATTCGAACTGGGACTGATTTATCTATAACATTATTTTTCCTTACTCTATAATTACAAATAAATAAATTAATTAATTAAGACGCTGAAAATCAAATGGTAAGCAAGGGCGTCAAGAAGCAGTCATTGAAGACTTCCGAGAGTCGAAATTATGGGCCTATACAGATTTTCAGAGTATCATTTGTAAGTGTACATATCAACCACGTAGATTTATGATTAATTATACATATTGAGTAACGTCACAGTCACCTAATGAATATCTAAGTTTGTGTACAAGAATTATTCGAACACTCAGATTCAAGATATTCTTTTGGTATATGAATCAAAATCTTTCACATGACATTTTGCTTATGTTTGGAATGAGTGATGACGAATTTTGGAAATATAGAATTAAACACCGAAAATGCCAAATATGCAGCCCGCGAGAAGTCTCCATTTCTTTGTGTAACGTCCTCCTCCACTTTTTCTCACTTCTTTCCTCTCTTAACACCCAACACAAGGAGTTTGAATTTGTTCACCGATCTAAGTGTAGGTGAACAATATCAATTCTTTTATTGGTCCAACTAATTTTAATATTTGATATTTTTTTTATTTAAAATTCTAATAATTTTCAACTACCTAAAATATAAATTGAGATACCAGAACAGCAATTTAGGATCCTAAAAATTGGAATTCAATCACGATGGTTAGAGAATTGATCAAAGATCCTAAAAATTGAAATTCAGGTTTCCGTATCTAAATCGGGGTGAATAAAATTCATTTTCGAATGAGCTTTTTGTTTTAACAAATATGTTTGAAACCATTTGGGTGAATGAAATAGTTCATTTATTTTCAAACTGATTTTTTTCATCAAATATGGTTGAAACCATTTAGGTGAATAAATTAGAGCCCGTTTGGTACAGAGTTTAAAAAAACGCAGTGTTTTAAAAACGCAGGTCTTTCCTTATAAATACGTTTGGGATATCACTTCAATACGCAGCTTTTTTTTCTTAGGAGCGTTTTAAAACCTGCGTTTTGGGAAAAAACTGGGAATTCCAGCGTTTTAAAACGCAGCTGCGTTTTGAAAACGCTGCGTTTTCTGCCGCAGTATTGAAACGCATTTTTTGTAAATAAGCTGCGTTTTATCCCTACGTTTTGGCCAAAACGCTCGACCAAACGGGCTCTTAGTTCATTCATTTTTGAACGAATTTTTTTTAATCAAATATGTTTGAAATCATTTGGGTGAATAAAATAGTTCATTTATTTTAAAGATTATATATATTTTAAAGATTATATTTGATCCCGCCAAAAAGTGCTCTGGTGATCTGGTCAAGTCCACGTATGCAGCTAGTACTCCCTCCGTCCCGGATAAATGTTCCTAGTGGATAAAACACATGAATTAAGAAATATAATTAATGATGTGCTGTAAAATGTGTTCTGACCATAATACCCATGAATATTAATTGAGTTCAACTATTTTAATTAATTGAGTTTCTTTGGGATGTGTTATATTAAATGAAGCTTTAAGGGTATATTAGGACGAATGATAGAAAATAGGTAAATCAAAAGTCTTTAGGAACATTAGTTGGGACATCCCAAAATAGAAAGTAAGAACATTTATCCGGGACGGAGGGAGTATATTGGTAGTATGGCCGAGCTCTCAATAGACACAAGTGTTAATGAAATTTGTCCTCTGGTAGATACCTGAGAAGAATAGAATACACCGTTACGTCCAGCTAAAACCCTCCGGTGAGAGAATTAGTATTTAGGTAAAAAGTTATGGTCTTCGATGATGATTCAGGCTGTGCTCTAGGAGTAAATGCTCTGAATATTTTGGAGACTTGGTAGTTGTATGTGTTTAAATGAACTTAGGTCATAAATGAAGGCAATTACCTTGTATTTATACCGGAAGAATGTTGGTTTGAGATAGGTGGGCCTGTCAGATGTCAACCTGGGACAGGTAGTCACATATCCATTTATGGCAGCCACTATTTACATTGATGAGCCTTTAAGGAAAAATGACCAGCATTGATGTAGAAGATAAACCTCCTCTGAGAGTTGTACAGATCTTCTAGAAGTAGCTTTACTTAGAAAGCAAGTTATTTGTTGTCCAATGAGAAGCTTGTTAGTGGCCCTAGGATGACGTATAGTAGTAGCAGATGGTCCTTAAATGCGGTAGCTTTCGTTGACTATCTTCAACTCTCCGAGGTAGAGACCTCGGGATCTTAGTTCGTAGCTGGGGTCTTAGCTTCGCGGGCTCTCAGGCCCCGCGTAGAAGGCGTACTGTCAGTTCTCCCGAGCTCCTCGGGGAGAACGGGATAGGATGAATGATAGATGTGCTCGGGGGTCCGAGCTGTTGGCGAAGCTCGGGGTCGAGATGAACAGTCCGCGTCCCAGATCAGCATGGCCACGTGTTTCACTTACTGTCACGTGGAGGCAGGATATTTTGGTATCTTCAATATTCATTTAGGAGTATCGGAAAAACAAAAGAAAACAGTGAAGCGTTGCCGAAATCGAAATTGGTCATTTCTATCCAAGGTTTTTTAAAGATTATATATTTAAATTAGCTAATTGATTCTAATTTAATTTTTATTGGAAAGAAATATTTTAGATAATAGGAAATTTTTAGGATTCTAAATAAAAAGAAATATCCAAATATTAAAATAATTAGTGATTAACTATGAACGGTTGATATTGTTTACTAACACTTAGGGTTGGTAAACAAATTTGAACTCCAACACAAAAGCACCACCTCCGCTCACAACGCATCACACTCCTTTTTTCTCTCCCACCACCCCCTTCCCCAATTGGCAACATCTCTTTCTCTATCTCTCTCTCTCTCTCCCCTTATTTGTTGCTAAATCATTTAACCCCAAACATTAAAATGAATAGTATTATATATACCGAATAAGTACTTAATTTGTGTACAAAATAATGTGATATTTTATGTGACTCCCATGATTCGAGTACATGTAAATCTTTTTATTTTTGTGTAACATGTAAATCTTTTTCAACAAAAAAAGACTTAAACCTAATTCCAACTTAGAGTCCGTTAGGTGTTGTGTTTTCAAAACGCAACGTTTTAAAAACGATGTTTTTTTCAAAACGCAACGTTTTAAAAACGATGTTTTTTCAAAACGCAACGTTTTAAAAATGATGTGTTTTCAAAACGCAACATTTTAAAAACGATGTGTTTTTAAAAGACAAATTTTTCAAAACGCAATTTTTTTTTTATAAATGCGTTTGGAATATCACTTAAAAACGTATTTTTTTTTCCTATGAGCGTTTTAAAACATGCATTTTGTTAAAAAAAAACTGGGAATTTCAACGATTTAAAACGCAGTTGCGTTTTGAAAACGTAACTTTTTCAGCTGCAACATTGAACTATAATATTTTTGCAAATAAGCTGCATTTTGACTAAAATGCACGACTAAACGAGCTTTTAGAATTAAAAGATAAAAGAGAAAAAGAAATATCCAAAGTGAAGAGCCCACTAAAAGAAAGATACCCCCAAATAAGTTTTTATTTTACTTTGGTATATTTTCATACAATATTTTCTTAAAAAATTAAAAATTAAAAACTTAAATATTTATAATACATTTTTTAATTGTGAGACGAAAAAGATATATGTCTCATTGTTGACACTGCTAAATGATAATAATGTATTACACCCTTCGTGAAATCATTCGTTAAAAGAAATATAAGTATCATCAAAATTTGTCATAATTATAGAAATGCTTAAGTATAATTAATATATTTATAGCACATGTAGAGGATAAAATTATAAAATTCTAAAAATTGTAGGTATAATTTTTGAAAATGTATTATTTATGTGAAACATACCAAAACAAAATAGTGGATTCTTTGTCTGGAGTGAAATGAGTAGAATATAAGCACAAAAAGTTAAATACTACCCCCTTTGTTTTACCCAAATAGTCCATATTGAAAAATTTAATTACTAATGAATATATAAGTATCTTTAAAGTTGATGATAATTATAAAAAGATTTAAATAATTTCTTGGTCCCTTGACTTTGACCTAATTTTTTGTTTGGTCCTATCATTACAAAATATATTCATATGATCCTACGTCTTGCATTTTCTTGTTAGATTTTCCCCTTCCCCCGTTAACGTTAGAATGTCACATCATCTTCACCCTAACATAAGAGGTTTGCATTTTTTTTTTTTTGAAAAATCTATATTTCTTGCGTATCTAACATTTTTTTTATTAGATAGATGATTGCATTGAAGAATCTCTAAGTAAAATATCTTAAAATAAAATAGTAAACTATTTATCTAAAACATAGAGTAATATTTTAAAACTTTAATAAATTACACTTATTTCGTGTCGGGTCCATTGAGTACATAATTGGGATGAACAATAATTCATAGGAAAATGAATAGTAAATAGTAATGCTATGTGCACCTAAAGTGTGCACCAAAATTTCAGTTGATATCTTCTAATTAATTAAATGATTCATAGGTTCTACCACTTAATGATCCTCTGACTAACTAAAAGATGTCAACAAGGACTTTTGGAGCACATTAGTGCACACTTTATGTACAGATAGCATTACTATAAATTAAGAGTCTGTTTGGTCGTGTGCCAAAATACAGGGATGAAACGTAGCTTATTTGCAAAAATTGTGTTTTAATGCTGCAGCAGAAAAAACAACGTTTTCAAAACGCAGCTGTGTTTTAAAACGCTGGAATTCTCAGTTTTTTCCCAAAATGCAGGTTTTAAAACGTTGTTAAGAAAAAAAAAACTGCGTATTGAAGTGACATTCCAAACGCATTTATAAGAAAAGATCTACGTTTTTAAAACACTACAGAGCCGTTTGGTAGTCAGGATTAAGGCCAAATAAGATTAATAAGTCAAATTGTCGGATATTTGGTACACAATAGGCGGTCGAGACTATTAGCATGAGTTATCCGAATAAGGTCCTTATCTCCTCACTAATAATACCAAAGGAGAGAGTGGTATTATTAGCATTCTCATTAAAAAAATACGTAATTAACATTTTTAATTCTAAAATTACCTTCTATATGTAAGTAGGAATTAATAGCGAGGGCGCTAATAACAGTAAAATTAATAATAATACTTATTCCTGCCTAACTATCAAACAATCCCTACATTTTTTAAAATATTATATTTTTAAAATACTATATTTTGTAAATACTAATACCAAAGGCTATAAAAAGTGGAGAATAACTTATAGGGAGTACCATTTTGAGCCAACAACAAATCAACTGTTTAGCTGATCTGTAACCCACAAAAATGAAGAATCTATCCTCTCTAAACAGTGCACGTGGACCCTACAAGTAGTGGACACTCTTCTTTAAATACCAACCTTGCACCTTCTTCTAAGCTTCACAAATATCGGCCCAACAATTAGTGTTACCTTCTTTTTTTCTCCTTTTTTGGTAGAACAACAACTAGTGTTAATTAGTGATGAAGCCTCAACACCTCTCCGGCGATAGCTCTTTGATCCACGAATCGAAGAGAACAGTCGGAGAAAAGTTCCGACAAGCTTACCGGACAACTATGATGGCGATGGCGGGGAACGGAAGTTCAACGGGTCGCGGAGTTTCGCTACCTAAAGAAAATGAAAGACGAAACTCGAGATTGGGATTAGAAGACCCAATAAGAACTATGATGTTTTTAGGGTCATGGAGCCATACTTAAATCTTTTCTTTCTAATTCGCTACCAAGAAGTCATAGTCGAATGGGCTTTAATCCAACTTTTAATGAAAAATTCTGAGGAAGCCATAAAAATTGTAATGAAACCCCAAATGATCTGATATTGATCATTAGTAAGCGTAAAGTGTTTATATAAAAATGGGCCCAGCTGGCCACTATCATATGTAAAGACCAAGTTGGTTGATGCTCTGAAATAAAGACGTTCAATTATTGTTGGCCCATCCATTATTGTCTCCTTTTTGTTTAATATTTAGTTTTTTATTTTTCTTTCTTTGTAATCCACATAAATAAGCCCAAGTTACACGGCACATATATATACACTTAATAAGTATATCATTTCCCACCAAA
Organism: Platycodon grandiflorus; assembly: GCA_016624345.1. Classification (NCBI taxonomy): domain Eukaryota; kingdom Viridiplantae; phylum Streptophyta; class Magnoliopsida; order Asterales; family Campanulaceae; genus Platycodon; species Platycodon grandiflorus. Next base: position 3,339,165 of record CM028366.1, on the reverse strand, counting down.
AAAAAAAAAAAAGGGTGCATTTCAAGCATGAAAGATAATTGAAAGAAAATGGTCACAATCTTCTACATACTTTGCAATTTGGTTAGATATCTCATCATAAGTATAAATAATATTTTTTTATCCGTCCCTACATAAGTATCTATTTTTAGTTTTACGCTTAAATTATTTTTTTTTTAAAAAACTAACTATTAAAAATAAATTTCAGTTGTATTAAACACACACCAAAAAAAAACTCCCATGATTTATTTAACTTAAGCGCAACTCCAAATAAAATAATTAAATGAATTTACAACTAAAAAAATATTAAAAATTACCATAAAATAGTCATCTCTTTAAATGAAATCGTCATTGAATTGGTAGTTAGCATCCATAGCCAAATACAACGAGAATAATAGACGGACAGTAGAGAAGAGAGTAATACTAGACAAAGTATATTTAGATTGACATTTGTAAAAACAAAGAAGATAATGAGTATTAATTAACAATTAGAGGGGGCACTATTATAAAAAAAAAAAAAAGACAATAGAAAGGGGTTTCTTGAAAAATGAACTAAAGGCGTTTTAAATTTTTTGGGAGGGTGGTATTTAGTCCCAAAGAGGACGTATTTAGCACTTGTGAAAAAAAAAAAAATGTTGTGTTTTAAATTAGGATTTAGACATTATTTTTTTTAGTTTAAAACTTTGAATTTGCTTGATCTTCCCATCTTTCTCTTTTTTTTTTCTTTCTTTTTTTCAATCATATAAAAAAAAAAAACATTGCTATTGGCACACCCAAACTTATAAGTACATTCCCCTAAAATTTTCAACCTTCCAAAAAATTTAGTACACCCACCCTTATTTTTCTATTTTTTCCCTCTTTATAAATTTTCCAAAATTAACCAAACCCTTCTAAATAGACCCATTCTACTCACTTTGAAACACCCACCCCTTCTTTCTTCCATTCTCCCTGCGTCAACACTCCCTCCCTTCCCTCCTCCGTCACTCGGCAATCTTCCTTCCCTCTTTTTTTTTATTTCCACTCCCTCCCTGCATCATCCCTCTCTCCTTCTCTTTTGATTTTCTTTCTTCCTTCCTCCGCCCCACTGCCGCAATCTTCCTCTCCCTCTTTTTTTTTTCCCCTCCTCCCTCCCTGCATCATCCTTCCCTCCTTCCCTTTTGATTTTCTCTTACCCTCTCTCTCTTCCGTCACTACTGCAATCATTGACCGGAGAGAGCTTCGTCGGAGATGAAAGAGATAGTGTTCGATACTGTGCGATCGAACACCCTTATGGTGTTCAACACACCCATACCAAACAACTTTAGCTGTGTTCGGTTCGGGGCTGTCAAACAGTCAAAAATATATATTTTTTCATAAACTTAAAAATATATAAAAATATTTATATCAAAATTTATAATAACATTTTTATAATATATGCAAGGATGTAATTATATATTGGGGGTGTTAATAGTAACACCCTATCAAAAATTGAAACTCAAAAACAATCTCCAAGTCAAGCATGATACTTGTAAATTTTAAACTTGGTTTAATAATCCTACGAATCGTAATATAAAGGGCGAAATTTGGGTTGCTTCTTTTTATATAATTTTCAACCACTTTAATCTATTGTAATTGTTTTAAATTGAAAAATGATAATTTTATTGCGAAATATCATTTATGTCCTTAAAAAATACGAAACGATATACTAGGCATCTCAACACATCGCGATGCACAACATTATACTTGCAACGTACAAAAGGTGTGCATCGCGATGCACAAAATTATACTAAAAAGTAATATTTTTGTGCATCGCGATGTATGAAATTTCCTTAACGATTCAAAATGAGCGTCACGTGCTGTTCCAAAATTCATACATCGCGATGCACAAACAGTACTAATTTTTTGCATCGCGATAAACAATATTACATTTGCGATGTATCAAAGTGTGCATCGTGATGCACAAATTTTTTTTTCCGATGTACAACTTTTAATCGACATTACATTTGCGATGCATCAAAAGTGTGCATCACGATGCACAAAATTATACTAAAACGTATTGTTTTGTTGCATCACAATGCATGAAATTTATTTCCGATTAAAAGAGATGAAAAAAAAAAAGACGTAAAACAGAAGAAAAAGGGACACAAACTTGAGAAAAAAAAAGAAAACACTAATTTCTTCCATTATATACATTACTGAAAATTAAGCTCTGAAAACTGATGTCTGAAAAAGTAGAGCTTAAAAAATTAAGACATCATCTTTTGACTTAAAATTTTGGCTATTTTTAAGAAATACTTAATTTATTAAGTGATATAATATTGCATTATCAAACAATCTTATTTTTAATATCACTTAAAACTTTCCTAATTAAGCTCTTAATTGGGTTACCAAACAGATCATCAATCAATCAATCTAAACCTACCGATTACAATTACCAATTTACATTGAAGATATTTGTCAAAAATACTACATGAAGTAAAGGGAAGTAAGACTAATTGTATAAATAAACTTGGACTATACAAAATAGAGCTAAGAGCGTCTCCAATGGTTAGAAATCCTTACACAATTTTTAGCTGGGTCCCACTGTTACCTCCCCATTTTAAGAATTTTTCTCTTTAAAAATTTATCCTCCTAATGGTTTTTATTTTTTCCCATTCTTACATGGATCTCACTACCAAATCATCCATTTTATTTACACCACTTTTTATTTTTACACTTTTCAAACAAATTAATTTATTTAGTTTTAATTAATATATTACATTTTCAAAATGTTTTGTATAAATAAATAAATTTTTTTATAATTTTAATTAATATTTTACTTTTTTTTAAGTAGGAATCTTAAAAAAAAATGAACAAACGGTGAGTTTAAAAAAAAAAAAATCAAACAAACATCCAAATAGTAATAAAACAATTCAAAAAAGAAAAAAAAAATTAACAATTAGGTGGGGCTGGAAAGGCGGAGGTCTCCACGCCATTTTTGGCGAGTGAACCGCACGCTAATCAAAAGTGGCTGTGCGTCTCACGTCCTCTCTCTGCGGCTGGACTTTAATTTTTGGCAAAATTCTTAAAATGGCTCATGCTGACAAGAATTTTGGGATAGGAATTTTTGAAGAATTGCTTCCAATGGTTAGCAATCCTTATCCCAAATAAGAATTGGATAAGAATTGAGCATTGCGGATGCTCCAACTAAATTAAGTAATAAAATATTTAATTAGTTTTACTTTCTTTTAATTCATATAAAGGAAAGTAAAACTAATCGTATACAATAAACTTAGACTTTATAAAATATATTAATTGTATGTAAGGTTGACATTTAAGTAATATATTTCTTAATGTGAGAAAAATATCAAATTAACAAACTGAATAATTAAAAGACACAACTTGAGATTTAATTAAAGATATTAAAAATTAAGAATATTTAATAAAGATAAAAAATTACAATGAAAAAAAGTCAAAATTTAGAGCACTAAATCAAGGAATAAACAACTTAAAACGTGTTTTAAGTTATTACGAGGGCAATTTTAAAATAATTGGTTAATTTATTACTTAAAATAGATTTAAGCATTTGAAAATAATTATAATAGACTAAAACGGTTAAAAATCCTGCAAAAGGACCGGTTCGCAATTATTTCCAATATAAAATATTTTTTTATTGAACATAAGTCAAATTTTTGTTGGAGACCGAGAAATAAGGGTGTTCATCGGTTCAGTTTTCGGGTTGTTCGGGTTATTCGGTTCGGTTTGTTCGGTTTTTATTATTTCAATCTTAAAACCAAAAACCAAACCAAACCAAATATAAAACCAAGAAACCAAACCAAATTCGAATTCGGTTTTCGGTTTAAACCAAACAAATGTTAAAAATACAATTCAATTCAAAGTTTAAATATTTATCATTTGAAAAACATCCAAAACAAATATTAAAACTTTAACAAAATTACATAATATCTCTAAAAAAGTAAGATTACATATACTTAGTCACTCGAACGTGAAAGAAGTCTTGGATTCCACACATTAGTTGTCTTTCTTGTCACTAAACATCCACGAAATTTGTTTGAGTTGTCACTTGTGTTATTTCTACGATTCATTACAAGAACATTTAAATTAACCAAGAAATGTCAAAAAATATATTGAAAAAGAAACAATGAATTACATTGTTCAAACTTTATATAACTAATAATTATTTATATAACTAATAATAATATATTTAATTTTATTATATTTTTTTTAATTCGGTTTTCGGTTTGATTTTCGGTTTGAAAGGCAAAACCAAAAATCAAACCAAAAACCATATTAGAATTCGGTTTTGCCAATCAAACCAAACCAAAAACCAAATTTGAATTCAGTTTCAGGTTGTTCGGTTCGGATGATTGATTTTTCGATTTAATTTTCGGATGAAATCAAATACTGAACAACCCTGCCCTACCGAGAAATGAACTTGTGGCTTTCAATGGGCTTATCTTCTAGTAGTACGTTAGAAATTCGAACTCATGTTTAGGGCCCAATCTGAAAAGTTCATTAACCAATTTGCTCTCTGTCGGCCTCCAATCTGGATGCCCGAGTCCCTGCAGGATTAGCAGTCCATATATCGGTAGATTTTGAGCTTGTGTAGAATCTTACAATCTCTAATCCTTTGTTTGTAATAACAATGGCGTCCGATCATAAAGCTTCCATCATCGACGGCAAGGCTATCGCCCAGACCATCCGATCTGAAATCGCCGCCGAAGTTCGCCGTCTATCGGAAACTCATAGCAAGGTCCATCTCTTCCTCCCTCTTTCCTTACGAATGTTAGTTTGACATAATCATTTGTTAAGTGGTCATTTGGTACACAACAATTGTGATTTCATTCCTTGTCATAATTTAGTACAAACCATGGAAAAGAATAGCAGTTGTTGCCTGCCGAACCGAGCATAAGTTGTTTCGAAGAAAGTTTTTACGATGAGAATTACTATTGGAATCAAATTCATCTGAATATTGTCTGTTAGTTGGGATAATCAAGGCACTTGCTCTGCTTCAGTTAAATGTGAAATGGAATTCATGTTTTGCGCAAGTAATGGGAAGCATTTGCTGATGCTCAACATTTTCGTTATTAGTTTTAGAAATTGTGGTATAATTTTTTTGTATGACATGAAAGTGGAGATATATTTGTAGCTGCATTCACTATTAAGTTTGATTATTTCTATCATTTGATTAATGGATGCATTTGACATTTTATTTATGAAAGAGGCTGATCAGTTCTTTGTGAATTTCATTTACGTTGGAAAACATTTTGGGGAGCAAAGAATCGCAAATTAGCTTTTCTTATATTCCCTCCATTCCACCCTAAGAGTCCTTGTTTGATTTTTTATTTATTTTTATTTTTTGGTCAAGTTCACTTTCAGTTAGGGTAAGTGGGTAACATTTGATGATAATTTCGTGAATTTTAAAGCTAGAAATCTATGGTTGGTTTTGGTTTTGAATGGGTTCGCTATGGTGTTATCTTGATGTGTTGGTTTTGATAAGTTTTTGTGCTACAAGAGCGAAGCTTCTTGGTGAATGCTTTGTTGGATATCACCTGTATTTTTTTCTTTCTAGAATTAATAACAATAACCAAAATCCAGTGCATGAAGTAGGAAACAGCATATGGATTATGTGCAAAATCCACTCAAGCAGTAAAGAGTAACATTTTAATGCTCTTTAAAGAAAAGTGGTGGTGGGAAAGTATGGGGAGGGTGAGCATTTGTGGTTTCCTAATGTGGTTTCTACGCCATATGGGGTAGGTGTTTGGAAAGAGATACGAAAAGGTTGGGATCTGTTCGACCGGAACATTCGCTTTGAAATAGGAACGGCTCTCGAGTTATTGGAGTTGATTAGCTCTATCTTGCATTTTGAAGATGGTACAATCACTTGGCGTCCCATCTTTAGAAGGCATCTTGAAGATTGGATTCTCTTGCTGTGTTTTTCGAGAAGCTTTTCCTAGCAAATTTTTGGTGACGCAGAAGACAGAGTTCTTTGGAAGGGGGCTAAAAGCAAACAATTCTCAGTTAAATTGTTTTTACATGTTTTGACAAACAATGATTGGGTTGCTTTTCGTTTGGGAGGCAACTAATGAAACTATCCTCACAGGTGATAACCTGCGAATTCGTAAGAAGATTTATGTTTATTGGTGCGTGTAAGGGAGATGGGAAGAGTGTGAATCATCTTTTGCTGCATTGTCCGGTGGCGAGGGGGCTCTGGAATTTCCTCATCAATTTGTTCCATCTTTCGTGGGTTATGCCAAGCAGGCTTAGTCGAGGAGCTCTTTCTATGTTGGTCTCTTTTTAAACGAAGGAGTAGTATTTGGGATGCTGCCCCACTGCGAGTCTTTTGGATAATTTGAAGGGAAAGGAATTGTAGGGCTTTTGAGAACGATGAAATGTCTATCTCTAGATTGAAGAAGTCCTTGCTTCACACTTTTTTTTGGTGTACGGAGTCGGCACTATCTTTAGCTTATTCTTTTGTAGAGTTTGTGGATAGTTTTGCTGTTGGCTAGGTTCTTTTGTTCGAGTAATCTCCTAGTGTTCTCAGGCTGCGTCACCTCTTTTGGCGCCTTTTCTTTATATATACCTCTTTACTTATCAAAAAAAAATCAAAAAATAAAAATATGCTGTTTCAACTGAGAAAGAAATCATATTCCTCAACTAAATCTCCAGTTCTAAATCCACTAGGATCTTATAGACTCTTATGACATTGATGTAATACCTTTGATTAATTTCAGGTCCCAGGGCTGGCTGTAGTTATTGTAGGACATAGGAAGGATTCTCAGAGCTATGTAAGTATGAAGAGAAAAGCCTGTGCTGAGGTTGGAATTATGTCCTTCGACATAGATCTCCCAGAGCAAGTACCTGAAGCTGAATTGATAGGCAAGGTCCATGAGTTGAATGCAGACCCAGATGTACATGGTTGGTCAATCTTTTTTAAATTAAAAGTCAGCTTTATGTACTTTTCATTTTAATTTACTTTAGATTGTGAGTTGTGTATAATTCTGCCTATATCTTCAATAGTTTCTGCCTAGAATTCATTGAATATATTTTAATTATACGACTTCACCCTCTAAATGGGAACAATTCCCAGGATAATACACATTACAGTTTTAAAGACCCAAAAGTAGTTCTATCTTTAAACATCAAGTGGGATGATCATTCCCACTTGACTCTTCATGCATCCATCAATGGTTAGGGACAAGTTGAGTTAAAGAAATCTCCATACTTGTAACTGAAATACTCCTTCTTTCTCGTTTATATTGACCACCATACAAAAGCTCACCGTTTTAGAAATCCTAATAAATGTCTGAACAACCATTGTCTAATTTTAGGATTTCCATTTATACCCTTTATTTAGTTAATTAATGTGCATTGTTTATCTTTATAAATACTCAACTTGGTTAGGGGCGTGATGAGAAACTAAATAATTAATGTGCATTGAACTTTTAAGTGGCCAAAAACTTTGAGACGGTTAAAAAAGGAAAGTAGACCAATATAAATGAGACAGAGGTAGTAACTAGAAGGCTAAAAGTGGTAATTTCAGTCTTAGCATTTAGCAAGGATTTTTTTATGTAGGAACAAGATGATCTAGTAGCCTATTTAATTTAGTTTATTTATATATAACTGATGGTGTTCTCTTTCCCTGAGGTTATTTCGTATGATCCAATGATTCAGCAGTCTGATTCATTATCACGTAGTGGTTTCTTCGGATATTGTAAAGATAATTAGATAACTATAACAGTATAATCAGCACTTATAGTGCATAAATGTGCATTCTTTTGCGGTAGTTTGTATAGATCAAAGTTGAGATGAAAGAGATATCGTTTGTGTTGGTGCAGGTATATTAGTCCAGCTTCCGCTGCCAAAACATATAAATGAAGAAAAAATCTTGAGTGAAATCAGCCTTGAGAAGGATGTAGATGGCTTCCATCCTCTGAACATTGGGAAGCTAGCTATGAAAGGAAGGGAGCCACTGTTTGTTCCTTGCACTCCCAAGGCAATATATATCTCTAGTCTTGAAACGTATGCTGATTACATAACATATTTCTCGTGTCTATTCAGTGTGACAGCACATTTTCTGCCAGTGGGTGTCGTTTATGTTTATCTTAAAAACTTCTAAAGTCTTACGAGATAGTGTTTTGTCACCAGGGATGTCTCGAGCTTCTGTCAAGAAGTGGTATTAGTATAAAAGGAAAGAAGGCCGTTGTGGTGGGCCGTAGTAACATAGTCGGGTTACCAGTTTCTTTGCTTCTTCTGAAGGCAGATGCCACAGTTACCATAGTCCACTCACATACTGTTGACCAAGAGAGTATTATCCGTGAAGCAGATATTATTATAGCAGCTGCAGGACAAGCAAAGATGGTAACAGGAGGCAGTTTATTTTACAGTTGTTTTCATTGTTTTCTATGAACATTATTCTCTGATTTGCTTACGACTCTGCATATTTACTCTGAAAGATGCTAATTGGATCCCCTTGAATGAACTTTACAGCCTCTGATCTCTCATGAGTGACATGCAATACAAAGCAAACTTGTAGGCCAAAATATGCTAAAATCTTATATATGGCTTCTAATTTATCCTTCCTGAAGATTCCTTTTGCCATGCATCAGGCTTTAGAAGTGCCTTCATATATGTATCAACCGTAGCCATTTAATTTGTGGTCTTTTGACATTTGGTAGTTGGATATTCTACGTATTACTTAATTGTCCACTATGTAGCTACACATCCATGGCCTTGGGGCTTGAGTTTGGCCAAACTCGTGCTGGGTTCGAGGCAAGCGCGGACATGGTTATAAATGATCCCAGCTCAACTCAGCTCGAATAAGCTCCATAATCACAAACTATATACAATTGCTGTGTATTGTGTATGATTTTTGGAATATTTTTGACTTAAGCTCAAGTTAAGCTCGAGCTTGGCTAGTTTATAGTTTGTTTGTGAAAATTGTCAAGTCGAGCTGGAATATAGATTCATTGACTCAAGCTCAATGGAATTAAAAATGCTGAGCTCGAACTCACAAAGCTAAGCTTGGCTCGGCTTGTTTAAAGCCCTGCTAGTGATAGCATAGTAGAACTGCTGCTTTAACAAACCTGATTTTTGGCATAATTTTAATTTAACATATACGACAACTCTGAATTTTCTTACCTATTGATCTATCTATCTATCTATCTATTTGTCAGATAAAGGGCAGCTGGATCAAACCCGGGGCTGCAGTGATTGATGTGGGAACTAATTCCATAGACGATCCAAGTAGGAAATCAGGATATAGGCTGGTGGGAGACGTTGACTACAAGGAAGCATGTAAGGTAGCTGGATGGGTAACTCCAGTTCCTGGAGGTGTTGGACCCATGACTGTTGCGATGCTGCTCAAGAATACCTTGGATGGTGCTAAGCGTGTAATCGAGCATTAAATTTATGTTTCAAAATTCTCCAATTTCATAGTAATTATATGTTGCAGCTGTTTACATTTCGACTTAGTACTAGCAATAAGATTGCTCTTGTTTCTTAGTAGATGGAAAATCTTGATTGATCAGGCTTTGTTGATACAATGGCTTTCTATAAACTTCCCCAATACAAATTAGTTCCCCCTTTCTTTTAAAATTCTAGAATGTCCGAGTACATTTTCTCTCTTGCCCCTCAATATAGTTTCATTCCAATTGGCAATGTACTTGCTCCCTCTTTAAAGAGTTATGTCTCTCTTTGATTTATTTTTACTTTAGTTATAGACAAATTAAGGTACAAGTGGAGTAAATCACAATAAGTATTATAACTACTAGTTTCATACTTTGTTATGCGAAAGACTTCATTTTTTTATTTTTATTTTTTGAGTTTTTTGGATTAATTTATTTAAATTTTAATTAAAATTATATATATATATATATTTATATACACAAATTTATAAAAGTTGCTGCTCATAGTATATTTGACGTAGTTTAGTGATTGAAACCCTATCACCTAAACAAGAACAAATGAATGTCAATACGGATTCGTTATTTACAAATCTTTATTTTAAAGAGTAGGTCTACTATAAGATCATCTTACCATAAAACGGAGTCAATTTAACCAATTCACTACATTACTCTACATTAGTTATGTAAAATCGTCTTACCTAAGATGGTTTTATCTAATTTTTTGTCTATTTTAAATATAAAGAGTTGACTCTTTAGACTATTTATTTCAATATTTTTAGCTCCACTGGCTTAAACAAAAAGGTGAACTTTTAGAGAATAATAATAAAAGAAAAAATTGGCCTCTACCCCACCCCAGTTGCTCAAGTCCTTTTTCCGTTTTCTTCCCCCAACAACTCTACTTTTTATTTATTTATATATTTAAGATAATCGCTATTCAGATCCCCCCTTTTTATTAAGTACATCAATCTTTTAAGTACACTCTTCTTAATTTTTCATTTTATCCCATTTTCACACCCCCCTTGCTGCTGGAATCTCTGTTGTGAGTGTTTCGTCACCTACTCAGCCTCCTAATGTTCCTGGTTCTCAACACCCCTAGCTTGCCAACCGTCAAGCCCATCACCAGCAGCAAGAGCAATTTCATGTGTTCTGGGCTAACCAAATGCAGGAGATTGAACAGACCATCGACTTCAAGAAATACGACCTTTCCCTTGCTCGGATCAAAAAAATTATGAAATCTACGAAAATGTTAGAATGGTTTCTGCTGAGGCTCGGCCGGTAATATTAGCAAATGCCTGTGATATGTTAATCTTGGAAATGACATTTGCGTTCTTGGATCCACACTGAAGAGAACACAGGGGGGGTGTTCGGACATGGTTGACCGAACACCATTGAGTTTAGATCGAGAAGATTAATGGGCGGGCGGATCATGACATGCATGATGCATGCTAAACCTTAATATTAAACCGATCGAATCGAAGTTGTGAGTAATGTGGTCATGAAAATTTTGTTACAAATTAAGATTAAAACACGTACGACCTCCTCAAGCTAAGCTAGCTAGCTAGAGAAGAAGAAATAGAGATCAATATATAGAAACTTACCCAGCTTAGCCATTGGACTATATTAATTAATTTCTAGCTATATATATAGGCATTTTATCAATCATTGGCATGAGAAGTTAGTTGTTCAACAGCTCAATGCACATCCGACAGGCCGGCGGCCGGTCATATATATATATATAATATTAGAATTAGTCACGACCGGCCTAGCTAGCTACAAGCAAAATTGGTTATTCGATCGATCTACCTAGTTTCATATGCATGCATGGCATGGTGAGCTTAATTATTTCAATTAATTAATTATATATTCAAGGGACCCATTTAGGATCCCGAGGGCTAAAGAAGCAAGCCTTGACATTAGAGTTGAGCAGTTTGAGAGCAGCATTAGATTTGATGCAGCGTGGAGTCTTGTACTGATTAATAGATGCAGCTCCCTGGTTGATGAACAAGTCCATCAATGATTCAAAAGTTCCTGGCTTCACAACACGAATCTCAAGTGGTCCTATGGACTTATCGTGTGCACGGCATCGCCTATAAATGTAATCAAGTTCTTCTTCCACCACCATGCAACAAGCTTGAAGCACTTTTGAATCAACTACTACTACTGTACTACTTTTAACCTTGTCGTCTAGGGTTGATGATGATGTACAATATATGATCTCCCAGTAGATAACGTAGTGCCCCGGCACAGATGATGTGTCGGCATAGCTAGTGTATTCCACTAGTAGAGCATTGTAGGGTTCTAGAAGTCTTTTTGCTGCCATCACACTCTTATGCAGGTCTTCTTCATTAGTTTTATCGTTGTCAATGCTGAGAACGACGTTTCTCCTGCAGATGAACCGAAATTGTGGTGCTAGATTGTGGTATCCAGTCACTTGGAGCACATCACCGATACGATATCGATTTAGTCCTGATATAGAATAGATCATACCCCGAAATTAAAAGTAAGCATTAGTTAATATATATATCTGTTACACATTCTATGCTAGCTAGCTAGCTAGCTAGCTAGGTACGTATCAAAAGGTACGCGAGCTAGGTAGCTAATTAAGAAGTTCAAACAAGGATGGATAATCTTCTCCCTTTTGCATGCTGCTTAGCATTTTCTCTAATTAATTAATTAGATACAATTACAAATTATTAACTATTTATTACAAAATTCCTATAAGAGATCGAAAAACAGTACGAAAACACTTACCAGAAAATGTTGTAACCACTAATTCATAAAAGCAACCAAGTTTAACATGCACCAGATCAACCAGCTTACTCTGGGGGACGTCCTCCTCCTCATCTTCGTCCACATCCATTAAAAGTGTCCCGTTCTCCCCCAATGGTATAAATTCAAAGTAACCCATGTTAGGCAAGAGGGTGAAGGCTACATCAGCGGGATCAGCTAAGGGCTTCAAATTCACCCCAAAATAACACTCCGATGAAGCATACATGGTGCACACCAACGGTAACTTTCTGTCGCTGTAGTATTGAAGAGCTGGTATATATTGGGACATGGACCCTGTGACCACAGCCTCAATGTACTTGGCCCTAGGCCAAAGCTCACACACTATCCCCTTCCAAGATTGACGGCTACAAATGCTCTCGATCTCGTCTGCTAGCTCTGGGTTTGGCGATGCGAGTACACTAGACATTGCCAAGCGACACTCAAGGTCCGTGATGGTGGGGTCCAGTTGGCCTGTTCGGATATCATTACATAGGCTATGCCAATTACGTTCAAGGAAGGAGATGGCTCGCAGAAAAGCTGATGCAAATACGGCTCCAAGTCGCAGCACTTGGTGGCGGTGGATGAGCCCTGCCAGCAACTGGCAGTACATGCTTTGATTGCTGTCATTGCACAAGATGGCTTGATCTGGGCTCGTATGATCACTATAAGCGTCCCGCGATCTGCACTTGAAGTGCTTGCTCTTGTAGTAGCTGGTCAGTACAGTCCGAGCTGGTAAGCCAGAAGGAGTTGACATCTCTGCCTTGACAAAGTACAGGAACATCGCCTTACCCTCGTCCAGGCCAGGAACATTCCTGCAATAACAATGGTGTGATTGATTAGAGCATTCAAGGACTGCACCAAGAAGAAACTGCAGATCACAAATATGTGTTGCAAAGAATACATGGGTGACTGTAGTGATATCATGATCAGTCACTGGGACTGAGTGCATGGGGAAGGCAAAGATTCTATTTTCTGCCTTTATGAAGAACTAAAGGGAACACATGAAGTGATCAGAGGAAATAGCAGACGAGAAAAGCAACAAATGGAAAATGAGAAATGTCTAACTGGTTCATTATTGGCATGATGAGATTATAAAGAAAAGTTCGTCGGTCAAGATCTTCTGCAATGGATGGCATCAACTTAGGCTCTCCAGCTGACGTTCCTGAGCTGCAAAATGTACAAGAGCACGAAGTTTATCTACGTACTTAATTAGAAACTGTGAATGTAGGACCCATTGAGCACAGCATCTTAATGTGTGTGTGTGTGTGAGAGAGAGAGAGAGAGAGAGAGAGAGAGAGAGAGAGAGACCTGCACAGCATCTCAGTTATGGGGTGACCGGTAATCAGTGAGGAATCTTCACCATTGGCTATCCTTTGGATATAAGGACGAATGTCTTTGTAAGTAATGACAGGTACCCGACGCTTGAATTCTGATACATCTTTCGATCCCACCATGTACTTCTTCAAATACTCAGTCTCCCAATTTCTTATCAAGATCTCTCTCAACAAGTCTTCTTGAACTTGATTGGCTTTCGCCGTTAGGTTCTCAAGTTCCTTTAATGCCTCCTCTCCTTTGTATTCCAATGTCTTCCCGTCCATTAATTATACTTGAAAAGAGGAAAGAGCTAGAAAATGGAACAGAATGAAGAAGGCACTAACACTACTACTACTACTACTACACTTAAATAATCTTAGAACTAGTTAGTTATGGGTTACAAGTTTATGCAACCCATGCTTAGGGGTCTATATATAGAAGTAGTTGTGAGGGTATAAAGTGTTGTTGTATTAGTTTTTACTCCTTATGATTGGTACCCTATTAATTAATTAGAGGCAATCCTCTTTTTTTTTTTTTTTTTAATAAATAAATTAGAGGCAATATATCCTTGTTACTTATTCCTGTCTGCAATGTGGTTAGTGGTCCCAGCTGATCACAACCTTTTCTTGATTTGAGATGTTAGTACTTAATTGGCTTTGCTCGCTCATCTGGGCCACTAATTGCTTATTCGTACGTTTAATCTCTTTCTTTGGAGATTAACTGATCAAGCAAATTAAAGATATATATTATTTGAATTAATTAGTACTCGATCGGGAAATTAAGTTCAGTAAATATTTAAGTACGTAGGTCTTAATTAAGCCCGCAGCTTCAACAATATTGAACTAACTAGTGGAGTATGTATATAATTAGTTAGTTAGGGTTAGCAAGTGGATACAAAATGCAACCAGATAGAGCATCTAAAGACATTCTCTTGGACAAGATCGAGTACAAGAGAATATATGCGTGTGTGTGTTTGAACTTGAAACTAGTTGTGAAAATAATCTTGGGTTTCTACTTACTTAGAGCTTTCTGAACTACACATGCCCAACCATATATTGCATGTAGGGGCTACAGTACAGGGGCCTTAAATTTCAAAATATGTGGCTAGGGGCTGTTTAATAACCTGAGATGGCTCAAGCTAGACTCGTCTAAAGCTGGACTTGTTCCACTCGTGCTGGGTCCTAGCTAGTTAAACTCAAACATGAATTTAGGTTCAAGGTATAAATGAGCTAGACTTCACTCGTCTTGGCTCGAATAACCTTGGTAGTCACAGAATATATGTGATCGATTTATGTACTCTCTCCATTCCTAATAGAGACCCCAATATTCCTTTTTGGGCCGTTCCAAAAAAAAAAAATGTCACCTTTTGAATCTTTCCTTTTTGAGAATGTTATTTTTTCCATTTTATGTACCCTTGATTCGGTTGTTTCTTTAATTGGCAAGTCTGGCCCCCTCACATGAGCAATATTAAAACATCTAGCTAGAAGATACAAATATTTATAATAGAGTAAATTCACCACTCCTAATTAATTAGTGTGCCGACTGCAGAACTCCCTTTTAGGAAAGGAGGGAGTATATTTTTTACTTAAGACTCAAGTAAAGCTTGAGTTTGGTTCGTTGATAGTTTGTTGCTTAGTGTCTAGCTCAAACATAGGTTCATTCATTGGCTCAAGCGCAAAGGTTAGCTTTAATAATTAGCTTGATCAGAAAAATGTTAGTCAAGCTCGAACTCTCAAAGCTTGGCTCTGCTCGGTTGGTTAATAGCCTCCCTCATATGTGGCTACGTACTATTAAGGCATCATATACCCACCTCAGGGTTCTCTCGAATTAGGTAGCAGTACTGTATAACATTAAAAAACTAAAGAGCATTTCCAACAGTTATCTTTCGATCCATGCATGCCTCTCTTAAGCATCCTTAATTTAGTTAGAGGTACAATAGAGTCATGCATGTTATTGATAATGTGCATGAATGTGAAGGTAGCTAGACGTAGCTGCAACTAATTTCGATAGCGACAATGTAATTAAAACGATTTATAGCAACTTTCCTTAGCATTATATATATATATATATGGACTACTTTTGATTAGTTTGTTTAGTTTATGATATTCGATCATGAGGTATATATTGCCCTTTGGGAACTTGTAAATCTGTTCTTTCGGCATATATAATCTCACCTTGCTGGAAAAATCGATCGATCAAACCCGATCGACTATTATTGTGGAGTGCCACTGCCATGCATGTAAAGAGCTAGACAAAAGTTATGGGGGATGACGGCATGTGACGATAATTTCAAACACTACAACCACCGTATATTCTAGGAGATATCCATTTAGCTACAAGATCTGAGATGATTTTCAGAATCTGGTTCGATTGCAACATGCAGCATGCTTGAACATGTGATATATCACACTGATCGATCTCTTAATTTCTGCCATTTCTTAGACTCTCTCTCTCTCTCTCTCTCTCTCTCTCTCTCTGTGAAATTAGTCACAGATGACGTGGATACCACGCAAGAGAAAGACTTAGCCTACATACCTAGCTAGCTAGTTTGTCCTTAATTCTGCTAGCAACCCTGCCTAGTGGCTAAACTCAAGTTAGTTGTGTATATATAGTAGTACTAAAGGTCATTCAAGTCGCATATATATCTAAAGTTTCAATATATATATATATATATATATATATATATATATATATATATTAGGCATGCATGCATGCATCGAACCAACCCCATTACCACAAAAAGTGATTCCAATTAAGCAGCAAGCATGTTAACAAAACTGAATATTGGCTTAAATTAAATTAAAGGAATTGATGAAACCTCTAATTAAATTAAATTAAATTTGTTCTAACAAATTACCGAATTGGATTACGTACGTACAGGGAATGAATTAAAGTGCAGCTAGGCCTCGCCTTTATTAGTGATGGGATTTGAAAGAAAGATCAGAGGGACAGTACGTGATGTAATCTCAGCCATACGTACAAATGAATTCGATCGAGATGCTCAGCTCGAGGAGCTAGCTAGAGGACGTCCTTATCCAACATATATATATATATATATATATATATATATCAAGATTTAAAGCGTAAGGAAGCAATTAAAGATTGGGTCGTAATCGAAATCTTTTACAGAGGTTGGTGCTCGCCGCGTAAACCAGTGATCTTTCTTTCCTTTTTCTTTTTTTGCCATTAGTGAAAGACATGGTGTGTGTGTGTGTGTGTTCTTGATGAAACTCTCTCTCTCTCTTCAACTTTTGTTGACAAATTTAGCCAAGACAATATTTGATGGTGCATGTCGATCATGGCTAGGAGAAAAGCAATTAAAGCTTTTTTAACGTCGTGGTCCCTTTGTCTTGTACAAATAAAACTGGAAAACTTACACCTCGCGTGCCCTCTCTCAAATCATTCTGTCCACCATTAATTAATAACCTCTCTCGCTCCTTCCCTCCTGCAAGTATATATTCTCCGTACAATTTTATGTATGTCATCTTTTTATTCTTTTTTGTACTTCAAAACTTAATTTCTCTTTGATGACCTTATCCACATTGCATGTGTCAAGTCATATCCTCATCATCTGGTTAATTTGGAGGACCCTTTGATCATTTGTTCGGCCAGCTTACCGGCCTCAACTCAATAATATATCCACTCCCACGCTTGGCCTATGCAATTGGGGATTACCTTCCAAGCATTGATCACCACGATGAATTGCCTCGGGAGTAAACCGCAGCGCTGCAGCTACCACTTGAACTAACCCTTGTGATTTGAACTGATTTTTTCATGCATGCACCAAAAATCATCTTCATCAAGTCTTTGACCCACAATCACTGCCAGCATTATTTGGTAACTAATTAGGGAAAGCTTGGCTTGAATTACTCAGATTCCAAACCTCAAATATTGAAATTGGAAGAACTAACTTGTATTTTGTAGAATTTAGGAATAATTATTCTCAATAAAAACATACCATAATTAACAAACACATGTTCTATTTCACTGGTTCGTAGTTCAGAATCTTCAGAATTTGATATCCGACTGTTACAGCACTTCCAGTCTAGCTAGGGTCGTTGCATTGGTTTAATTTGTTGCTGATGAGATCGATTGAAGAAGACAACACTATAAAAGAGTACATATGCATTTAATGTGTGCAAATTGTCGTTGTAGGCAGAATCAATAATAATGAAGGCAAGCTAGGCAAGACTGCTTTTGGACAAAATGAGGCAAAGAAAAACATGCATGTGCAACTTAATTTTGTAACCAAAGATCGATCATTGCTCTAGCTAGTGCAGCTTTTCAGGTGACTCAGACCCAAATTAAACCATCTGCACACTCGAGCGAGGACCCCACATGCTCTCTCACCATTAATTCAAGGGTTGGTGTCGGAAAGGTAAAGGTCTAATGTACACACTATCTCTACATTATCTCTACACTGTACATTATCGTCCGATATTGTACGTACGTCCCACGACTTACTGGACTTTAATTTTGGTCATTCTCAATTCATACACAAATGTTGCATTTATCCAAAATTGAACATGTATATTAACACTCACAAACACTAGTTAGTTAGGCTTTATCGATCTCTACCACTCTAGGAACTAGGAAGAAGCAAACCAATGTATGAAGTTCCCAGAACAACAAAAACGTACATATTCCCTCGTTCCTAAATAATCGTCCGTCCTATATATTGACTGTTTGACTGGGTATACAGATTAAGAAAAAATTAATTGACTCTATTATAAATATATATTGGTATAGTTTGTACTTTCCTTTAATGTCATTGTTCGTGTGGTCATAATTAAAGTAGAAAGAAAAAGTAAATGTAAAGTTGTAAAGTTTTTTTCTTAAAAAAAAAAAAGTTTAGAAATAAGATTTTTTTTTTTAATTTTTAGAATGGATAAAAAATAAAAAGAATACGTAATAATTTTGAATTTAAGGAGTAGATATATACCGTACCATTGTTGGTTTAAACCAATGACATTTAGTATGCCTACTACTGTTTGTATGAGACGGAGAAATTAAGAAGGATCAATATCTATCCGCAAGTCCAAGCAAATAGAGTTTGTAAGCAACCATATATGGGCATTTTGGATACACGCACGTACTCCTCTGGAAATTGATATATATATATATATATATATAACGTCCACCATAATGATGCATTGAATAATGTCTAGCAAGAGTATATATTATAAATAAACAAGTCAGTCTGATGTACTAGTACTGTGTCGCACGCATAAAGATCCAACAACATTAATTGCAAAATAGATTAACAGCTACAAGGGTATATATATATATGCTCTCGATCGCCACAAAAAAGAGTGAACATATATAAAATTAACACATGGATATATATATATATTTCGCACATGCATGCATGGGGTTAAGCCTATTGTACTTGTCGAACTTCAAGTTTCTTCTTCTGCCAGAGACGATCAACTGCACTATGATCAGCATCTCCCTGCAATGTAAATAAGCACAAGAAGTATGAAGTAAATCAAGCATGAAGCAGCTGCGCATGCATACATAACTTAGTTCATGCCTTACAAACTAGCTAGGTTGCAAATTAAGTTATTAAAAGCTTTTTGACAAAACGTATATATAGATAACCTAGCTAGCTAGCTAGGGCCTTACAAACTTACATATATATAGTAGAGACAAACCGTTATATGTGCAATCTTATCGCTAACAATTTAAAAGCCAACTCTTAGAAGACTCAACTTTATGAGGGTAATTTTATTTTTTTTGACCAAAAACTTTATGAGGGTAATTAGAGAACCTCTAATTGGCAAACCCATGATTAGATAGGGATCATAAGAAAAAGGTTAACGGCATGCAATAGATCTGTTCACCAAAAGCTAGCATTAGCTATCTGTCAGTGCTACCTACAAGAACAGAAAGAAAATAACCCAGGCCGTAACTAATGATGCCTTGGTTGCTATATATGACAGCATCATACAGAGCATGTGGAAGAAAGGAGATGGGATCGATACCTTTTACTCAACATTCAATATTAACTTAAGAAAATAGCCAAATGTATATATACAGATATGGATGCAGCATCAACGAGCTAGAAAGATCTTGTGGGGGCACGCATACAGAACAATAATATATAGTAGCACCATAATATAAACTTGGGTAAATTCATGATCAAAGGTTAAGCTGTAGTGAATATCATATATAAAAACAAATTAAATTAACTACAATTAAGCTTGCGCGCAGACCTTAAAAGTGTCACTGCATATGGAATAAGTAACAGTTAAAAGAGCGGAAACTCAAAAAACATTTTCATTGTTTAAACAAGTTCATGTATCCTTTCCATCCCAGTAACACCCAAAAAAGACTAAAAGAATCATAAATAATCTTCTTTAAGAATCTTCCATTAGGCAAACAGGTATATGAACAAGGAATTCTTCGTTAAGTTGTAAGAGTGATTCTTTCATGTAGATACGTTATGAATCACCTATCAATACATCTGGCTTTCACTTTTTGAAAGATTACCTAGCATGGCACGAAGACATCTCTGGAAATAGATTGATAAGAAAATAACCTGTGCCCGGATAAAGCCACACAGGGCAAAGGTAGTGAACTGGCCAGTGTAGAGGCCATGCTCATGATCTACAGGCCCAATATTGATCTGCACCGATGATGCATGGTCCTTTGATGTAATTAGCCTATTTGTTGCTGAGCTGAAATGTCGCATATGAACAGTATTTAGGTTCACCTTGTCACGCCCCAAACCCACAGTAGGACCAATGGGCCAGGGGTGACCGGCCGCGGCCCACTAAAATGGTCTTGGGCTCCGCAAAGTCTTCCAGTACAATTGCGCAGCTCAAATCTAACAACTCCTTAAAAAAAAACTAAACCGCAAACAATGAGGCCCATCATCCTATTAATCCAATCAAGTCCAAATGAAGTTTCCAAAACAACAAATATTTAGGGAGTCAACAGCTCCTTACAAAACCCAAGTCTAATTGCACGAAACAAAAATTACACTATAACAGAAAACTCTCGAGCCATCCACTGAGTGGTTCCATGCCGTCACCGACATTAACGATCTGCAAAATGATAAGGGGTGAGCTCACAGCTCAGCAAGGTACTAACAACGCTATCTAGAGGATCAAACACGTATTTCGAAAATAATAATTCTATAAAAAGTCATAAAGAAGCATTTCAAATCACATTTTTCATAAACGACATTTAAAATATTGTTAAGCAAAAACATTTACTTTGAAACAAGTCAATGACACTACCGTCCCATACCGGTAGTATAACCAACTGTTTTGTCAAAAAAAATATTCACTAAGTTCAAACAATAATTTCCAAAAGACTTTCGAAATCAAAAGTTGGTCGAAGCTTGTCGATTACACCACCGTCCCATACCGGTGGCATGACCAACTACTCCGCTAAACAATTTCAATAAAGTTCCATGGTCTTTGTTGACTACGGCTACAGTACAACCCTGTAACACGGCGTCGATAATTGTCGCAATACAACCCTGTGACGCGGTTCGATAATGTAGCAAAGCATTTTATTTTTCGATAAAAACTAAGGGATGAAAACAAACTAGATAGAGTGGAAAGTCACTTAACTCGAATTCGATACAAGCTAGTTCAAAAGTCAAAATAGTACTTCCTCCCAATCACTATCAACGGCACCTAATTCCAAATACAACAATATTTGTTTAAATAACTTCTCAGAATACAAGGATCTCCTAGACAAATTTGCACCTAGGTGGGCCTGTTTGTCAATTTTCAGAACTTAAAGGTAGTTCTCAACCTTTTCATTAGTCTAGGCTTGAAAATATAGAATTCCAGGGGCTAACTAAACAACATCTAAACAGAGAGGATTCCAATATGGATAACTAAAGATATAAAGGGGGTTAATTGTAATTTTTTCATCTTCTTCACAAAACAAACCCAGCAATCACGCTGGTTTGTTTCAAGCTTGCTTCTTTTTTTTTTTTCTTTTCCGGCCGAAACCTCCTCAAATCCAAACCAAAAAATTTCCTTTTCTCATTAGCAAATACAATGGATTATATACCCCCAAAATTCCTACTCCAACGGTAAGTCTACTAGTTTAATTATAGTCAAAATATACATATATATATATATATATATCGACATTATCCCCAACAAGCATATTGTTCAATCCCAAAAGACTCACCTTCGAATAAAAATAGAGTAGCTCGAGCTCCCTTCTTTTCTGCACGCCCAGCAACTAGCCAAACTGATTCGCGACCACCCCGAACCCTCTGTTTCTCTCCTATGCGTTCTGGTTTTTTTTCTTTTCTTTTCTTGCAAAGAACCCAGCTTAGAAGTTTACCAGAGCTCTTATAGTATGTGCGCCGACCCTTCCTCTTTCTACCGGTAGACTCCCAATTACTAAGGAATTGTAAAACGACTCTCCCTCCATAACCGTTCACTTCTCTCTCTCTTCCCACGCAGAGAAATCGTTGCCCCTTCCTTACCCAACGGTTAGCATTATGGCTACTATTATAACTATTAAAATACAACATTATATTATTATTATTTTTTTATTATTATTATTTTCCAAATTTTTCGGGTTATCACTCACCTAGTTCAAAAGTAATGCAATTGATGCCAATCAAAAGAATATCTTCCTGGGGATGTAGAGATCCATGTTTTGTCCCTCCTCGTTCTGCATCTCGGCTGAAATTTCCGGAAGATAAATCAACCTAAGAACCTGTCACAAAACTAAATCAGTTATACCTCAGTAAATGCAAATATCAAGTAAACAAATGGTATCCTGCAAATCTAATACATACAATGTAGAATTAGAAAAAATATTGTCACAATTAAAGTTTCTTCGTACCAAACCTAACCAAGTTTGCAACAGTAAGCAGCAAGAAAATGGCAAACAGAAACTTCATAAATTTTATGCAGTCGCGCGCACTAATGCAAACAAGCTACGTCACTCACCCCACACTATTATTGTTATTGCTGCAGCCAGCACTACCACTAGTCATTTTGTGCGTGCATTGATGGATTCGGAGACATGCACACATGTTTTTTCCAACAATTCGGGATTACAATCCAAATCCCTATCTATCGATACACTCCTGAAAATTCATTTCAGCGTTTCATAACATCTTTGGAGAGCATATCCCTTGTGTTTGTTTTGGACCATTTGCAGGAAGAGAGATGACATCGCATTTGAGAATGTAGGTTGAAAGCTTCCAGCTACATATATACATTATTTTTTAGAATATGGAGATGATGCATGCCAGATTCCATAGAATTTTTTCTGGAGTTCTTAGACAGCTTTAGTTTAACGTAGTTTCATTTTTGCCTGGGTATACCTCTAGTGTAGAAAGACAAAAACTACTTCACCAAAAAAAAAAAAACATTTTCATAAATGCAACCATGCTATTCCTCTTCTACACCCATGGCATAAATACTTGCATTTCATCTATATATGGAAGACCTATATAACTTGCACTCCTGAAGAAATCGTCTCTTTGACACAAAACACATTTGATATGAACTAGAACCCACTAGACAAAATAGACAAGAATAAGATGCACTAACTTGTGAAAATGAGATACAAAAAGAAGAGAGAAATAACTATTATGCAGACCACAAGATAAATAAGCTAATCCCAATCAATTTTTTCAAATTATAAGCATTTAATTAAACTTATATAAAACTGTACGAACGAAGTTCCAAGGTAATAAATTATTGATGGCATCTTATCACAAATTAATAGATAGCATCATTATTAAGGATAAAAAGGGATAAAACATTTTCGGCCCTTGGGCACCATCAAAGAATCAGATACTAAAACAAAAGGATAGGAATCCAGATTTCTAGCAGGATGCATATAAACGTACCAGAGAAACATTACCTCACACCTCGCTTACAACCCACCTCTTGCAATGACTATATATATATATATATATATGCCAATGTTTTCAAGTACGTTCAGTTTGCCCTCCGTCCCATTCACCCCATCCATATCGCTTTTCCTATCAAGTGTTTACTATAGATCATACACACCTCCAAAACTGCAGCATGAACCAACAGTTTAGAAATTATACCATCTCTCGATCTCATCTTCAAATTTTCCCACAACTTTTTCATCACATAATCATCATCGTAATTTTAAGTCATACTTATCTGTCCAGGGATGCATACGAACAAGTTGAAGTACCCTCAAATTAATAAAATAAAATTAGTTGGTTGAGTTAAATAAGCTAAATAATCATTTATGACCTTTTTTTATTTGAAAACCCTAAAATACCTTTTTTTTGAACTACTCAAGGCGTAGTTTAAACGACTCAATGGTCGTTTAAACAAGTAATTTAAAAAACTCAAAGGTATTTCAAACAACTCAAGGGTCGTTCGAACAAATCATTTAAACAATTGTTGTTTAAACGATTCACGGAGTCGTTTAAACGATTCACAGAGTCGTTTAAATGATTCACGGGTTTTTCATGGCAGTAGAGAGATAGAGAGACAAAGATAGGGCTTTCATGGCTGTAGAGAGATAGGACATACCAGACCCATGACAGTAGCAAGAGGAGAGAGGCGAGGGAGACGATGTGGTTCAGAGACGAAGGAAGAGGGTGACGATGTGGTCAGAGATCGGAGGGGGAGGAACTATGGTCAGAGATGAGGGGGAGGCGTGTAGTTTGAGAGAGAGGGAGAGACGGTGGTTTGGGAGAGAGTGAGACAATTAGGTTTTGAGGGCCTTACGGGGTATTTTAGGAAGTTTGTATCAAATTTTAGTTAAAGGCCATAAAAGATATAAGATCGGGACAAAAGTTTGTACTTGATATATACCACTTTTTTTTTTTTAAAATTTGAGCAAAGCCCTAACTCAATTGTCTCTGATGCGGGCGAAAGACGCTTTCGTTTTACTTATCATAAACCTATCGACTAACTAACGTTAATTAAATTCAAGCTTTTAATTATATGTATATGACTTATCAAAAAGATGTTTGATGTTGTTGTCGTTGCTGCAGCATTTGGCTTTGTGATGAGAATGTAGCTTTAATGCATTTTTTAGCAAAGCAAAGAGCGAGTATTCTATATCGTATTCGTAACAAGTCATGGTCGAGTCTTGTGAAATGTAAAAGAGATTGGAAACCAAGTTACACTACTTCTACGTAATGGGTAAATTCCCCCCCTCCCCTCCCCCAAAAGACAGTTATTTGTTGGTGACTAGTTTTAGTTTTATGAAAGAATTGTTGCATAATTCTATGAGTTCTCGATTAATCATTTCATCTTTTGCCTTTCAAATATTGATGTATCAATGTGTGATTGATCTTGAAAAGCCCCATATACTTGGCCTTAAGAAGTAATTTTACCATTACATATATATTAGTTAATGGTCAACCTCGATATATTTAATTTGAGATCCTTGTATTAATCTGGTTCTCTATTTTACATTAATAGATGTCAAACCTGATTACTAAGAAGGGGATGCGAACGTAACATTTATATGGACCCCCTCATTTATGTTCCCCAATTCTTAAGCCTTTACAACTTTTTGTAGACTGACTTCTAATTAAAATTGTTTTGGAGAGGATAGTGTAAGTCTTCTTTGTCATTAGTTGACACGAGGATCGTGGTAGCAAGGGGAAAGGAAGGTTTGCATTCATTTCATCTAGGAAGAAAGGAAGGTTTGCACTCATTTCATCTAGGAATTCTGCTCAACTAACTTGACAACATAGTCTTTACGGGCACTACGATCTAAATCAAAGAGCGATCATGGGTGTTAGTGCCTGTCTTCTGAAAGATTTTCGTTCACAATTCTGGTAACCTTTCAACAGTACAGAGGCCATTCCGTTATTATTTTTAAAAGAGGGGTGCAACTGTGATTTTGGAGAAAATACGGAAAATTATGGTCCCACGTCCTCAGTAAGGAAAGAAAGGCATTAACTGTAATGGATAAACCGGATTTTTTCTGGCGCCTAGAATTTCAATGGCCGTAGCAAACCTCGCCCTGCACCACCGCCACCACTTGTTCATCTCCCCGTCAAAGTCCACGTCATCACCACTATGGCTTCCCGGCGCAAAACCCACTTTGAATTTCTCAAAGAGGTCACTCTTTTCACTCATCACCTGCTCTTCTTCAACCTCGTCCTCTCCACCTCCATCCTCGCCGCCGGAGGTCAGTCCCGAGACAGCCGAGTCATGCGTCAACTTGGGTCTATCCCTTTTCTCCAACGGCCGGGTACTCTCAATTGTTCTTTTTGAACACTGCTCTGCTCATCTTTACCGAATTTGATGATTTATTATTATGATTTTGTGAATTGGGTTCATTGAATTCTGGGATTATAACACAATTTGGTAAATGAGTTTCTGTATGTTTGGGGAAATTTGGTAACTTTTCTACTAACTTACTGCTCATTGGGTATGAAACAATCATGATTCCGTTCCAAGCTAATTGAACTATAATGGAATAAGATTTGTACTAAAAGTCCAAAATTCCATGAGTGGAATGACCATTTTGCGTACCAAATGAGCACTTAGGGTCTCTGTGGGTCTGAAACTGAAAAAGGAGAGGAAAGTGAGGGTGAGAAATTTTTGTCACATCTGAAGGCTGTATGCCAAAAAGTTTAATACGGTTGTGATAAAACACTATGCAGGTTAAAGATGCACTTGTGCAGTTTGAAACAGCACTTACTCTAAATCCTAATCCGGTGGAGACTCAAGCAGCCCTTTATAACAAAGCCTGCTGTCATGCCTACAGGTAGGATTTTCAAGTTTCTTGTAATTTCTTTTGTTGTTATGCTGTGTGTATAATAGATTAGTAAATATCGACTCACTATCCCTCTAGTTTAGATGAATTAACTTGTTAAATGTCTGAATTTCTGGCTCTTACATGGTTACCAGACAGATTGCTGGCATTGTTAAAGTATGTAAACAAAACCCTGTAAAAGTATGTTAGTTAGATCAATATATGCATCATTGTAAGGATATTCAAGTTGATGTATACTTCTAATTTCTCTTTCGAGGAAGAGGGGAGGGAAAGGAAGCTGCTGATTGTCTGCGCACTGCTCTTAAGGAATATGACCTCAAATTTGGAACAATCCTTAATGATCCAGACTTGGCCTCCTTTAGAGCTATGCCTGAATTTAAAGAATTGCAAGAAGAGGTTTTCTGCTCTCTTTAAATTTTCATGTTCTAGAACATTTTGTTTTTACGTTGTCCCGTTGAATTGTTCGATCTTTATTTGGGTTTCATAAAAATCTTGCTTGAAAAGGTTACAAGGTGGCGTGAAAGTGAAATATGTATTAGAATGTTTCATTAGACCTTATATGTAATGAGTATTTTGTGTATCTACAGGCTAGGCTAGGTGGGGAAGATATTGGCTATAGTTTCCGAAGAGACCTTAAACTCATCAGTGAAGTCCAAGCACCGTTTCGTGGGGTTAGAAGATTCTTCTATGTGGCTTTTACTGCAGCCGCAGGAATCTCATTGTTCTTTACTATACCTAGACTTTTTGTTGCAATCAGAGGTGGAGAGGGTGCTCCTGACATCTTGCAAACTGCCGGAAATGCTGCAATCAATGTTGGAGGTAAAGAATCTACGGATGTTTAAGAAACTGAACTTGGCACTTAGGCTTGTCTAAGGTTTGAGCTCGGCTCATCCGTAGCTCGTTTCGTGCAGTAATGCCGTCAAGCTCAAATATAGTCTCCTTGACTTGAGAAATTCTTGAGCTCAACTAGAGCTTGATTAAAAAACAAAAGAGCCGAGTTTGAACACTAGAAACTTGCTTGGCTCGGCTCGTTAACTGCCCTAGTCTAATCCGTTTAGCTTATATATTGAGGTATCTTATATTAGAGATGGAGCCTGATCTCACATGACAATATCTGACATGAGACGCGGAAGAGAGGAACTGAGACTAGGGTTTTAGAGACATCGATGTAATCCTGAATTTGATATTGAAATGAGAGACCCGATCATCCTGTGAGGATGCAGTCTGTTTTGGCCGAACCTTGATAGATCCTTGTTTTCTTTCTTTCTTCATTGTTAATTTCCCATATAATTGTAACATTTTTTACTGTGTAACACGATTGGTGATCTATGCAAGTTAAAGCTATTGCTAAACATCTACTCAGGCTTTTTCTGAGAATGACTAAGCATTGAATCAGCCATCTGCAGGTATTGTAGCCTTTGTGGCATTATTTTTTTGGGAGAACAAGAAAGAGGAGGAACAACTTGCACAAATAGTAAGAAATGAAACCCTATCACGGTTGCCTTTGCGACTTTCGACAAATCGGGTTGTTGAACTTGTGCAATTACGAGACTCTGTGAGGCCGGTTAGTATATAAACCTTTTCCTGGATTGGATTATTGCTTTTGTATATTGCTTGGACTCATAAATCTCTGCTATTGTGAAGTATTTCAAAAACTCATAATTCTGACCAAAATACCGGCCTACCATCATCAAACTTTTGTCCCTAGATTGCAGCCGCTTTCTGAAAAATCAAACTTATGACCAGGTTTGGCAGGTGAAATACAATTAGGTCGGGTTCGGATACAATCACAGGGAAAAGAATGTCTCTGTCAGAATCTTCACTTAAAGTCTCATTACATCGCAAAAATGTTTAGTGGTATCATCAGCTGACGTGGTGGTCCAAAAGGGCCGGAACCAGTTGGAGGTCACCAAGACCTCCAATTTACTGAGGTGGACACTTTTTTCAAAGGTTAAAAAAC
This sequence comes from Platycodon grandiflorus, assembly GCA_016624345.1. Taxonomy (NCBI): domain Eukaryota; kingdom Viridiplantae; phylum Streptophyta; class Magnoliopsida; order Asterales; family Campanulaceae; genus Platycodon; species Platycodon grandiflorus. The sequence goes on along the minus strand of CM028366.1, from coordinate 3,311,019 downwards.
TGGATCAATAATTCAGGGGTTCATTTTCTGAAAAAGGTGTCATCCTCAACAATTTAGTGATTTCCTTTCATTCTGAGCCACTACATCAGCTCATGACATCGTGGTTAAGGACGATTAAATATTTTCTGCATTACATCTGCCACCGATTCCAAGAATCTTTGGCTTTGAATAGGATTTGCCGTTTTCTGGTTGTTATAGTTCTAGTGGCAAGACATTTGATGTGGATTCTGTTGATTCAGGTTATATTGGCTGGGAAGAAAGAGACTGTCTCTTTGGCCATCCGGAAGGCCGAGAGGTACCGAACTGAGCTCCTTAGACGTGGCATTCTTTTGGTTCCTGTTATTTGGGGTGAAGTCAGGGCACCAAAATTTGAGAAGAAAAGATTTGGCCGTCCTACAAAGGCAGCTGCTTCTCTTCCTTCTATAGGGGTAAGATTGAGAAAGTCTCACATATGATTGATATATGACTTGCTAATAGGACTTCATACTGTAGGGAATCATGTTCATGTCAAAATTTGATCAGTTACCTTTTGTTTATTCATTGACGCTATCTGATGGCATCTTGCTAGGAAGATTTTGAGAAGCGTGCTCTGTCAATAACTGCACAGTCGAAGTTGAAATCTGAGATTCGGTTCAAGGCGGAGGTGGTTTCACCTATGGAGTGGGAAAGGTTGGTGTTATGCTGTTTTCTGTTTTTCCGCATCTTTTTGAACTGCCCATATTTTTATGGATGATTATGTTTCCATTAATTGATTTTCAAATGGAATAATAGAAACTTGAATCATTCTTTTTGACTCTATCCTTTAACATGGTGGTTTTTTTCCCTGCACTTTCTGACAGTCTATTATTTGTTTTCAATGGATTCAGGTGGATAAGGGATCAACAGATATCTGAAGGAGTTGCTCCGGGCGAGGATGTCTACATAATACTGCGTTTGGACGGTCGAGTTCGAAGATCCGGAAAGGTCAGTGGTCATAACAGAACACATAGGGTCACTTTGACTCTTCATTCTTATTTCTTTACCGTATATGGTCCATATCATTGGCAAATTTGCTTGTTTGGTGCTAGCGAACAATTGGCACAGGAAAGCTAATTATGGAAGTAAATACAGACATTCTCTGTTATAAGACTGCTTTTGTTACAGAAACACATGAACTGTTGTTGATGTTTCTATTTTCAGGGCATGCCTGATTGGCAGCAAATTGTGAAGGAACTGCCACCAACGGAGGCGTTGCTAAGCAAACTAGAAAGATAGCATGGTTTACTAGGATCATCTACCGTTTGTGGATTCGAGAAGAATCCGTTGCTCTTACGAGGTTCATCTCTGTTATCCTCCTCGATCTCATAAACCCCGTTCCGTTCCACCATTCATTGAGCCATGGCAAGTTTGTTCTTTCATCAAAACTAAAAATCCGGTTCTCAAGAACAGATGTCATCTCACAAGGCATGACCTGATATAGTTCCTGCCTCAGCTCTTTGAAATGGAAATACAGATATCTTACTTGTCCTTGAGTAGGGTACACTGGATCGATCTCAAGAACTAGAAATGAACTTATCGATACAAATGACTGACGACGGCACCTTTACTTTTTTTTTTTTTTTAATCTTCGATGCCTCCTCATCTCATATACATCCATACATATGGTCTTATTTATTTCAATTTGGTTCTAGGGAGGGGATCTTGATATTGCAGCGGCAACTTTATTTGTTTGGAACCCACCCTTTTGAGTGACCTCAAAAACATACAATGTCGAAAGTTAAAAATAGTAATTCGACCAAAAAGTTCACTATTTATTTTTTAAAAGTTGATCCGAAAATCTCAAAAGTAAATCTTTTGGTTGGAATGAAGGAAGTAATTGTTAAACAACTCAAAAGTAAATAAATTCTTTTTTAAATCTCTCCCCTCCAATTCCAAATGAAATGAGATTGAAATTTACGACTAGATCTTGGCCATCAGCACTCATTTCATGCAAGAGGCAATTGTACGGTATAACTTAGAATGCACGATATTATTTATAACATCAGTTAATACCAAAAATTTTGAGGATAAAGAACAATATATATACATTTTCGTCATATATTCTGTTCAATCCACCACACCAGTATAACTGTCATAAGATTTGGAAGTTGACTTTGAGAGAGAGAAAAAGTTTCTCTCTAACTTGGTATGTTTTTGACATTTGAGAAAGCATGCATATCTCATGGACTTTGAAACATTCCTTCTTTTCTATTTACTTGAACCATTTTTTTTTTTTTTTTACATCTCCAAATAAGTGTCTTATATTTTATTATGAGACGTCCTAAAATAATTGTCTTTTTCTTTAAAAAAAAAAAAAAGTTTTCTTAACTAAATTGTCAATATGAGATAGAGAACGTACGTAATAGGTTTCATCAATTAATTTGACACCATTAAAAGATCCTTGAGTATTAAAAAAAAAAAAAACTTTAAGAGTCAAATATATATATATTTTTTAATATTTATTCATTCATATACAATCAATAGAATAGAAGACTCTTATTTTAAGATAAAGAAGTAGAATATTTTTGTTGTTTTATTATTTTAAAATAAAGAGTCAATAAATCATTTTCGAGGGTAGGTTTTGAAGATGTCATATGTTTGTGAAATCCAACTTCTGGACAGCAATGAGAACACATTTGAACACTTTAAAAAGAAGAAAACAAGAAATAAAAATCATTACCCCCTAACAAACTTTATTGAATAATACCAACTCCTAATCTTCTTCTTCTTCTTCTTCTACTACTTCATCTTGTAATTTATTCTTTTTTGGGTTAGGTTTTGTTGTTGTTGTTAGAATATTAATTAATTTACTTTGGTCATTAGCACGAGAGTGAGTACAAGACGACTATTCAAGGGTGGTTGTACTTGTTCATATCCTAAGTGGCGTTAATTACAATAACACCCATCATTCTCCATCTAAATTACTCTTTCTTTCCTGTTTATTTATTTTGTTCATGATCATGAATTAAAATAATTACATAATTGGCTATCGAGGTAGTAGTCCTAATTTACATTATGTACATGTATGCTGAAATAAACTTCTTGATTCATATATATATATACACACACACTTGAAGCATACCCGTACAAAAATAATAACTCAATAACCATACATTTTATTATTTAGCGTTTCAATAAATTATACATTTTATATTGTTTGTAATAATTGAAGAAAAAATAAAATAAAAATATAAAGAGAAGATGGTAAAACTAAAGAAAGAGAAAATAAAAAATAAAATCTTAAATATTGTATAAAGAATAAACCAATAGTGTCTAGATAAGTAAGGCGAGAATAGCAATTTTCATAATTATAATTTTGTGGCGCGCATACTTGTTGAAATACACCGTCAGTTTTTATTGGGGAAGAAGACCGGGGCTCCAAGGATCAACACGTGGGCGGGTGGGTGGCCCATTAGGATACGGTTGGTGTCTCTGTTTGAGTTTCCATTGATTTTGAAAATCGGATCATTGGCATTGCACTTCTTGAGATTGGATTTACTCAAAAAAAAAAAAAAAAAACCCGAAAAGTAAGTAAGTATTTAAACTAAGGAAAGAATAGGTGGATCTGCCTCGCTTTCTGGTCCATTTTAGAAGTAACAATCATTTTTTCCTGATCCGACTTGAATGTGAACCAATCTCTATGATATTATGCCATGTTGATCATAGGGATAGGGATGTTATATCCTCCAAAATAAAATACTTACTCCCTTCCCGGATAAATGTTCCTACTTAATATTTTTATTTTGGGATGTTCCAACTAATGTTCCTAAAGACTTTTAATCTACCTATTCTCTATCATTCTTCCTAATATATCCTTAAAGCTTCATTTAATATAACACATCCCAAGGAAACTCAATTATTTAAAATAGTTTAACTCAATTAATGTTCATGGGTATTATGGTCAGAACACATTTTACAGCATATCATTAATTATGTTGCTTAATTCCTGTGTTTTATCCACTAGAAACATTTATCCGGGACGGAGGGAGTACATCCGTCCCAAAATAATTATCGTTTTAGTAATTTACACACAAATTAAGAAAACTTTCAAAAAAAACTGATTTACCCTTATTTAGATTTATTTATTGTAAATAAGTTATAGGGGTATTTTTCTCTTTCTCTTCTTACCAACTCTCTTTAATGAGAGTAATAAATAAGGACAATTTTGGTAAAATATGGTCAAATGTTTCTTGAAATCTTATAACGACAATTATTTTAGGACAAAATTTTTTTTCTAAAATGACAATTATTTTGGAACGGAGGTAGTACTCCAATAGAGATGTTAAATAAAGTTGTTTGGAGATCTTTGTTTATTGGCTTAATTCTCAATTTCATCACTTTATTATTGCAAAAGGTTCATTAAGCTCACCCTACAATTTTTTTTTCACAGTTTAATAAATTTGAGAGGTACTAAATGACACCCCCATTTATGCTAAATGACACCCCCTCTGGAAAGTGACTCTTTTGCCCCTCACTTTCAACTTAAAAAAACGCAAAAAGCCCCCTGTACTTTAAAAAAAAACTGAAAAATTGAAGGACCGCCCAGACTAGGTGGTCTTATACTAACGGATCCGTTAAAAAAAAATTTTAATTTAACCCCTTCAATTCAGAGTTTCGTTAAAAACTTAACGGAATCGTTAAATTTTTAACGGCAGAATAGGAGGACCGCCCCTCGCTAGGGGTTTAATGCAATTACACCGCCCACCCCTGGGGGTTTAAAATGTTTAAACCGCCCACCCTTTGGGGTTTGATTTTTTTTTTTTCAGTTTATATAATTATTAATATATAGATAATTTTATATAATTATTAAAAAATAATTATTAATATATAATTTTAGTTTATATATATATATATATATATAATTTTCTATAATTATTAATTTATGTATATAATTTTATATAATTATTAATATATAATTTTTGTTTATAATTTTAGTTTAATATATAATTTTATAAAATTTAATTAATTATTAATATATAATTGTATATAACTATTAATATATAATTTTATTTTATAATTTTAATTTTGAAATTAATATTATTGTTGATTTAATTAGTAATATATTTATAAACTAAAATTTGCTCAAATTAATATATAATTTTAGTTTAATATATAATTTTACATAGTTTAAAATCGTTTAATAAATATATAATTTCAAATGATGTAATTTTATTTTATAATTTTAATTTATAATTTTAATTTTGAAATTAATATTATTGTTGATTTAATTAGTAATATATTTATAAACTAAAATTTGCACAAATTAATATATAATTTTAGTTTAATATATAATTTTACATAATTTAATTTTAGTTAATATATAATTTCATATTATTTAATTTAAGTTTTTAATTTAATATATTTGTTTATTTAATAGTAATAAATTATAATTTTATTTATAAAATACATAAGGGGTGATTTATAATAATTAATGAAACATAAAGGTTAAAACTATAAATATAAACTTTTCTAATCATTAAGGGCATAATAGTAATTTTACCAAAAGGGGGTGTGATTTAGTATAAAATAATAAAAGGGGGGGTGTGATTTAGCACCTATGATAAATGTATTTTACAAAAAGTATCACATTAGTCAATCCGTCTGATTTGCTGTTAACACATCTTAATTTTTTTAAAAAAACTCAAAATTACTCTTAGTATTACCATGTGCTAGTCATGTGATCTCTTTCCATCACCTTCACCTCAGACGAAACACCACCACCACCACCATTACCACCACCACCAAACCCATTACTCCATGAGATCTAGGTATTTTGGGAACTCAAAAATGTAATTTAAGGCAAAGATTAAAAAAAAAAAAAAAAAAAAACCCATACCTTTTTATCTCTTTACTCAAGATATAGGACAAAGCAAATAATCTAAAAAATGTAATTTTAGAGAAAGATTAAAAAAAAAAAAATTTGCTATTTACACCCCAAAAATTACTTAGTACACCATATTACTAAGTACACTTCACCCCCAATATTTTCAACCCCCCAAATATGCTGAGTACACCCCCTTAATTTTATATTTTAACATTACCAATATTTTTCCCAAAATTAACTAAAATTTACTAAGTACACCCTACCTCAAACAAAACACACCCCTTCCTCCTCCTTCCCCCCACCCCTACACCACCGCACCCAACCCAGTCCGCCACCTTCCTCCTCCTTCCCCTCCCCCCCACCACACACACACACACACACACACAAAATACCACACCAACCTTTTTTTTTTTTCCACCTTCTCCACAAAACCTACCCCCTTCCTCTTTTTTTTTTTTTTAAATGATTCGTTCAACACTATGTTACCGAACAATCATAGGAGTGTTCGGCAACCCTACCGAACATCACTATGAGTGTTCGGCACCCCTACCAAACATCACTATAAGTGTTCGGCACCCTTACCGAACAATTTTAGGTGTGTTCGGTAGGGCTGCCGAACAGTAATGAAATTTTTTAAATTTTTTTTTACCTAAAAAAAATGGTGGGCATTTAAGTTAAAATTTATAATGGCATTTTTGTAATATATAAGAGGGGTGTACTCAACAAATATTTGGGTGTGAATAGTAATTCTCCAAAAAAAAAAAAAAAACTACCTTTTTATCTCTTTACTCAAGACCGAGGACAAAGCAAATAATTCAATCAATCAGTACACTTGTTGATTATGGATTTGGTCAGAGAAATCAAAGAAACGAAGTGGACACGAGCTGCTTTGTAAATTGTAATGGTGGAATCAAAATCATGCGATCTTAATCTCACTATGGATGCGGCAGTGAAAGGGAAGAAGAATGAAGGGGATGTGGAATCTTCACCCCAATGTCATAGATTTCATAAAGACCCGGGCAGGCTCTCATTCACAACAACCTTTGGCTCAAGCACACCTGTCTTCTACCTAGAACCTTGACCGGCCTATTAGAAGCTTTCTGGGGCAAAGGGGGGTCGGAGATCTTTCAAAGTGGAGGGATTGTCAATCTTTGGAATAGAAAGAATAAGGGTGTTTCGTTGATTGGAAGATTAGAAAATCAGAAGTGATGGAGGAGAGGATCGGCAGGCGGGGAGGGATTCGCAATTGGAGGTTATTGATTATGGATCTGGTCGGAGATCTTGTGATACTGAAGAGAGGGAGGTAATGATGGTGGTGGGGATGGTGGTTACTGTTTGGGGAGAGAAAAATTGGGGAAAAGATGAAGATGATATTGGTTAATATGATTTTTTTTTTTAATTATTAGATTATAAAAAAAATTATATAATTTTTTCTTACTCATTGTTTAAGAGTCCACGTGCAACGTACACACCACAACTAAAGGGCATTTTAGTCTTTTCACAATATTCCATCAAACAAAACTAACGGCGTTTAATTTTTGAACCAAATTGATACATTTTGTAAAGTACAGTTGTTAAAATGTGAAAAAAAAATATTTTGTAGGGTGAGCTTAGCGGACTTTTTGCAATAGTAGAGTGACTAAATTGAGAATTAAGCTTTGTTTATTCGTAATTTAATTTGGAGTAGTGCTATTAACTCAAACTTCCTCTTAATACAATCATTCTCCTAATACATCCACTATTAAATTTTTACACTAACCTAATTTCTTAATACACTACCCCTATGTTTTCTATTTTACCCCTTTCTAAAAAATTTCTCTTTCTTTCTCTTTTTTTCTCAACCTAAACCCTCCCTTTTTTTCTCGGACCTAACCCACAACCCCCCTCCCCCAATCCATACGCAGGAGTAGAAGAAATAAGGAAGAAGAAGAAAGAAGGAAGAAGAAGGAAGGAAGAAGAAGGAAGAAGAAAGAAGAAAGAAAGGAGAAAAATTGAAGAATAAAAAAGACTCTCCCTCCTCCGAATCCATCTGTGTTCCCCTCCCTCCTTCCTACTTTCTCTTTTTTCTTCTCCTCCCTCCCATTTAAAAATTTCCCAAACATTTTTTTTCTGACTATGGTTGATCGAAGAACCGAATGTTATTCAGTTAAGGCTAGCCGAACAACACTAAGTTGTTCGGTCAACCATGGTCGAACAAGAAATCTCTGAATTTTTTTTTAAGAAAATGGTAGGCTTGGGGGAGGGGAAGAAAGAGAGAAGGGGGAGGGGAGGGGAAGAAGGAAAGAAAGGAGAAAAAAAGGGGCGTGGAGAACAAAGGCGACAGAGGGAAAAAGAAGAGAAGAGAGAATGGAGAAGGGAGGGAAGAAGGAAAATTGAGAAAAAAAAAAAAAAAAAGGAGGCGAAGGAGAACATAGGTGGCTTAGGGAGAGGGATAAGAAAGAAGAAAAGAAAAATAATAGGGTAAAGGGTATTGGGGTCTTTCTACAAAATGACATTTTTGTAATTAAAATTAGGAAGGTTTATTTAGAGGGATTGAGGGTGTTAATAGCCCCCCTTCTTTAATTTGACTCCTCCCTTTTCATGCACTCTCATAGTCATAGCCAACCAAATATATCATATACTCTCTCCGTTCCACCCAAAGACTCCTCCCTTTCCACGCACTCTCATAATCATAGCTAACCAAATATATCATATACTCCTTCCGTTTCATCCAAAGAGTCCACGTTTAAAAAATCTAATTATTAATTAGAAATATATAAGTAGCATTGGAGTTGGTTATAATTACAAAAATACTTAAGCATATTCAACATGTTTATACCACATTTGGAGGATATAGTTAAAAAGTTTATGGAGAGTGAAAACATAAGTTTAGAAAGTGAACTCTTAACATGAAACATCCAAAAATAGTATAGTTGATTCTTTACCTGGAACGAAGGGAGTATGTATGTATGTATGTATGTATGTATGTATGTATGTATGTATATTCTCAATTCAATTTAACTTTAGTTTTAATTATTCGGAATTGGCTATGTAAATCATTTTCCACAGTTTGTGAATCAAGTTAACAAAGTTTGAACATGATTTCAGGCTTCATGAAATACATGAATTAACTCATACTCGAGTCAAATAAGCTTGATTTGATTGTTCAAAAATTAACCAATTACGAATATTCAAATAACTTCAATTTGTGGAAAATTTACCTAAATAACTACGTTGTTAAATCAATTTATACCGTTTTAACTCATAGCTTGTCAATAAGCTTGAGCATATCTCTGCTCTTGATTAAGAGTCGAGTTTTAACGTAGGTTGTTCAGCTCAAGTCAAGTCCAGTCCAAGTTCAATTCATCAACTCGCTTAGCTCCCTACTTATGTACAAGAGTTATTAATCTAATACATTAAAATAAAGATCTATATATATATATATATATATATATATATATATATATATATATATTTGTGGCGATGGCGCTGCTAATTTGGTAGCAATTGGGCTCGATTGCATGAATAGAATAAATGCACTTGTAAGCTGTCATTTCGTTATCAACTGAAAATTTGATAATCCTTTATTATTTTATTTGGGGAAAGAAAAGAAGGTTGTTTTGAATGATCAACATTTTAATATTATGAGATGCCAAAAGTATGACCAACTTAACATAGGTTGGAATGGGACCAAACTCAAATTCATCTACGCACTCAAATACAAGAAACACCGGTGCATGCTAATGGGGGAAAAATAAATTAAATAAAAATCAAAAGAAGAACAACTACACTACTTTTTATTTATTTATTTTCTTTTACCATTTTTTGGATTTCACTTTCGAAAAAGTTTCAAAAATAAGTCCTATCATACAAAAGCTTTGGTAACGATAATAAATCAACTAACTCCAATATATGTATATAAATACAAAAAACTAGAGATTTTAGATGCATTAACAATTTGACACAGAGAACCACAAAAGGGACACTCACATGTGAAAAAATAACCGATCAGTCCCAAGACAACCTCTCTAGCTAGCTAGATGCACCAACTCAAGACCAACAATCTCGTTATAGCTCACACCGAGCTAGGATCAAGGGTCATAGACCAAGTCAACTTAATATAGAATGAATCACTAGCTTGATTGTTAAGCCGGTCTCATCACTACCATAGCGACCACCACCATAGGAATGACGGTTATATCTCAACCTCCCACCTCTCCATTTTACATGAGATTGGTGGACATTTATCCGCGCTCTTGTCCTATGCACGATAATAGAATTTCCCATTTTGTCAAAATGTATCTTTCAGTTTAATTGAAGGCATTTACCATGATGTAATATCTTACTTTTTATACGGCACCCAAACTAGAATGTGGTAGGTTGTCACACCGTGTTAAATATTTTCATGCTATAAATATGAACATTCCAATTACAATAAACAAAATAGAAAGTTGAAAAAGTAGTGGCCATATCGTAAATAACATGAAAAACCAATGCCATTTTCCTAAATCTAAAATTACTTAAGAGGGCCTGCAGCCCGCCCGCTCTCTTGTCTTGTTAAACCAAACAAACATAAGAAAAAGTCTTTTATTCCTTCGGAGAAGAAAACCCTGCCGAACAACAACAACAACAATGGCGTATTCCTCTCTCCTCAACCTCATAGCAATCTCCGCCGTGTTCTTCACCTTCATCGCCTTCACAATCTCGACTTCCACCGTCGACGCTAGTGTCATCGGCGGCAGCGACCAGTTCGGCTGGATGTCAACCAAACCGGCCTGCACGGGATCAATTGCAGAGTGCATGGCAGGGGGCGAATTCGAGATGGAGTCGGAGAGTACCAGGCGCATATTAGCGACCTCCAACTACATAAGCTACGGCTCGTTGCAGGGGAACACTGTTCCGTGCTCGCAGAGAGGTGCGTCATACTACAACTGCCAGTCCGGTGGTCAGGCTAATCCGTACCAGCGCGGTTGTAGCACTATTACGCGTTGTCAACGTTGATTCTCTCTCTCTCTCTCTCTCTCTCTCTCTCTGATTTCATTTGCATGTATGATAACAATATGATTGTGTATGGTGTTAATTGATGAGGTAGTTGAACATTTGGTTTTTATGATCAGGATTATACCAATTTATTGCTTTTAATTTTGTAATATGAATTTGAAATATTTTTGGGGTGCCAATAATAATGTTTAAAGGTCTCTTGCAACTTGGAAGTTAGAGGATTGTTATACAGCTGCATACAGTTTTATTCCGGTACGTTAACTGTATTGGTTTCAATTGGCTTGAATTGAACTTGTTTACTCTGGTATGTTGAACATCTATTCAATTTATTGTTTTGGTACAGGATTTGAATTTTCTATTCTGTACATTTTCACTCCATTATATATATATGTTGAGCTTCTGTTCAGTTCACCGTTTTGATCTTCCGATCTTACATTTGTTTTTTTAACCAGTTTTAATTTTCAAAGATTTTTGTTGTTAGCTACAGCTAGTACTCCATCCGTTCCCAAAATTATCGTCATGTTTGACATTTTTTTTTTTTATCAAACAAGATATTTTTCAAATGCTAATTTAACTTTTATTATTTATTTTTTCTAAGATCATAAAACACACTTCGTAGTATTTTAAAAGTACTACGAATTACGTGTTTTATGATTTTAAAAAAAATAAAAATATATATATATATATATGTCAAATTTGCTATTGAAAATATCATGTTTGACCATAATTTAAGAAGAGAGGGAGTATGTTTTTTTCTTCTTATCAAATTTATTGAATGAAGTCTTAATTATTATAGTCATATACAATAATTGTGTTGTGGAGACTATATTTTTGGTTTGGGATGCTAAAATTTGATGGATCAGGTAAGCTTCTTTTCTATCTTTTCCTTACCAATGACTTGGAAGATGGGGTATATAATTAATATATTTATTTAAAATTTAATTTTAATATTATATGAAAAGTTTGTAAAACGAGAGAGTTGAATTGGATCAATGATCCAAAGCATTGTTTTATTTGCAAGAAAAGTAGATGTGAGCTTACCCACCCGACAAACTGGAAGAGAATCTATTGCTTCCTTTTAGAAAAAAGTAAATGAATAAAAATAAATAAATAGTACTATATGTGATATTGTTGGTAAGAAGAAGTTTGTTGGAACAGGTGACAGACCTTTTCCTTTGTTCAAACTTTTTTGTTTCTTAAGCTGGTGGTTAAAGAAAGTAGAATTTTTATTTTTTTAAAAATTTGTGCAAGGAAAGGAAAATCAATGAATTATATAAAAAGCATTTTTCTGGAGTTTTATATAAAGTATATGGACGGCAGGTGTGTCTGTGGGGTGGTGGGACCGAGAGAAAGGTAACATGCGTTTGTTTTTACGATTACCAACAATTCGAACAACGGAATAGTAAGAAAAAAAAATATACAAAAGGCACAATTTCAAGGTTAATTCATTGAATTCAAATCGATGATACTGTCAGATTTTAAATTTTTTATTGACCAGTTGCATTTCCTATCTATTTATATTTTATGTATGTATGTAACTATGAAACATACGTAGTATAAAACAGAGTACTAGGATGTACTCTCGAATCCATTCAATAAGTATGAAATTCAACTCATAAAAGAAGGCAAAAAACCACTTGAACCCCAACTAAAATCGACTCTAGAATAACTTTTTTTATTAGACCATACTTGGCTGACATGTCTCAAGTTCATAAGTCCTAATAATAACCTCTGCTTCATTCTGACTTATTGAATGATGAGGTGACTACTTTTCTGCTCCAGTCTTCATCTCATTAGGAGATGCCCCGTTGGCATTCTTAGCCGGCCTGCTATCCCCTCTAATTCTGCCCATGACATATCCATGAAGTTCATTAAGGGGCATAAATTTGAAAATAAAGACACTGGAGTAGAATTTTATTCAGTATACATGCCATCTTTTCAATACTAAACTTCCTCCGCAGCCAGCCCTCTTGCCTTGATCAACTGATCCAACCAGGGGCCTCGGCTCATGTTACTATGATTACATCACAGAAGTTAATACTTGAACAAGGGAAGCAATGTCAGTGCCTTGCCGCAATCGTTATTTACAGTAAATGCACATGCTAATAGCAGCATCATGGCATAAGCAGTAAGGCAAAACAATTAAGCCAAACCCCCAACATTTCCTGTTATAAACACAGTATGATCACTTCGATGCACAAGTGCAGGTCCATATGCAAAATGCCTAAAACAATAAGACCATAAGAACCAGCAAAAAAGAAATAAAGATATAAGAAATATCCAACAAAATCATACATTGACGGAACCAATGATAGTAAGATAACTTTCAATTTTTGGAGCCAATATGCAACCAGGAGAAAGAAATATTGCAATAATCAATCACATCAGTGTAGCACTCAATATCTCGTAGGCTCTAATCAGAACCTTCCTCTGTCTTTGCATCGTCAGGCTTCTTAGATGGTGCCAAAGGAGATGGGGACCCTTCAGCTCCCATTTCTGTCCTGAGGTCATTGATACTCTGCTCCAACTCATTTATCCGGCCTCCCATCTCATCGAGTACATTGCCGTTAAGGGAACTTACTCTTATTGCAATAAATGTTCAGTTGTACATGAGAAGAGCAAAAGTTAGTTTCAAAATTGCTTTCATTAAACCTTTCATTGGCTAGGGAATGAGCAACAGTCACCAATTGCTATTCTTTTTCCAATAAGAAAGAAGGTTTTATTAGAAACATTATTGGCCTATGCTTCCTATTTGCAGGGTCAAAACCACAGATGAGCCAATTCAAGTTCAATCTCAAATACACTTTTGGCCATGCAATGTATACTCTTTTGTCTCAATTTACAAGATTATTAAAAAAACCTTATGTTAGTTGGGTATTTGACTACTGAAAGTAAAATTGTAGGAAAAGGATATTCTTTGAAACAATAGATTCAGACATGGTCTGGAACCTGGCTTGCTGCAAAAAAAGAACATGGTATCAATAATGATTCTACTTCTACAAAACATAGGACTGCATTGCCGTTTACTACTCACCATCTGTTGGAGAAGGGTTTGTACCTGGAAAAACAATGAAGAACCATTAGTTAGCTGAGCCGTAGACACCACATCATCACAAGTTAAAAATCAAACTCCTATACGAGGGCAACCAATCTACCAACCCACATCCAATATTTGTTTTCTTGCAATTTACATGATGAAATGGTAGATACAGTGCAACCAGTAACTTATTACTGGCTTATATGAGCATTCATGAACATTATGCCCAAGTACAGATAAAGAACGAGGATACACCCAGAATTACTTAAGCTCAATAATCTATCATTACATGCTTACAGCTATACCTTAAGATAAACCCTCGAGAGTTTCAGGTAAAACACAACCTACAAATCAAGAAACTTACAAACTGTGTCATATCAGCGGTGCTTTGCTTTCCCTCTCCTGAATCTTGTGCATCCTGCAAGAAAAAGCAATCAAACCGTTGGTACCATGAAATAATGTTCTTCCAAATAACATAATTTGAGGTAAAACTCGTGATCAGTTAAAATGAAGAATTTTAACTCGGGTGTAGAAAGTAGAAACCACTATCCATGTCATGTTGCGAAACTTTTGAAAACCCAGCCTTATGCTTTCACAGTGAAATCATGGTTGTTAATTATCACATTGTGCACTCTTTCTATTTCCCTATCCCTCACTCTGAAGCTTGAGACCCAACTCCTCATTAGAGGTTTTTCCAATGCATCAGGAGTATGGAAACCAAAAGCAGCTGCATTGCGAATACTGTCAGTGCCTTGAACAGTTTAAAATGTTATTACAGGACATGAGGCAAAGTTACTCAACCATTGAACCACAATTTACCCATTTGAGGCAATCAGCAAACTATTCCCTCCTAAACTCTGGTGCTAAGGAATACATACATGGTATTATTGTCCGCACCAAAGCGCAAGATCAAGCCTCTAAAACTCCATCATCTAAACCAGTGAAATAGCTCACTCGTAGGTTGTTATACACATGACGGATGATAGATAAAAAAACAAAAGACAGAATCATTTATAGAAATCAAAAGTTTTGGCCGTCAGAATAAGGTGGAAAAAGAAAGAGTGAGGAAGAAGTAGAATGATGCCAGTTGAGAAAGAAAAACTGGAGCAAATAAAGCTTAAAAAAGGCATCAACCCAGTATGAACAAAGCTATGAACAAATTATCAAACATAATGTACTCCTTCCTCTAGTAAAAATTGTCAGTCAATCCCACTACTCCCCCTTAAGATTAAATCACTTAGGTCATTTTCAGAAATCCTAACCAGCTGATTTACATTAGACCCAGAGAAGATGAACCAAGTATAGCTAATAAAGGTACCACAATGCAGAAATGAACATTTCTTCATCAACCATTTTGAAAATTACACAAGCTCACGTAAATCAGTTCGCCTGCCTTAGTTGTGTGTGCCCAACCACATTTCATATGAAGCAATTTAGCCTAAATGCGACCGTAAATTACAGACAAACTTTAATCTCAAAAATGTCACCACAGTTTTGTACAAAGCCGAGAAGCAAAAACTAAATCACGGACAAAATTTAACTCAAACACGACACAAACATTAAACAAGAATAGAGTTCACAGATGCAAATCGAAAGTTATAATCCGCCGCTTGATGAGCAATAGCTAAATTTCAATCAAATCGAAACGAGTTTTACTGAAACCCTAGAAAAGTAAAAATCAAATCAACACTGCGTTACTAATTCAAAAAAAGTAAGGAAAATTCGACCGCGGAAATGATAATCAAGGGATATCGATTCAAAGAGTTTCCACTAAGCAATGCAATTATGCAAGGAAAATTGCTTACCATTTTCTCAGGAAAATCAGTTCGGGTTCGGGTCTTTGTTTAGCCTGTCCGATTCGTCTCCCTCTTCTGTGCTTCAGTAGTGAGTTGTGCGGAATGGAGTGGAGATGATCGTTTGTTTTATCAGTTGCTCAGTTCTCTTTTTACCCCAGAAATTTGGTTTTATTACCACTTTGCCTTCTTTTATTAAGCATCCTCACCTCCAATTCAAAATTTTGGTACATGACTAGAGCTAGCAAATGAGCGGGTGTGAGCATGTGCGCAACCGGATCAGATGTGTGAGCGAGTGAATGTCCAATTAATAATATGATTATAAATAAGTTTGGGTGTCTATTTATCTATTAATATATTATCAAATAAAAATAAACTTTACATATGATTATTTCATCTACATATATATGTCTATAAAATCATATATCATATGTAGATCGTCTAAAAAGAAATCAATAGCACTTTAAATTACATCGATCAAGTGAACGAGCAAGAAATTATGCTTAAAAAATAGTAGGGTAGCGAGTAAAATAGGCATTAACTGTCCGCATGTGTTATTTTACTCGCTACCCTGACGAATTTTTTGGCATAATTTCTTGCTCGTCCACCCAATCAAAATAATTAAAAGTGGTATAGATCTATTTTTAAATGATCTATGAATAAAGTATTATTTCAAGATATATATGACAACCGTTCTTATTTCCTTGATTTTATGAACTTTTCATGCTCATGTGCATCCATGGGCTCCCATTTATGCTCATTAGAAATTTATTGATGTACATACCCATTAAAATACGAGCGGCAACACGGATGCACATGAAGTGATGGGGGGGGGGGACATGACTCCACTCGAATTCTTTTTTTCCCTTACAAAATGGTGGTGTTTTGGATAATGACCTTACTCAATTTGTTTTTTTCCCTTCCTAGATTACGCACAGTAGCAACAATAAGGTAGAGACGAGTGGTGAATTGTGATTTCTAAGCTTTTTATGTAGTAGTTAAAATTTGTAACCCAACTAAAATATATTTCTGAATCTATCACTAACGAGCGGTCTGTACAGCAAATGGGCATAAGCACAAATTGCCACCTCTATACATGACTTAGCGAGATTTATGAACTACTGAGGTAAATATTTTGCTCAACACTAAATTGAAGTAAATGACTGAAAATTAGAAAAGAAAAAAGGAGACTGACACTTGTAGTATGAACTATGAAGAATGATACTCATTTTTGAAAAGGGTAACTTTTTTTAAGACAAGTAATTTTTAGTTAGCGTGACATGTTGGTCATTTAAACCAAATTGTGGAAGAGTACTTTTGTCAAACAAAGATGAAATAACGTTCCACTAATATAGGATCCTCCGGGTTTTTTAGTCATTCAACATATATGGCCATTTAAAGCTAGGAGCGCCAATCCAATTTCAAATTTCAAATATTTTCATTTCACAAAACTATGGTTGTGATTGGTACAGTGGTTTTGAAATTGATTTTAGGTTTTAGATTTTTATTTAATGCCTAATGTCAAATTAATGAATTCAACATCCTTTATCATCTTATATTAGTAAGGGTATTTTAGACAAATTACTTAAAAATCTTTCTAAAAAGAGAAAAGAGACTGACTATTTTGAGAAATTTCAAAAAGAAATAAAAGACTTATTTTAGGACAAGAGAAGTAATAGAGAGAAGCTAGTAAGTCCATTGAAAGAAAGCAAAAAAACCAAAACCAAAGTTCTTACCTTGCAAGTAAACAGGACCCTACAAATGCCTTCAACCTTTCCTTTCATTGACCGGAAAAAGATTCCTTAGCTACAAAACTGACTCCTGCTTTCCTTTCATTGACCGGAAAAGGATTCCTAAGCTCAGGGCCGATCCAAAGTGTGCTGTGCTGTGAGGGGGGTTCAAGCCCACCTCAAAATTTGCTCCAAAAAATTAAAAAATAAAAAATTATGTAATCTAAACTAACATATCAACCCTCTCACTCACTCCACTCTCCACCCACTTTCTCTCAATCAATCACCAAGTTTCCAAGAAAACTTGTACTACTCATTTGAAATCCCTATCTCCATCATCCACTCGGTGACATGTCTGATCTCCCACCAAATCTCCAAGAAACACTGTAGTATCAAGCCCATGTGGTACCAAAATCCTAGATCCGCCCCTACCTAAGCTACAACAGGAAAAAGATTTCCTGAGCTACAAAACCGACTCCGGAAAGATGATATAAATCGTATTCAAGCGTAAAGTTATTACATTCCCGTAAGGAGATCTGGAGATGGTATACTCTAGTACTTTGTAAGTATTAGTTTACACTTTTTGCTAAGGAGGAGAAACTGTGTTAGTTCCCAAAAGTCGAAGAGAAACAAAATGAAAGGCTCGAAGCTTCATTCACCCTTAGTTCTCCTTGAGGACTTGCCATTCACGTATGGATATTCCGGTGGAGCAGACCACAAACCCCACAATATCACTAAGTGCAAACCTAAGAGCAGCATAGACGAGTAGGTTGTTGAGGGAAAAACGTTCCAGCAGTACTCCACTCCTGCAAATAGAATTATGCTGCACCGAAAAGGAAGTTCCAGAGAAATCCATAAAAAGATACTCAAAGTGTATTCGGAGCAAATATATTTTACAAACAACGAAATATTATACAAACTTTGATCAACTTACCGTAGCCATGTGGGATAAGATGTTTTCCACAATAGATATGGTAAGCTACAAAAATACCTGCACCAAAGAACACTCACAATGAGCTTATATTCAAACTACAACATAGCCAATAACGAGAAAAAAGAACAAAAATAAAGACAAAATAGCTATACTGAAACCCTCAATCTAACCCTAAGGGGTGGCCCAATAGTAGACCTCACCCTAGGTTTCAGAAAGAACGAGGTCTCGGTTTTAAACCCTTCACACAAGGGCCAAAATAAAAATAAATAAAGGAAATAAAATAAAATGGCACAAGTAAATAAGTTGCATTTCCACCATTAAAAGGACTTGTTTCGCATATCAAATATTAGAGGCCACGGAAAAAATTTCCACCAAAACTTACCAAGAGTAGAACTGATAATGTAAGGAGCGGGCGCAAACGATGCCAATGAAATTCCCAACAAACATGGTAGTTATAATATCTGTACGTAGTAAATTCCATTTTTAGTTAATTAAACCTGAATATAGAAACTAAACAAAGAAAACAAAGTTCAACACATGAAGAAAATGAAACAAGAGAAGGTCACATCACATACGCTCATTTTTTAGCAGCGCATAACCCGAGCTAGAATTGTAGAAAGAACTTGAAACGGCATCTTTGAGTTGCTTTGGACCATATCTAGACTGCAAGAATGAGAGTAATCCACCTTCATGTCTGCCGAGATTTTATGAAATTAGTTCACCTGTTTCAAAGAGTAGTACTTTCTATTTTGGGGCGTCCACTCAAAGAGTCATGTTGAAAACTTAAGTAAATAATTGTTATGAGTTTCCACATTTACCCTTATTACATTAGACTTCTTTATGACATTAAACTGAATATTAAGAAAACAATTTTAATACTTAAATCTTCCACTTTCAAACGTGGATTTATTGGGAGTAACGGAAGGAGTATAGCATGATTGAAAAGGGCAGTGTAGTGTACTCATAATTAGTGAAAGCATTTGGACGGCAAGGAATGCAAATGCTGCAAATAATGGGGATCATATGCGGGAGGCAGAATAATCAGCAGGAATTGTTCAGCACACCATCATCTTGATATCCTTGCTTAGATTTCAAAGGTAGAGGTAAATATCATGCCAGATAACATCATTGCCAAGACCAATGCATTTAGGTGTTATACCGTGTTCCCAAAGTTGTACATAGCCTACACTACTCTGGGGAAAAACGTTTCCCCTTGTAAATTTTTCCCTTTTCTTACAAAAGAATATAAGACATTTCTAATGTGAAGGTGGACATAAATTCCTCATTGCAACTTTGCGTTCATTTTCTCAAAAAAAGGAATAAAGGAAAGCAAAAGATCTTCTACTCACTTGCACCACCTATAATGAGCAAAAAGAGTAAGAAGGATGAGATGAGCAACAAGTAAAGAGACCGCGAACTCCTTTGACACAAAAGCTGGTTCAGGAACAAATTTGAAGTTCACAGACCTGATAAAACGCAGGTTTAAGTTTAATCAAACCACCTTCAACCATGAGCATTCAAATAAAGTTAACACGCAATATGTTGTAACAACAAAAAGGTATATCATTTATACCCATAATAAGTAATTTCTAAATTCATACTAATTGACAAAAATAAGAGGCATTATGATAGATTAGGAAGTACCAAAAGTGGATGAAGACACGTCCAAGATTGAATGCTCCTGATATATATGAAATTGGGTATTCTAATAAAAAAGGCAGCCCCAACAAAATCTGCAGAACAGTTCACCAAAAAGATGGTCGAAATAGGGAACATGCCAATCACTCAACGCCATCTGCCACATATCAGTAGCGGTTGATTCCAACTCACCTAATTATGTTGAATAGAATATATAAGTTAATCTTCAGAACAAAATATATATATATATATATATATATATATATATATATATATAGAGAGAGAGAGAGAGAGAGAATCTACACAAGTAGATCTCTTGACATTTAGGTCCCACTTAAGCTTGCTCGCATAATATAATACTCTTTCTCTCTAAAATATGTAGGTAGTCAGAATAAAAAGAAAGTAAAGAATTAGCACCTGCACAATTGCAGCACTGGCTAAAGCTGATATCACCCCAGAAATATCCATAGCCTGTATTTCAATTGATTTGCTTCACCGACAAATATAGACAAATGCTTCATAAATGGGATAATTATAAAAATGACTAACATACTATCAGTTACTAACCGATTTCACCCCGTACTCCCAATATCCAAAAATTGACCAATATACTAACAATTTGAGTCCAATGTGGTCCCTCCCGTTAACTTTCCATCCAATTTTCTAACGGGACAGTTAACGTGGTTAACTGAACTATTTTATTAGGGGTATTTTTGTCAGATCATTCCAAATCTCACTACCCCCACCCCACACACACTCTCTCTCTCTCTTCCCGGAGAATTCAACCCAAGGACCTCCGGTAAGGCTAATTCATCTCATTTCTCTTTTCCAAAACCCTAGCCAGCCACTCCCCTAAAAACTCAAACTTCACTGCTCGACTGAAACACACACCATAGCCAACAACAAATAAGCTGAAGCAGGCAGCCATGTCCGAACTCAAGCTGACCCGCTCTGATAAGAAGAAGAAGAAGTCCAAATCCAAAGAAGAGACTGACTCAAATGTCCCCGGTTCGGATCCTTCCTAGAAGCCCGATAACGACGGCGATTACCTGATTAAGCCCCAAAGCTTCACACCCTTAATTGACCCTTCTCAATGGCCAATCCTCCTCAAGAACTATGACCGCCTCAATGTCCACACCAGTCACTACACCCCTCTCCCCCCTGGTTACTCCCCTCTCAAGCGCCCTCTCGCCGAATACATAAGGTACGATGTTCTCAATCTCGATAAACCCGCTAACCCTTCCTCCCACGAGGTCGTGGCTTGGATCAAACGTATTTTTCGGGTTGAGAAGATGGGTCACAGTGGGACCCTCGACCCCAAAGTCACCGGTAACCTTATTGTTTGCATTGATAGAGACACCCGTTTGGTTAAATCCCAATAGGGTGCTGGTAAAGAGTATGTATGTGTTGCCCGCCTTCATTCTGCTGTCCCTGATGTTGCTAAAGTGGCTCGGGCCCTCGAAACTTTGACTGGGGTAGTTTTTCAGCGGCCTCCGCTCATTTCGGGTGGGGGTGGAGAGATTTGGAAAGAGGGAGGTCCTTGGGATGAATTCTCCGGCAAGAGAAAGTGTGTGTGGGGTGGGGGTGGTGAGATTTGGAAAGATTTGACAAAAATACCCCTAATAAAATAGTTTAGTTAACCACGTTAACTACCCCGTTAGAAAATTGGATGGAAAGTTAACGGGAAGAACCACATTGGACTCAAATTGTTAGTACATTGGTCAATTTTTGGATATTGGGAGTACGGGGTGAAATCGGTTAGTAACTGATAGTACGTTGGTCATTTTTATAATTATCCCTTCATAAATATATAGACAGACATAAATTACATACCTTAACCATGAGGAGTAGTAACGGTGGAGCATAAAGGAGCACATTCATCTTTACTGAAACGGCTGCACTGCACTAACAGAAATCAAAGTCACTATCTCAACAGATTCTAATAGAGTTTTTGAGTGAGACTAGTGTTGAAAAGGTAATAAAAGATTCTACCTGAAAATAATCAAACCTAAATGCCACTTCTGATAAAGGAGTGGAACCAGTGAAGCATGGAGGAGTGTCATGGCAAAACAGTCATTGAACAGGCGGAGTACAAAAATAGAATGAATCCTTTTAGACAAACAGAGTAAAGAGAGAGCCCACCAAGGGAGCTGCAAGGCAGGTAAATTGTACTGTGAAATATACAGGGAACAAGCACAATGAACAATGGAGTCATGAATATATGAGAGAAATATTCATGTATTCTCGAGCATGAATGTGTGTGTTTGAGGGAGAGATTATGGCATATAACTCAAAGTTAGAACCTCCAACGCATCAAGTTTCAAATTTCAAAAAATAGCAATTTATAAAACCAAAATACAAGTCCAAAATATGACTCTTTGAATAAGAAGGTAAATGCCATGGCAAGTAATATCTGAGATTTGTCATAGAGTAAGGGAAACGAGCACTGCCCATGGAACAGGCCTGTGACCTATGGAAGCAACTTATAACTGAACCTAGGCCGCTTTTTGGAGTAAGATGGATGGTGTAAATTCTCATACAACTCATCGTCCTAGCAGAACATGTAATATCAAATTCAAAACTCCATGTTCAGACAAAAGTTAAAAGGAATAGCGAGTAAGAGTCCAAAAACAACATCCTATTGGTTTCTGTAGAAGCAAAAACCAGCAATCTATAAAAACTCAGAATCTTTTCATACCACATCAGTCTTCACATACACGAATAAGACAAAGCCAAGATTCACGATATACAGAAAGGCAAAGAGAACCTGCAGTAACATAGAAAAAGCATAAGACATGGTCGTATATTTGCTTGTGTTAACAATACAGAGAGAGCAGAAAAAAACAGGTCATGACCAGTCAATCCAATACAAGCACAAACGCAGGTACAGCATCAATCCAAAACTTGAAGAAAAAGAAGAAAATGGGGGGTAAAAGTGCATGTCCTTAATCTATGGAAAGAACAACTGACAATAAACTAATTTATTTCTCATAGAAACATGCATATTTCTAACCACAGTTAAGACAGGCAGCAGCCGAACTGTTAGCTCAGTACTACAATGAAAAATTTTCTTGTCCCAGTGTATTGGAATCTGACAACTTTTTAAAATGTATTGCGGAAATGACTCTCATTAGTATTAAGTCTGGGATATATTCATGGTCATTTTACATCTATTAATTAAGCCACAATCTTTTTAACAAAAGAATATATTTATCTTCCATCTATTACGAAAACTTAATCAAGGAGAATCAGGAAAAATTGACATAGTCATAATAGATTCACTACAAACCCAAGCATTTTCCAAAAAATGATTCAGAACAAATGCAGCTAAAGAATCACCTGTGCAGGATACACCTGACCTCCTGTAATAAACTGTATTGCTGAGTAGATATAGAGAAAGCCAGCAGGGTACACCAGAGGCCCTGTGTCTCCTTTCAAGTTACTGTAATCCCTTTCTCCTTCAAGGAATCCATCAACCTGTTCGCCAAATAAAATCCAAATAAAACCCATATCATATTAACAAAACATTACTCCCTCCTTTCTCAAACGAGGTTCCATTATTATAATCTTTTTGTCCCAAAATGAGTGATATTTTTTCTATAAATTTAGTAAATTTGCACTTGCAAATGCTACATTGTCGATACTAAAATCATTTATGTATATGTAATAGTAAAATTTCCCCAAGAGAAAACTAAAATAAACACTCATTTTGGGACGAAGGTGTAAGAAAAATTTACTAAAACCCAAAATTGAGGTTAAATTGGATGTTACCTGTGACATGTACGCATCCCAATCAATTTTTGTATCTAAATTCACGCAATTGAGAGAATTACAAGAACAATTTAACAGAAAACAACGAAAATGGAGCTGGAGAAAGAAAGAGAAAAAGGTGAATCTTACAAGGAACGAAGGCGATGATCAGACCGACGAGGATGGCGTCGGCGAGGAGCAAGGCACAAGCGAAGGATACTTTTGGGTTTTTGTAGAGTTTTTTAAAATAACTCTCCGAGTTTTTTGAGGGTTTAGGTTTGGCCAGTGACCGTACTGCCATGGCTTCTTCGTTGGATCGTCTCGCCGGATCGACTGACGGGACGAAAGTTGTCACCTCCGATACTTTGTTTTTGGTATTGCAAATTTGGCCTTTGGCTAATAACCTACTACTTGGGCCTATAACTAGCCATACTACACACCCATATAAAAACATGGGCTAACTTCACCATTGGTCCATGTACTATTCAAAAGTCCACGAGCAGTCCCTGTACAATGGAAATGCACGCCAACGACCAAAGTATGTGTTTTAGTCCACCGGTAGTCCCTAAGCGTAAGGCCGTTTGATTAAGGGCCATTAAGTGAGCATGTGCACCAAATTGAGGACAAATCTGTCTTTTTCGTGCTGGACCTGGGTTGTTTACCATTCTTAAACTCAAATTTTTTTGTCTCAAGCCGATCTCGTTCTTCCACCCTCACCAAAACCCATCATCACTTCACCATTCAAGTGGAGTTGAAGATGCAGAGTTTGCGGAGGGCAGATTTGGAGTAGAGTTTGATGATCTTGGAGTCGTCGCGAATGACAGCGATTGGGCCACCGAAGGGAGCGCAGGCAACTTTGTGGCGAGCGAGATGGACGTTCTTCTATTGGAGTTGATAGAGCTCAATTTGCGGTAATAGTATTTGTCGCCAAGAAGTTGCCATACGGCAGCGACTGAGACGACAGCCATGTGGGGTGAGGAGAGAGAAAGTTTATAGTGCTGGGGTCATTGGATTAAAGATGATAATTAGATAAGTTTGTACTTGTTTAGGGGTTTACGGTTTGAATCAAACCGATTGATTAGCCCAGTTCAATTCAAAAGTTTGGATTTGTACTTAAAAAAAATGCTGAATTCTGGAGAAGGGTGGAATGAGTGGAAAATTAAAAAGTTTTTTATCATGTGGGGTGAGGAGAGAGAAAGTTTATAGTGATGGGGTCATTGGATTATAGATGATAATTGGATGAGTTTGTACTTGTTTGGGGATTTACGGTTTGAATCAAACCGATTGATTAGCCCAGTTCAATTCAAAAGTTTGGATTTGTACTTAGAAAAAATACTGAACTCTGGAGAAGGGTGGAATGAGTGGAAAATTAAAAAGTTTTTTATCATGTGGGGTGAGTAGAGAGAAAGTTTATAGTGCTGGGGTTATTGGATTACAGATGATAATTGGATGAGTTTGTACTTGTTTGGGAGTTTAAGGTTTGAATCAAATCAATTGATTAGCCCAGTTCAATTTAAAAGTTTGGATTTGTACTTAGAAAAAAATACTGAATTCTGGAGAAGGGTGGAATGAGTGGAATATTAAAAAGTTTTCCATCTTTGGAACATATCTTGTTTTGATGTTTGGGTTGAAAAGCTTTCTTGAATGCACATGCTCAGCACATGTTCATTTAACGGCCCTTAATTAAACGGCATTACGCTCATGGACTACCAGTGGACCAAAAAATGCATACTTTGGGCACTGGCATGCATTTCCATTGTACAAGGACTAATCGTGGACTTTTGAATAGTACAAGGACTAATGGTGAAGTTAGCCCTAAAAACATCAAGGAAAATGTTTGATTCACTCTTATATTTTTAGAGAAAATCCATTGACTAGTAAGTTTATAAATTTATAATAGAAACAATTTAAGTCACACCGCTCAAACATTTAGACATAAAAATAATAATTTAGAATAATTGCACAAGTAAGATTTAAAAAATATTTGGCGAAATTCCCAAAAAAGCTAAATAATTTTTAAACTGTCAATTTAAGGAATTTAAATATTTTATCTCATTCCTGTCACAGCCTTTATCTCATTAATCTTAACTCTACACGTGTTATTGTAAAAATTATTAAAAGATGGCCGGATAAAATAACAATGATACATGTAGAGCTAGGATTCAATGAAACATGGGTTGTGATAGGGAGTGAAATAAAAGATTTGAAGCCGACACGAGGTGTACTTAGCTCCTACTCAAATGAACTCTTATAGAAAAAGAGAAAAATATCATAAGAGGCATTTGAAGAGGACCTAATTCTGTGTGAAAAGTGATGTAACATCTCATATATCGCTACATTTTTTAACTTACATTAAATCCACAAGATGATAAATAAAATCATATATCAAATGTCACATTATCTGTGAACAAAATTAAGGTGCATCCAACATTACTTTAAATAAAAATAAAATAAAAAATAAAAAAACTTTGATATACTCCATATAACTCGAATTTACTTAGTGGGACACAGGAAAGTAAAAATTACAAAACGGCAAAAGAAGTGTGTATTCGAGGCCAAAGTAAAATCAAAGCAGAAAAAAACGTCAGAAGGACATAGTGTTAATGACCTCAAGTGGTGGGCTATACATTTTTATAATGCAACAAAAGCGCGCCTATATATATATATATACAGTTGAACCCCACAACCCCCGTCGTCTTCTCATACTCCGTCATTGTCAAAGACGAAAGCGCCATGGAAATTCTGAGTTCAGTCTTGTACTCTGTTCTTATTCTCCCCATTGTTATGCTCTGTTTCCACAGACGTAAACTACCTTCCATATCCACCCACAATCAATTCTCTCCACTCGCCCAACTCGACTCCGACGACGACTCCCCTTCCCAATCTCAATCCCAATCCCAATCCCAATCCGAATTGCCCAGTTCAACGGACATGATCTCGAGCAGTGAAGAATCAAGAAACCCCGCTGCCGTCGACCAATTGATCAACCGTCCTCTTCTTCGTGGGTTTCATCCTCAAGGCCTGTGCTCTGTTCTCATTCACGCCTCCGCCTCTGTAAGATTCCTCAGACGTACACTACCTTTCTTTTCCTTACCCACCCACGATCACCCTAATGTTGCTACCACTGGAGACTCCATTTTTGCCATCCCCGATTCCGATACCCCTCCCATTTCTGCCATCCCCGATTCCGATACCCCTTCCACTTCGGCCATCTCCAGTTCCGATACCCCACCAAGATTGGCAGGTGATAATGAAGATAACAAGAAAAAGAAAAAGAAGAAGAGGAAGAATAATAAGAAGAAGAAGTGTAAAGAGGTGGATGATGAAGTGAATGACATGATCTCCAATCAAGATGCTCCAACACCATCATCGGATGATGATCATATTAACAACAACAAGAAGAAACGTATAGAGGATGATAAAGTGACTCGTACGATCTCCACAAGTGAAGTATCAAGAACCCCCGCTGCTGCTGCTACTACTGCTGCTAGTGCCAGTAATAAGAAATGGGATTTCGACGAGAAACCATCTCAGGTTATTTACCCGGGAATCAAGTATGGGTACGATAATAGTAAAGAGTCTTGAAACTGAAACATTTTCCTCGAGGATATTCAAATGGGGGATTTTTTTTTCTGTCATTTTTTTCCATTTTCTTAGGTGGAGATTGATCTTAATTCTTTCGTAAAAATTCTCATCTCGTTAAGTCTTTTTTAGGAGGGAATAAATACCCTTCTTTATGCTTTGTAAAGATTCAATTACTCTTAGTAAAAGACTTGCTTTCATAAGATTTTTGGTTTTTCTTTCTTTGGTTTCGTTTCTGTACATTTTCTTGACACTCCGGCGACCAGTGTAAAACCAGGTCGCCGGTAATTCGAGGAGGAAGACGGTTGCTAGATGGGGTCCACAAGTTTCTTCTTGTGTGATCCTCTGCTTTGCATCATTGTATTAGTTGGGTAATGTTACTTCTTGTCCCAGCGTATTGGGCTTTATTGAGAGGTCCAAATATATGGGCTAGGTTCTTATTTTCTATTTGGGCTTTCCTTTGAAACAATGGTGAATTACGGGCCGGACCCTTTTTAAACATTAGGTGAATTACAGGCCGGCCCTTTTTAAACATTTGTAATTGCTCCAGTCCACTCATCTTTTTTAAAAATCGAAAAAAGATATTTTTGGGGCGAAAAGACGATTATGTCATTAATGAAAGAAAAACACGCGCGCATCAGTAACCCAAGGCATCGCGATAAGTAATCCAAGGCATCGCGTAGGTTAATCATAGTGATGAGCAACCAAGGCATAGAGATGCACCACTTTGGCATCGCGATGCACCACTTTTACATCGCGATGCACCACTTTTGCAAATTAGGGCATTGCGATGCAACAATTGGTGCATCGCGATCATCGCAGCGCGCCTTAGGGAACCAATCGGTGCACACTTTAGCGAGCAGGCCCAGCAGGGGGGCCAATTGAAAAAATTGAATTGTCTTTGCTCGCTAGGGCGAGCTTTCCGTTGCTAGCTAAGGCGAGCTGTTGCTCAAGCCATCCATTTCAGTTTATCCATAGAGACAAAAAGCGATGTTTCACTTTGTGCATCGCGATGCTCCGTTTGAATTTCAAAGGTTGAAGGGGACTTGATTTTCGTTTACCTTTCAGGGGCGTTGTCCCCGAACCCTCACGAGGGACGCTGTCCCCTTGACCCTTGCGACCTGACCGGGCAGGTCGATCCCCGTTGCGTTTCCCAGTATTCGAATTGTCTAACATGTGCAGTTAATGGAATTGAAAATATTTCTCCATATCTGTCCTATTCGCCCACCCTTTCTTCATTGAGTTAGTTTTTCTAACTTTCACTTTCAAACAACCTTTGTTGTCATCTCATTCAAAGGTTTTTTTCCAAATTCCTCTCCCGAATTGGGCATCTCATTTAAAGGTTTTTATATTTCTCAGATTTAAATGCTATGAAGCTCTCAAGCGTGGGAGCTGGGCTGTGAAAGTCAATCTTTATCATCAAAGAGACGGGGGCATTTTAGGAAGAAAATTCTCAAAGTGCATTTTTTCGGTTTAAAAAAAAAAGGTGGACTAGAGAGAATAAAAACTTTTCAAAGTATACCGGCCAACAATTTCCTGTTGAAACAAGGGTGAATTACAGGCCGGTTCCTTTTTCAACATTTGTAATCGCTCCAGTCCACGCATCTTTTTTTAAAATCGGATAAAGGCATTTTTGGGGCAAAAAAACGATTATGCCATTAATGAAAGAAAAACACGCGTACATCAGTAACCCAAGGCATCGCGATGAGTAATCCAAGGCATCGCGTGGGTTAATCATCGAGATGAGCAACACAGGTATCGTGATGAGCAGCACAGGCATCGCAATGAGTAACCAAGGCATCGCGATGAGTAACCAAGGCATCGCGATAAACAACAAAGGCATCGCGATGAGTAACCAAGGCATCGCGATAAGCAACCAAGGCATCGCAATGAGCAACAAAGGCATCGCGATGAGTAACCAAGGCATCGCGATAAACAACAAAGGCATCGCGATGAGTAACCAAGGCATCGCGATAAGCAACCAAGGCATCGCAATGAGCAACAAAGGCATCGCGATGAGTAACCAAGGCATCACAATGAGCAGTCAAGGCATCGTAATGAGTAAGCAAGGCACCGATTGAATTTTAACTGCTGGAGGGGACTTGATTTTCGTTTACCTTTCGGGGGTGTTGCCCCCGAAGGCCCGAACCCCCACGAGGGACGCTGTCCCCTCGACCCCTGCGACCTGATCGGGCAAGTCGATCCCCGTTGCGTTGCCCAGTATACTGTGATTGGTGAATTTTAGGCATCCCGATGCCCAATTTAAGGCATCCCGATGCCTAATTTAATTAAGGCATCCCGATGTCCAATTTAATATAATATCAAAATCAATCTAAATGATTATTTTTGGTTGGAAAATTTACATACAAACATGGTATTGACTTCCTATAACAGTATAGTATTGATATTATACACAATTCAAACTCAAATCATTGATTAAAGTCTCAAAATCAATCTAAGAACATCTCTCTCTATTTTCAAACAGGACATTTTTTAAAGTACTACGAATTATATGTTTTATGATTTTGGAAAAAGTAAAAAAATATACGTCAAATTTGCGTTTGAAAAATGTCCTGTTTGACCAAAAAAAGTCAAACAGGACAATAATTTCAGGACGGAGGGAGTATTTTTTTTTGTAGAAAAATTGTGCACAAATGTAGTACTAAGTTAGGATAACAATATGAGATTGATTTTAAACAAATTTGAAGTTTAAAACATAAATTAAAGTGCCCAAAACAGCCCAAGAACAAAGAAAAACAGGATGAACTCAAAATTCGAATTTGATCAAATTCGTGTTCTATGCATGAAAATTGATACCCAAATATAAGGAAAGACTATATTAACAACATGAAATCATATATACATCAATTCGAACCTCAAATATGAAGCAACGATGTTGTTGAGGGCATTTTAGGAAGAAAATTTTCAAAGTGCCTTTTAGCGGTTAAAAAAAAAAAAGTGGACTGGAGAGAATTTTTTTTTTTTTTTCAGAAAGTGGACCGGCCAGCAATTTCCTGTTGAAACAAATATAATAGAAGAGTTTCTTTTCTTCTTTTCTTTTTTACGGGAAATTGCTGGCCGGTTCACTTTCTTAAGTTTTTAACTGCCCCAGTACACGTTTATTTTTTTAAAATTCGGGAAGGACACTTTGATAACATTGTTCCTTAAATGCCCCGCAATAACATATACGGTAGCTTCTTCCTAAAATTTCTCCGATGAATCTCTGTTTCCATTCCAATAGATTGTAGCGAAGAAAGTTGATTTTCGTGAATATAGGAGGTGATTAATTGGCGGGAGTCAATGCTGTCCAACTTGGGAGATAAATGTGAAGAAATAGAAAAATCAAAACCGATGCATCCCGATGCACAAACTAATGCATCGTATTCAATGAAATTTTCAAAATATTACTCTGATTACATTACATGAGATCTCACCGTACAGAAACTAGGAATGGAAATTACAAAGTACGTATGAACACTATTTTTTGGTTTTTGATATTTGATCATCTTTTATAAGCCACCTGTAAATTCGTATATGACAAGTGTGTGAGTTTACATTTCCGGTATCTGTATGATGCTTGTAATTATCTTTCTCAAATAATGAAACACTGTTAATGATTTTTTCCAAAATAAATCGACTATGATGTTATGTACCCATTCTTTGGTCCTTTACTCGAATACTAACAACGAATTAGAAACCATCATCACAAGGAAAGGCTATATCACCAAATTAGACCTAAAAATCTCCGCACCGTCTACCAATTCTTAATATTCCCTTCGTTCCACTCAAAGAGTCTATTTTTAAAAAGTCTAATTATTAAGAAATATATTAATGTCATTAAAGCTAGTCATAATTACAAAAATATTTAAATACAACTAAGATAATTACAATACAAGTGGAGGGTAAAGATGAAAGATTATAAAAAAAATATTGCATAATTTTTTAAAAGTATACTCTTTAAATAAAACATCCTAAAATAATATAGTGAAGTCTTTGCTTGAAACGGAGGGAGTATAAAGATAGGTAATTGCCCTTGTGCGATTTACTAAGATAAATATGGAACATCCTCTAGACCAAGTAGAAAACTTTCTTTATATAGATATCTAATGTAGTTTATAATAATTACTCTCTCTGTTCCATCAAAATAGTTCACGTTTGAAAATTTTAATAATAAATAATTATATTTTTAACTATATAATAATTAATTGAATATTAATTTAAACTGTGATCAAATAAATGAACTTTCATCTCTTTTTAGTGACTTTATTTAATTACTACTCCATCTGTTACAGGCAAAAAGTCCTTTTTTTTTTAAGAAGTCAACATGTGACTAAATCAAATAAAAGTTTTACATACTTTACTGTTGTTTAAGAAAATAAAATTTTGTTAATTAAAAATTATCTTAAAAATACTATAAATTACAACTTTCATAATTTTGTATAAACCGCTAAATTTATGTTAATTATTGATCAAATTTTAACTAAGTTGACAAAAAAAAATCAAAAATAAACTCTTTACCGAGAACAGAGGGAAGGGAAGTAAACAAAATTTACTAAAGCATTAGAAAATAAACTTGACAAAAGCATGAGCCAGATTTCTCTACAAAATGAGCAAGCATAGAGAAGATTGGTTTTCACAAACTGAAAAGTAATACTCCCCTCACTCCCTAAATCACAAACTGATAGATTCACTGTCAACAAGATTGTGTATGTCCTGAATGTGATATAGAAAATTGGAAATATATCTGATATATATATATATATATATATATATATATATATAGAGAGAGAGAGAGAGAGAGAGAGAGAGAGAGAACCTTGGAACTGTTTAATTCACTCGTTATATAGAAAATTGGAACTGTTTAATTTGCTCTATATTGATATATCCCGAGTTCGCTTGATATTGAAATACTCCCACACTTTCATTAAAAGTGTCCACATTTGAAAATTTTAATAATTAAGAGATATATAAATATCATTTAAATTAATTATAATTATAAAAATACTTGACTATAATTAATATGTTTAAACCTCATGTAGAGGATAAAGTTATACAATTATAAAAATTTTAGGCATATTTTTTAAAGTAATACAATTATAAAAATTCTAGGCATATTTTTTTAAAAATGAATATATATATATATATATATATATATTAACTCTTTGATTAGAAGGGAAGGGAGAGTATCTCTACTTCACATTTAACTTTTCAATATCCCGAATTCTCATCCAACTTTTCAGTATCCCTAATTCACATCCAACTAAAATGTGATATAGCCAGTAAATTGGAACTGTGGAACTGTTTAATTTGCTCGATATTGGTATATCCCGAGTTTGCTCGATATTAAAATATCCCAAGATATTGGTATATCCCGAGTTTGCTCGATATTAAAATATCCCAAATTCACATCTAACTAAATTATACGTGTGTCTTATAAATAACCACCCGTTAAAATAGCAACATCATTAATGATTTTTTTTTGATAAACCAAAACCTAATCCACCCAATTACTTAATGGGCCGGTGTGCAAACCATCACACACTACGAACCATGTTAGCAGACTAGGTTTTTGAACTCAAAACGTTACAAATGTATAAATATATATAAACAGGTTGATTCATTTGCAGAATTATATCATGCTATATATAGTAATGTGACCCTTTTTTTTTTTTTTGTTATGTAGTTTATTACTCCACAAAACACGTTCTATACAAACATGCCAATCCCTCAGTGGAACAAGAAATAGAAATTTACAAAACTCAAAAGCCCAGCCCAAACTAAACAAAGCTTCGCCAGGTCACCAGCTATCGGATTAACCCGTCCAAAGGTCCGGGAGCACGCAACAAGACCACCCACCAAAGCAAAGCAAACGACTAACCCGACCCGAGTAGCACCCATCTTGAAGAAAATAGGATCCCACGCCAAACTGAGGACGAGCTGACCCAAATACAGAAGGACAGCAGTTGGATCCCGATGAAACCCACCATCGGCCCAAACAAGCCAAGCAGATAGGCCCATTAAGAAAGTAGAACCCAAACAGGCCGAGTGTAAAGCCCACAAGGGTGGGATCCAGAAGGGTTTGCGTTGACTGTTGTAGCTGTGACTCCAACCAAACAAGGCTATGTTGGCTATGGTTAGAGAGAGGGGAATGACGACGCCAATTGCCAATGAGCGAATGCCACGTTTGGCCATGGAGGATCTCTTGTGTCTTCTTGCTTTGTTGACGTAGTCGACGTCGTTGTCGGTTTTCATGGTTGTTTCGTCTTTTGCTCTGTGTTTTAGATGATCTTGAGACGACGCCATTGAGGAGGAGCTAGAGAGAGAATGAGGAGAGCTTGTTTTAGAGAGAGAGAGAGAGAGAGAGAAGTGATGAGAATGAGATTTGAGAATTTTCAGGTGGGCTATTTATGGATGAGAACGTGAAATTCTCTGGAGGTTGCATGGAATTATGGGGAAAGGTGACACGTGGCGAGATGTGGTGGTGAAAAGTGACACGTGGAGTGGAGCACGGTGCCAGCAACGTCTTAAAGGATTTGGTCAAGGGCCTCAAGGCAAAGCTTTGCTAAGATGAGCCCAACTTTATTTTAGTACTCGTCTTAAATACGTGGGTGTTTATTTCTAACTAGTAACTAACCCGTGCGATGCACGGGATGGATGGAATGAAAAACATATTAATTTTTTGTCAATTATAAATCAATGTGTCAAAACCTGAATCAAACTAAATTTATGTATATCTACGTAATAGTAAATTGAAAAAGAAGCTAATTCATCGGAACAAAAAATCCAAAAATGAATAGTGATGTAACATAAATATTATGAGTTCAATATAAAAAATCAAAATAATATTTAAAAATATAAATATAAAAACTCAATGAATCTAAAATTTTATTACAAATTTTGGAATACTTCTTTAAATACAACATTGGTCGTCGAACTTTTACAGTTTCTACTACTATCACTATCACAAATCAAAATTCGAAGTCCTTTTGGATTGGTAACTCTAGATAAAGCAACATACAATTGACCATGACTAAAAACAGGCTTTTTCAAAAGCACGCCCACATTAGACAAAGATTGACCCTGACTTTTATTTATAGACATTGCATAAGACACCATCAGCGGAAATTGTCTTCGTTGGAAGTTGAATGGAATTCTTGTATCAGAAGGCGTCAGTGACATTCTTGGAATCAAAACCTTTCTACCAGAATTGTCATTGGAAAGAACCTGTGCTTCCAAAACATGATTACCAAGCCTTGTGACAATCAGTCTCGTGCCATTACATAATCCAAGAGAATGATCTATGTTACGGAGCAACATTACCGGAGTGCCTACCTTCAAATTTAATTCATGATTAGGAATTCCTGAACATTTAATTCCATTTAAAAACTCAGGAGTATGAATATCATTCAAAAAATCAACATTTCGATCTGAATGGCATGGAGAATCTGAGCTCAAATACATTCTTCCCTCTGAATTGTTTATTGAAACCATATAGTCATTTACCGAATCGACGACATCCAGAGTTGGAGCCAAAATAGCTCTATCTTGAAAATACGATGACGCGTCAATATTACTTCCAAAAGCTGAGTATGTAGTCTGAACAATTGCAGCAATGGGATCATTGAATTCCTTAATCAAAAGCTCATCGGGAATATCAACAGAAGCATAACCATCATTCGATTCCCCAATTTTTCCATCACCAATATTTGCAATCCAATCCGCAAAAACCTTCAATTCATTGTAATCCTCATTAGGCCCCATATTTTGTAATCTCATATTCTTTGTCAATCTCAATACAGTACAATCCTTCCATAAATACGATGAGTTAATAGTGGCATGAACAATATCTTGCCTACTACCCTTTGAAATTACAGGCAATATCTGTCGGAAATCTCCCCCAAATACAATTGTCTTCCCTCCAAATGGAATGTTACCTCTGGATGGATTGACTAATTTCATTATATCACGCATACTTCGATCCAATGATTCAAAACAATACTTATGCATCATTGGA
Organism: Platycodon grandiflorus; assembly: GCA_016624345.1. Classification (NCBI taxonomy): domain Eukaryota; kingdom Viridiplantae; phylum Streptophyta; class Magnoliopsida; order Asterales; family Campanulaceae; genus Platycodon; species Platycodon grandiflorus. Next base: position 3,275,719 of record CM028366.1, on the reverse strand, counting down.
GCCTCGTCCCATATAATTAGCTTTGACTTCAATATAAGCTCTGCAAGAGGACTTCCTTGTTTTATATTGCATGTTGATTCTTCATTTACATTAAAAGGAATCTTAAATCTAGAATGAGCAGTTCTCCCACCAGGCAATAAAAGAGATGCTATACCACTGGAAGCAACGTTTAACACGATATCTCCTTTCGAACGCAAGCCCGCGGATAAAGTTTTCCAAATAAAAGTTTTTCCAGTGCCTCCATAACCATATACGAAAAAAATTCTTCCAAAATCTAAATTAGCTGATTCGATTATAGTGTCATAAACATGACGCTGCTCATCATTCAAATTTCTCACAAGTTTTTTGTGTTCTTCAATCAAACTTATTCGATCATGACACATTTCATCGTGTATCAATCTATTACGAGAACTGGAAAAGCGATCATCTGGAAATGGCATTGTTGGAAAATCCCTCAAACTCCTTCCGCAACCTCTTAATATCTTCTCAACTTCCACAAGTGCATAATTCTTGATTTGATCCTCGTTTAATTGCAACTCTACAATACAAATAAAAATGTAGTAAATATTTAACAAATTATTAAAAAAAAAAAGAATCTAATTGATGCATACCTTGATGTTGAAGCAAATTTCGTTGGTTGTACAAAATGTCATCAGATAGATAAGACCAACATGAATCCCAAACTACTTCAGGTCGACTTATAGATCCAGATGATAATAGAGTAGCAAAAAGAATTCTCAAGGATTGAGTTAATGCCCAATGGCTAGCCTCGATGATCCCATCGACATACTCCTTATCATCATTTAACAATCCTAATGCATAGCAAGCATCTCGAAAAGACGGATATTGTACCCCATTAATTAAGCATAAATCCTCATAGCACGTTGGACCACGTACTATGTTTAGAAGACACCTCAAATAGTACATATCACCGTAACGGAGGAACAAAAAATACGTCCAATTGCGAAACCTCTTTTCCTTGGCATCCATTCACGTGAATCGATTTCCAAACAAATTTTGTGGGAAATTCAAGCATACGTTAGATCTTTTGCTTCGATATGTTTTATTCGCTTCCATCCACGCCAAAAACATACTCGCTTGATTGATTCCCGTTCCATAATATAGTCAATTTTATCCGAATCGAGAAAACAACATTTTGTTGATTAGGAAGATGGAAACTTAAACGCTCTACCGGTGGGTCTTTATACGTATTTCAAATCCAAAAATTCTCCAAGCGGCTTCACATGAGGAAATGTATCTACAAATCGTAGTACAAATTAACCTCATCAATATTCCTCTCTGAACTATCATCATTTGAGCTTTGATAAAATGTCGCAGTCACACGATCATGACCCTTATTTATGTACTTAAACAAATATTTGATCGCACGAGATTGATTACACCACTCCACATTCAAATGGGCTCCATAGGTAATCAATAAATATCTATTATGTGGAACAACATATCTACTATCCAACAAAATGCCATTTTTCTTAATCGTCCTTCCATTATCTCTGCGTCTGTATACTGGATAACCATCTTCATCAATTGTGGTTGTTTCAACAAACTTTTTTGGAAAATGTTTTGAGCAACGACCATCTATCATGCAAGGAGAATTCTTTCTGTCATTACCACATGGACCGTGAACCATAAAATCTCGAACTGCAGCATAATAGATTGGATCCTCAGTTTCATCTGGAATCTCTGCCGAAATGACACGATCAATCGAATCTGCTGTTGGAAATTTGTCTTCTTTAGAGAGGAACAATAATATGTGAGCATGTGGCAAACCCCTATTTTGAAACTCGACAGTATAAACTACTGTAGAAAAAAAAGAAGACATATATATTAATTATAAACTGTGAAAATAAATTAATTGAATTATGATAAAAAATATATATTATAAAAATAATACACATAAATAATAAAGAATGATACCTGCTCTAACGGTTCCAAAAATCTTGTTTTTACGAAGGTCTTGAATCAACCCATCAAGTTTAACTTTAAATACTCTGCACACAATATCTGGACGATCTTCGGGCTTTAATCCACGCTTTTCTACAAATCTGACAATTTCAGGCCATTTTGGATTACATGTAAATGTAAGGAACAAATCTGGATAACCTGCCCATCTACATATAGCCATCGCATCCTGATAATTCTGTATCATAAATCTAGCTCCTCCAGTAAAAGATGATGGCAATATAATTCGTTTCCCTTGTGTCGACCCATCAGTTTCACCACGTAACAAAGCTTCTTCCAAACCTTTATACATTTCACAACGCAATTGCTTTTGGTGCAACCTAATGTAAGTCAATCGGGCAGATTCAACCATAGTGTACGCATCAACAACAAATTGTTGAAATAATCTTCGAGAAAGCATAATGGTCGATGGCTCACACTCCCTTTCATGTAATCTATAAGAGAAAAATTCTCTTATACTAACTTTTTTTCGTCCGCCAGATCCAGTTTTGGCATCAGAAAATTGAATATCTTCTCTGTATCCATCTTCGCCATAAGGAAAAATCAAGGGATACTGAAGAGGTAGATAAGCAGCATTCAATTCATTTATACGCTTAAGTCGTCCTGTCTGAGTCTCAACTAATATATCCCTATCACCCAACATTTCATCAAAATCACCAACAACTAAAGCGGCAACTTCAGATGCAGTAGGGAGATTATACCTTCTTGCATCACCAATGCGTCTACCGATCAATTTTAATTTCACATCTGATCTTTTTTCTTCAACCATTTTATCTTTCGCCATTCGAAAAGATTTAACCAAAACATTTTCCCTATCTAACATGGACTTCAAATCATTTATAATCTCGAATGCGGATCATTACTATTTCCATCTTGCACGAAAAAATAAAATAATTATAATATTATTATATTTTAGAAAGACAATTATAAAATGTAAAATAAAATAAATGATATACAAATTGTTTTATAATATTTACTGAAGCAATACGATTTGTAATTTCATTTTCGGTATCGTAAATATACAATTGTGCAAATTTAGGATTTACACCTAGCGATGGAAGCTTCCAATCAAATGATAATTTTGACCTTGAAGTTTGAAAATAGGAGGAGAGCCCCTTGATTTACACGTGAATCAATCTTTCCTCCCATTGAAGTGAAGCAAAACATGTTGTTATATGAACGTATATTTTGCCGAAAATGCTTGCATTTATCATTGTTACCATGTAATAATTCTTGTAACTCGGAGGGGGCTTTTATAGTAGGAAGTTGTATTTTCCCTTGTATGCAACATAAACTATATTTTGGATTGCGCGCTTTGTAATGGCGAGATAATCTCTCTTCATACCAAAATAAAGCATCACGAAACTACATTTAAAAGTTGGATCGCCAATATCCCAATAACCTAAAAATGCAATCATAAATATATTATTAATATTACTATATCAAAGTGTAAAACTATTACAAATTAAATACGTTATAAGCGTAAAGAAATTTGAACATACCGATAGATGAAAAGATACACTTAAATTCTCACTAATACATATGACTTCTTTGCCCAAATTTTGCGGTATAATTTCCTTCCTCGAATGATGAATGCTAGCTGCATAATAAGAAAATTTAGTATATATAAAAATTCGATAGGAATTATTGTTTCCAACATTTTGTATTGGAAAATTTAGTATATATATATAAGCATGCGATAATAGATATTTAAAAAATAATACAACATTTTTTGTATACATGGGCTCAATATTATTTTATTTTTTAGTGAAGAAATGCACACAGTAAAAATAACTAATTTGTTAAAACAAAAATCAAAAATAAACCCTTACATTGACTAATAATCGAGATTGATCTAAATGGATTTTTTTGGATGCCACAAATATTATGATTGGATCCATCTTCATCGTTTGTCAAATCAACAATTGTTGAGCTACTTCCACCGGTTAATAATGAAATTCGATAAGAATTATTGTTTCCAATATTCGTATTGGCGTATAAGTTGTAAAAATAAAATATTAATGATAAAATACACAAATACAAAAATAAACCACACTATGTATCAAAGGAATGTAAATGTTACCGGTTGTGATATTCGAAAGAGGAGGAATGCGGGTCGGATACAAAAGATTTTTAACGAACTTCCAACACTATATTGTTGCGACGAAACATTTTACGCAATAAAAGATTTGAATTATACGTGAAAATGCAAGGACTATATTTATAAATATCAAATTCTATAGAAACAACAATTGTAAAAAATATATAACATTTAAATTCATATGTTTATTTTTTCCAGATCTAATAAAATAATTTTATAAATATGAATATCTTTTACATATATATTAGTTAGTAAAAAAAAAGATAATACATTTTTAACAGCCCAACTTAACTCGCAACTAAATCATTTTTTTTAGTCAATTTTGGACTATGCCAAGACGTGGGAAAAGCACCACTCATTTTTTTTAATCAATTCTGGGCTATGCAAATAAATTGGAAAGGGCACCACTGAATTTGTAGCCCACTACTAAAACTATACTCAGTTTAGCAAGCCCAACATATGAGCCCATTTCTTAAACACAACCCGGCTTTGATTTTTTTTTAACACACAATAACTAATATAAGCAAAATATCATCTTTTTCCCTCATTTTGTGAACCTTAAGCTACATCCAGAAGTTTCCCCAACCCTACCCCAAACCCTCTTTCCGCCGCTGCCATATCTCCCCTAATCCAAACACACGGCAGCATGATCAACATATATCTCACAGATAAAACACTCCCACAAATAAAACACTCAAAAACCCATAATCTATACCGAGATTATTATGATTGAAGGGGAGAGCTAGGCGCGATTTTCATCGATTCAAGATGATTCGCTTCTAGCTTTTCCCAAAATCAAAATTTAGTGTTTGAATTCTACGATTTATATGCTCGGTTCATAAAAGCTTAAAGGGATATATTAGAACCGTATCTCATCTCATATGTTGTTGGGATAGTACGTTTCTGGTAATCCCCAAAGCTTAATCCATTTTGCAAAATTACTTAGGCTACCCGAGTAGATCCAGTCTTATTCCGAAAAGTCAAAATCAGTACCGGAGCCCAGATCTTGCCTTTTACGTTGTTTAAATCGATTTGACGGTAACACTTTTCATTAAAATCTTTTCAATTTTACGATTGTTGTGATGTCCTAATTATAGATCTGCTTTGTAATTTCATTTTTCTTGCTCAGATATTACTTTTTCCATCATAAAACTTATTTTGAGTGCTTAGATTTCTCAAATATGTTATTTGTTCATTCCCAAATTATAGATCTGCTCTGTGATTTCAATTTTGTAGCTCAGTTCTTATATTTCATCATAAAAATTATTTTGAGTGGTTATATTTGTCAGATCTGTAATTTTTGCATGATCTATTTTTGTTATTTGTTCATTCCCAAATTATAGATCTGCTCTGTGATTTCAATTTTGTAGCTCAGTTCTTATATTTCATCATAAAAATTATTTTGAGTGGTTATATTTGTCAGATCTGTAATTTTTGCATGATCTATTTTGATTATCTTGTTTGTTCAATTAATTCAGAGATTATTTTTATCATTCTTATTTAATTTTATAATAAATTTCATGTATTTAACCTATTTAAATATTAGAGTTCGCTATTATTTGTCAAATATTGCTTATAGCTTTAATTTGTAAATTAAAATAAATGTTTTCAGATCCAATTTTGAACTTGTCAAATTTTACAGATTTATTATATATTTACGCATATTTTTTCTGTAAAACATTTTCATCAATTTATAAGAATATTGATATTTCTTTAAATATAGTAAAGTTTATTTAATAATTTTAATTTAATTGTTTGATTTAAGTTTATGTGTGATTCTGTTATCTTATAATAAATATAACTTTGGTTTTGTGTATCAGTTTTATGTAATCTCACTTTCTGTGGTTATTTATGTATAAGTGGAAATTTTTAATGCATGTATTATTAGAAATAAAACAAACAACCAAGTTGATATAAAAAATAGTTATATTGATAATGTGATTCAAATATATATAATTTTTTTACAGTATATATTTAAAACTGTATTTTTTACAGATTTTTATTTTTTATTTTACTATTGTATGCCTTGAAAAAAATGATAAGTTTTAAAAAATTAATAGGTAACAACCTTTGCTTGAAAATTATATGAAAATGTAATTAATTTATTAATATGTGGGTGCAATGGGCTACAGGTGTATTAGAAAACAAATTTGATGTGGGCTTGAATCCAATTGGCTATAATTGTTAGTTTTGGTGCGTAGACATATGGGCAATAATCCATATTTTCATAATTTGCTTCAAATATGTATAGATTTTTTATATGGTATCTATATAAAACTGTATGTTTTACAGATTTTTATTTTTTATTTTAATGTTGTATGCAATGAATTTTTTTTTTTAAATAGATGGGTAACAACCTTTGCTTGAAAATTATATGCAAATTTTGATTGTGTGATTCAAATATGTATAAATTTTTTATATATTATATATATAATTTTGTATGTTTTACAGATTTTTTTTTTAATGTTGTATGTAATGAAAAAAATGATAAGTTTTAAAAAATAGATTGTAACAATCTTTGCTTGAAAATTATGTGAAATTTTTTTAAATTGCTTAATATGTTGGTACAATGGGCTGCATTTAAATTAGAAAATATTTTACTGTGGGCCTGAATCCAATGGGCTGTAATTGTTAGTTGTGGTGAGTAGACATATGGGCAATTATTCATATTTGATATAGTATATATATAAATGTGTGTGTGTAATTTATTTAATTTAAATTTATTGTAAATGTGACTCTAGAATATAAGTTTGTCATAGTAATATGATTAATATGTTAAATATGTTTTTATATATGTATGATCTGGAATAAAAAAAACACAGCTATGTTGATGTAAAAAACCGTCATGTTGATGAAATAACAATAATTTCATAGCTACTTTATATTTTCTTCATTATGTTTGATTCGAATAGATATTTATTGGTATTCCTTACAAATTTAAATAATTTGATATGTGAAATTACTGAATTAGCATATGGTTGATATATTGACTTTAAAATTATTTATGCATAGAATTTTGTTATCTTTTTAGTTATTTTTTGTGCGGGCAGGCAATGTGTTATTGTTATGAGCATAGTGTATAGCTATAAAAAAATTTACTTACATGGAAAAATTCAAAGAAATTATTGTTATGAGTACATAAAGTTACTATAAGTTCGATATTCTCTGCAAAATTATAATTTTCTTTGATTTATATGATAAATATGTTCTTATATATATAAATATTTATATATCACATTACATATAAATATATATATATATATATATATATATATATATATATACACACACATACATATTCTATGTGAACTAAATGTAAAAAGTAAACAAAATTTAAAATTACATAACATAAAGCGTAACAATTATCTTGTTCATTTAAAAGTATATGCATGGCGATTTATATATCATTATGAATGCAGAAAAATACTGAGAAAATGTAACGTAAAAACTTACCTTTATTAGAACACGCTTTCCTCTTGTGATTGCTGGGTATAACCAAAGATTTTGTGATCTTCATTTCCTTCCTTGATTTGTAAATCTTTAACGTCTTTTTGTAACTTTAGTGATTCGTACTCTCTTTGAAATGAAAGCTATTAATTTGGTGGATTTGATCGAGTTTAAGAATTCTAATTTCTAATGTAAGTAATATGCTGAACTAAGAAAAGTTAGGAGATGCAAGCCAAGTTCCCTATATAAAGGACATTCTTAGTGACCCTTTGGATTCTTAAACTTAAAAAATTATATTTTTGAAAAAAAAATTTGTATACCGATGTTGCAGTCATTGATAGATTAAAAAGTCAGCTATCTGTTGATTAGTATTTTGGAAAGATTTGTACTCCTTCAATTTTTGGATAGTGAATCCATGCTGTAATCAAAAGTCTTTGTCATGTCATTGCGACATTGGGTCTCACACTTTTTAATGCAATTGTCATAATCATTTCAAAAGTGTTGTCAATGTAGCTGACATTGTGTATCACACTTTTTAATGAAATTTTCCTGTTAACGTGCAATTGTGCTGGATTCATGTGGTCATAAAAGACTTTTTAATCGATTAATGCATTTTGCCAGCTAATGATGATTATTTCATCCAAATATTTGTAGTTTTTGTTGATATATATAATGGGTCACATTAGGGCAAACCTATTCGGCCTTGGCTTTTATACTTGTGACTTGGATTTCCGTGCTTCCTCATATTAACCTATGTAAATATAATATATATATATATATATATGTCTAATTCCTTTCATATTACAGCGCATATGTTTATAGTAATTTTATTTATATATTTTCTTTTTGTTTACAGATTAAGTTACGGAATGTGAATAAATCAATATGTTAGCATAGATGTATAGTAAGTCTATTGCAAGTATGATGACTCGAAAGCAACTTGCAACAAAGGTAATAGTTATATATTTTTATTAGATTTCTTGTGACAACAAAAATATTTAGAAATTGTTATAATTTCCTTACTACTAAAATATAACAGATTTATGTTTTTGGACAGGTGATGCCTCTCACCGATTTCACGGATATTGAAGTTGATTAATCCATATGCAAGATAAGTATTCCTTAAAACCATTGTTATCCTTTTCTTTTTTCAATTTATCATGTTTGCATGGACGTGAGTATGAGTTTGGGTGTATATTGTATATAACACATTTTTAGCATATATATAGATATTATCATTTTTATGTAGCAATCGGAAATCAAAGAAATATTTGTTAACCATTTTAATTATTATATGAAACATTATAACATGTTCAATTTCAAAAATTCATATTACTTCCATTTTTATTGACGTTTCTATGGTATATGCTTTTAACCATTTTTATTATTATATGAAACATTATAACATGTTCAATTTCAAAAAGTCAGATTACTGCCATTGTTATTGACGTTTCTATGGTATATGCGATTAACCATTTTAATTATTATATGAAACATTATAACATGTTCAATTTAAAAAAATCAGATTATTGCCGTTTTTATTGACGTTTCTATGGTATATGCTCTCATCTTGTGAAAAAATTTCATGTCAGTTGTGTTCAAATATTGAAATTAATATTTATACTTTTCTTTTGATAATTTTTTTAGTTTCCATTTTTTTTTAGTTTGTGCGTGAGAGAGTTTAATAACTCTCTTTTTAGTATAATAGTTTGAATTAATAATAAGTTTAACAATAAATTCAAAAAAAAATTTAAAAAATAGTTTTATAACTGTACTAACAAAATAAGTATCTTAACACTATAAGTATCTTAATATATTGAAATGAATAATTTAAATATAGAAAATAGTGATCATTTGTAATAAAGAGCAACAAAATAAAAAAAATTTAAACTTGATTTTTAAAATCAAAACTGAAATCTAACAGCAAAAACAAACCATCCATATCATTAAAAGCAGCAATTACATAAAGTTCTCAAAACAAACCATCCCAAAACAAACCAAAATAATTCCAGACATACAACGTTTAATCATCAAAAATAACAATTGAAATAAGTTTCCAACACAACCGACCACAAAAGGGAAGCACATATGGTGAAGTCTCTCATTCTTTCTCGATCTTGACCACAACCTTCAAATTATTTTCCTTGGTAGCAGATGAGAATTCACCTATAAGACACCTTTTCACAGCTGCATCTTCATCAACATCCAATGACTTGGCTTTAAGCTTCGACTGATTTGGAGTTGAAACCTCATCTTCGGATGAATGCAACTAAAAAAAAAGAATCCAATATTAAAAAAAATATATGGGAAATATGTATAAATTAAAACATAATTAACTTGAAAACGTACGTTGTCATCACCATCACCATCTTTGAGCTTGGAAAATATGTCTGATTCTTGGCCTTCTTGATGAATATCACAGTATTTTTCAATCACTGAACTGTCCTCAATTTTTTTAATCACAGGAAAGGTTTTTTCGTAAACACCTTGCTGCTCCTCTTTCACTTGAACTTTAAATAAAATATTTCGTCCATCAAACCGAAAATTTCCATTGGAAAATCATTTTCCGATTTCTTCCTCAATTCTAATCTGTTTTTCCAATTAGTTCGTAGCACTCTTTATCCCAAAGTAAGAATAAAGCATTTCCACTAAAATCTACAACCCGAACCTGAAGTTTGTACCTGGGAAATAAATTAAAATCAAGTTAAAAAATAAAGTAACAATAATTTTTTTATGTTAGTAATTATGTAGCAGTTTGCTTAACCTTATGTTGCCTGTCGTATCAAAAGTATCGCACTTGTTACAATAAAATTTATCCGCAGCCGGTGTCATTTTTTTGGTACATTTCTTGCACGAAACATACCACCAATCGTCTCCTGTCTCTATTGCAGCAATTTTACCAATTACCCAATAACTTCCAACCTAAAAATAATAAATATATTCAACAGAATGTTTAAATATATTCAACAGATTGTTTAACACTAAATTTGGTGATAAATATTAAAAAAAAAAAACTGTAATAACATAAAAAAAAAACTTACTTCTTCAATTTCCAAAAGTTGTTCTATGGTTCTCAATAGATCCTTTGAATTTTCAAATTCATCAATTATGTTGCTTGTTGCAGTTGATGATATTTTTCCAACCGGGGTCGCTAACTTTCCTTCCGAAATGAAGCTGAAAATTTAAGAACAATAGTTTCAGTCAAAACTAATTATTACTCGATAAAAATGCAGTAATATTATATTGTAATTAAAAGCTACCTGTTACGAAATTGATGTATTTCACCAATTTGTTCATTTATTATCACTTTGCTAACATGGTACGTATTCGAAACTTGAGTTTCACCCCTAAACACTTTAACACGACAAAATTGCAGCAGTAAAATCACAGGTTCATCAAAAGCAACATTTGATAAGTAGTCACACAAATCATCAACAGGTTGTCCCCATAGTGTACATGAGAGAGTAGTACCCCGAAAAAAATATAAACATTTAGTATAACGAAATATAAATTAGTGTATTTCAAATAATAAATTTCAAATAAATATTTCGTTCGCATGTTTTCCAAAATTAAATCAAGCATCTTGGTACTGACCGAAAATTCCCTTTGTTGGGGAAAAGCCTTTGCTTTTAATTTTCCGATAACATCCGCAATATATATAAAAATAAATTAAATAAATGTAAAAGAAAAAGCAAATATAAATAGAATAGTATTATAAAATACTACTCTAATAAATTTTAAAAAACATATTTACCAATAAGAAGAGATTCATCAATTGTTTCGACATTTGTCATCTCTTCAAAAGGCTTGAATGTATAAACAAACCATGGGAATGAGTCATCCGGTATTGCCGTCAAACGTGTTACACCAACAAAAATGATCTTATACTTTGCAGATGTGGTCTTGTATTTCATCCGGTTGTCGGCGACAATAAAGTTTTTCATGATATAAAGATGTGTCTCTTTCATCAATGGTTCAAACTTTTCAATCAGATTTTGTTTGATCGAAGCATGTACTTTGGTTCCCTTGAAAATAAAAATACTATTATTATTAGATAAACTGAAAAGATTACCAAATTGTTATCAAATTCATTGATTTTCATAAACCGAAGATATTTTGCAAAGCATTAACAGAAATTTTTAAATTTAAACATTACCTCCGAGTCATGGAAAATACATTCCAATGAATACTTTCTCGAGCTATCGCCATACACGGGTACAACGTAAACTCTTATCAACCGTATCTTCACTGTCCACTGCACTTTGCTTGGATTGATATCTTTCAATAAGCTGAAATGGGTAGGCATTTTGCTGGGATTTTTGTGATGAACAGAAATTAGATACTATGGAAATTCTGATGTTGCAACACAAGGAAGGCAATGATATTTATAGTGGACTTCAGCTTGGGAACTATTTGCATTTCCAAGGCCCAAGGCGTGCAATTTTCTTCTCTCCAAGCAAGGCTCGTCGGACTTAATAATCGAACAGTTGATTATTATTTTTTAATCTATTTAAATATTCGTAACTCAAAGATAATCTTTTTGTTTTAATATATTTTATTTATTCACTGTTTGAGATTTGTAATTATTTAAAGATTTTTAAAGCCTGAACTTTATTGAAAAGAGGAAAAACTGCTTTGATTTAAACAATTACAAATTTCCAAGGCGTGCAATTTTCTTCTCTCCAAGCAAGGCTCGTCAGACTTAATAATCAGAACAGTTGATTATTATTTTTTAATCTATTTAAATATTCGTAACTCAATAATCTTTTTGTTTTAATATATTTTATTTATTCACTGTTTGAGATTTGTAATTATTTAAAGATTTTTAAAGCCCGAACTTTATTGAAAAGAGGAAAACTGCTTTGATTTAAACAATTACAAATTTCCAAGGCATGCAACTTTCTTCTCTCCAAGCAAGGCTCGTCAGACTTAATAATCAGAACAGTTGATTATTATTTTTTTAATCTATTTAAATATTCTGTAACTCAGCATAATCTTTTTTGTTTTAATATATTTTATTTATTTTATTTATTCACTGTTTGAGATTTGTAATTATTTAAAGATTTTTAAAGCTGAACTTTATTGAAAAGAGGAAAAGCTTTGATTTACACAATACCATTCAAGTACAAATGTTAAACAAAACAGTGTTCTTTGAAAAACCATGTTCATCAAAACGTGGAATTTCATCCAAAACCGTGGTTAACATTTAACAGATAGTTTCCATATTTAGCAGCTGAACTTTTGGCGGGAAATTTCCTAAAATAGAGACTATCTTGTTATTATATATATATAGATTTCTTACTAAAATTAAAAAGGTTGAGTTTTGAATTATTTTAAAGGTTAACTATACAACTAATTCTTTGACTATGAATTTATTTACGATTAGTTTCTTAACAAAAATTTGTATTGTTTTTGTCCTTCATACTTCAAATTGTTGTCATTTTGATTAATGTTGTTAGTAAATTTTCGTTAAGTAATTCATGTGTCTTCTACGTGCATTTGAGTAAGGGTTAAAATGAAATTTTATGTATTCCTCTTTAGGATTAATATATAATTTGGTCCCTGATCTTTTCATTTTCTGGTGATTTGGTACTCAATTGATATAATTTTTCACTGTCATCCTTTCTCTCAACATTTGAAGCCTAATTAGTCCCTTATACCATTATCTATAACGGAATCGTTAAAAAAAATTTAAAATGATAAAATTGCCCTCCACTGAGTCTAATGAAGATACATGTGTCAAATTTTTATGGTAGAGAGAGAAAACAAAAAAAAAATCCCTCATTCTCTCTCTCTCTCACTCACTTATTTCTAAATTACTCTCTCTCTCTCACACATACACACACAAAATCACTGAAACAAGCACATATCTTCTCTCTCTCCCTCTCAAGCAAAATCAAAAATGGAAATAGGCAAACAGACCAATGACGTCTAAAGAACAACCCACTTTCTTGTAATGCTTTGACCCAGCTCCATCTCGACAAGTCAATCTGAAATGGACAAGTTCCGATTCAACCCAACTCCATCTCGACCACATCGTAATGCTTTGATAGAAGTGGGTCTGCTACAATTTTCCCTTCATAACTCCCTCAATTGACTCAATTAAGGACACCACTGAGACAAGCAACTTCCATCTCTGGCCAGCGTTCTCAACTTTCTCTCTCCACTTTATAAAACCTCTCAATCAAAGCAATCACAGTCGACTTTCCGCATCCACTCTTGCCCACAAGCCCAATGCTCGTGCCTGCTTTCACTTCCAAGCAAAATTCGCACAGTATTAAGCTATCGGGCCTGCTTGGATATGCAAAATCGACTCGTTTTATTTTTATCTCACCATTTATTCTGTCTAACTTCACTCTACTGGCTTCATGGCAATTAACACTATTGAAGTTGTAATGTTGAACTCAACAGGTCAGAAACCCACCAATAATCAACAACAATTTGCAATGAATACCAAAGAGGTTCGAAAAAAAAAGGGGGGCAGAATATAGCTTAATAAAAATTACTCCCAAATTCGTAAACCCTAGCCTGAATTTGACTATCGCGGAGGAGAGAGATGGCCGGAATTGTTGTTGTTGCTTGCTTCTGCATTAATGCGCGAAGGGGTGGGGGGAAGAGGTGGCTTGTTGTTGTTAGCTTCATGAGAGAGAGAGTATGCCGGAGTTGGGAGAAGATGGCGTGGTGGCAAGCTGGTGAGTTGCTGTTGCTTACTGGAATTAGAGGGGGGCAAGAACAAGGGTTTATGCGGCGTGGTTATTTCGTTGCGGATTGAGAAAGAAGGAGGGGGGAGGGAAGAGGTGGCTTGGTGCATAGAGGTGGGGGTTTGAATAGGGGAGAGGGTCTCCGGCTTTAATGGAAGTTTTGTGTGTATGTGTGTGTGTGAGAGAATGAGGGATGATTTTTTTTTTTTGTTTTCTTTCTCTATCATAAAAATTTGACACGTGTTTCTTCATCAGACTTAATGAATGGAAATTTTGTCATATTAAGATTTTTTTAACGATTTTGTTATAAATAACGACATGAGAGACTAATTAGACTTCAAATGTTGAGATCAAGGATCACCATAGAAAATTTTATCAATTGAGTACCAAATTACCAGAAAATAGAAATATCAGGGACCAAATTATATATTAATCCTCCTCTTTACTAACTTCGTCGTCATACTCTCTACGTTCTTTTCAAGATTGTACTACCATGCATTTTCAAACGCAGAAAAGAAACCCACTGCACAACCCAAGTTGCCCAGGTACGACAACCTGGGGAAGGTAGGGTACGGTAAGGCGAGGACAGGGTTGAGTACGGGTTTGTTCGAGAAAGAAAAAATCTGTGGTACATGTTTCAAGGTTAGGTGTGAAGTGAAGAGGAGCTGCGGTGGTGTACCTGGGACTTTGATTATTGCTACTGTGATGGTGGTCTTTTTGTAAGCTGCACCGTGCTGAATGATAGCTGATATGGAGTAAGGGACAAATCAACCTAAAGTGCACACTTTATAGACTGTGATTAGCAATGGGAATGAAAGTCTTTTTTATCTGAACAGATTGATTGCAAAGGAGGCATTTTGCTTGCAAACATACATGCTAAATAACACCCCCCCCCATGGAAAGTGACTCTTTTGCCCATGAAACCCCCACCCTCCACCTTTTCCCAGACCCCCCATCCTCCAAAGACACCAGCCCCCTTTCCTCCCCGACGCTCGCCCCTCCAAAGACACCGGCCCCACCTTTCCCTCCTTGACACCAGCCCCCTTTCCTCCTCCAGCCCCTTTTCCATCCCCAATAGCCGGTCCCCACAATGTGCTAAATCACACCCCTCCTCATATATGACACCCCCCTTTTATTATTATAAATAAATAATCTAACTCTCTCTCTAAATTCTCTCTAACTCTCTCTCTAGAGATATTGACTTTCGGGCTTTTTTTAAAAAAAATGTATGTTTTCAACACAACTAATTATTTTTTGCGTTTGTTATTGTATTTATTAGCATTATAATTTGATATATTAGCATTTGATAGGATTTTTTTTCAAAAAATGTATGTTTTCAACACAACTAATTATTTTTTGTGTTTGTTATTGTATTTATTAGCATTATAATTGGATATTTATTGTAACTAATTATTTTTTGCGTTAGTTATTGTATTTATTAGCATTATAATTTGATATTAATTGTTATAAATGTAAAAATTAATTGTTATAAATGTAAAAAATAATTAGTTGTGAAAAAAATTATTAATATATATTAACCCCTAGACTAGGTGGTCTTTTTTGACGATTCCGTTAAATTTTTTTTCTTAAATTTAGCCCCTTAAATTCACAATTTCGTTAAAAACTTAACGAATCCGTTAAGTTTTTAACGGAACATGGTGGACCACCCCCCTTGGGGGTCTAATACATTAACACCACCCCCCCTTGGGGGCTTTAAAAATTTTAAACCCGCCACGGCGCCACCCTTGGGGTTTTAAAATTTTTAAACCGCCCACATTTAGGGGTTTAAATTTTTTTTCCAGTTTATTTTATATAATTATTAATATATAATTTTATATAATTATCAATAGATAATTTTATACAATTAGTAATATATAATTTTATATAATTATTAATATATATTTTATATAATTAATAATATATAATTTTATATAATTATTAATATATTTTTATGTTTAATTTTATATAATTATTAATATATAATTTTACATAATAATTAATAGTTAATTTTAGTTTATTATATAAGTTTATAAATTTAATTTTAGTTTATAAATTATTAATAAATAATTTCATATAATTTAATTGTAGTTCATAATTTTAGTTTATAATTTAAAATCATTTAATAAATATATAATTTAAAATTATTTAATTTAATTTTATAATTTTAGTTTTGAAATTAATATTATTATTGATTTAATTAGTAATAGTAATATATTTATAAATAAAATTTGCACAAATTAATATTTAATTTTAGTTTAATATATAAATTTATATAATTTAATTTTAGTCTATAAATTATTAATATATAATTTCATATTATTTAATTTTAGTTTAGAATTTAATATATTTGTTGATTTAATAGTAATAAGATTTTAAACTAAATTTTGCACAAATTAAATTTATTTTGTGATATTTTAATATATAATTTCATGTAATTTAATTGTAATTTATAATTTTATGAAATATTTTAAAATTGTGCAATTAATATATAATTTCATATTATTTCATTTTAGTTTATAATTTTAGTTTTGAAATTAATATAATTGTTATTTTAATTTGTAATAAGATTATTAAATAGTATTTGCACAAATTAAATTTATTTTGTGATACTTTAATAAAATTATTATATATTAATTACACAATTTTAAATAATATTAGCATAAAAAATTAAAATTACGTTAATATTTTCAATTTTAGGTTATAGTTTCATAAAATTAATTTAATTTATTGTTATGCTTTACATAATTTATTTTTAGTTTGTATAAACTCTTCCTTTGTTTTTGCAATTATTTGTTGTTAAACACTTAATTTCATTAAATTTAATTTATGGCTAATAAGTTAACTTATGATTATTTTGATAAGTTAAATTATGTTAATTATAATCAAGTTTATAACGTTAATTTGACTTAATTATGTAAAACATCATTGCAATGTTATTCTTTAGTTATCTTTATGACATCTTATGCTAAATTGATATATTATTTTTTTTGTTAATTAAATTCATATGTGTTATGTTATAATTAGGTGTATTACTTTAATTTATAATTTCATTTGTAGTACGTTAATATCATATTTTTACGGTGATATATTGATGTCAGGCGTAGGTGGGAGTGAACGTGGTGCTGATAGAAATCTCGGAAAGAGGCCTGTAGGTGATGGGGATGAAGACTTGTCACAGTATTATATATTAATAATTTATAAACTAAAATTAAATTATGTAAACTAAAATTATATATTAATAATTACAATTAAATTATATGAAATTATATATTAATAATTTATAAACAAAAATTAAATTATGTAAAATTATATATTAATTTGTGCAAATTTAAGTTTATAAATATATTACTAATTAAATAAACAATAATATTAATTTCAAAATTAAAATTATAAGATAAAATTACATCATTTGAAATTATATATTTATTAAATGATTTTGAATTATATAAATTATAAATTACAATTAAATTATATGAAATTATATATCAATAATTTTTAAACTTAAATTAAATTTTATAAAATAATATATTAAACTAAAATTATAAACTAAAATTATATATTAATAATTATATAAAATTATATATATTAATAATTATAGAAAATTATATTTATATAAACAAAAATTATATATTAATAATTATTTTTAATAATTATATAAAATTATGTATATATTAATAATTATATAAAAACTGAAAATAAAAAATTCAAACCCCCAGGGGTGGGCGGTTTAAACTATTTAAACCCCTAGGGGTGGGCGGTTTAAAATGTTTAAACCCCAGGGGTGGGTGGTGTAATTCAATTAAACCCCTAGGAAGGGGCGGTCCTCCTTACTTCAGTTAAAAATTTAACGAATCCGTTAAGTTTTTAACGGAATTCTTTTCTAGTTTTTTTTTTAAAAGTTTATTAAATAAAAATAATTATAAGTTTAAACTAACTTTAAACTAAATTAGCATATATAAATTTGCATAAATTAAACTAAGCACAAAACATAAATTTAACATAAACTAACTTGATTTGGATACATTTTTTAAATTTGGTATGAATAAAAGGTAGGAATGTTTTTTTTAATACTAATTAAACAAAAATAATTATAAGTTTATTAAACAAAAATAATTATAAGTTTAAACTAACTTTAAACTAAATTAGCATATATAAATTTGCATAAATTAAACTAAGCACAAAACATAAATTTAACATAATTTAAACTAAAACAAAACATAAATTTAACATAAACTAACATGATTTGGATCCATTTTTAAAATTTGGTATGAATAAAAGGTAGGAATTTTTTTTAATACTAAATAAACAAAAATCATTATAAGTTTATTAAACAAAAATAATTATAAGTTTAAACTAACTTTAAACTAAATTTGCATAAATTAAACTAAGCACAAAACATAAATTTAACATAATTTAAACTAAAACAAAACATAAATTTAACATAAACTAATCTAATTTGGATCCATTTTTTAAATTTGGTATGAATAAAAGGTAGGAACGTAGGAAGGTTCATATTATTTCGAAAAAATTTTGGTGTGTTTTTTAATGTATAAAAGGGTTTATTTTTTTCAAGTCAAAGGTGGGTGAAAGGGGGGCGGTGTGGGGGGGAAGGGGGAGGAAAAGGGGGCTCGATTCGGGGAGGAGAGGGGGGCGTCTGGGAGAGGAAGGGGGCGTGGCCTGGGAGAAAAGAGGGGGCCTGGTGTCCGAGGAGGGAAAGGGGGGTCCAGGCGGAGGGTCTTGGAGGTGGGGGCTGGGGAAAGGTGGAGGGGGGGTTTCATGGGCAAAAGAGTCACTTTCCATGGAGGGTGTGATTTAGCATATAGGGAGGGTGTTATTTAGCATAACACATATGAATTTAATATATAATGCTAAATATATATATAATTTATAATTTGTTAATAATTATTAATAGATAATTTTATATAATTAATACTAAGTAATTCTATATAATTATTAATATATAATTTTACATAATTATTAATAGTTAATTTTAGTTTATACTTTTAGTTTAATATATAAGTTTATAAATTTAATTTTAGTTTATAAATTATTAATATATAATTTCATATAATTTAATTGTAATTTATAATTTTAGTTTATAATTTAAAATCATTTAATAAATATATAATTTCAAATTATTTAATTTAATTTTATAATTTTAGTTTTTAATTAATATTATTTTTGATTTAATTAGTAATATATTAATAAATAAAATTTTCACAAATTAATATATAATTTTAGTTTATAAATTATTAATATATTATATTATTTCATATTATTTAATTTTAGTTTAGAATTTAATTTTAATTTTAGCTTAGAAATTATATATTTATTAAAAATTTAAAAATTATAAATTTCATTTAATTTTATAAATTATTAATATATAATTTCATATAATTTAATTGTAATTTATAATTTATATAATTTAAAATTGTTTATTAAATATATAATTTCAAATGATGAAATTTTATCTTATAATTTTAATTTTGAAATTAATAATATTGTTGATTTAATTAGTAATATATTTATAAACTTAAATTTGCACAAATTAATATTTAATTTTAGTTTAATATATAATTTTACATAGTTTAATTTTAGTTTATAAATTATTAATTTATAATTTTAGTTTATAAATTATTAATATATAATTTCATATTATTTAATTTAAGTTTTTTATTTAATATATTTGTTTATTTAATAGCAATAAGAGTATATAATTTAATTGTAATTTATCATTTTATTTTATATGCAATAAAAATATATAATTTTAGTTTTGAAATTAATATAATTGTCGATTTAATTAGTAATAAGATTATTAAATTGTATTTGCATAAATTACATGTAATTATGGATATTTTAATATAATTATTATATATTAATTACACAATTTAAAATTTTATTAGCATAAATAATTAAATATTAGTTTAATATTTTTAATTTTAGTGTATAATTTCATATAAATTAATTTAATTTAATGTGATGTTTTACATAATTAAGTTTAACTATGTAAATTAAAATAAAAATTTATTAAGTTAGTGTTATGTTCTTTAAATAAACAAATATATTAAATTCTAAAATAAAATTAAATAATATGAAATTATATATTAATAATTAATAGACTAAAATTAAATTATATAAATTTATATATCAAACTAAAATTAAATATAAATTTGTGCAAATTTTATTTATAAATATATTACTATTACTAGTTAAATCAACAATAATATTAATTTCAAAACTAAAATTATAAAATTAAATTAAATAATTTGAAATTATATATTTATTAAATGATTTTAAATTATAAACTAAAATTATAAACTAAAATTAAATTATATGAAATTATATATTAATAATTTATAAACTAAAATTAAATTTATAAACTTATATAATAAACTAAAATTAACTATTAATAATTATGTAAAATTATATATTAATAATTATATAAAATTACCTATTATTAATTATATAAAATTATCTATTAATAATTATTACCAAATTATATATTAATAATTATATAAAATTAAATATTAATAATTATTTAAAATATATATTAATAATTATATAAAATTATATATTACTAATTATATAAAATTATATATTAATAATTATATAAAATTATATTTTAATAATTATATAAAATTATATAAAATAAACTGGAAAAAAAAATTTAAACCCCTATGGGGGGGCGGTCTTAATGTATTAGACCCCCAGGGGGAGGCGGTGTTAATGTATTAGACCTCTAGGGGGAGGCGGTGTTAATGTATTAGACCCCCAGGGGGCGGCGGTGTTAATGTATTAGACCCCAAGGGGGGGGGCGGTCCTCCATATTCCGTTAAAAATTTAACGGATTCGTTAAGGTTTTAACGGAATTGTGAATTTAAGAGGCTAAATTAAAAAAAAAATTATTTTTTTTAACGGAATCGTCTAAAAAGAGAAGAGGGGGCCTGGTGTGTGGAGGATAGAGGATGAGGGGGGCCTGGTGTGGAGGATAAAGGATGAGGTGTTTCAAGGGCAAAGGTGTAACTTTCATGGTGGGTGTGATTTAGCATGGGGGTTTTGTTATGTAGCATCACTCTTTCCTTCCTTTTCAAGTGGGTTGAACTCTTTCTAAGGCAAATTCTCAACTGGATTGGTAATTTTTTTTTATCTACTACATTTGTGTACGCCTAATTTTGGATTCCCAGCGGACGGCGGTGGCCGGTGTAATCCTCTGAATGCGCATTTCAAGCTTTCAATTGAGGTGTTTGAGAAGTTTACATTTCGGAAAGCTTCCAATATGCCCATCCAGTATTGGTCCATTTGGCTCTCTCAAGATCTGAATTGGGTGTGCTTGAGGGTAGAACGCTGGTAGAAATTAGAGCGTGGTGGCGTGGGCAAAAAATTAGGACCACATCAAGTCATAGAGATTGATTGATTCTCACGCAGTAGCCCCATTTCGAAGACGACGAAGCTGCCACTGATAGTCGTGTGTGAAGTCTCCATTAACGCGGGATAAGAAGAAAAGTTAACCAGTTGGACCTTGGCCAGAAACTATGGTGTCCATCTCGGCCGGAGGTGAAACAGATTCGTCTTGAATCGATGAAGTCTTGGCTGGATTTGGGGAGAGTGAGAAACCGGAACATAGAGAGAGAAATAATCGCTGAGATGAAAAGAGCGAGAGAGACTAAAAGAGATGTCCACTTTGATTCATGCACCTGGAGCTTGGAAGGAGGTGAGAGAGGGAGAGGGGTGAGGTGAGACTGGAGATTAGAGATTTTAAAAGGGTCACGGCCCGTAGGGTTGGCCCGTTTAAATCGAAAAAAACAGGGTTAGGGTTCAATATTTTTGGCCCGTTTAAAATCGAGGGCTTTTAGTAGCCGTTTAACCCGTGACCGTTAGGGCTAGCCCGTCGTTTCGGGTTGACCCGCCACGCGTAATATTAATTAGGCCGTAGTAAAAGTTTAGGAGATATGTAAAATAACCACTATGAAAATAAAACCAACAACCTTTAATCCAAAATCAAGCACATTTATCATTTGCACTACATGTTTTCTTTCTGTACTTGTGAATAAATACTAAAATATAAACAAAAATTTTGAAAATAACTGTTTAGTAAAGCTATTACATTATTTATTTTGAGAATAACAAGTTGGAAATTATAAGACATTGATGTAAAAAAATGTCTAGTTTATATTTCTTTTGAAAACATAAGAAACTATCAAAGTTATGAATGATTTATCGATTAACTATTTCAAAATATTGTTATATTATATCTTTAATCGTGGCGATAGTGGCCGTTTAGCCCGAAACCCGCTAGGGTTAGGGTTAGGTTTGCAATATTAGTGGAAAAATTGGGCCGTTTAACCTGGGCGTTAGAGGCCATAACTTTAGGTGGCTGAAGCAGGCTAGTTAACATCTCTACTGGAGATGGGGAGAGGGGTGGGAGAAGAAGGGGCTGGTGAAATTTCATTGATGCCCAACAAAAAGTGCACACGTGGGAGTTAGTTGAATTTTTGTTAATAGGATTTATCAAAATGACTGATTGCGTTATAATTTTAAATTTTTAAAATTAAAATGATACATATTTTTCTTAAGAAACTAATCATGAAAATGATCATAGTCAAGAGAATTGTAATGTTATTAACCCTATTTTTAAAATATATGTATATTAATATTGATACACGTAACATTAAAAATTTACACTATATCATATTATGTGTCAAATAAAATTAATATACTTATATTGCTTAAAAATAAACACTCATTTGAAATAATAAAATTTAAAGTTAAATAAGTATTATTTAGGGACGGAGAGTATGTTTTTTTGATTGATCTTAGGTTTACTTGAGTCATAGTGATCCCTAATCAAAGACAATTTTCAGATTAGCTCTTTTTATGTTTGGTATGGATGGTTTATTTATTTTGAGTAGTAAATTAGTTAAAATGCATATAAAGTGGCTCAAAATTTAATTTACTTAAGTCATAAATGGAAAAAGAAAAAATAGTTTACATATGAAGTGTAATTAAATTATTTCACAAACGATTTATATGAATTAATGAATTTATAATGAGGCGAGTTTTGTCGGTTTGAGCTCTAAGTTGGGAACAATAGTTGATTTCGAGCCAAGCAGTTCCTGTTTGTGTTTGTATGACTGTTCCTGTTTCGAGCTCTAAGTTGGGAACATTTATTTGAGACGCCGGGAGTGTATGCCTAAAAGGTAGTAAAATATTACGAACTCGAAATATATGATCAAATTTACTTAGATCTCAACGCTGTCAGATTATATTTATCTTTTTTTAAGTAATAACTTCAACATTTCAAATTATCATCAACTTAACAATATTTAACCATCCAACGAAATACTAAAACTTGATAGAATACCACAAACTCGAACTCGTAATATTATTTACACGTGACTAATTTGTTGAAACCAAAATACCACAAAAGTACAGTGAATATTCAAATAAATAAAAGAGGACGTGAGCCAATTGTTGAAGATTAGTACAAGACTGTAATGAAGTGCTCTTGAGCTGTAGAGCACACTTTCAATTCAAATTAGTTAGCCATCCTCATTCCTACTCAGTACTCACTCCGACAAAGCTTCCTTAATGTAATGGAAGTCCTCCTTTTTTGATCAATATCTCGTCCCTCCCACTTCTGAAAGCCAGGTTTCCGATTAATCTCATGCTTCCAATTATAGCGACCTTCCCCCCACATTAGGAGTAAAGATCCTGGAGTCAAGTATACAGCAACTTTTACTAACGGTGAATCTCCTTTTGCCTCCTTCCCATTTTCACATGCTTCAGCTTCAACGCGGCTGAAATGCATCACGCAGGATGATTCCAGAGAAATGAGGCCAATTCCATCTTCAAACCGCATAAGGTCAACATGTGCAGAAATTCCCTGCATGTATGAAATTCATGAGGCAGGGAGCAACATCTCACATTGTTTGCATAAGTTGTGTTACAGTCCAGTTAGAAAGAAGGAAAAATATAAATAAATGTCATTTTAACTCCCTGTGATGAACTTTAAAACCTGTCAAGAAACTAAAGGTGCAGAATAGGGAGGAATGGGCAATTGGTGGAAATTGCCAGGAGGGGTAGAACATGGCCCTGAGTTTGAGAAAATAAATGGAATAACAAACAATCTCAACCAAAAAGGTCTTAGGTTTAAGCAAGTCTCCCAAACATTTCTACAGAACTGCTTTAAACAGAATGAAAGGGATAAAGAGCCATCTAGCACAATCCTGATTAAGGTTTAGCTGTTTCTAATATATACTCCTTCATTACTACTAACACTATTTAAAACAGTAAGCTTGTTTCAGCAATCAGGATTGTGCTAGATGGCTCTTTATCATTATTCTTCAGAAATCAGAATCAAATGAAGGTTGTAGATGCTTATGGCAAGCTAGGTCTGAAATTTGAACATGTAGTCCCAAGACCCCCTAATCTTATTATGCTTGGCAGAAGTATTCAGGAATTTCAAACACATAGGATCTTCTAACTATTGTATATGGAGTCCCAATTGTTAGATTTATCCCCAAGTATGAGGTGATATATAGCTCTTTGGCCATGTAATTACTCCCTCCGTTCCTCACAAAGAGTCTTAACTGTTCTTTTGAAACGTTACACTCAGAGAATCTTGTTTCAAATATTAAGCTAAAAAAGTTTGAGTTTCTGATTCGCCCTCATTTCATTAAACTTTAATTAGAAAGTCTATTTTCATCCTCAAAATTAAGGCTATTTATTGACAAGTATTTTAATCCTTAAAAGTTTTTTTTCTTACAATTGTGGACTCCTGAGTGAGAAAGAAGGAGTATTTCATCTTAAGAAAGAATAAGTCAACCAAGCTTTCAAAAATTTTGAAGCACTTTTCAGATAGTGTAATAAAGTTTGAATGCCTACTTCTTTTTCTCTCGTACTTTCTTTATTGTTGCTCATTTCTATGAGAACCAAATCAGCCCTCATCTTTGCTCTCTAAACCAAGTGTAACTAACCTAGCTATTCCTCTTAACATTTCAACCATGGCACAAAAAACACCAAACAGCCTGCTCTTGTTGCCTTTGACAATATATAAAACCGCTCGCATAGACTTGACTTGCCCATTATAAGCCTATGTTAAGTAAGCACTCTGCTAAAGCTTAAGCTAGTTTAAAGAGGAACAAACATTGTATCAAGCTTAACACTTCCCTTCATTAACAGGGTTAAATAGAGTACTAAAGCAAATTCAAATGGTGCGAGTTGACCCAGTACAAGCGAAAGAATAGCTTTAAAACCATGTTACATTACAAAGCTGCATATCTTTTCAGCATTCAGAAAGAGGAATTACAACATTATGACTTATGAGAAACGCAATCATATACTGCTCAAAGACAAAAATTCCCCTTTCTATTAAAGGATTAAAATATCAAAAACCAATAATCAAATATAATACAAGTCACAGCCTCGATCCTAAGGCCCTACCCTTGCTTTTATAACTTTCTACATGCTTGAATCCTATATCTTCACACAAGTATTTTTCACAAAAATCCAAGGATACTTTCTTTGATGTTCCAATGCAAAGAGCTCAATTAATCATACTCGGTCACCCTACTGTTGTCATAAAAGAATGTCAATCTTCTCCGCATAGAACATATATCATATGAAAAAATAAAAAATTCAATGATTCTATATAACTAGGACTCAGCAAGAGGAAAAAAATGAGTAGGGAAAAAAAGGAATTAAGAAGGCAGAAAACGACTGCCAAAAGAAATCATTGTGAAGTTGCAGCAGCTAATATATACGATGAGATTATTTAATTTAATTTAATTTGAGAATGTTAAGTGAAGATAAATATAAACCAGTAAAAGACATATCGCACCTCACCTGGTTGATACGAGTTTACAATTAGTTGATTGAAAAGAGGCTCTCTCCATAGCAATTCCGATGGGAAAAGACAGGCTTCCCTATCTTTATCACACGAAGCTAAATCGTAATCACTAAAATGTACAAACTCTCGTATCGAAGTAGAAAGTTCACTTGCCCATGCTGGAAGATCACCAAACCTCATAGCCTGCAATGAAAAGAATCAATGAAATCAAAAGTTTCCCTTATGAATAGCCCATAGGACCTGAAGGATAAATGGATATGCAGCAAATAAATCAAGGTTGCTAATACTTCTTTTAAAACAAAGGGGGAATAAGTACTAGATAAAAAACGAGCACACTGCATCATTTGAGATGGTATTATATACTTCTTTGCCAGAATAAAATGCCACGGGGTACTTGGGAACACAAACTTCATCACCCAAAGGCTTAAACAGAACAGAATAAAGAACAAACACATTGGTGAACACAAGAGCACAAGTGAGAAAACTAAAAATTGGAATCAATTTCTGCTTATAAACCTACTGAAAAGATGATCCAGCAACAGATTAAGATAAAATTAAACCTAAAAGTAGAAAAAGGCTCAAAGAGAACTTCCCCATACTCCCGACGGAAAAAGGACAGCCTCATAATTCGTAATAACCATTCTTAAGTAAGGAAAATATATAGAGGTACAGAGCAAATCGAAAATCCCATTCCCAAGACTTTTGGTAGAAAAAACAATGACATAAACGTTTGTGAAAATCTTTAAAATTAAGCTCTCTATGGTCACAATAACATGAAAGCATACTTGTTTAGCTCCAACAATATCCTATATTTTAATCTTACTCATTAACCTGTAACAGCTTCAGAATTTGATCATGTAGTTTAAAGCAACAATTACACGAGATACGAATCCACCATTCCTAACAGGGAACTGAGCAATAACAACATTATTGATATTGAGCGATTCAATAAGCACCTAGAATTCAAAATAGTGACCAGTACGCCAATGCAAAGTAAACATATATAGCACTTCAAGCATACAACGAAAGCTAGCATATTTTAGCATGGTAAGCTAACACTGCACCGAACCTGATTGTGAGAAGCTTCTGTGAACCATCCTTCTGCACCCAAAAGAAAGAAATCAACATGTATGTGAGCTTGGGGTCGTACCATTTTTTTCCTTCAAAAGAGACATCTAACATGACCACGAAAGGTAGAAATTCTATGAGGTAACTGAAAGAATAGTTAAAAAAAAATGTGAAATGAACTACAAGTGTTCGTTTCTTATGCAACAATCGCGATTCTTTCCAATATTATTTGAACTATTATGCAATGAAATATGTACTAACATGACATGATACGAAACGATCAATCTAACATGACTCTAAGAAGTAGAAATTCTATGAGGTAACTTAAGTGTACACTACGCTAAAAGTACTATAATCTACTTATTTATAAATTTTTGAAAAAAATAACTAATCTTCATCAAATCTCTATCCACAAGGTCAAATTGACAAAAAATAAAATAATCAAAGCTCCGGAAGGAGTATGAGTTAACCGAATGTACGAAAAATGATAAAACAGCAAATGTTCTTCTGTTACGCAACAATCACAAATTCTACTCTTGCTAATTGCCTAGATATGTACTATAATAGACTTAGCTAAGGTAATGATCACTGTTGACGTGTACCGGACGTGCTGGAAGTGTATATATGGATGAAGAGAAAATTGGAATTAACCTTTTTGAATGGCGGAGAGCAATGAAGATTGTTGATCGGGAGTAAGAAAGTCTCGGCACAACGATAGGCCATTGATTTCGCTGAATCGTTCCCATTTAGGGTTCTCCCCGAATATTGATTGAATTTGAGCTCCGTCTCCGTCGTTCAAGTCTTCTTCGAGCTCAATTTGTTGGTTCAGTTGCTCGTCATCCCCGCTGTCAGAGGAGTCGCCGAAGGCTGATTTGATTAGCATATTGTATTCGTCCATATCGTCCCGCTCTCCCATTCGCCGGCGGCCACACAACTTTAATATAAGTGCATGCCGAATATTTCTCACTTGGACCGTAATTGCGTTACCTCTATAAATTTTATCTTTATCTTGTTTGTGGAGTGTCAAACAGAAAATGAAAAAAAAACAAACATTTATGATTTAGAGCATTACCAATGCAAATGTGAATGTGAAAAAATTGAGTGTCACCTAGGATTTACACATTTTTCAAAGAAAAAAAACTTTCCAATGCAATTGTGGGAAAGGGATGTGAATATGATGTGTCAACTAAATTGTTTCCTATTGGTTATTAGATAATTAATTTTTTGACTCCCAATGCACATTGTTGAAACAATTTAGTTGACACATCATATTCTATAATTGCATTAAAGAATTTTTTTTTCTTTAAAAAATGCGTAAATCCTAAGTAGCACCCAATTTTTTCACATTCACATTTGCATTGGTGATGCTCTTAGCAACAGTATTATTTTCTTTTGTTTATCAAGAAAAAGTCTATATAGCGGTGTTTTGATTATTCCCGGTGTGTTTTTTTAATTTTTAATTTAAAGGTATCTTTTTACGAACATCTCATTAAATAGATTTATCATAATTAAGGATTTATCTTTTTATTTAATAAGATGATTGTATATTTTTTAAATGCTTGAAATGTAATCCTTTTATAAATTTCATTAATAATAATTTAAATGTCATGCATGCTATAAATAATTTTAAAATGACATCATATTTTAAATAATGTCATCTTTAATCATTTGTCTTACATATTTATCACTTATACTGTATTAAATTGTGTATAAAAAATTTGTATTACTAGTAGTCTAGTACTACTACTTAAATTTTCTTCTCTATGCCTCAATGCACCGAACTCTCACACCCCCAAAGAATCTATCTAGTAAGAAACGTCACAATCATGCATCACAGAAAAGGAGGTCAGTTTAATTTAGATCGGACTAGGTTTCGTTATGCATGATTTAATTTGAGAGCGCTAAATGCAATTCTTTATACGTTAAATGCATCTCTTAATAAAATTAATAACTTGTTCACGTTTATTATAATATATATTTTTGCAAATATATATATATATATATATAGACATGCGTCTGTCTCCCTTGTTTTTTATTTTTCAATTGTTGTACTTTTACACCCTAAATTTGTAAATTTTTAAAAAATTTGCATTATACCCCCTTGAATTTGTTAATTTCGTTAAATTGTTAACTTAATAGAAATTTGCACTATACCAAAATAAATTTTTTATCGAAATTAACAAATTTAGGGGGTAAAGTGTACTTTTTTAAAAATTACAAATTCAAGGGATAAAAGTGCAACAATTAAAAAATGAAATGTCCAAGATAACATGCGCACGGCCCAAGCGCATGTCCATCTGATTTTTTTTTTAATAAAAATGTATATTATAACACAATAATAAACCAAATATATATATATATATATTTAACACAAAATATGTCAAAAATATACATAATAGAAGCAAATAACAAAGCAAAAAAATTAAATTTAACACAAAATATGTCAAAAACATACACATTCGAAACAAATAAAAGTGAGAATTTAAATTAGAAATTTTCTATATATAAAAGACAAAAAAAAGTTAATAATTTCGCTAAGGGGCTGCATTTAGCATATAGAGAGGCTGCGTTTAACGCCTATGATAAATAATACTCCGTATGAAATTGAATTTATTCAATCCAATTAACAACCCTACCATAACAATTGTCAAACATTACTATCCTTTAATGTCTTGATTATTGTCGTGACTTTATTAAAGATTTGAAAGTTGCTATTAACCCCCTCCTAAATTTTTAACACCCTATAATTTTCCTATTTTACCCTCTATCTCTTTTTTTTTTTTTTTCTCCTTCTCCTCTCATTCTTCTTACTCCTCCGTCCCTTCTTCTTCTTCCTCCTCCCATCTCCCTATCAAGCCCACCTCCCCACCCCTTATCTTTTTCCTTCTTCCTCCTTCCTTGTCTCCTTCCCCCTTGTCAAGCCTGCCTCCCCCCTATGATTTTGTCTCCATCGTTGCCTGATTAATGAGCTTATTATTATTATTTTTTTAAGTTGTTTGATACTGTGTTACCGAACACTTATAATGGTGTTTGGCACCTCCTAATTGAATATCACTATGGTTGTTTCATTTCCCTTATTAAATAGCTTTAGCTGTATTCGATAGGGTGCTGCCAAATAGTAATTAATTTTTTTTAACCTAAAAAAATAAAAAAATATATATATAAATACATTTAAGTTAAAATTTATAAAAATATTTTTGTAATATATGAGGAGAATGTACTGAGAGGTCTGAGGGTGTTAATCAAGAATTAGACCAAAGACAATTAGAGACGTTAGTGGAGTGGAGTGGTTGGTGCCGTAAGGACAAATATATTCAGTTTATTATTTTATCAATTAATATGGTGCTATAGAGCTAAAAGAACGATTACAAAAACAGTAACTTGAATACTTTTTTCAAAAGAAAAAAAATTAATTTTAAATATCTAAATTTGAAGAAAGTATTCATATCATTAATTTAAATAACTTCTCATTAATTTCAGATTGTGACATTAGTCAATAACATAGTAGTGTAAGAGTTTTTAAAAAATAGCTTACTTTATTAATCTCACTATTAATTTTCTCTGTTATTAATCTCACTATTAATTTTCTTATTTTAAATATCTAAATTAATTTTTTTTTTGTTATTGTAATTTTCTCTGTTATTAATCTCACTATTTTTTTTTATCTCTCATTGAACTTTTCATCAAATTATTATAAAAAAGATTTTAAAAAAATTACAAACTACTCCATCCGTCCCGGATAAATGTCCATAGTTGATAAAACACATGAATTAAGAAACATAATTAATGATGTAATGTAAAATGAGTTTTGACGATAATACCCATGAACATTAATTGAGTTCAACTATTCTAATTAATTGGTTTATATCTTGGATGTGTTTTATTAAATGAAAGTTTAAGGGTATATTTGGAAGAATGATAGAGAAGAGGTATATCAAAAGTATTTAGAAACATTAGTTAGAATATTTTAAAATAAAAAATATGAACATTTATTTAGAACGGATGAAGTATAAAATATTCCATGAAACCAAATAGGGTTAAAAGAAAGAAAAATGATACATCTATAATTTATTTATAAATTTCATTTATATATATATATTTAAAGTATTATACTGTGAATAAAAAAATATAATATTTAAAATAAATATAAATAAAATTTATAGATAAATTATGTAGGTGTAACGTAACTCAAGATAAATTTTAATAAAAAAAGTCAAAAAAACATCACAAGGAATCTTGGAAATCATGCATCAAAGAATAGTGGGGTAAGCAGAAAGGGGAGCCCATACGTACCTATCTAGAAGACTACAAGTAACACTGAACCCACTCCCTCAAACTCAACAGAAAAGATTGAAATATTGGAATTAGGAAGAGATTCCTGACGACGTCACAGATTTTCTTCAGTCTCGATCAACGTGCCGTCGTAGCTATCCGTGCCCAGTGACATTGAGTGAGTCTCCACTCTCTAACGGTTTGCATAAAAATAAAATACTCCTTGAAATGAATCCACTTATCCTCATCTCCACTGGCCACTCTCACACCCCACAATCTCCTCACCCATATTTAATACAAAAATTAAATCTACTTAACATACAAATGGGTTTTGTTTTTTCGCGACACCATTTAAGATTCTATTTTATTTATACTCACTTCATCTTAAATTAAATATCTTTTTTCTTCTATATTTTTTAAAATAATTTTAACTAATTATTTATAATATTCTAACTAATTCTGAAGTAGTAAAAAAATAGAATCCTATTAATTTGGATTTTTTTTTTGATAGTCTCTATAAAAATTACAAAATTAATTAAAATCAACAGAGAATATTTATTTTAAAACAAAAAAATCTTTAAATTCTGTTTATGATTTTAAGGTCTCCCTTATTACTTGAATTTTGTAATGTCTCAATAAAGATTTTTCTTTTTTTTTTTAAATCTCAATAGAGAGTAGGAACACCATATGTGTGTGTGTATATATATATATATATATATATATATATATATATATAAGGGGGAGTATTTAATGGTTATTTTTTTATTTAACCATCAATGGTTACTCTCATTATCAACCATTGGATCAAAAATTAAAGGTTGAAATTTAATAGTTAGTTGGAAAATGCAATTAATGTAAGTAGGTGAGTTATTTAATTTTTGATCCAATGGTTGATAATGAGAGTAACCATTGATGGTTAAATAAAAAAATAACCATTAAATGCTTCCCCATATATATATATATATATATATATATATATATATATATATATATATATATATATACACACACACGGACCATGCAACACCTAGTGGCTAGTGCAGCAATTGCAGTTGATTTTGGCAATTCATCTACTCGCTCCATCCCAAAATATATATTTCTTATTTTCTTGGGACATGCCATAATTAGAGATGTTAAATGTGCTAGCCCTAACTAACGGTGGCTAAACGGTTCTTTTTGGCCACTAATATTGCAGACCTAACTCTAACCCTAGCGGGTTTCAGGCTAAACGGGCCACTATCGGGCCACGAGTAAAGATATATTATAACAATATTTTGAAATAGTAAATCGATAAACCATTCATAACTTTGATAGTTTCTTATGTTTTTCAAAAAAAATATAAACTAGACATTTTTTACATCGATGTGTTATAATTTTCAACTTGTTATTTTCAAAATAAATAATGTAATAGCTCTACTTAGCAGTTCTTTTCAAAAATTTTGTTTATTATTCAGTATTTATTCACAAGTACACAAAGAAGATCTGTAGTGCAAAGGATAAATGTGTTTGACTTTGGATTAAAGATTGTTGGTTTTATTTTTATGGTGGTTATTTTACGTATCTCCTAAACTTTTTACAGCCTAATTAATATTATGTGGGCTGACGGGCCAACCCTGAAACCTGGCGGGCCAGCCCTAACGGGCCGCGGGTTAAACGGGCCAACCCTAAAAAGCCTTAATTTTAAACGGGCCAAAAATATTAAGCCCTAACCTTATTTTTTCGGTTTAAACGGGTCAACCCTACGGCCGTGGCCCTTTTAACATCTCTAGCCATAATAATTGCTCCTTTTTTATGTGTAGAAAACTTTCTAAGCAAAGTATCTATAATATTTTTTGAAACGATAAACGATTGTGACTCACTACCAATAAATAATACTTTGAGGCCTTGATCGGTACACGAAATTGGAATTAATTTCGCGAAATCGATTTTATGGAATTAATTAATAATGTTTGGTAGTGTAAGAATTATATTTGGAATAAGAATGTATTACTAAAATCTTGAAATTGATTACTAAAATTTAAGGAATCACAATCCTGATGGAGGAGGTGATATTTTGATTCCTAATTGTTGGAATTCATGTAAAAGGACAATAATATCCTTTTATTAGGTCAAGTACCTGCTTTAAATTTATAATTTATTTAGTTTCAACAATTTTACGACCGTTCCTTTTTACACCTCCTCCTCGTCGTTGTTTTTCGGCTCTTCATAAAGTTTTTCTAACTCTTCTTATTTGATTTATTTTATTAATAATAGTTTATAATTTATGATTGTTGTGTTAATTTTCACAATCGAATATGATGAAAAGGAAAAGTGGGTGATTGATCTACTTGAAAATATATAAAAAAAAATAAAATAGTAATTATTCTAAATAATTAATTACACGTACTTTTCTCGAATTGTTTCAAATGTTTAAATTATTTTTATTTGAACTAGTTTCATTATAACATTAGTTTTTTTTTTTAATTTAATAAATTTTTCTTGCTTTATTGATGCTGGATAATTTAAAATTTTCACAAAAATTGAAAGATAATGGAGAACTTGTTATTTGTGGAGTAGTAATAACGTTAATGTCTAATTTTTATCATGGAAGTCATGAACAAGTACGTGTCTACATTGGATAATGTTGTCAGTTGCCTCAACTTTATCTTCATATTCCAAGTTGTTTTGTTTCTTACCAAACAGTATAATACAAATTTATACTACATTACTAATCACATTCCTTATACTATCAAACACTTTTTAGGAATCATTTTTCAATCTATTTCTGTGGAATCCCATTGCTAGTAATCGATTCCGCGAAATTGATTCCATTTCCGTGTACCAATCGAGGTCTGAGAGTATTAAAGAAAAAATTATATAAGAATTTTAAAACTCGTGTAAAGTTGATAGGGAATATTTATTTTATTAAGAAAGTTTATTTCTACAACAAATTTTACTTATTCACTATATTTATTAATAATTAATAAAATTAGTCATTGACATGACACAATTGCCCTTCAAATACTTACTTTGTTTATAATGATATACTTGTCTAATGTCGATTACTTTAATTTTAGATTTTCCTTTCCTTTATAACTTAAAATTAAGTTTTGTTTTTGTTATACAAATAAATTATGCCTATTTTTTAACACTAAAAAATTAACTCTATCCACTATTTTGCATTTAATTTCTTCAACTAATTTTTTTTAAGCAAATTGAATTTAAACTCAAAAAAAACTTTAAAATGTTGTAAATTGTTACGCGGCAATGAGTAAATTGTTACACTCAAGAAAATATGTTTAAGAAATTAAATTCAATTTATTTGAGATAGTGGATTACCAACTCTAAAACACCCTAATGAAAAATATGTTTAAGAAATTAAACAATTATTGAAGTTTAATTCAATTATCTCAAATTAAACAGTTATTAAAGTGAAGAGCCCATTAGTTTGAGTCATGCAACCATGCTGAATTTGTAACAA
This sequence comes from Platycodon grandiflorus, assembly GCA_016624345.1. Classification (NCBI taxonomy): domain Eukaryota; kingdom Viridiplantae; phylum Streptophyta; class Magnoliopsida; order Asterales; family Campanulaceae; genus Platycodon; species Platycodon grandiflorus. The sequence goes on along the minus strand of CM028366.1, from coordinate 3,240,839 downwards.
TAGTTAGCAAACATGTGTACCAAATACTATACACATCTCATATTTTATCACTCTGTACGTTATTTTCAACTTATTATACACATTTCGTATTTTACTTACTATGCTTGCAACATTAGCCGTCAAGTTATAATTTCACACATTTGATCAAATAATAATGTTAGAGTAGAAAAAAGTCACAAATTTTTTTTTACAAAAAATCTTATTAATTAACTTTTTTCATTAATTAGTGATGGCTATGTAACCTAACCGATCAATAATTATGACAAATTTTTTTGTGAATTTGTCGTGCCCTAGCATTGCTCATAATCAAGACCATATACCATCACGCGAGAAACCCCGTGGATTCGGAAGAAGGCGACTACGTATCCTTCTCCATTACGATAAACTTACAACAATCACCCTAATTTATTTATTCTCTTCCGACCACCCCCTCAAGCTACTTCATTCAACAGTTAAATCCCAATAAAACTATTGACTTGGATTCTCAGTAAGGACTTAATAGGATTTTTAAAAAGACTAAAATACCTTTATTTTTGCTACCTAACCCTTCATATTTCCCCTCTTCCCTATATAAACACATTACTCTCTTCTTTTGCCTTCCCCTGTTCTGTACTACCACTGTCCAAAAAGGACCGGGAGGATTTCTGTTTTGTATGTCGCAAAAGGAGATGAACTTTTTCTCTAGTAAAGTAATTATTAGTACATGTAATGGCTTTTAATATCCTGCTAGTTAATAGATGAGATTTATTAAGTTAAATTAGCTAAAGTAAGTTTTGAGGATTGTTGGAAAAAACTACTCTTAATTTTACAACATTAACTAGACTACTTTCGTGTACCCTAAACCTCCTTCTTCCCCTCTTGCCCCACGTATAAACAATGTTCTCTTCTTTTGCCTTGCCTAGGTCACATACTCCCTCCAGCAAAAGGGAGAAGGATGTTTTTCTTTGCATGTCTCAAAAGGAGATGAACATTTACTTTTCAAAAAAGTAACTTTTAGTATAAAGACTTTAAACCCTATTAGACAGTATACCATATATATCAAGTCAAATCAATTAAAACAAATTTAAGTTATGGTCACACAATTTATGGATCTATTAAGAAGCCAATAACTTTATAATCATTTTCCCAATATCGTAATAGATCAAAGCAACTCTCCTCTAGCTTTGGCGACATCGAAAGTGCTACCCATCAATTGCCAGCCTCACTTCAATCAAATTCAAATAATGCTCACATTACTATCTCTTGTACCATTTACATTAACGTGTAGTTATCATATTAGCTTAATCATCACGAAAATAAGCCCCAATATATAGTCAAAATACATGAAACCTAATTCGCCTCTCATGATGTACACCATTGGACCCTATTTACTGATAAAATTCACCAATTACCTCCAAATTTTACTCGGTATTAAGTTGACTAATTTAATTAATTGTCAAATAAGGGTACTATTGTCTTTATAACTATGTTAAGTACCCTCCCAATATATAATCAAAATACCTGCAACCTAATTTACCTCTCATGACGCACACCATCGGACCCTATTCACCAATAAAATTCACAAATTACCGATAAATTTTACTCAGTATTAATTAGTTGACTGATAATTTCAACAATTGCCGAATAATGGTACTATGCTCTTTATAACTATATTAAGTACCCTAATATCTATAGGCAACTCCAATGACTTAGTTGTGGATATTTTTGGACGGATGTTTGACAAAACTGAGTACCAAAAAAAAATAAAAAATGAAAGGGACAAAACTAAGTAAATTCAAGTAACGTTTGTGTTAGGGGTTTCTTTTTGTCCGAAAAGATAGTTGAAGGGGGTCATCTCTCGAAAGGTTTTCTGTAATTTTCACTTAAAATGTAAATATTGAACCCTAGTAGTTTCATCGACATCTCCGCATCAGATCGGGGTCCGCCTATAAGAAGGGGTTTTGTTACAACGTTTCATTTCGTATTCGTTACAAATTTCCATTCCTTCATCTCCATCTTCTTCTATCGCTTTTCTCTAAGCTTTTTCACAGTAAAGAAATGGCGGAATCAGAAGCCAAATCAACAGAGACAGTAAGTTCATCTAATAATATACCTGTAACCTTAATGGTTTTGATTTAATAGGATAGTTTTTCGGTCACAGTATTATTTTGATTTTAATCGATCGATTTGATTAAACTTTTGATTTTTTTTTTATTTTGCGTTTGTAAATGAAGGTGCAAGACGAAGAGAAGGAACTAAAGTATCTTGACTTTGTTCAAATTGCTGCTATTTATGTCATAGTTTGCTTCGCAACTATTTACGAATATGCAAGAGAGAACTCTGGTCCGTTGAAGCCCGGTGTTGAAACCGTTGAAGGCACGGTGAAGACCGTCATCGGTCCGGTTTACGAGAAGTTTCAAGACGTTCCTTTCGAGCTCCTCAAATTCGTCGATCGCAAGGTTCGTTAATCCATTTATGCGCATATTAGCCGGTGCCTTCCGTCCACTGCTAACTTACGCTAGCGATATTTCCTTAATTTTGCTGTTCACGTTGTGATGTGCAGGTAGACGAGACACTACACGAAGTGGACCGACACGTACCGTCGCTGATAAAGCAGGCATTGAGCCACGCCTTGCTGGCGGCTCACAAGGCTCCCGTGGTGGCTAGGTCTGTGGCGTCGGACGTACAGCGCGACGGCGTGGTGGGAACGGCTACGAATATAGCCAAGTCTGTTTACACGCAATACGAGCCTACAGCTAAAGACCTTTATGTCAAGTACGAGCCAGTAGCCGAGAAGTACGCCGTGTCGGCTTGGAGGTCGCTGAATCGGTTGCCTCTGTTTCCTCAGGTTGCACACATAGTGGTCCCCACAGCAGCGTACTGGACGGAGAGGTATAACCAAGTTGTTTCCTATACGGCAGAGAGAGGTTACCCGGTGTCGTCTTATCTGCCGCTAGTGCCGGTTGAGAGGATCGCTAAGGTGTTTCAAGGTGCAGAGAATGGGCCGACTGTTTCGACCAATGGGGAAGCTCTTGTTATGTCACAATTATAAATTCTCATTACGGCGTCGTAGTTGGAGTATATCCTTGCCAATGAATGTGTCACTAATGTTTGTTTTTTTAATTGGTCTGTGTTAGTAAGTATCGGTTTGAATAACAAATGTTATAGGTTTATAATTTAAAAGTAATTAATGTCGCGGATGCTGTTTATTGGAGGTGGAGTGGTTATATTATAGTATGTCTAGTCTTCGCTTTGTAATTGTACGGCTGCCGCTTATGTTTTGGCGTCATCTGCTTATGAACAATAATAGGTAGATTTTTTATTTTGGGTTAAATGCACAAGTGGTTTTTATACTTTACAACTTACTTTATAATTTTTTAGCAATAGTTCCTAATTTTAAAAAATAAAAATTTGAATCCTTATTTATGCTGTTTTTGTTTATCCGTAATTTCTCTTGCCGTTAGATTTTCGGTCGTGTTGCACGTGAGTTTTTATGGCAATAAAGTATTTTTTAATTTTTATAAATTTATTCTTTCTCTCTCCTCAATCTCTAAATACAACACAGAAAGATGTGGAGAAAGCGAGTGCCAGTTCTCTCTCATTTCTCTCTTTTTCAAAAAGTAAACTGCTTCAAAACTCACTCCAAGGAGCAAGCGATTGCCAGTTCCCAGAACCAGGTGGACGGCCACGACCTCTTTTGCCGGAAGTATTGGCAGGCGGGGTCAAATAAAACGCCCGTGGGCAAGAAAATCACCAAGTGCCAGAAGTTGACAACAAATAAATAAACCCAATTTCTAAAGGTTTCAATCATGGAAACATGCTATATAATAATCAAAATGGGCATTGAATCAAATACAAAGATGAACAGTACATCATAGACACAATTAAATCACAACCGATCCATAGCCAATTAGGAACATATATCGAATTTCCTTCCACCAATTGATACATTTACACACAGCACACAAATGTGTGTGCGTGTTTTGCTTGTGTTGTTTCTGGTGTGGGTGGGGGGAGGGGTGGGTACCGTGTAAGAGCCATCGTCTTGAGGGGTACTGCCAAGTCGTTTGATTTCTTGTTTGAGTCGCTCGACCTCTTCTTCAACGTTCATGGTCTCCTTCTGAATGAATATGTGTTGATGGATATGATCTCAATCTACAACTATTCCTATCTCACAAGTAGCAATAGTGTATTTATCTTCAGTTTTCCTTTAAATATAAGCACTTGTTGGAAATGGACAAGAAACCTGCCATTCTAGCTTTTAACCCCTTGGTAAGCGACAGCAACGGGGCAAAGGTAAATGGAAAATTCAACCCATTTTATCCCTCTTAATAAAGTGGGCATGAAAATTGAATAATTGAGAATAGGGTGAGATTATTAAGTGCGAATCAAACACAAGCATTAACAGTTTTCAGTTTCAATTTGTTGAGAACAAAATTCACTCGGATTTGGCTGATGGTGACTCATGATTCTGTGTTGTATGGAGAGAGAGAGAGAGAGAGAGAGAGAGAGAGAGAGAGAATAAATGTTTAAAAATTAAAAATTGAACGTACTTTTTTGCCCTCAAAAAACTCATGTCCGAAAAGGCTCAACTCAGCTTCACAGACCCCAGAAATCTTGTCGGCGAGGTGAGCAAGGTCACAGAACCTAGAATCGCTATCACTACTATACCTGGAGTTGGTCCCACCACTTCCATTCTCCAGGAAATCACTCACCATAATAGCCAAGTCACGCTTGCTCTTATGACTAAACGCATTCCCCATTTGCCCCACCACCACCGCCATCGCTATCGCCACTGCCACCTGCCATTCTCAGCCACAAGTCCCCTGTGGCAGCACATACACCCTACAGTCCATCCACCATCACCTTCGGCGGCCAAATTTTGAACTTTACAACCACCAAATCCTCAAATACACAGTTCGCAATACACAGATCATCAAATGTCAAGAATTAGACAATTCTCAAAATCGATTAACTAGGTTTGGGTTTGGGAGCTTTGGAATTTCAAAATCAAAATCGATTTGGGTTTACTGGGTTTTTTAACAGCAACAGTGGGCAAGTTGATGAGCTCGGTAAAGAAATTGAAAGAAGAGGGCTTATTGATCAACAATGGTAGCAGCGAAGTTGACTTTTGAAAAGGTGGAGATAATTTAGGGAAGAAGGTGGAAAAGATGGCTTTAAATTTATCAGCAACGAAGGTTACGGCGGAGACGCGAATTCATGGCTTTTCGGCGAAGATCACCCATCGTTAGCGTCCCACCGTCGAAATCTTTGGCTCCAATATGCTGCATTGGCTCCGATCTGGTTGTTGTGTGTGTATGTATTTGTGTGTGTGTGAGAGAAAGAGAGAGAGAAGTATTCTCATTGATGTGAAGAAGAATGGAAATTTCATTTTTACCTTTGGTCAAACGCACGTGGGAGACACACGGGCAACTTAACGGCAAATCACTAACGGTATCCATCAAAAGGACTAACCGCGTGACTTTTTTATACTTTAGGGATTGAATTTGAAAAAAAATTATTAAGGGACTAATTATGAAAAATTTAATAGTCAAGGGACTAATAGTATAATTAACCGAAGTTATTAATTTAATTCTTTTAAATTGATATTTTAAACTTTGGGTAAATTATAAATAACCCCCCTCAACTATGGGTTGGATTAAAATTGTCCCCTCAACTACCAATTGAAACAATATGCCATCCTCAACTATAGTATTTTCTTTAATCATAGCTTCTATTTAGACACTGTCATTTGAGTTGACGTAACATGCCCACGTAAGATTCATGTGACCATCTTTATGCATTTTTTTTTAACCATAGTGCCCTTTTGGTGTTTTAATTTATTATATTACCCCTGTTGTTGTAAGACCGTAATTTGTACATAAAGATGGTTATTAAAATAATTTCTTATCTTTATTTTAAAGATTATGGTAAATATAATACGTACAGATGCTAAATGTGAGTCTTTGGTGGACAAATTTCGTGAATTCAAACTCCGGTGTCTAAATAGAAGGTATAATTTAAGAAAATATTATAGTTGAGGGGGCACACTGCTTCAATTGGTAGTTGAGGGGCAAATCAAACTCGGCCTATAGTTGAGGGGGGTTTGTGTAATTTACCCTTAAACTTTTTAGTTACTTGATTTTTTATTTAATTATCGTCTATTTAATTTTTTTTTTGTTAAACATGATATTTTTTTAAATATAAATTTGATATATATATATATATTTTAATTTTTTCTATATTTATAGAACACGTAATTCGTTTCAATTTCTTTTGCTTTTTGTTGTTTCGTACTGGGAGAGAAGGAGATAAATTATTTTTTGTTGTTTGTAATTCTCTTGTTTGGCATGAGAAGTATGGGTGGAGAGAATTGAACAGAAATGTTTGTTACTCCATTTCTCCAGTTTGGTAATTGGTAGGAGTACTTCCTATTGCTATTAGGTATGAAAATTGAAAAAAGTGTGGGTGGAGAGAATTGAACAGAAATGTTTGACACTACTTTATATATATATAGGAAGGAAACGTGTGTGTTGGAGAGAATTGAAGATGATGTTTTTTTTTTTATACTTGAAGAATTACTCCCTTCGTATCGTTCTACGTACCCAAGGAATATATATTTGAAAAGTTTAATTTTTAAAAAATATATTAATATAATTGAATTTAGTTATAATTACAAAAATACATAAGCACAACCAAGATGATTACAACACACCTGGAGGGTATAGACGAAAGATTATGAAAATTGTAAGCATAATCTTTTGAAAGTAAACTTTTTAAGCGAAACATCCAAAAATAGTATAATGGACTCTTTACCTGTAACACGGAGGGAGTATATGTTATTTCCGATGTATTAATTAGATACGGTTACTTAAGGTGATAAGGATGTGCCAATATATATATATATATATATATATGAAAAATTATAAAAATAACTAACGTACTATCAGTTAGTAACCAATTTCACCCCGTACTCCCAATATCCTAAAATTGACCAGTGTACTACCAATTTAAGTCCAATGTAGTCCCTCCTGTTAACTTTTCATCCAATTTTCTAACGGGGCAGTTTAACGTGGTTAACGGAGCTATTTTATGAGGGGTATTTTTGTCCTTTCGTTCCAAAATTCACCACCTCCACCCACATACACTCTTTCTCTCTTGCCAGAGAATTCATCCCAAGGACCTCCCTCACCGCATCAGAAGCCTACCTACATTGGCTTATATACATTGGCCGAATTAACAGCCTATATCCTTGTAAGAAATCCAGAAAACCATCACAACAAACCTCACCACAACCACCACACAGGACATGACCAACACCGAACCTGCTGATCCAAACCTATGCCAAGACAACGGGAAGGAGCACGCAGCAGCAACTAAACATAACTTGGCCCTACCGAAGGTTAGAGGAAGAAAACCAACGAATCCAACACGATCGCTTTCCGATAAAATCTAACATGCGGCATTAGAGACAGAGCTTTGGCAAAGAAAAGGCAGTGCCGGAGTCGCGCTTAGGCAGTAGAAACCCCCTAGGGCACTCAGGGATGTATGACTGGAACAGCTGACTGGAGGATAGGGCTTTGAAACTAGGTGCAACTGAACATTGTTTGATCCGGGAGAATATAGAGATCACACCAGATCTCATGTTCTTCTCTTGTCAATTCATCAATCACAGATTCGTCACCCATGGATCCATCAGCGAATTTTGGCGACGGAGAGAAAATGGAAAGGCAGATCTCGTCACCTTCGATGATGTTAATCTCGATGCAGCAGACTTCTGTGAATGAAGCTTGGAGAAGATGATAGCGATGGTGGAATTGAGGTTAAAGAGAGGGTGGAGGGGGAGTGGTGGTGGTGGTAATGGGGAAAGGGTGGGAACAGTGGCTGGTGGAGGAGACTCTGTGGCGAAGGAGATAAGGCGAAGATGTGTGATGGTGAGTAGTGTCGTAAGGACGAGTAGATTGGCTATGAAATTGGATAGACAGAGAAAGAAATATTAATTTTCTTGATTTGGATTTGTTGCAATCTCTTAAACGAAGTTGAACAAGTAAATTAGATACAAAGAGAGAGAGAAAGAGATGAAGTCTCCGGCAAGAGAGAGTGTGTGTGGGTGGAGGCGGTGAGATTTGGAGGAAATGGACAAAAATATCCCTCATAAAATAGCTCCGTTAACCACGTTAACTGCTCCGTTAAAAAATTGAATGAAAAGTTAATGGGAGGGATCACATTTGACTCAAATTGTTAGTACACTGATCAATTTTAAGATATTGGGAGTACGAGGTGAAATAGGTTACTAACTGATAGTACGTTGATCATTTTTATAATTTTTCCATATATATTTGCAATTGGGATGATAGCTATGGGAGTAGGGCTGCAAGAAAGGTTGAGCGTATGATATCTTTGGTGTGTTTGTATTTTAGTTTTCAGTTTGATGCGAGTTTTTTTCGAGAGCAAACAAAGTTAGCTTCTTCAATTTTAAAATTTTATAAAGATCTTATAAATTTTTGAAAATTTTACTACTTTATTCATTAAAAAATTTATTTAATATATGTTAAATTTTGCTACTTTATTCATTAAAAATTTTATTTAATATATGTTAACGTCATAATATAATTACATTATAGCAACTGCGTTAAAGCTTGGTAAGGAGAACTTTCTGACCGTTGTCCTAAGAGACTTTTGAAACAACTCATCAACATTGTTAGTAAAGTAAAATAAATGATACTAATATACTTCTTAATAATTAGATTTTTCAAAAACGTTGACTTTTTTGGGTGAAACGGAGGGAGTAATATTCAAACTAGTGTGGGTTCTTGTAAGAAAGTTTATCTGGAGAGCCTCTGAGTCATCATTGCTTGTTATGCCTCTCGTCTTTTTGGAGCAACAACTGGAGTGGAGAATGAAGAATAAATACAACATTCATATTGTGATTCCGTCTTTCCTCTTAATCCAGCAGAGAGCACTGCTTGCTGCCTCTACTGACGATTAAAATTAACACACACACACACAAGGAAGGGTGGTTGAGATTATAATTAATGGGTGGTTCGTACCAAGTAAAAATTAAGGAGGAGTTTCAAACAAAATAAGAGCTCAACTGGGTGGGTGGGTGGGTCCTCCAACCTCTTTGTGGTATATATCTTCATCATTCATCTTATTAATAATACAGTAATAGATATCATCTCACACGGGAAAACTACTCTGATTCTATCCTTTGATAGAAAACCTGGGCAATTATGTGCACCATATTAAGCATGGGATACTGAGTGCTTATAACTATTGTGCACAATTTAAGGATTCAAGCTGGTCACTCACAGCAAGCAAGAATAACACTCTTTGTCTCAAAAATTTAATACAAGTTAAATTTTTTAAAATTACAGTTTACTTACTTATTCCTTCTTCAAATTGCACTAGATGTATTATTATTTCAAAAAAAAAATAAAACTATTTTGGAACAAACCAAAAAGGAAAGTGTAATTATTATTTCAAAACGGAGGGGGGAGAAATTAGTAGATCCACCAAATAACTACTCTAAATTTTCTGTGCCGAATGGGAATGGCGTAACATGTTATGCAGCATCATCTTATTAACTTCAGTTTTTAATACACTGTGATATCCACAAGATGCCAAATAACATAACACGTAAAACATCAAATCACTTTGTGCATAATATTTTCTACTCATTTGGCAGTTGTCGCATTATTTACAAAATATTTTATCACCGATTTCTTTCTTAGTTCAGTACTTCATTCCATCAGTAAGGACGAGGATGAGAGTAACTGCTTACAGACGAACCTCCGACCACGGAGGGCCAATTTCGTCAACTGCCCGGATAAAATTGGATGATGGGGGCCCGGCCTGAGGATAAATTTGGAGTGTCAATAGCGCCTCCCCTATTTTAATTCTTTTCTTTCTTAGGTGATCTAGTTATGAGATTATCTACAAAGACTGCAGCAACTTTGGTGTAACAATGAGCAGCAGCTCTTTAATAGTTAGTGGCCCCAATATATTTGCCAAAAGGGGGGCAAAAGGAGAACAAGTTTAAAAGGGATCTTCAGACAGTGTGGCTTTTCTCATTAAACTTACAATTTGTCTAAACAAGTAGAAAACCTGCAAAAATAGATGGAGCTATGGAAAAGGGAAGCAACTATTAATTTCATTGCCAAAACCCATTTTCCTTTGCCTCCATGGTCACCGTCAGACTATCCCAACTGACCTCCGGGCCACGACTCCCCAATCCGTCAAGCCATCCCAACAGTGCAGGAGGTAGAATAAAAAGAGGCACAGAACAGACCACCCACAACAGAACTCAAGACACTCTTGTAGAGGCGTGTACATGCACAGAACGTCCGCCAAATTTCACTGCCCCAACCCATATCCCTACCACCCCCAAACCAAGAACAACAACAAGAAGAAGAACTCCCCAACATACAAACAATCTCAGACCCCTTCCCGTCTGACATTGATTTTCACTAATCTTCCCATCTCCCCCGACCCCCCGGCGGCCAGCACAATATCGGCCACCTTCTTCTCTTTCTAAAATAAATTCTACAGCAACCTATACCAACTCCACTTCTAGCAATCATCAATTACTATATATATAATCCCAAACTGGACATTGTATTAAACATTAACACTCACATCAATCACCATCAAGAGAACCTGAAATCAAAAACCCATTTAATTCACTTATAAATTGAAGTGAAGAGTTGGAAAAACAACCCGATGTGCTTTGCATTATGGTAAAATACATCCATACAATAACTCAGCTTCCTATAATAGATTCTAGCACACTGAATAATGTTCAAATCTAAAAGTTTACCCTAGGACTTCGATCAACCGAGTTAATGCAGCAAACTCCAAACAAGCACCAACTAAATACTCTCAGTATCAGTTTCTCACACACCATACCACACTCTAACCTTCTCTGTGTTTCCTTCCTTTGAACCTTGTACTAAGAAGCCAGTATAATCTTGAATAACTTTTCCCAACTCTCCATATGAAGAAATGACCACCTTGATTCTTTGACTAGAGGACCTTTTTGGTCCCCAGGAGCTTAATTCTCTAGCACAAAGTGGGGGAGGAGAGCCTGGCCGACTAAAGCCATAACAACTTGCAAATACAGTTACACTGCAATTCCCTGTAGCTCAACTAGTACAATACCATAGTCTTATTGTTGTAGTATTTGTAACAGAAGATAATTCCTATAATGCAAGAATTTGACATGTTCAGCTGAGCTATGAGCATAAAAATTATAATCAGACAAAATCAGAAATATCTGATTATTAGAGAATCGTGTCCAAGGATAATCCAAATCATAAGAGTTTTACCACTGATTTTTGGTATGCCAGAAAGGTAGAATATTATATCTTCATGTCATAGCAAGGCCACCTTGCCTTCAGGTCAGGGAAGACCCTTATATGTAAATTAACAGGCTAACACTGAACACAAGGCTTATTCACTGGAGTTCTGAAGCAAATAAAATGAGTATATGAATCAGTGCAAGGAGATGAATTTTTCTGAGCCAATTCATTCATAGACTGAGGAAATTTAGTAGAAGCATTAATGTGCAGTATGCATAGGACGGAGTAGGTCTTGGAGTAAACATAAAATTGGTACAAAACATTTAAAGCAATAAAATGACTGTATTCCCTCATGATTCCATCCAATTCTCATTACAGTTCCAAGAACAAAAATAACAATAGACCAAGCACCAGATGTGGTCCTCATGTGAATAAAAACTAAGCATATTATTCGACAGAACATGACTAGAAAAATGAAGCTCTAATCTGCAATACTGAATGAAACAATACCTAGTAGATAGAGTACTTATCACCAACACCAGGCCAAATTTTCTTGTAGATGGAAAGGGCAGTCGGTATAACAGCTGCAAGGGCAAGAGAAAGATGTTCTGAGCTGCTTGTCCTGACAGTGATCTGCCCACTCATCTTATTGTTGATACCAGCTCGAACAGCCACCTTCGAACCACGACCAGCAGAGAACTGAGCAAGACTGTTGAACCCCAGCGCCAAGTCCCCTCTCCACTTTATAATTGATAATCCAAATGTTGATTGGACCTGGCCAATCGGATAATCCAGTTCTCTGCGCTGCATCTCAATATTCGCTCCATATGCAGAATCATTTTGAAATCGGACAGTACCTGCACTTCCAACCAGAGAATACTGTCTTCCAAAAGCAATCTGATCCTCGACCTTGAATCCAGTCACCACATTTTCGCCCAAGAATGTCACAGACATCCCAGCAGCTGTCTTGTTCTTCTTTAAATTCTTGAACTTGGTTTCACCTCTGACGATGTAAGCAAGTTGTTTACCTATTGGTTGAATATCGAACCCTGCCATACTCGACCCTTTCTCCCCATGTTTAGTGGAGATTGAGGAATCCAAATTGATGCTGAAGTCTTTCTTATCCTTCGTGACTTGAACAGAAACTACAGCAGGATAACGACTTGCAATGGCGAGACTTTGTTCAAGGTTGACCCCATCATATCCAACATCATGGTCCCACCCATGTGTGTCAAGTACTGGCCTCGCAAGAAACTGTGAAGTGGGCTCCAAGAATCGGAATCTATATGCTGGATTATCACTGTCGAAGGAAGGTGGCAAAACCATGTCTGGTAAAGGAACAGCAACAGGAGCAGGGGCAGTTTCTTCCTCCATGTAACTATCAGGATTCACATAATCCTTGCCTTTCTTCTTCATCTCTCTCATTCTTTTCAACTCTTCTTTCCACTGCTTCTTCTGCAAAAGCTTCACACGATAGTCATACTCCTCGAAATAAGCATCCTTCTGCTCTTTGCTAAGCTTAGCAAGCTGAGATTTCCTCAGTGGTTTGAATGGTGGAAGCTGATCATACTCATCTACATCTTCTTCCAGATCAGAATCAAACAAATCCTCCAAATCAACATCTGAGTCACCATTATCACCACCCTGCTCAGACGGAAGTTTTGGGTGTGCACGAGACTGCAGCATCGAGGATAGCATGTATGGCAGGGGAGGTGAACGGGTGCGCAGACCAAAGAGCTTGCGATGGTCAAATGGATCTTGAGGTTTTGAGAGAGAATTTGCTTCTGATAAGATCTTCATAGAGTAGCAAAGCAGAAGTAACTGGGGTCTCCAGCTTTGGCCATTAGGTAGCACTTTTTGGCCTTCTCTGTTCTTACGACATGAGGGGTGGTTCTCAACAAGTGAAACGGGATTCATCAAACTTGGACTCATCATCCGTAAATCACCAACAGCTTGACCAATGGATTGCTGAACAACATGTGATCTTTGGGTAACAAACACCTCATAACTCAAAGAGGAGCCAGAGGGGCCTTCAGGAGGAGCAGAAGCAGCATGTGTAAGAGTGACTATGGCACTTCGCCAAATCGATGGACCAAGAGAAGTAGTGACAGTCCTCAATAAAGGCAGATCATTAAGATCTCTGGTCTGGGCATCCAGACGATCCACATAAAGGACAATATCTGCAGGATTTTTCTTTGTGAATTTCTTCGCAGATGACAAGACACTTCGGTTGAAACCCTGATCCATTACAGAAGACTTAAGCCCAGGGGTATCAAATACCCGAACCTTCACACCATCCACCATGCCACTAATCTCCTCAACTTCTTTAGTGGCGGGCTGAAATGCATTAATTGTAGCCTTCTCTTCCCCAAAAATAGAATTTATGGTAGCACTCTTGCCAACTCCAGATTTTCCGAGAACCATGATGTTCACAGAGAAGTCCAAATCCTCTTTTCCCTCTTCTTCAAGCTCCAGAGCTTTCTTTTTGGCAGCATCAAGACTAAATAGTTCACCAGTTTGTCTCCCTGCAACAAGCGCCAGTCTATACAGAACCTGCGCTGCTACAGATTCATCGGGAGAAAGGCCCAATCGTCGGACAAGCCTCAAGAATTTCACCCTGAGCGACTGCAACTTCTCCAGTTTCTTCTTCTCTTCTTCACTCAAGTTGCTATCAGATTCTCCGCGACTAGCAGCAACAGAGGGAGTAAAAAGGCTAGACCGGGTCGGTCGGGCAGCAGATCTAAGTGACTGAAGTGAGGATCCCAAACCAGCTGGACGCTCAACAGAAAAAAGCCTAGATCCGTCTTGAGAGGTTATTGTAATATTATCACTTCCTGACCCACCACCTGTTGCTGCTTTTATAAGAGCTGCCAAATCAAACATCTCCTTCTCACCTCCTTCTTCATCTGTGTCCACTTCCTCCTCCGAGTCTGTGACAATTTGACCATCAATTCTCTGTGAATGATCCTGAGAACTCTCTCCACCAGACAGAGAATCACCAGCTGATCCTCGTTCCAACTTCTCAATGAACTCTTTAGCAGCTTCAGAGCTTCCAAAGATCATGTCATCAGTCTCCCCATCTGACTCCGAGCCTTTAACGGAACCTTCTTCATCAGCATCATCTTTCTCTTCAGCTTCAACAGTTTCCTCTAAAATATATTTGTCTGAGAGACCATTTTCTAAACCATCATCCTTAGCACTCGCAGAAACATGATCACTTACTATATATTTTGCCTCATCAACTGGAGCATCAATAGGCATATCTTTGGCAACAGGGTCCACCACCTGAACTCCATCTCCCTCTGAACCAACTACATCCCCATTAGACACAACTTCAACTCCATCTGCGGAAATTTTCACCACTGATCCAGTTTCTTTGGCCTCATATTCAGCTCCATCCTCAGCTTCTGCAGCTGGGATATTTTCATTTGTCACCATGTCTGGTGTTTCACTTCTTTCTGCAGATGCAAATTCACCAGTGTCTTCCTGAATTTGTTCCTTCAGCTTACCAGCAGCAAAAGCTTCTACATCAGAAGGTCCATCTGTGACAGCATCATCAGGAGTAGTTTGTAGTACAATAGATTCCAATCTTCTGGTACCAACACCACTATCAGTAACACCAACTACCTCCTTATCCACAGCTTCTTCAACAATATGGGTAGTCTGATCGGACCCATTGATTAATATCTCACCAACATTAGCTACGCCCTCTTCCTCCGTCTTCCCAACAACTGCTACTCCCGATACAGGCATATCAACATCTATGGCTTCCACAACAGAGTCTCCTTCAGTAGTAAGCTTCACACCATTTCCATCAACCAGCTCAGAGACTGCTGGTTCAGCAACATGGCTAGTTTCTTCAGACCCATTTACTAGTGCCACATTCCCACTCGCCTCCTCATTCTGTTCCACGTTCCCAACAACAGCCACTCCTGGCACCGGAGTTTCAACTTTTATGTCTTCCACCACAGAATCACCTTCAGCAGTAAGCTTCACGCCATTGGCTTCAACCAAATTATCATCTACTTCCTTAGCCACAGTCTCCGATACAGTAACCGGATTATCACCGTCCAAAGACTCAACCATTTTATCATCCACAACTTCCTCAGGCTTCGACTCAATATCCTCTACCTCTTTCTCCTCTGGAGTTGAGCTTGCTTCTGTACTGGAAGTTTTGGCCACCTCAGCTCCCTCACTCACCTCCAAACCATCTTCCTTCTCCTGCTCACCGGAATTCAGACTCAATCCCTCACTCAATTCAGGCTTTTCATCAAACACCTCGGCTCCAATCTCCTTCGACGTTACAACATCAACAACACTAGTATCTCCAACCCCGCCCGCAACATTCAAACCCGACCCGATCCCTTCCCTACCGCCAGACTCTTCCCCCTTCAAGTCCCCACCTTCAGGTACTTTTTCGACATCATCAACAACCACGGAGCCACTCGAAACCGGCAAAACCTTCCTCAACTCTGGAAACTCCGAAGAATCCAAGAAAAACTCACCCGTATCCCTATCCTCTCCTTCAGGTCCCTTACCCAGGGATTCATCCCCAACACCAAAAACAGTCTGCTCGGGCGCCGTCTCGAACTCCTCCTCACCACTCACAAAACCCCCATCATCAGAAGCATTACTTAACCTACCACTAACATTATTATCCCCACTAACTTTATCAATAATTTTCGTTTCGGAATTCAAACCATTTTGGGATTGAGAATCAAAAGAAAATGAATTATTGTTGAGAGTAGAAGAACCTGAGACAAGTGATGAATTCGCCTCCTTTGAGTCCATTGATTATTTGAGCTCCAGGAACTAAAGAATTGATGGAATTAGGGTTTGTTGGGATAAATTAGGGATTATTCGGAATGGAAAAAGAATTGGGGCTTCTCTCAATTAGGAAGAGCAAATGAGGAGGCAAGAAGAGTGACGGAGATGATAAGGTTTAGGACTATGACAAGAGAAGAGAGAGAGAGAGTCCCGCAGTGGCACGGGGGAGAGAGAGGGAGAGGAGGCTTTGGGGTTTGTGTTGGGGGCTTTTCGCTGATTTCGTATGAAACGTCGCAATGGCAGAATTAATACTTTATTTTTATTTTTATTTTGGTTAAATAATCAATATTTTGAAATTTTTAATAATTAAGAAATATATTATTTTTACTAATTAGTTAAAATTAAAAAACAATAATTTGAGTATATTTTATAAAACGTGTTTAGAATGAATTGAAAGAGTTATATGTGTAATTTTTAACGACAAAATCTTTAATTAAAATATCTTCAATAGAATAGTTAATTTTAACTGAAATGAAAAAATAATGATATTTTATTTTTTAAGCATATTTTCTTATATTATATATAATTCTCATTATTTAATTGCCCAGGGGTACTTACTTAAGTGAACTATGTACATACGAATATATTTTACACGTATGAGGGCAACTTTAACACATGCAACATTCTTCATACACCAAAATTTACGTGTCATTTTGGTGTGGTGAATAGTATTACACTAAATTGTGTCATTTTGGTGTGGTGAATAATCAACACCAAATTTGGTGTTGGTGGGTCACATGTAATTTATTAATTTTTAATTAATTATTAAATATTAAAATTATTAATAATATAATATTATTAATTTAAAAGTATTTTAATTTAATTAATAACTAATTTCAGATATTATAATTAAATATTAATTATTAATTATATAATTTATTTTAAAATATTAAACATTATAAATTCAATAATTTATAATTATTAACCTTTAGTATATTATCAATAAATAAAATAAATAATGAATCATACTAAATTATTTTTAAAAAAAATTTCACATTTAAATTGAAAAATGCATACATATAAAAAAAACACCACAAATAAAATGACAAACAACTTGAAAAACACCGACATATAACATAAAAATATAAAATGACATACAACTTAAAATAAGACCAACAAAACTTTGAAAGAACAACAGTTATTGATTGTAATGATTTTATGGTATTTTCAAGTACTTGTATGACAATCAAATTACATAATAAGTTTAATTAAAAATTTACTAATTTTTAAATATTATTAATTATGTAATAATATTATAAACATACAATAATTAATTTTTTTGGGTGTAAAATTTGGTATAATGGGTTGGAGTTGAAATAGTGTTGAAACTACACCAAATATGGTATTTTAGGTTGGAGATGGCCTAAAGCAATTCTCCAAAAAGGTCATTTTTCATTGCTAAACAACCAAAAAAGCAAAGGAAAACGAAAATTATGGATTCTTTTACTATTAATATATAAATGTATGCCTTTTCTTTATTAAGATTTATAAAACACGAACAAATGTAAAGATTTTTACGCATCAATATACATGACTGTGTTCAAGCTCTAGACCTTCAACAATTTTATAATTTTATAGATAGTTTTCTAAAGTTAGAATGGTGAAATGTTTTTTAAAAAGAGAACCAATATTTGAGACTATCTTTGGCTACTCAATGTCATACCTTGGAATTAAAATTGAATGAACAATTTGAACTCGACGGAATTCAAATTGCACTTCCAATTCCAATTCCAAGCTATGACATTGGAGTTCCCAAACAGACCCTTAATTATATTATAGGGTCAAAGTTTACTTCTTCTATTTTGTTTTAAGGTGTGGTGTATTACGACGTCTTCTAGCTTCTTCTTTTTTGTTTTTTGGTTTTTTTTATTTTTATTTTTATTTTTTTGTTGGTTCAAAGCTATAACCTTAGCCTTAGGATTCAAAGTTTCAAACTCACCCTTGTGAGTTTTGCAAGATGAGGACCATTCGAACTAGTCAATTAATATTCTTTACCTTTTTCTTATCAAGCCATTATGTGACAATAAGGGAAAGAAGAAAATTGCCTGTGAGGAAACATGGCCAAATGACTGAAAATGTTTGGCAAAAATTTAGAAAATACCGTTTCACGTCCTGACTTGACTCACGGTGTGTTGATGGACTGAACTGTGAGAGAGTAAGGTTCCGTCTTACAAATTAAGATCTGTAAGACGGTCTCACAAGAGACCTACTCAAAATGTTATAGCATACCCCTTTTTTAACAAAAACGCTAGTTGAATCCATAGCTTAAAGCTTTAGACATTAAATTACAAAGACTTAAATATAAAATTGATCACCGTACTTTGAATTATTATTTATTAAAATCACTTTACTATTTTTTTTTTCCGTCAATTGTATCATTGCACCTCTACTTTTAAATCACGTTAGTTACTACATCCACTTTCGTCAAGAAGTTTGACTGAAAAATGTTGAAAAGAGTTATCTTAGTTAGCAACTAAATTGTCGAATGAAAATCTAATAGATAATATTATTTAAATATTTTTAATTTTAAATAATTGTTAAAAATTATATAAAAATTAACTAATTAACATCTAACAAACAAAATAGAACTTATGTAATTTTTGTAATCAATACAAATAAATTGAATACATAGAGAATTTTTGAAATCATCTCCAAACTATTTTCTTTTACTAACTCAAATTTAAGTTAAAGAAAAATAAATCAAAGAGAAAAATAGATTTTTCTCATATTTTTCACGTTGTCATTGTTTACACTCTTTACTTTTTCTCCCCTTCAATATTTGTTTCCTTTTAAAGCCACTAGCAAAAGTTTGAGAAAAAACAAAGTGAAAACAATGAAAATGTTTAAAAGAACACAAAGGCAAAAGACTAAAAAAATAAAAGAAAAGGCGAAAACATGACAACGTCCAAGAAAATATTTTTAAGGAAAACTCTCTCTCTCTTACACACACACACACACAATTTTTTGGGTTAAAAAAAATATAATTGTAGATCATTTGAGATACACTTAGAGCAACCACAATGATCATTCTTTATATCACACTCTAAATACTTCGTTCTCTATTTCAGATTTACTTTTTCAATACTCAAAAAACTAATTCACTCCAACAAGCACTCTCTAAACATTAAGGGGAGCGCTATTAACACCTCATTTTTCTATTAATACCACTTTCCTAATACACCCCTCACAATAATTCCACACCAACCTAATTACTAAATACACCACCCTACATTTCATATTTTACCCCTCTCAATTAATTTACTCTAAACCTAACCTAACACCCACCCACCCCCTCCCCCCCTCCCTCCCTCACTCACGGCAACCCAGTAACCCCCCTCCCTTCCTCCCTCCCTCAATTTCTAACGAATGATTGCCTTAAATCATTCGAATTGCCTTAAATCATTCGATCAAAACTCTCTCCCTTAGTTCATCCGGCGTTCACGAGAACCCCCCATATCACGCTACTATCGAGATCCACCTCCGTTATCGCGTCACCACGTCACCTCCGTCGTTCGTCCTCGGTAGGCTTTATCTCTCTCTTGCTCCCCTTATTCCTCTGCGTTTCTACACGGTCCCTCATCTCCCTCAACTCCAGCAAAGTAAGCCTCTCTATTCTCCCTCCTTCCCTCTTTATTTTTTTCTTCTCCTCCCTCCTCTTTGAAACTCTTTGAAAAAATTTGGCGATTTCTTGGTTGACCGAACGGTGAAATCGTCATATATTTTTAAGATGTTGGTGGGTTTGAGAGAAGAGAAGAAGGAGAGAAGGGAGAGAGGAGGGGAAGAAGGAAAGACTGAAAAAAAGGGGGAGGGGGCGGTGAAGAAGAGAGATTTGTGAAGAAGGAAATGAAAAAAAATGATGGTGGTGGTGGTGGTAGTGGGGGACCTCACTCTAGTCACGTTGAGGGAGAGAGAGAGAGAGAGAAGGGGGAGGGGAAGGGGAAGGGAAGAAGAAGGAAAGAAGAAAAAAAAAGGTAAAGGGTATTAATGTATTTTTAAACGATGATGTTTTTGTAATTAATTTTAGGGGTGTATTTACAGTAAAGGGGGTGTTAATAGCACCCCTCAAACATTAAACGACCCTCTAAAAGTTAAATTTATTTTATCTAAATTAATAAACCTAACTATCATTCTATTTTTCCTCTTTTTTATTCCTATTTTCCCACCACAATTGGAATGAAATATTTTATATTTTAAATTTATATTCTATAAAAAATATATTGTATTTTTTAATAATTTTAATTACTTTTATCTAAAAATGTATGTCAATTTAAGGGGCAATTTATATATTTTTTTAAACTTTTTTTTTTTTTGTCCTCTCATATGGTAAGGACACGAGACAAATAAATTTTTTTGTTGAAAAAATTTTGCAGTTAATTCACAAATGTCATATTAAGAAAGAGAATAGTGGTAGAGAGAGAGAATAGTGAGAGACAATAGATTTTTTTGGTTGAAAAATATATTGATTTTTCTGGTTAAAAAATATATTAATTTTTCTAGTTGAAAAGAATGGAAAGAAGACTGGTAGAGAGAGAGAGAATAGTGAAGAAAATGGGGTTTGGAAGAGAGGAAAAAAGTTATTCAATCTCCATATTGAGGGAGTGATTTAACTATTTTAGAGATTGAGGGTGAGATAAAGTGCTCATTGTGGGTTTAATGGAATTAAAATACTCTAAAATTACTTTTAGAGCGTATGGTAAATGGACCATTGTGATGCTCTTAGTTAGGATTTGGTCTCTACACTTTATTTATTCTCTTGGTTTGTGGGTTAATTCAAAAGATTACAAGTATCTTTTTAGTACTATATATGTATATGTTAAGTAGTCATTTTATACATGTTTTAACAAATACATACAATGAATTGGTATATTAACTTTATTATCATGTGTGTGTGTGTGTATATATATATATATATATATATAATCTTTTGGATATATATATATATATATATATATATATCCAAAAGATTATACATACAATGAATTGGTATATTAACTTTGAATTGAAAGGGTACGTTTGGATGATGAACGGAGATAAAAATAGGGAATTTAATTACCCGTAATAGAATTTTTAGTTGTGAGTTTTCTTGCATTTTTATTATTCAAGATTTCGAGGAGAAAAATGAACTATTTCAAGTAATACATTTAAAATACTTACTTAAGAAAATAAATAAATGAATCTAATATGTTGCATTCAAAAGAGCCCGAAAGAGTTATTCGTACCCTTTATTGAAGGAATGAAGTAAACGCTCTGTATACAAATGTTATTCACGAAAGAATAAGGTTCTAATAGACTATTAAGTATACTTGACAAAAGAACGAAGGAGAGCATGAATGAATGAGATTCTCATTCCCCTTATTCATTTATGCTATCCAATCGAAACCTAAAATACAATTAGACCTTAAAATATTAGCCCTTTTGGTATCAAATTGTTGTTAGAACTAACTTCTAATACAATCACAAGTTGAACGGAGTTTTTTTTTTTTAAATTGTTCTAACCCGATCACATGGTTTAATTCAAATGCTCGTGAATTTAACGAGTTTGAGTTGAATTCACACAAATGAAAAAAACCTAAAAATTGAGCTTAAATGCAGCTCGTTTTGCAGAAATATTCTATTATTACTATTAATTTTTTTATTAGAACCCGTTTGGTGTAGCGTTTTCAAAACGCAGTTTTTTTAAAACACTAACGCAACTTTTTTCTTTATAAATGTGTTTGAGATACTATTTCAAAACATAGTTTTTTTTTTAACAGCATTTTAAAATGTGTTTTAGAAAGAAAAAAACTAAAAATTTCAACATTTATAAACGCAGCTTCGTTTGAATCGCATCATTGAAACGTTAGGTTAAGAAATAAGGTATATTTTTGACCCAAAACGCAGGTCCAAACAAACTTTTAGAAAAGCCTAAATAATAAAAGGCTTCTCTGTCAATTAGGTTGAAAATATCTCTACATATTGGTATTGTCGCATGAATTTAAATTAATATCTTAATTATTGTCTTGTTTAATCCGGTACACGGATTAAGAAAAAATAATTGAATTGATTATTAATATTGATATAATATGTAATTTCCTTTAATGTCTATGTGTATGTGATCCATAATTAAAGTAGGGAAAAAATGATAAAATTGATGTTCTAAAAAAAAAATTTCAAATAAGATAATTATTCTGGGACGAACAAAAAAGAAAAGGAAGACAATAATTTAGGGACGGGGGACTATTTTGTTTGAATGTGTTTTGAGTGATAATGTTTAAGATTGGATTTTCCTTTCCCATGAACTAAAGTGCTTTGTTTGGTTGTGCCCTGTTTGGCTTTCAATTCTTTTGCCAATTACGTGTTTTTATTTACTCCCTCTTCTTCCTCATCTACAATGTATGGTTAATATTTACTTATCCCATCCCCAAATAAACAATTATATCTCTCAGAAACTTCCAATTAGAAAAACAAATGATGGACGCGATAGTGATGGGTTTCGGTTTCAGAATATATATGGATAAATGTTACTGAGGCCCAATTTTCATGGACCGAACTTCCAGTTGTACTTTCTCATCTTTCAGCCCATTTCAGCTGCTCGGCTTTGAACCCATCGTTTAGGATTATGACCTATGCTAGCTGGAAGAAGAACTGGAAAATTAGAAATTAGTTTGGGAAAGTAGATTTTGCAGTGAAATTGTATTGCAAGTTCTCTCTCGAGTAAAAAATTTAAAAGTACGTGAATGTATAGACACATTTTACCGGATTATTTTTTACAGAAAATTGCTAGCTGGTCTACTTTCTAAATTTTTTTTTCTCCAGTCTATCTTTTTTTTTTTTTAAATGCTAAAATGCACTTTGAGAATTTTCTTCCTAAAATGCCCTCAACAACATTGTTGCTTCAGATTTTAGGTTCTAATTGATATCTAAATGATTTCATGTTGTTAATATAGTCTTCCCTCATGTTTGGGTATCAATTTCCATGCATAGAACACGAATTTGATCACAATTTGATCAAGAGTGGCGCTAAACGCATCCCTCCCGGCGAAATTACTAACTTGCCCTTTTCTCTATTTTATTTTTAAAATTTTTAAAAACTAAACTTTAAATTATAGTTTTCCCCCTAATTTTAGAAAATTTAAAACCGCCCCCTGAACTTTTTATCCTTACAGCCGCCCCCCTATAACTTAGGCTCCCTAAAATTTTAAAATAGCCCCCTTAAATTATACATTTAGACCCCTTAATTTTTTTTTAAAAAGGATCGGATGAAATTTTTTTTTTCATCCACAATCTATCACTCTGATTACTCTCTCTCTCTCTCTCTCTCTCTCAACACTTTAATTTTTTTTTGTCCAAATGTCTAATAATTCGGCTAATAACTCGGAAGGGGGATCCAGTTCAGACAATTCAGAGGTAATTTTGTTTAAATTATTCAGTTAATAAGTATGTTTTTTACTTTGTGTTAATTAAATTAAGTGCTTTGAGTTATTTGATTCGAAATTGTATATTTTTTGGATTAATTATTTCTGTTAAATAGACAAAAAAAAAATGGCTATATGTGCCAGGACCATGCGCATGTACAAGATGCCATGCGCATGGTACAAGCGCATGTTGCACATTTTTTGAATTTTTATTTAAAAAAAAACACTACATGCGCCTGTACCAGGCGCATAAAATCTTGTACATGCGCATGGTATGGGCGCATGTACAAGATTCTATGCGCCTGGTACAGGTGCATGTAGCACTAATATTTTTTTTTTCACTTTAACCCTTGTATTTGTCTATTTTTAAAACTATTGCAGTTCACCCCCTGAGTTTGTTAGTTTCGTTAAATTGTATGAATATTTGCATTTTACCCCTTGAGATTGTTAATTTTGTTAAATTGAATGAAAATATGCAATTTACCCCCTGAGTTTGTTAATTAAGTTAAAATTTTGAGGTTTATGAAAATGTTACACTTTCAATAACATTATGATTAAATAATTATTAATATCTTAATATTTAATTTTTATTTGATTTATTAATAAATGTTACACTTTTACTCATTGCATTATTAAGTAATTTAGCTTAATTTTTTTTTATGTGATTTATTAAATGTTACACTTTGTTTTTTTCTATTGCATTGTGCATTATGCTTAAATAATTATTTAGCCTAAAATGTTACACTTTATTAATATTTAAATATTGACTTTACCCCATGAGTAAGTTAGTTTCGTTAAATGTTTAAGTAAATAGAAATTTATAATTTTCCCTCTTAATTTAACTTTGTTAACTTTTATGTTACATAATTATTAGTTTTGGGTCTATTAAATGAATTAATATTATTAGTTGTATTATTTACATTTTGTTAATTACTATGAAATGTTGATTATAATTGCTTAAACAATAATTATTTGTGGCCTATGTTATTTGTTTGGGCCGATTAATTGAATTAATCTTAATATTAAATTTTGCTTACACACGGTTAAATAATTACGGATTGTTCCCTATAGATGAAACAATTTATCCGGATGTTAGCGGGTGCTTTGTGTAAAACAATATTTCGAGTTTAGTCTTTGGGGGAATGGATTCGTTTACGGACATCTAAATAACATGCATATGATAATTAAGCGGCATAGAAGTAGAAATGAAAAGAAAATTGTTTGTTTTGGTTGCGAAAGAAGTGAAACTCCCGAGTAACGGAGACGCCGATATAAGTCAAAGAAAAACGCGGTTCGAAGAAAATAGGATATCCATTTGAGGTTACCGCAAAGAACTTGGTGGTAATCTTTGGAAAGTGCACGTTGGTGAGAATCGTCGACACAACCACCCACTTACTAAGTATGGACAGTGGCACAGATCGAGAACGTCACTGAAAGACGATTATGGAGTCGTTAAACAACTTACACAAGACAATATGAAGTCGAAACAAATTCTCAATCATCTGCATAATACAGATCCTGATAATGTTAGCTCGCTTCGTCAAATGCAGAATTTGGTACAGAAAATAAAAAGGGATGGCATGGGTGAAGCAACACCAATGCAACATTTCTTCAAACTGATGTATGACAATGGCTACCACCATTGGGAAGAATTTCAAGATGATGATGTTACTCTGAAACATGTCATGTTAATGCACCCAACATCAGTGATTTTGTTACAAAAGTTTCCTCAAGCTATCATTTTGGACTCAACGTACAAAACAAATAAGTACAACTTGCCGTTGTTGGAGATCATAAGGGTGGCATCTACCGGTAAAAATTTCCACATTGCTTTTGCCTTCATTCATGACGAGACCACTGATTCTTTCATGTGGGTTTTGGGTACGCTGCATCAGTTGTTTGCACTTTTGGAGATTTATCCAAAGTTTTTTCTCACTGACAAAGAGTTGGCTTTAATGAAAGCCATTCAGCATTTCTTTCCCGGTGCCCAACATATGTTGTATAAAAGACATATTTCGAAGAATATGGAGAAACATGTGGTTCAGCGCACGAAGACTAAAGACTTTTCTCCAGTATTTATGTCTAGGTGGCATAAAATTGTTGATACAAGAACAGAGGAGAGATTTGAAGCACATCTGGCTGCGTTGGTAGGAGTATGGGCTAACAAGTATGTGTTAGTAAATTACGTGATGAGAGAATGGTTGGTACCATACAAGAAGAAATTCTGTTGTGCGTGGACCAAAGATATTTTGCATTTTGGGAATACTACGACAAACAGGTATTATATTTAATTTATATAAACTGAAATGAATTTTTCTTTATTAGAAGTTAAACTATATTATACATTTTTATCATCTCATATTAATAAATGTGTCCAATATTTTGTCATCTAGGGTCGAGAGTACTCATTCGCAGCTAAAGAGATGGTTAGGCTCAGCCACTGGGGGTTTCGACACAATATTCCTGAAGCTACACAGCAATATTGAGTTACAGCTAAACGAGCTAAAGGCTCAATTCGAGCAATCGCGCACAGTTGTCCATACTTTAACTGAAAAAAGCTTCGTGTTTCGACAACTTTCATGCAGTGTATCTCATAAGGCTTTCGAGTTGATGGACGAGGAGTGGTTTAAGCTAGAGACACTAAAGGAGGCTAACAAACTCGAAGGGTATGACATCGATCGATGCATTCTGCGATCGTCCCACGGCTTACCATGTCTTCATGAGATGCTTGAGGCGCAACAAAACCTAATCCCGTTTGATCCCACAGATATCAATATTTTCTGGAGGACTTTAGATATGGAAGCGACTGAGGAATTATCCACGATGAGACGCAGTGGTGATGATTTGCTCAGAGATCTGTTGTCTGATATCGGTCCACAATCAGAGATCAAGTCGTCTCCGGTACATATCCAAAGTACCGATGGGCTCCCTGTTTCTCGACGTAGCCGTGCGTTAACGAGCTACGTAGGGACTTGCCGTTGTCCAGTTTTCAACATGCCCAGGACTGAACTCTGGGAAGTACTCATATATCCAACCCTAATCGCAAACAATTTAATAAATAATAAATTAAAATAAATACAAATGATTCCAAATTAATAAATTAAACCAACAAGTAAAACTTACTTCCAACAGTCGACATCCACCATCTCGTTGTATCTCGACGAGATGCTATACCGAGCTGACGGTATAGATATGCTAACGCAACTGTGCCCCAAGCATAGTTGGGCACCTCCTCCAATGGGTCCAAGAACGGCAGAAGTTGTGAGGTGACTGAAGTTTTTGATTTGTCGACGAAGAGTGACGCACCCAACGTCCACAAAAAAATATGCGCCGCTGTTCGACCGACCATTGGCCCGCTCGTACCACACTCTCTTTGAATGGTGTTAAGCTTGATCAAATGAGTCTTGAATTCAGCATTCACTTGGTCAGCCGTCCACCCTAATAGATCCCCTATCCTCGGCCTCAACTCAGATAGGCTGCTATCTCCCATAACAGGGAACCCAGCTACAGGTATCTGTAAAAGATACCAGACATCGTGGAGAGTGATCGTCATCTCCCCAAATGGAAGATGAAAACTGTTGGTCTCTAGATACCATCTTTCCACGAAAGCAGAAATCAAAGGCATGTTCACGTTTGGAAACATGCATTTCTGCAAATGCGCCAAGCCCGTTGCTTCAAACTTTTCTGTGGCCCTAAAATTGTTTAGACTCCACTTATACATCCGATCGCCACCGTGGAGTCCCAGTAAATGAGGTCTATTCTGTTAAACATAAAAAAAAAAGAACGTAAATACATATTAGCATCAATAAAAATATAATTTCTATGTAATGACAAATATAATTCGAATTAAGTAAAAATTAGATATAGTAAAGATTACCATATGTCCGGTCCATAGAGCACATGAGATATGCCCAAGAAAACCAGGCAATAAGTCGATGATTTGGGGGCCTCCATCTTGTAGCTCCTCAACCTCCAATCGTCACGCTCATTCCACTACTAGTGCCACTCTACTAGGGTTAGGGCGACGACGACGACCACGAGGAACTGGTTCGGTAAGTCAATATCCGGCCAATATCGTCGTCCAACCGCCGAATAAATTCTTCGTTACGACGATTTTCCTCATTGGTCGTCGGGAGAATGCGAGTGATGTTCACCCAAGCCGAATCTCCAACCGAGGAGGTTGCATCAAAACCTACTCCAAACGGAACCGAGTAGCCGATAGCCGTGCCACCGAACAGGGTTGGGGTAAGACGACAAAGGGACGGCGGCTCATCCATCAAAGCCTGCCGTGTCTTTGTCTCCGGTCCTCTCGCTCGTGCCGACACAAATACACGTCGATCTTTGGCCCGCCCTTCGTAATCCAAACTATGCTCCATGACCCTCTTTCCACGATCATCAGCCATCTACATGAACAAAAAAATTGATTTTAAATATATATATTTATATATATATATATATCATATATATAATATTCTCATAATAATATATTAAACATAATGCAATTGGGAATAAAGTGTAACATTTAATAAATCGCATAAAAAATAAATATTATTAATTATTAATATTTAAATATTAATAAAGTGTAACATTTAATAATAATTAAGATATTATTAATAATTATTTAAGCATAATGCAATAATTAGGAATAAAGTGTAACATTTAATAAATCACATAAAAATTTAATATTAAGATATTAATAATTATTTAACCATATAATTTATTAAAAGTGTAACATTTTCATATACCTCAAAATTTTAACTTAATTAACAAACTCAGGGGGTAAAATTGCATATTTTCATTCAATTTAACGCAACTAACAATCTCAAGGGGCAAAATGCAAAATTTCATTCAATTTCACGAAACTAACAAACTCAGGGGGTGAAATGAAATAATTTTAAAAAAAGGACAAATACAAGGGTTAAAGTGCAAAAATTTTAAAAATTTAAAAATGTGCAACATGTGCCTGTACCCGGCGCATGGAGGCTTGTACATGCGCCCAGACCATGCGCATGTACAAGTCTCCATGCGCAGGGTACAGGCGCATGTGCATGAAATTTTTAAATTTTTAATTTTTTTAAATTAAATTAGAATAAATCGTGCAACATGCGCTTGTACCATGCGCATGACATCATGTACATGCGCATGGTCCAGGCGCATATACCCCAGTTTTTTTTTATCTAAATGGTACATTATAACACAACAATAACAACACAAAATTCATATTTAACACAAAAATATGCGACAAACATATATATTCAAAACAAATAACTAAATAACAAATTTATTTAATACAAAGTATACGAAAAACATACCTTTAATGCAGAAAACTAAAGCGAGAGCTGAAGAACTTTCTAGAGAGAGAGAATATGTTGAGTTTAGAGAGATAAACTGAAAATTGTGAGTTTGTTAGGTTAGAAGTCCTTTCTATATATAGAAAAAATTAAGGGCAATTTAGTAATTTTCTCAGAAAAAATCAAGGGCAATTTAATAATTTTCTCAGGTTGAATAGGGGGCGGCTGTAAGTTTAAAAAAGTCCAGGGGGCGGTTTTAAATTTTTTAAAATTAGGGGGGAAACTGTAATTTAAAATTTAGTTTTTAATAATTTTAAAAATAAAATAGAGAAAAGGGCAAGTTAGTAATTTTGCCGGGGGGCTGCGTTTAGCGCATTAAGGGGGGCTGCGTTTAGCGTGTATGTTTGACGAAATTCGAATTTTTTAAGTTCATCCCATTTTTCTTTGTTCTTGGGCTGTTTTGACCACTTTAATATATGTTTTAAGCTTCGAATTTGTTTAAAATCAATCTCATATTGTTATCCTAACTTAGTACTACATTTTTGCACAATTTTTCTACCAAAAAAATACTATTTTTGAAATCTAAATCAAGCTTGGCAGTGTGCTGTCCGAAAACAGAGGGAGATGTTCTTAGACTGATTTTGGGACTTTAATCAATGATTTGAGTTTGAATTTTGTATAATATCAATATCATACTGTTATATGAAGTCAATACCATATTTGTATGTAAATTTTCCAACCAAAAACAATCATTTTGATCAATTTTGATATTATATTAAATTAGGCATCGGGATGCCTTTAATTCACTAATCACAGTATGCTGGGCCACGCAACGGGATGCCTTGGTTGCTCATCGCGATGTCTTGGTTGCTCATCGCGATGCCTTGGTTGCTCATCGCGATGCCTTTGTTGCTCATCGCGATGCCTTGGTTACTCATCGCGATGCCTTTGTTGCTCATTGCGATATCTTGGTTACTCATCGCGATGCCTTTGTTGCTCATCGCGATGCCTTAATTACTCATCACGATGACTGTGTTTCTCATCACGATGCTTTGGTTGCTCATCACGATGCCTTGGTTGCTCATCACGATGATTAACCCACGCGATGTCTTGGATTACTCATCGCGATGCCTTGGATTACTGATGCGCGCGTGTTTTTCTTTCATTAATGGCATAATCGTCTTTTCGCCCCAAAAATACATTTTTTCGATTTTAAAAAAAGATGAGTGGGCCGTTGAAAAAGAGACCGACCTGTAATTCACCCAATTGTTTACTCCATCCGTTTTAAACAAAGAGTTTAATTTTTATTTTTAAAAGTCAACATGTGACTAAATTAAATTAAAATTTTACATATTTTACTAATGTTTCAGGAAATAAAATTTCATTAATTAAGAATTACATTAAGAATACTATAGATTACAACTTCTATAACTTTGTAAAAATAAATAAATTTATATAAATTATCAGGCAAACTTTAATTAAATAAAAAAAGTCAAAAATTGACTCTTTTTCTAAAACGAAGGGAGTATTATATTTGTATGTACAAGATCACGATATGATCTCACCGCATGAAAAGAAAGCTACTTTTGTACCTACAAATATAATAATGTTAATAACCAACTGCTCTAAAAGCTTAAGCTGTTAAAAAAAGATACCACAATGTATATCATGATTTATATTTTAATACTCCCCCTCACGTGCATACGTGGAGAGGTGCACTTTATATAGGGCCAATACGTACCCTTTGTATATTTTTTTTTAGGATAAATGCAAGCGGGATGATTTGAACCCTTGTTCTTGTCAAACCTAGAGCTCTGATACCATGTTAGATTGATGATCAAGCATAGAGGAAAGTCATGAAAGAAGACTCGTATGATTGAGATAAAAAGAACTTCTCTTCATTCATATGAATAAAAATGAATTACCATTAAATGACGTAATGTACAGCTCAACTATATACATTTGAGAAAAACAGAAAATACATAGATGTTCCACTAACTATAGACGTTTCACTTAACTATTGACGTTCCATATTAACATGTTGTTTCCTTGTCTGTTGTATGAGTGTGATCACATGCATGCTTATCCATGTTAACATCCCCCCTCAAGGTGAAAGGGGAGAATAGATTGAACCTTTTTAGCTTGGTAAGAAAGTAACTAATTTGTGCCGAAGACAGAGACTTAGTAAACAAGTCTACAGGCTGATGAGAAGTAGGTATGTGAGCTGTAAAAATCAAACCTTGAGCAATTTTGTTTCAAACAAGATGACAATCTATCTCAATGTGTTTTGTACACTCATGGAAAACAAGATTCGCAGCAATATGTAATGCTGCTTTATTGTCACAGAATAAGGTAACGGGAGTGAGATTATGAACTTTCAAATCCCCAAGCAGGGCTATCAACCAAGTAATCTCACAACTAGTAGAAGCCATGGCCCTATACTCAGCTTCTGCAAAACTTCGAGATACTGTGTTTTGCTTCTTAGATTTCCAAGAAACTAAGGAATCACCAAGAACAATGCAATATCCTATCACAGACTTGCGAGATGTAGGGCAACTACCCCATTTAGAGTCACAGTAACTAGTAAGGGACAAATGACTAGAAGCAGAAAAGAACAATCCTTGACCAATTGTGCCTTTGAGATACCTCACAAGCTTCTATGCTGCAGTCAAATGTGATAATCTAGAAGATGCCATGAACTGACTCAAAATATGAACTGAATAGACAAATCTGGTCTGGAAATGGTCAAATAAATCAGTCTACCAATCAATCTTCTATATCGATTAGCATCTTGTAATAATTCCCCCTTATCTGCAGCTAGATCATGATGTTGCTCAAGAGGAATAAGAGAAGGTTTAACATCCTCCTGCCCTGTATCCTTCAATATATCAAGAACATACTTTCGTTGATGAACATAGATACCAGTATGATTTAGAGCAACTTTAATTCCCAGAAAGTACTTAAGCAATCCTAAATCCTTAATATGGAAGGAAGAATGCAGAAAACTCTTCAGTTGAGAAATAATGGCAGGACTAGAACCAGTGATCAATAAGTCATCAACATAAATAAGAACCACTGTAAGAGAATTTTCCTAGAGAAAAGTGAACAAAAAATGATCAATTTGAGACTGAGTAAAGCCAAATGCCATAAGTGCGGTAGAAAGTTTGTGATACCACTGACGCGGGGCCTGCTTAAGACCATACAGGGACTTGATTAACTTGCAAACGATAGGTTGAGACACATTAGACGTCAAGGAATTAGAGTATCCAGGAGGGAGATCCATAAAAACTTCCTCATTAAGGTCTCCATGCAAAAATGCATTCGAGACATCCATCTGTGTTATTTCTCATCCTTTAATAGTAACTAAGGCAAGGAGAACTCTAACTATGGTCACCTTGTCAATTGGAGCAAAAGTATCAAAGAAGTCCAAACCCTCAGTTTGAGTAAAACCCTTGGCTACAAGTCTAGCCTTGTACTTGTCGATAGAACCATTAGGCTTATGTTTGATTCTGTAAAATCACTTACATCCAACAATCTTTTTGTGAGGGGGTAAAGTTTGCAAAATCCAAGTTTTGTTATTTTCCAAAGCCTAAATCTCCAGTTCCATGGCTTTACACCAAAGTGGATCTTTGACAGCGTGGAGATATGTGTGAGGTTCAGATGTTTGATAAAGTTTAGCAAGAAAAGAATAATAAGTGGGAGAGACATGATCATAAGTAAGAACTGAGGATAACGCATGGGGAACAAACCTTGAAGAGCTAGTTGATGTAATAGAAGATGGCAATCCTACATAGTCCTAGAATTTAGCAGGCAACACCTTGGTTCTCACTGGTCTGACAAAAGAAACAGGTGGAGATTCTTGTGAAGATGAAGCAGGAGTATGAGATGAAGCTGGTGTAGGAGATGGAGAAGGATTAGATGTAGACTCAAGATGAAAGACATGGGCCTCATCATGAGTATCAAGAAGTAATGATGAAGTTGAGAAAGGAATGAATGAAGAGCTAGGAGAATTAAATTGAAAGGGAAATTCAGTCTCATAGAACTTAACGTCCCTGCTATAAAAGACTTTATGAGTATTCAAATCATAGAGTTTATAAGCTTTCTTTCCATGAGGATATCCCAAAAAAACACACTTAGTAGCTCTAGCTTGAAATATGAACATCACTGTGCTACGTGGCTTATGTGACTTGTATACTTGTGACGATTATACATGTTCAGTTTGGTATACTAGTATGATTAATATGTTATCTTTACCGCTTGAGCATTGTGCCATGCCATATAGTCGTATTTAGTAACTTATTGAGTTTCGACTCACCCCGTTTATTGTTATTTATTTTTCCTTAGATCTGAGCCAGTCAGGCAGTTCGCGGTGAGGTCGGTGAGATCACGACCTGTTCGCAGGTGGTCTTTTGGTTTTGTAGCTCGTGGAGCTTGTATATAGTTGGTTTTCTTTTGGTAAGGACGAATGGTTATGTGTAGTTATGTAAACTTTACCTTGGGTAGTATTGTCTTATGTTGTAAATTGATTATTCTTTTGAAACTGACATATGTATGTCGCGCTCGTGTATATAGTTTTAGTAGTAATTCAGTTTCTTTCCCAAGCATGTTTTAGCTCGTGGTTTATATTTGACCTCCGGCATGTTGAGGCCGTGGAAGTTATTATTATTTGTTTTCTCGAGTTTTAGACTCGTGGTTGGGTTAGTTAGGTTCCGGCAGTAGTGTTGTCAATGACTTATTTTTATTTTTGTCCGTTTGTTTATTCGTTTGGCGCACCGACCTTGGGGTTTCATGTTGGAATTCGGGTCGGGGTGTCACATTAATCAACGTAAAGCATGCTTACAATATCTGTCATGTTTGCAATTTGCTATATTTGCATATTCTGCCATGTTTGCATGTTGCCATGTTTATCACATAACACACATATATTCCACCTTCGAACTATATTTTGGGTCTGATTTTTTCGGAATACGTAGGCAAACTCTTAGGAGGTACGGTCATCACAGCTTTTTGAGCCCATATTGCCAAACTACGTTTTGGTCTGATTCCTTGTTGGAATACTTAGACAACCTCTTAGGAGGTACGACCATCCCATTATATCCCCTGAACTACGTTTTGGTCAGACTCTTAGGAAGTTTTACCAATGAATCACAAGTTTTTTCATACTGCCATGTTTTTTACACCACATGTCATGTTTGCATATTGCCATGCTTTTCCACAAGAACTACGTTGTGATCTGATTCTCCTAACCGGGATACGTATGCAGCCTTCTAGGAGGTTCGATCACCGAATGACATACTTTTTTAGTATTACCACTGTTTTCACACCAGTGTTGCAAGCTTTTTGCATCACAACATTCCCTAATGGAATCTTTTCCCACAGAGTCATAACTGAATGTTTTTCTCCCCAGATATTTTTTACTGAAGTCTTGAAATCACATGTCACATTTTGTTGTTTTTCCCATGGGTGAACAACACAATTGTTTTTTTTCTCCAAGAGTCTAAACTATGTTTGATCTGATTCCTTCAGGATGCGTGTTCAACCTCTGTCATAGGTACATTTGGTCACATAACTCCGATGCCGAGTTAGACCATCCATTTATATCTCATCTTTAAATTGCGTTTGGCTTGATTCCTGTGCAGGATATATAGGTAACCCCTATGGGGCCCAGCCAATTTATTGATTTCGTACGAAGTAGGATGTCTATTTTGTCGACGATGCTCACTTATTCCTAAGCAAATGTCGCTGAGGGGCTCTGTAGACACCCAGAATTCGTACCCCTATATTGCATTGTCCGATAAATATTAATTTATTTACAATATGGACTTCCACGACTAACGTCAAGTCAAAAGTCAAAAGAAAAGACAAAAGTGTTTAAGCTCAAAGACGAAGGGTCAAAAGTGCAAAAATTAAGCCAAAATTTCCAAAAACAAGCTTTGGTGTGCAATGGCAGGGCCTAGTGCGCCGCACACCAAAGCCTGCATCCTAAAAATATCAATCTCTCACACTGTCTGCAAGTTGGCCGATAAAGTTGACTTTTGGGACTCTCTCTGGCAAAGCTTGGTCACCAAGCTGGAAGGAAGCTTCCTAGATTACTTGGGGATGAGAGTAACTCTCTTCAACCCTCCTATATATACTCCCTCTCAACTCAAGAAATGCCCGGGGTTGTTAATCACACATACACACACAGAAAACACACAAGAAACCCTCCTAGGTTCTCCCTCTCTCAGTTCTCTGTGAACACACACACACAACTCAAACATACAAACAAACAAGAAATGCAAGTCTCCTTTTCCTAACATCGATAGCAGTGGGAGCACAACACAATGGCCTAGAACTTGGCCAAAACGAATCTGTAAAACGACAGAAGTTGAGAACCTTCGGTTCATTTAGTTTTCCTTCAGTTTCAAACATGTAAATGGCTTGAATAATTTGTAAATATGTGGATAAACTAGCTTCGAAGTGTTTCTTATGTAAATACATGTGAATCTCTCTGTCAAATCCAAGTTTTAAGCTTCCATTCTTCAATTTTTTTCATTTATAGTGAGTGTTTCATTTGAGTTTTGGTTAATTGTTTAGCTTTGATTTGTTGTAAAACTTGTATATTAATGTTTATAAAGCTTTGAATCATGTTTATACTTGCTTTTCATGCAAAGAAAACCATTTCCAAAGCTTGATTTTTCGGTTTAACAACTATTTTTTACACTTTGTTCTTCGAAGCAAAAATGGAAGAAATACATGGTTTGGTGCGCAGCAACACCACCTGGTATGCGCGCGCACCACACCATGCATTTGACTTATTTTCTTCTTCTTTGACTCTTCCTGTTGTTTATACTTTGATTTATTTTATTTTCTTTATTTTGGTTGATTTAAATACATATACATATATATATATATATATATTTATTGTAATAAGTAAACAAATCAGTTTATTTGTTCTTTTCTTCTTTTCACTAATAACGTGTATTATTCCTTTTTTTTATCACAAGAATGGGGACACAAGTCCCGAATTTTGCCCATTTTGCCGCGTAATAAATAAACCCGTAACATTTTAATTTGAGAATGCAATCATAGAGACCGAAATGGCGAGTTGGGTGCCTAACACCTTCCCGACTCGTAACTTAGCCCCCGAACCCACAATCTTAGTTTTTTCTCTTGTTTTCTTTATAAATGATGGTGACGACCCTGTATTTTTATATAAATGTGTTATGTACATTTATAACATTTTTTGAAAGTCTATAATAAGACCCAAGTGTATTCCATGCACTTAAAATCGGACACACGTCATCGTTTTGGGTGTAACAACGAGCGGTGTCGAAACGGGTTCTCACACTTGCGCCCATCCCGCTTCAGCCCGTGATCCGCGCTCAACTCGTTTAACCCACTCCTAAACGGGATTAAGTTTCATTAACCCAACCTTCTTCTTTTAGATGGCGAGATGGGCTGGCTCGGCGGGTTGAGCCCATTTTGACAGCTCTAATTGGAAGTTCGTTGGTCAAATCGGTTACCAAACGATAGTACGTTGGTCATTTGACTAATTTTCCCTAATATCTACAAGTGAAGAAAACTTTATGCATTCCATCATTGAACCACCATTTAGCATGTTCAACTATTGCAACTTTTCATATGCCACCACAATAACCTGAAGTCCCTTTGCTCAAGTGTAATGAAGATTGTCATTCTTATTTACTTAGAATATAACATACATCTCAATTGTTCACTTGGTAATGGCTTAGTGACAAATAGCTATTGTTTCATAACAAAATACTCTCTTCGTCCCAAAATTATTGTCTTGTTTGACCCAACACACAGATTAAAAAAAACTGTTAATTTGATTATTAATATATGTATAGTGTGTAGTTTTCTTTAATTCTCATGGGCATGTGGCCCATAATTAAAGTATGAAGAAAAAAGTAAGGGTAAAATGGTAAAAGTGTTGTCCTAAAAAAGAAACTTTTAAACAAAATAATTATTTTGGGATGGACAAAAAAGAAAAAAAAGACAATAAATTTCGGACGGAGGGAGTATATATTAGGTATTGATGTATTTTTTAAACTTTTAAGTAATTAATAGATGTAAGCTCTTTTAGTAGAAGAAAGACAAAACATACAATCGGGCCACTATACTTTGGGGAAGGTTACAATTCGGCCACTGATTGTTTGAAAATGTTATTTAGGCCACTGTACTTCAGTTATCTTGCAAGCGAGCCCACCAGAACGTTAATTTTAAATGAAATTCCCATTTTACCCCTGTCTTCGTCCTCATCTTCCTTAATGAAGACAGGGGTAAAATAGGAATTTTGTTGAAAATTAACGTACTGGTGGGCTCGCTTGCAAGATAACTGAAGTACAGTGGCCCAAATAACATTTTCAAACAATCAGTGACCGAATTGCAACTTTTTCCAAAGTACAGTGACCCGATTATGTGTTTTGCCTAGAAGAAAAGTCACAGTTAAACTCTTAAGTAGACAATATCTTTTCTATTGTTCTTTATTATAATACATTAGCTTTAGGATGTTTGATATTAAAGATATTTCTAAACCATGAACACCCCTTAACATACTATATTGTTGATGATAGTTATTGGTTAAAAGCCTGAAAAAGTAAAGCTGCCAAAACCTGAAAGGTTTGAGGATTCATATTAATTTAGAGTAAGCTGACGTGTTGCACCCATATACGATTTTGCCAACTTTTGACTTTATACATTCCGACATGAAGAGTTTTGAAAAGAGCTCCTATACATATTCTTACGATGGGCAAATTCATATAAACATTTAGACCTTTCATAAATTCTTTAACTACTTAGTCTTTTATGCATGATACTATATATATATATATATATATATATATATATATATATATATAAGGTTTTACTAGACTAAAAGTTTCTAAGAGTATAGTAGATGAGGAGTCTTATACTTACTTCATCTGTTCGATCCAAAAAATTCACGTTTGAAAAGTCTAATAATTAATAGATATGTAAGTACCATTGTAGTTGATTATAATTACAAAAATGTTTGAGTATAACCTAGATGTTTATAGCATATGTGAAAGGTAAAGTGAAAAGATTTATGGAGATTGTAAGCATAATTTTTTAAAATAGACTCTTTAAGTGAAACATAAAAAAATAGTATAGTGAACTCTTTGTCTAGAACGGAGGGAGTAATACATTACATAATATACAATATTTTAAATCATGATACATTAACTGTACGATGAAGTTTACTGAAGATATGACTAATGTAAACTTGCTAATATTTACATAACATAGATCTTTTCATATAAGAAATATTTAGTAGAGGAAAAAGTCAGGTGTGAATTTTCCATGGTGAATTGTTTATGTACATGTAACATAGTAATCTTCCCATGCAACATTTAGTAGAGGAAGTGTAATGCGTGAAGTCTAAGCACGTTTAACCTAGTAGTCTTCTCACAGAACTATGTTATTAGTAGTATTTCAGTTGTATCGCACAAATTGCTTTAAATAGTAATAGATTACTTATAGAACGAATCTTAATGATGAGTGTAACAAGCTGTAAACACTCTATGCCAAACATATTATTATTCGATATAGTGATTAGTTAATGGTTGACAAGCGAAAAGTCCCCTAAATTCAATAGTAAGCGTGAGAATTGAGATTTATCAAAAAGGGGCTAACGCGGTGCAACCTTAGGCCACTTCCCCAACTTTAATATACTATGAGCATATATTTGAAAAAATAATGAAGATTTATGGCCTAAATTTTTTAAAATAAGACTTTATTTGGGATAAACTAAAAAAAAGTAGGACCATTTGTTATTTTTAGGGCAAAGGGAGTATTAAATTGTACTTCGTTAAGATGTTCAAAATTTGTATATAACCAAATTATTATTGTTCTTTTTGGTTTAATGAAAACTTGGTGTTTGCAGTAGCTTAAACGCATCTTGACTAATCAACTTTTTTGATTGATTGAAGACTCTATATACACGTCAAACCTAATTAAGGGAGTCGTGATGGATAAACTTGTCATTGCTTGACATCACAAACTCTCAAAATATTCCTCAAACCTCCATTAACCATATGAGCCACTCCTTGGGGTTGAAAATATAAAAAATTAATCACTAAATGGCTAAACCCTTTTTCTAGTTAGAGTGCATTTAATCACTAAATGGCTAAACCTTTTTTTTTTTTGTTAGGATGCACTCTGCTAGTCTAAAAAAGGAAGTCGCATTTTAGATTTGCTTGTTATTTTTTACTTTTTTTCTCATTAGTGTCACCATTTTGAGCTATCACTTTGCTAGTTTATGAAAAGGGTTAAAATATAAAATACAAAACCACAAAAAAAGATATATTGTCAAACGGACGCTATTAATCTCATGTTTCATCATTTTTGAAAGAGAAAATTAGTCAAATGACCAACGTACTATCGTTTGGTAATCGATTTGATCAACAAACTCTCAATATACAAAATCTAACTAATCTACTCACTAATTGAGTTCATGTGGTCCCTTATGTTAACTTTCCATCCACTTTTCTAATGTGGCTGTTAACGTGGTAACAGAGCTATTTTATGAGGGCCATTTTTGTCAATTTTCTCCAAATCTCACCGCCCCCACCACACACACACTTTCTATCTCGCCGGAGATTTGGAGAAAATGGACAAAATACCCCTCATAAAATAATTCCGTTAACCACATTAACAAGCCCGTTAGAAAATTGGATGAAAAGTTAACGAGAGGGACCACATTGGACTCAATTAGTAAGTACATTGGTTAGATTTGGTATATTGGGAGTTCGTTGGTCAAATCAGTTACTAAACGATAGTACGTTAGTCTTTTAACTAATTTTTCCTTTTTGAAAAAACACAAGTATATTATCAAAATTTCATTAAAAAGAAGGTGATATTGACTTCTTTTTTTTTTTCTGAACCGAGGTGAAATTGACTTGAAAAAGTTAAACCACAACTCTTTTATTTGGGAGAATGGAAATATATTTGACTAGCTTATTCAAGATTAAAAGATTACTTCTGGGTACATGAATCTATCTATTGTCAAAGTAAGTTGAGTGGAATTGAGCATTCACAAAAGTGGAAATATTCTTGACACATAATTGGTTTAGGATAACACATACATATTATTTTAGTGATTAGCTAACATTTAACAAAAAAATTTGGTATTTTAATTGTATATAAATTTGTACAGAAAGGTCAGATCCCCTACTTTAAATTTACACCAAATTAATCAATTAGATTTTCTCACCCTCTACCAAAATATTAAATATTACGCATAAGTCAAACTCGATTCAGTAAAGTTGAGAGACAATTTTAGGCTATGCATAAATCAAACTCGATTCCCATAACGTTGAGGGACAATTTTTGGTAGAGCTGCGCTAAATATAGTATCCCTTTTATACTAAATATAATCTTATAAAATTACTATTATGCCCTTATTTTGGGTACCAATTTATTGATGCCAATTGCTACTGGAACATTGTTGACTCCACCCAAACCTGTTCCCTTCGTACCCCTCCCCCTCCCTTGTAATAATTAATAAAAAAGAAAATATGTAAATAAATTAGTACCCATAAAGTTATAAAACTATAAATTCATAAAAAATCAAGAGCCTTGTTAACTGATCTCCCCCACAATCATTCATCCCATTTCCTCTTTCGACTGCATTTCTCATTTCTCTCTCTTGTAATTCCCCGCAAACGCACTTTGGATCGACCGAGAAAATTTCAAATTCAATTCTAAATCAACCATGGTTAAAACCAGGCGCAGCTCATCTTCATCGAAACGTCCGCTTCCTTCCCCATCTTCCTCCCCTGTCCCCAACGGCAAACGATCAAAGGTCTCACCTGTCCCCCCCAACTCTTTCCCCTAGGGTTTTCAATCTTGGGGGGGTTTTTGTTTGGAATTCTGTTTGATGTTTAATCGGTGTTTGACAGGCGGCGGAGGCGTCATCGTCAACTAACGACACACAATTCGTGCCGCCGGCTGAAACCCTTGGTCCGGTGAAGGAATCTCAAGAGCAGGAGGTTCGATCGTCTGATCCGTCTAGTGATGGGGTTAAGAAACCCTTATCTGATGATGATGCGGCGGCAGTGCCCACAGAGAAGACTCCTCCGGATGTTCAAGTTGAAGGCGAGCCTTTGGTCTCCCCCATGACTCTTGGTTCGATCCTTCTTGCCTTTTGCATGTAACTTGACTTTCTTGAATTGTGATTCTTTGTTGACCATTTTAAAATTTTTGTTGTTGGATATAGGCGATTCTGTGATTGATGTCGAGAAGGCCAATACGTCGAATGGTACGGTTTTGAATCGGACCAAGAAACGGATGCTGAAATCTAATGTTGGGGTTGCTTGGGGAAAGCTTCTTTCCCAGTGTTCTCAGGTTGGTACCTTCAGTCCCAAACTCTGTTATCTCAGTCAACTACAGAAATCTGCAAGAAAAGAAGGAAAGATGAAATCTTGGGAGTTGAGATTATTTGAACTGAGTTAACTAGAAACCACAGCTTTTTAGGATAAAGCTCTCAGCTTGTTATCGAATGTATCCCAGTAGCCCAATGGTTCATCACTGTCTTATAAAGCTGTAATTTTGAATCCATTACCCTACTCAAGGAGTCTTGTTCCGTCCGAGGATAAAATTATAGCACATGCTAGAAGTTTCTTCGCTTGTCTCCCCTTACTGTTCAAGTGAACCCGTCAGAGTAGGTGTTATTACTGTGCTCAACATACTTAATAAGGTGGATTAAACAAGTATTGGATGGATACTTGTGGATTCTATGATAGGTATACCGTATATATACATCTTCAAATGTTCTTTACGTATGTTGTTAGCTAATTCCCCTTTCAGTGCCTTCTTTTGTAACAATATTTTAAACAAATCAAGAATTTGTTATGCCTTATTGTGTGTGATGTCTCATTTTCTTTTAGGGTTGGCAGTTTCACTGCCTTAAGTAGTGAATCCTAATGATTTTGTTTTTAAAAGAGAACTTAAATTGACAGGTTGGAGGTGAATGGTCATGTTTCAATCTTCGATACAGTCAAGGGTCATTTATAAATGATATTGAAGGGGTACTTCTAGAGTGGACACCCTCAGACAATAAAAATATAGGATGAGGTGTGTTTTGTGGGGTAATTGAGATCATAAGCTTTTCATGTATTGGTTGTAATGAAGAGGAAGAGAAATATTTTAAGAAGAGTGCCTACTATATTTATTTTGTAGCAATCAAGTATGAGGTCAATATTTTGAAATGAATCTGTTGAAAGGACAGCTTTAAGGACAACTATTTCACCTGCCCTACTTTAGGTAATGAAATGTTCAACAACTAAGAACGAACATCTTAACAAAAAGAGTGTATCTGAATGAGAACATTGAGATGAGTATGTGGTAAAACTAGGAAAGATAACATCTTAAACGAGGCGTGTTTAGGGGGTGGTTGCGATCATAAGCTTTTACATAAAGTGGCTTTATTGAAGAGGAAGATATTAAAGAGTCTTTAATGTGTTTTTGGTAACGAGTATGTAGTCAATAGTTTTTTTTAAGAATATGTTGACAGAAGTGTTATATGACATCTATTAGACCCGCGCTACTTTATCAAACGGAATGTTTGGTTGTTAAGAAATATAATGTTAACAAAAAGAGTGTTGCCAAATGAGAATGTGAAGATGAATATGACTTAAAATTGGGTAATATAATATGTGAAATAAACATATTTGTGAGACGGTAGAAGTCGCCCACTAAAAGATATAATGAGAAAAAATTGCTTGAAATAGTTTTGGACATATACAACATAGACCTCTAAGTTATTGTATGAATAACAACAACCGGCCTAGAGGTAGGGAACACCATGACAAACATGGAAAACAATAATAAGGAAAGATATGCTTAAGTGCGGCTTGTCTAAGGATCTTGTGTTGGATGGAGCAGAATGGCAAAGAGATTCATGTAGGCCCATCCAGACTTCCCATGTAATTGGGACCCGAGTGAGTTGAGCTTTATAGAACACAGCCACAGGTGGGTAGTGCTTTAGGAGGACGAATCTACCAGGTGAGTATGATGAAGCTAGCTCAAGTTGTGCACGAGTAAGATAGCAGGTGAGGCTGTGACGGATTAGACTCGTGCTCTACTTTTTTTTTTTTTTT
Organism: Platycodon grandiflorus; assembly: GCA_016624345.1. Lineage (NCBI taxonomy): Eukaryota > Viridiplantae > Streptophyta > Magnoliopsida > Asterales > Campanulaceae > Platycodon > Platycodon grandiflorus. The sequence continues at coordinate 3,197,928 of CM028366.1, read as the reverse complement.
CCTTGAAGATTTGTTGAGATACTATTGCCTAAGTTGACTTACATAGTTCTTTATATACATGTTTTTAATGAATTTATGCTATTTAATCATGGAAAAGAATATTAAGTCAACATTTTTTTTGCCACTGTCCCCCAAAAGGATCTCTTAAATAAAGTGAGATTGAAGTATGATTATTATATGATCCCTCACCTTTGTTTTACGTAAGAGCCTTCTTTGAGGTGTTAGGGATACTATTCTTATGCCCCCTAGTTTTTATGCTCCTCCAGCACCTGTTAGAGTATTGATGTTGCTGATTTATTTAGGTGAGGTAGGGAGGGCCTTATGCACAAGATAGATTCTTGAGAAGGCATACGATAGGCTGGTTTGACTTTTCCTCAAAAGGGTGGAGGAAGGATTTGGACTGTGGCATGAGTAGATTCTAAGGGGATCTACGTCCCTGTCTTAAGAAGGCATATGATAGGCTGATTTGGCTTTTCCTCGAATTGGTTTTGGAGGAACTGATTTGGACTAGGTGGCATAAGTAGATTCTAAGGGGATCTACTTATCAGGAAAAAAAGAAAAAAGAAAAAGAGATCTACATCCTCGTCTTTCCCTTTGATCATCAAGGTGAGACTACGTTTTGGTTTTGGCCTCAAGAGACTTGAGTCAGGATGATCCCCTTTCTATTTACCCTTCCTCTTTAAGTGTGGGTTTGTTTGGTTAAATGGAACCATCATGACTGTTCTAAGTACGCTTTCTTGATTAGCTATGGTATTTGTCCTAGCCTGTGGTTCCCAGGGTTTTCTTTTGGGGGGTATTAAATCTTTTGTATAGGGTGGTTGCTTTTGAGTTTAGAGGAAACATATTGTGTATGTATACATTATGTTGAAATTTCACCTTACTAATATAGCTATTATATGATCAATCTTTTTGAGATCTATTAAAAAATTTAAGTTCCATATACTATTCTTAATTGTTTGCTCTTTCTTCAACACAAGAAGATTCCATTGCATGATAGTGTTGGCAGAAAAAGAACGTGAAACATGATGCGAGTCCTATGTAATTGTGAGAGACTCACTTTATGGTGGAAGAATGCACAATTATTTGAGGCTTGTTTCTTGTAAGAGTCATTGGATTTATCAAGGTGTCGAGGTCAGAAATTAGTTGAACACAAGTTGTAGTGTTAGGTGATAGTTTGGACATCGAGTTTGGTTGGTAGGTGGACAGCTTGATTAACTCTTGGATTCTGGAGATTGTGAGACATGCGGGTAAGGTGGCCCTGTAGTTGATGGGCTCAAGAGGTTAGCTGTCAAGAGTAAAGGGTAACACAACCTTTGCAGAGCGCGGGAGAGAGGGTAGTCTGTAAACTAGCTACCTCAGAGTGTGCTAGGCATGACTTATGGGCATAAGTGAGTTTCCAAGCTAAGTAGTATTCTACAGAGGAATTTCAATGCGAGCTTTGATGAATTCTCAAGAACACTAAACAGTTTTAGAGGTGACGTGATGTGATGGAATGCAAAGATTAATGCTGCTCCTTTCACCTTTGACTTTTGGATGGTTAGATTGATGGGTAGGTAATTATAGTGGGCAAATGGTGACAAATAGGCATGCCAAGCATTTATGAGGGCCCAACAATGTCTATCATCATCTATTGTTAAGTACCAACTTATCTAAACAGTCAAGCTATTAGATTGAGGGCCCAACAATGTCTATCATCTTCTAATACAATCCCCTCACTTGAGTGTGTCACGTGTGGATGAATAACCAAGGTGCATTAGTAACCAATATGGTGACAACTTATCCACTAACAAATTTGGGGATACTTGTATTCAAGACCTCGCCTAAGTAGAGTTCTGATACCAAATTAAGTAATCGATTCATCAAAAAGCTTAAGCTATCAGAGAGGGCCCCCAACAATGAATGTTTGATTCCTTTAAATAGGAGTGGCCATGGTTCTATCTGGCGAACCATTAGAGAGCCTCTGCCTGTGTATAACTAGATGTAGGCCATTTGACAAAGCTTTGTCTCAAAGGCCAGACAAGAACCCTGAATTGTCCGAAGCGGGAAGCAGGTGCATTTACGAGCGTAAGCCTCTGCCTTCCTGAGTCTATCCTTGTTGATTAAGGAAAGCTAAATGTGCTGCAATTTCACTCTGTTTTTGCATACTTGATTTATGCACAAGTCTTTTCTAGTAGGAGCGTACGACACACATTTTAGTTAAAGGATCACTGCTCTGATTCTCCTTGTTGGCATATTAATCAATATGCAAATGAGACGTGTTGTGCATTTCGAGCTGTCATACAACTCTTTTTTCAACTGAAATGGTGATATCCTACCTTGCCAGTTCGGACCTTTTCACCATCTAAATTTTAGCTCATGCGGGACCAATCCCTTGATTGATGAACTTTATAGGAAGTCCTTTCCAAATAAGATGGCCATAGATAATCTATTTTCCTTGTTCTGCTATGTTCATACTGTGTCTATTCATTCCAACTTTCCAAGTGATTTACCTGCTTATGCTGGCATGCTTCTTACTATATTAAAAAACTGGTTTAAGAATTTAATCTGCTGGCGTCTTGCTTATTTGTTTGGGGAAAACTGAAGGGTCAGGTTGAGCTTCTTGTTATTTTTTATATTTACATTTCAAATGTACGTACATGATCGATTATCTTGGGTGGCAAGAGGTATCATTAGGGATTCAGGAAGAGGTTATTTAGATTTTGGTTTGCGAATTCCCCCAAACTCCACCCAAATTATAAAAAATAAAAATAAAAATAAATTTACATCGCTTGTAAAAGTGGATGTGTGCTGGCTATTGTAACGTGAATGCTTTTCTCTCTATGTTTTGAATGTTTGTTGACTTGTGTTATTTGTTTTTACAAAATTTATATAGCAAGATATCGTAAATTATTCAATTTGGATATATTAATGTTTTTGATTCAGTTCGAAAGTTGACTTTTCATTGCATAATGAGTTGAACTATCCTCTATTTCAGAGTCCTCATGTAATCATGCATCGTCCAATTTTTACGGTTGGTCAAGGCCGGCAGTGCGACTTGTGGGTTGGAGATCCATCCATCAGTAAATCTTTATGTAGTCTGAGATACGTTGAGTCCGAGGTACAATTCTTTTTCCTGTCAGTTCAGATATTTTAATGGTTGGTAGTGATACTTGCAACCATTCCGTTACTTAATATTGAAATGTTGTTTGTCAATATATTTGTAAATCAACGTTACTCTAGTACTTGTTTAGTATGTTTCTATGCTTAGGGAGGTGATTGAATTACTGCACTTTATGTTCTAGTGCTTACAGTTTGATGATAAATGTCAATGTGGTTACAACCCCACTCCCAAATGCTATATAATCTTTGCATGGTTGCGATACCTGACACGTCCCTATTCTTCTTTTTAGCGAGGAGGTTCACCGGTGACTTTACTTGAAATTACTGGTGGAAAAGGTGCTGTTAAAGTTAATGGGAAAACTTATCCCAAAAAGTCTACTGTACCACTGAATGGAGGAGATGAGGTGGTTTTTAGCTCAACTGGAAGACATGCTTATGTATCCTTCAATCTATTGCTTTTTGTAGCTTCTATTTATGCAGTTTTTCTATGTATAGCCTAATGAGTTTTTTACCCTCATCGCTATGAGTTTTATTTTCCCTTAATGTATTGTCAGATATTTCAGCAACTTGCCACTGATACCGTTGCTGCTGCAAGTGTGCCACCTTCAGTAAGCATATTAGAAGCTCGTAGTGGTCCAATAAAGGGATTACACTTTGAGGCAAGATCTCGAGATCCTTCTGCCGTTGCTGGAGCGTCAATATTAGCATCTTTGTCGAATCTTCGAAAAGAGTTATCTCTTCTTCCTCCTCCATCTCGTAATGGGGAGGACGTGCAACCTGGAATGCCGATGCTGCCTTCTGATTGTGAAGTGCCAGATGATCGCATCGTAGATGCTGACATGAAAGATACTTCTGATCATAATGACAGGGATGGTGCTTCTTTGAGTGAAAAAGCTGGTGTTCCTGCAGATGCTGCTAATGAAAACATGAATCTTGATTGCGCTGGAGTGGAGGCTTCTGTTGATGCAGAAATCGGTAAGGTCCCTGGGGCAACTCATGAATTAAGGCCACTTCTGCGGATGCTTGCAGGATCCTCTGCTTCCGAATTTGAGATAAGTGGTAGCATCTCTAAAATACTTGATGAGCGAAGGGAAATCCGAGAATTACTCAAGGATTTTGATCCTCCAGTTCTGCTATCAACAAGGCGGCAAGCATTTAAAGATGGATTACAACAAGGAATTATCGATCCCAACACCATTGAAGTTTCATTCGAAGATTTTCCATATTATTTAAGGTGCAAACATCGAATCTATGCTTGGTTATACTCCTGCTTCTTATCTACTGCTCATGCTATTTTATTCTTCTGGTCAGTACTTTATTTTGCTACAGTTCAGTGGACAAAATAAAGTACCCAGCCGACAAAACACACCAAAAAACAGAACTGCTCAATTCAACCGAAGAAACAGTAAAAAAGCCTTAAGAAAACAGCAAACACACCTTATACACCCTCCGCCCCAAAAAAATAGTACCACTTTCCTCTTTAATATGTTCCAAATTATCAGTCCCATTTCTAAGAAAGGATACATTTATAGTGCAACTCAAAAGAGGTACCAACAAGTAAAACTACTATCTTAAAAAGTTTAGCTTGTCAAATATGACTTTTTTTGGGGAGGGAGGGAGTACTTGTTCCTACAGTTCAGCTGGTGTATTACAAATACCGAGCAAGGACAGCTGGATGGAATCTGAACTCCATCATTTATAAAGTAATTTATTTTGATCATGCTGAAGTAACTACGTCTTAACTCTTGTACTAATGAAGCTTGCTGGCAATCAGCTTTTAGACTTTGTCCTATTCCTGAAGTCCAAATCCTCATTATAAAGGACTGAAAATAAAGAGAGGGTTTCTCACTGTTAAACCATGACTATAGATGTTGACCAATTTGTGCCATTTGCCACATCTTCATCGATCTTGGTTTAGGTGTCTGTATAACACTTATATTAAATTTGACCTTTATTCTTTCTTAGTTTGTTACTTTTTGGTGTTATTCATTTTGACTGTTGCTCCTTTTAGAAGTCTAGCAGTTTTATCTGTTAACAAACATATGTTTATATGTTGAGCTCCTCTCCTTCTCTCTGATTTCCCATGTAGATTATGTTATCTTTAGATACCCCCAAGCATTTTTATGGAATCAGGCATTCCATCTGTAACTTGTTAGGCCTATGGCAGGAAGTGTATTATAGGCATAATCAGGAGGGTTGTATACGTGGAAGCTAGAGTTTTTGATTGGTTAGGCTGCAAGTCTACAATTAATCGCCTGATGAGAGAACACTCCTGTCAATCCTTCAAGGCCAAATAGGGTTTGGATGACCAACATTGACCTATTCTTTTCATGCTACATCTCTAAGTGCTATAAACTCGAGTTTTGACTCGAACACTTAGTACGTTTTTCCGGATATGCAAGTTTACTAGTGGTACTTCTTTCATTTTTTCTAGTTTTAATGGGGTCATTAGGAGTTTAAGGGCAGTTCGGGCATGGCTTTAGGAGTTTGGAGCCAAAACATTGTCTTGTACTCCCTCCGTCCGCGTACCCAAAAAAAAATTTATATTGTGACTTCTCTTGGTCAACTTTGTTAAACTTTGACCAAAGATTTAAACAAATTTACTTATCCTTGCAAAATTGTAAGAATTACTATTGATATTATTCTTAATATTTTACTCCCTCCGTTCCAGGCAAAGAGAATACTTTAAAAAATTGTGCTTACAATCTCAATAAAACTTTCGGCTTTACCCTCCACATATGCTATAAATATCTTAACTATCCTAAAATATTTTTGTAATTATTTACAACTTCAATACCACTTATATATCCCTTAATTATTAGACTTTTCAAACGTGGACTCTTTGGGTGGAGTGGAGGGAGTATCAATGATTGAAATTTCATTACGTAAGACATAATAAATGTGTGTTAAATAGTAATTTGATATTGCCCTAGGTTGCCTTTCCAATAAGGAAAGGGGACTATGTTTTTGGGACGGAGGGAGTTTATAATAATTAGAAGGGGTGCAGAATGTCATGTTACCTATTTTACTTTTGTGACTGGAGAAGAAAGAGAAAAGAAAATCAGGTTAAAAGAATTAAAGAAGGCACTCAAGCAAGCAAAATTTTGTTGAAGTATTCATATTGTTCAAGGTAAATAAAAGCACCGAGTGCGTGATAAGTTTGTTGGTTCCCATCCTTTTTCATTTTAGTCTATTAAATCCTCTTGCAAATAGTTGTTAATAGGATTCTATTGTTTTGTTGTCTGGCAAAATAATTGTAGTGCTGCTTTATAACATACCTACTGAAAGAGAAATAGTTCAAAGTTGTGACGTCTTCTCCTAGTTGATATCCCAGAACATATAATTGGACTTGTGGGACTGTTCAGAATCCTCCATTTATTCTGAGATGGGATTTTTTTTAATTGGAACAATGGTTTTTCTCCCGTTCACTTTTCACATTTGTCTATGCATTTATGAAACCGATTCAATGGTCTTCATCGAGCTGGGATTTAGATTATTTCTTGCTTTATTTATTTCGTTTCGTAAATCGGTTTCTACAAACGTTCCTACTTATATTGTTCCCCCTACATGATAATATTTTCAGCCCTGGTTCTCCGACTCCGGTTTATGCAACTTATCCTAATGAAATTGTTGTACTTATTTGCTACATTTTGAAAAATGTAACACTAAATCTAACAATATGATTGGCAAGCCCCACTCTGCTATCATTGCAATGGGCTTGACTCCTCTTTTTTCTTTTTGTTGATTCAAAGAAATTCCTGAATTTCAATACTGGATCTCTGTTCTTGAATTTCAATATATAGAAGTTATTGGGCACTTGTATCATTTACATTTTTTTATTGAATGACAGCGAGACCACAAAAAATGTGCTGATTGCTTCCACCTACATACATTTGAAGTGTAATAAATTTGCAAAGTATACCTCAGATCTGCCTACTGTGTGCCCAAGAATATTATTATCTGGTCCTGCCGGTATGACCTCAATTTTTTGCTTCTGCTTCTCGAGATTTATATATATTTACTTTTATCTACCTTTACCGTTATTTCATTTGAAATCTCTTACAGGCTCAGATATATATCAGGAAACACTGGCTAAGGCGTTGGCGAAACATTTTGGTGCTAGATTGCTTATTGTTGATTCTCTTTTATTACCTGGTGTAAGCTTCTTAAGTTATTCTATATGCATACCTTCGTAACATGTGGATCATTGCTTATTTGTGCTTGAGTAATGCTAAAGGTTTTCCTCTGCAGTATATCCTTCCATGAGCGGAACTTTGGTCTCTGCTAGACTTCATTTTTGCGCTAATCTTTTCTATTTTCATTTTTTTAGGGACCAACTGCTAAAGAACATGAAACTCCTGTGAAAGAAAGCATCAGACCTGAAAGAGGAAGCGTGTTCGCAAAACGGGCTGCGCAAGCTGGTGCGTTGCATGCAAAGAAACCAGCTTCAAGTGTTGAGGCTGATATTACTGGTGGATCTACCATAAGCTCTCAGGCTCAGCCTAAGCAGGAAGCATCTACTGCAACATCGAAAAGTTACACCTTCAAAAAAGGTATATGAATATTTCAATCAAACTTATTTTCTTACACTTTTGTAGTCAATGCTGGGTACAGAAAGCTTTACCTCCCACATCTGGGCGTGCCCTGCATGTGGGTGTTTTCTACTATCTTTTTGTTCATTGAAATTTGATAAGTCAGGATTTACAGAAATGAAATTTTCATGTTGGCAGGTGATAGAGTAAAATATATGGGTTCCTTGCCATCTGGATTTTCTCCTGTGCAGACTCTTAGGTATCTTTTCTTCCTGTATAATATACTCTTATTTTTCTGTGACTACTTGTTTCTGTGTAGTTGAATCCATATTTCTGTCCAATCCAATTTTTAAAAATATGTTAAACTGTCAGAATTTATACTTCTTATTTTTCTGGTTCCAGTGAGTTGTTTAGTTTACAAGTCCTGCTCTTATATTGGAGGAACCTGTCAAGAAGATTTTGAAGGACTTATCGTACTTTTAAGTGTATTGGTTTTTGATTTTATCCCTACGTCATAGTTGGATAGTGATTATATAGTGTGTCTAGTGTTACTTTGTATTAAAAACAATTGTTTTCGTGCGATTGCAATTACCTATGAGAGTGAGCACATTGTACTACTGCTATGAAACTTTGTTACCAAATGGATTGTTTTGTATTTTTGTTGTCCCTAACTTTTGTATTACTTGTGGTATCTAGCCTATTGTGTTTTAGTTACCTCCTAATTCTTGGATAATATTCTTTTTATTGTCTCTTATTGCATACTAATTGGGTGTGTGGTTGATTGGATATTTGGATTTGTTGTCTGGGGACTCTTCTCTGCACAATTTTGTCCTCTTCCTTCCTTTTGGTTTCTTAATTTGTCTGAAGTTCTTGTATAGAGCTGCACTCGATGAAATATTTTCTGATTGGAAATAACTTGATAAGAAGATTAGCTTCGATGAACTTCCAGAGTTGCCTTAGATTTGGTAGTAGAAATTCAATGTTTTTCTTGTACAGAGCTGCACTCCATGAGATATTTTCTGATTGGAATTAACTTGATAAGAAGATTAGCTTCAATGAACTTCCAGAGTTGCCTTTGATTTGGTAGTAGAAATTTAATGGTATTCATTGTGACTTCAAATTTAGTTTATTTGGTTTTGTGCATGTGTCTTGCAGGGGGCCATCCTATGGTTATAAGGGTAAAGTTTTACTTGCATTTGAAGAGAATGGCTCTTCTAAGATTGGAGTTAGATTTGATAAGTCAATTCCAGAAGGCAATGATCTCGGAGGTCTTTGTGAAGAAGACCATGGTTTCTTCTGTGCTGGTAATATTTCAGTATTCATTCAATGCTTAGCTTTTACACCAGTTATATTGCAATACTTAGGGTCCATTCTCCTTGTGTGATTTATTGACTTGGTTTGTGGGTTTGGACTTTTTATCTCTTTGGTCCCACTAGCTTTCTCTCTATCTCTCTCTTTTTCTTCAATAATCACAAGGAAAAAAACAACCCAAAACTAAGTTACTAAATTGCAAAGCCAAACACACCCTTAGTTATTTTCCTTATTATGTGGGTATATTGATCTGTTTATTTTCATTTGAAAACCATTGCAGCTGATTTACTTCGCCTGGATTCTTCAAGTGGTGATGATATTGAGAAGCTTGCAATTAGTGAGCTTTTTGAGGTAAAACTTGACCTTTTCCACTCTCCATCCTTTGTAAATTGTCATCTCTCTTTCTAATTTCAATAGATTTTGAGTTTTTTTTATATACATGTACATGTATAGAGTTGAACCTTAATGTAAGGCAGTGCTTTCTTAAGCTCTTTCTTTATGTTTTTGAGTCTTGGCTTGCTCATCTTCTCATGTTTGTGTTATAGGTTGCAGCCAAAGAAAGTAAAAATGGCCCACTTCTTTTGTTTGTTAAAGACATAGAGAAGTCTATGCTGGGTAACCCTGAGGCTTATGCATCCTTTAAGATTAAGCTTGAAAATCTTCCTGGGAATGTGGTTGTCATTGCTTCGCATACGCAAATGGATTCTCGTAAGGAGAAAGTAAGTAACCAATGTTGCATTTTGAACACCCTCTTAAAACCGAGGAAATCTTGTTGGAAATTATCTGATTGACATCTTCAAAATTTGCAGTCACATCCTGGTGGGCTTCTATTTACAAAGTTTGGAAGCAATCAGACCACATTACTCGACCTGGCTTTCCCGGTATACAATGCATAATTTGTGTAGCTCTCTTTTCCTTTTGAAAGTTTGCAGCTGTATTGATTTTTGTGCGCGTTTGTGCTTTTATTCCAATGTTATGTCATGTCATAACATGCACATTCAAGAGGGAGAAAGAGAGTGGGACGAGGGGATTGGGGATGGAAGGAACATGTATTTCAGTATTATCACATATTCCCATATATGATGCATTAAATCTTGTAAAGGGGAACATGTAATATGTAGGGTTGGGAGTAACAGAGAAAATCACAGGAATAGTTAGGCAGCAGAATACAGAAAAAAATACATGAAGTTGATAGTAATTGAGATTGTTTGTAATATTGTACATTGTACTGTGATGATTGGGCTTTCATGACATGGATATAGACACGAAACCTGTAGTACAGGAATGATGGAACGTTATTCATACACTGGAACTAACTGAAATTTATTGGTTTGGGTTCACAATATCATTTAACATTCTTTTCTTAAAACTGGTGAGAGTTATATGACATTGCATTATTTGTAAATGGTTTGCTCGAAGTGCATTATTTTGTGCAAAGCAGCCAAGATGAACCAGGTGTCGATATGTGAGCTGCAAGACTTTGGACATCATATCACAACTTTTTCTTTCTTTTTTGAAGTTGAAGTCTCATGTTCTACACACTACAAAATTTGGTGAAAGTGCCGTATGTCAAAATTGATTTTGTCTACGCTTGTATCTTTTCTCTCGGATTTTAAGACCAGAATTTTGCAAGATCTTTTGAATTCTAATCAATAAAAGATGCAAGGTGACACTGTTAACTTTGTTATGCAGGACAATTTTGGCAGGCTGCATGATAGAAGCAAAGAAACCCCCAAAACCATGAAGCAACTCACCCGGCTTTTTCCGAACAAAGTGACAATCCAGATGCCTCAGGTGACTAAGGTTTGCAGTATTATTATCGTGATATATAAATGCTTCTGGGAAGCAAGTAATATTCTTTGAGTTGTGGCAGGATGAAACGTTACTTTCAGACTGGAAGCAGCAGTTGGATCGTGATATCGAGACCTTGAAATCGCAGTCCAATATTGTCAGCGTTCGCTCAGTAAGTATTACCCGTTTGCACCGAGTGATAAAGATTCCAATTTATTTATTAAAGTTTTTTAATCCTGGTCTCCACTTCTATATATAGTGCACAGTGCATGTTCATGTTAGATTTTTATACGAACTATTTCGTGATTTCACAGGTTCTAAACAGAGTTGGCCTGGATTGCTCTGACCTTGAAGCTTTGTGCATAAAAGATCAGGCCTTGACAAATGAAAGTCAGTACTTTCTCCAGCTATTAGTATTCGTTGCACTGATGTCATTGATTATAGTTAGACTAATTTCATTTTTCTGGCTTTAATAGATGTTGAGAAAGTTGTTGGCTGGGCTTTGAGTAATCACTTTATGCATTCCTCTGAAGTTTCCATTAAAGATGCCAAACTTGTGATATCCAGCGAAAGGTAACTGCATTACTTATTTCACGAAAATCTTTTTGCAAATGATCATTAACAAATGTGCTTTTAGCTTCTACTGTGTTGCTTACAGCATGTTTTGTGTGAACATCTACAGTATTAGATACGGGCTTAACATTCTACAGGGTGTACAAAATGAAACCAAAAGTTCGAAGAAGTCACTTAAGGTAAATTAATGATGCATGCATCTTTTGGGTAAAATTTTCAACCGAGTTATTTTGGATTACATCTATTGCTCCTTTTGTTTATGGAGTTCATCCTTTTGTTTATTGAGTTCATTGTTGTAACCTGATTTGGTGCAATGCTTCAATTGGTTTAAGGACGTGGCTACTGAAAATGAATTTGAGAAGAGACTCCTTGCAGAAGTTATTCCACCCAGTGATATTGGTGTTACTTTTGATGACATTGGAGCTCTAGAAAATGTGAAGGACACATTGAAAGAATTAGTGATGCTACCACTTCAAAGGCCGGAGTTGTTTGGTAAAGGACAACTGACGAAGGTAAATAAAAAATATCCTTTAAATGCTTAGTCTTAATCGAAATTTATATTCTTGTTGGATATGGCTAAAAGTAGGGCTAGTTTTTTTAATTTGCTTTGCGGCTAAAGAATTTACTCTTTCCAGCCTTGCAAGGGGATTTTGCTTTTTGGGCCTCCCGGTACTGGTAAAACAATGCTTGCTAAAGCTGTTGCAACTGAGGCCGGTGCTAACTTCATCAACATATCAATGTCTAGCATCACTTCTAAGGTACCTCCCCCCTTTTTTTTCTGGCTGATTCCTATGCAACTAATTATGTTGAAGCTTTATAATAGAAAGTATTTAACACATCTTATTGCTTGTAGTGGTTTGGTGAAGGAGAGAAGTATGTCAAGGCAGTTTTTAGCCTGGCTAGTAAAATTGCTCCGAGTGTTATTTTCGTTGACGAGGTTAGTACTGGGTAGATGATTATCTTTGACATTCCTTCTTTTGAATGGCATGCAGTTACTCGTTTAGTGATATTTGTTCGACACAGTTTGTGTGTTCTTTTGGAAATATTGGGTGACTGAATGGAAGAGATCATCATTTAATCTCTCTTCGGATTATCCTATAATCTCACTTCTGTTTACGTATTATTTTCTAGGTTGACAGCATGTTAGGAAGACGTGAAAATCCTGGAGAGCATGAAGCAATGCGGAAAATGAAGAATGAGTTTATGGTGAATTGGGATGGCCTGCGTACCAAGGATAAAGAACGTGTACTGGTACTTGGTGCAACCAACAGGCCTTTTGACCTTGATGAGGCTGTAATTAGGAGACTCCCCCGTAGGTACGGATTTGGTTTATGTAAAACCTTTTTGCATGTTACTCTTCTTGATTTCTTAAGGATTAGCATTAGTGAAATGATATGCTTGATTAAGGTTTGAACTGTGAGACAACCGTTATACTAAATGATAGGTTGCTAATATTATTAGACCCATCCAGACCGTTGCAGTGGTTTATCTTTTCCATTCTCTTTTATTTCGAGCCCGTTTGGTACAGCGTTTACAAAACGCAGTGTTTTAAAAATGCAGCGTTGTAAAAAACGCAGTGTTTTAAAAACGGAGGTCTTTCCTTATAAATACGTTTGGGATATCACTTCAATACGCAACTTTTTTTTCCTAGGAGCGTTTTAAAACCTGCGTTTTGGGAAAAAGCTGGGAATTCTAGCGTTTTAAAACGCAGCTGCGTTTTGAAAACGCTGCGTTTTCTGCCGCAGTATTGAAACACATTTTTTGCAAATAAGCTGCGTTTTATCCCTGTGTTTTGGCCAAAACGCTCGACCAAACGGGCTCTTCATTTGAACATCCTCAAATTTTGTTGGTTAAAGCTGTTAGCATGGCTGGACCGTTCTTTGTGCCTGTATTGGATATACCATGCACTTTTTTTCATGGGGAAAAGATAGTTTGTAACTTGATTTTATTTGGTTCAAGTTTCTGACATGACATCTCAAGTGCTTAAAGTCTTTCTGATTGATTGTCTAAGTAGTTAATGTCGATTTCTTTGCTTTGTTCTTGATGCAGATTGATGGTAAATCTACCTGATGCCCCAAACAGGGAGAAAATTTTACGAGTCATATTGGCCAAAGAAGAATTGGCACCTGGTGTTGATCTTGTAGGAGTGGCTAATATGACTGATGGTTATTCCGGAAGTGATTTGAAGGTATGTCTTCATTTTTTGCCTCCCAATGTTCCCTCTTCTGCTTTCATTCATTCCTGTTATATACACAATTTTCATTTCTCTGGTCTTTCTCTCAGAATCTTTGCGTGACCGCTGCCCATTGCCCTATAAGAGAAATTTTGGAGAAAGAAAAGAAGGTCAGTTACTCGAACAGATTCTTTGGTTGCTTAAATTTAATATTCTTGTCTCAGAAAGGTCAATATCCGACAAGCTGCCAGTTTATGCTGCATTGTTCTTTTAAGTGAAAATTTCGTGTGTTTGTTATTTCTTGCTGGTAGTGGTCGTTGGATATTGGAAGTTGTACTTGTCAAAGGACTAGGCAATTTGTGTTTTGACTTTAAAACTGATTGCTGATCACGCATGGATTTTTTTACGAGTAACGTATGTCTCTTTTTTGTCAGGAATAAACTGGTATGTCATTCTTCAATTTTGCTTATATAAAGGAATGATGATAGCTTCTTCCCTTGTGAATGCTGCTGCTCACATAATTGTATCTCCCCCACCCCTCTTTTCTTTTTCTCTCTCCCTTGACACTGCCTATTCTGGAATTTAGTTTGCACTTCTTTTCCTAGGATTAAAGGACCCATCCTGTGTTGCATGTGCACTCTATGTTTATACGCCGTCTATTCAGATTTTTGTGATATAATTGTAATTTTTATTTAGCTCACCTGTATTGGAATAAAATGTTTACTACGTGCACCATATGTCTTGTTTTTCTTTCTGTTGTCCACTGATTGATATCTTTTTTGCAAAATGTGCAGGAAAAAACTTTGGCATTGGCGGAGAATAGACCATTGCCTGCATTGCATAGCAGTGCAGATGTTCGTCCATTGAGTATGGACGATTTTAAATTTGCACATGAGCAGGTAGAGTCGCCTTTCAACAAAATATGCATTGTTGTCATGCTTTATACCTGGTTATGTCCAACCAAATATTGAATGTTGAATCATATATGGTTTCCATTCCCTTCCACTCAAACACTCTACTCTCTACTTTGGGATTTTCCATTTATTAAGTGTCTTATCTCTTAAAGTTAGTTTATAAAAATTTTAAGTTTCCAAATGCATCCTTGTTAAACTAAACTTGAATGCAGCAAAACCTTTTTAATCATTGGAACTAAGTGTATGAATCGAAATGTATTTTAATCCTTATGTTTGACTTTCAAAAGGTGAACTTGTTGAGCAGAATGGAGGGAGTATGTCTTTATGTACATCCTAGAAGAATTATGGTTTAAGAACCAACTGAGTACTGGTCTGTTTAAGCTGCTGTGCCTAAGAATGTTAGAATTTGAGCCTGTTTCTGTTTACCATGAACATTCTGTTGCATGTTATTTACACCTCAGACCAGTTTTTTCCTGCAAAATTAGTGACTGCCCAGTTTAGAAAAACTTGGTTCTCTAAACACTTAGCTTCTGCAGCATGCCATCTCTCCTGATGGGGATGAATTTCGATTCATCAAGTTGTTTGGTTCTATGAGTTAAGGGGTTTAATATCCAATCAATTTCCTCTTTCAAGGGACGTGAAGTGGGGGAATCTTTGCATTGCATTAAAGCTTATCGACATCATTTTTGTACTGTGCTATACTGACAAATTAGAACTATTAATGCCCAATGTGCTTGACGAATAATTCTTCTGTTTATCATTTTTGCAGGTATGTGCTAGTGTATCATCAGAGTCAGCAAACATGAATGAGCTCGTGCAATGGAATGAACTATATGGTGAAGGCGGATCCAGAAAGAAGAAACCCCTAAGCTACTTCATGTAGAGAGGATGTATCAATTGTATAGTAGTTGTCCTTATTCAACTAAAATTTTTCTTATAATTCTTTTTTTTTTTCTTCTTCCCCATAAAGCCCAGCTGATATTTGTGACCTGTATTTGTGGAAATTCCACTGCAGGTCTCTCCCCCAACCCAAATTTTTTTTTTCCCACCGTGAGGCCCCCCCATGTGTATTATATTTAGCTTATGGATATCTTCAGCATCCAGTACATGTCCTCCTCTGTTTGTTCTTCTGCCTTAGGTCACCTCTTTTCCTGTATATACTATTTGATTAATTCAATAATCGTCATGTTCTCAAGCTTTGTTTCTTTATTATTATTATTTTTCCTTCTGTTATATGTTGGGTGTGATGTAGGAAATACAGATAGCAAGTACAACCCCCAACTCTTTTTTTTTTTTTTTTTAAGTTTTCAACGATGACCAGTTGCACTTTTTCCTACCTAAATCTACAACCCCTCATGTAGTACATGTATGAGTTGTTCCATTTTGTCAAACTTGAACTCGATATTTTCCTTGTCAAGTACTTAGAGCTTTAGTCAAGGGTAGGCTAGTTTGTGCGGGTGAGTTTTATTCATATGTTGGTGAACAAGTTGACAAATTTTAATAGGGTAAATTACAAATAACCCTTCTTAACTATGGGTTGGGTTTGAGTCATTGTGGATATAGTTAGAGACAATAATGCATTAAATGCATAGAGCAGTTCTGAGCATATATTTTGATTTTTGACTAGGCGTGAAAAAGGCTTCAGAATCTGTGCAAAAAATAAATGAAAGTATTGACTATAAAAGATAATGTAAGACAATATAGGAAAAAATGTGTTTGCTTTATCATAAAGAATGGAAGAAAGAAAGAGAAATCTCTCGTAAAGTGATAAGTGTAAAGTTGATTTTGAATTAAAGACTTATGTCATTTTTTCACTTTCCTTTAAAGCAAATGATCAATACTTTCACTTAGTGAAAGCTTATGTCGTTCCAATTGACCAAACTTTTTAGCTTTACCAACCAAAGCAAATATCAATTCCTTCACCAACCTAATAAATTTTTCACTTATCAAAGCTATTGTAAAATCTTAATAAAGTTGTCTTCTCGTGTGTAGCACGTAATCTACTACTCCTTTCGTCCCGGATAAATATTTTTAGTGGATAAAACACAAGAATTAAGAAACATAATTAATGATGTTCTGTAAAATGTGTTCTGACAATAATACTTATAAACATTAATTGAGTTCATCTATTCTAAATAATTGAGTTTCTTTTGGATCAAGGCTTTTATAATAAGTTCAAATTGTAGCCATTGGATTGAGTCATTGTGGATACAGCTGGAGACAACAATGCATTAAATGCATAGAGCAGTTTTGAGCATATATTTTGACTAGGTGTGAAAAAGACTCCAGAACCTGTGCAAACAAAGGAAGAAAGAAAGACAAATATCTCGTAAAGTGACACGTGTAAAGTTGATTTTGAATTAAAGACTTATGTCACTTTAACACTTTCCTTTAAAATAACTGACCAATACTTTTACTCCGTGAGTGACTTAAGAAAGCTTAAGTCACTCCAACTGACCAAAACTTTTTAACTTTACCAACCAAAGCAAACATCAGTTCCTTCACCAACCTAATAAACTTTTCACCTACCAAAGTTATTGTAAAGTCCTAATAAAGTTGTCTTCTAGTGTGTAGCACGCAATCTGCTACTCCCTTCGTCCCAGATAAATGTTCGTAGTGGATAAAACACATGAATTAAGAAACATAATTAATAATGTGCTGACAATAGTACCCATGAACATTAATTGAGTTCAACTATTTTAAATAATTTGATTTTTTTGGGATGTGTTATATTAAATGAAGCTTTAAGGGTATATTAAGAAAAATGGTAGAGAATAGGTAGATAAAAAATCTTTAGAAATATTAGTTGAGATATCCTAAAATAGAAAATAAGAATATTTATCCGGGACAGAGGGAGTAACAAATAAGTTTATAGGCAATTTTCTAAGACTTAAGTAATGATTACAAGCAAATATAAAATATTAAATAATATTCACAAAATGATTTTAAATAATTAATCGGGTGAATATTTTTAACACCCTTATTACTCTAAGACTCTCTTTATACAAAAAATGGTCAAAAAGCAATTGTTTATCTTTTTTTGAATCTTATCGTAAAAATAATACGTACAGATGATCATGAGGGTAATTTTAGAAAATGTTATAGTTTAGAGCTTCAATTAGTAGTTGAGGGAGGTAACTCAAACTTGATCGATAGTTGAGGGGAATTCTTTATAATTTACCCAAAAAATAATACTCACTCCCTTCTGTCCACTATTAAATTTTTTTTTTTTGTCAATCTAGTTAAAGTTTGACCACTAATTTATACTCCCTCCGTCTCTAAATTATTGTCTGGGTTGACCCGGCACACGAATTAAGAAACTTAATTGACTTGATTATTAATATTGGAATAGTATTGAAAAAGTGTGTTGTTTCCTTTAATACCCATGTGTATGTGGCCCATAATTAAAGTAGGAAGAAAAAGTAAGGGTAAAATAGTAAAAGTGATATTCTGAAAAGGAAAGTTTCAAACAAGACAATTATTTTGGGACGGACGAAAAAGGAAAGGAAGACAATAATTTAGGGACGGACGGAGTATAAATTTATGGGATTATTATAAAAATAACCAGCGTACTATCAGTTAGGAACCGATTTAACCCCGTACTCCCAATATCCCAAAATTGACCATTGTACTACCATTTTGAGTCCAATGTGGTCCCTACCGTTAACTTTTCATCCAATTTTTTAACGGAGCAGTTAATTTGATTAACGGAGCTAATTTTTTAGGGGTATTTTTGTCCTTTTCTTCCAAATTCAACCATCCCAAAACAGAACCTTTCTTCCCCATTGATTTCGTCCCTCCTCCTCCGTCAGCCACCCAACAACCTCCAATAATTCCTTTACCTCCACCATCCCAAAGACACCATCACAATTCCAAACCGATTCCTAACTGATAGTACGGGGTTAAATCGGTTACCTTATGGCAGAACCATAGACCGGTGGAACGAGAGAGTTGTGTGGCATTTCACGATGACATAACCACCATTGGCGCCCCTTACCCATTACTGCGTCAACCACCTCCTCCGCCTCCATCACTAGCAAACACATCCAATGCCATTTTTCAGGTTAACGCTAGCATCACAATTCCACAAAATATAAAGGCATAAAGTATAACCAACCTTCAGAGAATTTCAAAAAATTTGTAACCAAATGTCCAATTTCAAAACAAACCCAGTTGATTTTATTTTTTTTGGGGGGGGGGAACAGAAGGAGAAGATTGAATGCTTAACAAAACCCTACCTCATTCAATTCCTTCATCGAGCCCTGTATTGTACGCTGAAATCGTCTTCCAATCCTTTGAAATTGACTACAATAGTCAACTCAACGGCCAACAAAATACAACTGCCGGAGCATTATCCCCGTCGTCGCCGTTGTTGAGCTCGATTACATACAAATTTCCGGTCAAGAAATGGAGCGAGTTCACCAACGGCGTTGTAGAAGTATTTGAGACCGAAGCTTCCAGCGATTGGAGTGACTGAGGGTTTTCACTTTGTAGTATCAAAAAGACAGAGAAGAAAGGGTTTTGTGTTGACTGAGAGGGAGAGCTGCATATTTTTCTTTTTTTTGGTTACACGGAGAGCTGCATATTGTTCACTCTACAAGAATATTTACGTTAAAATGGCCACCGTCAGGTTCGAACCGTTTAATTCAATATTTTTTGTCCGGTGGTTGAATTTGGAAGAAAAGGACAAAAGTACCCCTCAAAAATTAGCTCCGTTAATCAAATTAACTGCTCCGTTAAAAAATTGGATGAAAAGTTAACGGTAGGGACCACATTGAACTCAAAATGGTAGTACAATGGTCAATTTTGGGATATTGGGAGTACGGGGTTAAATCGGTTCCTAACTGATAGTACGCTGGTCATTTTTATAATAATCCCTAAATTTATTTATTTTTTACAAAGTTATGAAAGTTTTAATCTATAGTATTATTAATATAATTTTAAATAATAAAATTTTATTTCTTAATACATAAATTAAAAAAATTAAAAATTTAATTTAATTTAGTCAAATATTTATTTTAAAAAATAAAAATAAACTATTTGTCTTCGAGCAAACGAAGTACGGAGTAATAATTTAAGAACAAATAGAGCACACACAATTAAGATACTTTATTTTACTCCATAGTGTACGTTTGACCAACGACTTCTTCTCTCTTCCTCTCTAAATTTATTCCCCTAAGAAATTCAGAAAGAAAGATCTGAGCAAACCGTATCAGAAAAGCAATCTCTCACTCTCTGAGTTAGCGGTGATGGAGCTGATGAATCATTCATCCAACTTCCTTCTGCCTACGGCGACGACAACAACTCCAACTCCAACCGACGACGGCCCAGCTCCGACGTACGCACTCGTCGTGCTTAACCAACGCCTCCCTCGATATACTCCTCTGCTCTGGAACCGCGGTAAACTTATCGAGCAATTTAATTAGGTGATTTTGTTTTAGAATATCAATTGTTGAAGAGTGTTCTTATTGTTGTAGAGCAGCACAGCTTCGTCTCTGTGCTGATGGCGGTGCTAATCGCGTTTTTGATGAATTGCCTCTCCTTTCACCTCACGAAGAGCCCTCCTCCGTTCGACTAAGGTTCGGCTTTTTAATTAAATTTTCAGATTCTGTTTGTGTGAATTCTCTCTCTCTCTCTCTCTCTTTGTGACTGATTTCTTGTACCGGTTTTAGTTCCTTATACTCTCTCCTCCCAAAGAATCCTCAACTATATGTATACGTCAAATTAAAGTTCAACATGCATTTATTCCGTTCCCCCAAAAAAAAAAAAAAAAAAAAGGTTTTGTTGGATTGATATTGAACGTATTTTTAGTTAATTTTAGAAAATAAAATTGAAACCTTTCTAAACTACACCAAAAGTACTATCAAATTCATGTTCTATAATTTTGAAAAAAAAAACAAGTAAATCGACATCAGAATTTTGTTTGAGAAAAAGTCCAACTGACTTTGAAAATCAAATTGCAACTCTTCTTTTAGGATGGAGGGCGTAAGTCTTTGATCAGAGTTTAATCAATTTGAACTCTTGAAAGTCAAAATGCGACTCTTCTTTTATGATGGAGGGAGTAAATAATTGGTCTAAGTTTAATCAAGTTGAAGTTAAAAGGGGACTCTTTAGATGAAATGGAGGAAGTACTATTCACTGGTGTTATTATTTATGTGCATTAATTGACTTTTGTTTATGGGAAAGAAATCTAAATTTTGGATATTGGTGTGGCTTTATTGCCTATGCAACTCGTAGATTGTTTAGTTATGATTAGTCACTAATTTGTTTCGTGCTGGATAGAGCTGTGCTTGATGATAAACCTGCCCATTGCTTATTACTCTCCTTCTCGATGCAACTGTTTTGCCTGCAACTGGCTAGATTTGATGAGCGATTTTGAGTTATTTATCTATTTATTGCATGGTGTTAAGAGTTGGTGTTTGTGATTGATATGTCTATGGAAATCTTGTAATCCTGGTTAATAATGGGCATGGTCAGTAACTGACTGTGAATCACGTTACTTGTAGGCTTCTGTTGGGAAAGTTACCCTGTTTCATGCTTTTACTGGATATGCCTCTTGACAAAGGACAACACAATCATTAAATGGCTACTTTAGTGGTGCTTGTGTTAGTGGACTGCATATGTTTAGCAATTCTCTTGCAAAATTGGAAATTTTCTAACTTTATTTTTTGTGATTGATAGAATTTGACAGTTGCATTTCCATGGAAAAGTATTGAGACTTGTTATTAGCAGGACATTTCCACATTTTCTACCTGGTGCTTCTGCTACCGCATTCTCGATAGTATTCATTATTTAATTTCTATTTTGATTGCCTAATAGTTCATGTGGTGTGGTGGTTAGCTGATGCACTTAATTATTGCTCAGTTCTATGTTTTTGGTATGTGGATTAGTTGTGTGTCATTACCATTGTCATTTTTATACTTTATTGATTCCTGTGAAGAGAAACTTTAGAAGTCAAAGTCTTTAAAATAAGTAGGAGTAAAACGAAATACGTGGAATGTAACTTTAGCAGTAAAAAAAGAGTAATATCGGGGACAAAGTTAAGATTATATGGCCAAGAAATACCACAAAAAGAACAATTTCAATATTTAGGATCAATTATCGATTAAAACAGGGAGGTGAGAAACGATGTTAGTCGTAGGATAAAATTAGGCCGGGTGAAATGGAGAAGTGCATTCGGAGTATTATGTGATTAACGTATACCGGTTAAGTTGAAAGGAAAGTTTTATGGACAACTATTAGACCCACACTACGTTATGGAACCGAATGTTGGGCAACTAAGAAAGAGCATGTTAAATGCAAATGTTAAGATGGACATGCGGTATAACTAAGAAAGATAGAATTCTAAATGAACAAATTCGTGAGACAGTATTAGTCGCCCCAATATCAGATAAAATGAGAGAAAATTGCGTCAGATGGTTTGGACACATACAACGTAGACCAATTAGTGCACCCGTTTGGAAGTACAAGTGTATCAACAATACTAGAAAGAGGGGAAGGGGAAGACGAAAACTAACAAACATCCGTAATAAAGAAGGTGCGTGTGTGTGATGACTTTGCTTTGGACCGAATCAAGTGGCGGAAAAGAATTCATGTAACTGACCCCATGTGATTGGGAAAAAGGCTGAATTGAGTTGATTCCTGTCATTTATACTGCCAAACAATTCGCATTCTATGTGTATGGTAATTGTTGAATGTCGTTGGTTAAGCTTGAGTAACTTATATGAAATTGAACCTTTTGCAATATTATTGCTTGTCACTTTGTTTGCAATGTTTACTGATACGCCTTCCTCAAACTGCTAACCTTGCTTTCACTGAAATGTTTATTCTTTCATAGGTACAAGCCAGATGTAATAGAGGGGGACATGGATTCAATCAGAACAGAAGTTTTAGATTTCTACACAAAGATGGTAACTGGCCGTAATCATTATGTGATCCAATAAGTAATGATTAGTTTTCTGTTTTAGTTGGTTGCAATGTCATTCATGTGTGTTCTTTCATGAGATGTCTTAGAATGTATATACTTCTATACCACATCTTTTGGTAGTTCACTTTGCATAATTCTTGCTGGAGCTTTTCTAGTATGCTTGACATAAAGGATAGAATAGATACTCTTTATCTTGACATGGTGCTATATGTGTGAGTAATCACTCAAAGCCCCTGCCCCCCCCCCACACACACACGCACACCCAAACAAAAAAAAAAGCACACACAAATTTAAAAAAAAGGAAGAAGGAGAAAGAAAAGCAGATTGGCAGTTAATGATGGCTTTTAAATTTGCTGGCTTTCCATTGAGGTTGAGGTGGGCCATCATGTTGGGAGATGAACTGATTGGCAGTAAATGATGGCCTATAAAGGCGATATGAAGAACTATATATTACTTGATGTTTTTATATATATGTGACTTTTAAATGACTTTTAAATGATGGAAATCAGCATTGTGACTTTATACCCTGTCAAAAGTAGGGATGTAATTTGGTTGGGTTTGTGTAAAATCTGAACTGAATCACATCCGTTGCCTTATGACCTAGGGCTGAGAAAGTGATGAGTTAAATTTTTGACTAGAATGCCATGCCCATTAGCCTTCAGTATCTAAGTTTATCTTGTTTATTTGGTTGCCAGTTTTGTAATCATTTACAAGTTGAAATCTCTGCTGGAGAATCAGTTACATGTACTCTAAAAACACACATTGTGAGCATGCAAAATATGAATTTAACAAGATTCTCTTGCTTGGATGAATGCAGGGAACCAAGGTAGTAGATGAATCTCATGACCAGGACACCACAGATTTACATAAATGCATTGCATTTATTCGTGGCTTCATACCAGACCAGGAGAAGTCCAACGTGAGTAGTGCAGTCTTTCAGATACTCTTTTAGCTGGAATCATTATCATACATAACATTGATTTAGTTTTTGATGAACATTATTATGCACTGATTACACCCATTAAAAACTAATCAAAGAAAAAAGAAGAGCAGCAAAACGAACACTTTAGTATGCTTTATTTAGGCTGTTAATGCGTACAACTAGCTTTTCATGGTTCTTTTGTCCTTGTCCGAGTCATTGACCATGATCAAGAAGAGTATACATATATTTGGCTGCAACTGGTGTGCATGACATTGTACTCTTTCTTATTCTTCAAATTTTAGCTATGCATACTTGTTGCTGGAGCACTTGGTGGAAGGTTTGACCACGAGGTTGGAAATATCAATGTCTTGTGTCGCTTCTCAACCACGAGAATAGTTCTACTATCTGACGATTGCCTTATCCAACTTCTTCCTAGTACTCACCGTCATGAGATACATATCCACTCTTCGGTTGAGGGTCCACATTGTGGTCTTGTTCCCATTGGTATGCCATCAGCAAGTACTACGACGACAGGCCTCCAGTGGGATCTCAGTAAGTATTCGAAACCACAGACAATGCATCCACTTTTTCGTGTTTATTTTTTACCATATCTATGCAATTCTTTTCCAGTTCTGACTTTTAGCTTCATTTCTGTACTTTCAGATGATACAGAAATGAGATTTGGAGGTTTAGTCAGTACGTCAAACATAGTTAAAGGAGATATAATAACAGTGCAATCCTCTTCTGATCTCCTTTGGACAATATCCCTCAAAAAGCCGTGAAGGGATGTTGCATATGAGATGGAGAAATCAAAGCGACAGTTGCTATGAGTGAGTGGTCTTTTGTTTTGGTTCTAGTAAACTGTTGATATCACAGGTCCATTCATTTGAAGAAATGTCTATATTTACATTATTTTTGCATTTGGAGACTGCTTATTTCTTGGCTTCAAGTGCCTGTAGTGTATTAGACACATTTTTATCTTCTATATTTATCGGGATTCCGTCTTTGTAATTCTCGTTTTCGAGATCTCATGCTATTTAGTTTAGAAGATATTATTGGTTGCACTCTAATCTGCAGCAGCTTGACGTCAATCGCTTTCCCAATTCCATTTTATCCAAAGCAAAGATGTAAACGTAAGAAGAAAAGATTCGTTGCACTCTTATCTCTGTATAGCAATTAGTGGCTGGCTGGCTGGCTGGCTGGCGCCGAGGACAGACAAGTTGTTGTGAATCGCTTTTTCCGGTCCATATTTGTCAAAGCAAGATGTAACGTAACAAGAAAATATTTGTAAAATTTTAGCTCTTTTTTCCTTCTTTTTCCCAAATAAATAATGAAAGTAAAATCTTAGTAATTCCCTGTTTCAAATAAAGATTTCACTACGCATTATATTTTGTGATTTTTCATATAAAGTGTGTGGACTTTTAAAAATTATGTCTGCAATCTTTATGATTTTATAACTTTACCTTCCACATATGGTATTATCGTATTAATTATGTTCAAGTAATTTTATAATTATGATCAATTTTAATAATAAATTTTTTTTTTTTTGGGTGAAACTGATGGCTTAATACACTACTACGTTAGTTTTTGACTTTTACAAGAGTTAAAACTTGTTCAAGCCCTTACAACTTTACAAGCCTCAACAACAAAAAAAGCTCCCAGGGTTTTTGTTAAGAAATAAAATCTATTTTGAGAACATTTAGTTGTCTATATTTCAGCTCATTTGCGTGTTAATCTCTCGAATTGGCCATTTTAATATAAAAAATATTAAGTTTACAACTAGTTTTACAACTTTGGTAACAATTTTGCCTTTTAAGTCAAAGTGTATCTGCATTTTCAAGACAAAATTGTTACTATAGTGATATAACTAATTGTAAACGTAGCAATGTTTTTTTATTATCGGCATAATTTGAAGAAAAGTCTCTTTGATGTACTTATTCAAATTTATAATGATCAAATTTTGAATAAACTTGTAGCCCCTTAGTGAATTCACCAAGTATTTTCCTGGGTGCATCAGCATTACCAAACATCGAAAAGATTTGGAAAATAATTATTTAAAAAGACGATAAATTGTCAATATGCAATCATATATTAGCGCATATATTAATAACGTATTGCAAGAGGGATCCCAAACTACAAACTATTTAATCTCAAACTATTTCAAAACGCAAGATTGATTGAATATTATATTACTTATTTTTTTTTTAAGGTTTTTATATACATTATAAATACTCCATCCATTTCATGTAAAGAGTTTACTATACAATTTTGAGATGTTTCATTTACCGAGTTCATTTTCAAAATTATGTCTTCAAATATAGCTTTTCAACTTTATGTTTCACATCTCATATATGTTTAAATATTTTTGTAATTATAATCCAACTTCAAATACATTAATATATGTCTTAATCATTATACTTTGACACGAACCTTTGAATGAATGGAGGGAGTGCGGTAGCAAAAGTAAACACCAAAAAAATGAGTAAGAAAAATATATACGGTGGTAAAAATCCAACTGGTCTATGAACGTTACGTGAGTACTAGTGTGGGATGACGGGATGGGTTCAAACTTTGCGATCATAAGCCTTAGAAAAGGTACGATGGCAAAGTAAAAACAAAAGGGTGTGTAAGAAAATAATACTATTACAAAGGCAAAAAAGAATTATTACTGGCTTCGCCCGACTTTACATGACAGACCTTTAGTTGTTAAACTCACGTAAGAGCAACAATAATAGTTGTCATTTATGTTACCTTCTAAACACTTCATTTTCTTTTCGTTTCAATTACACTTTTTCAATACTCTAAAAAAAACTCACTCTAATAATTATCTTCTATACAACTCTCTAAAAATATTGATTTTTGTACGTAATCCCATTAGATCTCTCTTATCTCAACTAACAAACATAACCATCAATATATTTTCTCTCTTTTTTGTTTCTATTTTCCCACTACAATCGGAATAAAATATTTTATATTTTATATTCTATGAAAAAAATAATGTATATTTGAATGATTTCGATTTTACCTAAAGATATATGTCAATCTAAGGGAAAATTTGTGTTTAAAATACAGTTTCATTATTATTTCTTTGTCCACTATTCTTTTGGTTGAAAAGAGTTCACAGTTAATTAAAATATTATATCAAAAAATAGGTATATTTCAATTTGATTGATTGATAAAGTTTACGATGATGGTGTAACAAAAATAATGTACTCCCTCCGTCCCTAAATTATTGTCCTGTTTGACTTTTTTTGGTCAAACAGGACATTTTTCAAACGCAAATTTAACGTATATTTTTTTACTTTTTCCAAAATCATAAAACAGGTAATTCGTAGTACTTTTAAAGTACTATGAATTACGTGTTTTATGATTTTAGAAAAAATAAAAATATATACGTCAAATTTGCGTTTGAAAAATGTCTTGTTTGACCAAAAAAAGTCAAACAAGACACTAATTTAGGGACGGAGGGAGTATATTAGTTACTTGCAACAACAGGAACATTAAGAAAAAAAAAAAGAGGTAGTATGATTAATTTTCAAAACTTGTATTTTTTTTTTCTTTTTCAAGTAGCAAAGATGAAAATAGCCTGATTCGAATCAACCAACCACATGTTCTAAGGAGTGGAGTTTGATGATGCCAAAAAGTTCACTATACCGAGAGTGCCGAAAGCTTCGTCATAAGCACGTATCTGTAGTCGTCGTCAGGTGGTGGTTGTCGTCATCGGAATCAAATTTTCTGTACCACAAACTGTGTGCCACTTATGTATCACTTTCATCTCAACTATTAATTTTATTATTTGGGACCGGATGCTTGAAATTACTTTAAAAAATCAATGGTTAAAATAAAAGTGGCACACGTTTGTGGCACAGGAAATTTGATTTCGTCATCGTCATGGTAGGATATCTGGCGTTATCGATATCTGCAAGAATAAAAAATTGTGAGAGCGCAAAAATTTTTTCCCGCTAAAACTCTTTGATGTGATAATCAATATTTCATTTGTATAATAGTGAGAAAGTATGCTCAAAATATGTGTAGAGTGAGAGAGAGTATGGAAAGAGTAAGGAAGAAACTTAATTAGAAAGAAGTCCTTTTAATGTGAGGGGGAACCCCTGTTTTTATAAGGGAGTGTTACTTTTTGACACACTTCGTCGTATGTGTAAACTTACTTTATACATCTTTGAGAATACCTTTTTGGGTACACGTACTTTTGGAGGTATATATTTGGCCTTTCTGAGTTAATGTTCATCTAAATCACACTCCATATTAAGAGGATGATTGAAGTAATTTTAGAGAGAGTTTAGTAAGGTTTCCACTGTGGATTTCAATTCAAGAAGCCAAAATACTTTAAAAGCTGTTTTAGAGATTTTGGTAAAACTCCCAATGTATAAGCTCCTTTTCAGCTGAACGGTTTTTGGCGGCAAAATGTTAAACTAGGGTTTCTGATCGATAAACCCTCAATATTTCAATTCGAATTGATACACTTGACAGTTTGAACGTTAAATCACAGATGTACTGAACTTTAGTTTGTAGGTTACTGATTATGTGATTCTTAATCGAATTGAGCTTTTCAATGGAAGGTGGAGAAGCTTCATCAGTCGATCCCCCAACAATTAAGCCTATAAACAAGGGGGCTGTCCATAGAATTTGTGCTGGTCAAGTAATACTAGACCTTTCTTCAGCCGTGAAGGAGCTGGTCGAGAACAGCTTGGACGCCGGCGCCTCGAGCATTGAGATTTCCTTGAAGGAATACGGCGAAGAATTGTTTCAGGTCATTGATAATGGTTGCGGCATTTCACCAAGCAACTTCAAGGTAACTTTCTTGGCTTTGAATAGATTTAGCTTCGGTTTTCCCATTATCAAGCATTTGTGCACATTTTTTCAATTTTCCTTGGACGTTTGAGTTTGTTCATGATGCTTGGGTTTCACCTCAACTCGGTCTTTATCCGAATTACTTGAGCGGTTACATTAATCATTTGAGAGTTGCTATTAACACCCCCCAAACTCTAAGTACACCCCCATCCTAAATTTTCAACCCCCTAAATACTAAATACACCGCCCATTTCCTCATTCAACCTAAATTAATTACACGAAAATCAAATTATAGCTTTTATTAAAGAGACAAACATGTTATTAAAAGAACCCACATCCAAAAATATATGAATTCATGTCTCCATCGTTGCCCTGATTAATGAGCTTGTTTTTTTTAAAGTTGTTCGACACTGCGTTACATAATGGTGTTTGGCACCCCCTAACCGAACATCACGATAGTTGTTTGGCACCCCTTACTGAATCGCTTTAGCTGTGTTCGGTAGGGGCTGCCGAACAGTAATTATTTTATTTTATTTTTTAACCTAAAAAATGAGAATACATTATAGGCTTGGGGGGTGTTAATAGCAAATCTCTAATCATTTTTCTCGCGATTCCATTTGGTCCAAAACATTATCATCAATGATTCGTCAATCAATCCGCACCCGCTAGCTCATTGTCTTCTATGTTAGTTTTAGTCTTTCATACCTCTAGTATTAGAGCATCACCAATGCAAATGTGAATGTGGAAAAAAATAAGTGACACCCAGGATTTACACATTTTTTTGAGAAAAAAAACTCTTCAATGCAATTGTGGAAGAGGGTTGTGGATATGATGAGTCAATCAAATTTTTTCACATTGTTGACACTTTTGATTTTTTGACATTCTAGTTGAGGATTTGAATACATCCTAGTCAGCATTTTTCTTATTAAATCCAAAATATTCTCTCTTTCCTTTATCATTCTAGTGGTGAGACCCATGCCACAGAGGGTCAAATCCACAGTTGCATTGGAGAGGTCTCTTTTAATTGAATGTGAATGAAGAGATAAAAACTGCCACATGTGATTGAGGATGTTAATTACTCATAGCCACATATAATCAAATCCACAATTGCATTGATGATGCTGTTAATGTTGATGTGAATGTTGATATTGATTTACTTATCACACTTCCCGTTGTCTTCTCCGGTTATTGATAGATATTAACCATAGGCCAATGTAGAAACAATAAGTGGCTCATTTTCTCTCCAATATTTGTTTCTGAAGTGTCAATCTTCTGTGTACAAGTTTTAGGGTTCAAGTCTTTCTGCTGCATTTTTTTACTGTCCGTTTGTGTAGGTGCTTGTGCGTTTCTTTTTTTGCCTATTTGATGACCGCGTCTCCAAGTTGGAGGTGCGGTCACATGTGAAGAGTGTGTGTAAGCGTTATATTCATTGTTGGCCTTCCGAAACGCGAATTATTAGATGAATTGGCCTACCTAACAGCTTTCTTTATTGCAGTACTTGTTTTATTATTGAAGTTTACCCCAGCTTTATTCTTTGCAATTTAGGGTCTAAAGTCCCAATCTAGTCAAACAGGTTCCAAACTTACATTTTTGCTTTAAAAAGGTGTCTATTATATTGTCTGTTAGCTTTTTGCTGTTATATAACCACCTGCTGAAGTGCTGATCATGTGCATTTCCTTCTCTTTTCTTGTTTTCCCTATGATGATTGTGTCTAGATGGAGCTGGATGTGAAGAGAGTTTTTGATATCTATATATGCTGTTGGCCTACTCTCCAATAGCTTTAACTATCAGATGAATTGCATACTTAACAGCATTCTTTTTTGTTGTTGTTGTTGTTGTTGTTTTGATTATTATTGACAGGTTCTTGCACTTAAGCATCATACTTCCAAGTTAACAGATTTTCCTGATCTTCAATCATTGACAACTTTTGGCTTCAGAGGGGAAGCTCTTAGTTCCCTTTGCGCTTTAGGACAATTGACAGTAGAAACGAGAACAAAAAATGAGCAGGTTGCAACACACTTGACCTTTGACCATTCAGGTGTCCTAACATCAGAGGGTAAGACAGCACGCCAAATTGGTACCACTGTCATTGTTAAGAAGTTGTTCTCCAACTTGCCAGTGAGGAGCAAAGAATTTCATCGCAATATCCGGAAGGAGTACGGGAAGCTAATCTCTCTACTGAACGTGAGCCATTCATTTTTAGTCACATTGCTGCAGTTAGATGATACTCCCTCCGTCCCTAAATTATTGTCTTCCTTTCTTTTTTTGTCCGTCCCAAAATAATTGTCTTGTTTGAAAACTTTCCTTTTTAGGACATCACTTTTACCATTTTACCCTTACTTTTTCCCCTACTTTAATTATGGGCCACATACACATGGGCATTAAAGAAAATTACACATTATACCAATATTAATAATCAAGTCAATTATTTTTTCTTAATCCGTGTGCCGGGTCAAACAAGACAATAATTAAGGGACGGAGGGAGTACTATTTAGTTCTTCACTTTTATCATTTTCTAGCTGTATAATAATGATCAAAAGTGTATTTCTCTTCCACACATATATTAAGTTATGGAAGGTAAGATAGTTCAGATTCTTTCGGTTAGGTTCTAATGAAGCTCTAAGTAAGTGAGAGTTCACATATGAAAGGTGTTGATTGTGAGGTAGTAATTATCTTGGGTATTATAATTGCGACAGTCATAGAATCTAATATTGGATATGCTGTTCATTTAGTTTGGTTTCTTCCAATAATTCTTTTTAGTATTTTATTTGATGTACAAAGAACCTTCTACATATGGAATATTAGTTCATTGTTTAGGATGTCAGTGGGAGTCACTTTTTTTTTTTTCTTTTTCTTCTGGAAAGATGCAACTCTACCTAGTTTTGTTCGATTGGGATTCTAAATGAAGATAAGTGCAATAATTTTTGTAACATGCCGCAATTTGGAGTTTGTCTAACCGGCGTGGTTAGCGTGCATTAGTATTCTTTTTACGAGATAACTAGTTACTAGCCCCCGTCTTGCATTATCCCTTCCACATTTAAGCCCTCATTTAGTGTTATAAACCTCAAGTATAGATGTGATATTGAATCTAAAGGAGAAGTATGCCTAAAATGTACCTGCTATTCTTATCACACTACTTTAATGGTGGTATTAACTTTATATTGCATGTACAAGAGAGTAGGAACCAGGATTGTTCGTTGGATGATCCGGCAAGCACTCATCCTAACAAAAAGGTATTTTTAATTTTCAGGCCTACGCTCTTGTTGCAAAAGGAGTTAGGTTGGTTTGCTCAAACACAACTGGAAGAAATGCGAAGTCTGTGGTACTTATGACACAGGGAAGTGGTTCGCTTAAAGATAACATCATAACAGTGTTTGGCATGAGCACCTTCACCTGCTTAGAGCCTGTGAGTATATGTATATCAGATGCTTGCAAGGTCGATGGATTTCTCTCTAAGCCTGGAAATGGTTGTGGACGGAATTTAGGTGATAGACAATATTTTTTTGTAAATGGGCGGCCAGTTGATATGCCAAAAGTCAGCAAGCTAGTCAATGAGTTATATAGAGGCGCAAATTCCAAGCAATATCCAATTGCGATTATGAATTTTACTGTTCCAACTAGATCATGTGATGTCAACGTAACTCCTGATAAAAGAAAAATATTTTTTTCAGATGAAAACTCCATTGTACAGGCCTTAAGAGAAGCTTTAGAGAAGATCTATTCACCAAGTCATGCTAGTTATTCAGTTCATAGGCCTGAGGTGATCAACCAACAGCAAATTAGCCCCAAGCTGTGCCCTAATCATGAGATTGGTTTACAGTTGTCATTGAAGCAGTTATCACCAGGTGGCAATGATCCCAAAGAAGTCTCTTTTGGGGAGGAACTATGTCCAGATACTACAGCCGAAGAGGGAATCATGCCCTTACCTGCTCTGAATGTGATCAATAATGGTAAATATGTTTCCTCAAAGAAGGACTTTGCTCTTAGAGCCCAT
The DNA here is from genome assembly GCA_016624345.1 of Platycodon grandiflorus. Taxonomy (NCBI): domain Eukaryota; kingdom Viridiplantae; phylum Streptophyta; class Magnoliopsida; order Asterales; family Campanulaceae; genus Platycodon; species Platycodon grandiflorus. The sequence goes on along the minus strand of CM028366.1, from coordinate 3,165,883 downwards.
GGCAGCAATAAGGCTGATAACTTCTTTATGACCCTGGGTGGGCAACTCACTGGTAAGAAAAATAGTGCTGCAAGTGATAGACCTGGTCCACCCAATTCGACAGAAATGCAAAAACAGATTGGGGACAAAATAGTACCTCGCTGTTCTAGTATTGTACAATCATCACTTAAGAATTTTGTTACAGTAAATAAGAGAAAGCATGAAAGTATTAGTAATACGTTATCTGAAGTTCCTCTTCTAAGAAATGGGCCTACGTTCCACCAGTCAGTGAATGATGATTCTAAAATTCTTAATGAATTTTCAAGATCTCCAGGGTACCAGAGCATGGGTGACCACACTATTGAAGTTTCACACCAGAAAAAACACTCTAGTGAAGTTGACAATAATCAGCCAGAGCCTTCTAAAGTCTCTATGGTGGAGAAGCACTTTACTGAATCAGATGTTTCACGTTCTTCTAAAGTCGTCATGGACATTGGAGAATTTGGAGAGGTAGGTCCAAGTTTTTATCTTCAATATATTTGCTTTTAGTGAAACAATACAGAGCTTTCCGTTAAAGCTTAACTCATGGCTGAGGTGACATCCTTCATAAGTAGAACAAAATGTCCTGAGTAAATGCCATCAGCTGACAGTTACTTCTAGTTAGGGTCACTCTCTGTTTCGAAAAGTTCAACTGATGGTTGAAACAACATCTTGTATAAATAAAATTGAAAAATGCCGGGGATTTGTAATTACTTCTAGTTCCTGTTTCTGCTCAAGTTTCTAAGTCAAAATATTTCAAATTCAGGACCTAGAAATTGTAGAGAAACCAAGGTTTCTTGCTGATTCAGCTACTGCACCTGCCAGAGATGCCACCAATGTCTTGGAAGAAGTATTAGATACATCTCCAATGCTTTCTTCTGGATCGAAAATGTGTTCTACATTGCAGTTCAGTTTTGAGGACCTAAAAGCTAGGAGGCAACGGAGGCTGTCAGGACTGCGAGCAAGCAATAGTAAGGGTGGAAGATTGAAGACTAAAAGGTCTCTAAACCATTGACATCCTTTGTAGCAGAAAAGTAATGTAGAACTGCTCTAATTGATTTGGCTTCATTGAATCTCATAGGTGCTACAAGGTTGCAAATCTTGAGCTTTCTCAACTGGTAAATGAAGAGGGAAAGGAAAGAGCTCTAGCTGCAGCTACAATTGAATTGGAAAAGCTATTCAAAAAGGGCGACTTCGGCCGTATGAAGGTACTTCTTCCGCTTGTTGCACATGCCTCATCTTGGTTATACAGCAGGCTGCAGAAAGTATGTTGGTGATAAGCTGTAGATATTTTTTTTCCTTTGTGTTCTCTAGGTAATTGGTCAATTCAATCTCGGTTTTATCATCGGCAAGTTGGACCACGACCTATTTATTGTAGACCAGGTAATTCATCACTTGCTTCTTTGCAGCTTTGTTGTATAGGGGTACTATAAAATCGACAAAATAGATTTTTGTTTATTCAGCCAGCCAATATTAGTTAATTTTCGTCTGGAGAAGTTTAACATGAACTCATTTATAAGAGGTGCACTGTACCAATGAAGGTTCAGCTTGTTGGTAAAATAAAACAGATGTACATGTACTTATTTCAGGATTGCGTCGATATTTAGTTTTTAGCATGTTAAAATTGTATTTTCATTGAAGATTTGACATGATGTGTTTTACTTATGATTAGCATGCTGCAGACGAGAAATACAATTTTGAGCGTTTGTCGCAGTTGACCGTCTTGAACCAACAGCCTTTGCTTAGGTAAGTTAGTCAGTATATTAATATGAATACCATTTTTTATAACTCGGAATACCTGTAACTGAGATATTTTTATATTACCATTGCGTTGCTGACATGTAAACCTTGCAAATCTTATGAAGGTAGAGACTAGAGATAGAAAGGGTAAGGGATAGCTAATGAAGTTTATATCTGTCACCAATAAAAGTGGAGTTATGCTGTATTTCCTTATAATAGTTGGTTCTAATCTCCACTGATCATAAAATGGAACTCGTATTAGAATAATACTATCTATTATACTTCACACAAGCAGAAGGGATGGATAGGTGAGAAGCATCTGATCAAGAAAAGGTTGGATATTTAAGTATGTATATCTACTGTTGGCATCAAATATTTGTAGCTTCATAATGAATATCCCCCACCCATGCTCACTTGTTTAGTAAATTTTTCCTTGGTCTACTTTTGTTATCAACCTTTGATTTTTATTTTTAATTTTCACTATAATATTAATCACTTGCTGAGTTTTCCAAGATTTATAGATTATCTGCTGCAAAGAATCCACCAAGTGTAGGCTGCCCATTTTAGATTAGAAATTTCACTTATAAATGTAGTCACATCCAACAAGTGTTTCGGTGTCAACTTCGTATATCGCATGTCCTTGCATATTTCTATGCTGCTTCTCCTTTTACTAATCTAGAACCCTGAACATCTTTTCTAGTAGCATATTGAACTTTACCTTTTCTACTTATGCAAATCTTTCTTAGATTAGATATGATTTTGACTACTGTCCTCTGCCATTTAATATGAAGGCCTTTAAGGATGGAATTATCTCCTCAAGAAGAAATAATTGTTTCTATGCACATGGATATTATCAGGTATAATCTCTATGATTCCTTTCTCTTTTATGCTGTTTTATCCTCCAGTTTTTCTTTTTCCTCCTTTTGGCAAATTTTAACTGCTCTTGTATGTGGCTGATGTTGGGCTTCACATTAGTTATTTTCTTTCTGTTTAACTCTACTATTCATCGTAGTAATTTTTTTTTCTCTCCTTTTGCTATATTTTAGTTCTCTCGGGCATGATATCATTTACATGAGCCTGTTGAATTTATTGCACATTATGATCTTATGAACCACAACAGTCTCAGAGTGTCGGAATGCTTGCGTCAAATCTATTGCTGTATTTACTGGGTGAACATGACGCCATCTGAAATCAGTATGAGCCCGAAGAGTAGGTTAAAATGAATCTTGCATCCATGTGGAGCAGTACTGTTGTCACGACTCGACCCGAGATTCTATGTGGAATCTCGTCCGGTACGTGAAACGAGAACACAAAAATACATATTTCAAAATCATTTTCGTGCGAAACCTTGTAATGCAAGTGTACGATTTTTGAAAGCAAAACAAACCTCAACAGCAATACAATAAGCTCGAGAACAACACATTAGCTAGCCAACAAATCCACGAGCTAGGGAGCTCGAGATAAACATACATTCATAACAGAGTGTGCGAAATAAGCATTAACAGTATATACAAGGCCTGACAACCATGTCGACAACTACAAAAGAATATTAACCAAATATCAAGTGCGGAACATCTACCCAACTTTATATTGTTTAGTTAACATGTATACCTTCGACCTCACCAAAAGAAAAGTACAGCGGCTCAAGGAGCAGCTACCCAAAAGAATGCCTGAGGAACACACCGAAGACGACGAAAGCTTACTGGGGGTTTCTCGCCGGATCGGTATCTAAGGAAAACAAATAAACAATGGACGGGGTGAGTTTAAAATTTAATAAGCTACTAATGCAACAATATGACATGCGAGATATGAACATTAATAAGAATCATGCATAACAATATTTGCCATAACAGGATAAATCTCGAGGCATCATAGATAACAAGTATCTCATAACACACATATCACATAGCATGCAACTCACGTAAGAGCGATATGTAAACACATATAAAAGGATACCGTCGAGGTACACCTCTGACATACAACTTCCAACCAACCAATCAATAATACCAATGTAAAAATCATTCATGTCGTTCTCGATCATCGAACTCATGACCAAGTATCATAGTGAATCATTTTCTGTATTCACGTCGACGTGAAGACTCGGTCCCCACGACCCGAGAAACAATCACGGTATAGCTTACCAAGGTCGCGTTTATTCCGTACAACACTTAGCGCTATAACCCCTACCGTGGCCAACGGTAGGGCGAGGCCCAGTGTATTGGCCTTCGGCTATTACGTAGCCCCGGCTCACGCAATAACCGAGCGTCAATGCACCTCCAACAAATATGACATTGACTTAACAAATGCTCAAGTAGATGTTTACTCGACACATTATCATAACCAATCAAAATGCTGAAGTAAATGTTTACTCAACATTTAATAAAAACGTTTTATACTCCAAAGTAGGGAGTACAACGACACAATAACAACATGCTCATGTAGGTCAAGTGAATCTACTACACATAACCATTTAACCAACAATATTTCCAAAGAATAACACAATACCATTAATCGTATATCATGTAACCAATAGCCCACGGGTATCTTCAATCCTCAAGGGCTCACAAAACACACGTGGTCACATTCATTATCGAATCCTAACCGACTCCGTTCGAGTCATTTTTAGTTTCTAATGATGTCGAGTTACGAAAGTGATCTTGCACTTTAAACCTAACACATTAACGCCCAATCTTGAATACCCAACATGATAGAACATTTATCACCAACATATATCCAAGTCCACAATGATATTTTATGGCACAATCAACACATTCACAACTCAAGCATAGTAACTTCATATACTAGAAGTTTAAGATGTCAAATAAGACAAAAATAGAGAAGAAGAGGGGGTAGTAGCTTACCACTTGAAGGAACAAACCAAGGAGGAAGAAATCAAACCAAGATGAAGTCTTCTCAAGTCTCTAAGGCTTCCAAGGTTGATTCTCTCACTTCCAAGCTTGAAACTTGAGAAATTAACACAACACTCCCTAAAAACGTGGGTGGGAGTAAATATTCAAGAATCCACCAAGAGATGAAGATTTTGTTTGGTAAGAAACGATTATCTTACCGTGCTCTACACTCCGGTGAAGACGGATCGTGATTCCGACTCCGAACGATCAAGTTATGGCAAGATCTTCCTCTAAGATCTCTCCAAACTCTCTCTATGTTTTTGGATGTGTTTGGGTTGAAATGAGAGTGTTCAAGGCTCTCATTTTGTGTATAAGTGGCTGAAAAGAGTGGTGAAACCGGCCAAGGGGTGTTGCACATTGTGAGCCACACAAGATTTTAAGTTTTAGAAAAGATAAGGTTTTCTCGGGTAAGCAGCGATGAGGCAGGGCAGAGCTTGCATTGCCTTCTGGTTTCAGGGCGATCGCTTTGCTCCTGTCCAAGGCGATCGCTCTGCCCTCTGGATGTAGGGCGATCGCTCTGATCTCCCTAGGGCGATCGCTCTGTGCCCAGTGTCTCCGAACTCTCCGCAAATGTTTCGAAACGCTCCCGAAATGATTCTAAGTCTATGGGGAGGTCAAAACACTTGAGAAAGGTTCTCGAAAAGACCAGTAACAACGCAAGAAGTTCAATGCATCTCAAGTACGAATAATTACAAGAATTAAATAACAATTCAAGGCATACGAACGCACGAAGTTAAACATGAATCGTGAATGGCATGAAACATGTAAGGTATATAAATGTCATAAGTGAATTTTCACCCTTTATGTGTATGGTTGTCCCTCTGATTTTCTTTGTCACTATATTGGTTTGATCTGATCATTACCTTATCATAGTTATTAGTATTTTTTGTGTTCTTTTGAGCCATAAGGTGTTTGTGGATGTGCATGATTAGCCTTGTTAGTTTATCTTTAACACGACTACTAGGAGGTATCCAAGCTTTCTTTTTCTTCTTCCTTTTTTTTTTTTTTTGTTTTTTAATTTCTTTTTCTATTCGATGTTTTGTTTTTCTCAATCAGAACTTAAAACACTAGGCTTTACATCCTTGCCACTATTGACTACATTCACTTGTTCCTCCAAACAAAAAAAGAGAAGGGAAAAAACTAATAAGCATCATTTATCTCATCATTCCCCTTATTGAATGTGCTTGTATTTTTGTAAATGTGTAAGGAGAAGAATCATGTTGTGTTCTTTTTGGCATTTTTGCCAGAACAAAGCTTCTTCCCTTTTTCTTAATGGTGGTTTATACATTCTACTTTTCAATTCCCAGGAAAAATGGGTTTTCCTTGGAAGAGGACGAGGATGCTCCTCCTGGGCACCGGTTTAGATTAAAAGCAGTTCCCTTCAGTAAGAACATAACTTTTGGAATTTCAGGTAACACGCCTTCCTGGAAACTTGTGTTCATTTCTGCAATCTTTTGCAAAGTCCAGTTGGAACATCCTCTTTCTCTGACGCTCTGGCTACCTTGGTTAATCATAAGAGGCTGAGACTCCGTATCGAAGTAATATATTGATAACTAGTATGACAATGAACTATGAACCGCGATGAAATGATGTTGTAAGATGAGTCGTATCTTCTATTTCGCAGTTCAGCTCAAAGAGAAAAGTCTACCTGAGTTCATTTATAGTTCTGTAAACTAGAAGGTTTTTGCTGTATGCAAAAAGATTGATCACTGTGGTGTAACATTAGCGTGTATTACAAGATCTGTTGGGTGGCTCCAGGCATGGTACATCATGCCATTTGGAAAACCAAATTTTAGTTATGGAAATGTGAAGGCAGTATAAGGGGTCAAAATGGCACAATATAGCTTTCGTTAATTTCTTACAATGATTATAGTTTTCATTTGGATGCGCGTGTGTTGGGGTGGGGGCAAAATAAGTGTTCCTTTGCTTGACGGAAGCAAAGGAATAGGAAAGAGAGTGGAGGGGCTCCCTTTCCTTCCACACATGCCTTTTTCTTTCCTCCCAAACTGGTGATGGGAAGTAAAAATAATGACAGATCTCATGTTCTCGCTCCTCCTTGTGTAAGCTTTACATTATGCTGTGCGCATAGCGGTGCATGACCTACTAAATCTCTTTTCCTTCTTAACACCTCATCCAAATACAAGGAGGAAAGCCAGTTCCCTATTCTAGGAGTATATGTACCATCTTTACTATGTATCCACTCTGCCTGTGCTCTTACTGAACCGACCGCTAAATGCTACTCCCTCTATCCCAAATTTAGTGTCCTTTAGTTTTTTGCAAAAAATAATGAAGTTGACTTTTAGGCCATTTTAGTAGTAAATATACATGAATGCCCTTAGTGTCCACACTACAATATTGTAAGTGCACATTGTGATATACTCTCTCCGTCCCAAAATGAGTGTCCGGTTTTAGTTTTTCACTAATATTAAGGTAGTCGACTTTTGGACCATTTTAGTTGCATATATATACATTAATGCCCTTAGTATCCACATATAACATTGCATGGTCACACTTGAACATGATAAGCGCCAAAGGTATAAACTTATACAAAAATGGACACTCATTTTGGGACAAGAAAATTTTAAAAATAAACACTTATTTTGGGGCGGAGGGAGTAATAGATAACAAAGGTGAACTTAGTAACTTAATACCAAAAGGACCACTCATTTTAGGACAATTTTTTTTCAAAAGGGACACTTAATTTGTTATGGAGTATAAATTTACGTTTATGAGAAACATGCATGTAAATTTATTTATTGCCCCGCTTTAAATGTTAATAACATCTCCAAGTTTTCAGTTCAGCGTGAAGTCAAATTTGTAGCAGCCAGAATTGGAACCATGTTTGATCTGTTGGCAATGTTTTTCTCTCTTTTCTTCCTTTTTTGGACCTTCATCAAAAAAGCTTTGTATTTTTGAGAAGTTCTGGTTGTAGGTCTACCTGTCTCGTTGAAAGGTGTCCAAGACTCGCACTGGGATTATTACTTTCTATCTTCTCGGTCTAACTTGTAGGAATCCATCTCCATTGTTGTTGAAGGAATTGAATTAACATCTCCATTCTTTACTCACACCATTGACTTAAGTTTTATTTGTATAAGCTCACTCATTCTCGGCCTTGAATATATTATGTGTGTGCGCGTTCTCGTGCGCATGCAGCACAATCATCTTAGTTTTATGTTATTTCCAACATAGCCTTCTAATGTACCTTTTTCCGTAAATATGTTATGTTTATGTGTAGACATATGTATGTGTGTGCATGTGTTTTTTGATTTTCAAAATTCTGTTATGTGAACACATCTTCTTAGAAAAACATAGTCAAAAAATGAACAGATTTGGTCTCTTCTTGGTTGCTGTGTGAGAAGATGTTTATGTCTCATACTGAAGTGGCAGCAGAAACAAATTTTCACCTTTTCCATTTCAACAGATGTGAAGGAACTCATTTCCATTCTCGCTGACAGTCAAGGAGAATGCCTGCTTATCGGAAGTTACAAAATGGACACTCCTGATTCAGTCTGCCCTCCAAGAGTTCGTGGAATGTTAGCATCACGTGCCTGCAGATCATCCGTTATGATTGGAGATCCACTTGGAAGAAATGAGATGCAAAAGGTACTAAATAATTCTCTCAAGTTTGTGCTAATTAAGATCCGAGGGGAAGGAATGGGGAAATATAGTAAAGTAGCATAAGTTGGAATAAAACCACCCTTGGTGGCAAGTTCCTTCTTGTAAATATAGCTTTCAGAAAAAGATTGGTTTTATTAGGGCTGTTTAATAAACTGAGCAGGCTCAAGCTTGGCACGTGTTCGACTTGGCTCAACTAGTCTTGGACTCGAGTCGAGCTTGAACATGATTCGAGGCTCAAGATATAAAGGAGCCTTACTCAGCTCAGCACGAATAGCTCGGCTAATTTATAGCTCGTTTGGTGAAGTTATCGAGTTGAGCTTGAACATGTGTTCCTTAGCTCCAATAAAGCTCGAGCTTAACGTGTACAATGATTTTACTCTTCTTTTATGGGTGCTGCTTTAATTGGTTGCAAGTTCTCCCAATTTGATGTCCATTTAACTGCCAACAAGAAAAACAGCAACAGAAAAGGTTGAATGAATATGTGATGGCATCTTTTGAAATTACTCATTGTAGATACTTGAACATTTGGCTGACCTCAAATCGCCTTGGAACTGTCCGCATGGTAGACCAACAATGCGTCACTTGGTTGACTTAACAACTCTTCATAAAAGGTTAGATGAAGATGATGCAGCCTCGTGATCGACTTAACAACTCTTCAAAGAAGGCTAGATGAGGATGATGCAGCCTCGTGATCGACTTAACAACTCTTCAAAGAAGGCTAGATGAGGATGATGTAGCCTCATGATCGAATTGAATTCTCCAAGACGATGATGATCTATCTTGTAAATTCTATTCTTGTTTAACTTATCTGTTATGATCTTGTAAATTCTTCTTATGCTTTGCTTAGTATTATCTTTCTGTCACCTACCTCCCTCAGTTCCAGGCAAAGAGTCCACTTTACTATTTTTAGATGTTTTAATTAAAGAGTTCACTTTAAAAAAAAAAAATTATGCTTACAATTTTAATAATTTTTGTAATTATTTTGGTTGTGATTTAGTATTTTTGTAATTATGATAAAATTCAATAATACTAATATATCTATTAATAATTAGGCTTTACAAACGTGGACTATTTGGGTGGAACAGAGGGAGTGAGGAGTAATTAAGTTTACCGCTTTTGTAGATGGGGGAAATAGCAATTTATTTATTTGATCTAATGGGGGCTGTTTTTTAAGCAGCTACTTGGTGCTTGAAAAAGTATGGAGATTCCGTTTTTGGATCTTAATTAGAAATGCTGTTTTCTTTGGAACAAATCAAATGGAGGAGGGAGTAATTAATTATTTTATTTTTTTTAAAATTTTTTTTGATTCTCAATTATGACTATGGTTTTATGTGCCAGTTAATGAATTCTTCACGCCAAATTATTTATGAAAAATAAATTTTCATTAACTAGTTTTAAGAGGACTAAAGCTGGAGATTTCGATGACTTTTATGTGATTTTTGATCTTATATATATATATATATATATATATATGTAACATTAAAATCAATTTATCTTTTTTAGGGTTTTTAAAAGAGTGGTGTTAAACCTTAATAAAAAAGTGGTGTTAAACGCAACCACTTCAAAGCACTAAACTCAAGCTTTTATAGTACTCCTATGATTTTTAAGCTAAGCTGGTTTGGAACCTAATTATTATAGAGCACCACCATTCATCCCTTTTCTATCAAAAAAAAAAATTTCTTGGATCTTTCTATATAGAGTAATTTGTTATTTTAAAAATATTTTGTAAAAGGCTAAATTTCATCGAGTGGCCTTATAAAATAATGCTAACGAATACTAACTAATAGCGAGTTGAAAAACTGTAATACAGTATGTATGTAAATCCTTTTTTTTTTTTTTAATCAGTCAGTGACCACAACCTCCACCTCCACCTCCGGAGTTGACTTGTAATTTTCCTACCACTTTTTCCTCCTTTAAATAAATAAATAAAAAGAAGCGCTCCCATCCCACACGCAGAGAGGGATCGTGGAGAGGAGAGTGAAGGGGAAGTGAGAGGACGATCTCATTTCTAATCGAAGGATTTTTTTTTTTTTTTAAGTTTCCTTCGTCTTCTGATCCAGTCCAGAGCTAACCCCCTCCGGTAATTACAAATCTCTCTCTCTCTCTCTCTCTTTGTTTTTAGGGTTTCGTATGAAAAATTAATTTATCGCTTCTCTCAATCCGCTTTGTACTAGTATTACTAGAATCTATTTTAGCTTTAATTCAACAGTTCACATACATCTGTCATCTCTCAGCTCAGTTTTAGGGTTTTAGTTTGTCACGATGAATTCCAACTTAATCGATACTCAATTGAATTTCTCATGAATGCAGGTTGCCCTTATTATCAATTTCTACGTTCAGTCCCCTACAAAATGGTATGCTCCCCTATTGCACTGAATTTTTTGTTGTTTTTGGGTGTTGGATTTTTATTATTCTACCTTTATTTCGCTCAAAGAGTTCTTCATTTATATTTATAAGTCAAGATTAAAATTGAATATGTGTGCACAACCGTATATCAACTCTTTTAGTTTGATATACATTTGTTCCGTTTTAGGTGATAAACTGTTTAATACCAAAACTACATCAAAAATAATATGAGTTCCAACTTTTATAATCTTGTAATCATAAGTAAATTCGTATAAAGTGAATTCGTATAAAGTTTTGGTTAAAGTTTAATCAAGTTGACTAAAAACATGGAACAGAGAGAGTATTCTCTTAATGAAAATTCTAAAGATTGGTTTTAACGGAGTCGATCATTGTTTTGTTATTGCAGCTGCCTCTCTCTTTACTCAAGACAGCACAAGGGCACCCGATGGTATGATCTTTATGATTCGATTGTGCTATTTCTTTCTGAAATTGTAGAATTGAAGATTTTCTTGTTATAACAAACTAAAGGGAGGATTTAGTTTGATTTCGCGTGTATCAGTGCAAAACTTTATGATGAGCTGCAATCTTGAGGCTTATGCTTTTTAAGTGGTTTTGTGTTGTGACAGTTGGTGGAACTGAAAAATGGGGAGACTTACAATGGACATTTGGTTAACTGCGATACTTGGATGAACATCCATCTTCGTGAAGTTATCTGTACCTCTAAGGTGCACACTCCTTGCTATGTTGATTTTCTGCTTTCAGATTATACCCTTTTATGGGTTTCTCTGAATGTGCATGTGTTTGTATATGTAGCCTTTCAGATTATAAGAAGGAAATTGCGACATAAAGATATTTGTTTCAGTTTTGGATGCATCAAAATTCGTCTCTTTTCAAATTTGTCATGGCTTCTTGTTGATGTAGGATGGAGATAGGTTTTGGCGAATGCCTGAATGCTACATCCGAGGGAATACTATTAAGTATCTTCGAGTTCCAGATGAGGTACGCTATGTGGCCTCTATTTTTTTGCTAATATTTGAGCTATTCGTAAACTTTGTCTTTGTTTGGTGAAGACCTTTTGATGATTTGATTTGATTTGATTTGAACTTCTAATATGGATCTCATATTAACTGGTCAATGTCCTACTTTCTCTTGTATTATCCACTTAACCCGTGATAGGAACATTTTTTTGGTTATGCTTTAGGTGTCATTCCTATTAGTATGGTTCTAGGAGTTCATTTTTCTTTTCCCTTGGTTGGAAATTTTTTTTTTTTTTGTGGGGCTGGGTGTGGGAGTTGGGAGGAGGTCTCTGTTGTTGACTTGTTACTGACTGTACATATCCAATATCAATTGCAATGTGTATGAACTACATCCAGTCAAGAGAAAAGAATCGGAATTGATCAATATATAGCTCGAAGCAAACGAGAAGGAAAGGAAAGATGAAATATAAATCATGGATCTACTAAGCCCTCTTGGGGACTTTTTTAAGAATAAGAAAGAGGAACGTCATGTAAATACCATGGAATAAGGTTTGATCCTATTCATGGAGATTCCATAAAATATTTCATTCCAAAAATAGCGTTTTTTGGCAAGCATTTGCTGCAACAGGTCGTGTGAACCAAAATCCTGTTAGTAGATATGAACAGATTCCAATTATTTCCCAAAAAAATATAAATTTGTATCAAATTCATGTATGAGTGACTACCCCTTGATCACTTATACTGCCCCAAACATCTGCATTTTCCAACTAAAATGGAAGGTAGTCGCACATTTCAGTTCAGATTATAGTCGAGGATGGGAAGTCACCTGAATCCTTCAAAAGTCATGCTCGTTGGTCGGAAAGGCGAGATCTATTTATATTTATTTACAATAGTTCTGGTGATCTCCTGAACAGGATGATTTTCTAAGTGGTGCGAATTCACAAGCGTTCATTTGGTACTTAAAATCATTGCAATTTCGTATAGGTTGAATGACCAGTAATGAATCTTTTTGTAGATATTTGCAATACGTTGCTCAGGTTTTTCCTTTCAAAATCTAGTCGATTTATGAGGGTTTGGACTTCCCTCAAAATCAACCTGTAGCTTGGTTGGCAACATTTTCCTATCTAGAAGTTGGTTCCCAGATCCTGAGGTCCTTATTTTCTTTCAAGTGAGTCTTTGTTATCGCAAAAGTTCTGTTTTGATGATCTTATTCTGAAATGGCTGTTTTGTCTTATAGCTGTTTAAGTTCTTAGCTGTTGGATATTACATGATCTAGTAGTTCACTTAAGTCTCTTATCTGATGGGAAGGCATTTTCCTTGAATGTCTGCAATCCTCTTTGTTATGAGTGCTCTCTTATCTTGCAATTTGCATGTTTGTTCAAACATAGTATACTATCTGCATTGTTTTTCTCATGCAACTGATTTAGTACCTGCTTGTGGTTTTTGATTGCAGGTGATTGATAAGGTTCAGGAAGAGACAAAGAGCCGTTCTGGTATGCTTCACTCTTTAGTTTAATGTTAAACATGCACTTCAGAGGAATTATATTGTCTATGTTTGTAATCACCATGACGGGTAGAAGGTCAGCAAATATTGTGAAATTCTCCTTATATAGCTCTGGCCCCTAATTCTTGATATAAAGAATCGCGTACAAATCATGGGTTTTCAATCGTCCTTGATCTTTTTTGATCTAGTAAAAATGCCAAATTATCTGAATTGTTAGAAATCATGTAATGTCTTAAGTGAGTGGTACATTTAAGTACACTAGTGTGTTTGCATGTATGTTAGTTCTGTAGATTATATTTATCATTTGTTGATGTGAGGTATTATGGGCTCTAATGATCTGATTTACTTCTCTTTATCTTTTTCACACTTTAATTTATTCTTTCTGTTGGTAAATTGGCATTTTTAGATAGGAAGCCACCTGGAGTAGGACGTGGAAGAGGAAGAGGAGGTAGAGAGGACAGCTCTAGTGGACGACCTGTGAAAGGCAATGGCCGTGGCCTAGATGATGGAGGTGCGAAAGGCTTGGGTGGAGGACGAGGCAGGGGTGGACCTGGTGGAAAGACTGGTGGAAACAGAGGTAGAGCTTTTATTTGACCTGTTGTAGTAAGTGCTGTACTTGTTTTAAGTATGTCATCGTCATGTGTGCATATGGTCCATCTCCTTTTGCCTTGTGTTCGACCAATTGAATCTAGTAGTCTTGTAAATTTGTGACTAGCGTTTCTCAGTAGAAGCAAATAACCACAAATGCGTGGCCTGCAAGAATGCTGTATGTGGATCAACATATGAACACAAAGCAGTGGCTGAGGCTTCAGGAAATTATCTTGAGGCCCCTATTTCAGTCCCCACTCATGGGTCTAACTTAATTTTCCTGAAAGGATCTTGCTAAGCTGCAGCGGCACTTGTTAGGGATCTATTGTAGGAAATATTTACGTTGGGAGCCGACACCAATACCATGGGGAGTATTTCAAACACATTGGTGATTATTTTCAATGCACAATATTTCCATAAATAGAACTCTGTAGCTTTTGTTAGCATAATCCTTACTAAAAAATATATGAACACGCTAAATCTTCCATCAGAACATGGTCAGGTTTGGACATATTTCTGTCAAGAAACTATGCCTACACAGTTGCCTCCAAGTTAGTTTTTAAGCTTGCAATACTCGAGGCAATTTGGTCTGACAGGCCCACAAATGTAATGAAATGTACCAAGCAGGTAGCTAAAATTTGGTTACACTGCACTCTAGTGCAACCATTTACTATTGACACACTTAAATAGGATCGGAATTTTTACTATGAAAATTAAAACTCGTAAAATAATCTAAATGTGGGACAGATGTATGTAGAATACAATTTGCTTCATTCTCATTCTCACTGAAAGATTGCACTCTCAAGGATTTGTGGCATTCTGGATTTTGATAAATTTACATGGAAAATCTATCCTTTGGTGGCAGGTGGAGGCAGAGGAAGATGATGCAAAGTCGACTTGCAAGCGACAAATAGGGTGCTGGTTTGCCGCTTTTAAAGGCATTAGGTACCCGTTATGTAGGGAATGACTTGTGAAAACCATTGTCTTTTATGCTTTAAGAATTTGCTTGTGGAGGTACTGAGAAATGCTCAAGTGGGGGCCGTCAGCCGTGTTCGTTGATTTTATGTTTATGCTGTACATGTAAGTTGGTTCTACTGGAAGAGAGATTACAAGGGCATCATCAGAGCTTGATGTAGTCCTTACCTCATTGAAACTATTGTTGCCTGCCTGACTGCCTTCCTCTTTTTAAAATGCGAAAGCAGAAAGCAGAGTTTAAACAATGAAACTAAGGCACTCGACCATTTGATTGAAGAGGGAAAGATTCTGAGATCAGCAGATGATAAGTTTCTGGACGGGTTTGAATATATCCTTCTGTAAAATATATTTTTCTATGGTATTCTTTTGTTTAGTTACAACATTTTCCGTTCAAATAAGTTGTTTTCAGCGTTAAGATTTAGAGTATTTCTGGAAAATTATTTTTAGTCATTTTCAGCTTCAATTATTTGAAAGAAACAAAGGTAGAATATTGCGCAAATTTAGACCATTATTGAAAACCCATTGTTTTTTAAGTACCTACATATTGTGTAACCACAGTTCATAATTCATTTATTTGATTTGATTTGATGAATTTCATTCACAAAACAAGGGAGTAATGTCATTATGTCTGGAATTATTTTGGGACAAACTAAAACAGGAAGCGATCCTTCAGAGTACTTTAAATTTGTTTCTGGAATGCATCAAATAGTAACAATCAGTGATATCCTTGGAACATGACTTAAATAAATGATTAAACAAGTTTGTTTAACTTACTTTGGAATATTTAATATATTTTCGTTTAGATCCAGTAAAAAAACAAAAACATGCTTCATAATACATGTTCTACAAAAACAGCCAAAAGGTCAAAAAAAAAAAAAAATTAGCGATAAACTAAATGTGAATATTCATTTAGAGACGGATGGAGTATAATTTTAACGAACATAACAATTAAGTTTGTGTGTATGCATTAAAAATGTCTTGTTTTTAATTCAAGAAAAAATAGAAGTTTATAAGTTACAATTTAAAAATGAGATTTTGGGACTAACAAAAATAAAAAATGACTTATTTTCGGAAGAAAAAAAAAAAAAAAAAGACCAAATCTGAAACCAGAATTTGGGTAAACGCCACGTAATGTCTCGTGCAACTTTAGGCGAGTCGAACACAAATTACTTGAGAGACCCAATCGAATACCCCATAAAACATCATACACCGGAAAAGAATCAGACAATTTAATTTAAAAGGAAAAAGGAAGAGGAAACCAAAATCTTACACAACAGAGACTACAATACACATTAGCTTCATTGAGAAGCCAAATCCTAGTACGGATGATGCCTCTTTTTTCGGCGAGTTTTTGGGGATTTGATAACCAATGTACTCGAAATCCAGGAACGATTTATATCGCAAGATCCATCAGAAAACCAGCAACATAAGCGGCCATCTTCACCTCCGGTCCATCCAAAGATTCCTTGGCTTTGGGAGGGCCCATTCCTCGTGCTTGAGGAAGGTAACACACTTCTAACAATACCAGTATGGCCACCGTGAAGAATAGCTTCTGGAGATAGAATTGATCTTGTCCCTTTGTAATTTACAGGGAAGTAGCCCATGGTGCCAGCATTTGTACCCCCTGCGACCCATAAACGGTCATCCACTGCTGAGTAGCAACAATCCACAAAATAATTGACCTATAACAATAAATTATCGGTCAGATTTGAGATACAAATGACATATAAATTCTGTTTTCCCTTACACAGGCATGAGTTTGAAGCTGGTCAAGTTACAGATCTTCAAACATAAACTCTAAGCCTCCAAGAATTTGCTTAAAGCACAAGTAAGCTTGAAGGTTTATTTGCTTATGTTTGATCATGAGGTGGAAAAGAATAACTATACCTTCGGGGTTTCTTTGGATATAAAAATGGTCGGAACTAGCCATGCAAGAGTTGGGTTTGGTCGATATGGAACATATGGGGAAACGTTTACAATGTGGTATTTAATAGGAAGTATTTGGGTGGGGAAGAGAAGACATGACAAATTAGTTTTAAACCTTGATGTACTGTGTAAAATTCATTGTCCATGGAAACAGAAATTAATTAGTAACACATAGAAAGCATTTTCGTAGCTATTTATGCCAAGGTGGGTAAATTACCCATCGACTAGAAACATAGTACTCCCTCTGTCCCAAAATGATAGTTCCCTCTTTTCTCTTTGGTTTGTCCCCAAAAAATAGTCCAATTTCCAAAAATAGTAATAATTATAGTGCAATTTCAAGAAGGTGCAAGTAAATAAACCTACAATCTTAAAAAGCTTTTGACTTGTCAAATGAGAATATTTTTTAGGGGCGGAGGGAGTATGAGAGAAGCCACATACTTGATCTAGTGTCCAGCTATTAGAGGCCAAGGAGCGAGCATCATCAAAGTTAGCTTCAAGTCTTCCATCATTTAAATCCCAAATACTGCAAGCCACCGAAATATCAGAGTAAAGGTGTCAGTTTTCCAACATATATACTAACAGAGTGACAAATGAGTATTACTACTATTAATAATGCAAGTAGTACAAAACATGTTGTACCAAAGCTGTGAATTATGTGGCAACTAGAGAGATCCGTCTTCTTGTATTGGGGAAAGAAAGGGGACATAACACCACAAACTATTTGGAACCCCAACCAAAACAATTCCAGCTTAAATATAATATTCTAATCCCACTCCTTGATCAATGGATGTGGGTTTACCAATTAAACTTCTTTCAGACTTATATATTGTATCTACAAAAAACCAAGGTCTTGAGAGTTTATTAAAACTAAAAAGTGAATTATAATGGACCTTACATACCCATGAAAAGCACCCATATGCATGGGTTTGATTACTAATGCAAGGTAGAAACAATGAGTCCTTGTACAGCAGTGAGTGAAAAAATACTACAAACCACAGGCCAACAATCACCACCATGCATATTTTCATTACTAGCCAAATCATCTCATGTTAATTTACAAATATTAACTATAAGGTTCTCTTGTACTTGGTATGCAGAATAGTTTAGTACCTTAATGTTTCAATATGGGATAAACACCACAACTTTTGATTTCTATCTCCAAAGAACCCCACTTTGCTAATTGACGTTCCCACGTTGATCACCTATATACATCACAAAAGCGAAAGGGAATATATAAAAGTCAGCAGAGCTTTTGTCTCCACTAATTGGTTTCCAAAAGAAAATAAATAAATAAAAGGAGCACCAGTTGTCTAACAGCAATGAATTAGATTGAAGATTCACAGGAGTATAAACCATTATTTAGGTGCATACATGCTTAAAATAAGGACAAAAACAGCTCTTCACACAAATCAAGTTCATATGGTTGAATCACTCTCTCATATGCAGGTGGACCATGCTAGCTAATAAGCTAAAACAGCAGCCCTTCAGTATCATAATTGATGCCCTTCAGAGGGTAGTTCAGTTGTTGCTGAATTCTGGCAAGAATAAAAAAATGTGGAATTTTTTTCCTAAACAAAGGGGGCAAAAATATACTCCCTCCTTCCCAACATGAGTATCAATTATTAAAAGAATTTGTTCCAAAATGAGTGTTCATTTTCTAATAAAGTTACAAAATTTACCTTTGCCAAATATCTGGCCCAATTTGCACTTAAAATTCTATAATGTGGACACCAAGGGTAGATACGTATATGTGCTATTAAAATTGCTTGAAAGTCAACATCCTTAAAAAGTGTTTTTCTTAAACCTCAGTAGGGCAGAGAGATTTTTCCAAAAACTGGGAGGGGGGGTCATTGCCCCTTTCTAATGAGGGTATTAGGAGTCTCCAAGAGAGAGGTCCAAGGTATAAGCGTTGGTAGAGGGTTTGAAGGGTTATTAGGGATAAAGGGGAGAATATTCTTTCTAACCTTTGGTCAAACAAAAAAAAATCACGCTGAATCATTATAATGCAGATCTTTTTTGACGAATTAATTAGAGGAAAAAGAGGTAAACTAAACCATTTGAGGACAGCCAAAATATATCATTGCTGCATTACAACCAAAACCTTTGTTTCAATTTTTTTATTTTCTCTAACAAAGTAAAGTTGATAAGTGAAGTACCACTCTACAAAAGGCAGAAGGGACCACAATTTTATCTACATGCAAAGTTTACTAGACACAAAAGAAACACCCACTCCCAAAAAACTATTTTAGAAACCCCACCCAGCTCATCTAAACTTGTCTGATAACTGTTGCTCAAAATGGTGCTTGACTTGGCCAATAGTAGAACAATTCAAAAACACAAGGATCCCACAGTACTCTTCCCGGAATCCAGAGTAAACTAATAGACTAATGTGAGAATGTCCTTCTCAAATTGGTAAAATAGAACATATAACAAAAGGAAAGGAAATACGGCACGAAATGTCACACATACCGACTCCAGATGATCATCATCATTGATATCTCCACTGGTATCAAAGACACAAATCAATCCGTCAACAGAAGCAGAAGCAAGCTTATTTTGATGGTCAGGTACAAAGTGGACCTATTAACATCAGAATACAGAATAAGGCCACTTCATGATCCAGATTTATAGATCAAAAAATGTAGGCTGTTAGTTACACCATTTATCAACAGATTCCATGAGCACATCAAGAATACAAGAGTTATAAGGATCATTAGTATCAAAGATCTAGCTTACAGCTCAAGTGAAGTAATTATATGAAAGAAATGTTGAGCAGCAATGCATGATGTGGTCTGATTCACTGCGCAAAGGCATATGCCTCCCATGAGCAGATGGAAATTAGAAAGCAGATACTTTATACAAATAATCAGCCTTCACTACGCGGATAGAATTTCTGAGGCACCACCAAATAAAACCAAGCAGTCTCTCAATTAGAGCTCAAAATAAGATTAAGTGACTTTGATCCTAATATTACTACACCTAGTTTCAAACTGTTCACTGAACCACATTGAATGAATTCTTCTTTTATTGCTAATTTTAAAATACATATCCAACCAAAGCCAATTTCTGGATTGATTTTTCAGGCTTTTGAATCGTAGACTCATGTAAACAATTTATTACTTTTATCATTCAGTTGGTACATTGCAAGGATAAGCAAATAGGGCCATATAATTAGAACACACCTGAGTAACATCTTCCATATGAGATTCCTCCAAGCATGCAGCCTGCTTCTTTGTCCTCCAGTCCCAGAATAGTATCTTCATTAAATCATTCATGAAAGAGAAAAATGCAAAGCATTAAGAGGAGTTTGTAGATACAAGAAATCACATGATGCAATACAAATACCATGCCTTTCCAACGAGATGGAATCATCTCACATGGAAGTGGAAACATGATCAATCCTAAAACCACATAAAACATTCACAATCAACTCTTATGGATAAAACCCCTTCATTATACATGCTCGAAATCTCAGTATCAATAAGAGCATCTCCTACCTATGAGCACGAAGACATGAATGTGCCAGTGAATCTGTGAGAGGACATCGTTTAGTCATATCATTTCTCAGTACTCAACTCTCAACTCAACTCAACCCAGCCTATGTACTAATCACTTGAGGTCCGCTACATCAATCTTTTTCCGTCATCCAATTCAGTCCAAAGCAAGATCATCCCTTGGGGTCGGCTACATCAATCCTTTTCCACCATTTGATTCGGTCCAAAGCAAGATCATCACACACATGGCACGCCACACACATTTATATTGTTCTTTATTACGGATGTCCATGTTAGTTTTGCTCTTCCAACTCTTCCCCTTCTTAGTTATTCAAGGCGAAAGGCGAGAGGTGAGCCAAACGCAAACAAAGCGACAATTAAGAGAAAATAGTTTTAAAATTTTTGTATATTGTGAGAATATTGAGAAACTAGTTACTTAAATCTTAATAACAATAATACATGAAATTAAATTCACAAATGATAATAATACCACAAATCTCAACTTTCAAGTTTCTAATTTTAAAGCAAAAACAAAACTTATAACTGAGACAGTCTACGTGAGTATCTCTTTCATCCGGACTGGAAAAGTAAACATCAATTATAGTGGAATAGTGGAAGTATAGGTCTATCTTTTCTAGGTACCTTTAAATAAACACAATGATCTTTTCTTTGACAAATGTCAGGCTCTTCCCTTGGACAGTCTCTTATCAAACTTCAATCACATTTCAATCCCTGTGTTCCGGCTCCAGATAAACCTTGCATCCCTCTAAGGTTACAGATACATAACACCACTGTCTAGCAAGTAAATGACTATGTAACAATCATATCCAACACTTGAGAAACATTATGCCTAAACCACCATTGAACCCAGTTTGGGAGAGACCTTTCCCACAAAATTATCTCGACTCAAATCTTGATTCTCACTTTCCAAATCCCAATAAATACAAGTTAAACCCCCGAGGCTAGTCGAAACGACACCAATTATTCTGATTCACTAAGTTGACCAACACAAGAGGTTCTAAGATACTATACTAGTACACTCTTCTAATCCATTAATTACAAGGATCATAAATACAATATGGTTTAAGCGAACAAATTGGAGGTTGGTCTGAAAATACTATAATGAATAAAGGAAAACAACAAACAATAATGATTTTGTTGATCTAAAAAGACATCATACCTGCGATTTACAGCCAGCAGCAAGAAGATTATCATCCGATCCACCAAATGAAAAACTGAAAATCTCTTGAGAAGGACCACCACTTAGACAAGACACCTGCAGTTTATTTATATACTACAAAGAGATCAGGAAACTGCTCGTTTTACTCATATACTACTCCCTCCACCCCCCCCCCCACACACACACACAAAAAGTCCACTTTTCAAAATCACACTTGACCAATTCGAATCAACATTTGACATAAGTTTTTTACTAGTAGTAGGAATAAAAAACTTATAACCTTTATTAGCTACATAACTAGTACTATGAGGTGCAAATTATATACTGCTATTTTTGAAAAGGCAAGAAAAGTCATATCAAATTCAAGTCCTAGTTTGACTTTTAAAAATCAAGTTGACCATTTCGGATTAACATTTTGAGTATTTGACATACATTTATTTAGTTGCAAAAAATAAAATTATAACCTCTATAACTACAGTAACTAGTACCATGAACTGCAAGTTAGATTGTTTTGAAAAACCAAGTCAAGTCATATCAAATCCTCACTTCAGGAAATTGACTCCTCAAAGTCAAAATAGAACTTCTTTTGGGCCGGACAGACTAATATTTATTTTCACCGTGTGTTTGTGCGTGTGCGTGTGCGTGTGCGTGTGCGTGTGCGATAGGAGATAGACCTCCTGATACGAGCGAGTATCCCAACTTCTGATAGTACCATCAGAAGAACACGAATGCAACAAATGACCGGAGAAGGAAATGTTGTTAATGGTGGCTTTGTGGCCTTTACAGCACTCTCCAACGAATTGACCTGTTACCGGCGAGTACAACTTCACCGTATTCGACGACAGCGACACCGCCATCGACGTCCAGTCTTCCCTAATCCATTCAACACACACACAATTAATCAAATTGAACCTAATCAATCAATTACATGTTCGAAAAGCAGAATCAAATTGATAAAAAGGATTAGAGATTGAGATTGAGCTGTTTACTTGGGGACAATTTGGAAGACGTAGTCGTCTCCGAAGTTCGTTTGGATTGAGTTTTTTAGTCCAAATCGCTTGAAGGAGCTTGAACAAGGAGCGCGCTCTACTTCGACTTCCATCTCCGTATCTTCCATCTCCGTATGTAGCGGATACCGCCGGCGGAAGAAGCGCAAGGGAAGAGCTCAAAAACAGAGAGCAAGGGTTTTAAGGGTGAAGAGGGATTGTTTTACAAGACCCATCACTGCCACCCAATCACGTCTTTTACATTAATTTGAGAAATAAAATTTGGATGGGGCTATTAACATTTAACACCCCTAAAAATTATTTCAACCTCCGTCACAAAATAAATACTTTTTTTGAAATTTGCATAAAAAATTAAGAAAACTTATAAAAAGACTATCTATTTTTATTTAAGAGTAATTATTGTTGATGAGTTTCATGATTATTCCCAATACATTTAATTAGATAATAATTAACATGGGCAATATAATGCGGATAATTTTTTCTTGAAATTCTATAACATCATTTATTTTGGGATAAATTTTTTCTTCTAAAAAGTTATTTATTTTGGGACATAGGTATACATTCACCCTCTACATAAACACATCAAGCTTGTTTGATAGTTGAGTAGAGATAAATATAATTATTAATTTCGGTGTTATTCGTGCCCTTGCTATTAATTCTTATTTATTTATCAGGAGTAATTTTGTGATTAAAAATATTAATCACATATTTTTTTTGAGGGCGCTAATAATATCACTCTTTCCCTTGGTATTTTAGCTAGGGAACAAGGACTTTATCCGAATAACTCGTGCTATTAGTCTCGATCGCTTATTGCGTATCAAACGTCCGACAATTCGGCTTATTAATTATATCCGACCTTAATTCTGGCTATCAAACAAATGCACTATCTTTTTATTTTTAAAGCATCCAAATACTAAATACGCCCCCTCCCCCCAATATTTCATATTTTAACCTTCTTGAACACAACCAATTTCTTCCCATTCTCCGTGTTCGATGGCCACGACCCCCAACACCGAACGCAATATTGAAAAACAAGGAAAATTATCGCATCTCTTTCTCTCTCTCTCTCTCTCTCTCTCTCTCTCTCTATATATATATATATATATATATATATATATATATATATACATTCGATGACAAGTTGAGGAACCATTCTCGTCGCCTCCATTAACACCGTTGAAATAATGTCGTCAAGCCAGCAAACATAGGTATGAACTCCTTTGTGTTTTAAAGTTTAAATAGGATTTGCAATTTATGTGTTAAATATTGTTTAGGGCTATTGAATATGAATTCTGAATTTGGTGGTTGTGATGAACGAAAGTCAGTTTTAGGTTGAGTGAAGATAGGATATTCGACATAGAAGGTGGGATAAATTTGCAAAAACTGGGTGTTTGGTGTTCGGACCTAGTTTTCCGAATATTTTAGTCATGTTTTGCTAACCATGGCTGAACATAAATTGAATGCTCGGCTAAAAGTTTTGGAACATTTAGGACATATTCGGTTAAGTGTATTGGAACATTGCAAGAATGTTCGACCAAGTGTTGGGACTAAGGGCAATTTAGTGTTTTTAGTTGATGATATTTTTGTAATTAAATTAAAAATATATATTAATATTTTTCGGGGGTGTTAATAGTGTCACGCTGAAATCTATATTACCTTCGTCTTAAAATAAATAAACATTTTTTTTTTTTGTCTTTCGTGACGTAACTTCAAACCACACTGAGTTTAAGAATCAGAATAACTAATACCCACTCTGTTTCAATCTTTTTACAATTTTGAAAACTTTGAGAAACTATTTTACTAGTGCATGTACATAAATGTTCTTAATATTTATATTATAGCATTGCAAGTACACTTGAAACACGGTAGATAGTAAAGGTAAATTTAATAACTTTATGCAAAAAGAGATTTTCATTTTGGGACAAAAATAACTTTTAAAAAGGAACACCCAAAAAGGGACGAAGGAGGTATTTTTATATTTGTTATCTATCATTTTTCAATATGCATTTGTAATATTATAATTTGAATACTAAGAACATTAATGTACATATGTCATATACTGATAAAATAAATTGAAAATTAACTTTCTTAATTTCTATAAAAAAAATTAAAAGAAAAAAAAACTCGGTCTGTAACGACAAAGCATGACAATAAATTGAGACGGGTAGGTATTACGTAACATATTATTATCCAAAAAATACAAAAATTAAAATATAAAATTAAAAAGAAAAATTGCGGGTAGGTACCTTTTGTGGAATATTCAATTGCTTAAGTCCACTATATTTGTTTTAATTCGCTTAAGTCTATTTTAAGTGATAAATTCGTTATTTGTTTCAAAACTACCCCCATATCAACATATTATGCTTTTAAATGTATTTTGTGGATCATCATGTGTATAAAATATATATCGTCAATGTATTTTGTATTTTTTGTGTTTAAAAATGTACATCATTTGTCACGTCAAGTACAAAATGTGCATCATAATATATATTTTGTATAAGAAATGTGCATCGTCATGTATAATTTTGTGCATCGTTAAGTATGACAATACTAATTCAGTTTTTGTGTTAAGAAATGTGCATCGTCAATGTATAACAGTACAATTTCATTATATTTTTTGTGCATCTTCAAATATAATGTTTTGCATCGTCAAGTATAACTGTATTATTTTTAGTATATTTTTTTGTGCATCGTGAAGTATTTTTTTTGTGCATCGTCAAATGTAATTTCAAAAAAGATAGAAATTACACGATGTTTATCATCACAGATTCATAAAAAGAGAGGAATAACACGAAAAATATAATGTTATTAATAAAAAAGTATTGTTTCTTAATCATCCTTTTTTCCGAACAAAATTATTGCATTGGCCATTTTGGCCCTGTACTTTGCACACTTAATAGTTTCAAATTCCGTCAGGCGTCAGCAATTGCTTGTCATGGAGCAATCTTTCCATCAACATGCACACGATTACCCCACAGTCATCACTTCCAACTGCTTGTTTTGGTGATATTTGGCATGTGTTTATTAGACAGGCATCTTGTAGTTGGCTTAATTGTTGGTATCGCTTTGTTGGCGATGCAAAGATAAATGACTTTATCTTTTGTTGATTCTGGCGGTTGTTGTCTTCTTTCCAGTGCTCTTTTGTTGTTGAGAAGACATTTTTCTTTGTTTAATAGTAACTCACGATAATGTTTTCTAAAGTTTTTGTAAAATTTTCGAAGGGTTTTAAGAATTTTTGCTTTTTATTTTTGAAGTGGAGAGGGATTTTTTGCTGTGCGTATTTTAAAGTGAAGGGGGATTAGTTTATTTTCTAGTAGACGCACAACTTTTGATGCGTCAAGTGAAAAAGGTTATTTGTTCATCGTTTTTGTTTGCGATGCAATGTGTGGACTTCCGTGTTTTTATATGTATCATCTTGTGTTCCACAGTGTCCACTGTTCCGTGTTATTTAAGGGCATAAATGACATTTTGCAATAAAAGTGTCCTTTAGCGAATAAAAACAATTATAGTGGACTTTAGCGAATGAAAATTGTCTAAAAGAGACCTGTTCGAATTTTACCCAAATTAAAAAGGAAAACCAAAACACTGAGCCTTATTCTTCCGCACTGCCTTCCAAGGGGACTGAAGCCTATTGTTAATTGTCAACTCCATATGGTAATGATTTAAACGAAAACCTATTGTATATTAGGAGATACATACATACAAATATATTTACTGAATGTAGTGAGCATCCATAATGTCAACAATGAATTATCAAGACTTCAGACTAAAGAGTAAAAACTATATCAAGAACCTCCGCTAACACTATCTTTTAGTAGGATTAAGAGGAGACATTTGATATCATTTCTGCACAATGAACACTTCCTATATATCCATTTATTTTATTTTAATTTTTCATTTTGGTGATAAGATTGATTCATTCAAGCCATTTATTTTTGACACGTGATTTAACCTTTCAGAGTTCAGACATTGCATGATATCTTTCAAATTTTGTAGGCTCTCGGTTGGAGATTTAGGTGCCATGCGACTAGAGTTGTTTCACAAACAAATGTTGGCTCTCAGCGGAAAATTTGGGTGGTTTTGGGTACCAAGCTACTAGCTTGTAGCATTACATGAACCGAAGTTGTCAAACAAACAAATACAGGCTCTCAGTTGAAAATTGGGGTGGCCCTGTTGCCTCTTGTCAACTATAGGTCGGAAATTTGGATAATCATGTTCCACGTATGGTTTTGGGTACCTTGCAACTAGCTCGTGGCATCACAAGAACCTAAGACGTTAAACAAACTAGTGCTGGCCCCCAGTTGAAAATTTGGGGAATCATGAACCGGATATGGAGCAAACAGCAGGCAGCAACCTTTATATTTTCTTCAACTCAAAGATCAATCAACAAATCACCGTGCACAGATTAAGGCAGAATGTAGACAAGACATCACATATACTTACTGTCATGAAAATATCGCCATCACTCAGGAAATTATCTCCCACAAAACCTTTGATAAAATTACAACACCCAAGTCCAATTCAAAACAGGATAGATAGGAAAATGGTTTCTACCCGAAAAGAGAAAACAACTGCTAATTGACATCAAAGTTCGGGTGAAACTGAGTTTCACATTCTACATGAATAGTGCTATAGGCACAATCATCAAGAGCCGGATAGGATAGATCTACCCCAATGCACAAAGCGCTAAAGATCACCTACTGTATTGGAGCATCTACTACAGACTTATGTGCTTGGTGCAGCAGCTTCTACCTTTGACTCTGTGGCTTCAGCACTCTTTGTCTCCCCTTCTGGCTTTGCCACTTCTTGATCTACATTTAGAAAGTTTGTCATCACCAAATAAGTACATAAATGCAGAGAATAAATTGGCTACTTCTACACCTCTTTTACATAAAAGAGGCCAAAAATTGTCACGTGTAACTTATAATTTATGAAAGCCCCTAAAAACAGAATGCAAGTCATCCAATATATAGCTTCCAACCAATAACCAAATGCCAACTGGGATTTTGCGACTCTTTTGTGCCCCTAACAGTACTCTATATAAAAAGCACTACCAATAGAGCGCCAAATGCTGACACCTACCGCAAAGTACATATAAGTAGGCCAAAAACATCCCTTGACATATGGAGCAGTCTCAACGAGGAAATAACAGAAACAAAATTGGAATATATACCTTCATCATCACTATCATCAAGGTCATCACCCATTGAAAAATCGCCCATGTCTGGCATGCCTCCCATGCCAGGCATACCTCCCATACCAGGCATGCCTCCCATCATGCCTTCCATGCCAGGCATGCCTCCCATCATGCCTTCCATGCCAGGCATGCCCATGCCGCCCATGCCACCCATGCCTCCCATGTCAAAATTCTGTTTGATACATCATTAGAGAACAGGATTAGCACAGAGCTCCTATGAGAAGTACAATATGATGTTACGTTAAGACATCCTTACCGAGAAATCCATTCCTCCAGTATCAATATCAGCTTTACCTAATGACAATGTAGAGTAGAATTTAGCAGAATGATGAACATATACATTCGATTCATTTATGGAGCAAATAGCCAATCCAGTTACTGATCATCTACTATGTAAATAAATAAATGAAAAGAACATACCAGGTTCTTCGTCTTCATCTACCCATTTGTCCCAATCAACTTTCAAATAATGAGGTGACTTGGCATCTCCACGCAACAGTTTCTTCCACCATTGTTTTTCTTCCTTTATAATTACACAGAATATACTCCTTAAACCAGTGTTTATTTTGCTTTCCTGATACAAAAGACAATCAAGAAAGTCAGAAAACATACATACACACACACACACACATATACACAAATTTAGACAACAGAAGCAGATATATCCAAGTCCTTGTCACTATCACATTTTCTTAATTGGGGAAAAACATGCATTTAATAAAAACCATAAAAGGAAACAGAATAAATAAACACATAATTAAAAATTCAAATGGTCGAGTTACAGTCATTTAGCCACTGACTGAAATGCCATGCTCAGAAATTATGATACTTTGAACAAAATCAAATAGCTATCATTTGAACAATAGCAGGAAATGTCAATTATCAATATTAAGAGTCACAGAAAAAAAATTGTTCATTAAAAAGAGAGAGATGGGTAGGTATTCTTGCAATGAAAAAAGGCTCGTAAAGCTCTTGCCATGGAATGAACTTTACATCCCAAGATAGTATGGGATATATCATAATTATCTTTGACGAATAAGACCAATTACCATGCACTTGAAGGAGGGCTATGCCGAAATACCATTGCTAAATCACAATAATGAAAACATTTTATAAGAACCAGTTGAATTAGCCTCTTACCTCTACATTAACCTTGTCGAAAAGCTCAAGCTTCAGTTCATACTGCTGGTTCACTGAACCAGCTGTAGCTGTGAATGTAAAAACTCCTTCCGGCTCCAGATTAACCTTCGCATCTTTTGCATCCGGCAATAGCACTGTGAGAAAGACCTTATCCTCCCTCTGGGCCCACATAACCTCAGGATGCCGACTGCAAAGCTCAAAGCATTAAAGGTATTAATTAATTAAATGAATAATTACCAAGGTTTACATAGCACGACAAACTTTTAAAAGAAGACAAACATACTCCATGAATATGAAATGGGCCAAATATTGTAGTGTCATAATACAACGTGTAGCATTTTACTTTTGGCAACTAAAAGAGCGAGATTACCACAGTAAATTCATTTACTAATACACCACTTCCACAAACATTCAGTACACAATACAATTCAATCATAATTAAGTATAAGAAACCAACTTCTTATACATGAATTCCGAACTCTATTCAACTCAAACACTGCACAAAAAACAGGAACAAGCAGATCTAGAAAAGACGTAGTTTTCTCCACATAAGACATAACCTAGCTAAATACTTTTCAGTCAAAGAGTCCTAAATATCTTTCTGGAATGTAATATACGAGTCATGATCTCAGATCGAACATACAATTCCCATGATGTAACAACTTTACCCTTCATGTGAAATAAGAAAATTGGGACTCTTCAATAGTTGACTTTTAGGAAATCACCAAGTGGAATTGACCGATAATTTTCCATATACAACACAGATCTCGTTTAAGAATGCTATAAAATAGCCAAAAAAAAAAATCCTAAAATGTACTTAAAAAAGAAAAAGAAAAAAAGACTTACATACCACTACAAACAATATCTCCTACGCACAAGTAATAACCAATGAACAAATATAAACTCTTTACTTGCTGAACTAAGTATTAGTTTTCAGTTTTCAACTTGTCAAACAGGTATCTCCTATGCACAAGTAATAACCAAATGAACAAATATAAACTCTTTACTTGCTGAACTAAGTATTCGTATTCAACTTTCAACTTGTCAAACAAACTATAAGCAGCTACAAACTACATATCCGTACAGAACTAACAGAAAATGAACAAGATATAAACTCTTCACTCGCCCAACTGAATATCCATATTCAACTTTCAACTTGTCCAGCAGCATTATAAACGGCTACAAACCACTATATCTCCGATATTCAACTAAAAACAAACTCATAACTTCCCTAACCGAATTTTCATTCTCAACTTTCAATACGTCGGAGTTATAAACTGCTAGAAGCTATACATCCGATGCACAACTAGCAAATAACGAACAAAATACAAAATCTTAACTAGTCTAACTTCGTATCCATTCTCAACTTCCAATTATAACCGAGGGAATCAAACAAATAGCTAAAAAAATTACTTAGCGAACGTCATTCGAAGATTAGGTTTAAAGGTCTACACAATCAACAACAAAATCAAATTTCTAGATACGAGAACATACAAAGCCCAAAGTAAAACAATGACAGAGATCGTACGAAGGAATAATCGAAGCGTTTTGAGAGTGCCCTAATTGGAAGAAGAGAAACTTACCTCATGTTTGCGTCTAGACGAGGAAAGAATACGAAAACCCTAGAATGTAGAGAGAGAGAGAAAGCGAAGTACTGAGAATATCACTTCACCCTCCAGCGCTGCTTTCTCCTTTAAACCCTTTGCGAAATGTTTTAGGTGTGATTGCTTAGATCACAACAATACAATGCGAGTTTGGGCCTAAGAGGATCAAATTCCATTGACAGGTACTGATAGGCCCAAATATATTTGTTGAATTATATAATTATTTGGTCCCTCTGCTTTGTGAAAATTTTGCGTTTGGTCTCCCCTCTTCAAAAAAATTTATTTTGTTACTCGATTTGCATTTTCTTGTAAAATTCCCCCTTCATGTCGTTAATGTTAAAATTTTCGTCTAATTTTTTAAAAAATAACCAAATTACCCTTACTAGGTTAGGGACCAAAAAATAATTAAAAAGAAAAATCCCTGTTGGTGGAGCTTCAAGAAAGAACAAAGAAGATCTACAAACTACAATACCCAACTCATCAAAACCCACCCTCTGTTTGAAGCCTCGTAGTCCTCTTTACTTCCACCTTCGAGAAAGGATCCCACCAGATGATCCTTACTTACCCAAAAAGCCCCAAAACTTGTTCCAGAGAAATCCTGAAAATACACGACTTTCCCATTGTAGAAAATAAATATAAACACAAACTACCAGTACAGTATAGCTGCGTGCATTATAGAAGATAAATATAAACACAAACTACCATTTTATAACGACAATAAAAGCTTTAGAATTATCAATAATTGTTAAATTCAGCAAAATTATGGGTAGGTTGAACTCAATGATGTGAAAGTTATCTAGGAGGAAGGGAATCAAAAGAAGAGGCAGCAGCAACTGAAGCTCCTCCTTGGTCTTGGGCTTCTTCTTCAACAACGAAAGTTTGGGAAGAAGCACAGAGTACTGGAAAAAGGATGAGTTGAATCCTATTATTGGTAAGAGATGTTTTTCCGGCGCCGGCTATAATACCCAAGCATTTCATTAGCATATTAATCTTATGATTATATGCATGCATTGTTAACTTGATTATCTTGGTTCATGATTTCGAATAGATGAGTCGTAAACTCGTGTTTGCATGTTTCGGTATTGTTACTTTCTTACATTGTTCCGTGGCGTAAATCGAATCAAAATGGAAGAGATGAGCTATAATACTTTGAACCTAGATATATTTGATGTTATGTAGGTTTCATAACGTTAAACCGAGCCTTGAAAAAGAGAAAGATGTTGTGTTATTTCGAAGTTGCAAAACGAAGAAGATTTCGATGTTGTTTTCGTGTTCGTAAACTTTGTTGTGACTTTGATTTGATCATAGGATGATATGGAACCTTTAGAGACAACCTTTGATGTGTTATAAGTGTTATACAATCAAGTTTAGGAGTGCCCGAGCGATCAAACCAAGGAAATAGAGCAAAACAACAAAAATGGCCCGGGGAGTAAATAGTAGGCGCGCTCGTGCCAGACTGGGAGGCGCAACCGCGTCACTCTGTAATCAGAATGTTGCCAGCTCGATTTTTGGATGTTTTAGTGCTGCCACCTCATGGCTTTTCCTTCCTTGGCTGTCTTGTCGTGGGTAAACCATGAGAGACCATATTCCAGGCCTTTAAACAACCAAAACACACAATTTTCTCTCAAATCTTCTCCAAACTTCACCAAATCAACCTAGGGTTTTAAGGGTTCGTTGCATGATATCTTGTTTTTCCTTCAAGGCACCACCTAAGGGTTAGTGTTAGGGAGTATGTGGCTGGTTTAATCACTGGATTCCAAGGATTAATCGGTGTTTGGCTCTTTGATTGGGTAAGGGACCTCTAGCTTATCTATGTTGTAGTTTAATCGGTTAATTTCGATTGTATGCAATTAATAAGTTGTTATTATGGTGAAATCATGAATTCGAGCCATGCTATGATGTTTAATAGGCTGATATGATTATGGGTATGTGTTAATAAAGTGTATTGGTGTTTATATGAATGTTGAATACGTTGTAACTCAATTGTATACTTGAATTGGTGAAACCGGTGAGAAACTAGCCTAATTAAAGTGTGTAACATAGCTGCGATAAAGAGGTTGTGACTTCGTATTGAGTTGTTTGAGATGGTTAACTTGTTCATTGTGTTGATTTGTGAAAATAGAACTCGAATTGATCCTTGAAGGATAAATGAAAAACCCAAAATTGTAAACGAATACGGAATGATATGTGAAAATTGAATTGGTAACTGAATGTGCACATGTAAATAATAACTTTCAGGGGATTTTGATTGACCACCGACTGTCATGGGGCGGAGTGCAGTGATAGTCGGGTTGTGGCGATCTTAATCCGGCCTGCGTCCCTATTTCGACCAAAATAGGGAGTATACCACGTAGATTATTGGATAAGAGTGGTATTGTCTCATGATTGCCAAGGTTGTAAGAACTTGGGGCATGTTGACTTATTCCGCATAATATACGACTTATATGACTTGAAATGATATGATATAAACTTCGGAATCAAGTGGGGTTAAAAGGGGAGCTGATTAGTTGGAGGTGTACCTCGACTTTGATATCCCATTGTATGTGATCCCATGATGTTACTACTTGCTTTAATACGTGATTTGAGATGTTGTTTAGCTCATTGCTTTGTAAGTTGATCATTACTTCCAACTGTTGTGGGACAGTTGGCAGTCGTGAACCTTTTTAAGCTAGTAATGAGATTAGTTGTTTATAAGTTATGCTGATTACATGTTGCTATGTGTTAGCATCCTATTACTATTGCATACATGCATAACATGCATAAATATAGTGGAATCTTATTGGGTCATAGGTGGCTCACCCTTTCACTAATGTTCTTAGATCGAAGCGAGACGAAAGGGTAACGTGGGTGAGGCTGTGCGGCTCGCTGTGAGATAACAGTGGTTGATTCTCTTTTGGGGTAGTTTTATTTTGAGTATATAGTTAGACAGTGGCTTGTTATACTGTTTGTGAATCAAACACTAGTCTGTTTTGTATTGTATATAAAGGCTGGGTGCCTTCTCTGTTGGCTGTATATCAGTTTGGATGAGTTGTGTAAAGTCAGCTGTATATTTTTCAGTTTATGAGATTGAATGGCATGTCGCCATGTTTTTATTCCGCAGTTGTATTATGTTAAACAGGTGGTTATTTTGATTGTGTATAACCGGTTCATGCCCGAATTTATGCTTTGTTTAGGAGCTTGAATTGGGGTGTGACAGTTTAGTATCAGAGCTTTTGTTTAAGCTAGAAGCCGGGAGAGGATCTTTGGCCTAAATGTTATGTGTATATGTCTAATATTGAGTGGTTGTGTGTAGGTGAGCAATATTGGGGTCGAGAGGAAAGGGACGTGGTTCACATAGAGCCGGCACGAGTGCGGCAGGGCTCCAGGAAGGAGCTGAAAGTCATGTTAATGTTCCCCCTATTCACCCAGCAGGTGGAGTATGGTATGAAGGGCTTGGTGGTGTATACCAAGCTATTGAAAGGTTGACTGATGTGATAACACAACAGAGTAGCAGTAATCAGGCTGCAGTACCTGAAAGGTTGACTGCGTTGTTGGCACAGCAGGGTGCAGCTAATCAGTAGATGGTTAATCAGAATGCAGGTAACCAGAATCCTCATCCAGTTCCTATAGGGAGTATACACTGTACCACACCACTTGAGAGGTTTCTGAAACTGAATCCCAAGAGTGGCTCGAATTTTGCCCTTTAAAAAACATATTTAGTCGTTACATTTACATTTCACCGTGTTAATAAATAGTTTCCTATGAAGCACCATATTATTGATAACATATTCAATAGTCCTTGAACCACGTTTAAACCAATTAGAAGTGTTGGAATTATTGAACTGGATGCTAAAACAAGTTCAAAAACAAAAAAGTTCAAAATTATGGGAGTCAGTAAACTAGAAAAGATATGCCACATCAGTAATTGTCCTACGTGATAGCCTAGTGTTCGAGCTTGAGCTATGGGAGTCAGAGCTTCCACAATGGCTAACTCATTTGACCGTCTAAAAGTAATTTTAGAGTTTTTTACTCCCTTAATCCCACAATGGTCCCTCTAGTCCACATTCTTCCTCTAAAATCAACTAAACTACCCTACAAATATAGAATGGATTTTAACATGAATAGTGACTCAAATCCTCCATTCTCCTTACTTTATTTGAGCACAATATATTTTTGTTTAATATCTTGGAATAGAAATTATTAAAATATACTCCATCCGTCCCTAAATTATTGTCTTCTTTTTTTTCGTGCCTAAATAATTGTCTTGTTTGAAACTTTCCTTTTTAGGACGTCACTTTTACTATTTTACCCTTACTTTTCTCTCTACTTTAATTATGGGTCATATACACATGGACATTAAAGAAAACTACACACTATACCAACTAATTTTTGCACTCGTGCGTTGAACGCACGACATATATATTTTTCAATTAAACTATACATAAGCAAATGAAAAGGAAAAATAAAATTAAAAGAATAAATTAATGAGAACTGCTTAAATAGAAATATATCAATATAAAACTAACCATTATAGATTTAGAAAAATTTTATTATACACAACATTAGTAGTTTAAATTGTTTGTTTTTCATCTTCATCGCATATCAATTTATTCAGGTAAGAACGATTTGTTACCCTAAAAACTGCAATATAAACCAATTAATTCAAAAATATTTCAATACTATATAGAGATTAAATACAGTGAAAATTGAAAAAAAAAAAAAACCCAAATTCGTACGGATCAAATTATTAACGGGCTAGTAACAAATATGGCCCAAATTAAATACATCCAATTAATTTGGGGCCAAATTGAAAACCTAATACCCACCCTTTCCATATATGAAGTCATTTACCTCCATTACTCTCATTTCTTTTATCTCTACCAACCGAAACATTAATCTAAAGTTTTACTCTAACACATATAATGTTTTTTATAAAATTTGTGCATCGCAATGCATGATTTTATGCATATATTTGCACAATGTGCATTTTTTCGGTTAACAAAAAATATAAGAGTGTAAAGCGGTTGAAAATTATCCATAGGTGACCGCCTAAAATTCTTCCTAATTCAAACTAATAAAAATCAGTCCGGCCCAAATTGAATTACCCTAATAAATAGTGCCCAACATTTCGACCTACACTGACCAATTATAAATGGGTGAATTACGGGCCGGTTCTTTTTTAAACATTTGTAATCGTTCCAGTCCAGTCATCTTTTTTTAAAACTGGAAAAAGGCATTTTTGGGGCGAAAAGACGATTATGCCATTAATAAAAGAAAAACACGCGCGCATCAGTAACACAAGGTATCGCGATGAGTAATCCAAGGCATCGCGTGGGTTAATCATCGTGATGAGCAATAAAGGCATCGCGATGAGCAACCAAGGCATCGCGATGAGCAACAAAGGCATCGCGATGAGCAACCAAGGCATCGCGATGTGCAACCAAGGCACCATTTGAATTTCAACCGCTGGAGGAAACTTGATTTTCGTTTACCTTTCGGGGGTGTTGCCCCCGAACCCCCACGAGGGACGCTGTTCTCTCGACCCCTAGGACCTGACCGGGCAGGTCGATCCCCGTGCGTTGCCCAACATACTGCGATTGGCGAATTAAATTAGTCCAAGAACATCTCCCTCTGTTTTCGAACAACACACTGTCAAGCTCGATTTGGAGCTCAAAATTAGTATTTTTTGGTAGAAAAATTGTGCACAAATGTAGTACTAAGTTAAGATAACAATATGGGATTGATTTTAAACAAATTCGAAGCTTAAAACAGAGATTAAAGTGGCCAAAATAACTCAAGAACAAAGAAAAACGGGAGGAACTCAAAAAAATTTGAATTTGATCAAATTCGTGTTTTATACATGGAAATTGATACCCAAACATAAGGAAAGACTATATTAACAACATGAAATTACTTATACATCAATTCGAATCTCAAATCTGAAGCAACGATATTGTTGAGGGCATTTTAGGAAGAAAATTCTCAAAGTGCCTTTTAGCGGTTAAAAAAAATGGGTGGATTGGAGAAATTTTTCTTTTTTGCAAAAGTGGACCGGCCAGCAATTTCTCCAATATAAATAGTTAAATACCCAAAAACAGCCTCCACCCTATTACAGCCACAATCTAAAACACAAAACTAATTTCTCTCTCAAGCTCATTTGTTACATCAAGTCCTGTTCATTTTGGATGACCCTTTGTTTCAAAATTTGTTACTCCGTTGTTTCTAAAAAGCACTGATGACCTATATCCCCAAATTCCTTTACGTCTTCTCAGATCTCATTGTAAAAGGAAAGGATTTAGTAAGAAATTATGTTTGACTTTCTATTTAAACAATACTTCAATTGTTATTCGAAATTTTTCAATTTTAAAATGATGTTCGTCTTAGGGAAAGAAAACAATTATTAAAAGTCGAAATTCACTACATGACAACTAATTTCAGCCCATGAGGTATTTTTTTTTACCTATTTATTTTAAATCTAAACTTATTATACGTTCAAGATTTGCTAGATTTATAATAATCTACAATATTCCAAATATAGTATTATTAATCAACCAATTTTATTTTAGATAAAAGTAATAACGGCATTGTCTACTTTTCAATATGTGGGAGTTTTTGGAAATTGAATCCTTCCTTCCTAATACTGCCATATCCCGTTATGACTTACTATACAAATGCTCGTTACCTGTCTCGCATTGTTGTGGAGATGCAATTAGATTAAATTTCATCTTCTTCATTATACTTAATTGTGGTTATTTGTAATTTGCGCATGTAGACAAATTTTTTGTTATAAAAGACACTAAATGTATTTTTCCTTCGGATAATTCAAAATTTTAGCCCTTCATTTTGTGTTAATAGTTTGGACAATTGTCATGAATTCGGCTTGTGTTTGTATATATTACTGAATTTTTGTGAAATTGTATAATTAAGTAAACTGGATTGAGCATGGTACGGAATTATGAAATTTCTAGTTTCTATATCTTCAAAATTTTATTTCAGATCTGTATATTTTTTCAGTTCAAGGAAAATTCTGTTTCAACATAATCGAATAAACTATAATTAACTAAAATTTTGAAAATTCTAGTTTATATTTCTTCAATCACAACGTATCATGATGCAAAGGTAAAATGTTTTATTTAACATAATAGGATAAACTATAATTGACTACAAAGTTTTCAGATCTATATATTTTTTCAGTTTAAGGAAATTTTGTTTTTTGTAAAACAAATTTCTCAAAAGATTTGCGGATAACAGTACTACGATAGGGCTTCTATGATGACTTGGGAGTTTGCACGTCAGTACCAATTTCTTTTGCTTCATTTGTTGACATGACTTTGCTAGCATGGTTTAAAAGCAAGCTTCAATCAATTTCATTCTTGATCCCTAAAAATAAATAAGAAAGGGATTAAGGAAATGAAAAAAAAAAAAACCTCATTAAATACATAAAAGGAAAAAACAGATTATAAGATGTTACCTTTGCATCATGATAGGTGGTGATTGAAACTTTAATAGAACCAAATAAGGGTGACATTTGCTGCAATTCTTGTTGATCTCACTGTATCTGAATTAATTGCTAGCAACGGGTGAGTTAAGTTTTGGAGGAGGGACCGTTTTGGAGCGGGACTGTCTTTGTGAGTTTCGTAGGAGCTACATTTGAGTTTTGTTGGATGGGCTGTCTCTATTTACAGTGTTTGAGATTCTTGAATTTCAAGGGTCATTTGTGGATGACCAAAGCAATTTGTAGTTTATATGCACAGTCAATATGTAATTAAAGATTGATGAATCAATCAACATTTAAGGCCTTGAATGTTTTTAGGGCGGGCAAGCTTTCAAAGCAAGTTTCTTAAATGTATCTATTCAAAAAATGATAAATATAAAATATACTGTAATTAAAACATAGAAATATTTATATTCAAGGCGGGCCAGTTTTCAATGAGGTCATAAAAATGGTTCAACTTCTTCTATTTTAAGAAGCGGAAAAATTTGTTTTATGTTTTTTCTTAACTAATATATTTAATGTGAGGTATAAAAATTGGAGACATAGAAATCTGTGAACTTTTTTTGTCTTCCAACGCATGTCCAGATATAGATTGGGGCTTTTTTTTTGGTAAGTTGGTTTAGGCGGGAAACTGCTGTATTTGGCAGGGATAAGTGCTTCTGTCGTTATATATATATATATATATATATATATATTAATAATCAAGTCAATTATTTTTTCTTAAGCTGTGTGTCAGGTCAAACAAGACAATAATTTAGGGACGGAGGGAGTACAATATATTTTTCATAGTATATAAAATTTAAAATGTTTTATTTTAATTGTGGTGGCAAAATATAAATAAAAGAGGAAAAATATAATGATAGTTAGGTTTGTTAGTTGAGAAGAGATAGATTAAATTTTTAGAGGGTCGTATAGAGCAAATCGGATCCTTTATTCCAAAATGGTGTTCCATCTCCTATTTCAACCGTTAGATGTGCGCCACATGTGCATAAAAAATCACGGGGTAATTAATGTTGTTTATTCACATGCACATGTGGCGCACATCCAACGGTTGGAATAGGAGATGAAACACCATTTTGAAATAGAGGATCCGATCTGCGTATAGAGGATGCTTGTTGGAGTGAATTATTTTTTAGAGTGTTAAAAAAGTGAAACTGAAATAAAAAACGAGGTGTTTAGAGTGTGGTATTGGGTGTGACTGCTGTGGATGCTCTCAGCAAGCTATGTTTTCCGGACTGACTCGTGCTGACATTGACACTTGGCAAAATCCCAATAGGTTTATTCCATGTTGATGAGTTCAATGTGGTCTTCCTATGGAGGAAGTTACCTTGCATGGTTGTCAGAAGATGGATTGCTAAATCTTCTTTATATACATACTTGGAGAAAGAAATTGATGTGCTGATTGTGGGATGACAAAAGATGAGCCTAAGTGATATGGAAGATTGTATTATTTAAACTCAATCTTTTAACAAGATTAAGATCATTGCGATGAATCTTGAACAACAACATTTAATTAGAGCTTCTTAGAGCATCTCCGTTAGGAAATTCTTAGAGCATTCTTTGGGAGGACAAGAATCAATCTCCATTGGGAGAGATTCTTAAAACGCCAAACTAGAAAGAAAATTCTTCCGGGCTGAAAATAAGAATTGTAGAAAGAAAGAAGAAGAAGAAGAGTCGAGGAGAAGGGAGGTGGGATGTATGCAATGGCTAGGAAGGGTGCGTGCCCTTTACGCGCTGTGGAGGGGCATGAAGAGCCCACTGCCACTGTATGTTGTTTGTCTGTCACTTTCTATATATATATATATATATATATATATATATATATATATTAATTTTTGAATTGTAACCGTTGCCTAGTTTAAAAAATGTGATTTTTTTTTGTTTTTGTTTTTTTTTTCAAATGTGACAGTTTCTAAAAAAATTAATATGCAAAATATTAATTAAAATTATAAATGAATTAATTTATTTATACGAAACATTTGAAAATGCAATATATTAATTAAAGCTAAATAAATTAGTTTGTTTGAAAAGCGTAAAAATAAAAAGTAGTGTAAATAAAGTTGATGATTTGGTAGTGAGATCTATGTAAGTATGAAGGAAGAATGAAAATCATTAAATTTTTAGAGAGAAAAATTATTAAAATGTGGAAGTGACAGTGAGACCGAGTTAAGAATTGGGTAAGATTTTGAAACCATTGGATATGCTCTTTCGATAAATAGTAGACCCAAAGGAGTAGTTAGATGTTAGAACAATGAGATCCAATGCGGAGTCAAAGTTGAGCATTTTTGGTATCTTATTGAGTCACATTTGAGCATTTTCGTCTCAATTTTCTAAAGAAGTTACTAAGTTTACTTTTGTCAATTATCATGTGTGACTTGCAATGCAATAAGGTAGACAATAATGATGATTAAGTATACGTGCTACTAAAATTGCTTATACGTTGTTAACTTTCTTAATTTTAATATAAAGTAAAAAAGATACTCTAATTTTTGGGACGGAGAGAGTATTCAATGCTTAAGACTGCAAAGATGTTACTCTCTACATTCTAGGCAAAGAGTCCACTTTTGACTTTTTTTTGTCAACTAAACTAAAGTTTGACCAATAATTAACATAAATCTAGTGGTTTTTACAAAGTTATTAAAGTTGTAATCCATAGTATTATTAAGATAGTTTTTAATTAATGAAATTTTATTTCTTAAAACATAAGTAAAGTATGTAAATTTTTTATTTGATTTAGTCTTATGTTGACTTCTATAAAAAGAAAGTGAACTCTTTGCCTGGAACGGATGGAGTAATTCTTAGGATGAAAACTCCTTTGCGTGATTAGGCCTTACATGGGCAATGGGCTTAAATGATCTATAAGACTGGGTAATCTAAACTCAACCATCTAAGATCATTATTAGATCATTATGCAAACTTTTTTGGGCTACCAGTTTGGGCTTAGCAGGTCCCCTTTTTTCAAGCTGTTAAACATGTGGTGTTGTTTATATCACTTTATCTAGTTATCCTATTATTTATATTGTGTGGAGCAATATATGTGTGTTTATAAATTATAATATATGTGTATTTATAAACTTTGTGATAAATATGTTTTTAATTTCTTAGGATTAT
This sequence comes from Platycodon grandiflorus, assembly GCA_016624345.1. Taxonomy (NCBI): domain Eukaryota; kingdom Viridiplantae; phylum Streptophyta; class Magnoliopsida; order Asterales; family Campanulaceae; genus Platycodon; species Platycodon grandiflorus. The sequence continues at coordinate 3,125,075 of CM028366.1, read as the reverse complement.
AAAATACTCTATCTGTTCCAACCAAAGAGTATACTTTTGACTTTTTAGGGTCAACTTTAACCGACGATTTACAAAAAATTATTTGTTTCTACAAAGTTATAAAAATTGTAATTCATAGTATTCCTGATGCAGCTTTTTAGAAACTGAGATTTTATTTTGAAAACATAATTAAAATATGTTAAATTTTGATTTAATTTATTCACATGCTGACTTTTAAAAATGAAAAGTAGACTCTTTAGTCGGAATGGAGAGAATAGTTTTTATGGATGCAATTATTGTTATTTAATAAACTATTGTATTATTAAAAATTATTTACCAGTAATTTGTTTCTTAGATCAAATTGATAAAATTAAATTAATATTTTATTTAGAGGGGTAATGAGGTTATTTTTGTCAAAATGGTCTAAAAGTTTCGTCAAACAACTAAGATGTCAAACAACATATGTAAGAAAAAGCCATTCATTTGATAAATCAACTTTTTGGAGGAAAAAAATTCAATTTCTGATAATTCCATTACAAAAAAGTTACAATGGATGATGCCCGAATATTGAATAACTTACGGGCAGCATTCCGATACCTGAATGTCACCTAAGCAAACTGTCAAGTTGTATGGTTGTTGCAAGAAATTCGAAAGGAACCTCCTCACCTTCTCCTTACCACATGTTCCAATCTCTCGAAGACGCATTCAACAAGTTTAAGGCTCCGTTTGCTTTACGAAAAATGATTTTCGGAAACTTTTCTCATTTTTTGGTATTTGGTAACATTTAGAAAATGTAGTCAATGTAAACCATTTTACGAGTCAACAGAAAATGAAGCCTTTTTTTCAGAAAAATGACTTGCAAACTTCATTTCTGCAAGTCATTTTCCAAAGTTTGTTCATTCCAATATTCTCTTAGTATCACCTCAGCACATTTGAATGTGCTATATTTATTTCTAACTTTTTTTTCAAAAAAAATAATCATAATATTTTACCGTAATCTTTTGAAGTGGTTTTATGAACAATTGTTTTTATATATCATTTTGTTGATATTGTCAAGATTTATAAAAAATTTACATTAAAAAATAATAATCTTGTTCGTCCCAAAATAAATGTCACTTTTATTTATGATAACGAATAAACGTAAATATTTATTTTGAGACAAGAAAGTAACAATAATACTACATAATTAAGTAGTTGAATTCCAAAAATATTTCAACTTGATATTTCAATTAGAAATACTACTGTTATATATATATATATATATATATATATATACATATATACATATATATTGTTTGAAAGTCTTTAGTTAGTTGATTTAAAAATTTAAACTATTTTCTTAATATCTTAATTTTTAAATATAATGTTACACGGAATAAAATTTTTGGTTGAAGAGTACATTGAACTTCTAGTATAATGTTTGAGATCATAGAATTTCTATTTTAAAGCTGGAATTTGAGCCTAATATTACCTTTGCACTACTCAATTTTAATAAACACTTCCTCCATCCTAAGATAAGTGTCCATTATTTCATTTTGGAACATTCCAAAAGTTGTCTCTTTTATTTTTTGCAACATTTTTCAAGTCAATTATCAATTATGTCATATTTGTGAGAATGAAAAGTAGATTAATCCTATTAATTACCACTAGTAATAAATTGGGGTTACTACATAAAAATTATTTAAAATCAAACACTTTCTTAAAATCATTGTATATTCAATGCATGACACTAATTTTTCAGACGGAGACCGTAGAGAGTATAACTTTTTGTATGTATTTATGATATGTTTTTTGTATCATTTTACATGTGTTTGTCAAACACCTAAAAATGTTTTCCATCATATTTTTAAAAAATTTACCAAAGGCCTGAAAATAAAAGCTTTTCATTTTCCAGAAATAATCTCTCGGAAGTTATAACAAACGGAGCCTCAAGTTTAATAAAATTATACTCCACGTCTTTAAAATACTATCCACTATTAAAAAAAGGAATGACAAAAACTTATTAAAGACCGTCTTACAGGTATTTTCTGTAAGACGGATCTCCATAACCCGATCCATTATGTATTAACGTGCTGAAGTGTGAGAAAATGAAAATCCGTCTTACTTATTAGGATCCGTAAAATAATTTTAAAGGAAACATAAGCACATCGACATAGGCGATATGTATATACTATATATCTATCCATTCCACTATATACTATATACTATTCGTAAAATAATCTGAACATCAGCATAGGTGATAGGTATATACTATATACTACTCTATCCATTCCATTCATAGAATATACGTTTGAAAAGTCTAATAATTAAGAAATATATTAGTGTCATTGAAGTTGCTCATTATTACAAAAATACCTAAGCACAACTAAGGTGCTTACAACATAATTGGATGGTAAAAATGAAAGGAATTATGGACATTATAAGCATAATTTTTAAAATTCAACTTTTTAAGTGAAGAATCACAAAATAGAATAGTTGACTCTTTTTCAAGAACGGAGGGAGTATATACTATACAATGAGTTTGTTTTCCTTTACAGTTTAATAACTTTTATTTATAATTTTCTACCAATGAGCTCTAGCTCAACTGGTACCGCTCACTTCTCTTAACGGAGAGGTTGAGTGTTCAAGTCTCCCCAGAGACGACACCCTGGTACTAAAATTGTCGGGTGTTCAAGCTCAGAGAGCGCTGTTGTTCGCCTTACCAAAGGCCCATTTAGTATTGCCACACCAAAAGGCATCATAGAATCATTGTAGCCTTTCAAGGCATTAAATAATAATAATAAAGGTTGGGGTAAGGTCTATGTCCCCTCCAACCTTTTAAAAAAAAATAAATAATAATAATAAATTTATAATTTTCTCTCATTTTCGTCCCATCAACTTTCTTTTTAATTTTTTTAACCGTTACAAAAATAATACAAAACATCAAATTAAACCACTAAATTACGAAGACAAATACTCAAAATGCATAAATGCATCAATTATTAGTTAGTGTTAATTAACACTTTGCCTTTTCTTCAAAATATAGAGTCTGACATTAGTTGATTAAACTATTTACTAGATAGATTGCATAAATGAGGGGCTATTCAGTTTTATTTTGGGATCTGAAGGCAGTTTAATGAAGAGCTCGTTTATAGTAGCGTTTTTAAAACGCAATTTTTTTTAAAGTAATATTTTAAAATCTGTATTTTGATAAAAAAAAAATTAGAAATTTATGCGTTTTTAAATACAGCTGCACTTAGAAAATATAATTTTTTATACCACAACATTGAAACGCTAAGTTGAAATCTGTATCGTATACGACGAGCACATCAGGCACAGTTTGGGAAAACAACACATAACTGATGAGAGCACATGCAATGTCTTATTATTGGTAAGAATGATCCATCTATTCTCATCCTTTATTGAAGGAAGTGTGACAATTTTAATGTCCTTCATCTGAGGCTTTTATTTATGACCACAATATTTTATTGAAATTTGAAATAAACATTTTTTTAGAACTTTCTGTACAATTTTTTTTTATTAATTTTACCGAGGCGATATGTCATAATAAATGCATAAATTTTTTATTAATTTTATGAAACATAATGTATAGTACTTCCTCTGTCTTAAAAAATTAATTGTAATTTTTTAAAAAATTTTATTGCAATATTCAATCACAATTTAACATATATTATGTCTTAGGGAATAAAATTTCAGACACTAATATAACATTAAAAATACTATCAATAATAATTTTAGAATTTCATAACAATAATTAAACTTTATAAATTTGTAGTCGAAATCTAATCAAGCTAACCAAAAAAAATAAATTAAAGTAGAATAATTATTTTGGGACGGATGAAGTAATATTAAGGATGACCTAATTTACATAAAACAAAAGGGTAGGTTATATAATAAAGATATTATTTGCATTTACTTGCTTAAATATAGGGGTAGGTTTTTTTTATCATAAAGCATACTAAGATGAGCAAGCTAAGGGGTTGGTAAATAAACAAAGCATGGTATTTTATATATTTTGCTGTGGATATAGAACTTTAAAATCCATTTAAAATGTTTCCCCCTTTCACTTATAATTGCAGCTATAATGTTTGTAATTATATTTTATATTTCATTTTAAATTCTCTCTCCGTCTAAAAAAAAAATAGTCTCTATTTTTCTTTAATTTGTCCAGAAAAAATATTCCTATTTTTAAAAAAGAATAAAATTGTAGTATAATTTTTTGAAGGTATAAGCAAGTAAAACTATAATTTTAAAAAGTTTAACTTGTTAAATAAGACTATTTGTTTGGAATGAATGGAGTATAATTTGTTTAACCAAAATTTTAAAATAACTGTGGAATAATGCTATGTGCACCAAAATTTAAGTTGATATTTTTTAATTGGTTAAATGATTTGTGGGTCCAACCACTTAAAAATTTTCTGACCAATCAAAAGATGTCAACAAAAATTTTTGGTGCACATTTGGTACAAACTTTAGATCCACATAGCATTACTCATAATTGAGATATGTTACGATCATAAAACAGGGGTGTTAGGAGATAAGTTACTAAGTTAGTGATGCTTTTTCAAATTACCAGAGTTGCCCTCAAGTCTACGTAATAATTACCAACTTATTAATTATGTCTACGGCAATCAAACGCATTTTTTTGGCTAAAAATTGGCTAAATTGGGTATCAATGATGCATTTTAAACAAAAAAAGATAGAAAAAACCTCTGTATTGATATTACTTATATTCTAAAAGCAACTATCTAAACTCATACACCACACGCATTTATCAACAACAACAATTAATTTTTTTTAAATAAATTATTTTAAAAATATAAAATATCGGATCTAATTGACAAGAAATATATTTACCGCCAATATTACACACAAGCTTAAAGATGTAAACCAAATTATGCGTTGAACGTAACATGAACAAATTAATTTTACTAACTATTCCCTCCGTTTCAGGTAAAAAGTTTACTATACTATTTTGGAATGTTTCAATTAAAGAGTCTATTTTTAAAAAATTATGTTTATAATTTTTATAATCTTTTAATTTTACCCTTTCATTGTGTTGTAATCATCTTAGTTGTACTTTAGTATTTTTATAATTATGACTAACTTCAATAACACTAATATATTCTTTAATAATTAAATTTTTTAAACGTTGATTTTTTTAATGAAACTGAGGAAGTAACTCAAAAAGAAAAAAAAGGAGAGAGAGAGTGGGTGATTACCTTATCGTATATCCTTTTGAAATATTTGTCCACCTTTCCTTAACCCAAAAAAAGTCAGTTTAACGATATTCATTGCTACTGGTTAGAGTCTCAATTTTCTTGTTGTTGGTCTCATATCGAATTTCGTTGAGAGTCTTTGGAGGTTTAGGATAAATTTAAGATATATAAAAAAAAATTCAGTTTAATTGGGTTCACAGATTGTTCTAATCATTATTTATTGTCTTTTTCTTTTGTTTCTTATTACAATCGTTTGGCTTCATCAATATTTCCCTTCCAATTTGCCCATCTCAATGAAGGAAACCTTTTTATTTTCCCGAGGTATCGTGGAGCCTAGAAAACTGGGACTTCTCTAAGATTTATTTTTTGGATCAAATCTGAAACTTCTTGTTTAATCAATTAAAAAGTCAAGACACTTATTAAGTAATTAAAGTCAATAAAACGTGATTATGTTGCTATCGATACACCTTTTGCTAGAGACTCATGTCACGTGACGTCACGTATGACGATTGACCATTTACAAGTGTGAGGGCTAGAGTAGGAAATATTTTTAACTTTAGGAGTTGTGGTAGTTGTCTAGCTAGCTTTTTGGAGGGCCAGTTGGTGTGCAGATTGAGATAGCTTTGTTGGCATCTCGACTCTTTTAATTTTGATGATTGAAACAATTAATTCATTTGAGTATATTGTTTCTAAAAATACATTGTTTAAAAAGGCAGTCATTCTGCATTTATTTTATGAGCAGTTAAATTAAATAGAGTAACATCTATTTTGTACGGAGAGATGCTTGAGATGAGATCTAGACCTTAACCATCTTGAGGTCGGGGTTCAAGTTCTCGAGTGAATCCTCCACTTAGTCTATTATAATCCCTAAGGAGCTAGGTTCAATAGCTTTAATCCATAAATGACTAATCGATGGTGAAGTCGATAAATTTAACAATGTGGATCGAATAGTCCCATTGATAACGTACCTTTTAATTAAATCCACCAATGAGTTTAACACAATGTTATTATAGTGGCGTGCGTACCTTTTATAAGTATTTATAAAATACACAAAAAAAAAAAAATAATCTATCACTAAGCTTGGGTGGCAGTGAGGAAAGAAGTCAGTCAGTCAGTCAGTACCAATTGTACCAATCCAACTACCGGCCTATAAAACCAATAGCGTGCAGTGCCATATGAATGGTAACACCATGCATGCATATGGTACTTGATGCATGTAAACATTAGTGAGAATACAGCACACAGTAGATCTATATATATGTTTTCTTTGCCGAAATCAATCATTTTATTGGTACGTGAAGTTGACATTATATATGTTGGTGGACAAAGTGCAGCCGTTTAAATTTAATTGAGTTTGTGAGCCATATATATATATATGGAGTATTAATTAAAGCCGTTCTCCAAAAACACAAAAGCTATGATTGTAGTGGACCAACTCAGGAGTAGAAATTTTGTAATCAACAGACTAGGTCTAAAATAAACTAATTTAAAGCAAGCCAGCCCAAAATAAAATAATATAATTTATATTATTATAAGAATATTATAGTTCTCGCAAGACACCTCTGTTTCAGCTCAATTTCGATGCCTAGATAAGATTCATCTTTCTCACTCAAAGAGTTCATTTATCTTCAATTGATATCTTAGCTATTCCTGCTTGCCCTCCTTTTGTCTACAACTAGTCTAAAGCTCTATTCTAGATTCTTCTCTACTCGTCATTCGGTGGTTCGGGAACTAACGAGCCTTAATTTGATAGGTGATGCATGATGCACAAAATGTTGCGGGCAGGAACTCTCTTGGATTCTCTTAATTGTAAGGATATCTGGGCTTTAGCTAATTACCTGAAAAAGACAAGAACACACACTAGGGTGAATGCAGGGGCTTGCCCTGTTAAAACACTCCGGTGTGAGAGTAAGAATTTGTTTATCAATTTGACATGATTTTAGCTTGTGAATAATGAACGTACCTTAGGCCAAGGGCTTGCTTGACTTTTATAGCGAAATGGAGTGATTAGAGGGCTAACTTTGGGGGATGTCAATCCCTATAATTGGGAAAGAGTAACTTCCGGCATGACAGGGGGTAAATCCCTAAATTCCAGCCGGAGATCTCAGACACGATTAATCAACCCCGAGATTCTCGTCGGTCATGGGCGACACTGATAATTTTCTCTTCTTATGCTCGGTGTTCTGTCCATGCTCGCCAAACCATGTGTGCTCGCTGGGATCAGATTCATGCCCGGATATGTCTTGGTCAGCTACCCCGGGCAGCATTTCAAACTTGTGTCATCAATGGCCCCCTGCTCCTGGTCCAGGAAGTATTTATGCTCGTGGCGAGGAGCAATCAGAATTTGGTGGTGAGGTTAGGCGACTTGATTGGTGATTTGATTGCGCTGGCGCGAGCCATCGTTTGGGGAACCGCGCCTGTTTAATTTTGAGGCGCATTTAATGCTAGAGGTAGGCCCAGGCCTATGGGCCTCTAGGCGTCCGTTGAGGGCCCAACTACTGTAGAGAAAATGTGGGGGGTACCTTTTAAATACCCCAGGGTTTTTCTCTTTGCCCTCTTCACGATTTTTCTCTCTTCTCAGACGTCATTGCTGTCGAAAACCTTCGCGAAGCTTCAGTCCTCTAAAATCTCTCCAGCCCCGGCGAGTTTACTGCCTTCGTGATTCTGTGTCTTCCTTCTACATTTCAAGCTCAGGTAACTGCTCGTATCCCCTTCTCGATTTCTCGCATTCTATTTGGGTTTCATTTGAGGTTTTGCCAAAGGGTTTATCAAACTAGTCGCGAAATCGGTAAGGGGAGACTGTTGTCCTGTGAGTGTTGGCTTCCGGGTGAGGGGATTTTGTATTGTGGAGCTCCATGAGTGCCTATGCCGTGCCTCGTGATAAACCCTAAATTTAGGGTTTCTTCTCTTTCAGACTCTTTAGCTAACTCAGCCGGTTTCCCTTTTTTTTCCCCTTGTAGCGATGTCATTCTCTGTTAGCCTTCGTGGTGCATCTGATTCGAAAGCCACTTACTCGGAGGAAGCGTACGCCTACGACTGCGAGCAAGGCTTGAGCGGGCTAAGCTCTGAGTCCACATATCAACTTTATTTATAGAGCGAGTCTTCAAGTGATGTCTAGGTTACTCGAGTAGTTGAGGCATGAGACGTAGAAGCCCTTAGTTCCTCAGAGGCCTCGAGCATCGGGAAGAGTGAAGATGAGGCGAGCTTGAACTCACCGAGACTTGCTCGGGGTCGAGCTTGCGATTTTCGATCAAAGTCGGCTGCCCTTTCTGCGACTTCGGACAACCTGTGGAGGTCTTTTGGTGGGGACAGAAATGCCCAGAACTGGTTTTCTACTTTAGGAATAGACGAGCAGCTGTATCACGTTCAAGTGCTCGATCCTCGAAGTAACGATATTGAACTCCGCGATCATAAAGATCGAGTGGTCTTTTTCTATGAATTCTTCCATGTAGGATGGCGCTTGCCCTTAGATCCTTTCATTATTGAGTTTTTTATGGCCTCTCATGCCATTCCTCTTGACCTCATGCTAAATACGGCTTGTGTTTTAAGCTCGTACGTCGTATTGTGCCGCCTGCTCGAATTTGAACCTTCGTTTCCGCTATTGAGGAAGTACTTCGTGTTCAGCACTGATAAGCGGACACAACGAATCTCTGCCCAATCCAAACCCAAGTGTCCTCGCTTGTTTAGCGACTTCCCTAACAAGACAGAGAAATGGGACGAGAAGGTATTGCTCGTAGAATCCCGGCTTGGATGGCCTTTCCCTCCGGCCACTGACAAGGCCGTGCCTCCAAGGGGAAACGTCGACGCTTCTGCATTGTGGGATCGTGAGTTGAATGTTGCGATAGAGGTAGCTCTCAAGATCGACGGCTAGGCTCAAGCTTGGACATTTGACTGGAAGGTCCTGACCGGTGACTTCGAGTTATTGCATCTGGCCGGTATATGCCCTCTGCCTGTGGTGGGAGCTCCTGTTAGAGTTGTAATGGTTGATGAGCTACCTCACCTTGTTTGGGGTCCTCATCAGAGCTCTATTTTTCCCAGCGATTGTTTAGCTTGCAATGAGCTTGGCACCAGTTGTGTTGCACCTCTGGATCCTGCCGGTCTGATTCTATTTTTGCAGCTAATTTGATATCCTGTATCTTTTCATTATACTGATGCCTTTTTTATTCATAGAAATGAAGAGGATCAACGTTGATGTTGTCAAGAACATCAAGAAGGACGCTGGTGAGCGTCGTTCGGCTCTTTCCAAGATACCAGCAGTGGTGGTGCCCAGAGTCCCCTCGGGGGATCCTAAAATTGGTCTTTCTGTTGCAACTCCCAGTAAGTCTAAAGCTCCTTCGGCTGCTGTTGCTCCTTCTCGAAGTTCTCCTCGGTGCTCATTGATAACCCAGTCCGAGGAAGCTTCCGATCGTACTGTCTCCCCGGACCACACTGCCCTCTCCCTTCACAAAAAAAGGTGTCAAGGAGGCCACTGAACGATTTGTGCGCCCCAAAGGGCAAGAAGTTGTGGCAGGGATGTCTCGGGCAAGTACCCCTCAAGTGAGGAAATCGTCGTGGTTGGAGCCGGACTTCAAGATGCCCGCCTCCCGTGAGGCAGTGATGGCTCTAACCACTGAGTTGGCCAACGTCTCGGTGATCGACAATATCGATTTCTGCGTGAAGAGAGGTGCTGCGATGTGTGGCCAGGGTCTCGTCCAGCGGGTTGTCCATGCTGGAGTAGTCCGCCACAACAGCCAGGAATCTAATGGTGTCTTGTTTGGGCAAGGTGGCCTGGCCATGTGTGAGGTAAATCATACCCCTTTTTCTTTTCTTGTTTATTCCTTTATCTTAAGCTGATCTGACCGCCATATGTGTTTTCAGATGATGTCCAACTTCTCCGTCCTCGCTGCTCGGGCCTCTGAGTCTTCGGCCAAAGTTAGCCATCTGAAGGGTGAGCTTAAAGGCATGGAGGTGTTGCTGGCTAAGCGAAATGACCAACTCTTGGCTAAAGATAAGGAAGTTTTGGCCAAGACCGAGGAGGTCACCAACCTTGAGGGCGAGCTAAAAGCTTGGAAGGACCAATTCGATGTCCTGAAGGGAACCGAGGAGTCGCTCCGTTCCCAGAATGCCGAGCTGGAGAAGAAGAATGAGGATCTTGAGCAGCAAGTTTCCCAGCTGGAGATGGATAAGCTTGACTTGGGTCGTGAGTTGGAGCAGGTTGTCCGTATTGCTGAGCAATCAAGGTCGGTTAGTAAGGAGGAGGTCATTGTTCGCTACAAGGCGTCCGAGGCCTACAACGAGGATTTGACCAATGCGCTCTCCCCCTACTATGATCAAGGTATCCAGCATTCTTTTCGGGTGCTTGGTGGCCTTCACTTGGATGGGGTCACTGTTGATGTCCTGGCGGATATCGCTTCATCCAAGTATTATGGGGCTGAAGCTCGCCGCGGGCATGCTTGGTATCCCTTTGACGAAGAGGACCTAGCGTTGCTGAAGGAATGTGACCAAGAAGAAGGTTGTGAGGAATGATCTCCTCCTGCTCCTTTGCCTATAAATGTTAGAAGCGTGCTCGAGGTCCATCGGCTTGCGAAGGTTGTTCCTGCTACCCCCGCTGAGGATACTCTGACTTCAATGACCGGTGCAACCCTTTGTGCCCGCATGGATGGGTCTACCGATTTGGGTGGAAATGGTGCAACCGTTTGATCTTTTTGCATCGATGATTTTTGTTGGCTGCGTGCCCATTTTTACTTTTCATCTTTTGTAACTTCTTGCACTTCGTAATGAAAGTCAAGTTTTTGTTAGTAGGTCAGCTCGTAATTGCAAGCATTAATACATCTTTCTAACAAACAACAGAATTTTGGACTTGTAAGCGTAGCAATGACTTTAATCTTACTTAAGTTGACCAGCTCGAGCTTGCGAGTGTGGGGTCACTTAGATCGTAGCCCGTGCATTTGCTCGATATTTTGAGCATAAACAAGTCTTAATAAAAGTAATCTTGAATTTGAAGTATAACAAGTTTTTGTAGCTCGGTCTTGCGAGCATCAGTGTAACTTGAAATATGACAAGTCGTTTAACTCGGTCCTGCGAGCGTAGTTGAAAAGTAGGATGATTATCTTAATCAAAGTAACTTGAATTTTCACAAGTTTCATATTTTGCTCGAGCTTGCGAGCATCATGGAAACTTGAAATATAACAAGTTGTTTAGCTCGATCTTGCGAGCATAATTAAAAAGTGGATGATTATTCTAATCAAAGTAACTTGAATTTTAACAAGTTTCACATTTTGTTCGAGCTTGCGAGCATCATGGCAACTTGAAATATAACAAGTTGTTTAGCTCGATCTTGCGAGCATAATTAAAAAGTGGATGATTATTCTAATCAAAGTAACTTGAATTTTAATAAGTTTCACATTTTGCTCGAGCTTGCGAGCATCATGGCCCTTGAAATATAACAAGTTGTAAAGCTCGATCTTGCGAGCGTAATAGGAATGATAATAATGCAAATATCAACTATTGTAATATTCTATTTCATTCATCATCATGCTTCAATTACAAAGTTGAATTTACCAATTTTTCATACCTTATTTATTGATAGTACTTCCTAAGGTGATTCGTGTAAAAGACGTTTAAGTTCGGTTCCATCTTTTGTTCGCAATATGTATGTTCCTTCTTTGACTACTTTCGTGACCTGATAGGGGCCTTTCCAATTTGGTGATAGTTTTCCCATCTCTGCCCGTTGTCCAGTAGCTTTGATTTTCCTCAGGACCCAGTCCCCGACCATAAAAATACCCTTTTGTCATGATAACCTTTGGCCCTCTGTTTGTAATTGACCATCTTCATCTTTGATTCCAATCTCTTTTCTTCAAGTAAGTCCATATTGATCAATCGTTCATAGCTGTTTGTCTGTTCGTTAAACTTTGAGACCCTGATCGTTGGCAGTGCCATCTCCACCGGTGCCATGGCCTCGAAACCATAAGTTAAAGCGAAGGGAGTTTCCCAGTTGGCCCTCTGACCGTGGTTCTAATGGCCCAAAGAGCAGCGGAAGCTCGTCTAACCATCTCCCTGCTCTTCCCTCCAGATTCCTCTTAAGGGCATGCAATACTTGTTTGTTCCCGGCTTCTGCCTGCTCGTTACCTTGTGGGTATGCGACCGAAGACTGCCAGTGTTTAACGTGTAAGTTCGCGCAGGCCTTCGTGAATCTTTCAGAGAACTGAGTTCCATGATCAGAGACGATCACTCGAAGAACTCCGAATTGGCACCAGATAAAGTCGTGGATGAAGTTGATAGCATTTTCTTCCGTTATGCTCGCTAGAGGTTTGACCTCGATCCATTTGGTGAAGTAATCAATCGCCACGATCACATGTTTGCAGTTTCCCCGAGTAGTGGGGAAAGGTCCGATTAGATCTATTTCCCACATGTCGAATAGCCATGATGCGACCACCAATGACTGTTTGGTAGAGGGTAGCCGTGGTATGTCTGTGTAGCGTTGACACTTATCACACTTTCTGACATAATTCTCCGCTTCTCTCCTCAGATTCATCCAGTAGTAGCCCACATAAATTACCTTTTCGGACAGAGTTCTGGCGCCTGGGTGGCCTCCGCATACACCCTCGTGAACTTCTGCAAGCAGACGCTCAGTCATTTCTGAGCGCACACACCTTAGCAGAGGTTTCGAGAATGACCTTCTATATAGAACCCCATCTAATACCGTGTATCAGGCCACGCATTTTTGTATCGTCCGAGCATGATCCTTGTCCTCTGGTAGAGTTCCTTGTTCGATATATTCTTGTAGCTCATCTATCCAGCACCTCTCGGTAACTTATATGTCGAGGATTCTTACCCGTTCGATGGCTGGTGTCTTGATATGCTCAATCATTACAGTAAGATGGAGAAGCAAAATTTGTGTTGTTGCTATGTTCTCTGTTCGATCAATCCTGATTAATTCCCAAAACTGCATTCTGGATAGCAACTCCCTCGCGAGCTTGCAGTATTTCTCTAAGGTGGGGTTATTCACCCCATACTCCCCCGAACTTGATTTACAATGAGTTGAGAATCACTGTATATGACCATGTCTTGAATACCCATGTCTAATGCCAACTCGTGCCCGCAATGAGTGCTTTATATTTGGCTTGGTTATTTGATATCGGGAACATGAAGCGAAGTGCTTTTTCGAAATGGTCTTCTTGTTCGGGCGGTATGAGCAGGATGCCCACGCCACTTCCAGTCTTGCTGGCGTTATCTGTTGGTTAGGTTTATTTGTCACAGCTTCCTCGATTTTTTGGTCCGAAAAACTTGTTTCGACCAGAAAATTGGCTAAGGCCTGGGCTTTAATTGCTCTCCGGGGCTCATAGTCGATGTAAAATGCAGTGAGCTCGATCGACCATGTTAATAGCCTGCTCGATGAATCTGGCTTGTGAAGAATTTTCCTGAGCGGGGAATCTGTATATACAGTTACTGGGTGTGCAAAAAAATAAGCTCTTAATTTACGAGCTGACACAACAAGCGAGTAAGCTAATTTCTCTGTATTAAAATAACGGGCTTCGACCTGAGTCAGAGCCTTGGATACATATTAGACAGATTTTTATACATTTGCTTCTTCCCAAACCAATACCGCAGCTACCGCCTGCTCGGTGGCTGCGAGATATACAAATAACTTTTCCCCAAAAATAGGGCTGCTTAATAGCGGGGGTTTGCCCATGTATTCCTTGAGCTGCCTGAAAGCTTCTGAGCACTCCTTCGACCACTTGAACCCTTTGTTCCCGCGCAAAATCTTGAAAAAGGGAAGGCATTTTTCTCCTGACCGCGAAATAAATCTTCCCAACGCGATAATGCGGTCATTTAACCTCTGCACGTCCCTGACAGACTGAGGCTGTTTCATTTCGAGCAGGGCTTTGATTTTCTCAAGATAGGCCTCAATTCCCCTCTGGTTGATCATGAAGCCTAGGAACTTCCCTGCCCAGACTCCGAAGACACATTTACTCGTGTTGAGCTTCATGTTATTCTTATGCAGGTTGGCGAATGTTTCTTCTAGATCAGTTATGTGGTCGCGCCTCTTTGTTTTCACGACCATGTCGTCCATATATGCTTCAACATTTCTGCCTATCTGCGAGGCGAACACCTTGTTGATCATCCATTACTAGGTGGCCATCTTGACCTGGTGATATTCGGAGTAGGCATCCATGAAGCTGAGCACTTTAAATCCTGCAATAGCGTCGACCAGGCAATCTATTCGTGGAAGCGGGTAACAATCCTTTGGGCAGGCTTTGTTCAAATTCGTGAAGTCTACACATAACCTCCATTTCCCATTGGACTTCTTTACCATGACCACATTAGCCAACCATGTTGGATAATGGATTTCTACTATTATGCCTGCGGCGAGCAGTTTCTCTATCTCTGCTTTGATGGCCCTATTTTTCTTGGCCGAGAACTGTCATACCCTCTGCTGAACCGGTTGAAACTCTAGGCTAATGTTTAGTTCGAGGAGGGCGACATTCTCGCTGATCCCTTTCATGTCTTCGACTGTCCATGCAAAGACGTCGAGGCTCCTTTTCAGATGCGCGATCAGCCGTTCGCGCTCGTTCTCGCTAAGACTTGTCCCAATTTTGATTTTCTACTTGGGATGTGCTGGATTGACGATTATTTCCTCGAGCTCTCCATGAGCCTCGATTTCGGGGTTATCCCTGACTTGCAGGGTTTTCAACTCTAACTCCTGCTTCTTCCCGAGGTCTTGCTCGGGATCAGTGGAATTGAGTATAACTCCCATCTGCATTGAACTCGACCTCATTATTGCCGTTGTAGATTGTGAGCTTTCGTTTGGCCTTGTGTGTTTCTTGAAGATATCTATAAACAGAATTTGGTTGGCTTTTCAGCTCTCTCACCCTGTATGGTGTCAGAAATTGTGCCCGCTGATGTGGGGCAGATACTACCATCTAAAATTTGGCCATGGCGGGTAAGCCTAATATGGCGTTGTAGTGTGCCCGGAGGTCAATTCTGAAGAAAGTGATTTTCTTAGTCCGAGTTTTCCTCCCAACACCGATCATGACCTCCAGCTCGATTGTTCCTTTGACAACCATTATATGATTGGTGAACCCCTCTAGGTGTCCCACATATGGCTTCAAATGGACATCTTGGTATCCCATTTGTTGGAAGCAGCTGTAGTAAAAGATATCGTGAGATGCGCCTGTGTCAAACAATATCCATTCCACATCCTAGTAATCTATGCTCGCTGTACTTGCTCGGCTACCAAAGTTATGGTCGCCAATTCACTTTGCGTGAAGGCATTGGCTTCCTCTCGATTACCGAGCACAATGGGCATGGTTGGAGCCTTGTCCAACAAATGGATTTTATTTTTCAGCTTCGTGATGCTTAGTTCATCCTCGAGAATGACGGAGATTAGTCCTTTGGGCTGTCGATTGCGGCCTGGGTCTTGCCCAGTTCTGTTTTCGCCCACCTGATTTCAGGCTTTAAACCGATCCATTTCCCTTGGTTTATCAACTTCTGGATCTCTCATCTGAGCTGAAAGCATTCCTCGGTTGTATGTTCAATATCATTGTGGTACGCGCAGTGTTTAGTCTGGTCGCGCGTATGACTGAATTCTGGATCTAGGGGAATGACAAGTGGTAGTTCTGCTCCGATCTGATTCATGATTTCTTCCATAGGGGCGTTCAGCGGCTCGAACTCCCGGCGAGACCGATTCTTTCTGTACTTTTTGCTTGTGCCCGAACCACCTGTTTCCTCCTTCGCGTCATGAACTTTGTCTTTGTCTTTCCCTTTCTTGGGTGCCCCTTCCTCGGTCATGTTAACATAGCTTTGTGTTTTGGTGAACATTTCATCGCGATCGAGGGGTGGTCGCATTCTCAAGTTCGTTTTTAGGAACCTTTATTCAGCCCCGCTTGGAAGCACATGGTGACCTCTCGGTCAGTCAGGTCGTCGTATTGCCCAAGCGTCCTCTTGAACCTGCTGAACTAATGCCCGGTGGATTCGGTGGCCCGTTGTCGGATGTTGCAAAGATCCATCCTGGCCTTTGGGGTGGCCCCCGCGGTACTAAATTCGGTCATAAACTTTTGCTTCAAGTCTACCTACCCAGTTATGGACATGCGGGGCAATCAGCCATACCACTTCACTGCCTTCTCCTTCAATGTGCTCACAAAGGCTTTGCATATGAGAGCTTGGTTGGTCGTGACTATGTTGATTTGGTTCTCAAAGCTTATCACATGGTCACGGGCAAGGCTATTTTCAGTGTATTTGTCGAACACGGGTACTTGCATGTTCGGATCTGGGGGTTCTGGACAATCTAGTCTGCTAGCGGAACGTCCTCCTTGGATAGTATGTCTATCTTTGTTAGCCCCGACTCCAGGGCGATCAGACGTTGCCTAACCTCCTCGATCTTGTCCGATTCTGCTTGTGTACGTGACGGCCGGGGCATGTGAATTTCTCCTTCAGGATACCCGTTACGCGTGCCTCTGTCCGACCCCCTCCTTGGCGACATGCGCCTAGGGGATGGTGTGTACTTTGATCGATGAGATCGGGCCCCGCTCTCTGCTCGTCTACCTCTGTTTATTGTTCCTCTAGGCGACTTGCGTCTAGGGGATGACGTGCGCCTTGACCGATGGGAATGGTCGATGCCTTCTTTTCTCAATCGCTGGGAAGCCGGCAAGGACTCTGCCTCTTCGCTGCGCGCACGATTTTTCCTTCGTGGACCCTTTGGTAGCATTAATGTTACATAAAAAATCTGGCTTACTGGGGGTACCGAATTGATCGTCGTTGTGTCGTAAATTTTGGATATCTGGCGTTGATAGAAAATTCAGCTTACCGGGGGTACCGAATTGATCGTTGTTGTGTCATAAATTTTCGATATCTGGCGTCGATTGATCTACAAAAAAGCCATCTGAGAAGGGCGGGGAGGGTTCCCCGCAAAACTCTCCGGCGTGGTCGTCAATACCTTAGCCGTGAGAGAAAGAGAAAGAGAAAGTGTATATTCTCAGTAAAAGTGGCTTACCTAGGGTTAACCTGAAGGGTAGTATATATAGTGGAATGAGCCCTTACTCATTGGGAGCATACTTGCTTGAGCGAAGCCTGTACCGTTTTGAGGGGTCCAAAATATGCACATCAGTAGCCCCCCACTCCTTATTCCTTGAGGTTCCTCTCGAGGGTGAGGAGTACTACCTGCTCGTATTTATCTCGGACTTGCTGAGGTTTCGAGGTATTGCTTTCAATAGCAGGGTTCATTTAGTTCTCCAGCTAACCGAGTCCTGAATTTTAACCTCAGACTACGAGGTTCGTTTGATTTGACCTCGACCGAGAGGTTTGTTTGATTTGACCTTGACTGAGAGGTTCGTTTTGTTTTGACCTCCTTTGGTTTGCCCTCGACTGAGAGGTTCGTTTGGTGTTGACCTCGATTGAGAGGTGCGTTTCATTTGACCTTAATCGGTAAGGTTCATTTTAATTCGACCTTGAAGTTTAACAAGGCTTATTTACAAATTCTGACCTCGTCCTGCGAGGTTCGTTTGATTTTGACCTCGATTGAGAGGTGCGTTTCGTTTGACCTTGATCGGCAAGGTTCATTTGAATTCAACCTTGAAGTTTAACAAGGCTCATTTACGAATTCTGACCTCATCCTGCGAGGTTCGTTTGAACGTGACCTGCGAGGTTCATTTTAACTTTGACCTCAACCCATGAGGTTCTTTTGATTCGACCTCGACTTAGAGGTTCCTTTGATTCGACCTCGACTTGGAGGTGCATTTAACTCGACCTCGACTTGGAGGTGCATTTTACTCAACCGCGACTTGGAAGTTCCTTTGATTTGACCTCAAATTGGAGGTGCATTTGATTCGACCTCTACTTGGAGGTTTATTTGATTCGACCACTACTTGGAGGTTCATTTCATTTGACCTCGACTTGGAGGTACATTTGATTCGACCTCTACTTGGAGGTTCGTTAGATTTGACTTCGACTTAGAGGTGCATTTGATTCGACCTCGACTTGGAAGTGTATATTACTCAACCTCGACTTGGTGGTTCCTTTTGTTTGACCGTTAAATTTCGTATGAATTCAACCTTGAAGTTTAACAAGGCTTGTTTACAAATTCTAACGGAACTTAACGGAGTTTGACCGATAGTGGAATGGCCAGTTTGTAACTGAGCAGTAATAAAGAGGCCAATTGTTGATGTCCAGCACTAAAGGGACCATTCTGTCATAGTTCAATAATAGAGGGGCTATTTGTCATTGTAACAGATGCGATAATTGGGGGGGGGGTGCTGGTAACTTCCCATCAATTGAGGCGTCATGTTACTGTATTGAATACGTGGGAGAAAAAGTTGCCTCAAAATTTGGTTGAACCTAGTAGGACCAAGGTTGTAACTGCCCCCAATTCATCGTCGCCCCAACTGTAACCTCTACTCTTCGTCCACGTTCATCGCATAAACATTTGTAACTGATGCAAGTTACGTTAGATTTGCCTCGTTCAATCGTCATCTTCTCCGGCATTGTTGCTGTGCGTGGCGAGGCAGTTACAGCTCCAGCCATTTGTGGTAGCATGTTTCTACGTATGTGGTGTCGCCGGCGTCGTCTTGTCGAGAGGAAGCACCCTGTATTGTTTGTTTTCTGTCCCCAGCTCATTGAAATCTGTCAAGACACGTAACCCAGCTTGGATTCGAACTTGAAATGAGGCGAGTTTTCTTGGGGTCAAGGAAGTAGTAGTTTGCGAAGATTCTATTGAATAACAAGCAGAAGAGAGTCCATTTTATCTATGCCGACTGCGAGCACATCCACCACATCCTCTATTGTGCTGATGTGAAATTGGTTGAGAATTCTTCATCTCGTCCCTCCTCGCTCTTTTGTGAAGGCTCTTTGCAGAATCCCAGATGCTAATTAGCCCGATTATAGAGGAAGAATGAGCTATACAGCCAGCATTCCTACTTGAAGTAGAGGAGGAGGTATGAGTGAAAGAGCTGTAGAAATGGACCATGGAAAGGTTTGACCACAATTTGTCCATCTCCCTTCTTTCTTTTTCTAGATCATTCGTCCGCCAAACTTTTTCCCTTGGGCAGCAGCTTAATTGCTCTCTGAACATTGTATTGTCGTCAACTCATACCATTTTTTGAAAAGAAAAGTCTTTTTTCCCATTTTTTTGAAAAGAAAAGTATTTTTTTTTTCAAACCAAGACATCATTACAACTTTTAGGTGACATAACAGAGTACAGGATTGTGGAAATCCTCCATGGTCGCGCATAGCCGTCTTCATTTTTTTCGTTTCCCGGCAACGAAACCAACTAATGTTACATAGAAAATCTGGCTTATCGGGGGTGCCGAATTGATCGTTGTTGAGTCGTAAATTTTAGATATCTGGCGTTGATAGAAAATTTAACTTACTGGGGGTGCCAAATTGATCGTTGTTGTGTTGTAAATTTTGGATATCTGGCGTCGATTGATCTGCAAAAAAGTCACCGTGAGAGGGGTGGGGAGGGTTCCCCGCCAAAACTCTCCGGCGTGGTCGTCAGTACCTTGGCCGTGTGAGAAAAAGAAAGAGAAAGTGTATATTCTCAGTAAAAGTGACTTACCTAGGATTAACCTGAAGGGTAGTATATATAGTGGAATGTATCCTTACTCATTGGGAGCACACTTGCTTGAGTGAGGCCCGTATCGTTTTGAGGGTTCCTAAATATGCACATCAATAGGTAAAACTAGAGTTGTAGTTAGAACCACTCTTTGGTTCGATCAAGTTATCTTTGATTGTGTCTTAAATATTCAGAAAATTGCTGGCCGGTACACTTTGAAATTTTTTATTCTCTCCAGTTCACCCCCTTTTTTTTAAACCGGAAAAAGACACTATGAGAATTTTCTTCCTAAAATGCTCTCGTCTCTTTGATGATGAAGATTGACTTTCACAGCCCAGGTCCCACGCTTGAAAGTTTCATAGCATTTAAATCTGAGAAATATATATTCACAAAACAAACGTGAAAACGAAAAAAAAAATAGTCGAATTTCCATGCATAGAACATGAATTTGATCAAATTCAAATTTTCTGAGTTCATCTCGTTTTTCCTTGTTTTTGGGCTGTTTTGACCACTTTAATCTATGTTTTAAGCTTCGAATTTGTTTAAAATCAATCACATACTGTTATCCTAACTTAGTACTACATTTGTGCACAATTTTTCTACCAGAAAATACTATTTTTGAATTGGGCACCGAATTGGGCATCGCGATATAGGGATGCGCACTGAATTGGGCATCGCGATATAGGGATGCCTCATCGCGATGTCGAGATGCCTCATCGCGATGTCGGAATTCCTCATCGCAATTCAATTTTTTCAGTTGGCCCCCCTGCTCGCTAAGGCGTGCACTGATTGGTTCCCTAAGGCGCGCTGCGATAATCGCGATGCACCAATTGTTGTATCGCGATGCCCCAATTTGCAAAAGTAGTGCATCGTGATGCAAAAGTGGTGCATCGCGATGTCAAAGTGGTGCATTACGATACACAAAAATAAATATATAAATTGGGCATCGTGATGCCTTATGTTACTGACGCGAGTGTTTTTCTTTCATTAATGACATAATCGTCTTTTCGCCCCAAAAATACCTTTTTTCGGTTTTAAAATAAGATGAGTGAACTGGAGCGATTACAAATGTTTAAAAAGGGACCGGCCTGTAATTCACCCTTAAATGTTTTTAGCTTTTGGCTCTACAATTTTATGCATTTTGACCTTTGGTAACATTACCCCGTGGCCATGGATGCTCTTCGACGGGTTCTTTTGGTTGATTCAAATGATTACTCATGTTGTAATCCTCATCTTAATCGTTCACGAGAGGAAATCTCAAGCTGTTAATCATATGTCAGAGCTCTTTGAACTGAATTGGACTAAACCTGATCAAGAAAAGTCAAAACACCCGGCCTATTCCAACTACATTGCTCTCTCTCTATATTGCTTCTGGCGGGAAGCATATTGCTTTCACTGTTTTCCAACAATTAATTTCCATTCTTTAGGAAAACATTAGTCAACACTTTAGAGCAACACTACACTGGTGCAATTAATAGATATGTTTTCTTTGCTGAAATCATTTTTTTGGTATGTGAAGTTGGCATTATATATGTTCGTGGGCAAATTAAGGGCTGCACTGCAGCCTTTAATTGAGTTTGTGACCCATCTTTCACATATATAAAAGTTGAAAGGTTGAAGACGACGTTCTCCAACATCCAAAAGCTATATATATAGTGGAACAACTCAAAAGTAGTCCTATCTCTAACTCATCTAATTACAAAAAAATTAAGCAGAAATTACACTCTTTATCCTAAAATGAATGTTTCATTTAATTTTATATAATCTGTTATAAAAATTAAATGGCTTTTAGGCCATTTAAAAGAGCGGTGTTAAACACAACACCCCTTTTACGTTGTATTTAGCATAAAAGCTAGGGGTGTTGCATTTAGCGCCTATGATTTAAAAATGCTCATATTTTAAGTGCACACCTCAACAATAAATAGCAAAGATGAATTAAGTAACTCCATAGATAGAGAAACATTCATTTTGAGATAAAATATTTTTGTTAAGAAAATAGACACTCAATTTATTATGAGTAATAGTACTTGTCACAATAATAACTAACTAGTACTCCCTTCTTCTCTAGTTGAGTGTTTGTTTCTTGATTTTTTTTTTTTTTGTCTTAAATTAATTATTCCTTCTTATATGCATCTACCATGCATGTTGAAATATGCACTCATAATACTCCCTCTGTTCCACCCATAAAATCAACGTTTGAAAAATTAAATATTTAAGGACTATATAAATATCACTAGCTAGAATTGATCCTAATTACAAAAATGTTTGAGTATATTTAATATGTTTATATCACATGTAGAGTGCTGAGTTATAAAATTATGAAGATTGTAGACATGATTTTTGAAAGTGAACTTTTTATGTGAAACATCCGAAAATATAATAATTGACTCTTTGGTAGTAACGGAGGGAGTATTATAGTGTGAACATTACGGATATAAATTATGTACATATATATTATTAAAATGATTTAAAAATTAAATTTCTTAACTATTGCAAAAATGTAACGAGGAACATGGTGAGTGTAAAAACAAAAAATAAACGTGTATCCAAATGCATCCTGTTTATTAGTTTCTACAAAATAAATATTTTCCCAGCTCGTGTCTTTAATCTTTGTTTTTCTATGGAAAGAATTATCGATAGTGACCTGTAAAATATTTCTTTAAATATGGAAAACAAATAATGCGTCAAGATTTGTTCTTTCTCTCGTTCTTTCGTTAATTTGTTTTCTAGTGGGGTCATTTTCAAAGAAAATTATGGTATCTGAAGACTATTATTATTATTTTTTAAAATTTGCTAGTATATTATAAATTAAAATTTTTATTTTTTGGACAAGGCTTGATCTGACAATAATAAAATAACAATGAGAAGATAACAGCAGCTAACATACAATCAACAGAGATTATGCTTTGTCTGTGAGTAATATATAAAATCTTTTTTTTTTTGTGTGTGTATGTGTGTGTGTGAATAATTAACATATGATCTACCGAATCAAATCTAATTGGATTGGAACTTTGTTTACTTCTGCCAAACATGCACTTTAGTTACATTCATTTTAGTTACTCTTAATTTTTAATGCTATTGAGATTATTTTACTTAACTCCTCTAATTTTACTAAATCATATACATACATACTGCCCCTTGGCATCTGAAACTATTAAGCCTAGAAACTTGAGATTATCATATACTTTCTCTGTTCCAATCAAATAACTCACCTTTTGCTTTTTTTGTTTATTAACTTAATTAAGGTTTGATTGACGATTTACTTTAATTTTTTTATTTTTACAAAGTTATAAAAGTTATACTGTAATTCATAGTATTTTTGATGTAATTTTTAATAAATAAAATTTTATTTTTAAAAATATAATTAAAATATATTAAAATTTTATTTAATTTACTCACATATTACTTTTTAAAAATAAAAAATAAACTTTTTAGTCGAACTTTCAATTTGGATCCAAACTCCTGAGAATATTTTGTAACCCTATAAATTGACATTTACCTAAAGCATATTCAAACTGGACAACGAAAGTACATAATCATCTACGTTGTCTTGTCGATTTTCATGTAATCGTGGTAAAAAATATCCCGTCTCATACGATGTCATGGGTGACGAAAAGATAATGATTTTATTGTTTCATAGTAGATGATTGCATGTGATTATCTTCAATTAAAAAAAAAAATGAAGAAATATTATAATCTCTGAGATAGACATCGATTTCGTTGGCTCCATTTTGGGACTCTTGGGCACCAAGAAATATAATATCACGTTACCCCTCGTTTAAATTTGTTCCACCTTAATAAACTAATGTTGTTCTAAAATTAATAAAATAATACTCCCTTTATTTTATATAAAGAGTTCACTATTGTATATTGTCTCTGTTCCAAAATAATTATCGTTTTATTAATTTGCAAACAAATTTAAAAAGCTTGCATAAAGACTGAGTTACTCTTATTTAAGTTCATTTATTGTAAATAAGTTGCCTGAGTATTTTTTTTTCTTTCCCTCTTAATAACCTTCTTTAATGAGAGTAATAAATAAGGGTAGTTTTGGTAGAATATAGACAAATGTTTCTTGAAATCATGTAACAACAATTATTTTGGAGCAAAAAAATTTATTAAAACGATAATTATTTTGGGACGGAAGTAGTAATTATTTTGACTATGCTCAAACATTTATGCAATTATGAGTAATTCTAATACTATTTACATATTATTTAATTATTAAAATTTTCAAACGTGGACTCTTTGGGTGAAACAAAAGAAGTAAAATGAGTGCTTGTTTGATACAATGTCAATGTACTTTGCATTACCATTACCGTAGAAGTATTTTTTTATTGAGATAATTGCAAAATAAACTCTATCATAATTTCGAGATTTTAATTTAAACATGTGTTTTTTTCCTCGACTATTTAAACCTCCACATATTTTTCTTTTTGTAATCAAAACCTCCGTTAACTTGGTGTTAGATCCACTAACGGTTTGCTGATTTGGCTACCGACATGGCCTCTACGTGGATAATGGTGGGCTGGTTGCAATCAATTGCCTATTTCCAGCCAAAATAATTTTAAAATAAACCTTAAACTATTTTATAATTTCAAAATAAGCCTTAAAATATAACGAAATCTTATAAAATCTGTTTCAAAATAAACTTTGTATATATATTTTTTTAATTTTCATAATAAACCCTGAAACATTATTTTTCCAAAAAAGTAAATACCTGTCAACATCCACTAGTATTGAACATTCATTGGTGGAAATGATATAAATTGGTATAAATGTGATACTTTGATGACTCAATTAAGGAATTAAATAATTTAATGATCAAATAAAAATATGTATTGCCTTTGTCACATATTGAGTGTTTTTTGTTTAAGAAAATTTTGGTCCAAAATAAGTGTTATTTTTATGAAGTTAGTAAATACATTACACATTTGTTATCTATTATATCTTATGTACATTTGAAATACTATAGTACCCACAACTAAAGTCATTCATGAATGAGATATGATATTATGAATTGAGATAAGTGCAAAATAAACCTTGTACTAATTTTTAGATTTTAATTTAAATCATGTGTTTCTTTTTTTTTGCAAATTAAACCTTTACCTAATTTTTGTTTTTTAATCTGAACCTTCCGTCAAGTGGCTGTTAAGCCAACTAACGGAAGGCTGAGTTGGCATATGACGTGGATCCTACGTGGTTTAGGCGGGGAAATAAGATCTAAACAATCCTCTCCCCCCAAAAGTATTTCAAAATAAACCCTGTACTATTTTTAAATTTAAAAAAAAACCTTGCATGTTGACGAATTTTCAAACCAAACTATTTTAAAAAGAACCTTGTACAATTAAATTTTTTTAAAAAATAAACCTTGGCTGAGATTGTTAGTATTTATATATCTTTTATCCACACAAAAAAATTAAACTTCTCACAATCCATTCAATTCTAATTTTGTTGTCATTGGAATAATCACGAATAGAGCAGTTCATTGTCATTGTGGAAGGATGACTGTGATGCGGACATTCTGGACCGATCAAAATCCAGGAAGGAGGTTCTTAGGTTGCGAAAGATATGAGGTAAGTTATATTATATTTAAAGTTTTTGTTTGTGATTATTTGCGATTATTAATTTTTTAGAAAACTAATTAAGTTTTTGTTTGTTCTTGTGCAGTCAGAACATGGTAGTGAATTTTTCCTCTGGTATGATCATCCTCAGAGAACCGTTGAAACAGTTGAAAGTAACAATAACAATTGTCTTTTGATCAGTTTGGTGATATCATGCATGTTCAATCTGCTCTTCATCTTAATCATACTTGGTCATAACTAAGCTATTATAGTTTTAAATATTAATGAAATGAGGTTAATTTTATGGTGTTGTTAACATCTCCATGCTTGAATGAGATGCTTTTTATAATAACATAAAAACTTGAAAAAATAGTACTCCCTCCGTTTCAAAAAGATTGACGTTTTAGAGTTGTGCACACATATTAAAAAATTTTATAAATTGACAAATATACCCTTATTAAATATCTTTAATTTTTGTGCTAGGAGTAGTTAAACTAGGAGTAGTTGAAAAGATAAATTAGAAGGAGATAGTCATTGAGAGAAGATAAAGTATTTAATAAAGAGATAATCAATTATTGGAACTTGTGAGAAGACAAGGGTAAATTAGGCAAAACATGCATTGAAAACCTAAAACGACAATCTTTTTAAAACAAATTTTTAGAGCTAAAATGACAAATATTTTGAAACAGATGGAGTATAATTTCGAATTTATAATAACATTTGTCGTATCCCAATTTCATTGTCCTACAACTACAGGGGCAAGGTAGGGAAGTCAAAGCTTGCGAGGAATTGGCCACACTCACCCACCCCAGTATCCAGGAGGAAGGAGGGCACTTGGATCTATATGATTAACCCACCCGACAGAAAAAAGAAAAAGGAGACATCACATGGAAGGAATCCAATGGATTCAGAACCTTCTATTTCCTAGTTTCATTTCATTTAAAGCACGCTTAAATATATCTTAATATATCTTTAAGGGGTGGTTCAGTAGTAGAGCCGAGATTTTAAAAGGCACAAATTTCATCTATTCTCACACCTCCTTAGAACATAAAAAAAAATAATAATAATAAATAAATAAAAAAGTAACCAATTTAGTAAACATTGTAATACTAGTTAGTTGTACTGTATAATACAACAAAACCAAATATAAATTGGTTAGTTGGATTCATAACCTTCTATTTCCTCGTTTTGGAAAGAAAGCTAAAGAGTAACTTTTGTTCTTTGTCTAAACTATCATTCAAAAGTATTCGACCTTTTTGTACCCCCAAAAAAAAATAAAAAAATGCTAACGTTAGTTGCAAAACTAGCTGTTAAAAAATATTTAACCTTTTTCTTGTTTTTGTCCGAAGTGGAATTTATTGAGGTGGCTCTTTCACAGTCAATTACTTGCCTGTTGGATATTCAAAATTTGGTCTAAGTTTCGTAGTATATATTTGGCAGAATATGTAATAAGTTATTAATTACTTTAATCTCTCGAACTAATGTTTAATTAAATTATGATATTTTCGCAGATTTTGAGAACACGTGTTGGAAAAAAAAGTTATTTAATCAGTCTATTTCCAAAAAGAATTTAAAAATGAATGCTCCTTTCTAAATCCTCACATCTTTCGCAAAGTTAAGAAACACTTTCTCGCAATAAAATGAGTTTTTTTATTTTCAATATAATTTTTTGTAATTAAATTATTAAATTTATTTTTTCATCTACATATTTTAATGTATATTTTCAATACTATAAACGATTTTAAGAGCATTTAAAATAACATTAAAATTCTTAGCGATTTTAAGTGCATCAACACTTATATAAATGCCAATACTCAAAATTCTTAACGGATTCAAACTCCCGGAGGTTGAGCTATATGCATTTTTTTCACGCAGAATTTCATTTAGAAATGCACCATTAACATGCATTTGATAAACTTTAATACCCTTAGAGATTGAATATGCCAAGTCTAGCAACTGATGCAAATGTTTCATCATAGTCAAACCCTTCTTATCTATACCATTGTGCAACAAGTCTAGCTTTATTTCTACCACAACACCATTTTTCATCAATTTTGTTTCTAAACACCCATCTAATCCCAATTACAGTTTGATGTTTAGGCCTGGGAACAAGGTCACGTACTTTATTTCTTTCAAATTGTTGAAATTTAATTGAGTTAAACCAAAAAAATTAAAATAAAACTACAAAGGGAGTATCTTAAGGGCACTTGTTACCAAAAAATAGATATATTTTTTTATTTGGGATAAAATCCCTCTTTCATAATGCTCGTTAAATAAGACATAGCTTTGACACAATTAACGCTACAAATGTTACTTTCAGCATTCAATACTATTTATTCATCCATATGACAAAAAAAGAAAAAAAAAAGAAAAGAAAGATTGGTAGTGCCATAAATAATCAAACACTAGGTTGCTATGATGAAATGAAATTTTGCTAAAATAAAATTGTACGTTACATTGTTGCCATACAAATCACGTTTATTGGTATTTTTTTATTGAACACTTCATATACTAGTACCATTTTTGGTTTGGTTGTAATTAAGTTCGCATTTAATTTGACTTCATATGTTCATATAGATTTCCTTTTCAAATCACAATTTAATACTCTCTCCGTTTCACTAAAAAAATTTACCTTTGAAAAGTCTAATTATTAAAAATTTAGTAGTATCATTGAAATTGATCATAATTACAAAAATAGTTAAGAATAGATGATTACAATACAAGTGGAGGGTAAAGATGAAAAATTATAAAAATTATAAGCATAATTTTTTGAAAGTGGACTCTTTAATTAAAACATCCAAAATAGGGCTTCAAATCTTCTATCTCACTCTCTATCACACTCTTTGTTCCATTAAATCTCACCCCTACACGTTTTCTTGTAAAAATTGTAAGAAGAAGACAAGTTAAAATAACAAGGACACGTGTAAGGCTAGGATTAAGTGAGACACGGAGTGTGATAGAGAGTGTGATAAAAGATTTGAAGCCCCAAAATATTATATTGTACTTTTTGCCTGAAACGGAGGGAGTATCATATATGCTAAATGTCACATCCCAAACAACTAAATACTGCACCACACTTAAAACAAGATGACCATTTTGCCCTTACTAACTTAATTACTACTAAATTGTCATGGATTAATTAGTTTATTAATCATTACTAAATAATTTACTTTTACCTATTTTAATTTATACTGTACCTCACTTTGTAACTCTCAATCTCTCTTGATAACTATTTTACCCATCTTACTTTATAATGCACCTCACTTTGATTGCTATTGTTTGCTAGATTGTATGAGCAATTATTCTCATGTGTTCTTGTAGCCATTGGTTTGAAGATAACAATTTTGGTTTTGATTGCATAATTGTTGGCCGTTTTGAATTTATGTGTTTTATGAGTATTAGAATGAAAAATGATAAATCTACGAGAATGTGTCATAATGACGGATGGTTGTTTTTTTTGGAGGATATGTTAAAGCAGCTCTACATGTTTCTTGTCCAAGACCAAACGCATAGGATGTCCGACTCCTCTCTTTCTTTGTTTTTCTTTTATTTAATAGGATGGAAGGGCAATGAAGTAATTTTAGTTTAAAAGGGTGTAATATTTAGTATCACTCTTTAATATATACATATATATATATATATTTATTATATTTTAGGTGATTAATTTGTTATCTGTTTCAAAAAAAAAGTTTTATTTTTCTATTGAAAAATCAACATAAGAGAATATCAAACCACTGTTCAACATACATTTATTATGTTTTGCAAAATAATAAAATTTTAAAAATTTACTTTTTTGACCCTTATACTTTTTGAAAAAATAATTTGACGCACGTACTTTTAAATTTTCCAATGTGACTTGAGTACATATGATTGCCCTAGTTGAACAAACACTGTTAAAAATTAAACAATTGTCAACAATTGAAGTTCAATTTAAAGCGAAACTAAGAGTACGTTGGTCACATTTAATGTTGATAGGAAGATTGTCTAATCAATATCTTTTAAATATTATGGTGGCAAAAAAAAAAAAAATCATGAAAATTTTATCATTAATACAATGTTAAAATAATATTAATATGAATTAAAAAATCCATAGACACAAATAAATATTTAGTCATAGTTTAAATAAATTAATTAGAGAAAATCAAATATAACTATTTCTTTTAGACTAACGAAAGAAGCACCTTTAGATGTATCTATATATAAGAAAATAAATCTCAATGGAATTCACGGCACCCACTGATACTCGGTGGGCTCGCCCTAGAATTGCTCAGGTTTGAACATAGCTGAACAAAATTTATAAAAATTAACTATTATTTTCATACTCGATAGAGAAAGTCCAAATTAATTATAAAAAATAATAATGTTACCAAACATATTAAATTATTATTTTAAAGAGACATTTATTTGATTCCAAGTGGCAAGAGGGAGACTGCAAGTCGTTTAGGACCATTCCGAAAACTTGGGTATGAGTGGTCGAGACGATCAAGAGCTGTCTTTTTTTTTTTTAAATTTAAAAAGGAATTCCCCATTTTTAAAAAATATACTACATGTCAAATGCATGGGTTGGGTTCATAATATTTTTGTGGTGGAGCTTGCACAAAAATATTCATGAACATGTATTTTCTGCTTGCTTAAATTTTGTTATATTGTCATGCACAAACTCGTAACCTCACTTAAATTTTTAAGAGTAAAACTTTTTACACAACTAGACAAAACTTGCATGAATCAAACTTATGACTTGTAAGTTGTATTTTACCACAAACCTAAACTCAATTATTGGACTTGAAACTATCGGGCAAGAAACAAGAATATCAAATTTTCTTGTTTAACAAGGAACGTTTTAATTTTTAAACTAGTAGATAATAGGGCATGAACCGATGACAAGATATAGAGAGTACTTTCTTTTGTGTTTGGCTAAGATAGACCTTTAGGGTACTTTATAAAAATTTTTATTTAGGATAAATTACACATAATCCCCCTCAACTATGGGTCAGATTTAATTTGTCTCCCTCAACTATTAATTGAAACAGTGTGTCACCCTCAACTATAATATTTTTTAAAATTACACCTTCTATTTAGACACCGCGGTTTGAATTTAGAAAATTTGTACACCAAAGACTTACGTTACCATCTGTACGTATGATTATTATCATAATATTCAAAATAAAGATAAGAAATTATTTTAATGACTATCTTTAGGTACAAAGAGGGTCTTAGAACAATAAGGGTAATATAGTCAATTGAAACACCAAAAAGGCACTATGGTTAAAAAGAATGCCTAAAGATGGTCATATGAGTCTTACGTGGGCATTTTACGTCAACTTAAATGGTAGTGCCTAAACAAAAGCTACGATTAAAGAAAATACTATAGTTGAGGGGGGTATATTGCTTCAATTGGTAGTTAAACGGGGCAATTCAAACCTATCCTATAGTTGAGGGGAGTTATTTGTAATTTACCCTTTTATTTATAGTAAGTTTTGTTTTAAAAACCAACCCTATACAAAATTTAATGTCACTAAAATAGTTTTAGAGACAAAATATACTATAAATATGTTTTTATTTTTTGATATCTTAAATCTACCTTAAATCCCCAAAGACCCACCAAGGAGATTCGATCATGGGACCAACTGCAGGGCGAAGCTCTTGCTGAAAAGTGAACATGTTAGTTTTTATCTTTTCATTTTAAGCTATATATGTCTCTTGCTGAAACCTTGGTTCCTTAAATGGAAATAAAAATAGAATAATGCTATGAATACCTAAAGAGTACTAAATTTTTTGCACCAAATGATGCATCAGCTGATGTGGCAGCTGATGTGGTACAAAAAAATAAAATTAAAAATCATAATTAATGCATCACATCAGCTGCCACATCATTTAGTACAAAAAATTTGGTACTCTTTAGATACTCATATCATTACTCATAAAAATATACTGTCAAAAGTAGGGGTATTATTATTATTAATACTCTTTGGTAAACAACTGTCCAAAACTATAGCTGTCCGTTCAAGAAAGCAAAATTGAATTTTGATTAGGTGGAAACGTATCAAAGAAATTTGCCTTCCACCCCCAAAAATCCCAAATCCAATCAAATCCCCCATTATCTCATATCTATGCAGCCTCAAATTGGAAAATTGTATAATTACAAAATTTATCAACTATATATTATACATTAATGCACAATTGAAATTATTTCTCCTGTTAAATTTTATACATTGAATGTTAGTCTCTCAAGTTTAAATGTTCACGCTTAAGTCGGCTCGAACAAATTAATTCATTACTCTCTCCATTTCATACAAAAAAAAAAAAAAATTTACAATTCTATTTGACATATTTTAAGAATTCATTTTCAAAAATTATATTTATAATTTTCATAAATATGTTAACTTTATCTTTTACATATATATATATATATATATAATTTTTTATTTTTTAGTATAACAGACTGATTACCAAATAAAAAGAAAATTTGGTTTCTGATCCATAAAAGACTAACTATTACTTAGTAGTTTCCTCACGTCAACTCCTATAACCACATGTTACTCTGTTCCAGTTACCAATTTTGACTACCTCTCTCTCTCCCTCTCCCTCTCCCTCTCCCTCTCTCTCTCTATTTCTCTATTTATTGTCAATTTGAGTTGTATTTTGCTTGTGTACTTCGGCTTTGTTCATACTGGGGCACCGAAAGAATACTTATCTTTGACTGCAGAGTCTTCCTCCCTGTACCTGATTCCCCAGGTCAGCTGTGTAACTAATTATTAATGGTTTTTTTTTTTTCTCCTTTTCTGCATTGTACAATCTTTTAGATTTGGTAATTTGGATACTTAATTTCAGTACCCATCAGATAAAGATTCAATCTTTTCCTTTTTTTTTTTTTTTTTTTCTGACAAGTTATAGTCTATGAACGTGCTTCAGTACCGAGCATCTTTCCAACTCTTTACCGTTTTCAGTCTTGTTTTCAAAGATTTTGTTTCCTGTAATCAATTAATCATCATTTCTTTCCCCCTGCAAAAAAAAAAAAAAAGAAAAAAAATTACGGAGTTTTGGCTTTGGATTCCCCATATCAAGAACAAATTAAACACCTCATTGTGCAGACAGCTCTGAACCCATCAATGGTATGTAGAAAGTAGTGAAACTTTTAGCCTATACGTATTGTCATCTTCTCGTCTCTCTTTTTTATCCTTTTTCATGATATCCTTAGTTGAAGAGATTTTGCTTTTCCTTTATTCAATTTCTAATATCCCCTTTTGAGCGTGTACATTTTTTTTTTTTTAAATTTTTTTATTTTAAATGATACTTTTCTTTTTCTTTCCAAGAATGTTCTTATAGGCAACTGTTGTCTCACCCAGCCTTCAGTTCTTGATCTTCTTTTTACCTTGTCACTTGCATGACACTTTATTTAATCCATTTCTTGTTCTGTGCGTTTGATTGAGTCAGGTTGGCCGAATGCTCGGGTCTGAGTAGATGTAAATTAGCTGAAACTTGGTTGATCATATTCGTTTGTGTGTGTGTTTTAATAGTTTTCCTGTTTTGTGTTGATGAAATTTGTTTAGTTTTCAAAGATTTATATATCAATTCTGAGAATTTTCAGCTTGTTTAATTCAATTTTTTTGTTTATTTTTCTTCCAGAGAGCTAGATATGCAAATTGTTGGAGGTAGAATATAGAAGAATTGTGAATCAAGCATGGCTTCTGATTCTTGGATTACCTCCCTTTCCTGCTCAAGCTCAGGATTAGTGTCCTCACAAGACACCTCTGTTCCAGCTCCACTTCAATGGCTAAGATTCATCTTTCTCTCTCCCTGTCCTCAAAGAGCTCTTTTATCTTCAATTGATATCCTATTCTTGCTTGCCTGCCTTTTGATTGCAATTCTAAAGCTCTATTCTAGATTCTCCTCTGCTCGCAATTCGGGTTCGGGAACTAATGAGCCTTTGATAAATAAAACTAGAGATGTAGTTAGAACCACTTTTTGGTTCAAGTTATCTTTGATTGTGTCGGTAATTTTAGCTCTTGGCTCTACAATTTTATGCATTTTGACCTTTTGTAACAACACCGTGTTGCCATGGAAGCTCTTGGACGGGTTCTTTTGGTTGATTCAAACGATTACTCATGTTGTAATCATCATCTTAATCGTCCACGAAAGGAAATTTCTAGCTGTTAATCATCCGTTGTCTCTTCGTGTATTTTGGGTTGCGAATTTTATTGCCATTACTCTGTTTGCTTCTTCAGGAATTATCCGTTTAGTTTCAATTGATAAAAATGACCCTCTTTTAAAACTAGATGACATAGTCTCGGTAGTATCTCTTCCATTGTCGATTCTCCTTTTGGTTGTGTCTATAAATGGTTCGACTGGAATTGGGGCAATGAAAGATACCGAATCAGAAGTTGAAGTAGAAGCTGAATTGAAAGAATCCTTAGTGAACAAGTCCAGTGTGAGTGGATATGCTTCGGCTTCTATTATATCGAAAGTTTTTTGGATATGGCTGAATCCATTACTACGGAAAGGTTACACTTCCCCTCTCAAAATTGACGAAATACCTACTCTTTCACCGGAGCACAGAGCCGAGAAAATGTCAGAGCTCTTCGAACTGAATTGGCCTAAACCTGAGGAAAAGTCAAAACACCCTGTTCGAACCACATTGCTCCGTTGCTTCTGGAAGCATATCGCTTTCACTGCTTTCCTCGCAGTTGTGAGACTTGGTGTTATGTATGTGGGGCCTGTACTAATCCAAAGATTCGTTGATTTCACTTCTGGTAAAAGTAGCTCTCCCTACGAAGGATATTACCTAGTTCTCATTCTCCTTGTTGCTAAATTCTTTGAAGTTTTAACCTCCCACCAGTTTAATTTTCATTCTCAAAAGCTCGGAATGCTTATTCGGTCAACTCTTTTGACTTCGTTATACAAGAAGGGATTAAGGCTCTCGTGTTCGGCGAGACAATCACATGGTGTTGGACAAATTGTAAACTACATGGCCGTTGATGCTCAACAGTTATCTGATATGATGCTTCAGTTACATGCCATATGGCTTATGCCGCTTCAGCTGACATTAGCATTGAGCATTCTTTATGCCTACCTCGGGCCCCCAACTTTCGTAACACTAATTGGACTTGTCGCGGTTATGTTGTTTGTAATTTTTGGAACTAAAAGAAATAATCGATTCCAATTCAATATAATGACTCAGCGTGATTCGAGAATGAAGGCGACTAACGAGATGCTTAACTACATGCGTGTGATCAAGTTCCAGGCATGGGAAGAACACTTCAACAAGAGAATTATGTCTTTCCGGGAATCAGAATACAACTGGCTTTGCAAGTTCATGATCTCGATTGGTGCCAATGTTATTGTGTTATGGAGCACTCCGTTATTTATATCTACACTGACGTTTGGAACTGCACTTTTGTTGGGAATCCCACTTGATGCTGGGACAGTATTTACTGCTACCTCACTGTTCAAGAATTTGCAGGAACCAATCAGAACGTTTCCTCAATCAATGATCTCGCTTTCGCAAGCAATGATCTCATTGGGGAGGTTGGACAAGTATATGATCAGTAAGGAATTGGTGGAAGACTCGGTGGAAAGAAGGGAAGGTTGTGGGGACACGATTGCTGTTGAGATAAAAGACGGCTTTTTTAGTTGGGATGATGAAGCTAGCGAAGGTGTCGTAAAAAAATTGAATTTTGAGATTAAGAAGGGGGAGCTGGCTGCTATTGTTGGAACGGTAGGGTCTGGGAAATCTTCTCTTCTAGCATCAGTTCTTGGTGAAATGCACAAAATTTCCGGAAAGGTAGGATTCTTTCACCGGAGTGCTTTGTGTTAATTAAGTTTTTTTCTTTTTTCTTCTAATCACCAAAAATTCTTTAAAATTTTATTCAGGTGAGGGTCTGTGGGACCACGGCTTATGTGGCACAAACGTCGTGGATTCAAGGTGGGACCATTCGAGATAACATTCTGTTTGGATTGCCTATGAAAGAAGAGAGATACAGGGAAGTTATTAGGACTTGCTGCTTGGTGAAAGACTTGGAAATGATGGAATTTGGAGATCAGACTGAAATTGGAGAGCGCGGCCTTAACCTCAGTGGTGGCCAGAAGCAGAGGATCCAACTTGCCAGAGCTGTTTATCAAGATTGTGATGTATATCTTCTCGATGATGTCTTCAGTGCCGTTGATGCCCACACTGGCTCCGATATATTCAAGGTGATATGATCTTCAGTGCAATCATTGCAATAATCTTGTTTCCGTGTAATTCTAAACATCATTTGTTAGATGAACAAAGTAAGGGCGAGCTTTGGGAAATAGAAAGGTTGCTCCATTGTGACCTCTTTTAACTATGGAAACAATCTCTCTCTCTCTCTCCTTCTCTCTCTCTCTGACTGAGCTGGACTAGTGTATCTTAAAATTTGACTTGTAATATATGTCTGCAGGAATGTGTAAAGGGAGCCCTTAAAGATAAGACCATACTACTCGTAACGCACCAAGTTGACTTCCTGCATAATGTTGATCGAATCTTAGTAAGTATGGACTTTGTTTTTCAAGAATCTTCATTGCTCAAACTTTTGGTTTGAATTATTAATTCAAACTTTTTACTGGTATTTATCAATTTTGTTCAACTCTTAACTCTCCCAGGTCATGCGAGATGGGATGGTTGTGCAATCAGGAAAGTATAATGAGTTACTTGAATCCGGCACGGACTTCGAATCGCTGGTAGCTGCCCATGAAACCTCTATGCAATTAGTAGAAACAGAAACCACAGAGCCAGGTGAAAAATCCGCACAACACCCAAAATCTCCTCGAGAGGAAAATGGTGAAGAGAATTCTTTAAAACGACATGAATCTGAAGTGGGAACTTCCAAGCTGACCCAAGAAGAGGAGAGAGAAATTGGGAAAATTGGTGCACATGTCTACAAAGTATATGCAACTGAGGCTTTTGGATGGTGGGGCGTGGTGGCCGTGATTTTATTATCACTCCTTTGGCAAGGCTCTCAAATGTCAAGTGATTATTGGTTGTCATATGAAACTGCCGCAGAGCGTGCCGCATCATTCAACCCTTCTCTGTTTATTGGGGTCTATGCCATTATTGCAGCAGTTTCCTTTTTTCTGATATTGATAAGAATACTTTTCACTTCGATCATGGGGCTCAAGACTGCCCAAATTTTCTTCAAGCAAATTCTTCACAGCATTTTGCATGCTCCTATGTCGTTCTTCGATACTACACCTTCCGGAAGAATCCTTAGTCGGGTAATTTTTTATTTTTATTTTTCTTACCAATTTGGATATTTTTTTTATCTCCTTGTAGTCATTTTTGTAAAATGGCATTATACAAACATATCTTATTAATTATCCGTCAATTGTGTAGGCATCAAGTGATCAGACCAACATTGATGTCTTCATCCCGTTTATTATGAGCATTACGGTTGCCATGTATATGACATTGCTCAGCATCATTATCATCACATGTCAATATGCTTGGCCGACGATTTTCCTTTTGATTCCACTTGGTTGGCTGAATTTCTGGTATCGGGTATGGCACTATTTATAATTTTTAACATTTCTCTCTAAGCTAGGCCTGAGAAACATGAAACTAAAACCCCAAAAACAGTTCCGAAATCGGCTAAATAGAAATTGAAAGACCGTCCTGTCGGTAACGGATTGGTAACGGGGTTTAAACTTTAAATAATCGGTCACCAGTTTCAATTTTAGTTTATATGCCTTCAAAAACCAAACCGGGACCGAAACCAGTCAAAACTTTGTACTTTCGATTATTATTATTATTATTATACATAGATAAATACATACACGCGTCATAGAAGCTTTTGTTAGGATTTAAGACTCTTACCCCACTCCAGTCATTGCTTTTCTTTCTGATATATATATATATATATATATATATATATATGTATATATATATATATATATATATATATATATATATATATAGGGGGAGTATTCAATGGTTACTACATCTCACTAACATTGATGGTTACCATTGTTATTATTCATTAGATCGAAAATTAATGGTTAAAATTTAAGGATTAGTTGAAAAATGCAATTAATGCAAATGGGTGAGTCATTTAATGCAATTAATATTAATCATTGATTTTTGATCCAATGATTGATATAATAGTAACCATTGATGGTTAGTGAGATGAAGTAACCATTGAATACTCTCCCATATATATATATATATATATATATATTTGTTTAATTAAGTGAACTTAATGAATTAGAGTCTATAGAAATACACATCATCACTTTGAGTTTGCTTATTTGTTGCTTAACTTAATGAACTTGTTTTACTTACTTACAAATATAGAGTAATAAATAGTAAATTAAAACCGGTATTGCAACCGAAATTGGACCGTTATAAAACCGAAACCAAAGAAACCGAAGCTGCCGTTTTGATTTTTGATTTTAGAGAAACCGGTCATAACGATTTGGTAGTGGTTTTAGCTCAAAACCGGCACCGCGCATACCCCTATTTCTCTCTATTTCTTATTCCATTAGTCTGGCCAGGTGTGGTCTTCCCCTCACCCCCCACCCCTACCCAAACCCAAAAGAAAAGGATTAAAGTCAATAGTACGAAAAGAGCTTTTTAAATGTTCTGTTTCTTTTGGATTTCAGGGATACTATCTTGCAACTTCTCGTGAATTGACTCGACTTGATTCAATCACAAAAGCGCCCGTCATTCATCACTTTTCTGAGAGCATCTCTGGAGTTATGACAATACGGTGTTTCAGGAAGCAGCAAATGTTTTTTCAGGAAAATGTGAGCCGTGTTAATGGAAATTTACGCATGGATTTCCATAACAATGCATCCAATGAATGGTTGGGCTTTCGACTTGAACTGCTCGGAAGCATTGTTCTCTGCGTGTCCACAATGTTCATGATCATCTTACCGAGCAGTATTATTAAACCAGGTACACATCTACTGCTTTCGTGATCCGTTTTATTGTAAAGCACATCGTTGATCATGTCTTCATGTTTATGCTATCAAATTCTAAACTGATTGATATAATTTTTCAACAGAAAATGTTGGCTTATCCCTCTCATACGGCTTGTCCCTTAATTCGGTGCTGTTTTGGGCCATATATATGAGCTGCTTTGTGGAAAACAGAATGGTTTCAGTTGAGAGGATAAAACAGTTCACCAACATACCTTCGGAAGCAGAATGGAGGAAGAAAGATTGCCTTCCTTCTCCGGATTGGCCTACTCATGGCAATGTGGAAATTAAAGACTTGAAGGTAACTTAGAACTCCGTGCAGAACTGTTAGCCTTGATCAGATTTAGCAATTTAGTTCACGCTCTGATGGAGGGAATGAAGGGGGAGGGGGGGGGGGAAATGGGAATCATTTGGGAACCCCATTCCTCCACTAGTGAGATTCCCACAAAGAATGGGGCATCTCGTTCCCTCTCCATAGGGTGGGAATGACAACCCCCCATTCTTTTTTACCTCTTTTCGAGTGTAACAGTTGTTCTTTTCTTGCTTTTTCCTTGATTAACAATTTTTGATGCATACCTTGGTAACAATCAGCTTCTCATTCAAATGCTTAAGTGGATAAAATATACGGGATCTCAATGCACATCTCAATTGGTCTTAGTAGTGGTTCAAAGAGCTAAAATCCTCTAAATGGAGCTAAACTATTGTGCCCTTCACAAAATGTTTTTGTTGGCAGGTTCGATATCGTCCAAACACACCTCTAGTTCTTAAGGGACTTACCTTCAGCATTCAAGGAGGGGAGAAGATTGGGGTAGTTGGTCGAACAGGGGGTGGAAAATCAACTTTAATCCAGGTTCTCTTCAGGTTGGTGGAGCCCTCAGGAGGAAAGATAATCATTGATGGCATTGATATAACCACGCTTGGTCTTCATGATCTCCGGTCTCGCTTCGGGATCATTCCTCAAGAACCCATCCTTTTCGAAGGAACGGTGAGAAGCAACATTGACCCCATTGGGCAGCATTCTGATGAAGAGATATGGAAGGTAATGTCCTTTTTCACTTTCTTGGTGCCAACGACTTCAGATATTATAATTTTTGTTTGTCCCCCGATTTAAATTTTGATTTTGTGTTTGTAGAGCCTCGAACGCTGCCAACTTAGTGACGTGGTTTCTGCAAAACCCGGAAAGCTTGATTCTGCAGGTATGGACTACAGTTTTCTAATGCTTTTGAAGACCTTCTATTCTATTAACTCAGTCGGGAGGGAAAAGAGGGAAAAAGATTATTAAAGTTCTTTTTACTTACATTTTGCTTGTGTTTTCAGTTGTTGATAATGGAGACAACTGGAGTGTGGGACAGAGGCAACTGCTTTGCTTGGGAAGAGTAATGCTGAAGCGAAGCAGGCTCTTGTTTATGGATGAGGCAACTGCTTCTGTTGATTCACAGACTGATGCAGTAATTCAGAGAATCATTCGTGAGGACTTTGCAGCCTGTACAATTATAAGCATTGCTCACAGAATACCAACAGTCATGGACTGCGATAAGGTTCTGGTAATGGATGCTGGTATGTGCTTGTTTCACTATGTTTTTCCTTAAATTCGGTATTAGGGCTTTTTAATAAATGAGCCCACCTCGGCTCAAGTAAGATCGATACTCATAAATATATACAACTTTGGTATCTTTTGTTTATTTTTTTATCAAGTCTGGTGTAGCGTTTTCAAATGCAGTGTTTTCAAAATGCAGTGTTTTAAAAACGTTAGCGTTTTGAAAACGCAGATTATTTAAAACGCAGTTTTATTCTTTATAAATGCGTTTGTGATATTATGTCAAAACGCAGTTTTTTTTTTCAACTGTGTTTTGGGAAAAAGTTAGGAATTCCGGCGTTTTAAAATGCAGCTTTTTCTACCGCAGTATTGAAACGCTAAGTTAATGAATAAGCTGCGATTTAACTATGCGTTTTGGCCAAAACGCACGAACAAACGGGCTCTTAGTGAAATAGGCAAGCTCGAATTGGTTCTTCGGCTTGGGCTTGATTGAAATAAAGGAGCTGGGCTCGAACACTTAAGAGCTCTGAGCCCGGCAGAGCTTGTTGACAAACAACATATTGTGAACTGCAAATATATCTCAGGAAGGATGAAGTTCTACTATTTCTTGAGTTTATAATTGTTGATATCCCTTTCTTTATCTTCAACAGGACGGGCAAAAGAATATGATACACCATCTAACCTGATCGAGAGGCCTTCACTCTTTGGGGCATTAGTTCAGGAGTATGCCAACCGGTCAGCTGGTTTATAAGACAATCATTGGTCCCACATTACTTGCTGTGAGTCGTGGCATTGGTTGCTAGTTTTGATAAATCTTTGTTGGTGACCAAGCAGATTGCTGTCGGGGAATTCGAGTCACATTGACCATCGCCATAGCATATACATTTTTCAAAGTAGCATTTGGTTACAGTAATCAACTGCGTCTGTTGTAATACAGTTAGTTGGTTGATAGTAAACAAGTAACAACAGCACTAATATTTTGTTTGTAAAATTGACGTAACTGAAATACATGCAATGTTCGTTCATATATATCAAGTATGGTGATTTTTGGTAATTATTTTTCCAGAATCAATAATTTTAGTTTTCATTTTGTTATGGTAGGAGCTCATATATATGATTGTCCGTTGCTCTTTTAGATGCAAAATCTGTGATTTTCTTTTCATGCCATCATTGCAGACAGCACAAACTGCATTTCCAGATCATGGGCTCTCCTCCCCTTAACCCAAGCCATATCCATTAAAAGTTCCCCCCCCCCCCCAACCTCTCTTTTGACACAAATTCTGGACCCCAATCTTGTAAAACCCAACAATTTTCAGCCCTAAACATAGGGATTTCCTCTACAACCATACATTTTACCAGTGTTCAAATCTTTGGCGTGTGCAACTTCTACCAAAACTTGCTTGAAAGATGTCTAGGTTAATTTTAGGGTTTTCTAAGGACTTCTATAAGAGTCCAGTTGTGAAACTTTTAATAATTACTTCCTCCGTTCTAACCAAAGAGTCCATTTTTAATTTTTTTAATCAACTTAATTAAAGTTTGACCGACGATTTACATAAATATATTTATTTTTACAGAAAAAATACTAGACAAGTAGGAAATATATATTTTACCATCAGTTTTTATTTTTATTTTTTACCGTCAATGAGTTACAGTATCGAGCACGTTTAGAACGATGACTCTCTATCTTTTAAATTTTTTGCCACATACGAAAGAAGTCTTCTTGTTTAAGTATGTCTCATAGGAAAAACTCTATGATACTATTGGAGAAGCTCTAAAAGATGTAATTTATAATATTTTTAATGTAGTTTTTAGTGAATGCGATTTTATTTCCCAAAACAAAATTAAAGTATGTTAAACTTTGATTTGATTTAGTCACATGTTAACTTTTAAAAATGAAAAGTGGATTCTTTGGTTGGAGCGGAGGGAGGAATAATTAAGAGATATATTAGTACTTTTTAAGTTGGTTTGAACATACCCAAAATGTTCGTATAACATGTTGAGAATAAATCTTTTTAAAAAAATAGAAAAATTAGTTTTTAAATAAAAAATTTCAAAAGAAAATAGTTAGCTTTTTGATCAGAATGGGTCCAGTACTTATATAAGAAAACCCAAGACCATGGCCCCCTAAGCCAGGTAGGATTCAACATACAACATATATAGCCCAATAGAAAGCCCAGCCCACCACCATTAAGGATGCTGGGGCTCCTGTGAAACCGTCTTACGAATCTAAGTAAGACAGAGCCTCCTCGGGTGACCCCGTCTTACATAAAATACCCATAAAACAAATTTTTCTAAGTTTTTACCTTTTAAAATTACAGATTTTTATAGGTATAAATATAAATTTAGATGTCGATCTAAATTTATCTGGTTTTTGAAACTAGCAAGTTCCCTTCAAACCTATCCTCTTTCTTTTCAACAAACAAAATTTTGTTTTTGAAACTCATAATTCTCTGATTTCCTTTTTCAGTCAATCTTCAAAAACAAAATTTTGTTTTTGAAACTCAGTAATTCTCTGACAATGGAATCTAATGAATGAAAGCATTTTTCCACTTTCTCAAACGTATGCATACTTAGGCTCCTTGAAAGTGTCTTTTATGGTTGCCATGCATTTGAAAACTACCATTTCTTGTTATTCTCACAATTTTGGTGTATGCTCCTTTATGTCCATTGAGAGTTTGAGACTCCTTATGTTTGCATTTTGCACTCTGCTGTTAAGAATAAAGATACTAAAATTATCTCCTCTCAATCTCCTCCTATCATCAAGGCAAATCACAATTGATTGATTTGCTTAAATCTCTCAATTTAATATATT
This sequence comes from Platycodon grandiflorus, assembly GCA_016624345.1. Taxonomy (NCBI): domain Eukaryota; kingdom Viridiplantae; phylum Streptophyta; class Magnoliopsida; order Asterales; family Campanulaceae; genus Platycodon; species Platycodon grandiflorus. The sequence goes on along the minus strand of CM028366.1, from coordinate 3,082,507 downwards.
TGTGAATATCTATTATTGTAAAGTATATCTTAGGATTTGTTTGTTACGTTTATTGTACTATAAATACCTCTTGTGATTAATGGAAAATTATCAATTTGCATAATTCTCTATATGGTATAAGAGCCTCTCGGTCCACCTCTCCACCCTCTCAATTTTTTCCGGCCACTCCATACCATGTCTGCCACCAACTCCACCACCCTAGCTAATCCGGCCGACCCAAACAACCCTATCATTCTCGTCAACCTCTCTCAATGCAAAACCCTAACACCTTTAACCTACCTTACTTGGGCATCCCAAATAACCTCCATTCTTTTCGGACTTGATCTCCTCAAGTTCGTCGATGGCACCCACCCCGAACCCCCTGCCAAAGTCACCGAAAACAACAAACAAGTTGATAATCCTACCCACAATACTTGGAACCGCCAAGACCGTCTAATCCTTGGCTCTCTCATAGGTACCCTAGATTCAACCGTTGCACCCCTTGTAACCCAAGCCAAAACCTCTCATGAGGCTTGGACCATCTTGAAAACCACCTATGCAAACCCCTCACGCGGCCATATCCTACAAGTTAAAGACACACTTGCCTCCATCACTAAAAATACCCAACCCATCTCAACCTATATGCATGCAATAAAATCATGCACTGACAAACTGGCCATCCTAGGAAAACCCATGGACTCTGAGGATATTATTGCCACCATCCTCAAGGGTCTTGATTATGAGTCCTACAAGCCGGTCATTGATACTATTAGAGCCCGTGACACACCCATTACCTTCGAAGCCCTACATGAAAAACTAATCCACCACGAACTAACCTTAAAACAACAAATACCAACCACAATCTTCCCAGCTTCCGCCAATCCTGCTCAAATTCGAACCAACAACCACCGTTCCTACTCCCGTGTTAGCCATGATGTGACCACATCTCCACTCACACCAACAAACCCCACCAATCAAAACCCTAACCCCTTCAAAGGCAAATGTCAATATTGCCGTAATGTGGGTCATGTAATTTCCCAGTGCAGGCAATTTAAGCGTGACTACCCTGCCGTCACCTTTCCTCCACCACCTACCTCCTCCCGTCCAAACCGTAACCCGACTCCACAGGCCAACACAGCCACTGGGCCCATTCTTACACCCCCACCCTCCTGGCTCGTTGACAGTGGAGCCACCCACCATCTCACAAATGATCTCTCCACCTTAGCCCTTTTCAATCCCTATGATGGTAGTGACTATGTAATCATTGGTGATGGCTCATCCCTTCCCATTGCCAATATAGGTTCTTTTACACTTTCTTCTTCCTCTTCACCTATTTTTTTCAATAATGTTTTACATGTACCTCTCATCTCTCGAAATATTCTTTCTGTTTCACAATTCTGTAAGGACAATAATGCTCATATTATCTTCTCACACTCTTCTTTTGTTATCAAGGAATCAACAACAAACCGTCCTCTTCTCCATGGACGCCTTGAGCATGGTGTCTACTTGTGACATCCCTCTTCAGTCCAAGCTCTTTCTTGCAGTCACTCCTCAACAAATTTCTGGCATCATAGACTAGGCCACCCCTCCTCCCCATTCTCTCGTTATTGAATAAACAATTTTCATTGCAAATGTCTTCTAGTTTTTCTTCTTGCAACTCTTGCAATATTAATAAAAGCCACAAGTTACCTTTTTCTGTTTCCTCTCTCAACACTACTGCTCCTCTTGAACTAATTTGTTGATCACTTTACACCTTCTCTACCTTCACTCGTTTTAAAGCTCTTGTCGAAAAATTCTTTAAACTTCCCATCATACAAGTATATTCTGACAATGGAGGTGAGTACCTTAAACTCACACCCACCCTCCTCAACAACGGAATTACTCACCTCACAACTCCCCCACATACTCCTGAACACAATGGGTATGCTGAACGTCGTCACCGTCACATTGTGGAAACTGGGCTCACTCTCCTTACCCATGCCCAACTTCCCCTCACTTACTGGCCCTATGCCTTCACCACCGCCACCTACTTCATCAATAGAATGCCTACACCTTCCCTTAATAATGCCTCTCCTTACCTTCGCCTCTTTAAAACCCCAACAAACTACAACAAACTACGTAGCTTTGGTTGCCTCTGCTACCCATGCCTTCGCCCCTACGCCCCTCACAAACTTGCTCCTCGCTCCATTCCGTGCATATTTGTTGGATACTCTCCAACTCAGAGTGCCTATTACTGCCTCGATCCAACCACAAACCGTGTGTACACATCTCATCATGTCAAGTTTGTAGAATCTGAATTCCCTTATCCCTCTCTTACAAAGACCCCCTCTACACCCCTACAATTCACTCCATCCCAATGGTGTCCCATCTCGTTCCCAATCATAACACCCACGGCACCCACACCGGACCCCCCTCCAATACAAACCACCCCTACCTCTTCCTCCATACAACCAGACCCCCCTACTACCATACTATCTCCTAACAACTCACCTCCTCAACCTGACCACACCTCTAGACCACAACATACCACTCCCACGGTTCCTAATGTGACTACATCTGCTGTCACACCAGAACCATCAACCACTACTTCACCCTCTGTTGTTACCACACCTACCCCTTCATCGAGCACTACATCAACACCACCACCTGCCAGGACCATAATCACTCGTCTCTCCAACAACATTGTCAAACCTAATCTTAAATATGCTCATCTATCCTCACTTCCCTCTCCAACTTGTCTGCCATCAACCACCAAACAAGCTCTTTCAATTCCTCACTGGCGAGATGCCATGCTTGAAGAATATCAAGCTCTCACCCGTAACCAAACATGGTCCCTTGTTCCCCCAGTTGATGCTCATAACATTGTTGGGTGCAAATGGGTATTTAGGATCAAATACAATCCGGATAACACCATTCACAAATACAAAGCTCGCCTTGTTGCAAAAGGGTTCCATCAACGCCCTGGGGTCTATTACTCTGAAACATTTAGCCCAGTTGTGAAACCCACAACCATTCATCTCTTGCTCTCCATAGCTACGACCTAAAACTGGCCTATTCGGCAATTAGATATCAATAATGCCTTTCTCCAAGGCACGCTTCATGAAACTGTTTACATGACCCAACCCCCTGGTTTTGTTGATTCCACTAATCCTAGCTTTGTTTGCCGCCTTTCAAAGGCGATTTATGGCCTCAAACAGGTACCCAGAGCTTGGTTCACTGAGCTCAAATCCTACCTCCTCTCTTATGGCTTCACCCCTTCTCTCTCTGACCCCTCACTCTTTATCCTTAAAAACCCAACCTCTACCCTTTACCTTCTAGTCTATGTTGATGACATCATAATCACTGGACCATCCCCTACCAATCTAAAATCCTTCATCACCAGCCTTGCTAGCCGCTTCTCTCTCAAAGACCTAGGTCCCCTCTCCTACTTCCTTGGTGTTGAGGTTACTCCCAATAGTCAAGGCCTTCTTCTTACCCAAACTAAATACATCCATGACATTCTCACCCGCCACAATATGATCAACTCCAAACCATCACCCACACCAATGGTAACCTACTCCACTCTCACTAACATACCAGCAGATGTTAACCCAGATGTGCTCACATCTCCACCCACATCAGCATATGTTACCCCAGATGTTACCACATCTACCCACACACTGCATCACAGCTACCTAATCCCACTGACACGGGGCCATTATAGGTAGTTTACACTACCTCTCAATCACCTGCCCGACATAGCCTTTTCCGTCAACAAACTTGCCCAATTCATGCAAAAGCCACAACTATCTCAATCGCCCTCAAACGTCTTCTCCGCTATCTCCATGGTACCCTCCATATGGGTCTCCAACTCTTCAAAACTACTCCTCACACACTTCATGCCTATTGTGATGCTGACTGGGCAGGCGATAAGGATGACTATGTTTCCACAACTGGATTTCTAGTCTATCTTGGCCGTAACCCAATTGCCTGGTCATCAAAGAAACAAAGGTCACTTGCTCGTTCTTCAACTAAGGCCGAATTTAAAGCCATTGCAGATGCCACAGCTGAACTACTATGGCTACGCAATCTCCTCACGGAACTTAGTCAGCTCCCACCACATCCTGATCCTGTCATATACTCAGACAATCTTGGTGCAACCTTGTACTGTGCAAATCCGGTCTTTCATTCAAGGATGAAGCATCTTGCTTTATCCTATCACTTTGTTCGAGAACATGTTCAGAAAGGGGCCCTTCGGGTACAACATATCTCCGGCAAAGACCAACTAGCGGATGTTCTCACCAAACCCCTTTCTCGTTCACGGTTCACTTTGCTTCTCTCCAAGATCGGTCTTATCCAAGGAACGTCCGTCTTGCGGGGGCATGTTAAGAATAAAGATACTAAAATTATCTCCTCTCAATCTCCTCCTATCATCAAGGCAACTCACAATTGATTGATTTGCTTAAATATCTCAATTTAGTATATTTGTGAATATCTATTATTGTAAAGTATATCTTAGGATTTGTTTGTTACGTTTATTGTACTATAAATACCTCTTGTGATTAATGGAAAATTATCAATTTGCATAATTCTCTATATCTGCTACAGTTGAAATCCTTTGCTCAAACACCATACGCTGCACCCTGCTCTCTTTTTGCACACTTTTTGTTTCCAGCTGAATGATGCTTGAAAATGATCTCATATCTGTATGAAATACTCCTTCTGTTCCCAGATCTTGCTTCTTCACCCCAACCCCACCTCTGCCCCACCATAAACTTCTAAAACTGTAATGTTATGTCACTGGGCTTTGCAGATGTAAAATCAGCGCTTGGGAAAAAGCGCAAAGATGGGAAATCCGCCCCTTTGCAACCCTTGACAACCATGCAGCGCCTTCACATTGGATCACTTGTAGATAAATATGGAGACGACTACCAGGTGGGGGGAAAAAATCCTTACTACTGTATTAAAGTTCTTTAGATTTTCTATCTTTTTCTAACAATCTTTGTGCTCTGCAGAGCATGTTCATGGATACGAAACTCAACAAGATGCAGCATTCAGTAGCAACTCTAGAGAAACTATGCAAAGATATCACATGTACAAAGATAAAAATCCCTTGCTAGTGCCCATTTAATTAAAGATTCTATTGACCTTGGCATCTGTTTACGTTAAGAGAGTTACAGTTTGCTGTCCAAGTTTTGACCTTTAAGAAGTTGTATTATGAGATGCATTTTATCAGAATACAGCTGCTTTTGCTTGGCATTGTGCCCTTATCTTTTGCTTCTTTTCTTATTAAGGTGATAAGAACAGGCAAAAAGGCCAAGAAAGGTGTATTGTTTCTTTCCTTGAGTTATGGTTTCTTAGATCTCAACAAAAATATAGTTGTTATAAGTTAAATTTGTTTTATTTGAAAATGTGAATTGATCAAATTTACCTTAAGGCTATATTTGGCTAATCAATTCCAAGCTTTAGAATTGGAATTAGATGAACAATTTGAGCTTCACGGAATTCAAATTGTTCTTTCAATTCCAATTCGAAGCTCTGGAATTAAGTATTCAAAGATAGCCTTAGAGTTTAGTTTGTGTTTCTAAGGAGTATTTTTTAATACAGTCTATTGTAGCTACAAAATTTCTCAAGCATGATACGAAGTTTCAATCTTTCTCATGCAAACCCTTACCAAGCATTGGAGTTTAAACTTGTTCAAGAGTTCAATCTGAAATTGAGTAGATGGTAAACTTGTTTGGTTGAGTTAAAGGTTCAATTTGAAGACGAATACATACTTCAATTTGAAGTGAAACAGACAGTAAAGTTGTTTGATTGAGAGTTCAATTCGAAGGGAAATAGATAGTGGTGATGATTACGATTGAGTTAAAGAGTTCAATTTGAACTGGAGTAGATAGTTGAGTTGAAGAGTTCAATTTGAAATGACAAGACAGTAAATTTGTTTGATTGAGTTGAAGAGTTTAATTTGAAGGGAAAATCACTGAATATTGTTTGATAGAGTTGAGGAGTTAATTTTGAGGTCAAGTGGACAGTGCGATTATAATGAGGTCAAGTGGATGGTGCCATTATAATGATCGTAACGGCTAACAGCTCAATTTGAAGTGATCATAGTCACAAATGAGTTCATTTTGAGGTCAAATGGATAGTGTCATAGTGGCTCTATAATGATCAGATTTCTTGATACCCTTCTAACAACTCAATTTGAGGTGAAGTAGATGGTGGTTTGAAGAGTTCATTTGCGGTCAAGTCGATAGTGGCTTGATAATAATCAGATTTCTTGGTAAGTGCATAACGAGCAATATGAGGTCAATAGATTTCGAGTTCATTTTGAGATCAAGTAGATAGTGGCTTTATAATGAACTCCTTACAAACAATACAAATGCTGGACACCTGTTTCAATACAAATGCTGGAGGATGAGAACAAAAGTACCGAGGGCGTTACCATATAACAGGCAACAGTCTGATCCATTCTCTAAGTTGAATGAGCAATTGCCAAAAAAAAAAAAAAAAAAAGCTCACCTCCTACTTAGAAGTATATTTAGCTCTTCCAAGTGGACAGCACCTTCAAACACTCCTGCCTATAGTCATACCAAAACAAATCACAAAAATGATTAGATCACTTTCCAAAATGGTTCCTGAAAATCCTGGAGTTCATAGATCACTTCAGAAGAACAACAAGGCATTCAAGAATTCAAAGTACAAATCCCTGACAAAATCTGGTCCACTTTGGAAAATTTTTGCCGGAATTTGCTGGCCGGTACACTTCAGAAAGTTTTTATTCTCTCCAGTCCACCTTTTTTTTTTTTTTAAAAAATCGGAAAAAGGCATTTTGATAATTTTCTTCTTAAAATGCCCCCGTCTCTTTCATCCAAACCAACTATGGGGTGAATTACAACCAATGCAGAAAGATACGCAACAACCGACTCGGTGTGATCTACCAAAGATGCAGGCTTGGCTTCGAAGTGAATAAAAACTGACATCTGACTCAGTCTACAAAGTATATGTCAAAGATGGATTTATAGGAGGAGCAAGAGAGAATCCAAGTGAAGCAAACAAATAAAACAGATTCAAACAAATTTTGTGAAGCATACAAATAAGACGGATTCAAACAAATTTGAGATTAAAATGATTGAAGAGGACCAACCTTCGTTGACCAAATTGGGCATCGCGATGCAGCAATTAATAATTCCTATGCAAAAAATTGTTTATCGCGATGCCTCAGCCGATGCCCGAATTGGGCATCGCGATGCAAACTATTACTCTTGATTCCTCCTCACGTTCCTGATGCTGTGTTCTTCGGTTTCCATGGTTTACATATGACCCAAAGCTTATAGCAGTACAACACCAAGCTGATATTGGAATACTATAATCCCATCTCCCAAATTGATTGCAGTTTACTTTAAGAGATTATCCCAAGCATGCTTTTTATTTATTTTTTCTTGTTTCCTTGTGTACCACCAAATTGATTACCATGTCAGATGAAAAAGGGTGCACATCATTTCCCCCAAAATGTGCCAGTGCTGTCTCAATCAAAAAAGAAAGGCTTGCCGGTGACATGGGCGAAAGGACTCCATCGCTAGGGCGAGCACCAGATGAGCTCGCTGAGGCGAGCACTGGAATCCTTAATTTTTTATTCTTACCCCTTCCCACGCTAGGGCGAGCATCGGCTTTTCACGCGGTGCCCAGTTGTTGCATCGCGATGCCCAATTGTTACATTGCGATGCCTCAATTAACCTGAAAAGTGACACTACATCGCGATGCTCAATTGTTGCATCGTAATGCCTGATGCTGATGATGCGCGTGTTTTGGTTTCATTAAGGGTATCTTAGTATTTTTGCCCCAAACATGTCTTTTTTTGATTTAAAAAAAAGATAAGTGGATTGGAGCGATTACAAATATTGAAAAAAGGACTGGCTTGTAATTCACCCAAGTTTTTATTCTTTTCAGTCTACCATTTTTTTTTTCTTAACCGCTAAAAAACACTTTCATAAAATTATTCCTAAAATATCTCTCTCTTTCCCTTCTCTCTTTTTTCCCCTATGCCCGTGCCCCACTTCCTCTCCTCCCCCCCCTTTCTTTTCCTCTTCTCCTTCCCCTACTTCATTTCTCTTCACTGCTCACCCCCTCGACTCCACCGGCGCACACACACATATTCTTTTTTTTTTTCTTTTCTTCTTCTCTTCTCCTTCTTTGCTTCATTTCTCTCTCACGCAATCTTTCCATCCTCCACTCCAAAATCCTGCACATACTAGAGAGAGAAATTGAATCTTTTAATTCAAATCGAGAAGAAGACAAATTTAATCTGAGAAAGTGACACTGCATCCCGATGCCCAATTGTTGCATCTCAAATTTAATCCCGATGTCAATTTTTGCATCCCGATGCCCAAATTAATCTGAGAAAGTGGCACTGCATCCCGATGCCCAATTGTTGCATCTCAATGCTCAATTATTGCATTTTAAATTTAATTTCGATGCCTAATTTTTGCATCCCGATACTCAATTGTTACATCTCAAATTGAATCTCGATGTCCAATTGTTGCATCCCGATGCTTTGGGATGCCTAATGTGCGAGTGTTTTGATTTTATTAAGGGTATTGTTGTATTTTCGACCAAAAAATATCTTTTTTCGATTTAAAAATAAAACAATGGACTGGAGCGAATTGAAATGTTAAAAAAGGGACCGGCCTGTAATCACCCTTGTTTTAAAAAAAGGAAAAATTGTTGGCGGTCCTTTTTTGGGATTTTCAACCGCTTTAGTGCCTCATTTTTATTTTCAACCGTTTAAGTTCATTTTAAGTGATAAATTAACCAATTGTTTCAAAACTACCCTGTAACAACCTAAACAATATTTTAATTCTTTTAAATTCTTTCTTCTATTCCAATAATTTTTTATTTTGCTACAATTTTCATCTCTCTTTCTTTCTCTAAGTTTCTTTCCATGTCCAGTTCATCATAAAAAAATAAGATCACTATAATTTTCAAAATTATTTTAATTCTTTGTGTTTTTGTTCTATCAATATTGTTCGTTAATTGCTGAATGCTGTCTCACTTTGATGCTTCACAAGAGTAATGTTGTGCATTAGTACTGTTTTGTGCATCGTGATGCACTTTTGATACATCGCAAGTGTAATGTTGTGTGTCGCGATACACAAAAATAGTACTTTTTAGTACAACTTTGTGCATCGCGATGTATACTTTTTTGTGCATCGCAAGTGTAATGTTGTGCATCGCGATGTTTTGGATGCATCAATTTGGTTTGCGATGCATAGTGTGTCGTTCCATGTTTTTTAAGGACATAGATGATATTTCGCAACAAAAATGTCTTTTTTCAGTTTGAAACAATTATAGTGAATTAAAACAGTTGAAAATTGTGTAAAAGGGAGTGACTCGAATTTCACCCTTTAGAAGTATATGTAGCTCTTCCAAGTGGACAGCAACTTCAAACACTCCTGCCTATAGTCATACCAAAACAAATCACAAAAATGATTAGATCACTTTCCAAAATGGTTCCTGAAAATCCTGGAGTTCATAGATCACTTCAGAAGAACAACAAGGCATTCAAGAATTCAAAGTACAAATCCCTGACAAAATCCGGTCCACTTTGGAAAAATTTTGCGGGAATTTGCTGGCCAGTACACTTTAGAAAGTTTTTATTCTCTCCAGTCCACCTTTTTTTTTTTTAAACCGGAAAAATGCATTTTGATAATTTTCTTCCTAAAATGCCCCCGTCTCTTTCATCCAAACCAACTATGGGGTGAATTACAACCAATGCAGAAAGATACGCAACAACCGACTCGGTGTGATCTACCAAAGATGCAGGCTTGACTTCGAAGTGAATAAAAACTGACATCTGACTCAATCTACAAAGTATATGTCAAAGATGGACTCATGGGAGGAGCAAGAGAGAATCCAAGTGAAGCAAACAAATAAAACTGATTCAAACAAATTTCGTGAAGCATACAAATAAGACGGATTCAAACAAATTTGAGATTAAAATGATTGAAGAGGACCAACCTTCGTTGACCAAATTGGGCATCGCGATGCAGCAATTAATAATTCCTAAGCAAAAATTGTTTATCGTGATGCCTCAGCCGATGCCCAAATTGGGCATCGCGATGCAGCAATTATTACTCTTGATTCCTCCTCACGTTCCTGATGCTGTGTTCTTCGGTTTCCATGGTTTACATATGACCCAAAGCTTATAGCAGTACAACACCAAGCTGGTATTGGAATACTATAATCCCATCTCCCAAATTGATTGCAGTTTACTTTAAGAGATTATCCCAAGCATGTTTTTTATTTATTTTTTCTTGTTTCCTTGTGTACCACCAAATTGATTACCATGTCAAATGAAAAAGGGTGCACATCATTTCCCCCAAAATGTGCCAGTGCTGTCTCAATCAAAAAAGAAAGGCTTCCCGGTGACATGGGCGAAAGGACTCCATCGCTAGGGCGAGCACCAGATGAGCTCGCTGAGGCGAGCACCGGAATCCTTAATTTTTCATTCTTACCCCTTCCCACGCTAGGGCGAGCACCGGCTTTTTACGCGATGCCCAGTTGTTGCATCGCGATGCCCAATTGTTACATCGCGATGCCTCAATTAACCTGAAAAGTGACACTACATCGCGATGCTCAATTGTTGCATCGTGATGCCTGATGCTGATGATGCGCGTGTTTTGGTTTCATTAAGGATATCTTAGTATTTTCGCTCCAAACATGCCTTTTTTCGATTTAAAAAAAAGATAAGTGAATTGGAGCGAATACAAATGTTGAAAAAAGGACTGACTTGTAATTCACCCAAGTTTTTATTCTCTTCAGTCTACCATTTTTTTTTTCTTAACCGCTAAAAAGCACTTTCATAAAATTATTCCTAAAATATCTCTCTCTTTCCCTTCTCTCTTTTTTTCCCTATGCCGTGCCCCACTTCCTCTCTCCCCCCCCCTTCTTTTTCTCTTCTCCTTCCCCTACTTCATTTCTCTTCACTGCTCACCCCCTCGACTCCACCGGCGCACACACACATTTTTTTTTTTGTTTCTTTTCTTCTTCTCTTCTCCTTCTTCGCTTCATTTCTCTCTCACGCAATCTTTCCATCTTCCACTCCAAAATCCTGCACATACACAAACTCAACCAAAAGAAAAAATAAAACCCATCAAACTACTATGCATCCCCCCTTTGGGCTTACGGTGCCGAGCTATTAACATACTAGAGAGAAAAATTGAATCTTTTAATTCGAATCGAGAAGAAGACAAATTTAATCTGAGAAAGTGGCACTACATTCCGATGCCCAATTGTTGCATCTCAAATTTAATCCCGATGTCAATTTTTGCATCTCGATGCCCAAATTAATCTGAGAAAGTGGCACTGCATCCCAATACCCAATTGTTGCATCTCAATGCTCAATTATTGCATTTTAAATTTAATCCCAATGCCTAATTTTTGCATCCCGATACCCAATTGTTGCATCTCAAATTGAATCCCGATGTCCAATTGTTGCATCCCGATGCCTTGGGATGCCTAATGTGCGAGTGTTTTGATTTTATTAAGGGTATTGTTGTATTTTCGACCAAAAAATATCTTTTTTCGATTTAAAAATAAAACAATGGACTGGAGCGAATTGAAATGTTGAAAAATGGACCGGCCTGTAATCACCCTTGTTTTAAAAAAAGGAAAAATTGCAGGCGGTCCTTTTTTGGGATTTTCAACCGCTTTAGTGCCTCATTTTTGTTTTCAACCGTTTAAGTTCATTTTAAGTGATAAATTAACCAATTGTTTCAAAACTACCCTGTAACAACCTAAACAATATTTTAATTCTTTTAAATTCTTTCTTCTATTCCAATCATTTTTTATTTTGCTACAATTTTCATCTCTCTTTCTTTCTCTCAGTTTTTTTCCATGTCCAGTTCATCATAAAAAAATAAGATCACTATAATTTTTAAAATTATTTTAATTCTTTGTGTTTTTGTTCTATCAATATTGTTCGTTAATTGCTGAATGCTGTCACACTTTGATGCTTCACAAGAGTAATGTTGTGCATTAGTACTGTTTTATGCATCGTGATGCACTTTTGATACATCGCAAGTGTAATGTTGTGCGTCGCGATACACAAAAATAGTACTTTTTAGTACAACTTTGTGCATCGCGATGTATACTTTTTTGTGCATCGCAAGTGTAATGTTGTGCATCGCGATGTTTTGGATGCTTCAATTTGGTTTGCGATGCATAGTGTGTCGTTCCATGTTTTTTAAGGAAATAGATGACATTTCGCAACAAAAGTGTCTTTTTCCAGTTTGAAACAATTATAGTGAATTAAGGCAGTTGAAAATTGTGTAAAAGGGAGTGACTCGAATTTCACCCTTTAAAAAACATATTTAGTCGTTACATTTACATTTCACCGTGTTAATAAATAGTTTCGATTCCTGTGAAGCACCGTTTTATTGATAACATATTCAATAGTCCTTGAACCACGTTAAAACCAATTAGAAGTGTTGGAATTATTGAACTGGATGCTAAAACAAGTTCAAAAACAAAAAAAATTCAAAATTATGGGAGTCATCAAACTAGAAAAGATATGCCACATTGATGAGTTCAATAGGTTTTATCCATATTGATGAGTTCAATGTGGTCTTCCTATGGAGGAAGTTACCTTGCATGGTTTTCAGAAGATGGATTGCTAAATCTTCTTTATATTCATACTTGGAGAAAGTAATTGATGTGGTGATTTGTGGGAAGACAAAAGATGAACCCAAGTGATATGGAAGATTGTATTATTTAAACTCAATCTTTTAACAAGATTAAGATCATTGCAATGAATCTTGAAACAACAACATTTAATTAGAGCTTCTTAGAGCATCCCCGATGGGAATTCTTAGAGCAATCCCGATGGGAATTCTTAGAGCATTCTTAGGGAGGACAAGAATCAATCTCCATTGGGAGAGATTCTTTAAATGCTGGAAAGAAAATTCTTCCGGGGTGAAAATAAGAATTTGAGAGAGAAAGAAGAAGAGGAGTCGCGGGAAGGGAGGTGGGATGCACGCAATGGCCAGGAAGGGTGCGTGTCTTTCACGCGCTGTGGAGCTGCGTGAAGAGCCCACTGCCACTGTATGTAGTTTGTTTGCCACTTTCTATATATATATATATATATATATATATATATATATATATTGAATTGTGACCGTTGCCTAATTTAAAAAAATCTGATTTTTTTTGTTTTTGTTTTTTTCAAATGTGACAGTTTCTAAAAAAATTAATATGCAAAAAATTAAGTAAAATTATAAATTAATTTATTTATTTATACGAAACGTTTGAAAATGCAATATATTAATTAAAGCTAAATAAATTAATTTATTTGAAAAGCGTAAAAATAAAAAGTAGTGTAAATAAAGTGGTTGATTTGGTAGAGGGACCATGTAAGAATGAAGGAAGAACGAAAATCATTGAGAAGATACATTTTTGAGAGAAAAATTATTAAAATGTGAAGGTGACAATGAGACCTAGCTAAAAATTAGGTAAGAATTTGAAACCATCAGATATACTCTTACGATAAGACCCAAAGGAGTAGTTACATGTTTGAACAATGTGATCCAATGCGAGAGTCAAACTAGAGCATTTTTGGTATCTTATTGAGTCACATTTGAGCATTTTTGTCTCAATTTTCTAAAGAAGTTACTAAGTTAACTTTTGTTAATTATCATGTGTGACTTGCAATGCTATAAGGTGGACAGTAATGATGATTAAATATACGTTCTACTAAAATTGCTTATATGATGTTAACTTTTTTAATTTTAATTAGAGGTGACAAACGGATGGACTGGACGAGTATGGACAATGTCTATATGGGTGACGGGCTTAAATGGGCGGACAAGTGAGTCTCAATTAATAACATGTGCATAAATGGGCGGGCCTCAAATGGACTTAGGGTCCCATGGGCGCCCACTTACCCCTTAAAATAAAAATAAACACAAAGAGTGCGTTTACTAAAATTGGTTTTGAACAAATTTTAAACTAACTATTAATTATAGCAGTTTTTTATTGCTATATATTGTGTTAATGACTAATGATTACTAACAAACTAGTATAACACCAGTGCGATGCATGGGAATTTTATAGATATAAATAAAATATTTAAAAAGTTTAATGTTAACAAAATAAATAAATAATTATACTATAAATATTATAAGTTAATGTAAATAAATAATTAAAATGTGAAAGTTAAAAAAAATTAATAAAAGAGAATCACATAAATAAAATAATTTATAATTATAAAATTAGAAATAATTCTGAAGATATCCGGGTCTCAATGAGTATTACGAAACTTAGAGATACAATAACTAAGCTCTAATACCAATTAAAACAACTAATGCTTTGATACCAATAAAATAGTCAATTTTCAGGCTTAGATATAAAATAGTTAAGCTTTGATACCAATTAAGGGATGATTCCACCTCTGCAATGCATGAAATCTATATTAATATAAAAATTTAATATTTTAGTGAGTGCAATGTATAAAGATTTAATATTTTAGTGAGTGCAATGTATAAAAATTTAAAAATAATTAAAAGTAAATATAAAAAGATTACTCCAGACATTGGTTGATAGACATTGCATAAGACACAATTGTAAAAATAAAAATAAAAATATTCCACGTACACCTCACATTAACATTATAAATAATTTACTTTTTCGGAAAAAAAATTACAAATTTTTTTCCATTTTCCGATATACTTTCCTAGGGTTTTACTTATACTTGCTTCAGATTTGATGAAAAGAACCAAAAAAATATTTTCATCTATTTTTTTCTGATTGATCTGAATTTTTTACCGATCGAATGGTTTCACTTAAAGCTTATGTGTATTTTTCATATTTTTTTGTTATAAATATTTTGAATCTATAGAAATGAACTTCAATATTTTAGATACTCCCTCTGTCCCGGATAAATATTCCTAGTTGATAAAATACAGGAATTAAGAAACATAACTAATGATGTGTTGTAAAATGTGTTCTGACAATAATACCTATGAACATTAATTGAGTTCAACTTTTCTAAACAATTAGGTTTCTCTAGGATATGCTATGTTAAATGAAGCTTTAAGGATATATAAAATTACCTATATTGTTTTGATTATTTACCGATCGATTGACATTTGTTTTCTTATACCCCTGCTTCAAATTTTTAGAAAGGAACCAATAAACAAAATTTTAAACCCGTATTTCTTTCTTAAAAATTTGCTTGACTTCCTCAAGGTAAATCCAAATTTTATCAACTTTGACATTAACATATTCATAATGTGATCTGATTTTTTTTATTTTGACGTAAAATAAATGTGTTTATTTATTTATTTTATTTATTTGTATCTTAAAATATATGATTTGAATATTTTATCGATATAATATGTGAATATTTTTTGTTATAATAACTCCGGATCAAATGAAATTGACAAAATTTTTAGGACTATATAATTTTCGTTAAAAGTTTCTTACGATGGATTCTTTTGTTAATATTAATTTGCAGAACCTATAAACTCAAAAGCTTAAATGTCCCATAAGAAATCATCTCCAAAAGAACATTCATTGAATTGGGAATTGAAATTATCATTATATTGTAGACTAACTTTTGATGTTTTAATGTTGACCAACTTAAAAAATAAAAATTTATATTTTTAAGGCAAGCACAAGTTTTCATCAAAACAAACTGGATTCTAATTTTGGCAAGTAGATTTTGGCGAAAATTTTCCTTTTATAGACTCAATTGTTATTATATATATATAGATACTCTCACAATTCTAGAATAAAAATTATAGTCAAATTGACTAAATTATTGTAGCAGTTTTTTTATCAAGGGTGCTAAATGACAACCCCCCCCCCCCCAATGCTAAATGACACCCCCTCTGAAAATGACTCTTTTGCCCCTCACGCCCCCCCCCCTTCAGGCCAGTTACCAGTCATTTCACTGGAGCAAATTCCTATCAAGACCACGGTGTAAAAATCGACATCATCATCATTGTACTTTGCATTACCATTACCATAGAAGTAATTTTTTATTGAGATAATTGCAAAATAAACTCTATCATAGTTTTGAGATTTTTATTTAAACGTGTGTTTTTTTTTTCGGCTACTTAAACCTCCACATATTTTTCTTTTTGTAATCAAAACCTCCATTAACTTGGTGTTAGACGCACTAATGATTTGCTGATTTGGCTACCGACGTGGCACCTACGTGGATAATGGTGGGCTGGTTGTAACCAACTACCTATTTTTCGCCAAAATAATTTCAAAATAAAACTTAAAATATAACAAAATCTTCTAAAATCTGTTTCAAAATAAACCTCGTATAATTTTTTTTATTTTCATAATAAACCCTGGTACATTATTTTCATATTTAATTATTTTTGCTCATAAAATATAAAAATATAACAATTAAATTGTATTGTGCTAAATATTATTTTCATGATATCGCACAATGAAATAAATGTTAGTTTTAATTGTTGTAATTTATGATATGAATTTTTAAAAAGGGGTATTTTTATCTTTGTAAGCTTAACTCTAAAGAATGTTCTGAATATGTAATTTTTATAGTGGAAATAGCTCCCTAATTTAAAATGTTCATGTCATTACGTAGAAAATAACAAATTTAATCTGACGGCGTGGAGATCTAAGTAATTTGATTCCACGATAATAACATTAAAATTTGTAAAAATATCACAACTTTGAGCTCGAAATATCATATATATACTCCCTCCGTTCCTAAATAGTTGTTTTTTTTATATTTTTTGTTCGTTTCAAAAAAATTGTCTTGTTTCTTAACTTTCATTTTAAAAAAAATACTTTTACCACTTTACCTTTACTTTTACTTCCTACTTTAGTCTTTAATTACGGCCACATACTCAAGTGCTTTAAAGTAAATTACATTTATACCAATATTTATAATAGAGTTAACTAATTTTTTTTAATCTGTATGTCCAATCAAACAAGATAATTACTCAAGAAGGGAGGGAGTATATATATATTTTTTGAATCTTTACGAGAAGATGTGAACAAAGATAAAGGGGGAATTTTTTTAAACTGTACGGACCTGACGATCGGGTGTATAGAAGTTGCTAAGACTTCAAAGCTTATAGTATAAGCTGTCCACGAGTATTAGTGGGGTAGAGCAATTTAAATAATAATTTATACAGTAAAATACTAATGATAATTTTATATAGTAAAAGAGTATTGTATATCAATAACAATAACAATAATAATTATAATAATAATAATAATAACAAGAATAAGAATAATAAGAATAATCATAATAATAATAATAATAATAATAATAATAATAATAATAATAATAATAATAATAATAATAATAATAATAATAATAATAACAACAACAACAACAACAATAATAATAACAATAATAACAACAATAATAATAACAACAACAATAATAATAACAACAATAATAATAACAATAATACTAACAATAATAACAATAAAAATAATAAAAATAACAATAATAATAATAATAACAATAATAATAACAATAATAATAATAATAACAATAACAATAACAATAATAACAACAACAATAGCAATAACAATAACAATAACAATAACAACAACTACAATAACAACAACTACAATAACAATAATAACAAATAATAACAATAACAAATAATAATAATAACAAATAATAATAATAACAACAAATAATAATGATAACAAATAATAATAATAACAAGTAATAATAATAACAAATAATAATAATAACAAATAATAATAATAACTAATAATAATAATAACTAATAATAATAATAACTTATAATAATAATAACTAATAATAATAATAACTAATAATAATAATAACCAATAATAATAATAACTAATAATAATAATAATAACCAATTATAATAATAACTAATAATAATAATAACTAATTATAATAATAACTAATTATAATAATAACTAATAATAATAATAACAAATAATAATAATAACAAATAATAATAACAAATAATAATAATAACAAATAATAATAATAAATAATAATAATAACAAATAATAATAATAACAAATAATATTAATAAAAATAATAATAATAATTATTATTATTATTATTTCTTTATTAAAAAAATTAAAATAACAACTCGTTTTGGAACGAAAAGAAAGCTAAATAGTAACTTTTGCTCTTTGTCTAAACTATCATTCAAAAGTATTCGACCTTTTTGTACCCCAAAAAAAATAAAAAAAATGCTAACGTTAGCTGTAAAACTAGCTGTTAAAAAAATATTTAACCTTTTTCTTGTTTTTGTCAGAAGTCGAATTTATTGAGGTGGCTCCTTCACAGTCAATTACTTGCCTGTTGGATATTCAAAATTTGGTCTAAGTTTCGTAGTATATATTTGGCAGAATATGTAATAGTGTTGTGGTTGCATACAAATTGCGCACAAACGCCAAAATAATATTACGAACCGAAATCCTAGATTACATGAATCTAAAGGGGTCCTCACCGAGACGCTCATCTATAACAATATTAGAGAATATGGGAAGAGGGGTAACACGAAAACAGGGGGTATCACTTGATCGTCTTCACAATAGGGATGCTGCAAAACAGAGTGTTAGACAGAGAAGACAAGTAAGACGAGATATAACAAGAAAACAAGATGAGATGAAAAGCAAGCTTATCCCGCCGGTGTTACGCCACCGACTCGCCGTCACGGGTGATAGACACCTCGGCTATAGCAACGCTTTTAGGCTCAGTAACCCTTGTTTCCACAGTCCACCATCCGAGTCCCTACAAGTCCCCAAAACACCCACTACAGACTCCGGCAAAGACACCCTAAACCTCTCACCGGCGGCTACCAAGACCCAACACCTAGTATCCTCCTAAACCCTCTCGGCCTCACGGTGTGATGATAGCTTACCAAAGGAAACCCTCAACAAGCTCGACCGAGTATCCACCGTACTCACACACTCACACCCTCGCTCCTTTTGAACCTAGGGTGCAGACCGAAACCGTGAATGTGAATCAAAATGATCAAGTAAATGAGCAAGAAAGAAACGTAGATGCCGAAACAAAATGATGACACTAGGATTGAATTTCTGAAGATCAAAATCTAGACGACTATCTACTTGCTAGACAGACCTAGACGTACGATTAAAAGGCCCTCTAGATTTGATGACATGGTCTCTTTTGTGTTTAGTGTGTTCGAATCCATTGACAACCGTTATGAACCCAAAACATATCAAGAAGCTTTGAAATCTGCTAACTCGTGGAATGGTTGAATGCTATGATAGATGAGATGAACTCGTTGCATGTTAATCAAACTTGGACTTTAGTGCCCAAACCTAAAAACGCTCCCTTGTTGATTGTAAGTGGTCGTTTAAAGTCAAAACGAGTCCGAATCGTGTTTCAAAGCTAGGTTAGTTGCAAAAGGGTTTACTCAAAAGGAGGGGATAGATTACACAAATCTTTGCCCCGGTTGTCAAATTCACTACGCTTAGGGTTATGCTTGCTTTAGTTGCTCAATTTGACTGGGAGTTAAAACAAATGGATGTCAAACTGCGTTTTACATGGTGAATTAGAAGAAAAATTTTCATGAGGCAACCGGAAGGTTTTATTGACAAGAAAAATCCCGATTATGTTTGTCTGTGAAAAATCTTTATATGGTCTTAAACAGTCTCCCGAATGTGGAACAAAATTTGACTTGTGCATGCAGTCTTTAAATTTTAAACGCAGCTCCTATGATCACCGCTTGTATTTTAAAATCAACTGATGCACACTTGTTCCTTCGATTTATGTTGACGACATGCTCTTGATTAGTCCTAGCATTAAGGCTATAGAGGATGTCCAAAAATGTCTTTGCAAAAACTTTGACATGAAAAACTTGGGAGATGCAAAAGGATTTTGGGAATGAACATTGTAAGGGATAGGAAGAACAACACGATTTCTCTAAATCGATTTCTTACGTTGAAAAGATTTTGAGTAAATTTAACATGCAAAGCGTAAATCATCAATGTGCCTCTTGCAAGTCATTTCACCTTGAGTAAAACCAGTCTCCCCAATCTGAAAATGAAATTGATGAAATGAAAGATGTGCCATACTCCAATGCCATAGGATCGGTCATGTACTTGATGGTCGACACGGCCCGACCTTGCTTACCCGCTAAGCCGTTTGAGTCGGTACATGGCTAATCCCGGGATGCCTCACCGGGTGTCAAATGGGCGATGAGATACTTGAAATTCTCTCGAACTATGGTCTAAAATTTTCAAAATGTCATGATGGTGTGAAATTAAAAGGCTACGTAGACTCGAATTATGCTAATGATAGAGATAGTAGGAAATCCACTACTTCTTATGTGTTTACTTTGTGTGATGCTTGTGTTAGCTGGAAATCCCAACTGCAGTCTATTGTCGCATTGTCTACAACAGAGTCTGAATATGTTGCTATAACAAGCGTTTAAGGAAGCAACATGGTTAAAAGGATTAATTTCGAACCGGGTTTTTGAAAGATAAACCGTGATTTTTCTGACAACAATCCGGCATACGCCTTTGTAAAAATCCTGTTTTCCACGATAGGACAAAGCACATAGATGTTAGGTACCACTACCTTAGGGATGTGATTGACAAAGGACTTGTCCTTCTTGAAAAAATTCCTACCCAGCTTAATCCTGCAGACATGGGAACCAAATGCCTGCCTGTCACCAAATTTAAAAACTGTTTAAACATTTTGAAAATTGATACTGGAGATTGATGCTCTCTTGCTGTTTTTTCCCTGAAAAATCCTCGGCTCTCTCTGTGATTGCTGAGGTATCTCTCTAGTTCCTACTTAGTGAGGTGGAGCTAGTTAGATTTCTTTTCCCCTGCCTGGTCCAAGCTGTGTGATTGGATCAAGTGGGGGATAGGCGATGATGAACCCTAAAAACTTTTTAAAAGGTCCTATTGAGTCCCATTAGTCATTAACCCATTCCCCCACTTGCTCCAAGGTGGAGATTGTTACTATTTATTAGCCCGATGGCTTGGCCCAATTTTGAGGCAGCCCGTTTTAATAAATGGCCCATCCCTTAGCCCGTTGCTGTGCTGGCCCGCCCATGAGGAAGCGCTAAAGCGGAAGGCTTGTTCTGGACGCTTCCGCCTTTCTCCCGCCTGTCTCTCCCACGTGCTCACGTTCTCCCATGCTGAGCTGTCCTCGGTTGTTGCGATAGCTGTTATATCTTTGTGATCCTCCCAGCGTTGCGTGCGATGAATGAGAGAGTAAAGGGTTTTCAAAATCTAGGTTAGATTTTCAAGTCGTCACTTTCTCTCCTCATTCCGGTCCCGGTGTCTCTCTCTTCAACCTCTTCTCTCTCTTGGTGAGGGTGTGAGTGTGTGAGTACGGTGGATACACGGTCGAGCTTGTTGAGGGTTTCCTTTGGTAAGCTATCATCACACTGTGAGGCTGAGAGGGTTTAGGAGGGGATACCGGTGTTGGGTCTTGGTAGCCGCCGGTGAGAGGTTTAGGGTGTCTTTGCCGGAGTCTGTAGTGGGTGTTTTGGGGACTTGTAGGGACTCGGATGGTGGACTGTGGAAACAAGGGTTACTGAGCCTAAAAGCGTTGCTATAGCCGAGGTGTCTATCACCCGTGACGGCGAGTCGGTGGCGTAACACCGGCGGGATAAGCTTGCTTTTCATCTCATCTTGTTTTCTTGTTATATCTCGTCTTACTTGTCTTCTCGTCTAACACTCGTTTTGCAGATCCCTATTGTGAAGACGATCAAGTGATACCCCCGTTTCGTGTTACCCCTCTTCCCATATTCTCTAATATTGTTATAGATGAGCGTCTCGGTGAGGACCCCTTTAGATTCATGTAATCTAGGATTTCGGTTCGTAATATTATTTTGGCGTTTGTGCGCAATTTGTATACAACCACAACAAATAGGTTATTAATTACTTTAATCTCTCGAACTAATGTTTATTTTTATTATTATTTTTTTTCTTTCAAAGAGGAACTAATGTTTATTTAAATTATGATATTTTCGCAAATTTTGAGTACACGTGTTGAAATTTAAAAATGAATGCTCCTTTCTAAATCCTCACATCTTTCGCAAAGTTAAAGAAACACTTTCTCGCAATAAAATGAGTTTTTTTTTTTTTTTTAATTTGAAGATAATTTTTGTAATTAAATTATTAAATTTATTTTTTCATCTACATATTTTAATGTATATTTGCAATACTATAAACGATTTTAAGAGCATTTAAAATAACATTAAAATTCTTAGCAATTTTAAGTGCATCAACACTTATATAAATGCCAATACTCAAAATTCTTAATGGATTCAAACTCCCGGAGGTTGAGCTATATGCATTTTTTCACGCAGAATTTCATTTAAAAATGCACCATTAACATCCATTAGATAAATTTTAATCCAAAAACAGTCATATGGAGTCACAAATCTAGCAACTGGTGCAAATGTTTCATCATAGTCAAACCCTTCTTCTTATCTATATCATTGTGCAACAAATCTAGCTTTATTTCTACCACAACACCATTTTTCATCAATTTTGTTTCTAAACACCCATCTAATCCCAATTACAGTTTGATGTTTAGGCCTGTGAACAAGGTCACGTACTTTATTTCTTTCAAATTGTTGAGATTTACTTGAGTTAAACCAAAAAAATTAAAATAAAACTACAGAGGGAGTATCTTAAGGGTACTTGTTACCAAAATTTTTTTTAATTTTTATTTGGGATAAAATCCCTCTTTTAATGCTCGTTAAATAAGACATGGCTTTGACCCAATTAACCCTACAAATGTTGCTTTCAGCATTCAATACTATTTATTCATCCATATGACAAAAAAAAAAAAAAAGATTGGTAGTGCCATAAATAATCAAACACTAGGTTGCTATGATGAAATGAAGTTTTGCTAAAATAAAATTGTACGTTACATTGTTGCCATACAAATCACGTTTATTGGTATTTCGGAATTGAGCATGTGCCTTTATTGAACACTTCTTATACTAGTACTCCTTCCGTTCCTAAATTATTGTCTTCCTTTTCTTTTTTATCCGTCTCAAAATAATTGTCTTGTTTTAAACTTTTCTTTTTAGGACATCACTTTTACCATTTTATCCTTACTTTTTTCCCCTACTTTAATTACGTGTCATATACACATGTGCATTAAAGGAAACTACACACTATACCAAAATTAATAATCAAATCAATTATTTTTTCTTAATCACTGTGTCAGGTCAAACAAGACAATAATTAAGGGACGGAGGGAGTACCATTTTTGGTTTGGTTGTAATTAAGTCCGCATTTAATTTGACTTCGTATGTTCATATAGATTTCATTTTCAAATCACAATTTAATACTCTCTCTGTTCCACCCAAAAAATTTACCGTTTGAAAAGTCTAATTATTAAGAATTTAGTAGTATCATTGGAATTGATCATAATTACAAAAATACTTAAGCACAACCAAGATGATTACAACACAAGTGGAGGATAAAGATGAAAAATTATAAAAATTATAAGCATAATTTTTTGAAAGTGAACTCTTTAAGTGAAATATTCCAAAATAGTATAGTGGACTCTTTGTCTGGAACAGAGGGAGTATCATATATGTTAAATGTCACATCCCAAACAACTAAATACCGCATAACACTTAAAACAGGATGACCCTTTTGCCCTTACTAACTTAGTTATTTCTAAATTGTCATGGATTAATTAGTTTATTAATTATTACTAAATAATTCACTTTCATTACCTATTTTACTTTATACTGCACCTCACTTTTATCTCTCTTGATAACTATTTTACCAATCTTACTTTACATTGCACCTCACTTTGATTGCTATTGTTTGCTAGTTTGTATGAGCAATTATTCTCATGTGTTCTTGTAGCCATTGGTTGTGAAGATAACGATTTTGGTTCTGATTGCATAATTGTTAGCCATTTTGAATTTATGTGTTTTATGAGTATTAAAATGAAAAATGTTAAATCAACGAGAATGTGTCATAACTCATAATGACGGATGGTTGTTTTTTTCAATCACTGTTCAGCCATGAGTAGCTGTATATCGCAATTTTTAGGGTAACAAATAGTTTTGATCTGAAGATATTGATATGTGATGAAGAGGGAAAGACAATACATAAAACAGCAAATATTGTGTGTGAAGAAATTTTTTAGAATTTATAATATTACCGATACAATGATGTATTTTTATTTAAAAAGTTCGTTACCAAATAGTCAATTTTATTTCATCAAATCTAAAGTAAGTGTAAGTAAAACTTACCAGCAGAAGCATTATCCCTATGTTTATGTAACAAAATTAAAATGGGTAGAAATTAAACAAAATTTGAACAAATAAACTATGAGGAAATAAATCGGAAAAAAAAAAACTTGAAAATAGTCTTTAATTTTTTAAGTGAGAAACAAGTTGGAAACTTTTTTGAGAAGATGCATTCGGGAAATGTTTTTGAACTCATCTATATTATTTGCGCCATTTTTCATTGGCCATAATCAGTTGAATATGAAATATAATTTTTATTTATATAATTCTCGATTATTAAATTTAAATAATACGAGTTGGGCTTATGGTTTATTATTGGTCTTTATAAATTTTTGGTCCAAAATTTTTTTTATTAAATAAAAAATGTTTGTGTGTATGATTTGTCTTACAATGATATATTTCTCTTAAAGCTATTTTTCTTAATTTATTCTTTTAATTTTATTTTTCCTCTTCATTTGGCTTATGTATAGATTAATTTAAAAAGATATTTTTCATGCATTTAACACACGGGGTAAAAACTAGTAACTCATAATGACGGATGGTTGTTTTTTTCGAGGATATATTGCACCTCTCTTTCTTTATTTTTTGTTTTATTTAATAGGATGGAAGGGCAATGAAGTAATTTTATTTTAAAAGGGTTTAATATTTAGTATCACTCTTTAATATATATATATATATATATATTATATTTTAGGTGATTAATTTGTTATCTGTTTCAAAAAAAAAAGTTTTATTTTTCTATTGAAAAATAAACATAAGAGAATATTAAACAACTGTTCAACATACATTTATTATGTTTTGCTAGATAATAAAATTTTAAAATTTTACTTTTTTGACCCTTGTACTTTTTGAAAACATAATTTGACGCTCGTACTTTTAAATTTTCCAATGTGACTTGAGTACATATAATTGCCCTAGTTGAACAAACACCGTTAAAAATTAAACAATTGAAATTCAATTTAAAGCGAAACTAAGAGTATGTTGGTCACATTTAATGTTGATAGTAAGATTGTTAAATCAATATCTTTTAAATACTATTGCGGTAAAAAAAAAATTCATGATATTTTTATCATTAATACAATGTTAAAAATAATACTAATATGAATTAAAAAAAATCCATAGACACATAAACTTGGTGGGCTCGCCCTAGAAATTAGAACAGAAAATTACTGGCCGGTTCACTTTGAAGAGTTTTTATTATCTCCAGTCCACCCTTTTATTTTTAACTGCTAAAAGACACTTTCATAAAATTGTTCCTAAAATGCCCCGCAAAAATATATATACAGTAGTTTTTTCCTAAAATTTGTCCGGTGAATCTTCTTTTCTTCTTAAAATTTCTTCGGCCAATCTTCCAAATAACTTCTTCCTAATATTTTCTCCGGTGAATCTTCCTTTCTTCATAAAATTTCTTCGGCCAATCTTACAGATAACTTATTCATAATATTTCCCCGGTGAATCTTCCTTTCTTCATAAAATTTCTCTGGTGAATTTCCCTTCCTAAAATTTCTCCGGTGAATATCTATTTTCATTCCAATAAATCGTAGCAAAGAAAATTTATTTTCTGTGGATAGCCTCTGTTTCCATTCCAATAGAACACTAGTGAATCTTATCTTACTAAAATTTCTTCGGTAAATCTTCCTTTGGTTGCATCGCGATGATGGAATTAGGCATCGCAATTGGGCATCGAGTCCTAAAATTTCTCTAGTGAATCTTATTTACTAAAATTTCTCCGGTAAATATTCATTTGGCTGCATCGCGATAATGGAATTAAGCATCGTAATTGGGCATCGAGTCGTAAAATTTCTCTAGCGAATCTTACTTACTAAATTTTTTACTGTAAATCTATTTTTGGCCACATCGCGATGATGAAATTAGGCATCGCAATTGGGCATTGCGATGATGAAATTAGGCATCGCGATAATGAAATTTCTCCAGTAAATCTTTCATTAATGACATAATTGTCTTTTTGTCCTAAAAGTGACTTTTTCTGGTTTTCAAAAAAGTATGGTAGACTACAGCGATTACAAATATTCAAAAAAGGACCGGCCTGTAATTCACGCAAATTAGAATTGCTCAGGTTTGAACATAGCTAACCAAAATTTATAAAATTAACTACTCTATCAGTCCCTTAATTATTGTCTTGTTTGTCCCGGCACACGAATTAAAAAAAAATAATTGGCTTGATTATTAATATTGGTATAATGTGTAATTTTCTTTAATGCCCATATGTATGTGGTCCATAATTAAAATAGGAAAAAAAGTAAAGGTAAAATGGTAAAAGTGATGTCCTAAAAAGGAAAGTTTTCAAACAAGATAATTATTTTGGGACGAACAAAAAAAGAAAGACAATAATTTAAGGAGAGATGGAGTATTATTTTCATACTGGACAGAGAAAGTCCAAATTAATTATAAAAAATAATAAGGTTACCAAACATATTAAATTATTATTTTAAAGAGACATTTATTTGATTCCAAGCGGCAAGAGGGAGACTGCAAGTCGTTTAGGACCATTCCGAAAACTTGGGTATGAGTGGTCGAGACGATCAAGAGTTGTCTTTTTTTTTTTAATTAAAAAAGAAATTCCCCATTTTTTAAAAATATACTATTACATGTCAAATGCATGGGGTGGGTGTTATATGTAGTATTTACATACTCCCTCCGTCCCTAAATTATTGTCTGGGTTAATCCATCACACGGATTAAGAAAACTCAATTGACTTGATTATTAATATTAGAATAGTATTGAAAAAGTGTGTTGTTTCCTTTAATGCCCATGTGTATGTGGCCCATAATTAAAGTAGGAAGAAAAAGTAAGGGTAAAATAGTAAAACTGATGTTCTAAAAAGGAAAGTTTCAAACAAGACAATTATTTTGGGACGGACGAAAAAGGAAAGGAAGACAATAATTTAGGGACGGAGGGAGTATAATAATTCTTTGTCCCACATTGAGTTTAAGTGTAACATCTTTGTCCCTTCTTTGAATAAAGTGTTGTTGTCTTCCTTTGTGTCTCTATAATATTGTGTATTCTTCATTTCACATAGGATTCTTATTAAAGTTTTGGAGCTAAAACTTGTTATATTATTTCACAAGTTTGAAAGAGCTCCTTAAGCTCTCTTGGGCTTTTCCATTATTATTATGTGAGAAATACCGAGTGTAGCTTAAACTTTCAGTTTTGTGTATATATATATATGAAAGAAATAAATAAATAAATAGAAGAGAGCGGGAAAGGGGCCGACCAATCTCGGTAAAATACAGCTTTGATTATTGTTCCAGAAACATTCAAAGGAGTGTAACCTTTGAAGTTTCAAGTGTGTAGGTTTTGTATCCTGGAGGTGAAATTCGTTGAGACCATTTTACACCATAAAAGTGGGACTAATTAAATACCTAAAAGAAAACATCTTACGGTGTGCCTAACCTACTGATCCATACCCACTATCTCAAGTCTTATACAACAGTTTTAAGGTATTTAATTGAAATGGAGTCAGTTTTCGTTACGGCGCAATTCCCCGAATCAGATAAGATAGAGAGGCTAAACGGGCTAAACTACAAGCGCTGGAGTTCGAGGATGGAATACCTTCTTACCATTGCGAAGGTATTCTATGTGTTGTATGAGCCATGCCCAGTAGAGGCTGAAGATGCAACTGATGCACAAAAAATCGAGGTTGCTGAAAAGGTGAAGAAATGGAAGGCTGGCGATTTCATTTGCTGCTTCACCATTCTGCAAGCATTAATGAACAACACATTGTTCAATGTGTTTCAAATCCACAAGAATGCCGCCGATCTTTGGTTTGCCATAAAACGGAGGTATGTCAATGAAGATGCTAGTAATAAATCTTTTTTAGTCAATAAGTTTGTTGAATACAAGATGGTGGATTCGAGGCCTGTCATTGATCAAGTTAACGAACTCAATGACATCGCCATCGAATGTGCCGATGCGGGTGAACCCATTTCAGAGACTTTTCAAGTTTCAACCATCATTGGTAAACTTCCACCTTCATGGAAAGATTACCAAAAGAAATTGAAGCATAAAAAGAAGTCAATCTCTTTAGATGAACTTCTTCAGGGCATCCAAATTGAGACTGAAAGTCTTAAACGTGATGGTTCAATTTCTGTGAAGAATGATGGTATAAACTATGTTGAAGAAAAAGGTGCTGCTGGAACTTCCAAGGGAAACCAAGGAAAGTTCAAAAAGAGAAAGAACACTAAAAATGATGGAAATGGGAATGCTAAGAAAAAGCATAAAGGTCCTTGTTATGTTTGTGGCAAAACAAACCACTTGGCTAAGGATTGCTATCACCGCAAAGGGCAAAAGAAGAATGAACAAACAAATGTGGTTGAAAACAATTTCATCAGCGTTTTTCAAATCTGTCTAGTCAGCAATGTCGATTCAGATTGGTGGATTGATTCTGGGGCTACATGTCATGTAACTCCAAATCGAAGCTTGTTCAAAATATATGAAGAAGTGAAAGAGCCAAAGGCTGTTTACATGGGAAATGCTTCTACAAGCGAGGTCTTGGGCATAGGACCTATTATTCTCCCCCTCACTTCGGGAAAAACGCTTACTTTGAAAAATGTGTATCACATTCCCTGTATGAGGAAGAATCTTGTATCTGTCCACAAATTGGACGAAAATGGCTTTAAAGTGACCTTTCGCGCCCAACAAGTGAATATCACTAAAAATGGGACGTTTGTTGGAAAGGGCTGCATTAAAGACAATATGTACTTATTGAGCGTTGATAATAAAATTACCAGTTCTGCTTACTTTGTTGATTCTACTTTTAATGTTGAAAAGCATGATTTTTGGCATTGTAGATTAGGACATATTGGTATGAATGCAATGAGTCGTATGATTAAACATGAATATATTCCAAAATCTTCGACTATTTATTCTATGAATAATTGTGAATGTTGTGCTCAATCTAAGTTGACTAAAACATCTTTTAAAAGTGTAGTGAGATCAACTAGTTTACTTGAGTTAATTCATACCGATATATGTGACAACAAAGAGCATTTGACTAGAGGTGGAAAACATTATTTTATTACGTTTATTGATGATTATTATAAGTTTACTTATGTGTATCTACTTAGAACAAAAGATGAAGCTTTTGACAAGTTAAAATTTTTTAAAGCAGAAGTTGAAAATAAAACCAACTTAAGGATAAAACGATTAAGATCGGATAGATGTGGTGAATATTTTCCAAATGACTTTATTTCATTTTGTTTACAAAATGGAATTGTTAGAGAGTCTTCTGCACCAAAAACTCCACCACAAAATGGAATAGCCGAGAGAAAAAATCGATCCTTAATGGAAATGGTTAGTGCCATGTTAATAAACTCAAAATTACCAATGAGTTATTGGGGAGAGGCACTATTAAGTTTTGTATACATTAGTAACAGAATTGTGAATAAACATATGAAAACTCCATACGAATTGTTTATTGGGCGTAAGCCTAACATTTCACATTTGAAGGTGTGGGGCTGTATTGCATATGTTATGGATGCAACTTTAAAAAGAAATAAACTTAGTAGCAAAGCCGTTAAATCTATATTTAATGGTTATTCTTTAATAAGCAAGGCATGTAGATTTATAAGAATGAATGACAATAGTGTTTTTGAAGCTACGCATGCTATATTTTATGAACATTTAAATATAAAAAATGTAGACAAGTGGCGGGTGTCAAACCGTCAAAAATAATTTTTTTCCTATTTCCCAAATAACGAGTATAGGGTAGTAGGGATCGTATCCACAGGGAACGTTGTACTCAGTTCTTTTAAGAATTCTACGAAGCAATTAAAATAAGAATTTGAGTATTTTATCTAAACTAAATATCAACAATGAATTAATTTAAAAGACTTAATGTAAACGAAGCAAAAAATTATGTTGGATTTTTAAGATGAGAAAATTCCAGTTAATGAACTAATTGCAATCCCACAACTTACTACTAATCATCGATGCAACATTGTCTCAATTAACTACAAATAAATCGGTTATAGTTGTCGACAAACGCCTAACACCCAATCTCTCCTTACAGTGTCGATAATTAAGAGAAGCTCGTTAATTACTACTCTAATCAAAAGACAACCCCCGAGACGCTCGTAGGATTTAGTGTTTTGACAGCATTAAGAGAGAGAGAGAGACCCGATTTTAAACAGTGCAATATCATTTAATTTAGATTACTCATTCCCGCAACACTACCCGAGTATGCTTGTGATGCCTAAACGGTGCGTCGCTTGCTACTTTGTTAGAACCCGAAGACAATTACGGATCAGCGGCTCTAACTAGCAATAGACTATTACGTTAATTAAAATTCGGGCCCTAAACATTAACTAATCATATTAATCATAAGTCACAAGTTTCTTGCAACTAGAAAATCAGAGAATGAATAAATACTTAGAAATAATTGAGAAATAAAACTAAGATCTCACAGTAGTAATTTTGAAGAGAATTACTTGTTCATTAACTGGAAGGGAAGAAACTAGCTACTAAACATAATTAAAGATTACTTACAAATACCAAAAGAATTGTAAAACCCAGCAGGTGCTCTAGTAGAAGAGTTGCTCTAACCCTTGTCTTCTTTCCTTCAATGTGTGTGTAAATGTGTATTTCTTCCAAAAACGTCTCCCCCTCCTTTGAGGATTTCCCCCTCTATTTATAGGGGAAAAACTGGAGGAATTCTTTCCCCACTACTACCACTAAACCATGATCCTAGCCACTACCCCATTATCCTAGCCACTACCTATTTTTTCTCTAACACTTAACTCCCTCAATATTTACAAGAGAGAAAGAAATAATTACAGATGAGAGTTTAATTTTAGGGATATTAACAACTCCCTAATATTCCAAAGTGACCAATGTCTGAAATGCCCTCAAGTAACATAGTACAACTTTGCACTCAAAAGCACAGCACGTGACTTTTTTTTTTTTTAAATTCTCTGCTCCAGACTTTCCTCAGGTACCAAATGCCCATTTGGTGCTGGACTAACTGCTTCCTTTATCTCTTTCTCACTTTCAATTTTTCACCACACCTGCAAACATCACAAACAAGAATACCCATAAAAGTGCAATATTTATAACCAATAAAAGCGCAAAATCCACTTAAAAGGTCGCACATATTTGATCTCATCAACAAGCTAGATATAAATCACGAATTGTCAAATGAACTTGAAGTAGAAAATGTATCAAGTTCACATGAGAATGGCAATACCATTATGAATGATGAAAATTTAGACCAAGATGAAAATGATGAAATAATTGAGTTAAGGAGGAGTAAAAGACGTAGAATAGAAAAAAGCTTTGGTCCTGACATGTTGACATACATGTTAGAAGAGGATCCTAAAATTTTTCAAGAAGCCATGTCTATGTCTGATTCAGATTTATGGAAGAAAGCCATGGATGATGAAATTAAGTCTATACTTAATAATCAAACATGGACTCTTGTCAATCCTCCTCCTAATACTAAACCTATTGGCTGTAAGTGGGTTTTGAAAAAGAAACTCAAAACTGATGGTACTATTGATAAGTACAAGGCAAGATTAGTGGCTAAAGGTTATAGTAAAAAGGAAGAAATTGACTATTTTGAGACATTTTCTCCGATCAATAAATTCACATCAATTAGAACTATGTTTGCTATAGCATCCGTTTATGGATTAGAAGTTCATCAAATGGATGTTAAAACAGCATTCTTAAATGGAGATTTAGAGGAAGAAATTTACAAACATCAACCTGAGGGTTATGTTGCTAAAGGAGAAGAACATAAAGTATGTAAATTAAAGAAATCTCTATATGGACTTAAACAAGCACCAATACAATGGTATAAGAAGTTTAAGCAAGAAATTAGAAACTTTGGTTTTAAGAGTAGCAAAGTAGAAAATTGTGTTTTTACTAAAGTGACTCTTAATTATAAAGTACTGATGACTTGCCTATATTTGGTTATAATATAAATTGTATCAATGAGACTAAGAACTACTTGAAGCATGTTTTTGACATGAAGGACTTAGGTCTAGTAGATGTCATTCTAGGAGTTAAGGTGATTAAAAAGGACAAAAATTACATATTAACGCAATCTCATTACATTGAGGAAATATTGAAGAAATTCAATTATTTTGATTGCAAAATAAGTAAAAGTCCTATTAACCCACAAATGAAGTTAGTTCCAAATAAAGGCGAGGCCGTAAATCAAGAAGAATATGCCAAAATAATTGGTAGCGTAATGTATGTGGTAAATCATACAAGACCCGATCTTGCATGTTCAATAGGCATATTAAGTAGATTTACGAGCAATCCTAGTGAAGAACATTGGACGGAACTAAAAAGAGTACTTATGTACTTAAAATTTACAATAAACTATGGCTTGCATTACAAGT
This sequence comes from Platycodon grandiflorus, assembly GCA_016624345.1. Lineage (NCBI taxonomy): Eukaryota > Viridiplantae > Streptophyta > Magnoliopsida > Asterales > Campanulaceae > Platycodon > Platycodon grandiflorus. The sequence continues at coordinate 3,049,938 of CM028366.1, read as the reverse complement.
GTAATTCACCTATTCTTGAATGCTATAGTGATGCAAATTGGGCATCAGATGTAACCAACTCCAAATCTACGAGTGGTTGGTTATTTACCATTGGAGGAGCCATAGTCGCTTGGTCTTCAAAAAGACAAACATATGTTGCTTTGTCATCAATGGAATCTGAGTACATAGCCATGTCAATGGCTAGTAAAGATTTAATATGGTTTAGAAGATTCCTAAGGACAATACCTTTTATAGATCCTAAAAAAGGAGCTACAACTTTGTATTGTGATAATCAAGCTGCCATATTCAATACAAAAAATGAGAGAATATCAAATCATAGCAAGCATATCGCTATGAGATATAATCATATTAGAGATATGATTAAAAAGGGAAAGATAGCACTTATCAAATGTTACCTGATCCACTAACAAAAGCCTTATCAGGGGATAAGATTACAAAGGTCATGAGAGATATGGGACTGTTACCGGTCGAAACAATGTCTTAATTGAAACCAACTCTATCTTAAGTCATGAATTTGTCACCTTATGTTTTAAAGTTAAAAGGCAATTCAATATAAGACATTGGTGAAATGGAAACTTGGATACATTTCGAGTGCATAACTTAAAATAGCGGGGGTGTCACTATTTGAAAGTTTCATATCTGACCTATGCACTTTCTCTTATCATAACATAAGTGGGATGGATTTAAAATCCTTAATAGACTTATAGCTTTCGTAGAATGCGTTGTGGACATTCTCGATAAGTCTACCTATACAAGTAAAGAAGTGAGAGGCCGCTTCTTATGGATTACTCCGATAAATTCCTAAGAGTACTTGAGAAAATCAGGATTAAGCACAAGGCCCAAATACAAGGTGCTGCCAAAGATCAAAAGGAACAAGAAGTCATAATACATAAACGAGGATATGTCTCCCTTCGGGTTTCACATTCAACCATGAAGTTAAAGGCTCGTCCACTTGATGGCTATTCGTTATGTAAATAAGCTGTAAATGTTTAGTCATTATATGTAAATAAGTGGGGGATTGTTATATGTAGTATTCACATATAATAATTCTTTGTCCCACATTGAGTTTAAGTGTAACATCTTTATCCCTCCTTTGAATAAAGTGTTGTTGTCTTCCTTTGTGTCTCTATATTGTGTATCCTTCATTCTACATAGAATTCTTATTAAAGTTTTGGAGCTAAAATTTGTTATATCATTTCACAAGTTTGAAAGAGCTCCTTAAGCTCTCTTGGGCATTTCCATTATTATGGGAGAAATACCGAGTGTAGCTTAAAGTTTCAGCTTTGATTATTGTTCCAGAAGCATTCAAAGAAGTGTAACCTTTGAAGTTTCAAGTGTGTAGGTTTTGTATCCTGGAGGTGAAATTCGTTGAGACTATTTTACACCATAAAAGTGGGACTAATTAAATACCTTAAAGAAAACATCTTACGGTGTGCCTAACCTACTGATCCATACCCACTATCTCAAGTCTTATACAACAGTGGGTTCATAATATTTTTGTGGTGGAGCATGAACATGTATTTTCTGCTTGCTCAATTTTTGCTATATTGTCATGCACAAACTCATAACCTCACCTAACTCTATAAGGTGAGCAAAACTTCTTAATTTAACAAAACTTGCATGAATCAAACTTATGACTTGTAAGTTGTATTTTACCACAACCTTAATCTCGATTATTGGACTTCAGACTGTCGGGCAAGAAACAAGAAAATAATAAATCAAATTTCAAACTTTAACAAGGAACATTTTAAACTAGTAGATAATAGGGTTTTGAACCGATGGCAACATATAGAGAGTGCTTTCTTTTGTGTTTGGCTAAGATAGATCTTTAGGGTACATTATAAATTTAATGTCACTAAAATAGTTTTAGAGACAGAATATACTATAAATATGTTTTAAAATGCACAAAAGTGCACATGTTAGTTTTTATCTTTTCATTTTAAGCTACATATGTCTCTTGCTGAAACCTTGGTTCCTTAAATGGAAATAAAAATTTATTGTCAAAAGTAGGGGTATTATTATTATTAATACTCCTTGGTAAACAGTTGTCCAAAACTATAGCTGTCCGTTCAAGAAAGCAAAATTGAATTTTGATTAGGTGGAAACGTATCAAGAAATTTGCCTTCCACCCCCAAAAACCCCAAATCCAATCAAATCCCCCATTACCACATATCTAGCCAGCCTCAAATTGGAAAATTGTATAATTACAAAATTTATCAACTATATATCTATATATATATATATAACCTAATAAGTCTGAATAAGGAAAAATCCCGCCAAAATATTACTTACCAAAAATAGAAAGTTAACTTCATACAGATAAAACTGATTATACATTTAAATTTTTTCGCGAAAATACAAAACAATAAATATAAAATAATAATACAATCTTTAATTACATCCAAACCATGAATTAAAACAAGTGGCATTGAAAAAAGTGTATTAGAAAAAGTGTCATTGAAAAAAGTGGCAGACTCACTCACACTCTCTCTCCCTTTCTCTCTCTCTCTAATTATTGTCAATTTGAGTTATATTTTGCTTGTGTACTTCGGCTTTGTTCGTACTGGGCCACCGAAAGAAGGCTTATCTATGACTGCAGAGTTGATAATTTGGGGACAATCAAGCAACGAAAGATGAAGAACATTTGGCGGGAAAATAAGAATAATGAGAGAGATGCTGAAAGAGTTTCTTATTCATTAAGAAAGCAAAGGTTACAAAAAAATTAATACAGAACAAAACAGACGATTCTATCTATACAAAGCAAGCTAAGCTAATCTCCTAAAAAACTACCCTAATCTCCTAACAAATTACTCTGTATATATAGCTAATACAGGGCCCACCACTCAATAACAAATTGACAATAATTAGAGACTATTGGTTTAACAAATTGCACACAATAATTATTGGTTTAACAAATTGTTCATAAACGAATGTTGTTCTTAAACTATTTTATAATTTCAAAATAAAATTTAAAATATAACGAAATCTTATAAAATTTGTTTCAAAATAAACTTAATGAACTTGTTTTACTTACAAATATAGAGTGATAATAAGTAAATTAAAACCGGTATTGCAACCGAAATTGGACCGTTATAAAATCGAAACCAAAGAAACCAAAGCTGCAGTTTTGATTTGGTTTTGGTTTTTGATTTTAGAGAAACCAGTCATAACGATTTGGTAGTGGTTTTTAGCTCAAAACTGGTACCGCGCATACCGAATGAAGTTCTTCTATTTCTTGAGTTTATAATTGCTGATATCCCTTTTCTTTATCTTCAACAGGACAGGCAAACGAATATGATACACCATCTAACCTGATCGAGAGGCCTCCACTCTTCGGGGCATTAGTTCAGGAGGATGCCAATCGGTCAGCTGGTTTATAAGACAATCATTGGTGTTAGGATCGGAAGGTAGTACTTTATGTTTTATGAGAGGATATGTGGGTAGAAAATCTGTAAAAAAAATGGAGAGAAAGATGTAGAGGAGAAGACTATATTTTGTATTTTCTCAACTCACAGTTTTAACATACATGACATGAGGATTTATACTTAACATAGGAGAATTCTAGAATAATTCTTGATCCTATCCTGACTTTAAGAGATACATGAACTATCTAATTCATGCACTTACTAATTCATGAACTAATTAACTGATTCATGAATCCATTATTTCAAAAACATTTCAGCACATTAGTCAACAATTGGTACCACATTACTTGTTGTGAGTCGTGGCATTGGTTGCTAGTTTTGATAAATCTTTGTTGGTGACCATCGCCTTAGCATATACATTTTTCCAAATAGCATTTGGTTACAATAATCAACTGCGTCTGTTGTAATACAGTTGGTTTGATAGTAAACAAGTAACAACATCACTAATATTTTGTTTGTAAAATCAATGTAACTGAAATACATGCAATGTTCGTTCATATATAACAAGTATATATGGTGATTTTTGGTAATTAATTTTCCAGAATCAATGATTTTAGTTTTCATTTTGTTAGGGTAGGAGCTCATATATATGATTTGTTGAGATAGTGGTGGAGTCCATTGCACCACTAATGTTGTTCTAAAATTAATAAATTAATGAGTACTCTCTTTGTTCTATGTAAAGAGTTCACTATTATATACTGCTTCTGTCTCAAAATAATTATCGTTTTAACAATTTGCACACAAATTGTTCTTAAACTATTTTATAAAATCTGTTTGAAAATCTTAAACGAATGTGCTTACTTAAACGAATTGTTCTTAAACAATTTGCACACAATTTGCACACAATTTGCACACAATAATTATTGTTTTAACAAATTGTTCTTAAACGAATGTTGTTCTTAAACTATTTTATAATTTCAAAATAAAACTTAAAATATAACGAAATCTTATAAAATCTGTTTCAAAATAAACTTAACGAACTTGTTTTACTTATTTACAAATATAGAGTGATAATAAGTAAATTAAAACCAGTATTGCAACCGAAATTAGACCGTTATAAAACTGAAACCAAAGTCGCTGTTTTGGTTTGGTTTTGGTTTTTGATTTTAGAGAAACCAGTCATAACGATTTGGTAGTGGTTTTTAGCTCAAAACTGGTACCGCGCATACCCCTATTTCTCTCTATTTCTTATTCCATTAGTCTGGCCAGCTGTGGTCCCCCACCCCACCACCCCTACCCAAACCCAAAAGAAAAGGATTAAAGTCAATAGTGCGAAAAGAGCTTTTTAAATGTTCTGTTTCTTTTGAATTTCAGGGATACTATCTTGCAACTTCTCGTGAATTGACTCGACTTGATTCAATCACAAAAGCGCCCGTCATTCATCACTTTTCTGAGAGCATCTCTGGAGTTATGACAATACGGTGTTTTAGGAAGCAGGAACTGTTTTTTCAAGAAAATGTGGGCCGAGTTAATGAAAATTTACACATGGATTTCCATAACAATGCATCCAATGAATGGTTGGGCTTTCAACTTGAACTGCTTGGAAGCATTGTTCTCTGCGTGTCCACAATGTTCATGATTATCTTACCAAGCAATATTATTAAACCAGGTACACATCTACTGCTTTCGTGATCCATTTTATTGTAAAGCACATCGTTGATCATGTCTTCGTGTTTATGCTATCAAATTCTAATCTGATTGATATAATTTTTCAACAGAATATGTTGGCTTATCCCTCTCATATGGCTTGTCCCTTAATTCAGTGCTGTTTTGGGCCATAGATATAAGCTGCTTTGTGGAAAACAGAATGGTTTCAGTTGAGAGGATAAAACAGTTCACCAACATACCTTCGGAAGCAGAATGGAGGAAGAAAGATTGCCTTCCTTCTCCGGATTGGCCTACTCATGGCAATGTGGAAATTAAAGACTTGAAGGTAACTTAGAACTACGTGCATAACTGTTAGCCTTGATCAGATTTAGCATTTTAGTTCACATTCTAATGGAGGGAAAGAAGAGGGGATGGGGGAATGGGAATTATTTGGGAACCCCATTCCTCCACTAGTGAGATTCCCCACAAAGAATGGGGCATCTCGTTCCCTCTCCATAGGGTGGGAATGACAAATCCACCCTTCTTTTTTACCTCTTTTCGAGTGTAACAGTTTTTCTTTTCTTGCTTTTTCCTTGATTAACAATTTTTTTATGCATTCCTTGGTAACGATCAGCTTCTCATTCAAATGCTTAAGTGGATAAAATATACGGGATCTCAATGCACATCTCAATCGGTCTTAGTAGTGGTTTAAAGAGCTAAAATCCTCTAAATGGAGCTAAACTATTGTGCCCTTCACAAAATGTTTTTTGTTGGTAGGTTCGATATCGTCCAAACACACCTCTAGTGAGATTCTAATGGAGGGAATGAAGGGGGAGGGGGGAATGGGAATCATTTGGGAACCCCATTCCTCCACTAGTGAGATTGGGCATCTCGTTCCCTCTCCATAGGGTGGGAATGACAAACCCCCCTATTCTTTTTTACCTCTTTTCGAGTGTAACAGTTTTTCTTTTCTTGCTTTTTCCTTGATTAACAATTTTTGATGCATTCCTTGGTAACAATCAGCTTCTCATTCAAATGCTTAAGTGGATAAAATATACTGGATCTCAATACACATCTCAATCGGTCTTAGTAGTGGTTCAAAGAGCTAAAATCCTCTAAATAAATGAGCCCACCTCGGCTCAAGTAAGATTGATAATCATAAATATATACAACTTTGGTATCTTTTGTTATTTTTTTTAATCAAGTATGGTGTAGCGTTTTCAAAATGCAGCGTTTTAAAAGCGTTGCGTTTTTAAAACGCGAATTATTTAAAACGCGAATTATTTTAAAAGAGTCCATTATACTATTTTGGAATATTCCGCGTAAGAGTCCACTTACAAAAATTATGCCTACAATCTCCATAAAACTTTCAACTTTACCCTCCACATTGGGGTACAAACATATTAACTACGCTAAAATATTCTTGTAATTATGACCAATTCTAATACTACTTATATATCGCTTAATTATTAGACTTTTCAAACGTGGACTCTTTGGGTGGAACGGAGGGAGTATATAACTTAGATGAATGTTTAGAAAATGCTCGTTAACACGACCTTATATTTTTCTCTTGGGAGTATCAAATGAAACTTAGTTTGGCATTTTGCATTTGTGATCTCGGATATTAAGTCAAAAGGAACCCTATATACTCTCCCTTTGTCCCTAAATTATTGTCTTATTTGACTTGACACAGATAAAAAAATTAATTGACTTAATTATTAATATTGGAATATTGTGTAATTTTCTTTAATGTCTATGTGCATGTGATCCATAATTAAAGTAGAAAGAAAAAGTAAGGGTAAAATGGTAAAAGTATTGTCCTAAAAAGAAAACTTTCAAACAAGACAATTATTTTGGTATGAACAAAAAAGAAAAGCAAGACAATAATTTAGGGACAGAGGGAGTAATATTTTGTATTTGTAGTTGAATAAAAATATTTAGATGAAAGTTCCTAATCTCTTACAGCTCATTCCATCAACACACGATAAGTCAAACAGAGAGTTTCGTTTTACAAAAAATACCCATAATACGATATTTTCTAAACTTTTGCCCCAGATGAATTGCGAATGAAATGTCAATTCAATGTTATTGAGATTGAGAATATGAACAATACACATTGTCATGGGAATGGTATTGGGGACTAGAAATTAGCCGGTATTGGGGACTAGAAATTAGCCAAACACGAAACTGGCTTAGAGTCTGTTTGGACAAAATATAGGGATAAAATATAGCTTATTTGTAAAAATTGTGTTTCAATGCTGCAGCAGAAAAAACAGCGTTTTCATAATGCAGCTGCGTTTTAAAACGCTGAAATTCACTGCTTTTTCCCAAAATGCAGGTTTTAAAACGCAAAAAAAAAAAAACTGCGTTGAAGTAATATTCCAAACGCATTTAGAAAAAAAGTCCTACGTTTTTAAAATACAACTTTTTTTAAAATGCTGCATTTTTTAAAAAATTACATTTTATAAACGTCGCACTAAACGGGCTCGTATAAAATTTCCCCAAACATTCCAGTCCATTTCCCATCGACTCCTTATGTGTGGTAGTCAAGCCAAACAGGCCGTTAGATGAATTTGTTATCCTTTTCTTCCTTAAACCCCAAACCCCCTTTTCGCCGTCTTCTTCTTCTTCCCCGTTCTAAACCCTAGAGAGACAGAGATGGGAGGTTCAAGGAGAAAATACAAGAAATCGAGACCGAAGGTTCGTGTCGGACTGCCGAAGAAGAACCCTAACGTATTCAAACCAGCCTTCTGTCTTCCCCCAAAGCTCCGATCACTCGTCGATTTGTCCGAAACCAAATGGGACGACCAAGGCAGTGTTCTTGAGAATTACAAGTCGTTCGGCGTCGTTTCCAACCCTAATTTGCTCGGTGTTCGCTCTCGTACTGGACGCACCATGGAGAGCGATTCGCTTCAAGTCCCTCCCACAGAGCCCGAAGAACCTGTATCGGAGTTTGATCCCATTGATTCCGGCAGCGAGCTCGAAGAAGACGGTCAGTCATCTCTCTTAGTCCGAACCCTCGCTTTGTAGTTTGTGAAATTTGTTTGCTGCTTCATAATGGTGGTGATATTGTTAATCTATGTACGTACTTTCACATTGTGCTTGCCAGTCTGGACTTTGCACTTTAGAATTGAAATTGTGAAATTTAAACCTTGGAATCGGAAATTTGAACAAATTAAGCTGAAAATTTGAATTCGCGCTACTCTGGTATATTGTTTGTTTCTTTGTTCCTGAATTACTACCTTCATGAACTTCAGTTTTGTTGACATATTTTCGCATTCCTGTCAGTCGGATTAGACTGAAATGTCATTAAACTTGTTGGTTCCCAGAGAGAAAGTTGGCAGAAGAGAAGGGGGATCATAGGAAGGAAATAGGAACTAGCAAGTTCCCTTCAAGCTTATCCTCTTTCTTTTCAACAAACAAAATATTGTTTTTGAGACTCATAATTCTCTGGTTTCCTTTTTCAGTCAATCTTCAAAAACAAATTTTTGTTTTTGAAACTCTTAATTCTCTGGCAATGGAATCTAATGAATGAAAGCATTTTTTCACTTTCTCAAACGTATGCATACTTAGGCTCCTTGAAAGTTTCTTTTATGGTTGCCATGCATTGAAAACTACCATTTCTTGTTGTTCTCACAGTCTAAGTAGGTTTTGTTAGAATATGGTATCCTATAGACATGTTCACATAGTCTGTCAAGTTGTTTTAGAATAAGATATATTCAGAGAAGAGGTTAGCCCTTAGGAACATCAGTGTACTTCAATAGTTGTCTTTATGATTGCTCAATGATTATCTGTGGACTTTTATGTGAATATCTGTTGTGTGTGCGGGGCTTGGCTTTTATTTATTTGTTTATTTATTTTCTTCGGGGTTGGGGTGGGGGAGGGGAAGTGCTAATTCTTGGCAGCAAACTCCAGATGATCCTTCTCTTCACAATTTTGGTGTATGCTCCTTTATGTCCATTGAGAGTTTGAGACTCCTTATGTTTGCATTTTGCACTCTGCTACAGTTGAAATCCTTTGCTCAAACACCATACGCTGCACCCTGCTCTCTTTTTGCACACTTTTTGTTTCCAGCTGAATGATGCTTGAAAATGATCTCATATCTGTATGAAATACTCCTTCTGTTCCCAGATCTTGCTTCTTCACCCCAACCCCACCTCTGCCCCACCATAAACTTCTAAAACTGTAATGTTATGTCACTGGGCTTTGCAGATGTAAAATCAGCGCTTGGGAAAAAGCGCAAAGATGGGAAATCCGCCCCTTTGCAACCCTTGACAACCATGCAGCGCCTTCACATTGGATCACTTGTAGATAAATATGGAGACGACTACCAGGTGGGGGAAAAAAAATCCTTACTACTATATTAAAGTTCTTTAGATTTTCTATCTTTTTCTAACAATCTTTGTGCTCTGCAGAGCATGTTCATGGATACGAAACTCAACAAGATGCAGCATTCAGTAGCAACTCTAGAGAAACTATGCAAAAGATATCACATGTACAAAGATAAAAACCCCTTGCTTGTGCCCATTTAATTAAAGATTCTATAATTTCTATTGACCTTGGCATCTGTTTACGTTAAGAGAGTTACAGTTTGCTGTCCAAGTTTTGACCTTTAAGTTGTATTATGAGATGCATTTTATCAGAATACAGCTGCTTTTGCTTGGCATTGTGCCCTTATCTTTTGCTTCTTTTCTTATTAAGGTGATAAGAACAGGCAAAAAGGCCAAGAAAGGTGTATTGCTTCTTTCCTTGAGTTTTGGTTTCTTAGATCTCAACAAAAATATAGTTGTTATCAGTTAAATTTGTTTTATTTGAAAATGTGAATTGATCAAATTTACCTTTAGGCTATATTTGGCTAATCAATTCCAAGCTTTAGAAGTGGAATTAGATGAACAATTTGAGCTTCACGGAATTCAAATTGTTCTTCCAATTCCAATTCGAAGCTCTAGAATTAAGTATTCGAACATAGCCTTAGAGTTTAGTTTGTGTTTCTAAGGAGTATTTTTTAATACGGTCTATTGTAGCTACAAAATTTCTCAAGCTTGATACGAAATTTCAGTCTTTCTCATGCAAACCCTTACCAAGCATTGGAGTTTAAACTTGTTCAAGAGTTCAATCTGAAATTGAATATATGGTAAACTTGTTTGGTTGAGTTAAAGGTTCAATTTGAAGAGGAATGCATGCTTCAATTTGAAGTGAAATAGGCAGTAAAGTTGTTTGATTGAGAGTTCAATTCGAAGGGAAATAGATAGTGGTGATGATTAGGATCGAGTTAAAGAGTTCAATTTGAAATGACAGAGACAGTAAATTTGTTCGATTGAGTTGAAGAGTTTAATTTGAAGGGAAATAGATGGTGGCTTCATAATCATCACTGAATATTGTTTGATAGAGTTGAGGAGTTAATTTTGAGGTCAAGTGGACAGTGCGATTATAATGAGGTCAAGTGGACGGTGCCATTATAATGATCGTAACTGCTAACAGCTCTATAATGATCAGATTTCTAAGTGGCTTTATAGTGATCAGATTTCTTGATACCATTCTAACAACTCAATTTGAGGTGAAGTAGATGGTGGTTTGAAGAGTTCATTTTGCAGTCAAGTCGATAGTGGCTTGATAATAATCAGATTTCTTGGTAAGTGCATAACGAGCAATATGAGGTCAATAGATTTCGAGTTCATTTTGAGATCAAGTAGATAGTGGCTTTATAATGAACTGCTTACAAACAATACAGAGGTCAATAAATTGATAACCCTTAAAGGTCGTTCACACGGGCTTGAGAATAAGCACTTCGATATGGCTCTATATTCAGTTTCACTTCGGTTGGTTTTGGTTTGGATTTCCGGAAACCGACAAGTTGGTTTTGGTTTTGGAATGCCCTCAAAACCGAGCCGTACTGTCTACTTAATGGCTGATCAATGGTGGTGAGAAAATCCCTGAGAAACAAAGGAGGCCATAAAGTTGCAAGGAGGGCTTTAATATGCATAACAATGATGGAACAAAAAGGTTTGAGAAACTATGAAAATTAACAAAGCAAGGGCCGAAAAAAGTTACTTTTTTCTTTTCCTTTCGGACATTGTAATAAGATTAGATTAGCACTCAGGTCCGAAACATTCCTCAGTTCAGACGCCCATGAAGGCCCTGCATTGGGACTCCCAGTGCTCCTTTGTCTGCCGAATCCTCTCTACTCTTTCCGTCTGAAGTCGTTCTTCCCAATATTCTGGACATCTGTTTCAATACAAATGCTGGAGGATGAGAACAAAACTACCGAGGGCGTTACCATATAACAGGCAACAGTCTGATCCATTCTCTAAGTTGAATGAGCAATTGCCAAAAAAAAAGCTCACCTCCTACTTAGTAGTATATTTAGCTCTTCCAAGTGGACAGCACCTTCAAACACTCCTGCCTATAGTCATACCAAAACAAATCACAAAAATGATTAGATCACTTTCCAAAATGGTTCCTGAAAATCCTGGAGTTCATAGATCACTTCAGAAGAAGAACAAGGCATTCAAGAATTCAAAAAGTACAAATCCCTGACAAAATCTTACCTCTCGACAAAGAGGACATTTTTCCTTGGGATCTGCGGCCTTAATTCCTTCTACAATTGTTACTGATCCAGCCTTACAGGCGCACATGTAGCAGAAGATGTGACCACAGGTGAGAGATACTGGATCAAATACTGTATCCTGCTTAAACAAGTAAAATAAACAATCAAAGACAGGGTTTCCGGAAAACATTAGACATGATGCTAGATTGTAGTAATTTGTAACACAAACAATTACTAGAAATGCTAGGAGAGACGAGAGCTTCTTTAGAATCATGCTTACACCATACCAAAGATTAAGAGAAGGAAAAGCAAGGACTTACCAAACATATAGAACAAGTCAAGTCAATATCTATCCTGACTGAATCAGATAGCTCACAAAAGAGTGAGGGTTTTCCGTCATTCAATACAAGGGAGCATCCCTCAAATAATGTAGAGGCATTTTTGATATCGGCCTTTGTTTCCCTTAAATTTATGTGGAAAGCTATAAGCTCGAATAGCCATGGAGACTGAAGGATTTCCATGTGCATGCTTTGGACTTGTGACCTAAACGCTTGCCCTTGCTTAGAGTAGTGAATCTACAATAAAACAAAAAGATTTCATTCATTTGAACATGTAAATTAAGAGGGAAAATAATTGCGCTCAACCGTGAGTGGTATAGCTGGGGGCTTCACAAACTATATCTCAGCTTCGATTTCTTCTCACGCCCCCTCGGGCAAATACTTTTTTTTTAAATAATAATAATAATAATAATAAGAAGAAGAAGAAGAAGAAGAAGAATTGCACTTGGTTTGATTGGTAAAAGGGGTGATTTAACAAACCTTGTCATACTTCTTTAGTATTTTGCGCATGGCAATAGCATGGATTATGGCATAACCGACGAGCTCCTTGCCTTCTTGAATCAAAGTGCCATGGCTTCCCTGTACCTTCTCTTTGCACCAAATGAAGCACTTGCGAAAACCGGAAGCTAGATGTACATCGAGCAACTTTTCTGCACGCTCATTGAAGGTTCCGACTACTACAGACATTTCCTTGAGAAGGGAAGGGAAAAAGGTTCCATCGCAGACTACAGAGAGCACAAAGTAGAATCAAGTCAGAAGTGTTAGTTGGAAAGACCATATCAATTGTTCACCAAATCACCACAATCCACCAATAAAAGAGATGATAGATACTCCATTGCAACTGTAAGAAGACTCTCGAGATGTGTCTATGACAAATTGAGCTAATATGAAACTCAGTTTAACTCAACTCAACTTTTATCCCAATTATTGAATCTTAATATTATACGACTGAGCACCAACAAGAAGACCCTTTTAAACACTTCTACCTGGAAACATCCCCAAAATTCTGTTTTCAAGAATGGTTTGGTGGCAATATGTAAGTTCTCCTGCATTCAACTTATTTCAACAACAATAAATCCCTGTTTGTCCACTGATGGCATCATTCAGTCAAAAAAAAAACTATACTCCCTCCGTCCCTTAATTATTGTTTTGTTTGACCCGACACACGAATTAAGAAAAAACAATTGACTTGATTATTAATATTGGTATAATATGTAATTTCCTTTAATGCACATGTGTATGTGGTCCATAATTAAAGTAAGGGGAAAAATAATGGTACAATGGTAAAAATCCTAAAAATGAAAGTTTTCAAACAAGACAAAAATTTAGGGACGAACAAAAAAGGAAAGGAAGACAATAATTTAGGGGGACGGAGGGATTAAGATCTAGTAAAATTATAAATTATCCATAAAATTTCGGAACAAAACCTTGGTTGATAGGACACTATTAAGTAGTAGTACAATTTCTTTTAGGAAAGATGATCTTTCAACACTTTTTAGTTCACACACACACACACACATACACATACACATTCCTTCAAAACCCAGATGAAAAACTTGCTCAAAAACACAAAGTTAAGAGGTTTGTGATGAAGCAGCAGCTGATTTGAACTAAGATTGAAGCTGATGAAAGTTATGAAACACAGACATACAACAATACAGAGGAAACAGAAAATTGCTTCATCTCCTTCCCGTAAATACATCGAACAACTTATAGCAAAGGAAGAATCAGCAGCGGAATAACAGAAGAACCCGAGAAAACACACACAAACACACATCTCCCTTCAAATACTAGATGAAAAACTTGCTCAAAAGCACAAGTTAAGAGGTTTGTGAGGAATCAGCAGCTGATTTGCACTTAAGATTAAAGCTAAGGAAACACACACAGGAAACAGAATATTGTTTCATCCCTTTTTATGTAAATGCATCGAACACTTTATAGGCAAACGAAAAATCAGCAATGGGATAACAGAAAGACCACAAAATCCATACACTGTTTTACGTGGAAACATCCGATTGAATCAATTTTGTAGAAAAATAAAAAATTTGAATACATGAACGTTTACTAACCAGGGCAATGGCTCGGGCAAGTGGAAAGATCGCGAAGGGGATGATGATCGTGGTCAATGGGATTCTGGGTATGAGCATCTTTGCGACACTTCTTCAAAATCTTTTTGAGCTTCTTGAAACCAACACCAGGAAATTGTTTTTGATCTTGTCCTTGCATGTATTCCTCATACTTCTTGCAGAACTTCATTTTTTTGTAATATACCAATTAATTAATCAGCCTTTTACTTCCTTCTTCCTTGATAAAACCCTAATCACCTGTGAATTTGATTCCAGTAAGACGTGTTCTCCTGAAAACCACCCTTCAGCACTAAACTCTCATTCTCTCTCTCTCTCCCTTGTGAAAGATCACGGTTTTTGTTACTCGGAATAAGCTGACTGACGTATATGAAGGATAACTTTGGAAAAAGTCAATTTCTGAGAAACTTTCTCGATAATTTCACGGACGCTCTACGACTTAAGAGTAGACCAAATCTTATGAGTTAACCAAGTTTATCAGGATTTTTAATTTTATAGGTTTGGCTCAGAGCATCAAGAAAAAAAATTGAGTACTACCTATAATTTACACATTTTTTTGAATAAAAAATTTTTTTCAATACAATTATGGGTATAATTGTATATATGATGTATCAACTGAATTATTTTTTATTAGTTATTAAATTATTGATTTTTTTACATTCAATGTTCAAATTGTGGAGGAGGACGTCAACACAATCTCTTGTATTCACATCCTCCTCCACAATTTTTATTAAATTTCAAAAAATTAAGAGTCCATTATTTAGTTGATACATCGTATCTGCAATCCTTTTTTGAAAAATGTATAACCCCTAAATGACACATAATTTTTTCCACATTTATATTGGTGATGCTTTTAATACTACTCCTTGTTTAATTAAGCATCAGGCATACATTAATATTAGGCCAAAGTTTTTCCCCCAAAATTATCCGCCCAATCCCGCTTCGCACTCTAATGTTAAAAATGACTCAAGTTCATACCTAACATTGCCATTTGTCCCATTTTACCTCTTGACCGTGACGGGTGTTAGAAAATTAACATTTTTTGTCATGTAAAATTTGATTTGTAATGGTTATCATGGAGGAAGGCATTATTAACATCCAACTGCTGTATGATCCAATTCTTTTTTGCAGCCACGACAAGCATGCTTCGCACGATCACTAGCTTAGCAACTGGAGCGAAAGTTTCATGGAGGTCTATACCTTCAACCTGCGTGAAACCTTTTGCTACTAGTCGGGTTTTATATCTTTCAATTTCACCATCTGGCCGGTATTTGATTTTGTAGACCCATTTGGAGTCTACGACTTTCTTGCCTGGGGGTAATTCCTCTAAAGTCCACGTCCCATTCTCTTCCAAAGCATGTTTCTCCTTTTGCATTGCTTCACACCAATGTGGATGTTTCACTACATGGTGAAAATACTTTGGTTCATCATGAGACGTGATGGCCGCAAAGAAGACTTTATTAGTAGGAGAAAATTTTTCATACTAGACAAAGTGAGATAAGGGATGTACCGTGGAGGATCTTGCATTGCTAGTTTTGAAACTTTTACCAATAGGCTCCATATGCTGGAGTGTTGTGTCGGACGCGTGACCCAATCTCTTATGCCAAACTTCTGATGTAACCAAGAGTGCCATATTGGTGTCCCTAGTCTTCACAGGCTCCATGCAATATAGACCATCACGACATTTACCCATTCCAATCAGGTTTCGCGAAGGTAGATCTTGTATAACATAAAAGTTCGAGAGAAAAATTAGTACACAATTGAAATCTTTTGTTAACTTGCTAACTGAAAGTAAGTTGCACTTGAAATCTGGAACATTCAAAACATTGTGAATTGTCAACCCATTTGGTAGACGAGTTCTGCCAACTCCCTTCACAAGAACACTATCCCCATTTGGTATTCTAATGGGCTTCTCAGATTCTGATTTCGTGTGTTCCTCAAGGATCCTTTCATCACAGGTGATATGTTCTGTTGCTCCAGAATCAATCACCCAATGCCTCTCAAAATAAAACTTACCAGCCATGTTAGCTGTGACGCCCCGACCCGGATTCCAATACGGAATCCTAAGATCGACGCGCCAAAACAACAAACAAGTAACAATAACAAATAGTAAAAGCACGTGGCGCAACAACCCGTGCTTACAACAAACCATAATAATAAAAACTTGGATAAAATAAAACCAATCATCGGCAACATTACAGCTGAAACCCAACTAATAAAACACAAGTATAAGATTTTAGAGAAAAACCATTTATACCAATAATTACCTCGGCCACAACATGCCGGAACAACTGTACATAAACCACAAGCTACAACATGCTTGGGAAAGTCAAATAGTTAAAGATATCACAGAGTGCATAAGCTCGACATACACGTGTCGGCTCCCAAAAGAATAATAAGTAACAATGTAACAACATTACTCAAAGTAAAGTCTACATGACTTTACATAACCATTCGTCATCACCAAAAGAATTTATATCACTAATTACAAAAGGGCTCCAAGGGTTACAAAGCAAAAGGCCACCTGTGAGCTAAACGTGAATACTATCCGACCTCACCGCGAACTCCCTGACTGACTCGGATCTAAGGAAAAACATATAAACAACAAACGGGGTGAGTCGAAACTCAATAAGTTACTAAATGCAACTACATGTCATGGCATAATGCTCAACCGGTAATTATGACATGGTAATACATTTATATATCACAACTGAACATGTAACATCATTGTTGATACAGAATTCACATAAATCATACGTAGCACTTTGATGTCCACATAAGTACTCGTAATAAACCACATTATAAAGGATATAGTTGATTTTTGTCCATCTTTGCGTTGCTCCTGCAATACACAAAATAACCAAATGTGCCTCGATACCCGTGTATGTAGTATCGACATCCTCGATTAATACCATCGAGTTCAATCTAGCCAACCAAAGCCATGCGTATTGCTACAACAGTGGGGCTACTTCTCAACTGTGGCCAACAGGAGAGGGTGTGTGAACTCTGGTACGACGACTTATAGCGATCACAAACATTGATTTGTGAAGACTATAGGTCGTCCCACCTTACTCGACCAACGACGCCAGCTGGACTTACACAATACACAAGTAGATGTTCTTACTCATCTAATGCAAATAACCATCATGTTCAAAAGTAGTGAACTTGACAAATAACAAGTAGATTATTTTATTCTACCACAAATTATCATTCAACACATATTTGCAAGAATTCGAATCAACACATTAGAGCCATTTATAGGTCTCTATTTTAACAGTACCAAAAACATGGAGGACTAGAATCTCGATCAATCGAACTCTAAACCTCGTAGTAATTTAACATGTTGTTCGGGGAATCATACTCTTTCCTAAAATTGACTTCTTAGAGTTATTACTAAAGTTCACAAAATTAGGGCATAAGTGCTATATGCAACATTACCCCATTTCAAATCTCAAGTTCTCTATTTACTCAAATCCAAAGGTTAATGGTCAAACACTAGCTCATCCAACATCATTCAACCCACACAAATGTCACAAGTATAATGTACTCATCTCAACATATAACTTTGTACATAAAAATAACATCCAAAGCAAGTCAAACATGATTATTGATGATCTAGCATACTTTAAAGCTTAAAGCATACAAAAAGGGGTTTAGTAACTTACTTAGAACCAAATATATATCAAGCCAAAAAAATCACGGTCGAAGGCTCTAAAGTTGCTCCCTTACTTGACGCTAACATAATGACGGTCTCGGATCGTCAATCGGACGGTTTAATCTTCGGGAACTCAAACACACACTCTAATCTCACCAAAACTCCCATACACACTCTCTAAGGCTTCAATGGAGGGAATGGAGGGAAAATGGAGTCTTCTCCACTTGATTTAAGTGGCCAAAAATTCAGACAATGGGAGGTGGTGACGTGGCTCAAGGAGAGCCACCCATTTGGTCAAAATCGTCAAATAAAATAAAGTCAAAATAAGCTGCCGGTCTTCTATGCGGACGCATAGAGCGGCCGCATAGCTTCCATGCGGGCGCCTAGGGCGGCCGCATAAATTCCAGAGAATTTAGGGGTTATGCGAGCTAGCACTATGCGGCTATGGTTCAGGCCAAAGTGTTTCTAGGCTGTCCAAAGGTGATTTCAAGCACTCCCAAGCCATCCTAAGATGATTCAAACCTCAAAGTAAGTCCAAAACAAACCCGAAACAACCCATAACAATGGAGTAAACATAACACGCCAAGAATAATCAACTACAAGGATTTAAATCAAATATTAAGGCATAATTAATCTAACAATTCTTATAAGTATGAAATGAAATAAAGAATGAGGGCATAAATCAACTAACCTGCTACTCAAACAAGTATAATATGTAAGTCTAACATGTCAACCGTACAATAAGGCAAGTAAGTCATACATAGGAGGAACTAGGGTGTTACATTAGCAATTGGCTGATTCTGTCCAAATTTCTCAGATGTTGCGGAAGATGTGGCGACATCTAAGGGAACGTTGCCTCTCCAGATGTACTGAATCATTTTCGCATAATCTGTTAGGTTTAAATCTGGAATGGGGCTTGACTGCAAATCCACGTTTACTGCCTTGGGTGTCATATTCTTTCCAACATCAATGGTCCATATTCTCCACCCAGAAGGATACCCAACAATTTCGAAACATCTTTCTACGGAGTGGCCCATTTTGCCACAATGGTGCATGTTGCATATTAGCCTAGATTTGCTTGAATCCATAACCTAAGTCTAAGACAAGGTGACTAATGGGCTGCGTGTACATTAGAGTGGCAACTTGTACTTAGACATAGCTTGAATAGCCTAGGATTGCTTATTGTAAGTAGCCTTGAAGAAGATAGCCTATAGGACATCGGACGTCCTGCACAATAGGCAAACAATGCATCGCAGTCTTTCGTTTAAATATCGGACAAGCTCATATCGGCCAAGCTTCATCGGCAATGTTGAAGAACCTTAAGAACGTCCGATAAGAGAACCGCCTAAGACATGTCCAAATTTGTGGACTTCATTGACTTCGATGCAACGTTAACTGCAAATCACATTCAATGAAGGTTTCCATTCTTGGCATACACTCGAAAAGGACATTCCTCCCGCAAGCACGACCGCCTATTTTTAGCAAAGTGTCGGGAGACGACGCAAGCTACGGGCCGCCTATCGAGTCAACAACTGATTAGAGCATTAATTGCTCTTAAATTCAAATTAGAAGACCACCAACGGCTCCAAGCTTCCTCCTACATATAAAAGGAGAATCCATTGCTGCATTCAATACACTTCAACAACTACAACTCGAATCTTCTTCATCTTCTTCAAGTGCATTAAAGCTTAAACGTCCTATCGTACTTCCTTCTTTGAAGAGCTTCAATCTAAGACGATCAGTCCATTAAAGCTCTTCATTGATTGCAACACCTAGCTTTTCATAGCTCACTAGAATTGTATCTTATTGATATCAATTCTCCCACACAAACACTTGGTCAACAAAATTTTTGTACACAATCCATTAGAGATTTAGTTTGTAAAATATCTAGTGGAAAAACTTAGTACACGATTTTCAAATCCAAAGTTGACCACTTTGGTTGTGGACGTAGCACTTATTTATAAGTGTGAACCATATTAAATATTCTGTCTCTTTGTGTGATTGTGATTTGATTGTGTTGCTTTAAATTTCCGATTTCCAATCTGTTAAGAACCGCGATCTTGTCTGCCAAGATCGGCCATTCTCAACTTGTCTGTGCTTCACAAGACTTCCGCCCGCAAAATTTTTAAAACCCTAGTGAAGTAAGATTTTTGAATCAATTTCAAAAATTGGACATAGGCTATTCAACCCCCTTCTAGCCTATATAGAGCAACCTTGGACCTAACAATTGGTATCGAGCTTAACTCTTTGAAAACTAGTTTTTCCGAGATTAACCTCTTGAGAGATTAAAGATCATGGCTGCTCACCAAATGTTGGAAACCTCAAACGTGAACCATTGTCTGTCTTGGATGAAGTTCACTTTGACATCTGGAAAGATAAAGTTAAAAGACATATGAATTCAATTGACAAACGTTTGTGGAAATGTGTCACGGATGGACCCGAATTCCAATGAAGCCTAATACACCGGCCGCGGTAGATCCAATACCGAAGTACCAAAGCCGAAGAAGAGTGGGATGATGAAGACAGAAAGAATGATGCTCGGATGGAAAGGCCATCAACATCATTACCAGTGTGTTGATATAAGCACTTATCGCCAGATTATCAACTTGGACACGGAAAGGAGATGTGGGAAGCCATCCTTGAATATCTTGAAGGTGATGGCGAGACAAAGAACAACAAATTATATACTGCATCCGAAGTTTGACTCCTTCAAAAGGATCCCAAAGAGTCTCGCGTGCCTATGACAGATTCTATGAGGTAGTCAACTCTTGCTATTCATTAGGAAAGAAGTATGAAAAGAAAGAAATAAACATGAGATTTCTAAATGCACTAGGCGTCTATGGCATGTTAAAATCATCGCCATGAAAGAGTCAAAAGATTTAAACAAATTGACTCTTAGAAACCTTTATGCTAGTCTTTCGGTTTATGAGCTTGAGATCCAACAAGCTCAAGAAATGGAAAAGAGTTTTAAAAACTTGTCCTTACCACCATGTCTTGAACCTTCTGTTCAAAACCCGATGAAACACCTTCTACTTCCGGTGAAGATGATGATATTCTTTCGACGAAGCCTTTGCTATGTTTGTAAAGAAATATCAACGTTTCAAAAGGTTTAATAAACCATCATCACATAGGCTCTTCTCACAAAGCCGGCGTTCCTTATAAAACAACCGCTCAACCAAAAATTCTCTCCTTATAAATCGGACCATCAAAAGGATAATGAGCTAGTTTGTTTTAACGTAGGAAACCAGGCCATTTTGCCTCTAAATGTCCAAAGCCAAAGTATGAATTTTATAAGAAACGTCCGAAACTAAATTTCAAAAACAAAAAGGGATGGTGGTGAAGACATTGATGAAAGCAATCGCCTACATGGTGTGACACGACACGATGAGGATGACTCTTGTGACTTTCTTTGAAGAAGCCAACATATGCCTTATGGCCGGGAGTCACCACATGATTCGGTGAGGTCACTACCATTTCAACAAGATGACAAGTGATGATGATGATGAGCTTAATGAACCATCAAAGGGAGAGCTCATCAAAGCTAACAAAGACATCTTTGGAAGAATTTTCAAAATTCAAAGCCGCCTATGTGAAATTAGCCAAGAAGCATGAACTAGCTGTCTCGAGAAATCAACCTTGATGTCTAAGATCAAAGATCTTGATAGACAAAGTGAAAGTATCAAATTGCAAAAGAGAACAAAGCTTTGACCGAAAAGTGGATTTCCTACTTGAACACATCAAGAAGATAAATTCGAGAAAGATGACCTTCAAAAGGTTGTCAATACTTGGAATAACTCTAAAGGAAACTTTGATGCCATTCTTTCAAACCAAAACTTTAGATGACAAAGCGGCATTGGTTTCCAAAGTGAGTTCAAAGTAGGTAGTTCTTCTAGTTCTCAAAAGGATGAGACATAAGTGATTCTTTGAAGAATTGGTTGTAAGTTTCTTATGACCAGCGGCTCCCAAAAGGCAAGGACTTGGCTTTAACAAAGTTCCTTTTGTTTATCCCAAGAACACAAAAGACAAGTCCAAAAGAAAGCAATCGCGGAATGACTCTGCTAATAGTGAGTCGAGCAACTAAAACTGCCATTAGTCACCCTAAGAAAACAGGATGACTAATAGCAAGTCTAGGAATTCTCGGCTCAAACCTATTAAATTTGTCAAAGGCAAGACTGCGATCCCAACACCGCCTATAAAAGGGTAAAAGAAGTGAATTTCGCAGATAAAAGCTTAAAGGACATGTGCTGTAAATACAAAATCTTTTGATAAAAGGTCTACCTATGGTAAACCTAACATCAACAAGAAAAGGCATTTTCACCTAAGTCCTATAGGCCAATTATCAACGAAAGATCATTCCAAAGGCTGGATATTAAGAAGCCTCAAAAAGAAATCATTACTCATGTTGAAGGATTTCACAAATGCTCTTTCGCAAATGCCATGGTCATGAGATTCATGAATGCCTTCGAGATTCACACCTAAATCTAGAGGATTTACTCCTCCAAAGGTTAAACAGTGTGGATCCCAAAAGGTTGCTAACCTTGAGGACCCAAAAATAAAAGGGGACCATATTCTTAAATGTCTATATTTCAGAATGCTTCATGGTGTCAATGAAGAAGAGAAAGATCTATGGTATCTAGACAGTGGATGCTCAAAGCATATGACCGTGATCCAAATCTTCTCTCAAGCATTGTTGAAGCAAAGGGTCCCTCGGTCATATTTGGAGATAACTCAAAAGGGAAGACCATTGGTTATGGAAGTATAATCGAGGCAATCTCTCCATCAACAAAGTCTCTCTAGTTGAAGGTTTAAAGCACAATCGCTAAGCATATCACAATTCGTGATAAAGGTCTAACATGCCGCTTTCCTCTAGTCAATGTCTCATAAAGGACAATGAGACATGTTCAACTATCTGACAGGATTCGAAAAGGAATGTCTATCTTTGTTGACCTAAATCTTTGTTGGAAGAAAATCAAATCTTTGCTTGGTTGCTAGGTCATCAACGACAACAATGGTTGTGGCATAAAAGGCTTAGTCATCTCAATTTCAAATACCTGAGAAGCTATCAAAAGACAATCTAGTTGTCGGTTTGCCTAAAATATCCTGAATCACACCTCTGCAGAGCATGTCAACCGGGCAAACTACATAAATCTTCCTTCAAAAGCAAGCCTTGCCTATCAACAACCGACCTCTACGCTCTTGCACATGGATCTGTTTGGACTGTAACTACTACAAGTCTTGGTGGCGCAAGTATACTCTTGTGGTAGTTGATGATTACTCAAGATTTACTTGGGTAGAAATGATGTCCTCCAAAGATGAAGCATATGACATCATTATTGAACTCTTCGAAGACTACGGACTCGAAGCCGGATGATATCTCGATGTCGATCGTACAATGGAGTTCAAGAACAATGGTGTAGCCAAATATTGTGATGACCATGGAATTGGTCACAATTTCTCTGCGGTTGGCACACCTCAACAAAATGGAGTTCTTTGAAAGGAAGAACGAACTCTCATTGAAGCAGAAAGACAATGATTGCTGAAGCCAAACCGCCTATGTATTTACGGGCGTAGCCGTGAACACCGCCGCTTCACACAAAACAGTCCATCATAAATAAATTTCATAACAAAACTCCATATGAAATATGGAGAGGCGAGCTCCCAACATTGGATTCTTTAAAATATTTGGTTGTAAATGCTATGTTCTTTACAATGGTAGAGAACATAGAGGTAAGTTTGAATCCAAAAGTGATGAAGGAATTTTTCGGGATATGCCAAGTTTTCAAAAGCATACGAGTTTATAATAAAACTTCACTTAAAGTTGTTGAATCGTACATGTTTCTTTTGATGAATTTGATTTCATTGGGCCACATTTGGCTCCTAAGGTTACTAATGATTCGATGAATATGAGACAGTGCGAACGCCTAATCCCAGATCTCGATCCTCCTTCTTCACAAGATCTTCCAAGAGTCAACTGTTAGAATCCTCAAACGAACCAACAAATGAACACTCAAAACCCCGAATCCCTTTGCCTTCCACACGAAGTCATACAACCTACCTTGGAATTAACCTACCCTTTAGAAAACCAAGCTTCGCACTTCTACTTCTCAAGAATCCAACTCTGCCGATACAATAGGACAAGTTCAACTGCGAAGTTAGGGAAGTAAAAGATCATCCTATCACTCAAATCATTGGAGATCTTAATGCCGGTGTTCAAACTAGACAAGCTTCAAGAAATGAATGCATGTATTCTGCATTTGTATCTAACATTGAACCCAAAAGATTGATGAAGCTATGGAAGATCCAAGTGGGTGGAAGCTATGCAAGAAGAGCTAAACCAATTTGACAGATGCCAAGTCCGGTCACTAGTCCCTAGGCCTAAAGGACAAGCGTTATTGGCACAAAGTGGGTTTTCGAAACAAAATGGATGAAAACGGCAACATTACAAGAAACAAGGCAAGACTGGTAGCCCAAGGATACGACAGAGGAGGGTATTGACTATGATGAGACATTTGCCCCGTTGCAAGATTAGAGGCTATCGATTATTCTTGGCCTATGCCTCTTACAAGACTTCAAAGTTTATCAAATGGATGTAAAGAGTGCATTTCGAATGGAGAACTTCAAGAAGAAGTCTATGTTGAGCAACCACCGGGTTCATAGACTGTTCAAGGAGAGAAGATGTCTACAAGCCGAGGAAAGCCCTTTATGGACTTAAACAAGCTCCAAGAGCTCGGTATGAGACCCTTTCAAAGTTCTTGATATCTCAAGGCTTTGTAAGAGGTCAAATTGACACTACTCTTTTCATTATGAAGCATAAAGGTCATTCCTTACTTGTTCAAATATATGTTGATGATATTATCTTTGGTTCTACTAATGAAAATCTTTGCAAAAGGTTTGAAAAGCTTATGCGAGTAAATTTGAGATGAGCATGATGGGAGAGCTCAATTTTTCCTTGGTCTTCAAATTCAACAAAGTTCAAATGGTATCTTCATCAATCAAGCCAAATATGCAAAGGATGTCATCAAGAAATTTGGTCTTGAGAATGCAAACGCCTTCAAGACTCCTATGGCTACTAACCGCCATCTTGACAAAGATGAGAAGGGCAAGAAAGTGGACATGACTCTCTGAGGCATGATTGGTTCACTTTTATACTTAGCGCTAGTAGGCACGATATCATGTTTCTTGTTTGTGTTTGTGCTAGGTTTCAAGCCGATCCAAAGGAGTCTCACCTACAAGCAGTCAAAAGAATCATCGATATCGATAGATACTCCCAATTTGGGAATCGGTATCCTAGAGATTCATCTTTTAATCTTATAGGCTATTCGATGCTGATTTTGCTGCATGTAAAGTTGACAGAAAAGCACAAGTGGGACATGTCAATTCTTAGGAAATAGACTTGTCTCATGGGCCGAAAAGCAAACCTCTGTTTCAACTTCAACAAGCGCGAATACATAGCGGTGGTAGGCTGCCACAATTGTGTGGATCAAACAGAACTAGTTGACTATGAGATCAAAGCGATGATTGTCCTATAATGTGTGACAACACATCAGCAATCTCGCTCAAAATCTGTCATGCACTCCAAAACAAAGCACATTGATGTGAGATATCACTTTCTTAAAGATCATGTTGAAAAAGGTAACATCGGCATGCAATATGTGCCTACAGAGAATCGGTAGCGACATCTTCACAAAACCACTTGATTCAACCAGGTTTGCATATTTAAGAGGAGAGCTTGGTATGCTTGACCTCAATCCTTAATCCTTTCTAGCTAATTCTTTAAGTTATTTCATAAACTTTATTAAACCCTATGTGATCGCCGATCTCAACTCTGCCGAGTAAATAGACAACCTTGGGTAAGTGACTATCTCCACATCGGCCTTTCGATAAAATAGGCGGACTCGATAATATAGGAAGACTTAAGGGCGCCATACGTACGAACTCATCGTGTAATAAATGCGGACTTCAAATTTTATCAAATGTCATTTATTGGCCTGTCGAGGTATAAAAGGGCAAAATGTACAGTGTCTCTTCACAATTCTCAACAACCGCCATTTTAAACTTTCAAAACCCTCGGACTTCCAATCTACAATCTCTCAAAAAGCCTTAAACTTTCCAAAATCTTTACGTTTTCTAGCTAAAATCATCAATGGTAAGAATTTCTACATCTTTTCTATTCATTTAAATTCAATGTTTGGTCTGTTTTGACCTAATTCGAGTTGTTCAAACGTCCGCCATTGAAGAATTTTGGATTCTCACAATTGTTGCTTGAATCGTGTTTATGTGGTGTAAAATGTGTTTTAATACTTTATGTGATACTATATATTCGCTTTATGCTACTTTGTTTGCTTGAAAATGACAAAATCGACAGTTTAAAACCCAGTTCATGAACTGTTCTTAAATTGTTTATGTTTTGGGTCTTGATCGAACTTTTGTTTTTGATAAATATCTGATTGCTCGAATATCTGCGATTACATATTTATCTCTGTTTCTTGCATATCTGCGATTTCTATATATGCTATTCTCACATCCGCCGATCATGTAGGGAAAATCTAAATCCTCAAAGGCCGCCGCTACCACTTCATCCTCTCGCCTCGCTAAGCCAACCAGGGCGCATTGGCCGCCGAGCTCCCTATAGGACCCTTCCAGTCAAGTTATCACCCCGGGATGACATCGACAGAGACTCCATCATTGCACATCCGGTGATGCCTTCTAAAAGATTTGGCCGAGTGTGGACTTCTCCCCTGTTCCAACTCAACGACACCCACTACAAAGAACTATCTAGCCGAGGAATTCTATACAAGGATGATTCCGCCTCCTCCTCCGCCTCCTCGAGCCGGTCAACTTAAGCTATATCAAGGGCTACATCGAGGCCACTACATCAAGTTGACCTACAAGGATGTTGGAGAAATCCTTGACCGCCTGTTGAAGGCAAATTGGACTTGACCGATGCCGAATCGGCACTTGCCTGGGAAATGATGAGGGGTCCGCCCAACCGAGAGGTTTTCCGAGATGTCTAGGAACCTCTTCCCAGAACCCCTATCATATCGCCATCTCGCTCGACAAGAGCATTTTATTCAAAAATGGCTCGAGGGACATCTTCACCTCCCAACACTGATGTGGACCAAAGCGGTGGTCCTTCGCAAGCAACTCAACCGGGCAAAGATCATCTTCTCAATGCCGTCCCAGCGTTGCCAAGTCCAAGCTCACCCGTCCATGAAGAGGCCCTTTGTCGTGGTTATCAATGTCATCCTCCGACGTTATGAGGAGATTGATGAGCTGGTCGCCGACGACCTCATCAAGGTGTCCAACACCTACGTCTTCACGGCCAACATCACCCGATATCGGGATGATATGGCCAAAAGGACAACCAACGCGGTGAGGCCGCTGCTGCTGCCGCCGCTATCGCACGGTGCCGCTGCTGCCGCACCCGCCTGCTGCTATCACGGGGCCCTCTACCCAAGCCGCAAGGGTAAGAGGAAAGTCACCTACACCGCCGGGTTACTCGCCGAGGAGGAGGAGCCTACACCCATTGGGCCGAGCCGCTGAACATTTTGACCTCGCAGCTAGATCATGACCCATATGAGCCGCCGAGCCTCCTACCAAAAGCCTAAACACTCTCCCTCTCTCACCCCAAACTCAAACACCAGAAACCCCGCTCAGGCACTGCTGAGAAGGACCCATCAACCTTCCAACCACCGACCTCTCCAAACCCTCTACACCTACCTCCCATTCCTCCAAACCCAAAACCAAACAAACCCTCCTACCCACGAACGAATCATTTGGCCTTCCTAAGGTCTCATCCACACCAGTGTCGCACCGGCCGCTCCACACCACCAAGCTTCTCCATCACTGCTCCTCCACCAGCAGCTCCTCCGAATCATCTCCACCACCTTCGCCTCTTCCACTCCTACTAAGTCCAAGCATGGCAAACGTTTTAAAAGAGTGCAAAGAAGAGGTACATTTTGGGAACCGCCATGAAACCACTTCTCCTCCACCTTCTCCACCTATGCCTACTACCACTACCACCTCACCGCTTCCTCACCTCCTCCATCTCGCTCCCATCCAAACAACCACCACACAAGAGCCATCTATCTCACCGCCACCTCTTCTCAACCACCATCCTCCAAACGCCCTATCTCTCCCTTCCGACCCGCCTACTCCCAAACGCCTCAAACCTACTCCCTATAACCACCTACACCCCGAGGTGCAGCTCGCTGTCCCGAGACAAAGCCTAAACCCAACCCCGCCGACACGACCCCTTCTTGGCCACCCTTGACTACCCCAAGAGATTTCCGTCCCTATGTCCGCAGTGAAATCATCTTTCAATGGGGTGCCTACTATGACCCTCTTCCTCCCGCTGGTCACAACTCTTTTTCTCCCACAACTCGCGGTTCAAGATCTTATGATCTTCAACCATGGGTTGCAATCCATAAGGACCTAGGCCTTCCCTTCCCACCAAATCGGACATCTCCCCTTCCTCTCTCCTAAACCCCCGTCTTCACCATTATCCGCCATCCTTCCATCCTTCTTCACCCCGTGGTCTACACTTCATTGATGTAGTCACCACTTACCTTGGCTTCAACCCTCTCATCCCTATTCTCTTCCTTTCTCCTAGCCTTTCCCCTTTTCTCCTCCTCCCTCTTTATTCACCCCTTTCCTATGTCATCTACATAGAAAGGCTCTTCCCTGTTCCTCGCATCTTTCCTAGCCTTCCTTCACCCTCTATTGATATTTCCTCCACCATCCATTCTCCCTCATCCTCTAGCCAATCCCTGTCTCCCACCACCCATCCTCCACCCTCACCTACCCAAGCCACCATCCTTCCCCTCGCCAGACCATCGAGTCATCCCGACTCGTCGATACCTATCCCGCCGAGGCCGTCCATAAATTTTTGAAAGATTTTGAGGTCATCTCTGTTGACCCGACCAAGGCCCCGCACCAACTCTCTCAGATCGCCTCACATCACCCATGTGCAGCCGATCGCATGACCCAAGTGATGGAGATTTCAAAGGTGCAAAGGCCGCTTTGATGCTCGCCACGATCCATCTCGGCACCAAGCCGCCCTTGCCCCGATCTCAGCCTCTTCCTCCAAGACATCGCCATCTTCGAAACCAACTGGGACAACCTCGCCACTAAGATGATGCAGTCGTCGACATGGTTGAAGCCGGCTACAAGCTTGTGCTTCACTCTCAACGCCAGCAAATCGCTCGTTCACTCCTCCGTGCGAGCGACGCGTAATCTCACGACCAAGCACTTGGCTTATCGCAAGGAGCGCAGAACTACGAGCACCGCCTCGGCTTTATTGATGCCTCGCTTGCCCATGAAGGAGGAGATGGCCGACTCAACAATGATCGCAGACCAAGCTCATTGAGCATAATGCTCGCTCGCGTAAGAACAAAGAGCTCTCCTCCGAATTGGCGACACTAAAGAAGAGCTAGCAAAGAAACGAAGAAATTGCAAGACTTAAGGCCGCTGTTGACTCTAAATGGGCATCAAGAAGCTATGGGCAATCTTCATCGTGCAAAGGCAAAGGTCGTGCATCATCTCGGTCATCTTCTCGAACCACCGATAATATTTTGTATAATCTTTTGCTAAACTTTGTAATTAAACAACTTGTTTAATTAACAATGTCTATGTTTTAAAACTTTCATGTTTATTATGAACTCGCTTATTATGTGATTGCATGAAATTTAAACCACCGGTTTAAAGACATGTCCTATATTGCCTATTCTCGCCTATCTCGCATGTCTTTAAATTCAGTCTCATTACAAGTGTCGATGCTTAATTTCTGTTTGTAAACACTTTGTAATTCTTGAATACAATGACCTTTATGTAAGTTCATCTAGGGCATGCTTATTTAATATATCAATCTTACAAGCATGTTATTACTAGACTTGAACATGGTCTCCGATATTGTATTCGTAGGGTCATGGACTCAAGCAAATAGGAGGAGATTGTTGCATATTAGCCTAGATTTGCTTGAATCCATAACCTAAGTCTAAGACAAGGTGACTAATGGGCTGCGTGTCTTAGAGTGGCAACTTGTACTTAGACATAGCTTGAATAGCCTAGGATTGCTTATTGTAAGTAGCCTTGAAGAAGATAGCCTATAGGACATCGGACGCCCTGCACACATAGGCAAACAATGCATCGCCAGCTTTCGTTTAAATATCGGACAAGCTCATATCGGCCAAGCTTCATCGCAATGTTGAAGAACCTTAGAACGTCCGATAAGAGAACCGCCTAAGACATGTCCAAATTTGTGGACTTCATTGACTTCGATGCAACGTTAACCCGCAAATCACATTCAATGAAGGTTTCCATTCTTGGCATACACTCGAAAAGGACATTCCTCCCGCAAGCACGCACCGCCTATTTTTAGCAAAGTGTCGGAGACAGACTGCAAGCTACAGCCACCCTATCGAGTCAACAACCGATTAGAGCATTAATTGCTCTTAAATTCAAATTAGAAGACCACCAACGGCTCCAAGCTTCCTCCTACATATAAAAGGAGAATCCATTGCTGCATTCAATACACTTCAACAACTACAACTCGAATCTTCTTCATCTTCTTCAAGTGCATTAAAGCTTAAACGTCCTATCGTACTTCCTTCTTTGAAGAGCTTCAATCTAAGACGATCAGTCCATTAAAGCTCTTCATTGATTGCAACACCTAGCTTTTCATAGCTCACTAGAATTGTATCTTATTGATATCAATTCTCCCACACAAACACTTGGTCAACAAAATTTTTGTACACAATCCATTAGAGATTTAGTTTGTAAAATATCTAGTGGAAAAACTTAGTACACGATTTTCAAATCCAAAGTTGACCACTTTGGTTGTGGACGTAGCACTTATTTATAAGTGTGAACCATATTAAATATTCTGTCTCTTAGTGTGTTTGTTATTTGATTGTGTTGTTTTAAATTTCCGATTTCCAATCATTAGAACCGCCGATCTTGTCCCGCCAAGATCGCCCATTCTCAACTTGTCCCGTGCTTCACAAGACTTCCGCCGCAAAATTTTTAAATTCCTAGTGAAGTAAGATTTTTGAATCAATTTCAAAAATTGGACATAGGCTATTCAACCCCCTTCTAGCCTATATAGAGCAACCTTGGACCTAACAATTGGTATCGAGCTTAACTCTTTGAAAACTAGTTTTCCGAGATTAACCTCTTGAGAGATTAAAGATCATGGCTGCTCACCAAATAAACCTCAAACGTGAACCATTGTCCTGTCTTGGATGAAGTTCACTTTGACATCTGGAAAGATAAAGTAACCATTGAATACTTCATCATTATATATATATATATATATATATATATATATATATATTTGGTTTTCTGGTAAAGTGAATCTTTTGAGCCCGTATCTCCTCAACTGTTAATCATAAGCACGCAGCTTGTTTGTACCTTCCAAATACTAGCCAAAAGCATCGAACCGTGCTAGATAGCTCGAGAACAAATTCAGCTATTGGACTAATCCTATAGTTAAGTGGAGTACATTTTCAATATTTCACTGATAATATTTTAATTTACTTGAGATTTATCCTACTAGTATTGAAACTTAATTTAATGAAAAATCACATTTTCTTTTGGAAATAAAAATATTTTAAAAAATAATAATATCATCGCTTGATATTATAATCGTTGCTTCTTAAAATAAATAATAAAGACATTAAAATTGTTTGATAAAGATTAAATTTATAATTACAAATGTTATCTTATCTTATAAAAAGTAATTGGGATGAATGCCATGAATTTTGTAGCAAGCAATTAACCTAAGAAAAATGATAGACCAATTAAGATAAGAAAAATGATAGAGCAACATAATTGATTTATAAACTAGTATAACACCCGTGCGATGCACGGGGATTTTATAGATATAAATAAAATATTTAAAAAGTTTAATGTTAACAAAATAAATAAATAATTATACTATAAATATTATAAGTTAATGTAAACAAATAATTAAAATGTGAAAGTTAAAATAAAATTAATGAAAGAGAATCACATAAATAAAATAATTTATA
This sequence comes from Platycodon grandiflorus, assembly GCA_016624345.1. Lineage (NCBI taxonomy): Eukaryota > Viridiplantae > Streptophyta > Magnoliopsida > Asterales > Campanulaceae > Platycodon > Platycodon grandiflorus. The sequence continues at coordinate 3,018,272 of CM028366.1, read as the reverse complement.
ATTATAAAATTAGAAATAATTCTGAAGATATCTGGGTCTCAATGAGTATTACGAAACTTAGAGATACAATAATTAAGCTCTAATACCAATTAAAACAACTAATGCTTTGATACCAATAAAATAGTCAATTTGCAGGCTTAGATATAAAATAGTTAAGCTTTAATACCAATTAAGGGATGATTCTACCTCTGCAATGCATGAAATCTATATTAATATAAAAATTTAATATTTTAGTCAGTGCAATATATAAAAATTTAATATTTTAGTGAGTGCAATGTATAAAAATTAAAAAATAATCAAAAGTAAATATAAAAAGATTACTCCAGACTTTGGTTGATAGACATTGCATAAGACACAATTGTAAAAATAAAAATAAAAATATTCCACATACACCTTACATTAACATTATAAATAATTTACTTTTTCGGAAAAAAATTACAATTTTTTTTCCATTTTCTGATATACTTTCCTAGGGTTTTACTTATACTTGCTTCAGATTTGATGAAAAGAACCAAAAAATATTTTCATCTATTTTTTTTCTGATTGATCTGAATTTTTTACCAATCGAATGGTTTCACTTAAAGCTTATGTGTATTTTTCATATTTTTTTGTTATAAATATTTTGAATCTATAGAAATGAACTTCAATATTTTAGATACTCCCTCTGTCCCGAATAAATGTTCCTAGTTGATAAAACACAGGAATTAAGAAACATAATTAATGATATGTTGTAAAATTTGTTCTGACAATAATACCCATGAACATTAATTGAGTTTAACATTTCTAAACAATTAGGTTTCTCTAGGATATGCTATATTAAATGAAGCTTTAACGATATATAAAATTACCTATATTTTTTTTGATTATTTACCGATCGCTTGACATTTGTTTTCTTATACCCCTGCTTCAAATTTTTAGAAAGGAACCAAAAAATAAAATTTTAAACCCGTATTTCTTTCTTAAAAATTTGCTTGACTTCCTCAAGGTAAGTCCAAAATTTATCAACTTTGACCTTAACATATTCATAATCTGATCTGATTTTTTTAATTTTGACGTAAAATAAATGTGTTTATTTATTTATTTTAGTTTTTTTGTATCTTAAAATATATAATTTGAATATATTTTTTTTTATTTTGACGTAAAATAAATGTGTTTATTTATTTATTTTATTTTATTGTATCTTAAAATATATGATTTGAATATTTTATCGATATAATGCCTTTTGCATACTAATTATGTGAATATTTTTTGTTATAATAACTCCAGATCAAATGAAATAGACAAAATTTGTAGGACTATATAATTTTCGTTAAAAGTTTCTTACGATGAATTCTTTTGTTAATATTAATTTGCTGAACATATAAACTCAAAAGCTTAAAGGTCTCATAAGAAATCATTTGCAAAAGAACATTCATTGAATTGGGAATTGAAATCATCATTATGTTGTTGTTGTAGACTATAGCGGGTAGTCATACTATAATTGTTTTATTAAGTATAATTAATAATCACAGTTATTATCTTATAGTGATAGAAAATACTAACATAATATAAATGGTTGAGTTGGTTTAAGGTGAGTTTTCGTATTTAAAAGAGTGTGTGTTCAAATCCTATTGGCAACACTTCGTTTTGTTTTTCTAGCTTTTTCATTGCTTTGCCAATAGCTAAAGCTCTTCAACTAATATTATTAAAGAATATTATATACCACAATATTATACCTACAGTAATTAGATAAAACTATTAGCTAATTGCATCCTCCTAAAATTTCAAAAGTCAAAGCATTGAGAATGAAGATTTAACAAAAAGAGGTGAGGTGTCACAATCTAAGGCATCCTCACCAACTTTAAATATATATATATATATATATATATAGATTTGGTATATAGTTAACATTAAAATATAATACGATACAACTTATTGATACATTGATAGTTGTATTTATAACATTTTAATACCAATTATAAACCAAATTTATAGATTAATCTTTACTCTCACAATAATCTTAACATGAAAGTAGACCTAATGTTGGGAAGATGTTTAATAGATAAGGATGGCCGAATACGTGTACATAAATGTTTGTAATGTCAACGTATAACATTAGAAGTTTATTAGAACACAATATGTGTTAAAGATAAAATTAATTAATTTATATCAGAATGACTACTCATTTAGAGATTTAAAAATTTTTAAAATGGACACTCATCTAGGAATGGAAGGAGTAATTAATTACAAGGGAAGTCCGGATTCTAGCTAGGTTTGCTCCCAAGATTGTACACCCGGTCTGATTTAAGTCACCGCATGAGGAATAATTCTAAAATGTATAGGCCGAACGTCGATGTATTTTTTTAGATGACCATGAAATAGTGAATAAAATTAATGGATATACAAGCTGACCAAACTAAACATAAGTAATATAACCATATTTTCTAAGATGTTTATATTGTAGTACTCCATATGTTTCAAGTAAAGAGTTTACTTTTAACTTTATTGAAACAACTTAATTAAAGTTTTAATCGATAATTTATATAAATTTATTTTTTTACAATTAAAGTTATAAAAATTATAATATATAATATTCTTAATGTAGATTTTAATTAATAAAACTTATTTACTAAAATATAAATAAAATATATAAAATTTTGATTTAATTTAATTATATATTAATTTAAAAAAAATAAACTTTTTGCCCGAAATCAAGGGGAGAGAGGGGGTAATATATTTTCCAATACTACATTGCTTGTACAATATCTAAAAGAGAGAAATAATCAACATATAAAAGCACCTGTTTCACACGTCACGTCGGCCGGGTCTATCTTGTCTTGATACTCTCGTAATATTACTTGTACTGTATTAGAGCATCACCAATGGAAATATGAATGTGAAAAAAAAATGGATGACACTTAGGATTTACACATTTTTTAAAGAAAAAAAACTCTTCAATGCAATTGTGGAGAAGGAATGTGAATATGATGTATCAATTACTCCCTCTGTTTCAAAATATTTGTCGTTTTAGCTCTAAAAATTTGTTTCAAAAAGATTGTCGTTTTAGGTTTCCAATGCATGTTTTGCCTAATTTACCCTTGTCTTTTCACAAGTTCCAATAATTGATCATCTCTTCATTAAATACTTTATCTTCTCCTAATGGCTATCTCCTTCTAATTTATCTTTTCAACTACTCCTAGCACAAATTAAAGATATTTAATAAGGGTATATTTGTCAACTTATAAAATTTCTTAATATGTGTGTGCAACTCTAAAACGTCAATCTTTTTGAAACGGAGGGAGTAAATTATTTCCTATTGGTTATTAGGTAATTAATTTTTTGACTCCCAATGCACATTGTGAAAGAGGATGTGAAATTCACATCCTCTACAATTGCATTGGAGAGATTTTTTTTTTCTTTAAAAAATGTGTAAATTCTAGATGGCACCTAATTTTTTAACATTGACATTTGCATTGGTGATTATGATAAGTTTGATTTTTTTTTTCTTTCTCTTTTTTACTCATACTAAAGAAATTCATCCATTTATTTTTGTGTTCATCAATAATATTTTTATAGTAATTTAAGTAATTTGGTTTTTTAAATTGAGAAATTTGCGATCCTATAATCTATAAATAAATTTAAGTAATTTGATTTTTTTGTGAGCTAATTTTATTTACACTTTTTGACGATTATAGTAGTTTTCTAGAGATCAATAAATTCAGTTTATGACATCATTGATTTCTACGAAAGTACAAATTGTAGAACACTAGGTTTCTTCTTTAAAAAGTGTTAATTAAAAAAATTGATAAAATAACGTATTTATGGGTTACCCAAAAACGCCTTAAGAAAGAAATAAAGAAAATATTTAAAATTTTTAAATAAGTAGTTCAAATTTAATGGAGTTTGTACTTTTTTGGCCATAAGAGTGAATTTATTTTAAACCGACACTAAATATTGAATAATATTTGATCATTCATTAGAATACGACAGATATACATGAGATTCTTAATTTCTTTTTGGGTCATCTTTGACTTTCTATTGTTTATGAAAACATGATAATACAATATATATATATATATATATATATATAAGCAACAAAAAATTGTCATCTTCAATTTCCCAACTAGGCAACTAAGGAAGATTAAAAATTAGAAAAATGTAATGCAAAAATGATTTCACCATATGGAAGAGTCAATTTTTGAACAAACCCCACCCATAGCCATAGGTTGTTTGGAAAGTCTTTGCAGTTTTAAAAATGGACGGCAAATACTAGTACCAAAGCAAAGCGCACTAAGCACATCTTTAATGTCCAATTGTTCACCTATATGGCTATAACTCATACATAGACGTAAGAGTCCGTTTGGTGCAGCATTTTCAAAATAAAGCGTTTTAATAATTCAGTATTTTTAAAATACAGATTTTTTAAAACACAACTTTTTTCTTATAAATGCGTTTGAAATATTGTTTGAAAACACATATTTTTTTTCCTATCTGCGTTTTGGAAAAAAAACTGAAAATTCTAGCGTTTTAAAATGCATTTGCAAATTGAATACGCAGTTTTTTTTACCGCATCATGGAAACACAATTTTTACAAATAAGCTGTGTTTTGGCTAAAACGCACGACCAGACGAGCTTTAAATGTAGTTCCCCAAATGTGCTAAACACAAACTCTCTCCCTTACGCAAAAATATTATTTTGCCCCCATTACTTGTAAATTTTAATTTACAATTTTTACCCTTTCATTTTATGATAATTTAGAATTCTTACACAAAACAAATTTCTCTCTCAAATTTATCAAAATGGATAGTGTAAATGAGGTGATTTTGTTTATTTTGTTTAGTTATATAATTTATGTTAAATTGCTTAATTTAGCTTAATTAACTATAGTTGTTAATTTAATTGCTTAATTTGTATTTAGTTAGTTACAAATTATTTTTTTTAATTTGTGTTACATACTTATTTTTTTTATTGTTATTATTATGTTACAATGTATATTATTGCAACAAAAAAAAAATTTAATCAAAATCCACCTAGAAGCGGCGGTTCTCCTTTGGAGAGATCCCACCCCTACGTGGATCTCCCTAGAATTCGTTATGTATCGTTAAATATTTAACGAAACTTTACAATATTAGGGGGTGAAATTGTAATTTTTTAAGAAAAATTAATGAAGGTTGACGGAGAATCCGGCGGCTCTAAGGAGCCAACCTTAGGATGATTGCCTAGTCTAGGTGGATCTCCCTAGGATTCGTTGCATATCGTTAAATATTTAACGAATTAAGAAAAAACAATTGACATACTCGTATTTTCTAAACAAGGAAGTTAGAGGGGAAAAATAGTACTTCCTCCGTCCCGGATAAATGTTTCTACTTTTTATTTTGGGATGTCCTAACTAATGTTCCTAAAGACTTTTAATTTACCTATTCTCTATCATTCTTCCTTATATACCCTTAAAGCTTCATTTGATATAACACATCCCAAACAAATTCAATTATTTAAAGTAGTTGAACTCAATTAATGTTCATGGATATTATGGTCAGAACACATTTTACAGCACATTATTAATTATGTTTCTTAATTCCTGTATTTTATCCACTAGAAACATTTATCCGGGACAAAGAGAATATTTTGTTGGGAGAGGCTGCGCTTAGCGCATTTGAAAGGCTGCATTTAGCACCACCCATCTCATAGCAATATTAGAACAACATTACATGGTGTTATACCCTCTCTGTCCCAAAAAAAGAAAATTAATCTTATTTGTTAAATTAAACTTTTTAAAATTATAAATTTACTTACTAGTATCTTCTTCAAAATGCTCTAGAATTATTACAATTTCATGGGAGGGAGTATATGAAAACGAACTTTCTCCTTTGGTACCAAAAAAGTTCTTTAGTTTATCTCTTAAAAGTAGTTTTATATTTAAAATTTAAGTTATAAATCTCCTTATTTTTTCAATTTTTATCTTTCTTCTCAATAGTATAGTATTTCTATTATGTGTCTTACAAAAAATGATACTCCCTCCGTCCCTTAAATATTGTTTTGTTTGACCCGATACATGAATTAAGAAAAAATAATTGACTTGATTATTAATATTGGTATAATGTGTAATTTTCTTTAATGTCCATGTATATGTGGCCCATAATTAAAGTAGGGGAAAAAGTAAGGGTAAAATAGTAAAAGTAATGTCCTTAAAAAAAGGAAAGTTTTCAAATAAGATAATTATTTTAGGACGGGTAAAAAAGAAAAGGAAGACAATAATTTAGGGAGGGAGGAAGTATAACTTTTGTGCAATTCAAAAGAAATATATTGATCCAAAATAAAATCTTAAAAAAAATAATTTTTTAAATAAAACTAATTTTAAAAGACGGAGTAAGTATTTTGAACCTTTAATTGATTTGACTATTAACTTTGATCGGCCAAAAAGTATCAATGGGCGGGTTTGAGTTTTTTGTTAGAGGGGTTGATTTCTTGTACGCTTGCTCTCTCAAAAGATTTTCTCTTCGAAAAATGAATAAATATTTGTAAGATTTTTAAGAATTATATTGTAATCCAGGTAAGGAATTAATTGTGAGTAATACGTTAAACATGTTATCAGTCTCTCTCTCTCTCTCTCTCTCTCTCTCTCTCTCTCTCTCTCTCTCTCTCTCTCTCTATATATATATATATATATATATATATATATATATATACTTTTTAAAGTCTTTTTGCTAAATATGAGACATACAATTCTTCTGGACCTACAAATAAATATTTCAGTTAATTAAAAATCACTGTAAACATAAACATCGCTCATATGCACATTTATATTTGGCCTCCATTTACAATTTTTAAAAGTGTCATATTTATTGAGTAGGACTAAGTAGTGCGATTAGAACATTACGACTCATCTTTCAATTAAAGTGAAGTCATTTTGCAAAAAAAAGATATAATTAATTACGAACGCGTGTGTGTTGGTGGGTGGTTGTGTTGTGCGAAATTGCTCTTAAAAATCATTGCTATAACACAAATTTAATCTACATTTTAGATTAATTTTGTTATATACTAAGGTTAAATATCTAACATGCATTATGAGCTTTACAAATGAGTGTTTATAAGTGGGACGAGAAAATATAAAAACTAGAAAATGAAATTTCAGCTGGATTGACAAAAGTAATGTTTTATATTCTCTTTGTTCTAAGATGAGCGTTATTTAAAAAAAAAAATCCTCAAAAAATAGGTGTTTATTTTTGTATAAAGTTATTAATGTTAGTTATGTGTACTTGCATATATGTAATTAGAATGACTTAAATGTTAATATTCCTAATTTCAATGAAAAAAATAAAAGAAGAAACAAACTCATTTTAAGACGGACAAAGCATTTAGCTTCTTTCTTTTTTTCTTTCTTTTTTTGTCAATTTGACCAATTTTTTTTATGTATATTTAATATATTTATGTCTAATTTGAGAAAATAAAAGGCAAAATGCATAATCGGGTCACTGTACTTTGAGAAAGGTTTCAATTCGGCCACTGATTGTTTGAAAATATTATTTGGACCACTTTACTTCAGTTATCTTGCAAATGAGCCCTCCAGCACGTTAATTTTAAATGAAATCTCTATTTTACCCCTGTCTTTATTAAGGGAGATGAGGACGAAAATAAGGGTAAAATAGATATTTTATTTAAAATTAACGTACTGGTGGGCTCGCTTGCAAGATAACTGAAGTACAATATGCAATTTACCCCCTTTTCAATATAATCATTACCATTCTTATTATATTTTGTCGCCCTTGAGTTTTAAATGTTACACTTTTAGTTTAATATATTGATACTAATTGAGTTATTTTAAGTTCCCTTTACTTTAATCTTCTTTAAATTATCGAGGTATGTTGTATCAATAATTTTAAAATGGATATTGTAACATTTTAAACTGAGTAATTTGATTATTTTTTAATTAAAATGTACTTTTTACATGCTATTTGGGTAGGAGTAATATTTTTATAACTTGTATATATGTCAAAATTGCACAAATCACGTTTGTTCTTTTCCAAATTCAAAATAAAAATTGCTAATATTTTATTTGACAATATGTAAATGGAAAATTGGCATAGAGATAACTAATATCAAACAATTTTTATTATTTAATAATTATAGCTTACTATAGAGGGCCTTTAAATTACTATTAGGTTTTTTCTTTTTTTGAAATTAACTCGGCCCTCTAAGGACCGTATCTTGGCTTTGCCACTGGACCTTTGCAAACTACACTAAAAGCACTATTGCCAGATTTCTTCATCCCTGTAGTGCAACTGCAACCTATTAAATCAAAGCAAAGTGGTTAGATTAATGATGGCGGGAGAGCCACTTTTTAATTCCGAACGATAAAAAATAAATTTCATAGCAAAATGGTTGAAGTTTTGCCTCTCTCTCTCTCTCTCTCTCTCTCTCTCTCTCTCTCTCTCTCTCTCTCTCTCTCTCTCTCAGTGGAGTAATCAACTTGAAGACCACTTAGGCATTAAATTTTTGACATTTTTGGAGGTGATCTGAACTAATGGTTATTAAGAAATCACTTTAGCTGTGAGGATCGAACTTAAAACCTCATATTTTGTGAAACCCCGTTATAGTAGTGAACCACCTTTTAAGAACACACCAAAAAAGAAAAAAAAAAATGTTGATGGTGGTTGTCGTTGTGTCGTGGCTTCCATTCAAAGTAGAGTAAACCTTTACTACTTTTGTGACTAGCATAAAATCTTGTTTACTAGATATCAAATAAGAGTACAAAGGAAAGATTTATACATTATTTATCAAATATCACATATATCTCAAAGTTACATGCAAAAATTCCAATTTTTATTGTTCAATTAATTGAGTTTTTGTTTTTTTGAGTTATTAAATTTGTCGATAAACATTGTACATTTAAAATGCATCAATGTACTTTCTAAAATCATAATAATACATAAAATGTCAATTAATATAATATCCCGATGTCTAATTTAATATAATATCAAAATCGATCAAAATAGTTATTTTTTGTTGGAAAATTTACATACAAACATGTTATTGACTTTTTATAACAATATGGTATTGATATTATACAAAATTCAAACTCAAATTATTGATTAAAATCCCAAAATCAGTCCAAGAACATCTTTCTCTGTTTTCAGACAGCACACTGCCAAGCTCGATTTGAATCTCGAAAATAGTATTTTTTGGTTTTTCGAAAAATTGTGTACAAATGTAGTACTAAGTTAGGATAACAATATGGGATTGATTTTAAACAAATTCGATGCTTAAAATATAGATTAAAGTGGTCAAAACAGTCCAAGAACAAAGAAAAACGGGATGAACTCAAAAAATTTAAATTTGATCAAATTGTGATTAAATTCGTGTTATATGCATGGAAATTAATACCCAAACATGAGGGAAGACTATATTAACAACATGGAATCAATTATACATCAATTCAAACCTCAAATCTGAAGCAACGATGTTGTTGAGGGCATTTTAAGAAGAAAATTCGCAAAGTACCTTTTAGCGGTGAAAAAAAAAGGGTGGACTGGAGAGAAAAAAAGTTTTAAAAAGTGGACCGGCCAGCAATTTTCTGTAGAATTATTGGCCAAAATATATTACGAGTTCGAGCTCGTGATATTACTACAAGCTTTAGAACTAGTATCGTTGGATTAAATTTACTTATATTTTTACACTATTTGATCAAATTTATCAAACGATGTATAAATTTAAGTTGGTTTGTTCCAACATTACTAATAATAAAGCTTTTATATAAACTTAAATTCGTAATATCACACCTCATTATAGTGTATTCCCTATTCAATCGATAGATATATCATTATTCCAATCAATTAAGTTTATAATAGCAGGAAATGATTACAGAATAAACTCTTAATTTCAATCATGTAGTGTAGTCATCTCATCTCACATTTAGAATAAGAGAGATGAATTATTTGCTAAGTATATCCAGTGGTTGATTTAGAAAAATATATCAGTAGAGTCATAAAATTTAATTATTACATAAAAATCTTAAAAATCATAATTTATCATTAGTTTTTACCTTATTGTTTCTACTATGAGCGATTTAAAAAGAAAAAAAAATTAATTAATCAATATCCAAAAAATCACAATTTTGCAAGCAAAAAGAAAATTTTGAGTGGGCCACGTACACCACCCCAAACTGTGCATCTGCCCAAGGCATATCTAACTCACTATTATGGAGAAATGAAATTACAAAAACTTTGTGTAATTATTATTAATTTAAAAAGAAGTAAGAGAATGAGAAAAGTTACCGAAACTAAAATTAGAAAAAGTAGAAAATTAAAAATCTAAAATCCTTGCACTTGCAACTAGAACATACTCGAGCATTTTTTAAACTAGAACTGCAGAATGACATTGGGCAGGCATCTAATTGCCGTGCGAATCCGCACACCCGCTGTCAGGGATAGGAATAGGATAAAGTGCCAAAATTCCAACTTTGCATTACGTTATTCTACAATGAGTAATATTATGGGTATTTAAAGAGTATTAAATTTATTTTATTAAATAATATATTAATTAATATGGTATAAAAAATATAATTAAAAATTATAATTAATACATTATATTAACTGCTACATCAGCTGATACATTATTTGATGTAAAAAAATTTAGTACTCTTTAGGTATCCATAGTATTACTCTTCTATAAATTAAGTAAAAACTAGTTATTTAGCCCGTGACTCTCACGAGTTTAATTTAATTTTAAAATTAATTAATATATTTAAAAAAAAGTTAAAAACTATTATTTTTTAATATCGGCGTTTGTTGACTTAATGTCTGACAAAAGTTAGGTGTTGTCAATATATACAAATTAGTGATCGTTTATTATAATATTTTTATTTCACAATAATTATTTCTTATTGGAGGTTAATATATGTATTTTTGTTTCTAATCATTTTTTTTATTTTTAAGTATCCTTTAATGATATCAAATTATTGGGTTTTTTTTTTTCATCTTGCACTTAATAAAAATATTTTAGACATATATTTGAAGATTTTTAATAAAATTAAAAATAAAATAATTACTTTGGGACATATTGAAAAAATATAATTTTTTTCTAAGTAAAGGAAAATTGTTTAAGGATTGAATATAATTATATTTTTAAAATAATTTTTGAAGATTAAAAAATGTTTAGTTGGATGCTATATTTACATATTTTTGATAAAATGTCAGTGTGAAAAAAGAAACTTAACACAAATATCAACACAAAAAAAGCATCAATTTTGAATTAAATAATTTAAAATTTTTTTTATTTATCACATATTATAGACATTATTTTAGTATGTCTTAAATAAGAATATGAGACCCATAATTTGACATGGAGAGAGTAATATTTATAAAAATAAAAATTAGTTGGTTTAAATTATACAATGACTTATATAATAATATAATATTTTCTTAAAATCATTATAATTAGTTGAGTTGGTTTAAGATGTATGTTTATGAGTAAAAGAGTGTGGGGTTAAATCTCATTGACAACATTATTTTGTTAATCCAAAGGATGATGAGGTATCACTATGTAAGGCATACTCACCAACTTTAATATATATATATATATATATATATTATAACTATATATATATAGATTTTGATATACTATAAAATTTGTTTTATGTTAGCGACCTTAAATCTTATTCGGGATAATAAATATCTAGAAACGACTTATACATTATTTTCTTACTATATATTTTCTTCGTTTAAAAAAAAAGGTTATATTTGACTCGGTACAGATTAAGAAAAATTAATTAACTTTATTATAAATATTGCTCCCTCCATTTGAAAATAAGAGTCCGTTTGGTACAGCGTTTACAAAACGCAGTGTTTTAAAAACGCAGCGTTTTAAAAAACGCAGTGTTTTAAAAACGGAAGTCTTTCCTTATAAATACGTTTGGGATATCACTTCAATACGCAGCCTTTTTTCTAGTAGCGTTTTAAAACCGCGTTTGAGAAAAAGTGGGAATTCCTTTAAAACGCATGCGTTTGAAACGCCCGCCGCAGATTGAAACACATTTTTTGCAAATAAGCTGCGTTTTATCCCTGTGTTTTGGCCAAAACGCTCGACCAAACGGGCTCTAAGTGTCGTTTTAGCTAAAAAAATTTATTCCAAAATAAATGTTGTTTTAGGTTTATAATGCATGTTTTTGCCTAATTTAACATTTTCTTCTCACAAGTCCCAATAATTAATTATTTTTCATTAAATACTTTATTTTCTCCTAATAGTCATCTCCTCCTAATTTATATTTCCAACTACTTCTAGCACAAAAATTAAAAATATTTAGTAAGAGTATATTTATCAACCTACAAAATTTTTTAATATGTGTGCACAACTCTAAATCGACACTTATTTTAAAACGAAGGGAGTACTATTATATTATGTATTTTTTTTTTTAAAGCCTATGGGCAAGTGAGACCCCATCATAAAGTAACAAAAAAAGTAAAGTTAAAATAATAAAAATAAATTCTTAAAAAAGAAATATTTGAAAGTGATTTTTTTTTAACGAACAAAAAAAAAAGGTAAACTATATTTAGAAACGGATGGAGTATTACATATATCTTAAAAGTCTTTAAAGAAAAATTCTGATGTTAAATTTTGATGCACAGTTGATGAAGTTTTCATTTCGAGTTGTTGATTGATTTAGAAGCAAAATTGATTAAAAAGACATCAGAACACCTTTTAAAAATCTAAGAAACACATAAATATTAATTACTATAATACGTGATAGATATCAGTTGAGTTCTTAAATTATTTAATTCAAAGTTGATTAACTTTCTCTCGTCTCTTTTGTCCGTTATTGATTGATAGCGGATGTCAATGTTCCATTATATCTTCTTGTTGTTTTCAAATACCCAAGCAAACACTATAAAAAGTTCTCATTTACTTTTATTAAAGTTGTGTTTAATCAATTTTGTATAAAAAATGATAATTTCCACCGTTGATTATCTCTTCATTTTTGTGAGTAGGTTAATGAATTTTTTTTTTTGTTTTCGAAAACCATAATTTTCATCGTTTCATTTTAATTGATATATTCATTTTTCAAACATAAAATTAACACGTAACAAAATGATTATATTTTTTATCATCAAAAACATCATCGAATTTCTTTTTTAATTACGAAATTATACTCTTTTCGTTTTTAAAAAAATATTTTATTTGACTCGGCACATAATTAAAAAAATATAATTGAACTCTATTACTAAGATAGAGTGTATTTTCCAAAGATACTCGTGTAAAAATAAAGTCTATCAATTAAGATTGAAATGAAATTAAGAATAAAGTGTTAAAAATAACTTTCAAAAAATTAAAAAGTAGATATTTCTTTAAAACAACTTTAAAAAAAAAAGAAAAGAAAAGAAAAGAGATACACTTTTTTTTTTTTTAAACGAAGAAAGTAGGAAATATCATTCCGTTAGATCATTTAATTCCGAACATTACTGCCCGTTATTCGCACCCTTTCTCAATACTGTTGTGCATAGTGCCGTATTCAATCTGTCCACCTCCACGCCCATAGTTTTTGCCCATCAACTAGTAGCAATAGCAAAACTGTACAAGCAAAACCCGGAGCTACAAATCAATGGCCTATATGTCCCACATGATTAGTCCCATCACTGTATATATTCCCCCCAAATCAACAATCTTCGAATCAGTTATCTTCTCCTTCTTTCCTGATTATTCCTGATTATTCTTTCATTCATTCCAACTGTATACATATTCATATATATATTTAAGCCTGTTTATTCAATCAAACATAAAGAAATTGTAGAATAAAAAAAAAAAAAAAACTGACAATCATAGGCGAAGCTCTCAATGGCGACTACAACTGAGAAACCAGTGATGGTCGTTGGAATTGACGACAGCGAACAAAGCTTTTACGCTCTGGAATGGACTCTCGGTCACTTTTTCGCTCCCTCTGCACCAATCTCGCCTTTTAAGCTCGTCATCGTTCACTCCAAACCTTCTGCTGTTATCGCCGTCGGCTTCGTCGGTTCCGGTACCACTTCCATTTTCCGATTTCCATTCTATTCTCTTCTCTCGTTACACTTTTCAAATTCACAAATGATAATTTGGCGTCAATTTACTTATTTATATAAAAAAAAATTATAAAACATGTACTGTATTAAGTAAAAAGTAAGCTGATTCGGAGATGGTCAAATTAACTTTATAAAATTAAAATCTGTATCATGTAGGAAACTATTTCTATTTAGTTCGATTAATCCAGATTTTTCGGCCACAAAGCTGCAGGTGCTGTTGATGTTTTGCCTCAGGTGGAGTCGGATTTGAAGAAGATTGCTGCCAGAGTCATTGGAAGGGCTAAGGAGATATGTACTGCTAAATCGGTAAAATTTTCAACATCAGTCTTATATAATCAGTGAATTTGATTTATTATATGTTCATAATCTTCACCCTTTTTTTTTTCTTGCTCTTTGTATGTGTATTTGCTTGAGTTACTCCTTTCATATCTATATGGAAACGGTCTAGGTACGAGTAAATGAAATTAGAAGTAGGTATGAGAATAAAGGCTTTAAGAAATACTGTAGTGCTTGTTCGTTTTGGCACGCAACAATTGCAATTCCTTTCCATGCTATTTAAATTATCATGGAATGAGATTTGTATTAAGATGGAATCGAATAGAATGACCATTTATCGCGTAGTGATTGAGCACTAGTGCTCTGTCATTATCCTAAAAGAGTAATGCTACGAGTGTGCATCAAATGTGCACCAAAATCCAAATTGACATTTTTTGATTGGTTAAATGATTTGTAGGTCCAACCACTTAAAAAATTTCAAACCAATCAAAAGATGACAATAAGGATTTTTGATGCACACTTTAGGTGCACATAGTATTTTTCATCCTAAAATATGGATTCATCATTTATACATTTGCTTCGTAATAATGTTTTATTTCCTTACATATATTTTTGGATTAGAATAGAAACGAATTTTATCAAAGAGCCAAACCCTGGGGACTAGCATAGAAGTGAAGAGGCTTTAGCATACGTGTTTCAGAGTTGGGGAACTAAAATTGGTGCAAAATCAGGTAACAATATAGAATAAGGTTGATGACGATTTCATTTCCGTGGCATCAATTAAAATGATTGTGGAAAGAAGATATTTTGATAAAAGAGCTTGTATACTTCTAACATTTAGAGTTAGGACGTGTGTAACCAACTTTTGATGATCTTATTTATTTGCTTACTGTGATAAAGTTTTTGGTATCCAAACGTTCCTCAAAATTTCGAGCTTTTCACAGGGGGTGTAACTTGTAACCCTATTCCGCTTGCATTCACTAGGATATTTTCTGAGAATTCTCGTTTTATGCAGGTGCATGATGTGATACTGGAAGTCGTGGAAGGTGATGCTAGGAATGTTCTATGTGAGGCTGTAGAAAAGCATCATGCCACTATATTGGTTGTTGGCAGTCATGGTTATGGGGCGATTAAAAGGTAATATTACATACATCTATTATTCTACATAGGTGCTAAATATGGCCCTCCAAAAGTGGTAAATATCACACCCCTTGAAAAAAATACCCTTTGCCCCTCGTTTGATGTAAATGAGTATTTACATCAAAACCCTATCCATTTTGTATTTAGCGTAAATGGACCCCCTAGCGGTGGAATTTGAGATGGTCGCCTAGGGGTGGCGTCTCTTCCAGTGATGGTCACCTAGGGGTGGTGACTCTTCTAGTGATGGCCGTCTAGGGCCGGTGGTTCTACCATTTGCCGTTAAAATTTTAACGATTTTGTTAACTTTTTAACAGAATTGTAAACTTTAGGGGTTGAAAGTGTTAAAAAAAACTGACGGAATAATGGATGGCCGCCTAGTCTAGATGGATGTTTGGAATATGGTTGTCAAGGGGTGGCGGCCTTGTCTAATTTTTCAGTTTTTTTAATTTTTTTGCATTTATAACACTTGTAAATATAAGTTTTCACAAAAAATAAGAGCAAAATAGTAAATTTGCAGGGGAAGGTGTTGTATTTAGCACCACCCTTATTCTATTTATGTGCAGTATGCTCACATTGACGAATTTGTTGTCAATTATCAGAATTTGCCACCTAATTGATTTCCTTTGCTGCCGGGCGTTGAAGAGTAATTGTTAAACTAAAAGTTGAAACATGTCTAGTCGATTTTTATCTGAGTACTTATTTTTTTTTTTTCAATTACTACAATTATTTACATATTATTAATGAAATATTAAATGCTTTTGTAGGGCTGTTTTGGGAAGTGTAAGTGACTATTGTGCTCATCATGCTCACTGCACAGTGATGATAGTGAAGAAGCCTAAGATCAAACACGAATCCACCTCTCATTAGTTTTCCACCAAGTGAACGAATGCTAAAGTGCTGAAATGAAAGGCTATATCAAAGAATTCAGATTTCAGCTATTCAAGTAGCTACTGCAAAATTTACACTAGTTTGGTCTGCTATTTTCTTTTTCTTATTTTTGATCTTTGTTTTTTGTTTTTCTTTTTAGCTTTACATAATATGAGTTGAGTCGTAAAATTGAGCAATGAAAATATGTATTTCTGTGTACAAAGTCTACGCACACAAATTAAAACCAAGCTTGTGCTCGCAACCAGTTTGATAATTTTTTGAAGTTTTACATAGATGTAACTGTTGAGCGTATATTCCAGCCTTACGCAAACAAGATCATTGCACAACCCTAGAAAAATTATTATTACAAATAATGAAAGCCTATTACAGAATGACTAGGGGGTCCTCACCAAGACGCTCGTGAAATACAAGATAAATATGGGATGGGGTTTACAGATTACAAATTAACAGATCTACACAGATCTATGCTATAACCTGCAAACAGAGTCAGAGTCAAAAGCCAAGAACAGATCAGAGAACAAAAATGGTAAAGAAAACAAGCTAAGTCAAAGATGAGCTTATCGCGCCGGTGTCAAGTCACCGACTCGCCGTCACGGGTGTTAAACACCTCGGCTATCGCTTTTCTTTAGCCTCAGTAACCCTTCATTTTCCAGTCCACTATATGAGTCCCTAACAGTCCCCAAAACCTCCACTCACAGCTCCGGCGAAGACACCCCAAACACCCAAACCCAAACCGGTGACCACTGAGAAGAAGCGAACGGACAGAAACCCTCACACCGTCTCTCAACCTCACTGTGAAACCCCAGCTCACCAAAAGGAAACCCTTTAAGAGCCCAACCTGTGTATGCTCTCACACTCCTCACTCACACACTCACAAAGAGAGAAGAGGAGAGAGAGATAGACTCACACCGGTGACGGGAGAGAGAGAGATAATAACTACCAAATCTAAACCCTAGATCTTGTGTGTTTTCTCTCTGCCCCTTCAGTGACGCATGGGGAAAATAAAGGGTTTAAATATGACAGCTACAAACGAGGCGTGCACACTGATGAGGAGGGAGCACGCGAGCAAAGGGGGGCTGAATCAGGGAAGAGTCTAGAAAAAGACCTTCCGGTTTTGCGCTTCCATTTGGGCGGGCCGCCAAGGTTAAAGGGCTGGGGTTTGGCCCGAGGATTAAATGGGCTGCCACATGCCTTGGGCCAAGCCAGTAAATAAGAAAGGTAACATTAACTAACATTGTGTTTTTTATCTAATCATAAATTCTCTCTCGATAGTGGATTTCGTCTATTCAGAATGACCATTTGACCACTATACCAACTAGCCTTCTCACTGTCCAAGGGCTTCTTTCCTTTACAAAGGCCCGATTCCCTTATCCCAATGGAAAGAGAAAGCCCTTATCTCAATGGAAAGAGAAAGCTTAAGAAGGCCAAAAGGAGAAAGCAAGGAAAGCTCTTTTGACCGGAAAGCCTACCGACACACGAGATCTTGATGATAGCCGACCCATACCCCATTTCCCATCGAAGAATTAGTTTCTACACCATATTCATTTCTTACGGGTAACGATTAATCAATAAATTACTAAAATATCAGGGGAGGTTAGGTCATATCTCGGCCTAAGGAATCTTGGAACCCATTCAACTAATTTTTAGCAAAACTTGAGCGACGGGCCTGTGAATTCTGCCCAAAGCCAACTCACAAATGCACTCCTGGAATAATTAAGGCAGTTTTGGTAGTGGAAAAGATTAATGAGGTGAGGGAGGTTCAAACAAAAGACCCCAATTAAGATAACTCCGAAGCTACGAGACCTACTACAAGCTAACCAACTGCGCCACCGCCTCATTTACTTATTATTGAGTTGGGAGTTTTGGTGACTAAAAACAGTTTCTTTCTGGATCCTCCATTTGAGCAAGAAGAAATGATTATTCCCTGCTAATCAAAGAAGAGGGAAGCTTTAATTATTCTTGTAAATTTGATTGATTTTTGAATAGACATTTGATGAGGATTTAGTTAACTTTTAAGAAAAAAAAAAATTTACTTCCTCCGTTATTCCTTTTTGGACCGTTCTCAAAAAAATTATCTATTTTCTACTCTTTTTTCTTTCTTTCTTTTTGAGACATTACTTTTACTATTTGATCACACTAAAAAGGAGTGACCTTGCCGATGGCGAAACGAAACTGAGGGTATCTGGGCTTAAAGGCTTTGTCCTGAAATCAAAGAAGTAGACACCAAAGCGAAACAGGGTATGTAGTAGTTGACTAAGTCGGGTTCACGAGATAGTTTTATAAATCCCATAGGACTGTCCAATGTGGCCCTGTTGTACATGCAGGCCTTGCTGACCGAGGCATGCATGCCAGCATGGGAACTCACGGAGGAGTACGCCGTGCAGAGATCGATGCGATGGTCCAAGTGGGGCCTAAGGGCACAGGCCGGTGAGGCAATGCCAAGCATTCAAGATATATAGCACCGGATGAGGGACGGTGAACATGCTTGGCAGGAAGCTGCATGCATGCTGTTGTGGAACAGTTCGCATATGATATGTGGGAGAGAATTACAGTAGCGTCATGAGAGAAGATGTTTCGGTGCACTGCCTGAATTGGATGAAGAAAGGTGGGTTTGAAATTTTCCAGTGACGTCAAGCTAGCTTGCCTTTGTTAAAATTTTCTGAGTTAAGATAAAATAATGTTATATATATACACCAAAATTAGACAAAAAAAAATCATTTTTAGAAGTTACTATACTACTAAGCAATGACTTCGGTTTATATAATTCGATATATTATCTATCATTTTTAAAAATATATAATTTTCACTTTTGAAATACAAATGGTGTATGTTGGCAAGGGGAGACTTTGGAAAATATGAGTTTATGATCATGGATACGAAATTATAACATCTCTATTTGTACTGGTTCACGGTTCATAACGCTAAGACGTCGATCTTACGATCTCGATCGAAAGTAAAACGTGAACATCTTTGCTTGTTCCTACTAGAGTGGAGATGCAGATGTTATAATTTTAACAAAAAGTTCAGTTGTTCAAGAAGTATAATATTCGTTAATGTTAAGTGTGATTGATTAAACATTGCGCCATTCAACTATAAAGCTATAATTACCTTTTGCGATGACAATGTTAAAATAAAGAATTGAGAATGACTTAAACAAGGAATCAAATAAGTAAACTAACAGATGACTTAAATGAGACTGTTCCCACCTCTACAAATACTAGTTCAATGGATCATACATGTACTAATTTGCATTTGGCTATAACGAGGTGAAAACTTTAATAGCTTGGGGTTGACAGTATGGGACATGAAATATTGTGCATAAGTAAAATAAAGTTTGGTATGCAGTAAAACAAGTATTCAAGTTTGGTTTGGGCAGTTATGGTATAATCAAGCAAGTATGAATGACAGAGTTTTAAAATGTAGCTACGTTTTGAAAATGCAATTTTTTTTTACTGCAGTATCGAAACGCTACCCTGAGTTTTGGTCAAAATGCACGAACAAACAGACTCTAATTATCTCTTAAAAATAGCAAAAAATTTAAGTCAAAAGGTGATGTCTTAATATTTTAAACTCTATTTTTTCAGACATCAATTTCTAAAATTTAATTTTTAATTTTAACAAACAGACGCTTAATCTATAGCTTCTTAACTCTTAACACTCGCTAAATTAAAACTCCTATTCATACCCGCTCCTACTGTAAAACCTACGAGCTCAATCCCAATTTTTTTGGTTCTGCTCGAGCTCAAGTGGCCCAATCACTTCCTAATTAACTCCAAATCAAAATAAAGTAAAATTAACTTACCATTCAATCCACATCTTTATTTTTTTAGTAATTTTTTTTAATAATATAATAAAAAAGTATTAAAAATAATTTTATGAAGGATAAATTATAGATAATATTACTACTATAGTAATAATATATACATGTCAGGTCGGGTTAGTTTAAGGACCGGTCAAAAAGGTAAACCATAGTCTGTTCCAAACTTCGTCGAATTTTTTAAATTATTAATCAAACCGGCTCATTTAAATGCGGATTATAACATGTTTAAGATTGGATTCAAATATTTTGTAGTAAATTTTTAATCAAACCAAATTGATCTTATTCAATAAAAATTGCTTGTTAGTAAACTTATTTATAGCTTAATAATCTAACAAAACTTAAAAATTCGTTTATTAGTTTGGTGTCATCTCTAACCAATTTTTATCCTATCAAACACGAGTCAACTCGGGTAATTTGGTTCAGTGTTCAAAATAAAAAAAATTAAAAACAAAAGTGAGGTTGGGTTGGGTCCACTTAATCTGACAGGTAAGATAGAGGAAGAGGAGGGGGGAAAGAGAGAGAGAGAGAGAATATTACAAAGGTTACTAGTAGTACTACAGATAGACGGATAGAGGGAGCAGCAGACGGATTGATGAAATAATTACATTTTATCCCTCTTTCCGTTTGTCCAAAAAAAAATCTCTTCAATCCCGGGAAAATCTACTCTTAATTTGCTTGAATTAATTCGTAAATTTTTCTCTAGCTCCAGCTGATTGAACAACATGTGAATTTTGACTGGATTGAAAGAGCATATAAACGACATCCATGGTGGGCTCCCTAGACACTGTCGCTGTAAATGATGACAACACGACGTCGGCGGCGGCGGTTTCATGCTCGATTTGCCTCGATTTGGTCGCCGATCATGGCGAGAGATCGATTGCGAAGCTACAATGCGGCCATGAATTCCATCTCGGTGAAACTTCTATTTGTTGTTTTTTTTTTTCTTTTGTTGATTTTGCCGTTGTTCTTTTTTGGCTTTGAACAGATCGTTTAATCAGTTGAAACTTTGCGATTTCGTGTCAATTTTTTTAATTAGGTTTTTGGCTTGCATGTCACAATGGCTACTTAATTCTTTGTTCATAAGATGGTTTTGAATTTAGCGAACAAGGTGGGAATCAATTTGATTGTGTATCTGCTGGAAAATTCGCCCCCACGAGCCCAGCATTTTTTTTTTTTGTGCCTTTAAATTTGAAATGTAATGAATTTAGTTTTTGGCTTGGTGTTTGAGGGGAGCTTGCTGTTTGACTTTTGACCTTTTCCGGAGGGATTTCAGGATTTCATTTGATATATGCATGTGTTGAGTGATACATAGTTTAGTTCCCAGTGATTACTGGTGATAATGTTGTAATTTCTAAATAAAAAATGGAAGAAATTTGAGGAAACTAAGTGGTTATTTATTTGGTGGGTTTTGAATTGTCTTTAGTGTGGAAGGTTTGAGTGATATGAATTTGGTTCTTGTGCCAGTTGGACTTGGGGCGAAGGTATGCAAAAGCTAAGGAGAGTTTGTTTCATCGCGTGTTAGGAATATGGAGTGCATAATTCAAGTAGGACGGTAGTCAAAAAGAAGAAAATGCTGCATAAACCATTCACAGGGTCCTCTATATATAGTGATGTATTGATTCTTGAGGTCACGTGATTTTAAGAGAAGTTGAACTAGTATAAGATATGATTCTAGATAGACCAAAGGGTTCATATGATTTTATTCAGATAAGCCTTTGTAGAAGTGGGCTGAAAACATGGGGATTTTGGGTTGTTATTGTTTGCTGATAAGCTCAATCAGCTACAGGTTGGCAATGAATATGTTGGTGATTTATTATTATTTTGGTTTCCCAAGGTATCCCAAAGCCCGAAGACACAAGACTAATCCCCGAGGTATTTTAATGATTTATTGCGTGGTGAAGATTCCTATTACTATTATCTCGAGTTGATAGAATCATCAAATGCATTGCATCATGATTTCCTTTTGTTTTGGTATTTTCTGTAGCTAAGTTAAGCCTACTTTGAAAAGAAGGAAATCTTGCATTGAATTTGGCTCCAGATAACCCTTGTAAAGTTACCCACCACCTGTTAGAGATGAGAATGCAAGCATAGCCACACCCATTGAGAAGCAGCTAGAGAACCAAATATTGAAGCTGCTAAACTCACAATGGTAGGAGATTCTGCCCAACAATCTGCATAATAAAAACTTTAGTTTAAAAGGAAGTTTTATTTATTTCGTCAATTATTCTAGTGATCCTGGTCTTCATTGTTTTTGGTGGTTAATGGTGCATGAAAATGTCTGACTACCATCATGACACACTCTTTCTAACTTCCCCTTACTATCCCTATACAGTGTCATTCAGACCCTTTATCAAAAACTCAAGAAAGTACGAGCTTCTCTAATTTTCTTGTAAACTCAGAGAAGAGCAGAATAAAAAACTCTGTTAGGTCATCTATTGGGATTTCCGCAAACTATATTACTGATAACAAGAAGTACCATGAAGATTGTAACTGTAAAAGATGCCACAAGAAATCTAATGATACGTCTGGAGTTCTTTTTGCACAAGAAAGCTAACTATGTTTTGAAGGTAAACATCCCATGAGAGAACTGTGGGAGTCAACCGAACCACAAAACTTCAAAGAACCAATGAATTAAGTTTCCCTGGACTACCCATTTTTCTAATATTCTTTGTGCTAGTCCTTACAGAATCTGAATGGACTTGTATCCTTATTTACTACCTATATAAGAATAATGCATTCATTTGTTTCCTTGATGTAACTTTTTCTTGCACAATTACCCTCCACAAACCTGAAATAATTCTGCCTCCTTATCACTTATTTATTAATATATCTACATATGTATGATTTATAATTTGTTGGGTAAGTTACTATATTATTGCATTTCTCATCTGTTTTAACTAAAAAAACGCAGTTTTTCTTGCAAATCTGAATAATTCTAAATATCCATGCAAGTGCACGCATGCAAGAGGGAGGGAGGGAACATTCTACTCCCCCCTATCTTATAACGCGCTTTGTTTATAAGGGGTGGTATTTTGTGTATAAAACTGCTAAAGGCTTCATGTGATTCCTATTTGTTATACGTCCTGACATAATGTGTTGCCTTTTGGTATTTCTTCCAATTGTATGGAACACAGGGAGTAGATATGTCTGTATCAATGTCTTACAGCCAATGTACAACTTAACGTATAGACATCTTTAGAAGGTCACTTGTTGGATACTGGCTCCCAATGCCTTCAATACCAGATAATGGAATTTTATTGTGGTGAAAATTTGCCTCAGGTTACATATTCACCATACAAGTGTGCTTCTGTGTGCGTGGCAGTACGAGTAAACATCAAGTATAAGAAATGGTATAAATGGCCTTCAATTAGGAAGGATCCACTCTCAAAAGGGTGTGTCAAGATCGTTGATGCCGACTTGATAAGTTTCATTATTAAGAAAATTCAACTACTCCTTTTGTCCCGTCGAATTCTTTTCTCTGTAAATTTATTTTATTAATACATGATTGCCCTTGAGAGTGATCATTATACCTTGACTCCACTAAGATCTTAAGTAAGGCTGCAATGGAAGGTGTATGCTTAATTAGAAAATGGATTCTTTGAATGGGACAACCAAAAAGGAGAAGGGACTCTCCAAATGGGATGGAGGGAGTAATTAATAAAACCTTGTGTTCAGTATTTGCTATTTCCAAATTTCTCAGAATTAAGAAGAGTTTTGAACCACATAATTCAACCTTCTTGATCTCTTACAATTTTTCAGGTTGTACGGATCCTACTGAGCTAGCTTACTGGTTCATGTAGAATAGCCTTGAATGCTTACTTCACTACGGAATCTTGATTTGCTACTCTGCTAGTACTGTACAGGAGTATTTATAAGGATGCTGTGTTACTTGAGAATGGGCATGAGAGGAAAACAAGGGATAACTAACTTAGGTGGAACATTAGGAGATTTTTCCAATTTGCTTCCATTGGCCCCAAGGCTTTAAGTACTAGTTTCAGTTTAGAATCTTGTTGTCCTTTGGTATATCGAGTTGAAATATATTTCTAACTTGGTCTAGCTCCTTCATAAATAGAAACAATGAAATAGAGGTTCTGTAAACTCATTTTTCTAGACATAAAAAATGACGGAAATTGCCCTAATTTCTTATCTTTTATCTCCATTCAAGAGAGACATGTCTGTACATCGGATGAACATCTTAATGCTTTAACCTACAGGAGAAGTTTACCAGGGTCATCTTCCAATTACAGCTATCATTGCAATTTAGGTGACAAAGCCGATATACTTTTACCTGTCTTCCTCCCACGTCTTTTGAAGAACTTCTTGGGCCATCATTTTTGGTGACAAATTACTACCAGTTCTGAATGATGTTCCCTATTTAAGCAAAAGCACGTGAGTATGACAAGTATGGAGGACACCAAGGTGTGTTCCCATAATCAGTCGCTGCCGTGGTTGAGGAGATATCACCTGTAAGAGGTGGACTGTAGTATGGGCTTGGTACAGTCAAGTTGGTACACGTCTGGGCGCACACAAGTGTCTGTACATACTGCATTTTTGTCAATACATGATTATCTTAATCCTATGCTACGATTGGCATATTGATATCTTTAGTGAAATATGCAAAATCATTATCTCTAAACCCTGATCAGAGTATTTGAATTGTTTATCTGACTGCATCAAATCCAACTTCTCTTAAAAGATGATGGCTTCCTGGTTAACCCGTTCTATTGCCCATTGACTTTAGTTACAGAAAATGTGTCAATGTAAGAAACTTCTATTCTGATGTTTGATGATATTTCTTAATTAAGGGCAAAGGAAGAGAGAACGAAAAGAAACGAGTTAGGTCATGATTAAAAAATATAGAAGGCGACTTTTTGTTGTCAAATTTCACGCATTAATTGACTTCTGCATTCATATACCTGATATCTATTTATCGTATTTCTGTGCCGAGAATGATTTATTTCTAGGAATCTTTTTTGAGTTCTTTCATGTGATGCGTGCAAAGAGAAAATTGCAAACTTACATCAGTAAGATCTATTGCTTGCTTAGTAGTTTTCTAAAATTTATTTTTTCTTTTACAGAAAAAGTTGAAGTTTTGTACTCAGTATGGACAGCTATATTGAGAAAGTTTTGATCTTATTCCATTATTTTTACTTAATGCATACCTCTGCATTCTTTGCAATTAAACATAGGCTCTTAGTGCTGTTTATCTCTTTTCTTAAGCATAATCTTCTTAATAGATTTTGTATTATTTCATACAGATTGCATCGGTTCAGCTTTTAATATGAAGGGAGTGATGCAATGCCCTAATTGCCGTAAAGTTGAGAAAGGTGGATGGCTGTTTGCGAATGGCTCAGCTCCTTCAATTCCTGAGATCAGTGAGGAAGACTGGATTCCAGATGAGGACGCACATGATTTAAGCTATTCTGAAATGGTTAGCATATAGTGCTTTCTAAAATTTTAGAGTTCTTTATATCAGTAACCAAAGACTGTGACTGACAGGCCTTGGATGAGACGAAGTTGGAACCTAGATTTTGTATCTCAGATGTGTTAGTAATGACACTTGTAGCTGAAGTCATACTTAGTCAGCATCCTTTACCAGATATCACCCAAATATATATGAAGCAAAAATGTGATTGTAGTTAGAATGGGTACCATACTGAGAGAATACTTTGATCCTCACATGTTTGAGGCTGAAGGGAGTTTGCAGTTAATGTTTAGTTACTTTAGTATAGCATCCCTTTAATGACCCTGATAGTTTAAAACTATGTTACAAGGACTTGGGTACAAGGGTCGAGTATGGTGCAGGTGGGTTGTACAGATATCACCGAAAATGTAGGATCTTACATGAGATGTAGGTGTGTCCAGTTGCCACACCCTTGTCCGTGTCGTATCGTGTTGACACGGGTAATTCCGTTGACATGAATAGTGCATGTTACAGAGGTTTAATATCCGTGGAAGAGAGGTAACTGAGTATACAAGTTAGAAAGTAAGTGGCGAGTTATTAGCCATCTCATTTTCATTTTTTTGCACTTGATAACATTTCAGAAAGATAGCCTTTTTGGATTCTCTTTGCGTTTTTTTCTAAAACATCAGGAGCAGGCTAAGAATTTCCATGTAGGATTCCTATTGCTCAGTAAATTATGAGATCTACAAGAGTGGTAAATGTCTGCTGCTCGATTTTACTGAGACGAGAATTTGGTAAATCGATCAGTCAGGTTACAGAAATTTGATGTTGTAAAAAAATTATAGTAATGTGAAAAGAGTCCCCAGTTTCTACTAATTAGAATAAAAGGAAAATAATCACATGTTTTCTTCAATATATGATTTTTTTTACTCAAAGCAGTCTGCCTTTTATCTGCTCATATCATTGCTACTCATTTCTTTGGTATTTATGCATTATTCAAGAGAGATACATGCTAGAACTTGCATATTGTGTTGCAAATTTACTCGGGGCATGTGTATCTATTAACTGTTGGTAGTGGTTTCTAAACATCTTTCAGCCATTTGGAGTTCCCTGGTGCCCCTTCGGTGGATTTACAGTTCATTCAGCTTTTGAGTAAGCACGATGTACTCTTTACAGTCTTAAGTTTAGTTCTTTCCAGCAGACATCAATATGTTTCATAGGTATTTGCATATCCGACTTTGGATTGCAATTCTGCACTTAATTCTAAAAACAAGTAGCCTTTTTCTGTACTTAAATTGCCGTACCCATTTACCATAAATGGTTTGCCCTTGAGGTTCAATGAGAAAATGATGCTAAAGGCCACTCAAGCATATGGAGATCCTGATTCGTGTCTTGCTCTTTTGAAAAGATTTACGTGCAAATAATGTCATGAGATTGTCACCATAAAAACAACGATGGTGATCTCACCATTGACACCTTGACATTGTCGCCTTTCACACTGGGTTATCTGTAGATAATGCATTTGTAGTAAATCTGTTTCATATATTCTGCAAAAATAGTGTTGATCTGAATTAAACTTCTGCCTTATTGTTCTCCTTGCTGTGTTCTGTATCGTTTTCTTTTTCTCTTGGAAGAAAAAACTGTTACGAAGGATCTCCTTGGTGTAGGGAAGACTGATTTGAGTTTTATAAAGAATAACCAAGTCTGCTAATTGCAAAATCTGACATCTTAGGTTAAAAATTGAGATTCTATGTGGTAACTTCCTATCACCTTGTTCATGCACCCAAACCAATGGGTTACTAATTAGTTTCTATTAGTTTGTATGTTTGTATCAATCTTGTTTTCCTTTTAAATTTATATATTTGTTTGTATGGTCCTGCGTTTGTGTGGCATATAAAAGACTCTTGGAGCTTCACAAACTCCTAGAGTTAACAAACCTTCGTAAAGAAGTTAATATCATTACAGCTTGGCTCAGGGAACTTTTTGTTCAGAGCAAGTGGAAGTCATGGTTTTGCGCTTGTTTGGGTCAAATGAAATTTGATTTTGAAGGTAAAAAGTAGAAAAGTAATCCCCTAAATGAAAAGAGTGAATCATGGTAGTAGTATGTGTCTCGCAAAACTCTGGTATGGTGCTTGATGGTGCCAATTTTGATGTATGTACTGCTAGTTTTTTTTTTTTTTTTGGATAAATAGCTAGTTGCTTTATCAGATAGCAATTGGTTGCATTATTTCACTGTTCATCTGAATTCTATTTTATCTTCACCTATGGCTTGAGCTATAGTTGAACTGCACACTTCTGCATTTACGTCCTTAAATGATGTGTCTTACGTGTTTATACTTAAAACTTTCAGGGAAGTGGAATCTCTGTCAAGCACATGTAAGTTAATAGATTCTCTCATTCTCGTTCAAAATTCCATTGAAAGTTATCCAAAAAATAAAGAATTTCATCAAGTTACTGATTTATAAGGGAACCATGCTACATTTTGCTGAACATGCAGTTTCATCATCTATGACTGGCTCCTACGTTGCGTACTTTCGACCCATTCCAGCTGCTATCTCAAATTCCAATGAAAATCATGATGATCCCAACTTCAGTCATCGCTTGAATGGCCAATCTGGACATAGTGAGGTCTATGGTGCTCATGCTTTCCCTACCACATATATCCCGCATCAAGGTTGGGTTCGTCATTCCCCTCCTTTGTCTGCAAATAGAAGCTATATTGACAGTGGTGATCAGGCTTCAACTCATCCTCCAACTCATAGATCCACTAGGGTTGGATCTGATGCTTTGGCAAGATCTGGATCCTTTGTGCCATTTCGGTATAGTCAAGGGTAAGTTTATCAGCTCATGAAAGATAACATCGACTGATTATACCTTTCAGGCTCCGTTGGATGTTGGTAATCTTATGGGGGAAACAGTTCTCGGGAAAATTATGGTTAAGTGAGGTGATGGAAAAGAAAATAATTAGAAAGTTATTTTGTTGTATGTTTGATTAATGGGAAAGTTATGGAAAAATTTGGTCTTTAAACTTGACAACGCCAAATCCTATTGTAGGATACATTGTGGGAAAGTTTTTCCATTGGGAACATGGTTGTATAGTTACCAAACCATTTTGTATCATCCAAATGCACATTAAATGCAGGAAAACACAAATATTTATCCTTTTCTTATCCTTTCCTTTTAACATTCGAACACAATAAACGTCAAGAAAGTAAGGGAAGGTATAATCGCTTTCCTGCATTTAATGTGCATTTGGATGGTACATGGTACAGGAATAATCAGTAACGGCCATAACCATGTTCCTGTAGCGAAAACTTTTTTGCGAATAGTCTCATGCAATTTGTAATAGGATTTTGCCTGATGGAAAAGTTCATTTCCTAGTAACTTTTATGTCAATCAAACACATACAAAAACATAACCTTCTAATAATTTTATTTTCCTTCACGTCACTTTACCATAGTTTTCTCAAGAAATTTTCCTGCATAAGTTTCCCAATTTCAACTGAAGCTTTAAGGCTCAATGCTGAATGAAATTTGGTCATTCGCCTCTTGAATGGGTGTCTGCTTTCAGTAACATGCATAGATATACTTAAAATTTCTCAAAGTTGCAATTATCGGTGTATTTTTGTCTCTGGGTTGAGGAATGCTCATTTTTCTTTTTTATTTGTTTATTTATTTATTTAATACCAGCAGCAATCCAAGGTTGCACAGAAGGATCCAGATTTCTCATACCAACCATCATCGGCAACAGGCAAGCAATATCCCAAGCATAACCTCGTCCATGAATCCCGGGTTTAGGAGATTCAGTTTCACAAGGGGCTTGCCTCTGGTAGTGCCATCCAGTCGCAGCGGTGGATTCTATGTCCTTCCTCCCTCAGTCTTCTTAGGACGCACCCTACATGAACCCTTAAACCCGCTCCCAAATCACCATGTTCATGCATGGGGAAGAAATCAATCTCGTTTTCCTGTCATATCATTTGACAGGGACTCCGGGTGGGGACCACTTAGTCATGCTACTAGTGGTCCTGATCAGAGCAACCGGTCGCGCAGCTCTTGGCACCCACAGTGGTCTTAGAGGGCTCAGCCCCATCGGATCATGGCTCTTTTGGTAACTTGCATGTAAACAGCTTGAACTCAATGACTGGGATCGTTAAATATATATATATATATATATATATATATATATTTTTTTTTGAGAACGTATATAGAAGGTCATGTAAATTATGGCATATATACCCCATGGTCATAGACTATGGATAACTTCCTTCTTTGGGAACCACATGATTTTACTTCAACATTGGTTCCATAATGTATAATTCTTACAGTATATGGAAGATAAAATATGCTTCACTACTATGTAAATACAGGAAAATGGCTTTTTGAGTCAGTCACAGAAGATTTCCTTCACTGTTGTTAAGGTACAAGAAGAGGCAGGCCATTGCTAGCAGCATATGACCATTGGTAAGTGTAACGTTCTCCTCCTTTGAACGATTTCAGATGGTGAACTAGTTAGTACATATAATAATAGTTTTTGAGCATGTGTCTACTTGTCATGCAAGAATTCGATCGAGAGATATCAAGTCTAGCTAGCTTGGTTTGTATCCCAAAATAGCAAGGAAGAGGTTAGGTGTACAAGTCTTACTCACTATGGGCCGGCAAGCTAACTAAAGATCAAAGGAAGAAATAAATGACCATGTAGCAAGTCTCTAGTATTGCTACTTGCTAGAGCTACCAAATAAATACTAAATTTTTGTGTACAAGAAAATGTGATGTCTGATGTGTAATATTATGTTGGCTTTACTTTTTAATCCATGGTGAAGCTCATGACACATAAGATGTCACATTATTTTGTGTTGGTATTTACTTGGATTTTTGATACACTGTTAGTGTAAAAAAATAAATAAATAAATGTTTACACACATACCTAAAAAGCCATCAATGTAAAATGAAATGATTTAAAAACTTAACTGAAATTTTATGTATTTTTCAAATCTTAAAAAAAAAAAAAAGTAAATACTTCATTGACCAATTACATGATTGAAAATAAAACGTACGTCAACGAGAGAATTTCTTCTTATTTAATTTATAGATGATGATGATGTTACTTGTTTACCATCTATATATATATATATATATATATATATATATATATATATATATATGCTTGTAAAGTCGGGAATGGGAATTGTTTTGAGCACCATAATATGTGGCCTGATGATGACCACGTAGTAGACTAGTATTAATTAGTAGGGGTGTGCACGGGCCAAAAGTTCGCGGGCTTTGGCAAAGCCCGGTATAAGCCCATTTAATTGCGGGCTTCAATTTCAAAAGCCCAACACAGCGGACTTTGTGCGGGCTTAAATCAACGGGCTTTTGCGGGCTTTAAACGGGCATTGGGCGGGTTCGGGCTTAGCGGGCTTACAAATTAAATGTTTTATTTTGAAAATTTTATACCTATTAAAGTTTGGGCTTTAAATTATTTTTAGCACATCAATCCATCTCTGAAAAAAAAAAAAACAAAACAAAACACAAATAAATCATTTAAGACAAAAAACAAAAAATAAGACAGTTTACTCAACAATTTATTACTCTCTTTTTCAACTCAAACATTTTATTATGTAATATGAACTATGAAGAACAAAAGAAAAATAAAATAACAGGTCAAATTTCAAGTGTTTCTTCATCCCAATCTAATTGATGGACACAAGTTAAGGTCAAACATACACAATTTATAAATATTTACTCCAAAAATCAAAATCAACTATTGCACCTAACTTATACTTTTTCAAAACTATGCCGATTTAACATTGAAGTGGATCAAAATAATTACAATAAATTAATAAACAGTACCAAAAAAAATCCAACTATTGAAACTTTATTATTATAGCAACCAAAAAGAATTAGACTTTATATATACTTACTATAAAACGACGTAGTTTTAGTAAGAGATGGGCCGGGCTGCGCTTAACGGGCAGGAAGGATTGGAGAGCCCAGTCCATGCCCGAGACCGCAGGCTTTCACTTATCTAAGGCCCAGCACTATGTACTAGCCCACGGGCACGGGCTTTGCGGGCTGGGCATTGACGGGCTTGACGGGCCGATGGGCCGGTCTGCTCACCCCTATTAATTAGCTAGCTAGCAAAAGTTAAGCTTTGGTGATTGATGGATGATCAACATCACAACATGAATTTGAACAACATCTAACATTACTTGGAACTAGCTAGTTACTTTAATAAAAATAGATTAGCAATTTAATCTTAAGAAAAAGCTTTATTTAATGCATCTTTCTTTTTTATCATTCATCAGAAACAAACTCGCCCCTTGGAGTCTGGATAGAAGCCACGGTGGGTTGGGTGAGAGTGACTAGGGATTTTCTTGCTTGAGGATCCCGGCCCCCATGGTGGGGTGGGGTGGGGTGGAGTGGGCTTACGGTGATTAGGATGAGGAACAAACTCGTCAAGGTCGAAATTTTCCATTTCTTTTTCTTCCTTTCCCTTTTGAGGTCAATCTTTCCTTCCTTCTTTGTTTGATTAATTTCTAGTTGTTCAAACTCATTTGTACCATCCTCCCAGTGCTTCCAACCACATACATACTACACCATTGTTTTGTTGAGCCAAAGCAGTTTGTTAGTTCATCTATTTCTTTTTTTTTTTTACCCCTTGATGTTGTTTTTAGCAGTTTACTAGTTTATGTTTGTCGCTACTTTTGGTGGGCCAAACTATTTAAGGGCTTAGTGAAGTTTTTTTTTTTTAATAATTTTTACCACATTATACTATTATTCTAGTGGTTGGGGAATCAATATATCAAGTTGGCAGCTCTCAGAAAAGCTTAGGATGTAGGATGAGGTCTCAAGTTCGATCTCTTCTCACGTCCCCCAATAGGACAACAACAAAATAAAAATATCTCTTGCCAAATATTATAGTGCAGACACTAGGAACTTTCATACATACATATATATATATATATATATATATATATATATATATATATATTAGGGGACAATGTAAGCCTAACACAAGAAAAATCAAATCTTAAAATTCACACAATCAGCAACCTTGTTCCAGGTAAGAAAGCTATTTGAGTCCTAACTCCTAAGAGCATAAATTTACTGTTTGTTAGCACTTTCCGGGCAAACGAGCCTATATGCACTAGGAGGCTCATCCTTCCAGAAAGTTACCATCTTGAACCTTTGAAGATATCTATAGCCAAACCATCAAGGTTAAGAAAACGGTGTCTCGGCACGACTCACCTATTCTATCCTATAACAGAAGCACATGAAACTTCTTATTAGATTGATGGCTCGGGGATAACATAAGAAAAGGTTTCCTTCTAGTTATGCACTATATCTCCTCGAGCCTATTTCACTGGTTGCCTTGAATATTTAAAGCATTAGTACAATTCGAATACACCAATATTGTGGAGTTATAATCAGACTTCTCCAGCACTAGATTTCACAACTTGAATATCCAATATGGTTCTACCATGAGTTTACAACTTCAGCGATAAACATAATGAACAAACATATATATATATATATATATATATATATATATGAGAGAGAGAGAGAGAGAGAGAGAGAGAGGATAACTATGATCTAAATATTCCCTTCACAATCTTTATCTCAACAGCACAATCGAACTCCTCCATTCTAATTCAAATATAAATATGCCTAAGGTGAATACCCCGCAAGTAAATAACATAACACTTGCCGAGCCCAACCAAAGGAAGAAGTACTAGGCAATCACAAGTAGGCCATGCTCCGAAAAGCAGCAAGCAATGTCCACAACTTAATACAAGGCCATAAAAAGGGTAATGCACCACTTTCCAAACTACATACATAGCGTGCTTTATTCTGGATGGAGAGGCATGTTTCCCATAAAAATAAGGTAATTATGCTCAGAAAAAGTGGACAATGTCCAAATCAGTCAAGCAACCAACCTGCATATTCAAATGGTTCATCCATTCTAATTGCTACCTACATATGCCTAAGGTGAAGTTCTCCCAAGTATAGTACCTCCAATATGCACCCAGCCCAACCGAATCAATAGCAGGTCTAAGGTATCTAAAGTAGGCTGTAAAACCATGCAATGCAACTTGAAGATATAAACTACCATGGAAGAGGCAACTTCACTGAGACGCGTAAGTCAGACATAAAACCTTAGAGCACAAGAAACAAAATACTCTCTCCGTCCCAAAAAAGTAGTCCACTTTCCTCTTTGGTTTTCCCATAAAAATAGTCTCATTTCTATTAACAAATATAAATTTAGTGCAATTTAAAGGAGATACAAATAAGTAAAGCTACAATCTTAAAAAATTTGACTTGTCAAATGGGATTTTTTTTTTTTTGGGACGGAGGGAGTATATTTTAACTTAAGGGAGAGGCTATTTCCACTACAATTTTTGCTAATCCACTACATTATTAATTATTACACTAAACAAATACATATTTGGACAAAATTACCCCTTAATTAATTACTTGTCATTTGAAGTGGATTAATATATTTCTTAATTTTAAATTACCTTTAAATTCCTACACATGAGGTAATTTTGTTTTTTCTATTTATATTTATTTTTAATAAATATATTTTCTCAATTATGCTTATTACTCATTTCATCCTTCAATATAAAAATTAGTAAAAATTGTAGTGGAAATAGTCTTTTCCTTGGACATTTTCTTTCTTGAAATAACTCCAACCTCAATTATCCCATGGAAGCATTCAATTCTCCATTGAGGGGAAATACACAAACATGGAATCAGGCACAAATCAGTCCATATCCAAGGAGTATCTACTTGAATGAGATCTCCTCCTCATTTGAAATTAGGGTAAATTATAAATGCATTGCCATATATATGTAGCTTGAAACATGGTGGAATGACTGCACTAGATAGATGGCTTGATTAGGTTAGTAAATGTAGTATATCCTTTTCAACATTCTACAAATGAAGTTCGGATAAAATTTCATGAACATAGCAAATATTATAGCAACCATAAACACCAATCAGATAATAATCTGGCGTCTTAATTCCTACAGTTTATTAGAAGCTAAAAATTGCAGTTTTGACACACACACACTCACCAAGCCGAACAAAAGGCTGAAACAAAGAAAATAACAATTAGAATCAAATCATCACATCACAAATTAAATGGAAGAAAGAAATACCCATAAATCAGGAAAGTAGCCAATCTAAGTGTACAAAGGCCAGTCAGTCCACGCCCCGGAGACATGTCCATTCTCACAAACATAAGCTCGAACAACTGGCTCTCCATCATCATGAAACCCATAAGCCGGCCTCAAGCAGAAAGCCGAATGCAAGTCCCAGATCTGTTTGCTGGGGCAGTAAGCACAATTGAGATCAACCTTGCTCCGATTACCATCGTTAATCGTCCTCCAAACCCGAGATTTCTGGAAATTCTTGAAAATCCCCCTAAAAAGCATATAATTCCTCTTCTCCTCAATGTGTACACACCCAGGCCAATCACAAATGTACAAACAATCCCCTCGAAACCGACTCGCTAACAGTTTGTTCCCTTGCTCGCGGCTCAAATTCCAAACCCCCGAAGCCAGATGAGACCTCAAAGACCTACAGATTTTTGGCCTTTTACCGACGGCGAAATCACGAGCTGGCTTAACAACAACTTTTTCTATATTTTTCGGGTCTTGTTGAATTTCAGGTTGGTCTTGGGATTCAGAAGCGTTATAAACAGTATCAAAGTACAAATCATCGTACAAAGACCAAGAACAATCAGACGCAGAAACAGCAACCTCTGATGTACAACCAGCACTGCTTGAAGTACAAGAGGAAGGCGTAGTAGTTTGGGACTGATCTGATTGAAACAATTTCGTTTCACGGTAATTCTCGTCAGGCCCTAGCTCGCGCTCGAGGCCAAAATCGGAATTTTCCAAGAGCACGCCGGAGTGGACAAGGCCGGGGCAGCAGACAGAGAGCTTGTGGAGGGAGGTCCAGCCGCCGGGATGGTCGTCGGCGGCGGCGGCGGAGGGGAGGAGATCGGAGACCAGGGAAGGGATAGTTTGGGAACATTTGGTTTTCCAGCAAACGGTGCGGATAAGGTCAGAGAATTTGGGTGAAACGCAGGCGAGACGGGACCAGTTGCGAGGGTCGTCTTCAAGCTTGAAGAAGATGTTGAGAACGACATCGTCGGAGAGCTTGGAGAAGACATTTTCGGAGGCCATTATGTGATGAATTGTTGATTTATCCAAGGAAATTTTAAAAATGGAGTAATAAAATGGGTCGGAAATGGAAATGGAATTCCGGCGATTGGGGAGGAAAATTCAAAGCTCCATTGATGGGACTGGGAGAGGAAGAGATCTAATCTATGTAGTTGAGATTTGGAGAGGGAGAGAGATAGAATTTGCATACAGTCACACACTAGTGGGTGGTTGGGAGAGAGACACTCCTCCACGGCATTTTGTCGCTTTTCGTGAACTGCCAACTCAATTTCAACATCTCCTTAATTAATGAGATTGAGATTAATTTAATGTTTATAAATTTTCTCACTAACTTTCAGCATGAATGTCATCAGGTCAATGTATCGAAAATCGAATATATCAAATAAAAATTTGATTTGATTGTTAAGAAATTATTGAGTTTGGATATTATCTCTCCAATATATTAAAGCTCCATCCACACTCTAAATTTTTTATTTTAAATTGGATTCAATTCTCATTAAAATATTAAATAAAAATAATATTAATATATTTTTTAATCAATTAAAGGTCAAATAAACATAAAAAAATCGTGTTCTCAACTTACACAAATTGAATAACAATATTAATAAAATATTGTGGTGGGTTAAAATATTTAACCTTAGTTGAAATAGTAAGGTTTAATATATAATTTGGTCCCTAAATTTTACACCTTTTTTTGGTTCGGTTATAGAACTTTGACATTTCCTATTGTGGTCCCTAAACCGCACTTTAAGCCTTACAGTTCATCCCTCAAGTGACGGCCGTCACTTTTGACGTTAATAAATGTCTAAAATGCCTAAAATGCCCATACTAAATGCCAAGTGTGATTCCTAGGTGGTCAAGGAGAGCTGAGTTGGAATTTAATTAATAAATTTGAGAATAAATAGTAATAGAGATATAATTTTTAATTATAAAATTTTATATTAATTTAAATAGTAATCATGTAATTATTATACAATTGTTACCTAAATTAGAATATATATACATATATATTTTATGGCTGTATTAATTTTTTTAAAAAAATTGTTTTAATAAATTAAACCACAATAAATAATTTAAAAATCAAATGCAAGCTATCAATCTCTCACTCTCCTTAAAAACGAATTCCAATTCCCCCCAATCTCAAAAAACCTTTCTAGACTGCCAATCTTAATCTAATAAGGACAAAACTCAAATCATCCACTACCACCACCACCTCCTCCTACCACCAAACACGACATCCAGTGATTATCACCACCACCACTTCCACGGAAACAACACAACAACCTGCATAAATTGTGGCGGTCCGACGTATATCCACCACCCCACATGGTCCAACACATCACCTCCACCTCTACCCATCCGTGCTCGGCGATTAACATCCCTCCTCACACCAACCACCAACAAGCCATCATTCTAACCCCTCCCATCCCAAAAGTCCCCACCGTCTTCCCACCTTACCGGTTCAAACCCCAACCAAAATCATCCATTCGATCAAATCCCCATAGATCCCACAAAGACCGACATGCTTTGCGTGGACTTATAATCCTGTTTACAACAATGTAACAACTCCCATCAATCTTGGATCGATGGCCTAAGTTCCAATACTCGTGATCGCTAACTTTTCGATTTGAAAACAGTCTGACTACAAATTTTGTTGCCAAAACAACACGAGATGACACCTATTCCAGAAGGAAATCGATCGATTCTTGGAATTTGGGGCAAAAACAAAGGGATGAGAATGAGCCAAGACAACGGATTACAAGAAGGGTATCGATTAGTAAGAGAAGATTTCAAGCTCTTGCAAAGAACTCTATTCCATCTCGGATCGAACCTCAAGCATTAGGAGAGACATGTCTCTTTCCATCAAAAGGCCACCAACGCCTCCCCTCTTTGTTGTTTGTAGCGAAAGCACTGTTTTAGGAAATCCCCACGAAGATTCAGTCATGAAGAGATTGAAAGAGCGACCGAAGGATTCTTGAGCAATAATTTCTTGGCCGAAGGGGGATCTACTGGGATTCGCTCCTGGTCAAACTTCAAATCCCCAAAAAGTCCCCACCTTACCAGTTCCATACCCCAACCAAAATCATTCATCGATTTCTGATTTTCGAATCCATTCGATCCCACAAACTCTCCGATCCTTGTCACCAATCTTCAACCCTCACCATAATCATCTCCCTTCTTCAAACCCTAATCTAATTCGTCGATGAAATTCCCCCAATTCTTCAAACCCTAATCAATTCATCGATGAAATTCTCCGGTTCTCTAGGTGTGATTACAAAGAACCCAGAAGAAGAGGGAGAGAGAGAGAGAGAGGGAGAAACCAGAAGAGAGAGAGAAAGAAAGAAAGAAAGAGAGAAAGAAAGAGAGAGAGAGAGAGAAAGTGGGCTTTAACTTAGCAAAAAAAAATTTTCAAGTAAGCAAATATTGTCCACCGCAGAATCACACTCAGCATGTAATAAGGGTATTTATGGTATTTTAGACATTAATTAACAGGTTTAGTGACGGCCGTCGCTTGAGGGACTAACTGGAAGGCTTAAAGTGCGATTTAGGGACCACAATAGGAAATGTCAAAGTTCTAGAACCGAATCAGAAAATGGTGTAAAGTTCAGGGACCAAATTATATATTAAACCAAATAGTAATTATTACTCCCTCCGTCCAGATAAATATTCTTACTTTTTATTTTAGGACGTTTCAACTAATATTTCTAAAAACTTTTTATCTACCTATTTTCTACTATTCTTTTTAATATACCCTTAAAGCTTCATTTAATATAACATCCCAAACAAACTCAATTATTTAAAGTTGAGTTTAATATTTCTAAAAACTCTTTATCTACCTATTTTCTACTATTCTTTTTAATATACCCTTAAAGCTTCATTTAATATAACACATCCCAAACAAACTCAATTATTTAAAGTTGTTAAACTCAATTAATGTTCATGGGTATCATGGTCAGAACACATTTCACAGCACATCATGTTTCTTAATTCCTGTGTTTTATAACATTTATTTGGAACGGAGGGAGTAATAATTAAAAGCTCAACATAAGTAGTTTTTGTATAAATAGTATTACTGATCAGACCACACTAAATTCAAATTCGATTTATTAAGCTATCGAGTTATCGACTTCAAATCACAATCAGATTATCGAATTGAAAAACTCAATTCATATTCTAAAACTAACATCGGACTCGGATCGAATTCGAATTCGAATCAAAATTTGTTTCATTGACAAGTTTACTTATAAGTCTACTTCTTCCCGATATCTAATGGAGTATTTAATTTCATAAAATGAACTGCAGTAGTTAGATTATTAAATTTTATATTGTTTTTAAAATTAAAAAATAAAAAAAAGGTAAGAAGGAAGAATGGCTTACTGTTGATGAAAAATAAAGCAACAAATAGATAAGTGAATAAAATTGTCTACCTCAACCAAATAGTTGAATTAATGTGAGAAGAAAAATGAGTTAAATTATTAACACTCTAATTTCAAATCAAAACGCTTTAATTCACATTGCAAAAAGCATTAGAGTACGTGCTAGTAAAATAAAGTATAGTATTTATGTTGGGATATTACTAAAAGAATGATTTAAAAATTAGAGATTATTTAGTTTGGAACAGAGGAAGTAGTACATGAACCGCATCAATCAATTCGGTAACTTTGGCGAAGCATCTTTACTTGGGAGGGAATTCTCTTCTTAATACATACATACAATACACTACATATTATCGTTTTAAAAATTAACCACATTTTAAAAGTAATTTATAATTAAGAATTAGATGAATGGCAAAGTCAATAAAGTGCCCCTCCCTCTTTTCTCTATTGATGAATAAAACCGCCTAGCCTTGGGAGTTCACTCTTTTTTTTTTTTTAGTAATTGAATTAGGGGTAAGAGAGTTTTTTTTTTTTTAAAGGAGGTGGTGTCATTTAACATTTTTGGAGGGTGTCATTTAGCACCTATGTAAAACTTTACCTACACATACGTGGGTCGGTTATATTTTCCAATGCCCAACTTGAAGAATGAATATAAAACTCATTCCGTTCTTAAATAATTGTTTTTTTTTTCCATTTGTTCCAAAAAAATTATTTTTTTGAAAAATAACCGTATCACTTTATTCTTATTTTTTTCTTTTTATTTTAATTATAGTTTACATGAACAAGGATTTTAAAAAAATTACATATTATACTAATAATAGAGTGATTTAAATTTTTTTAATCCGCCGTGACGTGCCCAATTAAACAGACAATTATTTAGGAAATGAGAAAGTAAAGAAAAAGTGATACACATTGCACAAGAAGCTATTATTAAAATGACCACACAATTGTGGATGCATTATTAGTGACCCTCCTTGCCCTCTTCTCTCTCTCTCTCTCTCTCTCTCTCTCTCTCTCTCTCTATCTCTATCAGTCCCATCCCATGTGATCGATCGTATGTGCATCTTACTACTGTCTTTTCCTTATCCTTTTCCTTGCTTTGCAACCCTAAAGGGACGCCCGATTAGATGAAACGTCAAAATTCGAAAATCTTCGCTTACGGTAAGACACAGTTAGCAAACTGATGTGGACGGACCTTTCTTCGCTCACTCACGACGCGCCTACCCAACTTGATGTGGACGGACGGACCTTTCTTTCTTCTAAGTCACTTACAAATTATAGGGTACGATTGATCTTAGTAACTTAGTAGTTAATACTACACCTCGAGATCCATCTTTAAATATTTGGACCCAAGAACATCTGTTGCGTTTCAAAGGCAATTTTGTCCTCCTCAAAAACTGATAAAAGAAAGTGTATCTTCCCATCCCGCAGCTTGGAGGATTGAACGCAATAGATTACAGACAAGAGAAATACATACCCTTACCCCAAAAAAGACACCCATCAAGCATCAGTGGTAGCAAGGAATCGACAAAGAACATCTTCATTATTCGTTTTGTATGGTCAATACATAACACAGTGCCACACCTCCGTCTTCTAATACAGAATGATCAGATCAATCCAGGTCTTCTCCTTCTGTTTTAACACTCCCGAAAGATAAAAAGAATTATATATATATATATATAGGTGGCCTAATAAAAAACCCAAGACTTGAAGATTGGGAAGTGACCGAGGAGAACCCATTAAAATAACACAACAGAGGAGAACCCATTAAAATTTATCTCTGAATTATCACTGTAATAAACAGTAACCTAAATATTATCAAATTTTTGGCAAGTCCCAGAAAGGTGCAAAAATCTACACTACAAGAAGTTCTAACACAGCAACGTTTAATAATCGTTTAAGAATACGATAACACACGGTGAGCATTTAAAATCATTTCATTCCCCCAACTTCTTCCACTGCTAACCACAAGAAGCAAATTATCAGGCCCGGTAAATTCGCACTCCAAGTTAACAGCACCAGCAGTCTTAAAATCACCTGTAAAACATAATTGGTATCAGAACCCAGATATGAAATGCAAACATGCAACAGAGGAGTACTTTGGCACCACCCTACTGTTCAATCAACAAAAAAATACAAAGCTGAAAAATATATGGGGCACCGTGATAAACTCTTGCTCCGGCTGCGGCTCCTGCTTGGGCTCTTACTAGGACTGCGCCTTTTGGGGCTTTTGCTAACACGCTTCGGGCGCTGAAGATACCCAAACATAAAATAGAACAGCATAAAGAGCATAAACTTTGATGGCTTAGATAATCCTAAATTGTAATTTTAGGTAATAACTCTAGGCAGAAAAATTAATTAAAGAA
Organism: Platycodon grandiflorus; assembly: GCA_016624345.1. Classification (NCBI taxonomy): domain Eukaryota; kingdom Viridiplantae; phylum Streptophyta; class Magnoliopsida; order Asterales; family Campanulaceae; genus Platycodon; species Platycodon grandiflorus. Next base: position 2,976,785 of record CM028366.1, on the reverse strand, counting down.
ACATTCTTTTTATTGTACTGTAGAAAAAATCCATTGTAAAAATATTTCCAAAAGGAGGTTCACCCTAGGGAAATCTTTCTACCGCAAATCTCTTTCTACAGCGAAGTCAAAAAGGATTTTAGTACAACCAACAAAGACAAAATGTTGATACAATATGACTCAAAAGTTGGTTCATATCAGGTTTAATATGTAATTAACAATCACCATTCTCTATCATTCAGACCAGTTAAAATTATAATAGACCGTATTTTGTGATTATTATAGGAGCAGCCACCAAAGAAGTCACACTTCAGTTTTCAATTTATTCCTTCCAGAAAAAATGAAATTTCACTTACCGACGCTACAGGAGATCTGGATCTTGATGGAGATCTGCAAAAGTTCCAGAAACAACCCAGTTTAATATCCACATGTTCCTCTTAACAACTTTGATCCAAGAGCCTTGATGCCACTCCCACGTCAGAGTTACGATAATCATTATAAGTGAAATCAAAACCCACAAACGTTTAGCAGCCAAAACAAAGACCAATTCATGACCAACCTAATTAAAAATATTACTGATTAAGACACAAGTAAACAGAATACCAAGAAAAGCGACAAGTACTCGGTTAATGTGCTTTATTAGCTACGCGGCATTTGGTGAAGCAAATGATATAGTCCTAGTTCACAGTCCAGCTTTACCATTGCAATCCATATCCATGACCTCCTTTGTTTCCAACATCTAGCACCATGGACATTGGCGATGCTTATCAGAAGGATACCACAAGGGATTCCAAAACTGGCATCTATAAAGCATCATACCTCCACAACCAAAAGAGTTGTAGGCATTTTGTACCATATCCCATCAAGTCCTAATATCCAATCCCCAGACAGCTGCATATATCCATATCTAAAAAAAGCAAAAACAAGGTGATTTCATCTCTAACTTCTGCAAAATCAACATTCATGATAGTTCGAATATCGGGTGCCTTTTTTCAACATATTCGTAAACAAAAATCATGAACTAAACACAACGAGGGAAACAGCTTAAGATGCCATATGAAAGGGACCTCGATATTTTTGCGTTTAATGTTTATCTAAACTAAATGCGCTGGCCAAGTTTGAAATCTGCCAAAATACGAAGGGAAATCATTTTAAACCAAGATAGCTTTTCCGATACCTGTTTTATGGTAAGATAAGGTAACATACTCAAAAAAGATGCAAAGATTAAATACACCGATACATAACATATACTCCTTGCGCACTTAGAGAGTCCACTTTCTATATTTGAAAGTCAACATGGGCATATATCCAAGGAGAATGACAGGGATCCGACCTACGTGGCAGTGCATGTGATTGGTTAGTCTGTGGTGATGTTATGTCTAATGTCACATATGTTGGGATGGAAAGTCAAAATAATAAGTTGGGATCCCTATCATTACACTCCAATATTCAGCATACATATATTCAGTTTTAGGCAATTAATATTCGATCACTAGAACCTACATTAAAATTACTATGAATTGCAACTCCTATAATTTTGTAAAGACAAGCAGATTAATATAAATAACGAGTCAAAATTTATCCAAGTTGACCGAAAGAAGTCAAAACTGAATTTTTTACATGGAAGGGGAGTTCAAAAACATAAACATTTGCTGTTTATAAGTTATACCAAGCATCAAGCAAAGAGAAAAATATCCATGTGGAAGTACCCATTATATAAAGAAACGATTAAATGATGAGAAAAATCGTAAACAAATTTAATACAGCCCAAGCCTTCACATACAAATAGGAGTACTTTTTATCCCATTATAGAAATCTAACCAGCCACAAAATCATAATCACTTCAAAACTAGGCTTGCGACCACGATGTTTTCAACTTCAGCCCTCAAATATGATATAAACTACTGAATACTACAAAAAAATTTGTAATGGTTACTTCCAAGGTTAAGTGTATCTTTTCTTTTCAAATGAGGAAACTTCCAGTAGATCGAAGGGAGCATGCATGAACCGAGGATCCTAAGTACAAACAATAAGAATATTCAAAGCAACAAATAATTTCGTTATGGTTACCTCCAAGGGAGTATGCATGAATCAAGGATCCCAAGTAAAAAACAATAAGAATATTCAAAGCCTCAAAAACCTACTGTATTGTCCAGCACTGCCAAAACTATTAGAAGCATAGACAAAGAAAGGCTGTATGTGAAGCTTTCAACATCAGAAGAAAAAGAGTAACTGGGTTGCAAAAGATATACACAAGGCAACCCCGCCAGGAGATTGGGGAAGAAAAATCCCAGGACCGACAAGAAATTATAAGGAAAACCTATCTGCTATACATTTTACTAAGTTCCGGAATTTAGTAAAATCAGACATAATTATAGCATGAATGAAGAAAACTCGTTTCATTGTGATCCAAAGTTTGACAGCTTATTTTTATAGCTAGACGGAACTTCTAACAAGGTGACAAAGCAATCAATACATTAATACACCAAAACAAAATAGTTCAACGAAATTCAGCATAAAGACAAACCCTATATATATTTGATATATAAGAATAATATATGTGTGTGTGTGTGTGTGATCTACGACTTCAAACAATGAATGAAGGAAGAAAATACCTTGATACAGAGCGTGGTTTGGACCTAGAGCGGGAACGAGAAGCAGACCTCGAACGAGATCTTGAGCGACGTGACGATTTTGCTTTTGGAGACTTGCTGCACAATAATTAACAAAGTTGAAAAGTCAAATAAACATTCAATAATGCAAACGAAACATAAGCTGAATAATGCAAATGAAACATAAGCTGAATAATGCAAATGAAACATAAGCTGAATAATGAAAATGAAACATGATCCTGCCTTTTGCTCCGGCTCCGGCTGCGACTACGGCTGTAGCTCCTGCTCCTGCTGCGACTACGGCTCCTGGAACGGCTTGAATCATATTCCTTCACCTATAAATAGTTAAATGTAAAAATTGAGCACTTACTAATTGTATATATGTCTTCATACATTCCATATATAGTTGAAGCAAATATTAATATTTCAGTCCATAATACCCGTATGACTCCTCGAGAAAAAGCATTTCGAAACTCAGAGTCATCCAGTTTTCTTATCTGCAAAAAAGGAGTGTTACTAGCACGTATCCATGATAATGGTAGGCCAATTAAATCATCACTTGAGCTCAAACAACAGAAGATAACTTACGGCGAATTTCATGTCATCATAATTAGTGTAGTCCACAATCCCTGTTGTGCCTGGTAGTCAATTGTACAGAAACTTTAGGAATCAATTTCATGCCATGGTGCAGTCGATTGAGCCCATGTTTGAGCATGAACTACACTTTGATCATAATTTGGGGGGTGGAGAGAGAGGGAGAGAGTCACAAGCAGCAAACAGCAAACCCGAAGAAATCCACATATAAGTTGCTCATATGATAGCGTATAACGAGAGACATAAGAAGTTCAATGCTCAAATGAAAAATATCAAACAACATGCACAAATAAGATGGTGATCAGATAATGAATCTCTCAAACCATTTAGTTGTGGGCAGATAACAGCCATTCTATTAGGCAGCCTATTAATTAAACTAGTTTCTCACCCAGGTCACGCTAGTATAGATGATAACGCAACATCTGTATCATGCGAAGCAGAGTGGATAGCAATGAAGATTAATATATATATATATATATATATAAATATATATATATATAAATATATATATATATATATATGTTTTGTAGATCATCTTCATCCATAAAAGTAATGAACTTCAAAACAAGAAGTTCACAGCCACCGTGAAAACAACCAAAGGACATTCGAGGCATCATCATCACCTAATCTCAAGTAATTCACCTCATATTTATCAAAAGTAAATACGTAAATCACTGTATTTTTCTAAGAATAGGGAACACAACAAAAACAACGTTCCGGCATTTCAATACCAAAATTTCCCATATGGTCAATCCTCGGCCCATTTCGCTTCTTCCTAAAACGCACTTCTTGAAGGAAGGGGGATGTTAGCTAATTCCTTGAGGATAAGGATGCTGCCTTATTTCAAGATAAAAATGACTCCATATAAGCGCTTCTGTTAACTATTAAATAATACATTCACCGTCAAAAAATGAGTGTCATAGGTTTGTGCAGAAATTGTCCAAATTTATCAAATTTAATGAACCAACTAATATAAATAGTACTCCCTTACATGGTTTAGAAAGGTATGTAAGGCTGCAGTGGTAATTTAGCTAATGGTTTAGAAAGGTATGTACGGATACATTGGTAATTCAGCTATGTAACGTTGACTGACTTTGAAAAAATGACAATTAGTTAGGGACATATAAAAGAATTTAAAACAGCACTCATTTAGGAATGGAGGGAGTACGCATTTATGTTCGATAAATTTCTTAGCACATCTAATGAATTAGCGCCAAGGATGTGACTATGATGTTACAATAACTTTTCTAGAATTTCAGATTCATTACTTGAGATCAGATACTATTTAAAACATTTCAACTATGATTCAGATTTTAACCAACTTCTTCTCTTCAAAAACAAAAAGAAATAGAAACCAGATCTTTTTAATATATAACTTTAAATTAAACGCAAAGCATAAAAGTCTTAAATTTATCCTTATCTCACCACCACCCTCACGGAAAACTTGAGAGAAGCAAACATCTCCAGCACGGCGCATGTGGTCCTGAGTTAAAGAAACAATAAGAATTTACAAGTTTCAAATACAACAGCAGACGAACTAAAAAAGGTAAATCTATTATGAACAGAAAATTTTAGCAACAGCAGCTCACAGTAAAATAATATAATGAAATAAAATAAAATAACCAACAAGTTAAAAAATCAATATTTATAAACCTAAATGTAATCGATTCAAACAAGTCAATTAGACACGTTTGCTATGAAATGTAGAAAGTAATATCAATAGCAAAATAGATAACATATGAAGTAAATCAAATAAATATGAAACAATCATGAACAGAAACAACACAATATCACCAGTTAATGACCCTAAAATGAACTTCATTAAGATGCTATAAGATCGAGCCCGTGTCAATTACAAAACTAGTAAATGATTAAGCAGGAGTATGACTACAAACACACACACACACACGAAGATGTTAAGGCAAAATGTTATGAAAATGAAAACCTACATTTCTAGCTGAGAATTGAGATCTAATAATTGTACCGTCCGGGGTCCAGGAAATTATCAAATGTGATTTAAAGTTTATAATCAAATGTGTGGTTAACTAACTACAAAGGAGTACACAAAAATGATTTCCTGAATTTCTGGCAGCCAGCATAAAATCAAATGATTTCCCAAAGACAGACCAGTTGCCAAAAATATGAACCAAAAGAGAAGATTGGAAGTCTAGTTAACAATCTCCAAATGCTCCTTACTCATTGAACTCTGGTCACATAACTTTCCACAGAATAAAGAGTGTAATGACTGGCTATGCTTCCGTTCAGGATTAGAAGTTTGTGCAAAGACTTAGGCTAGAAACATATACTCCATCCATCCCAAATACTCCCTCTGTTTCTAATTTATTGTCCTTTTTGAATTTTTTAAGTCAAACTAGCTGTTTTTCAAATGAAATTTGTCCTTTATTGTCATGTTTGTATTATTTGAGTCAAAACTGATTGTTTTTCAAATGAAAATTTGACATATATTTTTTTATTTTTTTCAAAATCATAAAACACATAATTCGTAATACCAAAAGTATTACGAATTACGTGTTTCATGATTTTGAAAAAAATAATATAAATAAATGTCAACTTTTCAATTGAAAAACAGTTAGTTTGACTCACAAAATTTTGAAAAGGACAATAATTTAGGAACTGAGGGAGTAATAGTCCCCAATTGATTTTACACAGGTTCTAAGAAAGTGTTCGACTCTGTATTTTCTTTACTACCCTCGAGTTTTCTTTAGTGATGTCTAATCAGTGAGACTCATTTCTTTTTTAATCTCACGATTACAATAGTTACAATAACAGTTGGTTTCTAAAAACTGTCTAATATAGGAAAAGGGACAATCTTTCTAGGATGTCCCAAAATGGAGTAGGGGACTATTAGGGGGTACATATTTTTGGTGGGTGAGAAGCAGGAGGCTTGGACTCAATGATCTAGTAGCACAGTTAACTTTTTTTTTTTTGATAAATAGCACAGTTAACTACTTACCAGGAGTGCATATAGTAACAAGAAATCAAAAGCAGGAAGAATCAATCCTACTCACCTTAAGGTCTTGCCACGAAGCAGAGGAGGGTAACCCGGTAACCATCACTACATGATTGAGATATATGAGACCAGCTAGGGGATAAATTAATCCGATTAACATTTATATAGCATGCATGAGATCTGAATTGAATACCTCGATAATCAGAGCGCCTGGAAACTCCACCACGACTGCCCCGACCACTGCTATGGCTACTATGACGATCTGTTGATGATGGGTGACCACGTCCACCATGAGCAAGTTCCACCTATTCAAACAAAAGAGCATCAGAAGTATTGGTTGTGGCTACCAGTAATACGTAGAAAAAGGCCATAATTATGTGTGCCTTGTATGTGCGACCAACCCTTAATCTGTGCCCGTCAAAATCGTAGCCATCACGTCCACGAATAGCATCTTCAGCATCACGAGCCTCTTCAAACTACATAAGAAGTGTCTGAACCATATAAGATTCAATGTGATCAACTAAAAAGTGAGTAAGCAGCATGAAACTCACCTCCACAAAAGCATAACCAGGGGGTCTTGGTGGTATTTTCAAATCAATGTGTGCTATTGGTCCATACTGCAGTTCACCAACATGTTAGAAAACACAAGACAAAAAATTTTACTTCTAGAAAGGTGAAACCGGAGAATTTAAAAATAAATAAAAAAATCAAGACCAGCAGACAAATAATATCTTAAACATCAAACTTATGAAAAGTACTTCCTTTTCAGTTCAAGTTCTCTCTTTTTTGATGCATATCAATGTAATCTAATTCATTTCCAACAGTGGCACATGCAATTAGCATATGATAACCAAATTTTACAAATGATAATCTGTAAGCAGGTCACATTCTATACCTACAGTAAAACAATCACGTCAAGGCATCATATATCAGAAATGTGAGCAAACCTTGTAAAACAGATCTTCAACTTCACGCTCACGAATGTCACCAGGAAGATTGCCAACATAGAGGGTTCTGCTAGAACGACTCATCGTTGCTGAAACCATTATACAAGGAATTCAAACCCGTATCAATAAGACATAATATTAGAGAGCAATGTGAAATGTAATTAACAAAACCTAAGAACCAAGCAACTACTTGAAAAAATAAACCCTAAATTCAAAGATTACAGCAACACAATATGGCCAACGAAATTATGCGAAATAAATGATTAATCAAACATTCCTGGGACGTAAAATTCCGGATCTTTCCAGAAATCAGGATTATCGGAAAGATTTGCGCGAAAGATTAACCCAGATCAAAAAATTGAATCAATTTTGAAACCCCCACCCTACGAATTGTTGAAGATAGATAGAAATACATAAATGTATAAATACAAATGTATTGATTAATTTATAGGTCGAACTACGAGACTCAAAGATTTTTACCTTGGATGAGTTGAAGATGGAGCAGTGAGCTCTGTTGAAGGTCGCGAACCTGTGAGGGCTAGGGTTTTGAGAGTAAAGGTGTTCGCAAGGAAGGGGATTGAGTAACTAAACTTAGAGAGTAGAATTAGGTGTATGTGTCGTGCACATTTCTTTCTTGATTTGAAGGGATCTAACGGTGGGAATCGCATCTTGGTCATTTTATTTGAAACGTGGTTATTACGCTAAACGGGCTTTAAAGTCCATATATATATTTTTTTATTTTGTGGGCTTCCTCTACGGGATGCAACTCGGCCCAACTCAATGGACCTTCAACCTGCCATATTCCGTGGTTCCCTTAGGGTGTCCAAAGTGGCGCCTCCATCCGCCCTCCATCCACCTTCTATAATTAATTTTAAAGATTTTTACCTTCCCTTGATCCTGGTTCCTCTAGTCCACTCTTTATCTCTAAAATCAATTAAATCATCCTCTAAATATAGGGTGAGTTTTAACATAAATAGTGACTCAAATCCTCTACATTTTCTTCACTTTATTTGAGCACAATATACATTTGTTTAATATTTTGTAATAAAAATTATTAAAATATACTCTCTCCATCTCTAAATTATTATTTTTTTTATCCGTTCCTAAATAATTGTCTTGTTTAAAACTTTCTTTTTTAAGAGATTATTTTTACCATTTTACCTTTACTTTTCTCTCTACTTTAATTATGTGATATATACACATGGGCATTAAAAGAAACTACACATTATACAAATATTAATAATCAAGTCAATTATTTTTTATTAATTCGTGTGCCGAGTCAAACAAGACAATAATTTAAGGACGGAGAGAGTACAATATATTTTTCATAGTATATAAAATTTAAAATATTTTATTTTAATTGTGGTGAAAAATATAAATAAAAGAGAAAAAATATAATGGAAGTTTAGGTTTATTAGTTGAGATGAGAGAGATTAAATTTTTAGAGGGTCGTATAGAGGGTGCTTGTTGGAGTAAATTTTTTTTAGAGTGTTGAAAAAGTGAAACTGGAACAAGAAACGAGGTGTTTAGAGTGTGATATAGGGAGTTATTGTTGTGGATGCTTTTACCCCGTAAATCTAATAATCATGCGGAAAATTCGAGCTGTTCTTTTTAGACAATTTTTAATCGCTAAAATTTACTATAATTGTTTTCAATCACTAAAGGACAATTTTTTTTGTGAAATGTTATCTATGCTCTTTAAAAACACGAAACAGTGCACGCTGTGCCTCGAAAAATCAAAAAACGATGCATCGCAACACAACATGATGCACATAAAAATACCGAAGCCCACGCTGTGCAAAGCAAACAAAAATGATACATCGCAACACAAAACGATGCACAAATTACATTTTTTCACTTGCGTTATACAACTTTTTACGTACGATGCGATACACGTACGCATTACATCAATTGTTAGACCACAAAAATAAAACTAACCCACTTCACTTTAAAACACACAACAAACTTTACTTCAAACGGAGTAAAAAATCTTAAAATCTCCCAAAAAAAATTGCAAAAACTTTTGAAAACATTATGAGATTCTATCGGTTATATTTCAAATGGTTGCTACATCGTCATTCAAAGACGTCCTCGACCTCCAACAAGTTTGTAGGATGTTTTACGATACCTGAATATCATGTTAGTATTGCTGAATACATTTTAGGGTTTCAAAAACAAAGCAAAAATATCCTGAATAGTGTTAGTACCAACAACATCCATCCGCTGCACAAAATTTTTTTCAACAAATCAATAGGTTGTGTAACATCTACTCCTACTTGCGGTTGGTACGTGAAGTCGGATATGAGTTCCAAGAAGCACTCATACATATCTTTTAGCAAAATTTTAACGGAAAAAGTTTGAATCCAGGATATATTGACGATGCACAACTTTCTAAAATACGTGATAGATTCTTATAGGAGCAGTTTGGGAACAAAACATAAATTTATAGTTAGTATATTTAACAATGCACATAATAACCATTTTCATGATACACAAAATTATAATGAAAATAGTATTGTTATAATTGACGATGCACGTTTCTTACACGGAAAAAAAATTTGAATAACAGTACTGTTATACTTAACAATGCACAACAATATACTTGACGATGCACATTTCTTAACACAAAAAAATCACAAAAATATATTAATGATGCATACGATGCACATTTTATACTTGACGATGCACATGATGCACATTTCTTAATACAAAATCACAAAATATATTGACGATGCACATTTAACACAAATGACGATATACAAATACACTTAAAAAAAGTCATATGTTAGATAGGGGGCAGTTTTAGAACAATGAACTAATTTATCACTTAAAAGGGACTTAAGCGAATGAAAACAAATATAGTAAATTTAAGCGGTTGAATATTCCACAAAAGGTACCAGCCCGCAATTTTTCCAATAATCTATTGGTCAAAGTAATTCTGTCAATGGATCAGATTTTTACCAGAATTCGATCCGAATCCATTGCCAAATTTTGGATATTGATTTGGAAAAATTGCGGGCCGGTACCTTTTGTGAAATATTCAACCGCTTAAGTTCACTATATTTGTTTTCATTCGTTTAAGTCTTTTTAAATGATAAATTGGTTCTTTGTTAAAAAATTGTCCCCGTATCAACATATGACCTTTTTTTAAGTGTATTGTGCATCGTCATTTGTGTTAAATGTCCATCGTCAATATATTTTGTGATTTTGTATTAAGAAAATGTGCATCGTGTGCATCGTCAATATATTTTTGTGTTAAGAAATATGCATCGTCAAATATATTGTTGTGCATCGTCAAGTATAACAGTACGGTTGTTCAGCTTTTTTTGTGTGTAAGAAATGTGCATCGTCAAGTATGATTTTGTGCATCGTCAATTATAACAGTACTATTTTCATTATAATTTTGTGCATCGTGAAGAGGGTTATTATGTGCATCGTCAAATGTACTAATTGTAAAATTATATTTTGTTCCCAAACTGCCCCTATAACAATCTATCACGTATTTTAGAAAGTTGTGCATCGTCAATATATCCTGGATCCAAACTTTTTTCGTGAAAATTTTGCTAAAAGATATGTGTGAGTGTTTCTTAGAATTCAGATCCGACTCCACATACCAACTGCAAGTAGGAGTAGATGTTACACAACCTATTGATTTGTTGAAAAAAGTTTGTGCAGCGGATGAATGCTGTTGGTACTAACACTATTCAGGACATTTTTGCTCTATTTTTTAAACCCTAAAATGTATTCAGCAATACTAACCTGATATTCAGGCATCGTAAAACATTCTATAAACTTGTTGGCGGTTGAGGACGTCTTTGAAAGACAATGCAGCAACCATTTGGAATATAACCAACAGAATCTCATAATGTTTTCAAAAGTTTTTAGAGGTTTTAAGATTTTTGCTCTGTTTGAAGTGAAGTTTGTTGTGTGTTTTTAAAGTGAAGTGAGTTAGTTTTGTTTTTGTGGTCTGACAGTCGATGTAATGCGTACGTGTATCGCATCGTACGTGTTTAGCAAGTTGTGCATCGCAAGTGGAAAAAAGTAATTTGAAAATCGTTTTGTGTTGCGATGCATAGTATGGGCTACCGTGTTTTTATGTGTATCGTGTTGTGTTGAGATGCATCGTTTTTTGATTTTGCGATGCACAACGTGCACAGTTTCGTGTTTTTGAAGGGCATAAATGACATTTTACAAAAAAATGCCCTTTAGCGATTGAAAACAATTACAGTGGACTTTAGCGAATGAAAATTGTTTAAAAGGGACCGGCCCGAATTTTTTCCTATTCATTTGTATAATGGTCCAATAACCCGAATACGATTGGAATCCGATAATCTATTTACTTAGTGGATCGAATATGGATTTACATATATCCGATCTGTTAAGAACTCGATTCGATTCGAAAATAACGTATTTATTATTATACATATACATAATATATACACAATATATACACTAATCATGAATATATGTTGGTAGTGACATATTATTTTATTTTATTCATAAAATTTCATTAATAAGAATTTTTGATCAGATCGGATATTTAGTCGGACATTTCAATTAGTAACAAATTCTGATATGGATTGACATACATTTGATCTATCGGGTTAATGGATCGGATCGAATTGACAATATAATGTTTCGATTGGATTCGAATATACCTATATTAGATATGTAATATAATATTTCGATTGGATTCGAATATACCTATATCCGATATATATCTAATGCTTTTACAGGCCTAGGTTAAAGGTACCAAGAGCAAAAGATTGATTGGACTGAAAATCAATTTTACATCTATATGAAATTGTTCTGCAACTTAACATTGATTTAAAGTTGTTTGCCTTAAGCTCGACTAAACGTCGCCTTTTTACTTGATAGGCCAGAGATTGATCGACTCCTAAGCTCGACTTAACATCAACTTCTTAAAGATTGATAGGGCTAAATCCAACCCATTGATATACAAACAGAAAGTTGACTTGATTCAAGTTCTGATGAGTGGCTTTTCCGGATTCATCGGTGAGAAGGCCTTTATCAAGGTGGTTTGGTCCTATAGTAGGTTCAATGTGTGCTCGTCGAGGACGTTGTCATGGTGAAGATGGAAGGAGAAGATCACTTGCATTTGACGTTTGAGCACTTCATATTAACTGTTCCGTAAAAGCTAATCTTTGTTTTTAGAAAAATTGTCTGGTAAATTGCTTTAGTTAGCTATCACATTGCCGTCATAAAAGGAATGCAATTTATGCATGCAAGTGTTCATGTTCAAAATTTTCAACTCAGTCCTGCTGCTGTCATCAACCTTCAATCTTTTCAGTACCATTACGTCAGTCGCATGTTTAACACGTCAGTCGCATGTTTAACACCTCATCTAACGACGCAATGTATAGCAGCAAACAGAGATGAAGACTGTAGTAGGAGTAAAGAACACTAATTACACTAGTCTTTCTGTCACCGGTAGGACAAGGATTAACCTAGTCCGATCAACTCGTTAGCAAGTAGGAGGATTATAAGGAATTGTACAAATTTTGGTAAAATACATGGCTTAGTTCCAAGTCAGTACTATAAAACAAAGGAGTAATTCTTCAATCACTCTTATCTAAGGCATCATCACCTGTAAAATTCAACATACCCTGCAATTTCCCTACACAACAACTTAGCTTTGCCAGCCAAGTTCCTGCTTCTAACAATGGCGGACCCTGTCAGATGATGTGTCGATGATGGCTTGTATGACTTGGCTTCCTCCTCGTTCCCCATCAACAAAGCTTCCCGAGCAGGAATCACATTTTCCCACCAAAATTCTCGCAAAATCCCATGAATCAATTCCCAGTACTCACGATCTCTACATACACGAAATATACTGCTCCCGTTTGGTGTCCAACAATATAAATCCACCCAATCTCTGTCCACTACCTCCATTTGACCCTGTACCTGAGGCATGTAATAGAATGGCATAGTTGACCAGGGCAAACCCAACTCTGGCTTTCCTTTATTGTACGGGCACTTCACTTCAAGAATCCCTCCTCCAAAATAACACTCGAGAAGACCATCCGGGGAGGCACCTATCCAATTGAATCTCTCCTCTGTATGGGTCGCAAACCCTACTGTGCTCACATCACGACCAGTGATGCTTTTGTACTGCCCTATGGCTGTTGCTTCATTGACGACGCCCCACTCCATAGCACGGAGTTTAGCAACTTCGGCAGATTTTTCATCCAGCGGATATACTTTCTCATGCCAGAGCTCGCATCTACGGCTTCCTTTCCAGAAGCCCAGAGCAGTGCTGAAGGTGCTGGTTGTCAACCTGTCCCTTCGAAGGGCAAACCATTCCTCAGAGCGTTGGGGAGCATCTGAGGGGGAGATCCAGGCAGTCAAACCCAAGGATGATGGGTGGTAAATGAGAGGGATTTTTGGAGCAGTTGAGGGAAATGCAGAGTTATAAGAGTTTCTGTAGAAGTCAACTTGATACTTCAACTTTCCGGGCAAGGTAGTTGCTGCCTTCTGGTGAACGGTATGGAATCGAGTCATGCAAGCATTGGTCATTGCTGAAAATATATCTCTGTTTGATTATAACTGTAGTTGGTGGAGGATCATTCAACAGCCACAAGCAGCTAGATGAGTTGAAGGAAACTTCCAGGAACAAGATTAAAGAGAAAGAAATGTATACTGCCAACGGAGATTATTATCAGTATATGCATAAAATATAACCCTGCAAACTGCAGTAAACACCCAGGAAAATTTAGGCAACAATTCCTTCAAGGGAAAAAAATAAATAAATAATAAAATGAAAGAGTGGATAGAAAGGAAATTACATGCAAAAAGGAGACAACAGAACTCACTTTTTTTGTTTTAGCAAAATGATATTTCTAACATATTAAAGCTGCAGCCTAATGCATAAACCATTTTGTAACCAAAAAAAGACAAAATATAGGTTACAACCTCAAGATCTCAAAAAAAAAAACAAAACAAAACAAAACAAAACAAACAAATAAACTTATGCCCGGTTTTGTTCCAGCATATTGGGATGAAAAAAATCATCTTAATCAGGGAGACCTAAGTCCAATGTCAAGCTTAATAAACTTGAATGATCCCACCTTGATTAGATATTATTCCATTTCAATTCCTTTCTGATTTTCTCAAGGAAAATCCCGAATCAGATCCTCAATTGACGAATTAGTGCAGAAGATGGTGTGAATCAACAATGTGAATAATAAAAACATTGAGGTTTTTCTTCAATTTTTTACTAACTAGTTTAGGTCTCATAACTTAATCATCGCCATCTACCAATGAAGCCACTCCATTAGTCATTTTTAACTCTTACATCTTCAGAAATTGACTAAACCATGAACCCCACAAAGAACAGTAACTGGATTCTTGAATTCCATACCCTAGCTTCTTATGATTTGAGAGTATTCAATGTTAATAGCTTTTCATTTAACTTTAGTCTCTGAAGCATTTCAGGTGTCTAGCAGCTGAAATTCATTGGTTGGGGAGCACATAGGGTCCTTATTTCTCATTGGGCATTAGCTCGGAATTGAGGAACTTCTTAAAGATGAATACTAGAATTGGCTCCATAACATTATGCTCTATTAAAATGGAAATTGGATGTGGACACAAAACTTAGATTTCGTAAGTCCAGAACAACTGAATACGGTGACAAAGGCCATTGAACAGTAAAACATCAATGGCACGTATTGTAGACATATACTCTGTTTTAACGAATGTGGGATGTGAGCGCAAAAAATAAATTTAGTAAGTCCAAAACAATTGAATACGTTGACAAAAGCCATTCAACAGTGAAATATCAATGACACGTATTGTAAAAAGGTGGCGGTGGTTCTAGCAAGAAGACAGGTTCCACATTGATATCCATGGAGGGAAACTTCATCACTAATACTTGAGTTGGTTGAAAGATGGTCCTATTAAGTTAGCTTGTTCGACAACGTAGAGCTAATCCTGATTCCTGAAGCTAGTCCTATACTAGGGGGGTCATACCTGATAAGTCTAATGGTGTCGTTTGAGGAGTATGAACAACAAAGATTTGAGTAAGAAAGATTAAAAATTGTTGATATTTTCGAACTCCTCTTCTCACATTCATTTTTGTGTACATTATCATTGGTTAAAAAGTTTTTCTATGATAACATACACTTTGGTCGTTGGGGTTGTCACAAGTTATGACAAGTATAAAGCTCCTCATGTTAATTCAATCTTGTGGAGAATAGACAACCGAAGTTAAACTCTGATCTCCTTGGTAAACTTGAACATAAATATCTTGCTTGATACATGTAACTGGATGATGAATACTATGGTCGGTGGTGGAGCCAGAATTTTCTACAAATGCAATCACACTATTCATATGAAATAAAGTATCCAATAACATAAAACCAAGTTTAAAGTATGATATTCAATATATGTTCCATTAACAAATTCTCCTTCTTCAAAAATTCAATTTTTTCTTTTGAATCATGCCCTTTCTTTGGACATTTTCATTGCGATTTTATGTTCCACCAAGACGGACATAGTAAAAAATAGGTAGTCATGGAGTAGCGTTACCTAACCACCGATGCCATAGTCTTGAACTCAGGCTGATTGAATTGAGATTGAAGGAAAGGTTGAGTTCTTGATGAAAGTTAGATGAATCTATGATATCGTGCAGCTTGAACTTTATTGAGCTTGTTGAAATTTCTTTATTTGACATGAATAATGATAGGGATCCCAAAAGTTATCCCAATTTTTCATCCCAGCCTCTGCAACAATGCATGTAATTGATTAGACATCACATCACTTAATACATGGGGCCACAATTTAACCAATCATATGCTTGCAACCTAGATTGTAATGAAAACTTGGCCTAAAAAGTTGGAATCCCTATCATTTTCCTACTAAGATTACTGAAGATTGAAGGATATACGTATAGATGGCAAAATGTGCCTCTAAGAAATATTTTGTACTTCATCAATCTCATGGTTGTTTATATTTTACCTTACACAACCTAGATTGGGATGGAAACTTGACCTAAAAAGTTAGAATCCCTATCATTTTCCAACTGAGATTACTGATGATTGAAGGATATGCGTATAGATAGCAATGTGCCCCTAAGAAATAATTTGTACTTCATCAATCTCAAGGTTGTTTATATTTTACCTTACACAGTTAGTCTAAAACAGGTCAAGTGACCCTGCCCGCTATCAGGCCCTCCAAAATACCCCAATAAACTTACTGAGCATCTTCAAAGCCTAACTAAATTCATACAGGCTTAAGCTTTGGCTTTGGACTAATAGGCCATAAGAATGGACCTCCATCCAGCTTCCTGACTTCCTTAAATACATGTCTAACCATAGTAGCCCCCACTTTTCAGAATCATTTTTCAAACACCCAATTGCAATGAAAATTTCCAACAAAATGGCATGGGAAAAAAAATTTTGAGTCCACCCATGTGACTGCAGCCAAGGCAAGGTGATCCACCCCTGACTACAATGCACTTTGTCTACACATTTACCTTCTATTCGATTAGTTCTCTATTTAGGGTGATCCACTGCATAATTATCAGAATTAGGGTGGTCTTCAAACCAGGTAAGGGCCAGGTTAAGAACAGTTACTGATACTCCAAGAAATCAGAAACTCTCTATAGCATAAATATCTTATGCAGAAAACCATAAATGCACAATATAGCTTAAAAAAAAATGGTGGAAGTATTAAGAATCATCTTAAGCTAGAATTTCCAATACAAGCACAATTCACAATAACTGGCATAAAATTGCATATAATCCCACAAAACTTATCAAAAGTTATGGTTATGAATGTTGATTGCAATCCGTAAATTTTAATACCATTTCAAACAGTAAGTGCTCGTCTGCTGCGCAGCAATCTTCATTCTGTTCATGCTATATAAATGAAATTTGTACTAAAATTGAATAGAAAGGCCATTGTTGCTAACCAGACGAAAGAGCGCCCAGAGAAATCAGGAGAAACATTTGCAATGTGAGATTTAGTGCTTAAATTTAAAAACGAAAAAAATAAAATAAGAAGCCAAAGGAAAATCGAGACCCCCTTACAGTGAAGGAGCAAATTGGTCGCTGCGTGTTCGGCCGGCGAAGAGAGAATCGAATTGATATAGGCGGCGTCGACATTAATTGATGTAAGAGTGTTCGTTGGAGGAGGATGGCGTTATGCAAGACACGCGAGAGAGGACTAGCTTTGTGCAAAAGCGCGGTCATTCGGTCAAGTTTTTGGGATTTGAGGTTTGATTTTTGTGGTTTTCTCCGTACACAAATTATTGTCTTGTTTGACCCTACACATGAATTAAGAAAAATTAATTGATTTGATTATTAATATTTGTATAGTGTTTAGTTTTCATTAATATCATGTGATCCATAATTAAAATAAAAAAAATAAAGATAAAATAGTAAAAATATTGTTCTAAAAAAAATACTTTCAAACAAAATAATTATTTTAGAACGGATAAAAATAAAAACAAAATAATAATTTAGGGACGGAAGGAGTATAAAAGATAAGAAAGTAAGCAATTAAATATGTAGATGAAGTAGTTAATTTTATTTCTGAGAACAATGTATAATACAAGCTCATGGGAGAGTACAAGGGAAAAAGAAGAATATCGAAACTTCTCGTCAGTTAACTGAAAATAAAAACATGAGTATGCTATTTATAGTAGGATGAAGCTTCTTCAGTAAGCTTCGTAAAGGTTCCTTAGAGCATCCACAACGGTGTGGGGGAAATTTGAGCTTTTTTGTGGCCCCCACGTGTCACACTATCTCCACCTCAAAAATTCAAAATCTCAAACCTCTATCCACTATCAAAAACCTCCAAACAACTTTTTTATGGGTCCCACTTTATCTATACCACTTTACTTTTCAAATATATATATATATATATATACATATATATATATACACATATATCTATTTAATATATTATATACATAATATCTATTTTATATATAATGTGTAGTAAATATTTTTTTCTTATTTATATTTTTATATTAATGAATATATATATATTATTTATAAATATATTTATATTTTTTATTTATTGAGCAATATTATTGAAATTTTATAAATTTAAAAAGGAGTACAACATTAAGCAATTAATTACTACAAATAATTCATAAAATACATATAAAAAAGTGAAATACTTCGTAATTAATAAATAGCAAGATTTTTACTCATCGTGATCGTAACGCGCCCAAATATGCTCAACTAAATCGGCTCGAAGTTGATGATGCATATAGTTAGAACGTATCTCAGAATTCTTTCGAAGATATTCTTGAAACTCTTGGGTGGAACCTTGAAATACTTGTGTTGAATTATCGACTTCGTCATCAGTCCAATTGACTACTGCATTGCCCTCATCTTCAACAATCATATTGTGCAAAATTATGCAAGTATGCATAATATCCCTCGGTTGTTCCTTGTACCAAAATCGTGCCGGTCCTTTAATTATTGCCCAACGAGATTGGAGCACCCCAAATGCTCGCTCGACATCCTTTCTCGCACCCTCTTGTCGTTCCTTGAACATCTTTCGCTTTGCATCCTGTGGGAAAGGAAAGCTCTTGACGAAAGTAGCCCATTCGGATAGATCCCATCTTAGATAGTATCCTTTTGTATAATTCGTGCCATTGGTAAAATTAACCTCAGTGCATCCTCGTAAGACATTGTTAAATAAATTTGATTCATTAAGCACGTTGATATCATTACGCGATCCTGCAATCCCAAAAAAGGCATGTCATATCCACAAGTCTACAGACGCAACCGCTTCAAGTATAATTGTCGGGACCCCATGGTCGCCTCGCGTATATTGACCTTTCCAAGCGACGGGACAATTCTTCTATTCCCAATGCATACAATCAAGGCTGCCCAACATACCAGGAAAGTCGTGTCTCTGTTCATGCATTTCAAGCAGGCGTTGGATGTCGGTAGCATTCGGCCTTCTCAAATATTGTTCACCAAAAATTTCCTTCACACCCTGGCAGAATTTGTTCAAGCACTCGATAGCAGTTGTTTCAGCGACTCGTAGATACTCATCGTAATGATCAGCAGGGGCTCCATACGCTAGTTGACGAATAGCTGTCGTGCACTTCGTGGCGAGACCTTTTCTCCTGTTGCATCGACTCTTTGTTGGAAATATCGATAACGATTTTCCAATGCGTTAACTATACGAAGAAATAAATCTCTTCGCATACGAAAGTCGAATATGTCATTGTGATATATTGGCGCATCAGAGAAATAATCATTGAAAAGCCGAATGTGTCCTGCTTCACGATCTCGATTGAAATGCCTTCTTGTATGAGAGGAACTCTGACCTTCTTCGCGACGCTTTTGTCGTTGCTCAAAACGTTGGACCATTATTCTCTCATCTTCATCTTCAACATCATCTTTGAATTGATTCATCCAGAATTCACGAATTTCTTCTCTTCTAGAGCGATTTGGATGTTGAGACATTTGAAATAAATATAGGAGGTATTTTCGGTTGAGATGATAATGTTGGTTGAATGGAGGGTTCTTGTTTCCTTACTGGTATTTATAGCTACTTTCCAACGGCTACTTTCCAACAGCTAATTTTAAAGGACATCAATTTTATTCATTAATTAAGAAGTTGATTACATAAATTCAACAATACATAAAATGCAAACACTACGATCACAACAACATAAAAATGGAAACACTACGATCACAACAACATACCATGTCTACATCATACCAAGTCGCTCTCTAATCTTTTCACATATCTTCTCATGCATGGAAAGTTGGGCAGATGTCATCTCACTGGTATCCTTCATAAGAATGTCATAATCCCTATGAAGGACCTCAGCTTCTTTCAAAGCCAGTTTTTGCTTATGAAATTCTTTCATGTCTTGCCAATCTTTGTCTTCATCAATTCTGCTCTCTTTGGCTTTGGATTTTCCTTTCTTCTTTGCTGTCTTTTGCCCCATTGGACAGGCACGAACTTCGTAGTCATCAAGATCAACACTCGTATCCGGGTTAGATGAAGATGTGTATGCCCCTGATTCCGATGTCCTTGTCTTTTTTGCAGCACGATGATCAGGTGGTTGTGGAACAAATTTCTCACAATCTCTTAAGATTTTCCACACATGTTCGTACTTGAAGATCTTGAGTTTTTTGGAATTATTGTTCCTCCATTGTTCATGTGCCTTCTCAAGTATCATCTCGTCACTCCAACCACTTGGACGATTGCTATAAAAATTATTATAGTATGCTGAAAGCTCATTTACCTGCGAATAAAATTGATAAAAATGTGACTTAACTCTACTTGTGATTCTCTCCACAGATCCAGCGAGCCTATGTTTATTGTAGTACTCCGTGATACGTTTCCAGAAAGCTTATTTTTTTGATCATTGCCAATCACTGGATTGTTGCTAATAGTAACCCATGCTATAGCAAGCATCTTTTCTTCTTCCACTAACCAATTTGTACGATCAACTTTTTGTTTCTTGCCACTTGCACCAACTTCATTGCTCACATCGACATCTCTATCAAGGGTAATATGCTCGAGTCCTATTTGTGTGGAATATGGTGAAAATTGAGACTCTTGAACTGAAGACGGTGTTACAGGCTCTTTATCGCTACCTGAGGTATCAATACTAGTCCTCCTTGACTCATTTGAAGGCATAAAGATTGGTTGTGTTGGTGGATTAGTATAAAAATTGGTTGGCATACTAAATGGACTTGTTGTGTCTGACCAATATTCGGGTGGGCAAGGATAAAATGGAGCTCGAGGAACATTTTGAAAACTTTGAAAATTTGGCAAATTTTGAGGATATTGTGGAATATAAGGAAAATTTTGAAAATTCGATTGTGTAGGAGGAAAAAATTGAAAATGTTGAGGATTGGGATGAGTGTTAGAATTTTGAGAACTTGGATTTTTATCAATATTTTGAGAAGCAAAAAAATTTCTAGAGAGATTCGGATTATTTTCATCCATTTTTTGTAGTTTGGAAGAGAAGAATATTGAATGAAATAAAAATTTGAAGATGTATTTATAGTTAAAAAAAAAAAAAAACCGTTGCAAAACGGCTAAAAAACGAAAAGTTGGCCGGCACAATTGAAAGAGAGACCATTTTTTTCAACGGAGTGGGACCCACTACTGGCCAAAAAAATGACTCTCTTCTGCATAACCTGCTTCTCCACAATGACCTCCTTTAAATTGTCCACAGTGGTGAAAAACCACATGTAACTTTTTGGAGAGATAAAAGTGGGGGAAAAAACCCCCCACTGCTGATGCTCTTAATAAGCCTCGCAAAGCTTCCTCTGTAAGCCTCGCAAATATCTATAATACAATACAGCTCGGTTCGCACGCTTACAATTGACTGGAGACAATTACCGGTTAGGATTCACTGGGTTACTAAATTTTAAGGGCCAAGATCAAACCTCAAGATTCACACGTGCGAAGGCCGTTTCCTTGACCGTCCGACTCTCACCTTACCCATGTTCGTTTCGACTCTCTCCGTCTCCCCAACTGCCTCTCTCCGTTCCCTTCCTCCTCTCGATCTCTCAAAATTTCAATACTATATGCTTTTAGTTCTTCAATTTCTTCAAGAGAGAGGAAGAACTCCTTACCCCCTTTGTCGACAGAAGAGTAGTCGTGAGAGTGGAAGAACTCCCTGTCATCGGAGCCCAAAACTCTGTTCTACTAAAAAACGGACAGCTCCCAATTTGCGTCGGGGGTGCAAATTGGCTCAGACGGCGCTCACTCATACCGAGCCTGAAGAGTGCACTAATTAGCTTCTATGTAAGAATTTTTGACGATTCCAACCATATATTGATTGTAATTTCTGTTGCTATTGCTGTGGATTAACATCTTTCAGTACCCATTATTGGGTTATTTAAGAATTTTTTTTGTTGCGCTTTGCTTATAACTCAACTTTCACATCAACAGTTTGATAAAATTACAAGTTTTTTATTACATTAGTGGTGTTTAACTTCCTTACATTTCACTCCGTAGTTCAGCTTCGGTACTATTATGTATCTCTGCAGTACTATTTTAAGAGTTTGATTAATGGGTTACAGTTGCTTTACTGTTGCTGGAAGCAAACATCTTTGTGCCACAGCCGCTCCACCACTCGAACAGTTGAACTCTTCATGTCCAGAGATTTGCAGAATCAAGAGTTTCGAAACTAAACAATGATTTGCAGGCTAAACAATGATTTCGAATCTCCGAGAAATAAAATTAAAGGAGAAGAACCACCGGGCATGATAATCGAACTTCCAAAAATAAAGTTTGGAAGAAGCAATAGGTGTCTTCAATCAGGTAAATTTTGATTTCGTATCAAATTTCATGTATAACTTTTCGATTTTATAGTTCGGACCTTGGGTATGTCAACCATCACTTAGTTTATGCAAGTTGATTGAATCCTAAAGCTCTTAGTAATATTAGATTAGTAGAGATTTGTTGCTTTGTGAATTCTTTGGATTGTTATGCATGCTTGCTGCTACTGAATATTGTGTTAGTTCAAATTTAATTTAATTTTCTTAGATTTTGTTTGGTTTATTGGATGTTTGACTACTTTAATAGTTTAATCTTTGAGATTTGCATCTATGAAAAGCCTTTACATGCCTTAGTCTCTCTAGCATATTACCATGTGTTCTTTGTTGCCTTGAGAGAAACTGTACCTCTATTCCCTAAGAGGAGCGAGTGGACTTAGACATCTTTCATAATTGCCCTTCTTTGAAGAAATTTAATATCCAATTTCATACACTCAAAGTAAATGTCTTTGGAAAAGATGAAACTAATTAAAAGTTTAAAACCCACCCCAATTTAATAACCAATGTTATCAATATTATGTTTCTAAAATAGCCTCAAAAGCTGGAGTAAAAATTAGAAAATAAATAAGTGCATTAAGACATTATTTGACAAGAAAATCAGGATAAGGTGTGTCTTTGTGTGTTCTTTGTGTGTGTGTGTGTTCATGTGTGTGTGTCTTTGGTGTGTGTGTGTGTGTGCTGGTGTGTGTGTTGGTGTGTGTGCTGGAGTGTGTTGTTTGATTGTTTATAGAATCTGAAACTTGGTATATTTGAGTATATTTGTATGGATTTTATGTGTGTTTAAATTTTTTAAATTTGGTTCTTTTTCAATTAATTTTCCCCTATAGCTTTGAACTCAAATTCATCAACACTTCCTGTTCTTCTAGCCATTTTAGTTCCTGTAAGTCCAGCTCCAGTGGATTGATGGAAGTGTTAGTCTGAAAACTTGTATTGAACTGAAGATCATAAAGGATGAAAAGGATTATGTTGTTTTTAGAATTAACATTCCATGTGTCAAGCAAGATTCCTGTGGTTGGAACACTAGCACTAAACTACGTGTTCCAATCTGTTTGTA
Source organism: Platycodon grandiflorus (assembly GCA_016624345.1). Classification (NCBI taxonomy): domain Eukaryota; kingdom Viridiplantae; phylum Streptophyta; class Magnoliopsida; order Asterales; family Campanulaceae; genus Platycodon; species Platycodon grandiflorus. The sequence continues at coordinate 2,953,335 of CM028366.1, read as the reverse complement.
GATTGTGATCTATTCAAAGAAGAGAAACTTATATATGAAGTATGATCTCTTTATCTAGCAAAGTAAAGAGTTTATTGAGACAAAGCATTTTTTGGAGAATAATATAATGTATTTGCAATGCTATAACACCAAGGGTATTTATCTAGCACAGTAAAGAGTTTATTGAGACATGAGTTCCCTTTTTGAAACTAATTTGTCCCAAAATGAGTTCCCTTTTTGAAACTAATTTGTCCCAAAATAAGTTCCCTTTTTGACACTAATTTGTCCCAAAATGAGTGTCCTTATTATAATGAAGTTAATAAATTCACCTTTCCCAACTATTATGTCCCAAAATCTATTTGCAATGCTATAACAACAAGGGTATTTATGTACATGTGCTACTAAAAATGCAAGTCAACTTCCTTAATTTCCTCAAAAACTAAGAAGGACGAGTAATTTTGGGACGAGAGGAGTAGACTAATTTCTTCTTCACCTTTGCGGAAAATTTAGCGACTCACCGACTCATCTTTTGGTACATGTCAATCAATCCATATCCATGGATTGTCTTGTTTGGTTTTCTAGGTTTTCTTTTGAAAATGAAGATATTTTCTCAAAAACATCTAAGCCAAATTAAACAGAGTAAAATGCACGGTAACAAATTTGTTATCGTATGCACCTCCAAATGATGCGGCCACGGCAACGAACGCAACACCTGCGGCGGTTGCAACATAGCAAACCCACTTGCTCCAATTACGGGAATAATAGTACCCAATGTCGGTGCTAAAGCACCGAATCTGCAAACAATAGCTGGAGCAGCTAAACTGTTAAAGAAGAACATGTAAGAACAAACCTTCAGGTTATCATTACATGTTTAAAGAAGACACTTTTAGTATATAAGAATCGGTGAGATCGAGAAAATCATACCACCGGTGATTGCCATCAAGGTTCCACCGTTAATGCGGCGCGCTATGATACCTCCACGTTTCCACTTGGCCCATGAGCTTTTGGTGTTCCATTTTCCTCTTCTTTGCCTATTCCTCTTTTAGTATAGCCATTGCGAGCAAGCAACCATAATCTCAATAGCTTCGCAAAGGGAAGGAAATGCGGGACATGATGTTGAAGTCAAAAGATAGAAGTATAGAACATCAATAGAGAAAAATCACATAACATGCCATGTCAAAGATAAGAAGGTAAGGCATTGAAACTTTAATTTTTGTAATGAAAATTCATAAAGTAAAGAGAAAACAAGAAAATGTTTGTTCATTAAGTAATTCGGTAAAGATGTACGTAATCAATTAAATTATTGAAATAAAAAGCCCCTTCATGAATACCTTAACCCGATATAGCCTTTGCAAATACCATGAGCAGATGATTTCACAAACCATGAAATTAACCTAGATTCATTTAAGAGAAATAGTTCAACAGAGAAGGATGTTGTAAGAATGAATGAATGAATGTTTAACCTAGATTCATTTAACAACTGCTCCACTCCAGGATGCCCATGAAACCTTCCTTACCAGCCTATCTCCTCATTATTTTAGCCAAGTTTGAACACAAAAAGTCCGTCTTTCTCTCTCTCTCGCACTTACAATTGTGATATGATTATTTTTGTTTTACAGTTAATTACGCCCGAATCAGTCATACTTTTTGCTTGCGATTTGTTTCAAAACCCACGGCACAGCTCCCAGTCAATTTCTATTTCCTTCGGCAGGTTAGTCCTCTCTCTCCCGCTCTCTATTATATATTGAATGAATCGATTCAGTATGATTTTTTTTTCTGCCTGCGTTCTTCGGTTCGTAAGTTTTTTTTGATATTTTAATTAATTGACTCATATGCATAAAATATTGCTCAATGGATGTGTTTGATATATTTTTTGTCTTCTAGGTGGAAGTAATGGAAAATTTTATTGTAGCTCGCGTTGCTAAAGCATATAGTGTTGTGAAGAAAGAGCCTCCGGAAGAAGATTACATTTTTATTATTGAGAAAACAAAAAAATAATGTTGCTACATTTCAATTTTTTTTTATACAATTTTTTATATTTTATTACTGGTTTTCTTACAAAATAAATGGATAAATTTTTTATTATTTTTGTGTCATTTAGCCGTATTCACCCTCTACAATATCACGAGCACACATTAACTTTAAGAACACATTGATTCGATGTCATACTTACACCGTGCCATAGGCACGGGCATAAAACCTAGTTACTCAATAAGATTCGTTGAAGCTTCCTCAATAAGTTTTCTTAAACCTTCCTCGATAAACTTCTCTGAAGCTTCTTCAATAAGCTTCGTCATATGGCTTCTCTTGTAAGTTTTCATTAATTGGCTTCTAGCCAATAAGGACATCCACATAAATATATTTACAACAATCTCCCTTAGATGTCTATTGCTAAGGAACATGCCTCGTTAAAACCTTACTAGAGACAAAATTCAATGGGACAAAAAACAACTCTAGTGAAAAAAAATAGTACATGATTCCTATGCACTAAAATGCTCCATCTGAAAGAAAAATCACTTAAGAGATCTTAGTCGACACATGCCAATATAATATAACAATTTCTCAAATTTTGATATTGGTAATGATTTTGTAAAACAATCTGTCAGATTGTCACTTGAACGAGTTTGTTGACTGTTAATGTCACCACTCTTCTGGAGAACATTGGTGAAATGTATTTTGTTCTATATCATTCATTCAGTTAAAATATTCATGCAGCATTATCAACAAATAAGGTCGTTGATTCTGCCTATTCTGACACCAACCCACATGTCTCTCGAATGTGTTGAATCATTAATCTTAGCCAAACGCATTCTCAGCTCGCCTCATGGATTGTTATTATTTCAACATGACTTGAAGAAGTAGCAGCTAATGTTTGTTTGGTAGAACGTCATGATATAGCTATACCACCAATTGTAAATACGTAGCCTCCCAGTCGTTCCTCGGAGATAACAAAATACATATCACCAATTATAAATACTTAATTACATTTCAATGTCTTCGAGTTGCTAGTAGATTGACCGAGAATGTAATGTCCGGCCCTGTATTATTAGCCAGGTACATTAGTGTCCCAATTGCTCTAAGATATGGTACTTCCGGACTTTTAAGTTCTTTGTTATCCTCTCGAGGTCGAAACATGTCCTTTTTCACATCAAGTGATCGAATAACCATTGGGGGTACTCAATGGATGTGCTTTGTCCACGTAGCAACGTTTTAGGACATTTTCTATATAAGTAATTGATTGATGGATAAAGATATCTTTGTTTAAGTGCTCGATCTGCAGGCCGAAAAAAATTTGATTTTCCCTAGATCTTTCATCTCAAATTCCTCATTTAAATAATTAACTGGTATCAGAAGTTCTTCAGGACTCCTAATAATGTTAATATCATCAACATATACAACACTTATGACAAATTTCGAAGAAGATTTTCTTATGAACACACATGGACAAATATGATCATTCTTGTATCCTTCTTTTACCAAATATTCACTGAGACGATTATACCACATTCGTCCAGATTGTTTTAACCCATACAAAGATCTTTGTGATTTAAATAAATAAACTTCCCGGGAGTTTAAATTGTATGCTTCAGGCATGTTGAATCCTTCAGGGATCTCATATAAATATCATTATCAAATTTGTCATAGCAGTGACAATATTCATTTAAATGCATATCAAGCTTTTCATATATTGCCAGACCAATGAGATATTGAAATGTAATTGCATCCACCATGGGAGAATATGTCTCCTCATAATTGATTCCAGGTCTTTGCGAAATTGCTTATGCTATGAGACGTATTTTATCTCTTACGACTGTTGATGAATGAGTATTTTACTCATTCAATTGGATACTTTTTGATCTTATTCTTTGTGAATTCTCGGGATTTTTATTATTTAATTTGGATTTTTAGTGTTTAAGAGATTTCAGGGACTATCAAAGCAATTATGGAAAAGCAGGACATTTTGGAGTTGTTTTGAAACTTGAAGTTCCTCCTGTCGTTCTAATCCAAGGTGCGAAGTCGTTCCAAGGTCGGAGGGGGATAAAAAAAGAAAGGAGTCTGATTGAAGGGGGGGACCTTTTCTGTGAGATTTGTAATTTGTATTATATTTAAATTTTATTTTCTTTACTCAAAGTGGAGTTGAATTGAAGATTCAAGGTTTTGTAACTAAGCTCATCTTCTAGGGATTGGAGGTAACTTAGTATCGAAATTTATGTCGTAACTTAATTGTTCAATTCAGTTTATGAATTCTTGTTCTCTACAAAGTTTATAATTGGATTTTATCAGTTGTTTATACGATCGTAGTTCAACTGTTAAGATTATTTGATGTATGAATTAGTGAACGATCAATATTCCTATTTCACAAATTGCCTTCCTTTGTGAGATTGATTTCGAATGATACATGATCATTGTTGATTTTGGAATTAGGATTAAGTTGTTCTTTCGTGCTTTATAAACTTTTAATTGTTGTGTTAACGGATCAAGGAGACACAATAGCTAGGAGTTAAAAAGATTGCAAATCGTGATCAAAGCGTCCCAATCTTTACCTTAGAAGAACGAACCCTAGAATCAGACTGTAACTTTAGCAAGACATAAGATTGAGATACAAAGTGAACCCCAATCCCTAGGCTTTCCCAATTCTTGAATTCTCCCAGATTGTTGCAATTGTTATTTTTCTTTAATTCATTGTTTTGCTGTTATTTAGTCGTTAATCAAAAATCCAAATCATCTCTTTTAATTTAAATCATTTTATTCAAGTTAATAGCTGAGTTTTCTAAATCAAAACACTTGTCCTTGTGTTCGACCCTTGTATTTGCATAATTATACTACAATTGATTCGTGCACTTGTGAGGTTAAATAAATCTTCCATCAACTGTACCCTCTTTATTACATTTCCACAAAGACTCATTTATGGCTTACTAATTTTACATCTTTAGGTGTACGGACCATAGGTCCAAAAACCTCATGCTTTCCAAGTGAGTTCGTTTTTGCTTGAATTGCGTCTTTCTATTTTGGTCAATCATTTTTATATCGACACTTGTCGATACACATACGTTCAATATCCTTGATATCTTCCATAACATTAAGCGTTATGTTATATGCAAAAATGTTGTCGACAACTATTTTCTCTTAGTTCCATCTTTTTCCCGGAATGACATAACTAATCGAGATCGATCTCTTCATTCTCAATAGTTTCAGGTACCTGAATTTCTTCTGGAGTTATTTGATTAGTTATGTCATGGGTCTCTTCAGGAGTTCCAATTACCTCGGTGGGGTTCTTTCCATGATTTGCTCCTTTTCTCTTTCGAGGATTTTTGTCTTTGGAACCGATTGGTCTACCACGCTTCAGGCGTACTTTAGACTTATTAGCCACAGTATTAACGGGTTGTCCTGCTGGGACATTAATCCGTATAAGAGCATTTAAAGCTAGAATATGTGACATATTTATTCTATTTAGGTCAGTAAATACATATGGTAATTAATTCGCTATTCGTTGCAAGTGGATTATCTTTTGAACTTCGAGTTCACATTACTTTGTACGAGGATCAAGATCGTAAGATAGTGTGTTCCACTTAATGTCCTTTTCCAACTAATTATTTTCTCCCCCAACATATATTCTCAGTTTCCGTTGGGGTCCCATCATGGTGCGTTGTGGTGGGACAATTAGAATATATACCGCACACCCAAAAATTCTTAGATGGGAAAGTTTTGACTCCTGACCATAAGCCAACTTTAATGGGGAGAACTTGTGATAACTTCTTGGCATGATGCATATAAGTGATGCTGCATGTAAAATAGCATGCCCCTAAGCTGTAGCATACAACTTTGTTCTCATAAGCAATGGTCTAGCTATTAACTGGAGTAGTTTAATAAACGATTCAGATAAATCATTCTGTGTGTGAATATAAGCAACAGGATATTCAACATCTATTCCAATTGATGTGCAATAGTCATTAAAAGCCTGGGATGTAAATTCACCAGCATTATCAAGACGAATTGTCTTGATAGCATAATCTAGAAATTGTGCTCGTAATCGAATTATTTGACCAAGCAATCCTGCAAACGCAGGTTGCGAGTTGACAATAGACTTACATGTGACCATCTTTTAGATCCATCTACTAAAATCATAAAATATCAAAATGGTCGACATGGTGAATGAATCAACCCACATATATCACTTTGAATATGTTCCAGAAATTTTGGAAATTCAACTTCAACTTTAATTGGCGATTACTTAATTATTAATTTGCCTTGAGAGCAAACAGCACATTAGAATCCACTAGATTGAAAAATCTTCTAGTTTCTCAATGGATGCCAATGTGAATATTCAACAATTCTCCGCATCATATTTGATCCGAAATACCCCAACCGGTCATGCAAAATAGTAAAACTCTTTATATCAGTAAACTTCTGGTTTACGACATGTACTTCAATTGGACTAATCTTTGCATAGTACAATCCACAAAAAAATGCAGGTAACTTTTCTTGTATACATTTGTTACTCAATGCAATACTTATAATGAGTGGATATTCCATATTCATTTAATTTACCGTCTCAATATGATATTCATTACAATGAATATCCTTTAACAGATTTCTTAATAATTTTGGTTCCTCTAGGTAGTAATATGTTAGTTCTTTCGGAGTCTTCGATCATCCTTCTACTACCACACATTGTACTAACATAGCATCATTCACTATCATATATTAATATTATTTTCTTCAAGAAAATAAGATAAATAAAGTATTAGAAAACATATATATTTTCAGGCAAAAGTTTGATTATAAACCTGGTGGACCCCAAGAAAACATGACAAAAAACTTGAAATTAGAAACACACTAAAAAAATATATATTATGTTAAATAAACCAGATAAGCTTGATAATTTTTTTTGACTTCTCCACTACCAAACATGTAATCACCCATTTCTAGATTGAAGAATTTTGACATATCCATATGTGTACTTGTAGAAGGATCTTAGTTCATATCATCACTTAAGTAGACAAAATTTGTCTCAACATCTTTTTCTTACTTTTGCATTTTTGATAAAGTTTGGAAAGATGTTTAGGCGTACGACAGGTATGCGACCAATGTCCTTTCATTCCGCACCAATAACATAAATTTTTCACTTTATTCGAGTGCGTATTTTGTCTATTGGATGATTTTTCTTTATCATTTTCTCTATTCCACTTCAGGTGGCGAGAGAAATTTTCATCATTACAAGGGTGATAATCATCATACTTTTGATTATAATTTTTCCCTCTATCACGACCGCGATTGCGACCATGACCACGTCCACGGCCATGACCACGACCACGATCACGATCACGGCCACGGCCACGGCCTCACCCAAAATTATCATATATGTTCGCATTCACTTCAGGGAATGGAGTGGAACCAGTTGGACGAGCTTCATGATTTTTCAGTAAGATCTCATTATTTTGCTCAGCCACAAGAAGACAATAGATCAATTCAGAATACTTTTTAAAACCTCTTTCTTGATATTGCTGCTGCAGGAGTATATTTGAGACATGAAAAGTGGAGAATATTTTTTTCTAACATATCATGATCAGTTATTTTTTTCTCCACGTAACTTTAGCTGTGAGATTAATTTAAACATCGTAGAATTATACTCACTTATGATTTTAAAATCATGTAAGTGTAAATGAATCCATTTGTAATGTACTTTTGGGAGAATAACAGTTCTATTGGTGATATTGATGATCAACAAAGATCAAAGCAAAAATCAATCAAAGCAGAAATCAACACATGTTGATACTCTTGGAAATACAGGGGTAGCGTGTGTAAATCATAAAACTTAACATATGCTACAAATAAGTTATAAGGGTGGCGTGTGTATCTTCTTAAATATCTCAGGGTTGTAAGTGTTGTGTCAATTTCTCTTGACAGTTAAGTTGGTTATAAGAGAGCAGTATTTATACTCTCTCTTTCTCTGTAATTCTCCCCTGCAATATTCCTTTTTTCTCTTCTTCAAGAATGTACTTATTTTTCATCAAATAATAATATGAAAGTTCTCTCAAATCATATCATGGTATCAGAGAAGCGATTGCGATCTATCTCTTCCAAAAACTTAACTTGATATTCTTCATGACTTTCCCTTTACAAAGTTTAAATCCGGTTGATTCAATCCATGTATGTGAGCTGTCGCTCTCTTCTCATCAGTCTTTAATTGCTCGTATTTAGGGTTTCTTTTCCTTGGATTCATCATGACTGAAATTGATCAAGAACCCACTACAGAGAATCTGAATTTGAGGAAGCCATGATTGAAGCTAATGAACTTGCAACAACAATTAATATGGAGCCAGCATTTCCTACAAGTCGTGTGACTCATCGAAAGAGGCAATTTGATGACAATAATAGTGAAGAGGTGAGGCATTCTAAAGAATATTCATTTAAGTTTGATTACTTTTTCTATATAATAGATAATTGTCTTGTTTCACTTGAGAGTAGGTTTGAACAATTCGCCATATATGAAAAAACTTTTGGATTTTTGTTTAATTTGAAGAGGTTAAGTTCAGAAGATAATAATAGTTTGAAGATGAGATGCCTCAATCTTGAAGGTTTTCTGAAACATGAGAGTAATTCTAATCTTGATGGAAGAGATTTATTTTCAGAGTAAAAGGTCTTGAAAGAAGTTTTGCTGAAGGAGACAAACAAAGTTGTTGAAGTATTGGACTATTTGAAGTTAATGGAAGGTTGTTTTCCAAATGTATGGATTGCTTAGAGGATAATGTTGACTATACTAGTTACAGAGAAAGAAGCTTTTCGAAGTTGAAGTTGATCAAATCTTATCTTCGATCAACTATGTCTAAAGAAAGATTGAATGAGTTGGCTATGATATCAATTGAAACAAAGATGGCATCACAACTTGATTATCAAACTTTAATTACTGATTTTGCAGCTAAACATGCTAGAAGAGTTATGTTTAAGTAACACCTTTTTGTTTCCGCACTGTCTCTTTTGATTATTATAGGTTTATAAACAATATTCAATGAAATTTGATAATTTTTAAGTTGTTAATTTTTCTTTTTACATTAATTTAACGTGATACGAAAATAATCAATTTTTGTTAAGTTCAATATATATATTTTTTACATGTATAGGATTGAGGGCCCACATTTTAAGTTCGCCTTGGACTCCTAAAATCTCAAGGTCGGCATTGCTCTAGGGTTTTCAAGTAATATTTTATATATATATATATATATATTTAATTATGTAATTAAAGTCTTTTTCATTCATAGTCAAGGGAAAACAAAAAAGACATCAGTTGAATAGTAATTTAATTTTAATTTATTTTATTTGGCTCTAATTATAAAATGTTTGTGTAGCTTGGGCTTGGCCAAAACTAGAGGATAAGGCTTGGGCTTATAGGTTTTGCCGATAAGAGCGAATAGACGTGAAAGTTTCAACAAGAAATTGCTGGTCGGTCTACTTTTTGAATTTTTTTTTCTCTTTAGTCCACCTCCTTTTTTTTTACCACTAAAAGGCACTTTAAAAATTTTCTTCCTAAAATGCCCTCAATAACATCGTAGCTTGAGATTTAAGATTCGAATTAATGTATAAATGATTTCATGTTGTGAATATAGTTTTTCCTTATGTTTGGGGATCAATTTTCATGCATAGAACACGAATTTGATCACAATTTGATCAAATTCAAATTTTTTGAGTTCATCCCGTTTTTATTTGATCTTGGGCTGTTTTGGTCACTTTAATCTATGTTTTAAGCTTCGAATTTGTTTAAAATCAATCTCATATTGTTATCCTAAATTTAGTACTACATTTGTGCACAATTTTTCTACAAAAAAAATACTATTTTTGAGATCCAAATCGAGCTTAACAGTGTGCTGTCCAAAAATAAATGGAGATGTTCTTGGACTGATTTTGGGACTTTAATCAAGTATTTGAGTTTAAATTTTGTATAATATCAATATCATACTGTTATAGGAAGTCAATACCATGTTTGTATGTAAATTTTCCAACTAAAAATAAACATTTTGATCAATTTTGATATTATATTAAATTGGGCATTGAGATGTCTTAAATTGGGCATCGGGATACCTTAAATTAGGCATCGAGATGTCTTTAATTCGCCAATCGCAGTATGCTGGGCAACGCAACGGGGATCAACCTGCCCATTCAGGTCGCAGGGGTTGAGGGGACAGCGTCCCTCATGGGGGTTCGAGGGCAACACACTTGAAAGGTAAACGAAAATCAAGTGCCCTCCAGCGGTTGAAATTCAAATGGAGCATCGCGATACACAAAGTGGACCAGTGAACAGGATGATTCTTTCAGCTGTTGGGGTTGATGCTAACAATGAGATGTGGCCTTTGGCATTTGCAGTGATTGAGGGAAAAACCAGAGAGTCCTGGATATAGTTTTTGAAACTTTTAATGGTAGATATAGGATGTGTAAATTCATTTGCCTGGACATTTATATCTGACAAGAAAAAGAGTCTTGTTCCTAGCCTTGAGGCCTTTATCCCTAATGCAGAAATAAGATTACTTATTGCGATACCTTGGTTGTTCATCGCGAGACATTGGTTACTCATCGATGCCTTGGTTACTCATCGCGATGCCGTTGTTGCTCATCGCGAGATCTTGTTTGCTCATCGCGATGCCTTGCTTACTCATCGCGATGTTTTTGTTGCTCATTGCGATGCCTTAGTTACTCATCGCGATGATTAATCCATGCGATGACTTGGATTACTCATTGCGATGCCTTGGGTTACTGATGTGCAAGTATTTTTCTTTCATTAATGACATAATCGTCTTTTTGTCCCAAAAATATTTTTTTCTAATTTAAAAAAAAAAAACTAAAGTGATTACAAATATTAAAAAAGGGACTAGCATATAATTCACCCAAATTTCAATTTATTGAGGAGTGGGTAAGTAGTTAAGAAGGTATGAATTGGGAGCGGGTTGGGAGTTTGACGTATCCAAACCAAATCCGACCCGTCATCCTTAGCTAGGACTTGTCTTAGGGCCTGTTTGTTAAAACTGAAAATTAAGATCTGAAAACTGATGTCTGAAAAAGTAGAGCTTAAAACATTAAGACATCATCTTTTAACTTAAAATTTTAGTTATTTTTAAGAGATACTTAATTTATTAAGTGATATAATATTGCATTATCAAACAATCTTATTTTTAATATCACTTAAAATTTTCCTAATTAAGCTCTTAATTAAGTTACCAAACAGGCCCTTAGTAAACTATTACTTGAGGATGTAGGGGTTGACGTTTGGGGGCCACGACATCTCAAAGTTTTGAAGATTCAGACTTTTTCCTTTGTAATTTATCAATAATAATGTTTTAAGTAGTGATTCGGTCCCTTTAAAATGAGACTCTTAACAATAAATATTCAAAATATGACTTTGAACCTTTTTAAAAGCAAATGTACCTTCACTGAAAATTTCAAAATAATAAGTTTTATTTCACTAAAAAAAAACCTTAAATTTTTGTGATTTTTTTTTTTTTTTCAAAATTTATCCTTCTAACATACATATTGCCTCCCACCTTCCTCAAAACAAAAATTTATAGATTTGCCACTATTACTCCACCGTCTAGTTAATTGGACCAAGCTCTTCTTTAAGTACAATCATCCTCTTAATATTTTAAGTCGCACAAACAACCATAACTAGTTAATCAATGCAAGTTCTAAGTTTCTTTTTTCTCAGTCAAACTGGTACTAAGTACCAACAACCATTTTCAACTAGTATTTCCATCTTAAGAAAGAAAAAAAATAAATAATAAATGAAGAAAAATGATTGATGGTCTGAAGTTTTCTGTCCGAAAATGACTATATATATGACCCATGTGTATTAACAGTAAGTGTTTTCTTATTATGTGGAGCCCATACCTAGCAATTTTAATCAATGGATACATATGTCAGTGGTAATAAAATAATTGAATAATTTTTTTGAGACTTTGTATCCATAAATATATTTTAAAAAAGGTTTTTTTTTTTTAGAACAAAAATTTCAATAATCATGGGAAAGAGTACAAACTGATAGAACAGCATTTTCTAGACAATGAGGAATATCAAAAGAAATAAAAGGATCAACACAAAAACGAGACTTCCTTGCAAAGACATGGGCCGCTTCGTTAACTAATATTGGACAATGTTGGACTGATAATCCTTTTGCTTGAGCAAAGATACCCTTGCATCTGTTAATTATTGCCCCAAATTTCGACCAATCGACTTCATCAAAATGCATGTCATATACGACATTTTTTGAATCAAACTCGAAATAACATTCGAGTAACTTGCTCTGAACACCCATAATACTGCCTCCGGCAAAGAAAAAGCTTCACACTCATCAACCTCAAGAACACCATCCAATCTCTTTGCACGACAAGCCACCAAAAGTCCTGCCGAATTTCTAAGAATGAGACCACAGCCTGACGCTCCATTCTCCCTGAATAATGTCGCATCCATATTACATTTAAAGAACGTGTAGGGGAGGACAATGCCATTTTGAGCAATACATGAATGGAAGAAATATTACCTCGTTGGGATGTAAGTGCGTTCTTCGCGTTAATCCAGTTGCATAACATTTAATCAATGAGTGCATATTAGTTTGAGGGGAGTACAATGTCTGTCCATCTAAAGCTTCTCATTGCGTTGCGTCCAAATAAACCATAAGATCATAGCACCCCTTCCCAATTCCCAGGGAGTAGTACATTTCAAGAACTCAAAAAACCACTTCGTGAATCCTTCTGTATTGTCCATAATAATAGAAACTTTAGAAGTCAAATTGACTGTTTCCCAACAGTGTAGCATAAGAACACAAGAGAAATATATGCCAATTATTCTCCAATTCATGGCCACAAAGCAAGCAAGAGGGAGAAACATGAATACCTTTTGCTACAAGATTGACTTTGTTTGACAAGACATCCTTAACTGCTCTAAAAAAAAAAAAAATTCTAACTTAGGCGGCACCTACAATTTTCAAAATTTATTCCAGTCACCCTCACACCTATAAGGCTATAACCATTATCCCGGTCCTAATATAACACTTGCATCTCTTTTCCAAAAAAAAAAAAATCACGTATGCATTTAATTTGTTTTTCAAACTACCCAATTGACCGACTTTGACCGACGCTAGATTTCTTAACTAAAAATTCACGCAATCTAGTAGTACTCCACGGATTGCCCCAAATCTAACTCTTCAAAGAAGACCGGATCAGACCACCTATAATGGAGGCTTCCAAAATTCATACTAGTATGGTAAGAAACACTTTTGCATTATACCCTTTTTTAAATTTTTGTCATAAAAATGATTTTCCTTTGAGTTTTTTGGTCACATTAATTAAACTTTGACTAAACATTTTTAAAAAATTAATTATCTTTACGAAATTCTAAAATCATTATTAGTAGTATTTGTAATATTGTATTAATGATTACATAAGACTTCACAATTAATAAATGTTTGATTAATTGTGGTTTGATCTTGTCATGTGTTAAGTTTTTAATAATAAAATGAGATTTTTTTTAATGGAGGGAATATTTGATTGATTGAATTTTTAAACTTTTCAACATACTCCCTCTATCTAAAAAAATTGTTTCACTTTGATTTTTGTTAATCAACTTGATTACACATTGACCATAAATTTATAAAATATATATTTCTTCTTACAAAAATCTAAAAGTATTTATTAGTAATTTTTTAGTTTTATTTAATGATTGAAGTTGTATAACCTAAAATAATATATATATATATATGTTAAATAGTCAGAGTAATTTAATACTTTAATAAGTTAACTTTTCAATAAGAAAATAACACTATTTTCTTTAGGACAGATGAAGTAATTTTTTAAAAACTTTTTGACATAACACCCCATATTTAATTGGTTGGCGGGTTTGATAACTAATACTCAATCCATAAAAAATAATTCACTTTCTCTTTTTATTTGTTCTTAAAGATAGTTCATATTAAATTTTAATTTATAAATCTCAACTATTTTTATAATTCAACAACATGAATTTTTAAATATTTATTATATAAAAAATTAACATGTTAATACAAATTATGAAAAATACAAAAATAAAAATGTAGTATTAAAAATTTGACTTATCAAAGTTTTATTTATTTGTACTAGTAGTACATTTTTTTTTTTTTTGAGACCGATAGAGTTTTTTTCTCGGTCAAACTACAAGTCAATCTTACGTCAATCTCACGTGAGTCGGCGCGCTTGGAGATCATGACGCCAGAATCGGAAATACGCTCCGCGGAGGGACTTGAGTGCGGCGCTAAGCAAAAAAGGTAAGCTAGTAATAGCGACAGTCGGGACTCCCGACTCGGGAGCAATTATAAGAACTGGGCCGGAGGAGAGAGAGAGAGAGAGAGAGGTGAGACAGTGTAGGTATACATATATATATATATATATATAGAGAGAGAGAGAGAGAGAGATAGAGCGAGGGTTCCAGCGATGGCGTCGTCTCCGACATCGTCAAGTTACTCTACTTACTCGTCTCCGTTTGCTTCGTCTTCATCGTCGTCTGCGTTGGCGACTTCGTCGAATTTCAGTGGTTTACCTATAATGTCGCTGCGGAAAAAAATTGTCGACAAGGTGATGGAGAATCGCGTCACTTTGATCGTCGGCGAAACTGGCTGCGGTAGCTTCATAAACTCTCTCTCACTCTCTGTTTATCGAGTTTTATCCGTCGTTTAATCGTTCAATTTCGTTGTTATCGTTATGATCAATTGGAGTGGTGAAACAGTGATCAGTTACAGTCTCACGCTGGCTCTGTTCATGGTCGCCTTAGCTGGCATGAATCTAAAGCAAGGGAAAAGATTGAACTTTCAATTCACATAATTCAGAGAATTTCGTGTGTGTGTTCTGTAAAGATGTTTTGTACTCAACTGTAATTTGAAATCGGGATGAAATGAGCGGTGTTGTCAGTCAGACTGACCATATCATGTTTCACTATTATTTTTAAATTTATTTATTTTTATTAATTTATTTTTGGTGCTAAAGAGTTGCTGTACATTGGCATTATCTGTGATCAAGTGTATGTGTGTATATATGCTTCTGTAAACAATGATTTGGATGTCCCCTTACAGCTTTGATTACCTTCCTGAATGGATGTTCTTGATGTTATCATGCACTTAAATTCTTTAGGGCCAAAGGAACTACACGCTTCTAGCATAGTAGTTGAAAGTGGCGCATGATGTATAGAAGAATTTATGATTAGACATCTGTTTTTGATAACCAAACATTTATTTATTTATATGTATGCGTGTGTGTAGACTAAAATTTGGATACCGCTTTACTGCCTTGATTACCTTCCCAATGGTGACTCTTATGCTATCAAGTACGCTCTTCTTTAGAGCCAAAGGGACTATGTGCTTCTAGCATAGTAGTTGAAAATGGCACCATGATATATAAAAGGCTGATTAGGGGTTCACATCTGAGAGCCAAAGATAGACCAAGAAAGTTTCACGTTTTCATTAGTTCAGTTTTATATGTTTGTTTGGTTAATCATGACTGGAAATGGTTCCATAGAAGCCACATCTTATTTTATTTTGGTCCCCAAATATTAGGACGTGGATGTTAGCTTATAGGATATTTGGTTATAAAGTTCTTAAGATCATGAATCGCGATACTTTGAAAGTGCTTTTAATGAAAATTTACTATCCAAAATACCCGTTTGTTTTCTTTCAAAATATTACTGGAAAACGCCTTGGCAGAAATAAGTGGAAAAAAAAGAGGAGAAACTGTACAAACATCTTTAGCTATGTTCTGTGAAACTATAGTTACGATTACTTCAATTTACAAGGGTCAATACAGCTCAAGTGCAATGTACTTTCTGCTTTGATAATATTTTTCTTGAATTTTCCAAAAGACCATTTCTACTTTATAATGACGACCGTGAAAAGCACACACCCCAGGATTAGTTTGAGATCATTTAAGACTAGGTCATTAATCTTTGTTTTTCCTCTCTTTGGGGCCTTTCGACAGTTGTGAGTCTTCTGATTACACTATGTTTCCAGTGCTGCCTCGCTGAACTTTTAAATTTGATTTGTTTGATTGTTTGTAGTGGTAACATCTCTTCTTTTGATGATGAAGGGAAGAGCTCCCAAGTTCCACAATTCTTACTGGAAGAAAATATTGAACCCATACTGTGTACGCAACCTAGGAGATTTGCTGTGGTCGCAGTTGCGAAAATGGTAGCAAGGGCTCGTAATTGTGCAGTGGGGGGTGAGGTTGGTTACCATATAGGCCACTCGAGGGTCATATCAGCAAGGTATTTTGTTAGTTGCTCCACAAATTGATCCTTTGTCTGTATATTGATTGTGCTTTGACAGTTGTTATTACCAAATTTGCGAGTTTGTTGTACTCTTCTGTTTTGCACGTCTTTTTGTGGTTGAATGTGCGAAATATTATAATATTAGCTTCATTAATTGTTCCACATATTTAGAAGTTTATTTAATTTTTATTTGTAATGCTTTACGTTGTTACTTTGACTGGTTTTACTTGTTTGCTTTTACTTTCTTAATCTGGAAGCTGTAATATTCTAGAGCCCATTTATTGAGAAATTGAAATGATGGAAATACAATTTTGTGCGCGACTAGTAGTATTTGAGATCCGAAGTTGCTTGTCATTATTTGGACTAGGTCTGTTCACGTACATAGAATAGGATATTAATAGGCATTACAAACTCAGAATGGTTGAAGAAATTGAAGTAGCCCTCTTGTATGGCCATATATGGTGAAGGTTGAGTATCTAACCAGAGTAACCCTAGCGGAAGGACAAACCTGCTGGGAAGACCCATATTTCAGAATATAGTTTTAAAAAGAGAATGCACAAAGAAGGTAATATCTTGAAGGTAACTAGGAAGCCCCATGACTTCTGGAGCATACCTGACCATTTTTGTAGACTCTTCTCGATCTTCAAAAGATCTACTTTAGGTCAACCTCTGCGTGCTCATCAAATCCATCTGGTAAGACTCCAGGCTCGTGAAAGTTAACGAAAGATTGTCATCAACACATCTCATTTGATGCTTTGATTTTTTGAAGAATAAGCAGATGACTATGCATTTACTAGAAACTATGTAACTTAGAAGTAGAAATATAACTCCTAATCTCTTAAAAGGTTTCTAAAAGGGATGACTTGGGTTTATTTTCCCCAGAGAGTTAAATGTGATCGTTTGAAGCTGTCTAAGAAGAGCATGTTTATAATTTGATGATAAACTCAAGACTAGCTACCGAAGGCACATCAGGAGGAAAAGCCAAGTGCAAGCATAAATATATGATGGCCAAACATTTTCAGCCCGTCCCTTATCATCCTACAAGATGGAGAAGCTCTTCCATCCAATTAGCATTGTGCTTACCTTCATCTTACAAGTTATAAAAGCAATCATATCCATGCTTTTATTCTAAAGCTCTTCTCTTTCTAGCACAACCTTGCGTTGACCAAGAAACTTTCAGAACATGCATACTATTGCTGTTTTTAAGCCTCAAATTGTAATTTAGTCGCTTGCCAACATGGTTATGAGTTGATTATACTTGAGAGAAATTGCTATCATTTTCTTCTGTGTGTCCACTAATATAGCTGTTACCTTTATTTTGTTTTCTATGTGGAGCCTTTTCCTAGGGGAAGTCGATTTTATCTGGTGTGTGCATTATAGATCCTACCCTCTTTTGTTTCATCTCTGCATGCTTTGCTGAAAACACATTGCTAATGCAACACCTATTATACCAGAGTATAGAGCTAGATCTGGA
Organism: Platycodon grandiflorus; assembly: GCA_016624345.1. Lineage (NCBI taxonomy): Eukaryota > Viridiplantae > Streptophyta > Magnoliopsida > Asterales > Campanulaceae > Platycodon > Platycodon grandiflorus. Next base: position 2,935,613 of record CM028366.1, on the reverse strand, counting down.
GCACAAGTGCTAAAGCATGAGCATGGTTAGATGGGATTCCAAGCCGTTGCATGGTCTAAAGCATCTCTAGAGCATTTATGAATGTGTGTATGTGTGTGTGTATATATCTATATGTTATTCATTATGTAGTATTACTGAAAAAAAGTAGAATATTCTTAAACACTTAATTTGAGAAATGGGCGAGTCCACACATTAATATTAAAGTAAAACAATCCTTGTATAACAGAGGTTTGTTGTTTGTGGTGTCAGCGGTTATTGTAAGTTTTTCTTCACCTGTACGTGATTGCGTCATTGCTGGTGCCGTATTATTAATTGGTTGAGACTATTGAATGAGCAATTGAGCAGTTTGGCACCTAATTCCCCCCTCCCCACCCCCAAGCGAATTCAATTCATGTTGACTTTGAATTGGTCAATCTATTTAGGTGGAGTAGACGTAAACTTTTTCATCATTGAATGCATGTCATGATCCATAACTTCTTTTCTTATTAGTGTTTCTTCATCTTGAGTTCTTTGGTTCTATTTAGTAGATATGTTGGTTTTATCTTATTTTATTCCTATATAAAAGTTATTAGTGCACGCTGTTTTATCAGTCAATCAAATAGTTACTTTTTGTGTTCTTCTTTTGGCCGGCTTTGCCAACTATTAGTGTCTGGAATTATGACCATCAAGAAAATTGAGTTGCTGCATAGTTGTTGGGGTCAAGAATTTTGTTTCAGTTTCTTCTCCCAAAGTGACTTGTGCAAAGTTGAGTTTATTCCTTATGGAGCTTGGTTAACTGGCTTAAGTGCCAAATAGATCATATGGATGTAAGTTTGCAAACTATATTTGCGTGCCTTCAAGTTTATTTCAGTTGCATGTTAGCTTGCTGCAGATTTTGTGCTGCTGTCTTGGTTATGGCTTGATTATGGTGTCTATTCAGTATTCACGTCTATTTAATTAGTTAATACTAAGGAGCTATTTGGTAGATATCAAGTTAGGGACTTTGCCTGTATTAGCATTGAAGATTAACAATGATTTTGTCAATTAGTTCCCTATCTCTCTGTTTCTTTTGGTATCTTTCTCCCACTGTTGTACTGTCTTAATTCATCCTTTTTTTCTAATTATCATTCAGGTCTGTCTTCTATTTGTTACTTCTCCTTGTTCTTATCCAAGTATACAATATGTAACTTGGACTCAAATGTTTACTTTTTCTACTCACATTCTCTTTCTTTAAAAGCAGGTCCAAGATTATCTTCAAAACTGCTGGAGTTTTGTTGGATGAAATGCGTGAAAAGGGAGTCGGGGCACTAAAGTACAAGGTTATTATTCTTGATGAAGTGCATGAAAGATCTGTAGAATCAGATCTTGTCCTTGTTTGTGTGAAGCAGTTTCTGCTGAAAAATGCTGGCTTGAGGTTAATATATTTTTCTTCATTCCTACTATTTTTATTACTGTTTTTTAACATTACATTTAAATTTTCTTGTCATGTAACTCGATATTATCTGTCAGAATGTGCTTGGGCATCAGTAGCCATTGCCCATCATATGTTGATGATATTGCGTGGCTGGATTAGGCAATGGCTTGAGACTAATAAATTGTATTGTATTCCAGGGTGGTATTGATGTCGGCTACTGCTGATATTTCAAGATACAGGGAGTATTTCAAGGACCTTGGTAGGGATGAAAGAGTAGAAGTTCTAGGGATCCCCAGTTCCAGCCAGCACACCTTGTATCAGCGAAGAGTTTTATATCTCGAACAGGTCACCTATCTCCATATAACATTAAATTGAATTTTCTCTTATCTATCAAGCCCTTCTGAAGATCTGATACACTTTCTCTGATTTATCCAGAAATAAATACGTAATGTTTTCTTCTGTCCTTGGATTGCAGTTAGATTGCGTTAAAAGCAAGTGTTGAATCGCATTCTTCAACTATAGTACTCTTAGGCCGTTGGCTTCTCGTCTTAACTTTAAAGTCCAACTGACTATGAAAATGCAACTGCAAGAATTAAAAATTTGGAAATGTGCTACAAAAACTTGTCATTACCTTACGGGCCAAAATATGATTAACCCCCGAAATGTAAATCGTCCCATTTACACTCTCCATGTTGAAATTCTTCTCGATTAACACCCTTGATCTGACGGACATTAGAAATTTTAACGGAAGTTGACATGTGCCAGGCACGTGAAGGGTATTTGAGTGATTTTATTTTTATTTTTTTCTCTTTTATTCTTTTCCATGAGAAAATCAAATACTGAATGAAGGGTAAAGCAGTAACTTTAAATGTGTATCCTTGTATCAACTACAACTAACTTTAAAATTGTTTTCGGTTTTCATTTTTTTAATATTCATTCATTATTTTCTTCCTCCCTCTTCTCACTCATCACAACTTCACCACAACCCCACCCATCACCACGGTCCACCCCAACTCTGCTCAAAACCCATGATGATAATCCATTTCAAATCATTGCAAACTTTCAGTTACTAGTTAAGAGAAAAAAAGTAGTTTTTCTTTCATATTACAATAAAGCAATTTAAGTGATTAAATCTAGTAATTGATTTAAATCTATGTCAACCCATTGGGTCAAGATCTGATTTTTTCTTTCTATTTTCTTTGTTTTTAGATCCATATTTCATGTGTGCGTAGTTCTGCGTGAGATTGTATGTGTGTTGTGCCCTAGAAGATGAGGGGGAAGACTAGAGAGGAAATGGGTATTGGATGGTAGAGAGGAAATCGGGGTGGTCATTACTCTTGAATAGTGGATTATTTTAGATCCGGGTTTTCCCCATCAATGGTCTCTTCATCTCTATTCTACAAATCCCAAATCTCTTCGGCCGGAGATATCATTATCATTAACCCACTCGCAGTCTTCTTCTCGATTGTCATCGAGTTGCGGCTTGAGAAGGCCCCCAGTAGGGTTATTCGGATTTCTAATGATAAGAATTAGGGGTGTAAGTGGTTCGGTTTGAGCCAAAACCGCAAACCAAACCACCCCCTAACGGTTCCAAAATTTTCAAACTGAACCGAACCGTTGCAAACTTCAAACCGAACCGATCGGTTTGGTTCGGTTCTGCGGTTTAATTATTTAAATATTTTAAAATTTTTTTAATTTTTTTTACCTTTCAAATATATAAATATATAAATTATATATAGATATAAAAATATATATTTATATATATAAATTATATTTAGATATAAAAATAAATATATATATATATAAAAAAATATATATAAATAAAATAAATTAAATTAATTGGTGGTGGTTCGGTTCGGCACCAAAAATCGCAAACCGAACCGAACTGAACCGCTCGGTTTACAAAATTTTCAAACCTAAACCGAACCGTCCTAATCCTAAACCGAACCAAACTGGCCGATTCGATTCGATTCGATTCAGTGGTTCGGTGGTTCCGGCTTACACCCTAATAAGAATGCGTCTAATCCCTCTTCTGTTGCCTCTTCGGTTACGCTTTTGAAGAGGACGAGACTGGGTAGGCTGGATATCCTGGTGGTGTCACTAAGCTTTTGAAATGAAGCGGCTTCTGAGGAGTGACGGAGGGCGGTGGTGGAAGATGGTTGCGGTGGTGGAAGATGAGGGTGATGGGCATTCGGTGTATTCTAAGAGAATTTGAGTTAAGATTTTGATAGTTTTAATTTTTATTCTTTTATGGTTTCTAATAACTAAAATCTTATGTGTAGCTTCCTTTTTCTTTCTCCTAAACTTTTTACACTTCTAATAATTTAAGTTATTCTTTTAACATGGAAATCAAAAAAGAAAAAGAAAAAGAAAAAAAAGAAGAGAACAACTTGACATAAAGAAAAATTATAAAGGAAAAGATATGACTCATGACTCAGTTTGACTGAAGGAGAAAAAGGAAAAAAGGGGAAGACAAAAAACAGAAGAGCAAAAAGAAAAAATGGAATAGAGAGAGAGTAACAGTTTCACATGAAGAAGGTTACAAGAAGATAAACAGTAAAAATTAAAACTGATGTAAGCTGATTCGTGGGTCCCATGTCAAAGAGGGTCAAATAACAAAACAACTGGTGGGTCCCATACAAACAGAAAGAGAAATTAAAGGAAAAATTAAAGTTGTGAAAGGTACAAAAATAGCCTTCACGTAACATGCACATGTTCGGTTCTGTTAATATTCATAATGGCCATCCTAGGGAGGGTGTTATGTGGGACGAATTTTAACATAGTGTGTAAATGGGACGAATTTCAATCGGGGTGCAAAGAGAGATTCGGTGGATATATTGAGGGGCCAATCATATTTTCGCTTTATCTTACGACTAAATGAATCGAGAATGCAACTGCAAGATATGTTAGGTATATATTTGACTGTTTATTGAAAATAACTTACTGAATTTGGTCCTTTTCTTTGTAAAAGGAAAAGGATCTTACAGCATTTTTTTCATGTGCGATATGGTAATAATCCTGCCAAGCAGAATATACGCGAGTTAGTAATCACCTTACACTGGCGTACCGTGATGGCCAAGTCTGGCTAATATTCAGTGTAATCACCTTACACTGTGACCCATGTCTTATATCACTTGAAGTGCATAATGTGACTTGACCTCCAAATGTAAGCAATATTTATGACTACATTACTGGATATTGACCTCTTGACTAAGTTGCAGATGGATTATGCTTAGCAAGAGCGCTTTAGCTTTGAGATCCTCTTTCTCTCTCTCTCTCTCTCTTGCTCTTGCTCTTGCGTTCTCGTCTCGCGCTTTCTCTCTCGCTCTCTCACTCTCGCTCTTATTTTTGGGCATTGGAACTAACTTAATCTATAGCCTTGATGTTGTCAGGGTTATTTTGAACTTCATAGTTCCCATGAATGAACTTGCACTTAATGATGTTTCATTAAGGAAGTTCATACCAAATCTATGTAACTGCAGGTTCTCATTGTATATTGGGGAATTATCAATTTAACTTTGTTATTGGCTTCCTTTTCAAATTGATATTTATTCTGGGTATCATTTCTTACATAGGTAGCTGAACTTCTTGGAATGAGTTCAGAAAACTTGTCTGCGAAGTATTGTTCCGGCTCAAGCCCATTATCAGCGGAGGCTGATATCAAGGATGAAGTGCAAACTCTCATACATAATTTGGTCTTGCATATTCATAAAAATGAACCAGAGATGGAAAAGAGCATTTTGATTTTTCTTCCAACCTACCATTCTCTGGAGCAACAATGGTTCTTTTTGAAGCGTTACAGTTCCGATTTCAAAGTTCACATTTTACACAGTAGTATTGACACCGAGCAAGCTCTCAACGCCATGAGAATCTGGAAATCCCATCGAAAGGTAAGAGTTCCTCCTGTCTCCCGGTTGAGTACTCTTGAGAATTGTGATGGTTGCGATTTGGGTAGTGGAACAAGACATGCTTCTAAGTAGTGTTTCATTGGTCTTTCACAGACTGAAACACACACACACACACACATATATATACCATATTTCTTTAGGACAAAATTACCTTCTCATTAATAAATTTTAAGGGCATGTTTGGATGTCTAGACTGGAAACAGGCCCGGCCCAAGGGTAAAGCCAAGGAAGGTAGGGCTTTAGGCCTCAAAAAAATTTAGGCCTCAAAAAATTTAAAAATTCCTACTACTACTAATTTTGCCCAGGCCGGAACATAAGCAAAGAAGAAGGATATGGGCTGTGGATTGAGAGAAAGTAAAAAAGAATAGGTCACAACAGTCAACTTCCCAAGCCAAGAATACCAAGGTTTCCGAATTTTTTTTTAAGAAATTTTTTATTTCTGCAATCAATCATTAATTATGAATTTAATTAACGTTGACTCACTAGTCTTATTCATTTAATATAATATAATAATAATAATAATATTTTATAATATATTTCCTAATTTCTTTCTCTTTCCAATTTTCTCTAATTCTCTTCTCTCTCTAATCGTCTATTCATATCTATTCTCTACGTAGCCGTCGCCTAGGAATAGTACCGCTACCGCTGTGCGTCGACTAGGTACAAACAACATTAACAGATTTGTGATGTTTGTAATTTATTCGATCATTTTTTTTTTCACTATACAATTATTTATTTACTTATTTTCTCAAATTATTGTAGAAATCTTGTAATTGTTTGTGTTGCATTTGGCCCAACAAAAATCTTCTTGTTCTTGACAATCAGATTAGGTTTCATTGTTCTAACTGTTTTCTTTAGTCTGGTCACTTGTGTCTTGATTTATAGTCGTTAATTGTTTAATTTTTGTGAATTTTGAGAAATTAAGGTCATTAGATAATGATAATTTAAAATAAAATTTTCTTAACTTGAACGTTTATTAAAACATAATGACAACTCTAATATTGATGGATAAGATTTATTTACAGAACTAAAAATTCTAAGAGAAATTATAGAAGTGAAAAGCGATACACCAATTGACATACTTAACTATATAATACGACTTGATTCTTTTCTAAATGCTTATATTACTTATTGAATAATATTAACAATTTCCGTAACTGTTGCTTCGGCATAAAAAAGTTTTTTAAAACTAAAATTAATAAAATCTTATCTAAGATCGAAAATGTGTTAAGACATTTTCAACAAAGATTAAGTGGACTAGCTTTATTATCGATTGAAAAAGAATTGTTAGATGAAATGTATTACAATAATTTGATAAATAATTTTGCATTCCAAAAGAATGATAAAATTTAAATAAAAATATACTCCCCCTGTCCCTAAATTATTGTCATGTTTGACCCGGCACAAAGATTAAGAAAAAATAATTGACTTGATTATTAATATTAATATAGTGTGTAGTTTCTTTTAATGCCCATGTGCATGTGACTCATAATTAAAATAAGAAGAAAAATTAAGGGTAAAACGATAAAAATATTATCCTAAAAAAGATACTTTCAAACAAGATAATTATTTTGGGAAGGACAAAAAAAAAAAAAAAAAAAGACAATAATTTAGGGACGGAGGGAGTAGTATTTTTAATTAAAAAAATATATTTACTTTATGAAGGCCTCACTTTAGAATTTGTTTTAGGCCTCCACAAGTGTTGGGCCGGTCCTGACTGGAAATAATTAATCCCTGTACAGTTGCAAATTCTACGGAAAAGAATCACACCTTAATTATTTGGTTCAGTGATTAGCTTATGATTCCAAAACAGAATTTCAGCCATAAAATAAAATAAAACCTTTTATCTACCGTTATTAGGAAGGAGGTAATTGATTGGCTTAATTAGAAGATGGATTTTTCCAATAATGGTTGCTTGAACAATTTGAAGATTCCCATTAGTAAATCTGACAAAATTTCTGCAATATATGCTCTGAGGCAGTGAGAATGATGGGAAAAGGAAGGGTTCAATTGAAGTTCAGCAGGTCTGCTTATTACACAAGGGAGTAATCACAAACCTGGATCGGAGGTTGAGAATTCCACCAGTGTTGCTTCAAATTCTGAGTGGTGATGGTGAAACAGCAACAGTGGTTCCGAAGCATGGACGTCACCGTCAGAGTGGTGGCTGTCAGTTTTGGGTGTCACTTGTGATGTTCACATGCTGGTGGAAGATCGGTTGTTGTGGTGTTGCGTGGATGTCGTGGAGGGAGAGGAAGAAGGGAGCGAACTATAGGTGTAGCTGTGTGTGATTGTGAAATGAATTCTACAGATTCTGTTTCAAATTCTCACCTTTCCTTCTGGACTTCATTTAATAGAATTACATGGCACCATTCAGTTCTAATTCAATTCCAATTCAGAGCCGAAATTAGTGATCTGAACAAAAGATTTGGTATTGGAGCCTAATTATGTTTCCAGGGCAGGGAGTTTGGGCTCCTGAACACACCCCAAACGTAAATTTGACTTCAGTCTCATTGAAATGCACCCATTCTCTCTCTCTCTCTCTTTCGGTTAAGTTTCTAACATCAGAAACAGGGAATGCGAAGAATAACAAAAAGTTGGGAGTTCGAAGATGATGCACTAAGGAAAATGCTAGGTATTCCAAGAAAATATCACAGCTTTGCATCCTAATTTATGTGTCAAGCATGTAATTGATTAGTCTGGGTGTGTGTTATTGTGGTGTCTTACCAACCACATGCTTGAAACATAGGATGCAAGGTGAGACAACTTTGTTGGGATATGGCATCACTCGCGAAATAGTTACCGGCCATTGACTCATGGGGCACCCTATGGTGGACAGCTGCCTTGATAGGAATTCTCAATCGTCCAGAAGAAGTGCATTGTCTCATTCGTTTGCTTGCGGCATGATAAGTCTCGCTCCAAAATGACCTGTACCTCTCCAAATCTTAATAGTTCAATGAAAGAAATGAATACCATAACGATAGTTTTGGCAACACAAAGATGGGGACAAGGCTATTACAACCAGCGGGAAAGTTTGCTCCACTACACCTCCGTGTGTGTCTATATCTACATACTTCACAAATGCATTTCTGTTCCTGTTTGGCAGGGAGAGGGTTCATATGGCCAGTTTAGTTAGTGGCCATTAAGAAGATCAGTGAATATTATCCAATATTTATGTGGAGTTTGCTGCGACAATCTCCTTCTTTTACCATAATAGGATAATTCTCTGGGTTCTAGATGGTACTGAAACCCAGCTTGTTTGACTATTCTCTGAAACATTCTTGTTGATGCAGGTAATATTGGCTACTAATATTGCAGAATCATCAGTCACAATTCCAAAGGTAGCATATGTCATCGATTCATGCAGATCGTTGCAAGTCTATTGGGATGGTATTAGGAAAAAGGATTCCTCAGAGCTTACTTGGGTTTCTGAATCTCAGGTAGAGAGTAAATCGTAGGGTAACTTTTACCTCTCTCAATAAAATACACGTGTATAATGTTGCTTTGTTCTATGCTATAGGCTGAGCAGCGTAGGGGAAGAACAGGTCGAACTTGTGATGGCCAAGTATATCGACTGGTTACTGAATCATTTTTTGGTCAGTTAGAGAAGTATGAGCAACCAGCGATATTGAGATTATCACTGAGGCAGCAAGTGCTACTTCTTTGCTGTGCTGAATCTAAAGTCATTAGTGATCCAAAAGGTAAGATGCTTTTGAACTATTCAGGCTTTGATATTTCTTTTTGTATATATGGCTGGGGCTTGCCAAAGTGGTATTTTGTTCCCCTGTACATTGATATGAAAATACCAGTTATCACTGCACATCTTTGAATTGTAACAAGCAACTATCGACCTTACCCTTCATGTTTTGATAAAAGCAAGGTTCTCCAGTTGATTTGGGTAACTGAACTGAACTATGGGAGAATATGAAATGATAGGGATCCCAACTATTTGTCTCAAATTTTCGTCCCAATCTATGTGGCAATGTGATTGCGTTTGACTATGACATCAGAGGTTGAGTCATGTGATATTCAGCCATTCACAGGCCTTGTCTCATGGATTGGGATGAAGAATCGGGATAAAATGTTTGGATCCCTATCATTAATCTCTGACTAATGGGTGATCATGCCCAGAGTTCTTTATTTGCACTCTTGAGAAACCTCTTTAGAAGTTGAAGCTTAGGTTGTACTTGTTCGAAAGGTTTTGCAACCTAGCCTGTCTGCAGCTCGAGTTGTTGAGTCTTCAGTTTTTTGTCTTTGTGTGTAAACCTTCCTTCCACTGACAACTTAAAAGCCTACTAAATTGGTATCTATTTATTAGCAAATTAAGAAAATGTGAAAATTCTGTATTCTTTGTATCCCTCTCCAGCAAGCTTTCCAATAGGTTTGTTAATGTCATTTTGTGGTGCTTTTGCCATTGCTGGAACTTGGAAGTGATTTATCATATACTTACCAGAACAGAGGTTCAACCTGTGCTCAGACACAAATACTCTAATGGATGCACCTAATTCTGCATTTATCTGTCACGCTATTCCTGGACTTGGTGTCAAAACAAATCCTAATTTGAGTACCTCTGCTTTCAGTCTTGGTGCAGAAGGCTCTAGATCCTCCAAATGCTGAAGTTGTTGAAGATGCATTGCGTTTGCTTGTTCAAATCCGTGCTTTGGAAAAAACATCTTCCAGAGGCCGCTATGAGCCCACATTCTACGGACGATTGCTTGCCAGTTTTTCTCTGTCATTTGATGCTTCAACGCTCATACTTAAGTTTGCAGACAAAGGAATGCTACGTGAAGGCATTCTTATTGGTGTTTTGATGGATACACAGCCTTTACCTATACTTCGGCCGTTCGGGCAGGAGTTGGTAATTTTTTTCCTTCTTGAATCTACATAACTTAGGTATTTTTTTTGTGTCGTTGATTTTGGAGACTTCTGAGAACTAATATTTTGGATTAAACTATTTTTACAGTTTGCTGAGTACACCGATAGCTACTTCAATGGAGATAGTAAGATCACTGGCTTAACTGGTAGGAAAGAAGTGACATTGATGGGAAATTTGCGTGCCTTTCAGTTTTGGCAACGTACTTTCAAGGTATAGTAGAAACTCCTGGTTAATTGACATATTATATCATGAATGACTTGGAATTGGTTGACCTATCTTTTATCTTTTATCAACAGGATAAACACCGTCTCGAACGGTTGAAACAGCTTCTCAAGTTTGATGAGACAAAAAATGCACAAGTTGTGCTCCTCAAGATTGAAGAGGAGTGGTGCTCATTCCACAATCTTGTGCAGTCATCACTTCACCATGTTGCTGATATATGTATGAATCTTGAGATGTGATTTTGTCAGCATGCATAATCTGAGCTTCTTTTTATGCTGAGTATGTTCTTTTTGCAGATGAAGATATCCTGAACTCTTTGCATCGATATCGTCCCCAAATCCTTGCTAATTCTGATGGCCGACCATCATATTATGATCCCTATGAATTTCAACATACATGCTTGCTCAAGTTTGAGCAAAATGAAGAATATTATGATAGACTTGCTTCAGAAGAAGAGCGCAATGCTGTTTGTAGAATAGGGAAGTGTCTTGCTGTACCTTTTGTTGGTTCAGATCATTTTCAAATGAACGAAGTGGCTAGAAGGTTTGCGACTTCAATCAAAGAGGTATATATTTTACTTATCTTTGAGTCACTTACTTTTGACATGAAATTTGATTATTCTGATTACTTGTCATGTCAAGTAGACTATGATTCAGTACACAGAGGACATATCTGGCCAGCATGATTTTGTCAATGGCGGTGATTCTGGTGATGCTGTTGAGCAATGTATTTATTTTGCCAGTGGCTCTTGCAACAAGGGCAGTGAGTGTCATTTCTCTCATTCACTCCAAGCTAAAAGACCTGCATGCAAATTCTTCTTTTCTTTAAAGGTGACTGATTCAGTTATATCTACGTTGATGTTTGTAATGGAATTGAGTTACCATGTGTTTATTAATTTCTAAATGCTGAATCCTTTATGAAGTGCCTTTTGAGTTGTTGGATCTGATAACTTGACATTTTTGAATAGTGATAGGGATCCAAATATTTTGTGTAAATTTCTCATCCTAATCTAGGTGGCAAGCATGTGATTGATTAGAGATCACATCACTTAACTTGTGAGGACACCCTTCAACCCATCACATGCTTGCTACCTAGATTGGGATGAGAAATTTGGACACAAAAGTTTGGATCCCTATCATTTTCCATTTTTGAGTACCCTAGACCGGTTATAAGTCCTTACATTATTTTTAGATGAAACAACTTTTAATTCCCCTAAAATATTTCAGGACGGTAGCTTCTCTTTAGTGGTAACTTTAACAGCCATCCAATGCCCGTCTGCAGTTTCCATATCCTGTTCTTTTATAAGTTGTGGTTAGATAACTATCACATAATTTTTCGATCTCTAGCCGCAAACTTATCCTACTTTATCTCAACATTCATGGGATACTGTTGTACTCTGTCTTCCATGCCGAGGTGTGTATATGAATTTCTGCTTACCAACTCTGAGCCTAGCACCTGGGGCAACCAATGATCCACCTTTGCCCTAAGAAAAATGAGAATAATGTTAGGAACCTAAAACCTAACCAATCATCTCCTAGACACGTCATTTAGGAATTAGGAGTCCAAGCTGGGAATATTTTGGGGTCCATTAAAAGACTCTGTTCATCATGATATTTTAGATAATGAATTTGTGGATCAGTTTTCCCCCCAGGTCTTTTTTTTTTTTTTTGAAAATGATTGAAAACACTTTTTTGACTCTTTTAAAGAATGGGTGTTTGAAAATATTTTCTGACGACAGTTACTGAAAAAAGCTATTCAAACATTGTTCCATGTTTTATAGAGAACAGATATTAAAAACAAGTTTCAAAAAGAGGTTTGATTTTATACAGGTCTGTGGGTTCTGAAGTTTCCATTGCAATGTTTTTATCTGTTATTCTTAACCGTGGACTAATTTTACCTGCAGGGATGTAGAAATGGAGCTTCGTGTATCTATTCTCATGATATGGCTCCATCAACTGTATCACATAATAGGTCGAGTGCTTGCCCAGCAGAAGACTTAAAAGCTGATGCGGTGTCACTTTTGCGATTACTTCCCGCTTCTTCTGATGGATGCGTCCTTTTGCTGGATGACATTGATTTTCGTTTTTCTTCACATCTTGCTCGTCACTATGATCCATCCTCTATAATTGCCACCACCTCCTCCGTTGTTGATAGCGCCTCGCTTAATCCATCGGTGAAAGGTCTAAGAATTCTATGGGGCCTTTCTGATCCATACCAGACCATCATTTCCAAAGCAGGGGAGAGCACAATTCCATGGAATGAAGTTAGGTGTGTGTTGTGGTTTCCCAAGTTTGATGGCGATAGTGATGATTGGGAAGCACAGAAAAGTCTCATCCGAACTTTCTTTGATTATCTAGCTGTCAGGATTTTGGCTGATGGCTTGTATGAACTGCAAGTTATCCTGGCCATGAACAACCTCAGATTTGCTCAATTGCAGGTAACAGTTATTCTTTTCAAATACTCCTATGTCTTGAGTTGCACCTTACTTAAAATTATAGAAGCTACTTCAACTTTTCGTGTCCTTATTTACATTTTTCAGGGATAAGAATTAAGAACAACCCCCACCCCACCTTATTTCATTTTGTGTTCAGTGTGTTTTGGGGAGTAGGGGTATTGGGGTAATGGTTTGCACTATATCGTGGCAATAGATGATTTCGAAGGGTTCATTTTTCATAGTCAATTGATATTTAGCTTACTATTATTTGGTCATATTTATGGTTCTGATAAAACATGTAATATTTATTTCTTTCTCAGAAAAAGAAAAGGAAAAAAACATATAAACTGCATCAAATTTTCATTTGAAAATGTCAAGGTAACTTTGAAAAGTTAAAATTTTGCTCATTCTTTGAGTCAAGCTAACCTAGCTTGACTTCCTAGGTACATGCGTCATATGTGGTTTGATACTTTGTTTGTACAACTAGCTAAGAACTGGATGGGGCAGTGGCATGAGAAAATAAACTGGCCTGCTAAATGTGGAGATTTAAAGTATAGTTTAAATCAAATTTATATGAGTCAAGCTAAGAAATTAGGCATAAACTGGTTGTCAGTTTCTTTTAATTAGCCGGTTAATCAATTCTATACAGTTTTGGAATTTGTTTCTTCCATGCATTGCTTCTTTGGCAACTGAAATTTTTTTTTTTTTCCTTTTTTCCTGTTAACATTGTTTTCAGGTGGAAAAGCTGGTTAGAGACAGCTTCTTCTTCCTTCAAGAATCTTTTCCTTTCGATGAATCAAGCTTTGGGGAGTTGTTTGATTCGGTCACCTCCAAAAAACCGCTTTTGGTATCAAAATCTGTCTCGTATGTTTTCAACCTGCATCCTCCCACCGACATTCAGTTCGGTGATTATACATCAGTTCTTTACCAGAATTTGCATAACAGGTAGAAGTCGGAGATGGATTCCTAGGGTTTTTTTGGTGGGGAAAGGAAAATGTGCATAGGATTTCCCCAAGAAGCTGAATTTAAGTTAATTATTGTGGATAGATGATAATCTTCTTGTGTAGTTCTTATTTATATTGATGGCTCTTTGTTTTGATTAGTGATTTTGGAATTAATTTATCCGCATCTCTCTCTCTCTCTCTCTGGTAAAGATTTTTGGCTATGTTTGGAAACCCCAATGTCATAGCTTAAAATTGGAATTGGAAGCACAATTTGAATTCCGTGGAGCTCAAATTGTTAATCCAATTCTAATTTCAAAGGATGACATTGAGTAGCCAAAGAAAATCTACCTCTATGAAATAATTTGAAGAATACTGTATGAAAAGACAATTTATTGGTGCTCGTATCAATTACTTTCACTCGGCAACATTTATACGCAGTTCCGGATACTTTATATACCTGATCAAGACAACTAAGGCTGTTCCTTGTGCTGATCTGTGTTTATGCACTCGATCAAGGCAACTAAGATGTTGCTTCTGCTGATCTCTTGTTTATGTACTCGTTCGGCAACTGAGCTGTTCCTTCTGCTGAGCTCTTGTTCTCGTTCCTTCTGTGTCTAAGTTACTGATTATCTATGTTTGGGCTGCTATTTCACTGTTCCTTGATCATTGTGTAGGAATTATCTTCAATCTCATGTATTCCTTCAGAAAGGCGTTCCCTCCCGATTTACTTTTGCCTCTGGATTGCCTTAATTCTTGACTTTTCCCAAAATTGAAATCCCAACTGGTCGGATCCATTCTCTGTAACAAGGCAGCCGCTGTCAATAAATTTTAGGCCAAAATATGAATTACCACTCAAGGTTTCCACTATGCCTGGCAATTGGGTCGGGTTGATCTGGGTAACGGGTTGGTTTGGGTCAGAACCCATTATAACCCGAAATAAATTCGAGTTAAATGGGTCGGGTCACTATTGGGTCGTGTGGGTTTCGGGTTGACCCGTTTTTGGCCTTAAGAAATAAATAGCATAAATTCGTTTGACATACATCTGGAATGACCCACAGACAAATGGACAGAGCAAAAGAGCACATACATCTGGAATGACCCAAAGTGAGACATTTGCATAAAGAAGATCTACAGGAACACCATCAAACTTGAACTTCATCACAGGAACATGAGCATCAGGATTTAAACATGGATTTTCTTGTTTAAAACTTCATTTATACGAAAGATATTAAACATGAGCATCAGGATTTAAACATGGATTTTCTTGAACTTCATACACCATCAAACTTGAACACCATCAAACTTGAACTTCATTTATACGTTCAAGTTTGTGGGACAACAGTAAGGAACACGTTCTGAAAACACGTTCCAATGTGACAGACTTGCAAATAACACCATCAAACTTGAACGACCAAGGGACACACCATACCTTCTGAAAACAAACTTTCTTCTCTGTTTTCAACACAAGGATAGCATGCTCTAGACCTTCCAATGTGTTATTACTTATGTTTGTGGACTGTTCCACGCTTGTCCCATGCAAGCTCGGATGCACATCGCTCACAGTTTTGCCAAAATCCAACCCAAGAACACTGCATAAGGAATGCACCTCATTTCACATACTCCAAAACTTTATGGAGGCGCTCAGACTGCACACAGAAAAATATACACAAATCAATACATAGAAAAATAGAAGGAAGAAGTCGCAACATTTAGGACAGTCAACCATGCAACTATTTAGGCATGCTAAAATACTATTTGATCACGGTAACTGTTTTAAGTATAAATCACCAGCTTCCGGGAAGGCACCGACTGTACTTACCTTTTCCTTTTGAAGAGTACGAAGATGGGTTTGATATTCAGTGAGCTTTCTTAGAGACAAGTCTTGCTCTCACAGGTTCAAGGAACTCACAGCATCGACAAATTGACCGTACCCTGAAATCTCACCACTAATCTCAGTAGGTTCTGATCTCTTTCTGCTTAGGCTCTTTCTGCTTACACATTTGAAATCCAAGCCAGACTGCCTTCATGTACAATGGCTTGAAACAAATCTGGCATCCCCTCAAAATTTACATTATTAAGCTCTGTGCTTTCTAGATCGTACAAAGCCAATCCTCCACCTTGATTTAGCAAAATCTGACCATTCTTTGTTTGGCATAAAACTCTTGTGTTTGAAACTATAACACCAATTTCAAGATGTCTGCTCCAAGAATCTATTACACCATACTCTTGCATAACCCAAATTTCCATATTTCCAGGAGGATGATGAACTACAACAGAAAGACGCCCTTCTAACACTGCCAATTGATAGGCATTCATCCTTATCCCACCAAAATCTAGTGTTGGTACAAGTCTGAATTGCTCATCAGCAAGATCAAAAGAGATTATATTCCGAACTATGTTCGCACCACGACCGGATCGGGTCAACCAGTGAACGGAGTGATAGAATTTTCACTGGTCATTTTCACTACTCTCTTCCATTTTAACACCTAAAGAGGTTGAAACATTAAAGATTAGAGATTGCGAACGGAGTGATAGAATTTTAGGACAAATAAGAAGAAAGAATGAAAATAAGAGGTGGACCAGAAGTTCACCTGAAATGTTTTATTTATTATAATCCTTTTGAACCAAATAGACCATTCAGTTACAACTCCTTGTACTGTCAAAAGGACATGACTGATAATCTCATATGCACTCGGCTTTAAGGAATGTTTGCGAAACTACAGCACTTGAAAGACTTTCTTTAAAATCAAGCTGCAAGAATCAGATTCTTGTACATTAAATTTGATAATGATCGACTTGATCTTTTTTGGTCGGCTTGATCTTTTTTGAATGGAAATTTGATAATGATCTATTTGTTTTTGAATTCAAAAACTATAATACATTAAATTTAAACTCCCTCCATTCCTGAAAAAGATCCTTTCTTCCATTTCTGGACTTTCAAGAACAAGAGTCCATTTAGAAAGTCAAGTGCCTACTTTTCAAATTTAATGTCACATCAACTTTACGGGTAAAAAGGAAACTTAAAACAATTAAGGTTATTTATATCTTAGTCAATTGGCTCTCTCCTTAATCTCTGTTCCCAACCAAATGAGACTCTCCACAGCATACTAGCATCCTTATCCCTGCTAAAGCCTCTAACAAGAGGGCACAGAAAGGATGAAATAGACTCCGGACACACCCAAGGTTCACCAAGCACTCCAAACAATCTATTCCAAAGATACTAAACTCCATCACAATGAAGAAAAAGATGATTGTAAGACACCGAAGCATGCTTACACATAATGCACCAATCCAGAGAAATCCTCTTATAAGGCCGAGCTTGTTTGACATCATTAGTATTACACCAAAGAGCAAGAATCAGGGCTATTAGACAATTAGACAACTGTCCCTAAGAAAGAATGCCGCGGAGACGGAGGGTAGATAAATCCTCCACCTCCCAATCATTTAAAGCATGAAAGAAATGGAAATCATTTAAAGCGCGAAAGAAATGGAAGTCCTCAAGCACTAAAATCACCCACCCTAACAAAAAGACGCTGAGATAGGAACCGAAAACTAAAGAGAAATAACTGAGGGAAAGCTTTGGGGAAAAAACAACCTGCTAAGAACAAGTAAAAGGGGATTCCTTGGCTAAAACCCCTAGAGGCACAAAACCACTCTTTAGGCTGACCATTAATAAACACTAAAGAAGAAAGACAGAACGGAATCAGAAGTCATAATTCTACCCTCCCAAAAGCATCGCGGCATGTTCGGTAGAGGAGGCGAACAGAGAAGGTAGTGGCCGGAGATGATGAAGGTGAAGGATGCCGGAGTGGGGAAGGGGAGCGCTTGGGGGGGCGCGTTGTTGGAGAGAGAGAGAGAGAGGGAGAGAGAGAGACTGAGTGAAGATAGAGAGAGCGTGTAAGAGTGAGGCGTTAACGGGTTTAATCGGGTTAACGGGTTTAACCCATTTTAACCCGTAAATTTTGTTGGGTTGTAATGGGTAACCCAATATTACTTATCTTGTTAATGGGTTGGGTTGGGTTGGGTAATTAGTGGGTTGGGTTGGGTGGGTTTTTGGGTAATGGGTAAGGATTGACTGGCCTAGTTTCCACCAAATCTCAAAGTGTCCCTCCACATAAGGTTTGTCCCAGAAACTCGTCTGTTGTTGTCAATTTTTCTAGTTAGGCCCCTGGTTGTGATGACCGTTAGAAAAGTAATGGGAATTCATCACATGCCTTGCACGAGGGGGGCAATTGGGTCTTTTCATCATATATACATACAGAATACTAACTAAAGGGGGTTAAAGTGTCAAAAGAATTACTTAATATACTATTGTGTGTGCCTATGTAATCATCGAACCCCATTGAACAAACAACCATAAGTGAATACTCCTAATTTATCTCTCATTCTCAATTTGATAGATCTCCGATCTCTCTGAATCGTGATGTCTTTCTTTACCCTATCCAAATCAATTCGAATTTTCTTAATCTTTTTGTTTATAGTCCCAATCTTTGCCTGAGATTCCCACATCATCAATTTTCGGTCACCCAACCTCTACCCGAAGTCCTTCGCGTGGGACCCATCATCTCAGCACTTCGTCCTCGTCGCCCTCAGCTACCCAACTCTCCTTTCCGTCTCCGACGCTGGCGTCGTCAACACCCTCGTCTCCGACCTCTCCCTCTCCTCCAATTCCTCCTTCCTCGGCGTCTCCGTCGATTGCCACCACCACCGCCGCCTCCTCGCCGTCGTCCACTCCCATTTAGATCCCTGCAACAGTGCCCTCACGGCCTACGACCTAAAATACCCCCATAGTCACCTCTTCCTCACCACCCTCCACGACCCCGCTTCCTCCAGCTCTGCCGCCGGTGCCAACGAAGTCGCCGTCGATTTTTCCGGCAAAGCCTTCGTCACCAACTCCGCTAGTAACTCCATCTGGAAGGTCGATCCAGAAGGCGTACCATCCGTCTTCTCCAAGTTCTCGGTCTTCACGGAAACTCCCGTAGACCGCGACCTATCGTACAACTCTTGCTGCCTCAGCGGCATCGTTTACATCAACAAAGGGTACCTCCTTGCTTAAATTAAATTAAATTGGTAGTGGTGGTGTTGCTGGTAATGTTGGTGGAGGTTATAAGCCTCCAACGCTTCAAGAATTGCAACAATAGAATCGTTTGAAGGGCATGTGGAGGTTGAGAGGAGATTGGATCATGAAGAAGGGGGAGAAGGAAAATTTAATTTAAGTAATTCTTTTGACACTTTGACCCCCTTTAGTTAGTATTCTGTATATATGATGAAAAGACCCAATTGCACCCCCTCGTGCAAGGCACATGATGGATTTTCGTTACTTTTCTAACAGTCATCACGGTCAGGGGGCTAACTGAAAAAATTGGCAACATCAAACGGGTTTCTGGGACAAACCTTATGTGGGGGGGGGCAATTTAAAATTTAGTGAAAATCTTGGGAGATAATTCATATTTTGGCCTAAATTTTATACGCTGGTAGCTTATCCATTATCTGTAACAAGGCAGCTGCTATCAGAATTCTTATTTGCTGATAGCTTATCGTCGTATTATCTTAAGACAGTAATTTGTTAATCAAAGAAACAAGATAAAGAGAAGGAAAAATAAACATTAATTGACACAGCTTTACCTTGTAAATCTGAACAACTTTTAATTTATGTTATTTCCTTTTCACCAAATAAAATAAAATAATTAAAAAAGTACTTTAACCTACGTTGCGTTTAAAAATAAAAAAAAAACGATATATAGTGTATATAGTACCTAAAGATTTCAAGAGAGAGATGCATATTATCAATCAATATTCCAGCCATCTCTCGTCTTAGGTCTCCTAAATATAGAGGGAGTTTTAACATAAATAGTGACTTGAATCCTCTACATTTTCTTCACTTTATTTGAGCACAATATACTTTTGTTTAATATTTTAAAATAAAAATATTAAAATATACTCTCTCCGTCCCTAAATTATTGTTTTTTTTGTCAATTGTTATGTTTAAAACTTTCTTTTTTAGGAGATTATTTTTACCATTTTACCCTTACTTTTCTCTCTACTTTAATTATGCGTCATATACACATGGGCATTAAAAGGAACTACACATTATACCAATATTAATAATCAAGTCAATTATTTTTTGTTAATCCGTGTGCTGAGTCAAACAAGACAATAATTTAGGGACGAAGAGAGTACAATATATTTTTCATAGTATATAAAATTTAAAATTTAAAATATTTTATTTTAATTGTGGTGAAAAAATATAAATAAAAGAGAAAAAATATAATGGTTTGTTAGTTGAGATGAGAGATATTTAATTTTTAGAGGGTTAAATAGAGAGTGCTTGTTGGAGTGAATTTATTTTTAGAGTGTTAAAAATGTGAAATTTAAACGAAAAATGAGGTGTTTAGAATGCAATATAGAGATGTATTGGGGGTTACCACCGTAGACGCTCTAAGCATTGACGAAACGAGACCTGGCAAATTAATACAGTGGCAATCGAGGGAAACTGTGCTTTGGTGCGCAAGTGTGCTCTCCATTTCTGTGATCGTTTTTATCTCCAGAGAAATTTGTTTGCACTATTTCACGAACAAGTAAAGGGCAATACTTTCTCAATGGCAAGTAGGGGTGTTCAGTATTTGGTTTCATCCGAAAACCAAACCGAAAAACCAATCATCCGAACCGAACAAACCGAAACCGAATTTGAATTTGGTTTTTGGTTTGGTTTGGTTGGCAAAACCGAATTCTAATATGGTTTTTGGTTTGGTTTTGGTTTTGCCTTTTAAACCGAAAACCGAATTAGAAAAAATATAATAAAATTAAATATATTATTATTAATTATATAAATAATTATTAGTTATATAAAGTTTGAACAATGTAATTCATTGTTTATTTTTTAATATGTTTTTTTGACATTTGTTGGCTTATTTAAATGTTCTTGTAATGAGTCGCAGAAAAAACACAAGTGACAACTCAAATAAATTTCATAGATGTTTATTGACAAAAGAGGCCAACTAATGTGTGGAATCGAAGACTTTCTTCAAGTTCGAGTAACTAAGTATATGTAATCTTACATTTTTAGGGATATTATATAATTTTGTTAAAATTTTAATCTTTGTTTTGGATTTTTTTAAATGATAAATATTTAAACTTTGAATTGAATTTTAGTTTTAACATTTGTTTGGTTAAAACCGAAAACCGAACCGAACCAAACCGAAAACCGAATTCGAATTTGGTTTGGTTTGGTTTTTGGTTTTAAGGTTGAAATAACAAAAACCGAACAAACCGAACCGAACAACCCGAAAACCGAACCGATGAACACCCCTAATGGCAAGTCTTTAATTTAAAATAAATAAAAAATATTTGTTTTTTAATTACTAATTTCTAAAAACAAATTTGGTAAAAATCATGATTATTTTTCTAAAAAAAATTATTTTAAATACTTTAAACTTTTAATTAATACCTTAAAATTTTTATTTGTACAACTTTATCCCTCTAATCTCACTTAAACAACCAGATTCTAACGGCATCCCCTTCTGACGTGCAAAAATGCCCTATTTTGTTCATTTTCATAGTACAAGGACTTTCTTCAGACTTTCCATAGTACAGGGACCGCCGGTGCATTTAACCCTTATAAAATTAAGAAAAAGAGCTACGAAATAGAAACGGACCATCTTCCAAACATGGCCGAAGTAACATTACAAGTTCTAATGCAAAATCCTTGGAGCTTAATGCGTTATGGAATTGGTGGCAATAGTAGCGAAGAGCGAAGATCCCCATACATTCATAACTGCAATAAACAACCCTTTATCGTACTTACTAAAAAAACGTACAAGAACCAAAAATGTGAAATCTAGATCAAAAAAAAGAAACAAGGTCAAGTTCTCCAATTTGTAAGGAAAAGCTCAAACAAATTCTGATGGATCACCGTGAAAGTAGCTAATCAATCATTTAAGAATGCTGGATGAGCACCTTCTGTCAGCCGCTCACTGTTTCTATCCTCATAATTTTTTAAGAAGTTCTTCAGAAGGAATTTCAAGTGTTGCTCCTGCATGCTCTTTGCCCGGCTTCACTTCTGCAGCAACCAGCATTGGCATGCCAAATTTAGTCACAACTTCTACTAGCTACTATAAATTACTGAGGTAAAGCACTTGTAGCAATAAACATATAATTGACTGTAGTACCAAATGGAAACAATAGGATGTCAAAGCATTACAAAACACTCAAAACATTAAAGCGAGAACGTTGATGAAATTCCTACTGAAACACAACTCAGATCAAATTATTGACAGAGAGTGCGTTTGGACAATTAGATTGATGGGTTGCGATGGGAATTTAGAGATTGAAAAGTTCCCATGAGGTTGAAAGTGGCAGCAGTATAGAAACACCAAGACAGCTGAGCCTTATTGCTTCTCTCACGGTACAACCCTCTTCCAAACTGAGTCCAGAGACAAAATGTAGGAAGTACATTTGGCAGGCTTGGTCAGATAATGACGACAACCAAAAGGCCAAGAAGGTGAACCGTTTTTCCTTTAGTAACAATAAAATGCTTAAGTTTGCGGTCTCCTCTGCCACCGATGCAACTTCCCCACCACCCCACCTCCAAAAAAAGAAAGAAAAAACGTCCATACCCCATTACCAATTTGCTTATGTCAGTATTTATTGCTCCCACAGCTATGATAAATGTGTTTCATTTCTTTAATTCTCTCCTCTTAGCAGTGTTGGGGGATTTTGTCAGATCTTTCTATTAAAGTAAATATTCAGGATTTTGGTCCAGTGATTTTGTTTTGAAAGGTTTGTGCAGGCATACGAGGGATGTCATAAGCATCTGTCTTAACAGTTCATAAGGAAGATTATAAATTTGATGGGTATTACAAATAGAACAATGCTACACTCACCGACAATGTATACAGATTACAGACCCATCTACAGGCGTGCTTCACAGGATTGTACTGTACAACACTGTAAAGCACATCGGTGGATGAGTGCGTATACATTGTTGGTTGCCCAAGCATTTTCCTTACAAATATAGTCCAGTTCCAAGTTGATCCAGTTAATTTCTGTCTCAATGTCAAGCATATCATCTCCCAGCGATTACTCGTGGTTGACTTAAGTTCCTGTATAACAGTATAACCAAGTTGCAACCTTTTCTGAAGCTTACGAGGGTGTCGTTATTGGTCCCTCTAGTGAAGAACTGCATGTCTTTGAGCAAGCTGGTTATTGTACTGATGATCCAAGTCTAAAACCAAGTGGATTTATTTTTTGTCCCATGTTCCCCCATTACTATTTATATCATGATAGTCTATTACGAATGCTTAGTCATCTCGTGGAAAAGGAAAATCTTTCATTACAATAGTTATGTGGCAGGTAGGTCTTTTTATCGGATAACTGTGTCCTCGAGATCGAAGTTTGATAGAGCTTATGCCTTACGGTTTCCGCTTTGTTAAGATATCTTATGGTGATTTTCAGTGGTGGTGCAAAGATGTGCAAATTTGAAAATATGTCACCTGATACCTCTAGTAGCTTATGAGCACCGTTTTATGTTTGTATCGACGTACCGTCATCATATTAAAGATCGTATCTCTTGGTACAAGTTTCAACCCCCCGAGGAGGGGTTCATCAAGCTGAACTTTGATGCCAGCATGGTCTTGCATCAGTTTTGGTATCAAAGCAAATGATCCTATCTCGAGAATGATCTGAATCTAGTTTATCTCCTTTTTCTTGTTCTCTCCTTTTATTTTCAAAGCAGTTTCACCAGGTACATGATTCCTTTCGTTTCAACCCTAAAGACTATCTACAAAAGCCCACACGTGTCCTGCATCGGAGATATTCTAGATTCATACTAAATTATGTCTCACAGCATCTAGCTAATCTGGGAATCATTTGCAAGAATCACTAAATAGAAGACCAGCCACTCTTGACTGCAAGCAACCCTAGATCTGGATCGCTTGCACAAGCCAAAGTAGCTGCTCCTTTTCATATGAGACATTCGGGAAAATGGTTTCTTTACAGGCTTCATAGGCGAGTTAGCTCATTGTAGCATGGCAAAATACAAGCATTAAAGTTCATTCGTTTACTAGCCAAAGCAATATGAAAACAGAAACCCTTGGCTTGTTAAAGGAAGATGCAACTGCACATGCCATAACTAAAAACAAAGATTTATTCCTGATCTAAACTTCATCTTCAGCACACTGTTTCGGAAGAAAAACCATATCTTTTTACTTTTTTCTCCATTCATGTAATTTGCAGCGGAATTGCTATATCAGTTTGGTTCCTACGGCTCATTGACCAAATATTTCTCTAGCTACAAACCCTTCTCAACATTGAATTAGAAATTTGATTCCACTAACCAGTTTCTTGTTGCAACCAAAGAGTGAATTCTCAATTCAGTCCCGAATCTCAGTCAAATAGTAAATACACCTAGAATCAGAATAGGACTGCGCATTAGTTGAAACTTAAGTCAAATTGCCTCAATCAAAGAATTGATTCCATGCTCCACTCCCTAAAATAAACCCACACATTTTTCCTTCACAAAAATATGCCTAACAAGGAAAAATCCAGGCAGAGAAACAAAACAAACAGTTGCAGAGCCACAATCATATCAAACAATAAGTCGATAGTTGGAGTGCACAACCATGAATCAGATGAAACATAAAACAACAATTGGAGAGCACAACCGTGAATCGTATCAAACAATAAGACGAACAGTTGGACTGCACAATCGTGGATCATATGGAATTAAAACAAAAGTAAATCAGAGCAAATGAAACTTTTACCGTATCCGCCGCGAGAGTTGAGCTTAGCCTGGACGATCATGGTGGATATGAATTCAGAGGCTTCGCCAGCCTCTCCCAGGAGTTTTTGAATCTCGGTGTCAGAGGTCACGTGGCGGTTCTCCTCAAATCTCTTCCTCACTTCGGCTGCCGACCCCTCCAGCATCAACTTATCTCCGGCGAATGATTTCCGGGTAGCTTTGAGTAGTGATCTGTATGCGCTCAGCGCTGCCCCTTTGCTTGCCATCTCTCTCTCTCCCCCTCACCTTAAGTTCTTTGACAAGCTAACTTCTTTGAGCAAGCACCAGAAACTCGACGACACCGTTTCCAGTTAGCCCACTGGTGAGAAAGATTGAAAGATGCGGGAGATGCGGGAAGATTTTAATTTTCATTCGACTTCACTCTCTTACTCTTTTTTTTTTACTTTTTCTAATGAATTCTTTATTTATATATATAAATATATAACATTTTCTTAATAATATAGATTAAACTAAATATTTCGTATATACAAACAATTCACTATTTTATTATGAAACCTATTATTCTATCATCAAAATATTTTACTTTAAGAGCCAATTACTTTAAAAGTTATGCTTACAATCTTTATAAATTTCTCAATTTTATCATTCACATATATTATAAACATCTCGTCTATACTCAAACATTTATGTAATTTTGACCAACTTCATATTACTTATACATTCTTTAATTGTTAAAATTTTTAAACATGGACTCTTCTGATCAAAAGAAAAAAATAATATACCATGATAACTTAATCGAAGAAAAAACAAACTCAAATAACCTAACTTGAAAATAACCTAATATTAACGTAAACAAAATGACATATTTTTTGAGTAAGTATTGAGTGCAATAGTGATATTAGGTTATTGGTATTACAAACTAATAATGTAAAAAATCAATCAAAATATAAAAAATTAAAGGCAAAACAATAATCACGCGCTTGTATCATTGTTGTATTTAATATTTTTTCCTATTATTCTTTTTTGAATTAATATATAATTTGGTCCCTAAACTTGACATTCTCTTGTAATTTGGTCATTTATGTTTAAAGTTTTTTAAATTGGTCCTTGAACTTAAAATTTACTATCATATTAATCTCTCATGCCGTTATTTAAAATAAAATCATTAAAAAAATTTTAAAATATCAATTTTACACTCACTTAAATGAGATGCCTAGATAGATTTATTTTTGGCAGGATAGTATTTATTTATTCATATCTCTCTCCTCTCATCCTAATATATAGTACAGTATTATTTATAATGGTGAAATGCTGGTGTGAGACGATGCACTTTTGACTCCAGTAAAGCAGGATAAAATTAGCACAAGTGAAAGGGCCCACCTTCCACCCCCCCCCCTCTTCCCAGGTCTTGTGATCTTTCTTGAGTAATTCCGTGAGAGGCACCTATAACAATTTCCGATACCTTAGTTTCCTTTCTCTCAAATATGATTTTGGTAAGCAAGGCAAGCTATCCGTCCTCTTTATT
Source organism: Platycodon grandiflorus (assembly GCA_016624345.1). Classification (NCBI taxonomy): domain Eukaryota; kingdom Viridiplantae; phylum Streptophyta; class Magnoliopsida; order Asterales; family Campanulaceae; genus Platycodon; species Platycodon grandiflorus. The sequence goes on along the minus strand of CM028366.1, from coordinate 2,909,576 downwards.
TATTTATTTATTTATTTATTTTTGGTGAAACTAAATATCTTACTGTAAAAATTAGCATGAAGCAGTAGGCTGCTATTTGTTTAGAACGAGCAGCAGCAACAACAACAACATTGGCGGTCTTATTTCTCTCTCCTGATTCCCTTTTTCTTTCTACCATTGGAATCCCTTTTTCTTTCTACCATTGGAATCCCTTTCCGTTCTTATCTCTTTCCCTTGTCGTCTCCTTTCGCCTAGACATGTCCAAACGGTTCGAACCGCCGGTTCCAAAAACCGCCAGACAACAAACCGTAACCGAACCGACAAATCACGGTTACGGTTCCGGTTCCAAACCGTAATTTTTAATTATTTTTTTAATATTTTCTTATAATTTTTTTTAAAAAAGATTTCATCTTAAAACTTTGTACAAAGCATTTTTTGAATTTTTGAAGCTTTGTAAACTTTTTATTTTTGAAATTATAGAGTAAACAAGGCAATTTCAAAATTAAAAATTTAAATTTTGGCGATTTTTCACGGTTTGGAACCGGCGGTTCCGGTTCCCGGTTCTAAACCGGCGGTTCACGGTTTTGAAAAATTGGAAACCGAAACCGAAACGTGTAACCGGCGGTTCCGGTTCAGGGACGGTTCCGGTTCCTCACGGTTCCGGTTTATGCGGTTTTTTGGGCGGTTCGGTTCCGGTTCGAACCGCCGGTTCCGAACCGTTTGGGCATGTCTACTTTCGCCCCTCGTCACCACCATCTATATCATTTTCATTCCTTCCCCCTCTACCTCTCTCTAAATCTTCGTAAATTTTAGCGGAGGTCTCGTTTTCTACCCACCTAACACTATTTGATAAATTCAAAATTTGAAAAAAATAAATAAAAATTTGTTCATCTTTCTTTATCTTCATTTCTGGGTTTTTTTTTTCTTGGGCTAAACCCTTTTGGACATGGGAGGTCGGTCAAACCTGCCTTTGATTGAAGTGTCTTTTGAGATATTAGCAAAACTCACATCGGGGGAAACGGTCATAGGAAGAAAGAGGAATCTAGGAGGAACGTGACGAAACCGTAGAAGCCAGTGGTGTATAAAAAATGGCAGCATCTGGCAGCTCCGTTCTGCTAGTTCTGCTTTCGTTTTTCCTCTCCTCTCTCTTCCTTCTCCGTTCACCATTGCCAGTGAGCATCAACATTTGGATCTGGGATCTTTCTTCCTCTGTTTGCCAAATTTGCAAAATTTTTGATTTCACAATCGGCCCACCACCGCCGCACCACCACTTTTACTCAATCAAAGACACAAGATGTTACAAATCGAGCCCTAAACTGAACGGTGGGAGAGAGAGAGATACGGAGAGAGGGATACGACGAAGAACACTAGTGACGTCACTGCGTTACAGATCGGTGTCAAGTTTTACCCCGAATCTTGGGTAATTCAGGCTCACAAAGGTGATAAAATTAAAGTCCATTACTAATGGAACTGTCTTTGATTCCAGCTTTAAGAGAGGTGACCCAATTGAGTTTGAGCTTGGTAGCGGTCAAGTGATCAAAGGATGAGACCAAGGGCTATTGGGAATGTGTGTAGGAGAGAAGCGAAAGCTTAAAATTCCGAGAGAGAGAGAGAGAGAGAGAGAGAGAGTGTGTGAGAGAGAGAGACAAATGTGGATGAGAGGAGAGTGGTATAGATTAATACTGTAGAGAAAGGGCAAAAAATAGTGTTCTAAAAATTATTAGCCAGATGCTAAGCAGCAGAGGGCATAGGGTCTAAGAGACTAATCGGGCCTAGTCGAGGTCTAGAAATTAAGACTTAATTTTACATTTAAACTATAGATTTATACTATACATATTATAATAAAAGTAAATAATTAAATATAACTAAATAAATTAAAAGTAATAATCACATTATAGAATTAATAGTTAAAAATTAAAATTAAATTTAATAGTACCATTCAAAACTCTAAAGTTTAAACTTTAAAACAAAACAACAATATTAAAATTCTTTTCTTTGTCATTTTAACAAACACCTTGATTACATACCCACACTACACTGTCTATGCCCTAAATTATACCAAATTCTAACAATTAAAAAAGAATCACAACATTCTCATAGTAAAACAATATCAACAGAGTGATTTGACACAATAATTTCAATTTTTCACTGAATTAAAGATAAATTTTTAAATTTTTTAAATCTGTATGCCTAGTTAAAAAATAATTTAAGAATAAAAATATTATTATTATTATTATTATTATTAAAAGAAAGAACAAAAAAAAAAAAAAAAGAGAGAGAACAAAACAGAAAAGAAAAATAAAATAAAATAACTACATGTGGCCAACCCCACTTTCCCATTCTTTTCTTCCTTCCAATTCCAAAAAGTTAACCAAGAAAGCCAAACAAATTCCCATTTTCCATTGCTACCTGACAACAATAATACACCTCACACCACTCAGGTCCACTCTCTCCCTGTTCTCGGCAGACAAACTTACCAGGGCGTTCCTAGCATTTTATAGGCTCGGGACAAAGTTAAAAGAAGGGCCCTAATTTAATTATCAAATATTAATCTTATGTATTTTTTTAAATTTAATTTTTGAGAGACAAAAATAATTTTTGCTATCAGTATAATTTCAATAACGGGTTTCTACTTAGCTGAAATTAAGTTTGGGAAAACATTATTATCTAGAAAACTGAATAAATTTTTACCGAATTTCAGTCTCGTAAAGTAAAAAAAAAAAAGTACTCAATTACTCAAATCAACAATCATTGTAAGAATATTTTGGGATTCTTGTTGCTTCGCACTTCTATTTCATGGTTCTCTTATCAATCACTCAGAACTATGACCTCAAATTAGTAATTAACTAAATTGAAAATTCAATGTCACTTTCAATTTTTAAACACACAAAAACATTATAAAAAGAAAAATAATAATTAACAATGTAACAAAATTTAACAAATAAACAAAGTCTCAACAAACAATTGAACAAACATAATTCAAAATAATAACAAAAGCTTTGAGTTTGGGCCTCAGTTCAAGAAATTTGGATACTATTTTTAGTTTACATGTATATTAATACTACAAGAGTTAAAAAAAATTGGGCCCCTTATTAATTTGGGCCCTGGGCGGGTGCCCAGCCTGCCCGCCCCTTGGGCCGGCCCTGAAACTTACCCACACCCACTCCTCCTCATTTGACCCCATTCATCTCTATTTCCTCCTTTATTCTTCCCCCCTCTCTGCCGAGTTCTCTCCCTCTCTCACTCAGTCTCTAACAAAAAAAAAAAAAACACAACTCTCTTTCTCTCCCTCTTCCACCTCCAGCAAACTCCATCCCTCTACACAACAATCACTCACCCAAAAACAAAACCATAACCATAACATTCTCTTGTCAACTCTCTTTCTCTCTCACAGCACTGCGACGTGCGGCAGGTAGCATGCGACAGGCGGCGTGCGGCGTACTCTTCTGATCTGATCCACTTGCTCGATGAACTCTTCTTGTTTCCACTGTAGGTGAAAACCTTGCTTGGTCTTCAATTGAGCCGTGAGAGAGAATGGAGGAGATTTGCTTGATTTGCAGAAGAAGAGACTCACGAGTGAGAAGACAATTTTTTTGATTCGAGCCTTAGCCTTTAAATCAGTGGACTTCTAATTCTAAACCATTTTTTTTTTATTTTATAAAAGACTAAAACGGCTAGGAGACTAGTCGGCGCCTAGGCAACGATTTTTGGGGAAAACGCCTAGTTGTCCGATTTGGTCCATTTTTTGGCATCGGGGGGGGGGGGCACCTAGTGCTTAGACGGGCGCCTAGCCCGATTTTTAGAACACTGGAAAAAATCATGAAAAAAATTCACCCAGGCATCCACTCAGCCACAAGTAAGGATAAATTTAGTATTTAAAAATAAAATTAACGATTTTGTTTGAGATAACGGCAAAAGGGATTAAAATGACATTAAATGTTAAGTTCAAGGACCAATTTAGAAAACCTAAAATATTGATAACCAAATTACCAGACAATGTAAAATTTAGAGACCAAATTATATATTAATCCTTCTTTCTTTTCAAAATAATGGGAGTACATTTTTCTCTGCCCCAAGAATCTTAAAAATCAAACATGTGAATTCAATTGGCTTAATGACTTGATCATTACTGAGTTTCTGTATAAAGTGATTCATTTAGCGAGATATTGTGTGGTTGATTCTTACCATGTAGGCTTAGTCCCGCGTGGGTAGAGAATTAGTCTCGAATCGTTTCAGACACTTTGTGATTGACAAAATAAAATAATACTTTCTCGTTCCACCCAAAGAGTTCACGTTTAAAAAGTCTAATAATTAAGAGATATATAAGTATCATTAAAGTTGGTCATAATTAAAAAAATATTTAAGAATAACCAAGATGCTTACAACACAAGTGAAGATAAAGATAAAAAATTCAAAAGGTTATAAAAATTGTAAACATAATTTTTGAAAGTAAACTCCTTGAGTGAATCATCAAAAAATAAAATAATGTTCTCTTTGCATGAAACTGAGTAATAATATATAAGGATTAATATATAATTTGGTCCCTGAACTTTCCATTTCGTGGTGATTTGGTCATCGATTGATAAAATTTCTTACTGTGGTCCTTAATCTCAACATGTGAAGCCTAATTAGTCCCTCGTACCGTTATCTTAAACACAATCGTTAAAAAAATTTTAAATAACAAAATTGGCCTCCGCTGATTCTCATGAAGATATACGTGGCAATTTTTTTTACTGATAGAGAAAACGAAATAAAAAACCCATTACTCATCAACCCATGTTGTTGCCCCCCCTCAAATTCGAGTCAGCAGTAGCAACTCACCAGCTTGCCACCACGTCATCTCCTCCCAACTCCGGCGTCCTCTCTCTCTTGCACGACACCAACAACAACAAGCCACCTCTTCCCCCCCCCCCTTCACGCATTAATGTAGAAGCAAGCAACAGCAATAATTTCGGCCATCTCTCTCCTCCACGACAGTCAAATTCAGGCTAGGTTTGAGAATTTGGGGGTAATTTTTCTCAAGCTATATTCTGCCCCTTTATTGTTCGTACCTCTTTGGTATTCATTGCAAATTATTGTTAATTATTGGTGGGTTTCTGACATGTTGAGTTCAACATTACAACTTTAGCAATGTTAATTTCCATGAAGCTAGTGGAGTCAAGTTAGACAGAATAAATGGTGGGATAGAAATAAAACGAGTCAATTTTGTATATCCAAGCAGGCCCAATAGCTTAATACTGTGCGAATTTTGCTTGGAAGTGAAAGCAGGCACGAGCATTGGGCTTGTGGGCAAGAGTAGATGCGGAAATTCAACTATGATTGCTTTGATTGAGAGGTTTTATGATGTGGAGAAAAAAAGTTGAGGACGCTGGTCGGTGATAGAAGTTGCTTGTTTTAGTGGTGGCCTTAGTTGGGTCAATTGAGGGAGTCATGAAGGCAAAATTATAGCAGACCCATTTCTATCGAAGCATTACGATGTGGTCGAGATAGAGCTGGGTTGAACCGGAACTTGTCCATTTCTGATTGACTTGTCGAGATGGAGCTGGTCTGTTTGACTGTTTCCATTTCTGATTTTGCTTGAGAGGGAGAGAGAGAGAAAAGAGAGAGAGAAAGTAGGTGCTTCTCATTATTTTTTTTACGTGTGTGTGATAAAGAGAGAGATAGTGAGTGAGTAATTTTGAAATAAGTGAGAGAGAATGAGTGATGAGTTTTTTATTTTGTTTTCTTTATCAGCAAAAAATTGGCCACGTGGATCTTCATTAAACTCAGCAGAGGGCAATTTTGTTATTTTAAGATTTTTTTAACGATTCCGTTAATGATAACGGTATGAGGGACTAATTAGGTTTCAAATGTTGAGATCAAGGACCACAGTAGAAAATTTTATCAACTGAGGACCAAATCACCAGGAAATGAAAAGTTCAGGGACCAAATTATATATTAATCCTAATAATAATAATCAAACACAAGCGAGTCTCACATTAGTTGAACTTGAATGGTCAATTTCTTGTAGAGAGTTGATATTTACACTCAAATAATTGCTGAGTACACCACATACCATATATTACTAAAATGTCATTATAAATTTTGACTTAAATGCCCTTATTTGTTTGGTAAGGGTGCCGAACAATCATAGTGTTGGTCGAAAAGGGTGCCGAACACCACTATGGGTGTTCGGTAAAGGTGCCGAACAACTTTAAAAAAAAAAACTCAACAAACTCGATGATGGAGGCGGGCTTGACTGGTGTGGGTGGGGGGAAAGGAGGAGGAGGAAGGACGGAGGGAGGGGGACGCGGGAAAGGAGGGAGGAAGGAAGGGGGGTGGGCTTGACTGGTAGGGGGAAAGGAGGAAAGAGAGTGGGGGAGGTGGGCTGCACTGGTGGTGGTGGGAAAGAGGGAGAGGGAGGGGGAGGCGGGAAAAGAGAGAGGAAGGGGATGAGCTTGATTGGTGTGGGTAGAGGGGGGGAAAGGTGGAGGAGAAATGAGGGAGGCGGAGGCGGGAAAGAAGGGAGGAATAGGGTGTACTTGACAGAGGATGAGAGGAAGGGGCCGGGCTGGGTGGGAAGAAGGATAGTGAGGTGTAAGATGGGTTAATTTTGAGAAAAATATTATAAGAGTATTATAAAATTGAGGAGGATATACTTAGTTTTTTAAGTGATGAAAAATATTAGAATAGGGTGTATTAGATAATGGGAACGTACACAGCAAATTATTGGGTGCGAATAGCAACTTCCTTTTTCTAAACAGGAAATCTATTTACGCCCTCTTATTTATCCACCTGTAAAGTTCTACGACAACACAGCCCGTCTCCTCCTCCAATTCTCCGGTGAAATACATCCACTGAAATCCTCTAGGCTGAACGACCAGAACCCTAGAAATTGAATAAATTATGTCACCAAAAACCCTAGATTCTAGACACACCATAGATTCCTGCACCTTCCAGCTCCACAGCTGGAGACCGTTTCACCTCCCCACCACTCTCAAAGCCCTAGACCCCGATCCCTACAATAACTCCCCTAAACCCTACCCGAACAGTAATAATGGAGCCCAGAGCAAGCGCCAATGCCTCAACGATCGCGCCACCACTACTTCCTCGTTCCCGATTGACGCTTCTGCAATTGACATGTCCAGACTGAGCTTATTCGACGACGATAATCGGTCGGCGCACAATAAGCGGGAGAGTCTCAGTTGGATGGCTCGGAAGAGGCGTCGTAGGGGATCCAGGTCGGTGTCGGGTCGTAGCAGTGACCGGAGTGGGACCCGGCGGAGGTGTTGCTCCGTGGGGGCGTCGGCTGCTTATGCTACTTGTTCAGATTTTCCGGTGGCGGCTGGGACTGATTCGAGTGGGGAGTTGTTTGTGAGTGGCGATGCTAATTGGGCTTCGGATGCGAGTGAGGCGGTGGCGGCAGCGAGGAATTCGAGGAGAGAAAGAGAAGGTGGGAATGGAGGAGGAGAGAGAGAGATTTCGGGTGCTGGCTTTGGTCAAACTGGCGTATTAGACGGTCAAGGGAATGAATCTGGGTATGGGAGTGAGCCGGGTTACAGAGGTGATGCTGAATTCGGGTATGGTGATGAGATTGATGAAGAAGAAGATGATCCACGGCTGTTATTTTGGGGCGAGAGATTTGGAGGTATATTATTCAATTTATCTTTTCAATAAATTATTATTTGTTAAGCTTATCTTGCTGGATCTTAATTTCTGTTGTTAGCAAATCAATCCAAATTTTTGGACTGAATAGTTACTGACAACCATATACTGTCATATTGTTTTCTCTACTTGTTCTTACTTGATGCGGTTACAGTAATATTTCTAGGCTTCTGTAGTGAGTTCTACTAACTTTAATCCACTATATAGTTGGTTCATGTCGAATTTCAGAGTCATAAGATGGTTTGTTTGGTATTACTTGGAAAATAATCGTACATTCCATTTCATTGAAGCCAAAGGTGTTTTTTCATCTAATTCGCTAAGTGAATCGTGTGTGAGTGATTCCAGAACATATTTGGTTTATGCGTTTACTATAATAAATCATTCTGAGGCCACATTATAGTCATTCTATTTGATAACCAGAAGAGCTAGCACAAGGCTATGAGTAACATGGAGAAATTCTTAGTTGCGAACCACCAGTAATAGCTTCTTGTAGTCATCTGTGGATGTCATTTTTATATTCTGCAACTTTCTTAAATTGATGCTTCTTTGACAACTGAGTTCATCTAAGATGTTACTCTGGTCGTATTCTTTGGATGGTAAACCATTTAACGTTTTGAGGTGTCTTTACTTTTATAATAGAATATGTATAAACAGAGAATGCAGCACACTGCCCTGCTTTTTGTATGGCACGCAATTGGAACAGGAATGTCAGTGGTTATCGCCAAAATCACGAAATCTCAAGCTGTGGTTGCAATCTATATCTGCATTTGCAATATATTTACACAAACATATATTATTCCTTACTAAGTTTACTTAGAACAGTTAGAAAGCTAAAATAAGTGTGTATAAAATGGTATGTTCCTGGATGAAATCAGTCCAACATGGAGTATTGGCCAATCATGATATATTCTGAAGGTCAAATTTCTATTAAGCAAACACATTTCTCTCTGAATTAATAGCATATGCTTGAAGTTCCACTTCGGGGCAACATGCTACATGGACTCCGCTACAAGGATGAGATACGGGTGCGTGCGGATCTAGGTGTCTGATCCGCCAAAATTTTAAGATTTTGCTCTAAATGTAGTGTAAATCCCACCCCCACAACTATGTTGTGTCGTGCAAAAAATGAAGTTCGTTGCTGCCAGCACTTTCCTTGTCCAAATGATTTTATGAGTACATTTTTTATTTCTTGTAAGAGTATCCAAATTAAATAGTTGAAGCACTTTCGCTGCTGCGACCTTGCCCTGAATTGGTTTGCATGTCTTGGACCAGATAAAGATACTAATATGGATATCGTTGGTGAAAGCACACTTCAAAAAGCCCATCATAGGTGCCGGCGCAAGAAGCACGATCTTAGAATGGTCGAACCATTGAGGTAGAGCAGGCTTTGGTCATTTTCTTGTATCAAGTAACACGAGCTGGTTTCTCAAATTTCCCCTGCAAATGAGGTTCAATTTTGTTTGTGAACCTTGAGTCGTGAGTTGTATTTATGGTTACTTTTTGTAAGTGAATCTTGTATAATGTAAGTTGTATTTATCTATGTAAATATAGCTTAATAATATGCAATTTAACTTAACGTTGTCATCCGCCACGATTCTCTAAAGAGATGTTTCACTGCATTCGTCAATGAAGAAATATGACCCAAAAAGTCTAATAAATAAGAGATATATAACTAGCATCAGTGATTGTCATAATTATAAAAGTACTTCAACATAATTTATATGTTAATATCAAATATAGAGGGTAAAGTTGAAATGTCATGGAAATTTTAGACTTACAAATTTTGAAAGTGGACCTGTTAAGAGAGTTGTGAGCTCCTATCCATCTGGAATGGAAAACAACTTATAGAGTTCATTGGGGTGGTTGACTTATAAAATCCTTTACATTGAACAGATTTTTCAATTTTTATTAAACACTAGAAAATAAGGACAATATTTTCTGAAAATTATTTTCGGTGAAACAAAAGGAACCTAAGGCGTTTAACTCCATCCGTTAAGTTCACCCTCTAATTTTTCCCTTTGAATTTTGTCCAATTAACTTCATCTCCACAACTTTTTAGCCCAATTACTACGCATTCTTTCATAATTCTATAAGCACGTCAAAGAATTTTAGAATTTGAAAGACGGAAAAAATTGAAGAGCATTAAACAACACTTTCTTGAACCAAATGAATAATTCCAATGCATAGAAATTGGGGGGCCAACCAAAGCATTGAAAATATATATATATATATATATATATATATATATATATAGAGAGAGAGAGAGAGAGAGAGAGAGAGAGAGAGAGAGATCATTGACAAGATTAGAGAAGCAAGACATATGGAAGTCCTTTAGCTTGCCTCTTTCTTTTTCTTTCTCATGGTAGGCAATTGTAACAGAAAGCATAAATAATCAAGATGAGATGATCAATGAAACTTGGAGGTATAAGTGTCCTATAACTTTTCTTTTTCATATTCTTTTCCCCTTGATATTAATGGAAAGTAGAAGTGTACAGTACACACAAAAAGAAAGATGTAAAACATAATATTGCCCAAATTTATGCTAGCAAAATCAGAAGCTTACTAAACAAGGCTCCTCAGTAACACTGATAGAGCTGCTCATTGAAAAAAAAAAATAATAATAATTTAAGTGGCTTACCCAAATGCTTGATTGCTACAGCAGAAGTGACCTAATATACTAGAATGTATTGCTTCCTTCTGTATATGCATGTGAGCTTCAGAGTTAATCTTCTTCCATATCTCCCTCACTTTCCTGCTCTTCGTCGCCCTCACTTTCTTGTTCTTCATCACTCTCACTTTCCTCTTCTTCTTCTTCATCATCACTTTCCTGCTTTTTCTTCTCTCCAACATTTCCTGAAAGAAGCATAATATTAAACAAGGAGAAGAAAACAATTGACAGAACCCTCTCACTAATTGTAGATGCAAATTTTTCTTGTCCAGAGGAACAAAAGTTGGAGCTTTGAGCAGACTGATGGGGAAACTTTAAATGACTAATGGAGTAACTTGAGCTTCATAATCAATGATTCTACATAGTGGGAGATGAGACGAAATGGAAGAGCCACATGCAGCATGGAGAAAATGATTACATGTTTCATTACTGCAAGTAAATAATAGAGAAAAAGGAAGTTGATTTCTGGGAACTGAATAAGTAGGTAAAGATGGAACTCAATGATAATCAGCAGCTTCTAGCAGATGAAGATGCTCAAAGCAAAGATTCGTGCAGATTTATGTCTATAGTGACCATACTAGTGCCAAACTGACACAAGCAGACAACAATGATATAATGAAATTATTAGAAAATTATCTAATTGGAGGGTAGGACAGAGAATTACTACCAGTACAAGAAAAGCAGCTCCGATGATGGAATTATGGCATTTTAACTAATGCCGCAACAACTTTTTATTAGACGTGTTACGATAGGACCCAAATTATAGGCTTTGTGAAACCAATGACAATCAGATTTCCATACAATGTAAAACCTGAACCATGATATTGGAATCTAGTTAAGAAAAGAAGTAGACCAATTGACACTCCCTCTCAAAAAGTGGGCTTGAATTTGAAAGTTTACAGGAAACTCTTGTGGTCTCATATTATCTACTGTAGCTTTCAATTTTATTTATAATGATGAAAAACCAGGACACTTAGTTGCTTGATTTGAATAGGACTCTTCTTTTGCTACCTCGCAGAAAGAAAAGATGGACCACCTTTCAAGGAAAGAGGGGTACAAGTCAACATGCTAAATAGAGACAGTACACCATCATCTATATCACTATTAAGGGCATGGAAGGGACTGTTTTATGAAATTTTGCCTTGCAAGTACTTGCTCAGATTCTTATTCCAACAAATAAAAAGTAAAGTGTTGTAGTTTGTGGAAAGTATTACCATATTCACTGTAAATGACTCCACCAGAACACAATCCTTCTTCAATTTTGATGAGCTGAAGAGTCATCCTAGGTCCAATCTCTTGGAGCTTCACCGCACTTTTCGTAGAAGCCCGGTTAACTCTACCAAGATCACTTGATAAACTTACAGTGGCTGCTTCTTCATCTCCTTCACTTTCTGATCCATAACCAGTCCTTCAGATACACGAGGATGGGAAGGGAAAATATCAATACAACTATGGAAATATAAATAAAACACTTATCAAATACTGTTGAACAGATCAGTTTGCCTTTTAATTTCAGTTGTTATTTTTTAAATCTCCTTTTCTCTAGCAAGAAGCAACATCCAGGGAACAAATCCAAAAAAGGTTTACTAAGTCTAGTAGGTAACAAATTGGTGGCACTACTCTAGTACAACATGAGTAATAGGGATCTCTTTGGAACTAAGGCAACGAATTCGAGTAAAATTGGTGAGTTAAGGCTTGTGGGTGAGACAACTCACGAAGATCCAGATCCAATATTTCATAAGTGAGGTCGCATAATCTGTATTTATACTAAGTAATACGGTTATGCATGGGAAGAGTTGGGATATCTAGATGCGGGCAACCCATCAAGACTGGCTAAACAGTCTGTTCCCATGGTTTCTCCAGGATGCTAAGGCTAACAATCAGCATGCAGCTAGCATAGCATGACAGGTCTATGTTGCTATGAGACCAATATATAATCTTCCTCTGCTCAAGCGATGTCTCTAGGAAAAGAACCTAAAAGAACAATTTAAGGTGACAAAACTATCTCATCACTGTTCAAATCACCCGAACAGGATTATCAACCATCCATTCAAGAAAAATTTTATAGCTGCAAATTTTTTATCAATGTATCCTACTTAAATTTGATTTCGCAATTAGTTCATTGAAACATGCGGTCTAAGGAAATGATACATATCCTTCCAGGACAAGTTTTGCCCTGAAATCAAGAAGATAGATAGAGAAGCATACTTAGTCACAAAATCACTAACATCCTGAAGAGTTCTCAAATCAGGGACTTGATGGTTCTGAACAAACTTTCTAATTCTGCGCGAGACACCAACAGGCTGTAATCTGATAGAATAATGCCGAAAATCGATAAGCTTTGTCTCCTTATTGTAATTGAGTAACACGATTCTCTGGCATGAAGAAAGTTTGACCTGCGATGCATGAAACATTAAGGGAAAAGATAATGCTTAAAGGCTGCAACCATTAGTTAATTGATGTTCTCTCATAACTTACAGTGTTGATATCAATGGCTGGGAAAATGTTTTGAAACATAATTGTTGTGAGCTTTAAGTGCTGCTCTCCAGTCCCAAAACCAGAAAGTACAATCTGCAAAATCGCATTACAAATCGTAATACAGAATATTAACTTTTGATATAACATAATACTTGCATAATATTGAACAGCTGATTCACCAAAGGACCAATTTTTATGTTTTTTTGATTTGTAGCGCAAATGTAGAGATCTTGCCCAAGGAAATTGCGACTACAGCCCGATAATTGTGAAAAATTTTAAAAAATGATACCTACTACCTCAAGAAAATAAAGTAGAAAGGAAAACATATACCATGCATGTGTGAGCTTACACTCGGAACAAGCATTACCAGGGGAGGGTTCTTGAAAAGATCCTTAGGACATCTCGGACGCAACTGGGATTGAGCAATATCAACAGCCAAACAGTATTCATTAACTTTGAACGTGAGGGTCGGACCCTGTGGCGTCCTCGCAACCCTCAAGTACGGTGAAGTTCCAGTTTTCGACAACATAAGAAAATGAGTAACCCCCATAGGCCCTGCAACATTCAAGAAGTCTCTGAGATTGTTACGCTTCTTCTCCTGCAATTCAAAAGCACCAATATGAACCAAAACGTGTAATGGCAGGAACAATACTGAAGCACAATAGAAAAATCGTTAATGTAAGCCTTGAAGAGCATGTTCTTTCTACTTAAAGCACTATCATAGTAACTGAACTCAAATTATTAAAACCCTACCCACGTTAGAAAAATGGAAACAAAGAAAAGCCAAAACAAACACCTTGAACTGTTTCTGATTTATGGCTACTTCATCTATGTTCCAACTTATATATAAAGTCAAAGAAGAAATAACTCAATACTTAGATTTGCTTAAAATGGACATAGCAACTCTAGGCCTAGCATACGTCATCATTATTCTAGCCCAAAATCTAAAACTACGGAAATGCTTAACCATCAATACTTAACATTTCTAAGGCATAAATCACGCAGAATCCTCCTTGGAAGTCCAAGGATTTTCGGCTAATAACCTCAAAATATTGAACTAATTAAGAATATCCCTTCTAACCTAATGCCCATTGCCCCAACGACTGCCACTAAATCATGAAAATTAATATGTTAGAAAGAGCATATTTATCATGGTATACTAACAAACACAGTTCCAGGTCACCAATAACTCCAAACTAATATAATATTCGTGAAACGAGCAGCAAATTTCACCTTAAGGTTTAGGGCTGTAAAGGGAAGCATAAGTTTCCTCAAGTCTGATTGCAATTGCCTGAGGGAACCAGGTAATTTGCATCTAGAAAAAACAAAGCTTTTTGGTATCTTGTCGCCGGTTACATGATCGACGTTCTGCTGCTGTTGCTTTTTCACAACAGGCCTCACAAATGCCACCTTCTTTTTCTGATTCAATTCAAATCCAAAAAATTTAAGATGTGACTCACAACAATTTTACGTAAACAATTAGGTTAAATGAGCTACAATAAAAAAATAAAAAAAGGATGAAATTGATGTTCTAGTAAACAAAAGGGAACTAATTACTTACATTGCGGAAACGAGCCATCTATGTAAGTATAATCGGATGCCCTAGTTGCTCTATCTAATCAAACTGCACATGAAGAATATGATTAGGGTTTTTACTTTGAGGGAGTGTAGTTACTTGAATTATGTTTTCTAGGGGTGTTAGTGGTTCGGTTTAGGCCAAAACCATGAACTAAACCGACACCAATCGATTCCAGAAAGCCAAACCAAACTGAACCGGCTGACACTTCAAAACCGAACCAAACCGAACTGGTCCATTTGATTTGGTTCCACGGTTTAATACATTAAATTTTTCCAGGAAAAAAAAAAGGACTTCTAAATAGCAAAAATTCCAAGCATTCTCATGTTTAAACAGGGTGGAAAAGCATGTAATTTCAAACAAACCCACTACCAAAATTGCGAAAATTCTCATGATTTTAGCTAAGAATCCATGAAAATATTAAATCCATCAAAGAACCATTTATTAATTAGCAATTCTTGTGCTGTGAATCAACTCAATTTGACCAAATTACAAGAAAAAAAGAAGAAACCAATCTTGCCAATTAGGTCTCTAGTTTACAAAACAGCAAAAAACCCAAATAGGTAGTAATGATTTTAAAAAATTAAAATTAAAGACAACATTATATACGAACTAAAATTTTAAAAATTCCCCAAAAGGATGAAATCACTCGCATTCATTCACTGAGCTTAGGATTGGGTGAAATAGTAGCTAATTTTGATTGGGATTTAGTTGTGATGGTGGTGGCCTGGTGCGAGGCTTCGGCAAAGATGGAAGAAGGGGGAGAGACTGGCTTTCAGTTGCGAATTGCAATTGTGGCGGCCGGTGGGTGGCTTCGGTAGATACGGTTGAAGGGAGAAAAAAAAGTCGATTTCAGTTTTGCGATGGTGGTAGTAGATGGGTGGCTTCGGCAGATATGGATAAAGGGGGAGGGAGAGAGAGTTACCTGCGCTAGCCCTTGGTATGGAGCGGCCAGCCATGGGATAGCAAATGTCCCGCGGAAGGAAGCTTCCGTTATTGAAGAGATCTTCCTCTTGCTCTGGGCGCTTCGTTCTTCGCTAAGATGGACTTCCGCTGGCCGCCGAGGGTTTAAGCTAGGCAGGGTTTTAGGGTAGTTACCACCGTGGAAGGCGATAAAAGGGCGATATGGTGTTTGCTTATGCAAAAGGACAATAATGTCCCCCACATAAAAATGTTTTTCTTTTCTCCCTTTTCTTTTGGCAAAACCAATATTTGGGCCACCCAATTATCCACAAAGTTGCAATCTGGCCACCACACATTCAAAAATATTATTCTTGCCACTGTACTATCTTTTCTTGCATACGAGTTTATTTTTTAGACGGACGTTAGTTCAGCCATTAAAATAACATAAAATTTCAAATTTACCCCGTCTCATCTTCATCTTTGCCAATTAAGAAAAATAAACCATAAATCCTCATTGCCGGCAAACACCACCATCATTGCTGGCAAACACAGATTTGAAATTGCTTCACAAAATTTAAAATTTTCAACACAAATCTAAAATTGCAAGATAGGTTTTTGATTTGATCAAGATTTGAATTTTTTTATTCATATGGTAGATCTGAGAATTGTAGATCTGGAAAATCAATACCTCAAGGGCAAAAGTTGTGTGACGGATTGAACCTTAAGCTGGAGAAGATGAATACCACTAGGGCAACCTTGGATGAAATCGTGCGGGGAGGCTGTCTATGCGGGACCCAAGGAAGAAGATCTGAAACGGAGACGTCGGCGATCGGAGATGGTGTCGCTGGCGACTAGTATTGCTGCAGCTGGATCTGGGATGGGGAGAGGGTGATTGGAGAGCACTGTGAGATAGGTGTTCGGTGTTTGACCATGGGTGCTTTAGTCGGAGTTAAGTGTGACTGTGGTAGGTGTATGGAAGTTGAATGAGAGAAAAAAGTTTAGAAGGGGAAGGACAACTGGAGTTAGCGCTTTTGTGGGCCGGAGATGGTGAGATGGGTTAAGACGGCACTGGGTTACAGGTGATAAGGGAGGTGATCAGAGTGGGAGAGGGCGGTGAACTGAGCGAGGGATTGTGCGTCTTTGGTCAATCGTGGTTGGGATTTGAGAGAAGGGAGAGTATGCGGCAGCCATGGAGAGGCATGGTTGTGTGTGCGAGAGAGCTTTTTTTTATCTCTCTTCAATTTGGGATAGGGAAGAAGATGAAAACAAGGGTAAAAATGGGTATTTCATATAAATTTAACAACTGAACTAACATTCATCGAAAAAATAGGCTCGTTTGCAAGAAAACAATAGTGCAGTGGTAAGAATAATATTTTTGAAATTTTGGTGCCCAAATATAAGTTTTGCCTTTTCTTTTTATAATTTACCCTAAAAATTAAAATATAACATAACATGAGTTACAATAAACCTCCTTTTAGTATAAAATCGAAATGTTGGACCTAGGCTTGTTTGTTAATCATTTTTGTTTTACATTTTTTTGTTTCTAATTTTTAGTGAAAATGAAAATAAAAATGCATTTGACAATCATTTCTATTTTTGAGAAATCAAAAACATTTCTCATTTTTTTCTAAATTCCAGAAATAATAAAAAATTGTTTCTCACGGAAGAGAAACAATTCTCATCCATAACACATAAGGGTCAAATTAAATGTGAAAAAAAAAAAGAATAGAAATGTTTGTTAAACATGATATGTTTCTGTGTTTTTTTCATTATATAAACAGAAAACATAAATAATTATCAAACGTGTTTTTGTTTTTAATTCAAAATCAAGAATGAAACAGAAGCAAAAAAACAAAAATATGTGAAATAGAACGAAAAACAAAAATAGTTACGAAATACTACCTAAATTGCTAAAGTTAAACCCAATAACCTTAAAATGTGAAATCTTAAAAACATTATTCTAAAATAACTCTAACCCTATTTTTAATGGTGATTTTGAGAATTAGTATAATGTTAACCTACGATGTCCTAGACGATAAGTGAGCACGTCGAGTATTACATTTGGGTCTATTTCTCTATGCAAAAAGCTAAAACCTTAAGTTTTTACTTTCTCTCTATATGACTCTATCAACTTCTCTCGGTCTCTTTTTTCCTTTTATTTAATCATTATAAAACAAAAATCTTGTGAGTGTGCGAATAAGCTATTTCAATCCTTCCATACGTTTCAAAATTTCATGTTTGCACTCATTTCTAAGCATAAACAAAAACTACAATATTTTGGTCATGGTAATATAAAGTGTTAGTATAAATTTACAATGTGCAATAGCAAACTAAGTTTCTCAAACATGTGTTACCCTTCGCGCTAACAACCTTTAAAATTACTAACAAAATTGTTGATTTGACTTTTTCAATGTCCACTTGGCTACTGGGGAAGCATTGATGAATAATAGAAAACTAATTTTAAAAAGAAATAAAGTAAAAAAAATAAAATTATTAACATCTTTTCTTAAAAATAAATAGAGTACAGTTCATTTATCTTTCAATTTCTTTTTAAAAGGATAGTTTTGAAAAGGGCGAAGCACGAAAGATTAAAAAGAATATACTATATTCGTCACATCTAAAGAATTCGTGTTTGAAAAATCTGTTAATTAAGTGAGATATAAATGTCATTAGAGTTGGTCATAATTACAAAAATACTTAAGTAAAGTCAAAATGCTTATATCGCATATGGAGAGTAAAGTTGAATTTTTTTTCGAGATTGTAGGTATGATTTTTGAAAAAAAACTTTTTAAGTGAAACAACACAAACTAGAATAATTGACTCTTTTTACCGGAACTCATGGAGAAATAGAAAAAAGAGAAAAAAACTCAATTGAAAAAAAGTAAAAACTTATTCTTTAAACAGAAAAAATAAGGTCAGATGAAAATGAAAGACTTAACATTAACATTTTTTGTTATATTTTTTTTTCATTTTCAGCTTTATTTTTTTCTTTACGTTCCTTTTTTGTGTTTTTACTTGGTTCATAAATGAGTTTTTCAAAAAGAAATTAGAATTTCAAGTAACTAAAGAAGCAAAAGAATTAATAAAGAAAGTAAAATATATTTACGTAATTCCTTTTAAAACTTATTACTATTATTACTATTTTCAACTGGATTGCTAAAGTGGACGCCACAAAAAAAATCACGTTAGCAATGTTGTTATTAATTTAAGAGTAATGCCATGGATACATAAAAAGTACCAAATTTTTTGCACCAAATAATATATCAACTAATGTGGCACTAAAAATAAAATAAAAAATTATAATTAATATATCACATGAGCTGCCACATCATTTGATACAAAAAATTTAGTACTCTTTAGGTACTCATAGCATTACTCTTAATTTGAACGATCATCAGCTCATAGCGAGAATTGTAGTACGCCAATCAAATTCATATTTTTTGTTGTACACAACTAAAATAAATAGCCTCCAAAATAATACGATAGTCTAAAAAATAGGTTTTGAAATTCAGATATATTTCAAGAATAATGAGGAGCTTGTTTGGTATAGTGTTTTCAAAACACAACTTTTTTAAAGTAAGAATTTTTTAAAATGCAATTCTTTCAAAATGCAAATTTTTCTTATAAACACATTTGAGATACCGTTTTAAAACACAGTTTATTTTTCCTGCATTTTGAAAAAAAGACTAAAAATTACAGCGTTTAAAAATTGCGATTATTTTAACCGCAACACTGAAACGCAATTTCTGCAAATTAGTTTTGTTTCATCTCTGCATTTTAACAAAGACACACGATTAAACAAGCTCAAAATTTAATTGCATAAATTCAGGGGTCCAAAATTCGTGTTCATGTAAGAAAAATCCTTAAAGTTCTTATTCTCCTAATGATCATGAGAAACCCACCATTCTCATGATTCACATGATCCAATCATCTTTCAGTTCACCACCTCACTTGCCACTCTTTATTGCTCTCATCATATTCTTGCCTCTCTTTAGCTAACAAAACCACAAATAAAAAAGCTTATTACACTTTCCACCTCATTCACTACCCACCTTTTTTTTTTCTTTATAACTCTTAGCAACCTTGTTGATCTCTTCCCTTTCATAGCCATACAATATTATAGCAACCCTAATTTTTCATGTTCTTTTTCCCCTCAAACTCCCCAAGAAAAATGGCAACCATTATTATTCACACTCTTGCAACATTGATTTTCCTATCATTTCTTAGACACTCGTGCTCGTGGTCGTCCAAAAATTACGTTGAAGATGCATGTAATGTGACTAGACACCGCGATCTTTGCATCCATTCCCTCTCTCCCTTTTCAAACACGGCTAAACAAGACCCTAGTAAATGGGCCCGGGCGGGAGTTTCCGTTAACATAGGCGAAGCCAAGAGCGTGTCTCGGTTCTTGATCAAACTAAAGAGCCGAAACGCCGCTCGATTAGGAAGGAGAAACCTAGTTGCGCTGTCCGATTGCATAGAGTGCATTCAAGATTCATTGGACAATCTTCATAAATCATTGGGTGTGCTTAGGAAACTAAGCGCAGAGACATTCGATTCACAAATGGGGGATGTGACTACATGGGTCAGTGCTGCTCTTACTGATGAAGACACCTGCTTGGATGGGCTTGATGGGCTGAAGGGGAGAAAGGTTAAGTTGCTGCATGATCAGGTTACAAATGTGAGTTATTTCACTAGTAATGCTCTAGCTCTTGTTGCAAAGCTTGCAACTTCTGGCCCAGTAAACTCATACGGTCCGTAGGCCCAATATCTAATCTTCATATTTCTTCATCTTTAATTTGTACTCAAACTACTACTGGGATCGATTGTAATATGTAAATGACTTGTGATATAGTACTGTGTTAATAGCTAAAAATAAAAACTTCAGTCGATCAAAATATGATGCTTATTAATAATTATAGTTTGAGTAGTTTGTAATTAAATTAGTTAAATAACTTTGTACAGTGCTTCATTTTATTTCAAAAATAAAGTTGTTAATTAGTGATGTATTGTGATCTTGGGTTCGATTTTAAGTTGTGGGAAACTAGGGTCAGTCTTGTTCAGTTATGTAAACAAGTCCAAAGGAAACACGACTCATTTAAGAGGAGGAGCATTGAGGAACTCTGTTAGGACCCTTTGTATAGATTAGAGTTTTTATGATGTTAATTAGGATTAGTATCCCCAAACTCGATTGGATCATTGTAAAAGTGTTTTTTTTTTTTTTTTATCACAAAATGATTCGATCACCGCAGTTAGTTGTTTCATTTCATTTAAACAACCTCCTCATCAAACAATTACATGTTTGACATAACAGAAAAACATATGCTCCCACTCTTTTTTAAAAAGGATTCGAACATAGTAAAACTTCCATTGATTTTTACTTTAATCGATTTGATAGGTACTACTCTCACATGAGTATATATCCAGGCCAAAAAAATACAAAAAATATCGTAATATTTATAATAGAGTCAATTAATATTTCATAATTATTGTGCCGAGTCAAATGTGACTCTTTTTTTAAAAATGAGGGAGTGATTTTCTTATTGAAAAGAAAATAGAATTGTGTCTGAGGGCTAATTTAAAAAAACATGTTACGCGGATTTTAATAATGTCACGTTAAAGCCCTCTCACAAGTATTACTACTCTAGTAATAGTTTGAAGGTCAAAATATGTTCCTACCCGAGATAATGGTTCGAAGGTCAAAATACCTACCCTGGATAAGTGCTCCTTCTGTTCTACTCAAAAAATTTATGTTTAAAAGATCTAGTTATTAAGAAATATGTTAATTTTATTAAATTTTGTTATAATTACAAAAAAATTTAAATACAATCAAAATAATTATCATACAACTAGAAAGTAAAGGTAAAAAATTATAAATATAATTTTTTTTTAAATTAATTATTTAAATAAAATAATATAGCGGACTGAAATGGAGGAGTAACAATTAGCTCATAATTAGTTATCTGACTTAAGTCATGCCATCCATCAGCTATTCACTATTCAGCTATCAACTGCAACTGCGACTGGGACCCCCCCAATTTATTTTTTTTCTTTTTTATTTTCAACTTGACGAAATTCTAAATTTTGTGTCTTCCACTGACTCAATTAACCCAACTTTATACCGTTTTTGTTCTTTTACATTTTTTTTATTATTATTTACCTTTGGTGGAATTTTCTCTTTAAGAACGTCCCACTTTAGATTTTTTTTTTTTTTCATTTCTTTCGTTTTTAAAAGACGCTTTCACCGTTTGTTACCAAATATGTAAATGATTTGAATCGATATACTTTACATATTTTCAAAGAAAAAAAAATTCTCTTTTTTTCCTTTTTTTATTTTTTGATGAACCTTTTTCCTTTTCATGCATTCATTTGTTTCATATTTTTTTTCATTTGAAGATGAATTTCACCGACATTTATGGTAAGTACTTTAGTGTGATACTAGTTATAGATCCTGTGTTCCGCACGAGTTTAATTTAATTTTGATATTAATTAATCTATTTTAGAAATAATTTTGAAAAAAATTATTGTTATATAGACGTTTGTTGACTTAATGTTTGATCAAAGTTAAGTATTGTCAATATATACAAATTGATAGTCGTTTATTATAATATTTTTATTTCAGAATAAGTATTTTTTATTAGTGGTCGATATAAGTATTTTCGTTTCTATACATTTTGTAAGTATTCTTTAATGATTTGGTAAGAAAAAAAATATCCTTTAATGATATCAAATTATTGGGTTTATTTTTCTTTTCATCTTGCACTTAATAAAGATATTTTAGACATATATTTAAAGAAGTTTTACAAAATTAAAAATAAAATATCGACTTTAGGACATATTTTCGTTTCTATACATTTTGTAAGTATTCTTTAATGATTTGGTAAGAAAAAAAATATCCTTTAATGATATCAAATTATTGGGTTTATTTTTCTTTTCATCTTGCACTTAATAAAGATATTTTAGACATATATTTAAAGAAGTTTTACAAAATTAAAAATAAAATATCGACTTTAGGACATATTGAACAAAAATAACATTTTTCTGAACAAAGGAGAATTGTATAAGGATTGAATATAATTATATTTTTTAAAATAATTTTTGCAGATTATTAAATAATTAGAAAGGGAAGCGCTAAATGCAGCCCCCCGGCGAAATTACTAATGTATATATAAAATTTTAAACTTAAAAGTCTCACTTTCATTTATTTCAGATGTATATGTTTTCAACATATTTTGTTTTAAATTTGATTTTTTTACTGTTATTATTAAATTATAATGTACATTTTTGTAAAAAAAAAATAAAAATTGAGGGACATGCGTCTGGGCCTTGCGCATGTCCTCTTGAACCTGCGTCTGGCTCATGCGCATGTTCAAGTGGACATGCGCTTGGCAGGTCCGGTCCTGAACTTTTGGGGGCCCAGGGCAAAAAGAAATAAAATGACCCTTGTTTAAATATAAAAATAATAATTTTACGCAGATATTTTTTTACTTTTTATTATTCAAATTATTGAAAAAGTGCAACATCTATAAACATACAAGAAAAATTAGTATCAACTAATTATTGAAAATTACTATTCTGCACCAATTTACACAATTTACAACAAAAACAATATACTTTGTTTGTATCTTTTGAATACAATATCAATAGAACCTGATTTTTACTTGAAATATTGTTATAATCTACCCAATAATTATTATAATTGTTGTATTTCAATCTAAGTAATTTTTACATTTTTAATGACTCAGTTAAAAAAATGTTGATCATCAACTAACATTTTTTTTTATAAGAATATTCAGCGGATCCAAAATAAAATGAAGGTTGGATGACTCCGCTATATGGTCGAACCCAAAATCTCTAATGTTATATAACAACACCTTATTCATTGAGTCAGAGTCAATTAAAAAATTATACTAATACATTATCTATTATACATAAATAAGGTTTGTTAATTAAATTCAAAGAACCCAAAATAAAACAAAAGGTTTGATGACTTTGCTCAGTATTGAACAAAAAAACTCTAATTTTATAGACAACTACTTTATCTATTAAACCACAATCAATTGTAAAGGTTTTTTTTATATAATATATTATACTACATATTAAGGTTGTATACATATATTTGGGGCCCCAAAAATTGGGATCCCATGGCAATCGCCCCCTAAGACATGGCTCAGGGCTGGGCCTGGCGCTTGGCCCATGCACATATCCCTCTTATTCTTCATTTTTTAATTGTTGCACTTTTACATTCTGAATTTGTAAAATTTTGAAAAAATTGCACTATACTCCTTTGAATTTGTTAATTTTTGCTAAATTGTTTAACTTAATAGAAATTTGCATTATACCAAAATAAAAAATTTAACGAAATTAACAAATTCAGTGGAGTAAAGTGTAATTTTTTTTAAATTTACAAACTCAATGGCTAAAAGTGCAACAATTGAGAAATGAATAACAAATTAACAATGGTACATGTGCCTGGGTTGTGCATGGTCAAGCGCATGTCCAAGGGGATATGCGCATGACCTAGGTGCATGTCCATCTGATTATTTTTTTTCCTGTATATTTATAAATTATAACACAATAATAAAGTTAAAAAAATATTTAAGACAAATATGTCAAAAACATAGGAACCGATTTAACTCTGTACTCCCAATATCCCAAAATTGACCATTGTACTACCATTTTGAGTCCAATGTGGTCCCTACCGTTAACTTTTCATCCAATTTTTTAACGGAGCAGTTAATTTGATTAACGGAGCTAATTTTTGAGGGTATTTTTGTCCTTTCCTTCCAAATTCAACCATCCCAAAACAGAACCTTTCTTCCCCATTGATTCCGGCCCTCCTCCTCCGTCAGCCACCCAACAACCTCCATTAATTCCTTTAACTCCACCATCCCAAAGACACCATCACAATTCCAAACCCAAACAAAAGAGACCGAAACACCCATTCTCACCCCAAACTCCACCACCTTACAATCACAGACTTGATGATCATGAACACTTCTTCCCCTCTTACACCTCTCCGCCTTCACCACCTTCACCTCATTCCTCCCCCTCGAAATCCGTGCCAACCTTCCCAGCTAACATCTCCTCCATTAGTCTCCCACCCTCATCTTCTTCCAAACCCATTTCCCACAAGCTCGTAGTCATCATCGCCATCACCGTCTCTCTCGTCTCCGCCGTCTTAATCGCCCTCGTTGCCGCTTCCCTCCTCTACCACCACCGCAACCGCCTACACAAACACATTCACCCGAAAAACTTCCAAGGTCCGACAGTCTCCGTTTGTTCCCCGCTAACACCGCCACCTCCGACAAACCCCCACCGCGCCGCGTAAGCCCTCCAACAACAAAGACGAAGTTTCTTTACCTCGGACTCTCGCCAACCCTCCGACAAAGAACCGACAACGTCGCAGGAGTATCAGTTTGAACAATGTCGCTGAGGGGTCGTCCTCTGTTTTGGGTTATCAAAGGCTGGATTCGCCTAAGCTGCACCCGCTTCCGCCGTTGCCTCGGCATAATTTCCGACAAAATTATTGAAATTCCCCTGTTTTGGGATGGTTGAATTTGGAAGGAAAGGACAAAAATACCCCTCAAAAATTAGCTCCGTTAATCAAATTAACTGCTCCGTTAAAAAATTGGATGAAAAGTTAACGGTAGGGACCATATTGGACTCAAAATGGTAGTACAATGGTCAATTTTGGGATATTGGGAGTACGGGGTTAAATCGGTTCCTAACTGATAGTACGCTGGTCATTTTTATAATAATCCCAACAATAGAAGTAAATAACTAAGCAAAAAAATAAAATTTAACACAAAATATGTCAAAAATATACACATTCGAAGCAAATGAAAATGAGAGTTTTAAATTGAATTTTTTTTTATATATAAAGGCTTAATTCTCAATTTGGTCACCTTACTATTACAAAAGATCCGATAAGCTCACTCTATAGTTTTTTTTCACACTTTAATAACTCTACTTGATCAAAAGTGTCAATTTGGTCACCCATAGTGAATGTCGTTAGTTTTGTTGGATGGAAGTTTTTAAAAGACTAAAATGCCTATTAACGGTAGCAAATGCCATGTAAGTGACTTAAGACCTCCTAAACAATGAGTAAGAAAAAATATTTAATTTCTTAATAATCTAATAATTAAAAAAATCATATTAACCAATATCATCAAGATTCTTTGTCTCCCAAAATCTTTCATTTTCGTCCCTCCCCATAATTTTTCTCTCTCCCCAAACAGTAACCACCCTGCCCACCACTATCATTGCCTCCTCCTCCTCCGCCCCCATCGACATACATTCTTGGGATACCTATCAAAAGAGAATCCAAAATTGATTAGGCATACACCTTTTGAAATCATACAATTCAAAGAAATGTCATTCAATTGTTCAAGCAAAGCTCTGGACCTAGACGACTCCAAAGTCTTCTTCACCGTACAAAATTTGCTAATTGACAGCAACTGACCATTGACCACCGAATCCAAAATCTCCGTCGCATCTTGAATACCAGAGAAATCTAATGACTGAGGGACTGCAATGGCGGAGGTGGTCTGGACAAGGAGCTTTTGGCTGTCGTCAGGGCTGCTGCCCAAAGGGATCTAGGTAATACAAGCAGCAAAGAAGCCCACGGTAGTAGAAGTGAAGGCGGAGAGCAGATTGCAGGCCATCCAATGTAATGTCTCGGCTTGGAGGGACTTGGCGAGTTTGACCTAGTGAGTTGAGAATTAAGCCATTTTACTACCCCGGTTGTGTTTTGGAACCATCGTCCAGTCTCTCTCTCTCTCTCTCTCTCTCTCTCTCTCTCTCTCTCTCTCTCTCTCTTTCTTTCTCTTTTGCCCATCACTATCCATGTCTGTGTCGTACTACTAATTTCATCTTGCAGAAAAAGGAAACAATTTTTTACAGTACTACCACCACCAAATTAGTCCTAATTCCTAATTATACTGTATTTAAAATCCCTTAAAAAATGTATAATTCCAAAACATATAGTCATATACCAAAAACAAGTCTATATTTTCCCCAGAGTAATCTTAGATGTCCACATGAAGGTATCTCTCAAAACAAAATGTTACAATGATTGGCCCTGCCAAATCCCCAAGCAAACAACCTGCAAAATATGCAACGCCATCAACATCTGAGAATTAAGTTTGGAGTTGGAGGAGGAGAGAGAAATGAAGCATTTGACGGGGGTTGAAATTTTGAGGAAAAAGTATCCTTGGAGTGGTGAAGGTTATGAATAATTCCATGAAAGGAAAATAAAAGGCTTAGAATTTGTGAGAGCTGTGATTGTTGCTGGTTTTTTTGGAAAACATCTTTTACCAAGTTTGTGCAGAAGAAGGAGGGGAGAGTCACGTGAGTAGCAGTTACAATTGGTAATAATAAGGGTATTTGCTGGTTTTCATAAAATTTTATGCTTTTCATCCAAAAAATTTGGTGGAGCGACTAACGTGAAACTTTTTATCAAGTATAGTTATTAAAGTGTGAAAAAAATTATAGAATGAGCTTATCAAACCTTTTGTAATAGTAAGGTGAGCAAATTGAGAATTAAGCCTTATATAAAAAACGATGGCAAATTAGTAATTTCGCTGGGGGCTACATTTAGTATATAGTGGAGCTACGTTTAGCGACTATGGTTTAATATTGGACATTGCCTCCCTTAAACGGTTAAACCAAGCTGGCAAAAGTATCTCGTTTATTGCCATCTCGAACAAAAATCTCTAACACGATATCTACAGTTGTCAGCAACTTGTACACATGTGTTTGGTTTTCGGTCTTCATCTCCCCACTTACGGTTGAGGATGAACTTTACACTTGTCGTATAATTTATTGGGTTGTTCTTCACGATCAAAATATTCTTTCATGTTGACTCATTCGTCTTCAAACTCAATAACAGAATTGCCTAACCGACTATATATATCCACTATTGCATAATGTTGACAACTCATGATGAATAAAATTCAATCTTCTTTTCTCATAAAACCTTTAAATCCATTGGACGATGATGTACAGTACTTCAACACTTCAATTTTGATAACACTTAGAGTTAGGAGTAAGAAATTTTTCAATACCAAAAAAATCAATGAAAGTAGAATTTTTAATATTCTCAACATATTGATCAACAACTTCCAAATCTTGAGCAACCACAAACAAATTCGCAAATTCATATTCTCCTCATTCACACTATCATCTAAAATATTCATGCAAATTTTCTCACTTAATTTATCATCTTCAACTAACAAATTCTCAACACTGATTACTTGAGAAAATAATTCTTCATCATCTCTCATATCACCAAAGACAACTTTCAAAAAATTTAAATTTTTGTCACAAATTTCTGGTTTCAATTCTGTCTCAATAGACATAACTTCTTATTTTCCTTTTTCACTATTATTTTTATTTTCCACAACTATTTCCTTTTTCCATCATTTTCAAAACATGAACTATCAATTTCAACTGAATTAGAGAAGTTATACCTGAATCTTCAATAATTTCTTGTTCCTTTGTGTCACTACGTGTATCTTCGATTATCAATTCTTCCTCCTTTGTATCACTACCAAATTCAAAACTTTTGTTTTTCTTCATCTTTCTCTTCCAATTCCTTACCTTTTTCATCTAAAACTTCGTTTTCACTTTCTTTATTTTTCTTTACTTCATTCATCTTCTTCTGAAGTTCTTTACTTTCTTCGACTATTTTGAAAAAAAAATAATAATAATCGTTGTTCCTCAAATGTATATTTATCCTTTAAATAATTTGTTTCAATATTTTGTATCAGCTATTGAGTAGTCTTTCTTCTTACAAAAATCACGTTCCAACTACTCTTCACAAATTATTCGTAGACTCCTTGTCAAACAAATCTGCACCAATACTCCATTGACACCTTGTTCAACGAGTCTTCATCAAACACTTCAAAGTCGCAACTTTGAATAATAATATTTTCAACACAATCAATCAGGATTGAGCCTCAACCTCTGATACCAAACATTAGCGAATAAAATTACCTAATTAATAAATAGCTTTGATTCCAATGCTAATATATAAGAATAAATCATTTCTAATACCCAATAACCACGCAACAGAATATCAATAACCAAATCAACTAAATATCCAATAATAAGTTTAATTACACCATTAGTCCCTCAACTATGGAATTTTCACCACTAGTCTCTTAACAATTTTTTTTTCAAATTTTAGTCACAAGAGTTTCCAAAAGTCACGTGGCTAGTCCTTTTGATGGATGTCGTTAAAAAAATTCTGTTAACTCCTCTCATGTGCAAGTCACATGACTTTTTCTTGGGCATTAATGGAATTTCACCTACCCTTCTTCTTTCCCACCCCCTCTCCCTTTCTCTCCAGCCACTCCTTACCAACCAAAACCATAATCAAATTGACAAAGTCCAAATCATCATCTTTCAAAACTCGTTGAATTAATAAATTAATTAAAATTGAAATTTGAATAGGAAAATATATGCTTAGAAATCAAATTGACCATAATCAAATAAACAAAGTCCAAAATCCACTCTCAATATTAACGCCAACAAAACCCAACAGTTAGAAGCACAAGAAACCCACCTCAAAAATGGCATAAACAACATCACACATGCATCTTTAAGTGTGTGAGTGTGTGTGTATGTGTGTGTTTAGACAGAGAAAGCCCAAAATTGAAAGAGAAATCAAGAAGAGAGAGAGAGAGAAGGGGAATTGATGCAGATAGAGGATGGAATTGGGCTTGTGAAGTTATAACGGAGCCCCTATCATCTCCGACAATCCCCCTCCCTCTGTCAAAGCCCAAACCGCAGCAGCAGTAGGCCCCTCGCCGCCGTCTTCCGTCTCCGGTATCCCCAAACTAACAGCTCCGGCTACTGATGATGTGTGTGTGTGTTTATACAGAAAAAGCCTAAAATTGAAGGAGAGATCAAGAAGAGAAAGAAGGGGAATTAATGCAGATAGAGGATGGAATTGGGCCTGCGAAGCTGTAACGGAGCCCCCATCATCTCCGACAATCCCCCTCCTTCTGTCAAGGCCCAAATCGCAGGAGCAGTAGGTCCCTCGCTACTGACTTCATTTGGATTTTTTTTTAGGGGGGGTGGGGGTGTGTATGTAACACCCGCTTCATTTGCATCACTTATATTGCTCATATCATTCTTACGTCATGCACTTGCATTACAGGGTTTTTGCACGAAAATGATTTTGAAATATGCATTTTTGTGTTCTCGTCTCACGAACCGGACGAGGTTCCACATAGGATCTCAGGTCGGGTCGTGACAGTGTGTTAATGAAAAGTAAAATTTAGAATTTTAGTCAAAGGCTTTAGAGAATATTAGGATAGGTGAGGAGGCCCTAAAAAGCACACATAGAACCTTTAAAATGTTGAATCTTTTTAAGCCCGTATTAGTCTTGGAGCATTACATCAACGTCACTAGATCATCACTTAATGACCTACCATGAGGAGCTTTAAATATTTCTCACGAGACGTGATATTGGAAACACAGTGGTGAAGAATGGAGTTATTATTTATAACAGATTTGTGGTTTCTTATAATTAATTTTTTTCATCAAACGTTATCCAATCAATTCACACAAGTAAGATTCGGGGCAAAGAATTCAGACTTAACATATTCTCCTCTTAACTGATGTATAATGTGGTGCTTTTAATGCTATTTAAATTATTGAGAGCTATTTTGATAGACATATTATATGATTTATGTAATTCTTTGTTTTCATATGATTATAAATAATGTCAGGGCAATCTCTTCACACGTTGGACTGTATTTACTAAGACGAGTTTGTAGTCATGGTCAACTTTATGCCGCAATATCAAGGGTAATATCTAAAAAGGGATTTCCTTATTTGTGGCAAGGATGGTCAAATAAGTAATACGATGACTAATGTAGTATACAAAAACGTATTCTAGAATTTTTGTGTCATTTAGTCTTACTCTCCTCCTACAAAACTTCAAGCATACATTAATATCGAGCAATACACTGATCCGATCACATACTAACATTGTGTCATGGCACGGGCACAAAAACCTAGTTTTCTAACAAGAGGCGAAGGGGTATGATAGGAATATTTGTTGGTAACCGACTAATAGCCAATATCTATTGCTTTGACTCTAATTTTTTTTTTCTTTTGCACTTGATCAAATCCTAAATTTTTTGTTCCACTGATTAACCCAATTTTACATTGTTTTTGTTCCTAATTTTGTTAATATTATTTGTCTCTGGTGAAATTTTCTCTTCAACAACGTGTCACTTTACATTTATTATTTTTTCCATTTCTTTCCTTTTAAAAGACGCTTTTACCGTTCTTTACAGAAATCGTTAATGATTTGGATTGATTATCTTCTCAAATAGGGTTATTTATAACAAGTTTTTTAGTACAATTTATATCTCTCCCAAGGATATTTGTATCTATCTTCAAACAAAAAATCTCTTTTTTCCTTTTTTTTTTTTTTTTTGATGAATCTTTATCGTTTTCGTGCATTCATTTTTTTTTCTTCATATTTTTGTTCCTTTGAAGGTGAATTTTATCGACATTTATTATAAATACTTTAGTGTAACTTATATATTTTGAAATCTTTTCAGTCCCTGCAATCAATTTATTTGATACTTTTACTGGAATGTTCATTTACTCCAGAAAGTTCATAAATAGTAAGAAAATGTTTCTCCGTTTATTAGATTATGTGTATCCCTATCAAGGGGGAATTCTCATTTCTAATTATTTGTTACTCTTTGTTTTATATTTTCCTTTATTCATTAGATTTTGTTTGTGAATTTGATTTTCCATGTGAATGTCATTTTCTTGACATCTTAATGCTTTGACTTCATAATCACCATATAGAAGTAGTTCTTTCCCTTCGTATAAGTATAAATAGGAAGAGAACAATGACATGAGACACAGCTAGAGATCATTTTTCAATAGATATGAATCTTGTTACGAGCAAAGCTCTTTATCACTTTAAATATTTTATCATACTTTTCCTTGTTTTCTCAGATACTTCTAAAGGTTATCGGAGGAGACGAGGAACTTCAACATTTCAGGTTCATGTTCTTAATTGGCTCAATGAGCCTGTCTGGGTCCATTGTCAATCAAAGGATGACGATATAGGATATCACAATCTCACTACTTCGTTTGATCTCCATTGGTCCTTCACTATGAACTACTTTGAGAGCACTCTTTTCTTTTGTCATTTTTGGTGGCACTCAAAACAAGGTGTATTTGATGTTTTTAATTCTAAAATAAGCCGTACATGTGATGGTGATTTTGAAGGTGCAAGGATACGGAGATGCAAATGGGCAGTGAAATCTGATGGTTTCTATTTTAATGATTACAGTAGGCTCACTGCAGGTGAATGGGTTTTAAAATACCAATGGACTTAAATATCTATTAAGAATTGGATCAAATTTGCTAAATTGCAAGTTTGTAATAAAAATAGCTCAATCTCAAGTTAACTTGGTCTTTGTCTTAGTAACTTGGAGTTGTAAATGATCATTATAATAAATGCATTCTTATAATTATAATTTTCGTCTGCATGTTTTTTTCGTCATTGCACTTTTTTTTTCTCACATTTTATTTTATGTGTGCTTCTGTTTTGTTTTCTTTGTTGAATGAATGACTATCTCTAACATGTAGTACTCATAATGTGGCACAGTTTTGATGTGTGCTGTTGTTCAAATCCTTTTTTCTTTCAAAATGTCCAAATTTAATTTGTTGTATCCCCTTAATCTCAAAATAAGTGTCTACTAAATTTACATAATTTTTTCATTGATGCACCGAATTTACCACTTGTAGTGTGTCAAACTAATTAATAGGGCTCAATCATAAAACCCTATTCCCGAAAATCCTAAATTCTCAGCCCCAAACCCAAATTGTAGAGTTTTTAAATTTGAGGAGAAACAATTGAAATATTTCGTTAAATTTTTACTAACAGCATCAATTTATATTTCATAATTAAAACAAAAACAAAAATAAAAATAAAAATAAAAATAGCCTGCTTTATCTATTATAAACAAAATGCATTAGTGAATTTACAAATCAGACGTTAATAGGCTACCACTAACATGCAGTTATATATACTCCCTCCGTTTCAGGCAAAGAATTCATTATATTATTTTGGGATGTTTTACTTAAAGAGTCAACTTTCAAAAAATTATGCTTACAATTTTCATAATCTTTCATCTTTACCCTCCACTTGTGTGGTAATCATTTTGGTTGTGTTTAAGTATTTTTGTAATTATAATTAATTTTAATGAAATTAATATATCACTTAAAAAATAAACTTTTCAAACGTGGACTCCTAGGGTAGAACGGAGGGAGTATATCTTACAGGACTGTGAGGCGATCAATGACATAGAATCGCGGCGTTTATTGCAGCCTAGGTGGGAAAAACGTGCGAAATGGCTAACACCATGTGTAAGGCAGTGAGCTGCCCTTGCTTTTTGAGAAAGAATCTACTACTCCTACTTACTCATCCGTTTCAGATAAAGAGTCCATTTTTCTTTTTTAAAAATCAATATGTGACTAAATCAAATTAAAATTTTACACACTTTACTTATATTTTAAGAAATAAAATTGCATTAATTAAAAACTATTTTAAAAATACTATAAATTGCAACTTTCAAAACTTTGTAAAAATCACTAAATTTATGTTAATTATTGATCAAACTTCAACTAAGTTTTTGCCTGGAACAGAGGGAGTACATAGCATTAGCATAGCGACCATGCAGACGAACATCTTCTATCTTTGTGTAGGTCCCACTATATATAGATCCCACCATTGCCGTCGACCATCACCATCAGCGGTCAATGGCATTAGCTTCGTAAAAACCAAGTGCGATCCAACGGTTCCGTGTGTCACCTTCTTCTCAAAATTGGAAGCTCTCTCTCTCTCTCTATCTCCATCTATATTGATTAAGAGCTCTTTTGTTCGTGCATTTTGGTCAAAACGCAGGGTTAAAATGCAACTTATTCCTTAATTTAGCGTTTCAATACTGCGGTAGAAAAAGCTGCGTTTTCAAAACTGAAAACGCAGCCGCGTTTTAAAACGCTGAAATTCTTAGTTTTTTTCCAAAATGCAGTAGGGAATAAAAAACTGTGTTTTAACATAATATTTCAAACACATTTATAAATAAAAAAATCGCATTTTAAATAATCTGCGTTTTAGAAACGCTGCGTTTTCAAAACACTGCATTTTGAAAACGCTACACCAAACGGGCTCTAAGAAAATAACTTAGAGCCCGTTTGGTACAGCGTTTACAAAACGCAATGTTTTAAAAACGGAGGTCTTTCCTTATAAATACGTTTGAGATATCACTTCAATACACAGTTTTTTTTTTTCTAGGAGCGTTTTAAAACCTGCGTTTTGGAAAAAAGCTGAAAATTCCAGTGTTTTAAAACGCAGCTGCGTTTTGAAAGCGCTGCGTTTTCTGTTGAAACACATTTTTTACAAATAAGCTGCGTTTTGACCAAAACGCTCGACCAAACGGGCTCTTAAGTGTTAAAGATAGTACCCCAAATGTATTAAATGTAGCACTTTTAATTATTATGGGCAATGTTACATCCACCTAAAATGTACTAAAATATTGCACCTAATGACATGACACCCAAATCTAATGTTGGATTTCAGTTAAATTTTTAAATCAAACATTTCCCACCTTAAAGTACAGAGGATCTGGCCAGAAATTTGCTTGAAATCCAACATTGGATTTGGGTGTCATTAGGTGTAATATTTTTGGTACTTTTTTGATGACTCTAGCATTTCTCAATTATTATATCACCTTTTCGGTTGAAAAACAAAACAAAATATAAAGAGAGAATATATATATATATATATATATATATATATATATATATATATATATATATATTGAAAGAGACTTTGAATTGATTGTTCGTGAAAATGAATGTTATAAAGTTAATTTCTATTTATAAGGGTCAAAGGGCAGAACGATCATTTTGTAATATTAAATCAAGAATAAAAAGAGAATTACATTAATTATAGCTTTAAAAAATGTTACATTTATTATTTTTATTTATGATCACACCAAAAAGTGCTTTGGTGATCTGTCGATGGCCACGTATGCAGT
Source organism: Platycodon grandiflorus (assembly GCA_016624345.1). Taxonomy (NCBI): domain Eukaryota; kingdom Viridiplantae; phylum Streptophyta; class Magnoliopsida; order Asterales; family Campanulaceae; genus Platycodon; species Platycodon grandiflorus. Next base: position 2,875,243 of record CM028366.1, on the reverse strand, counting down.
TAGTCTGTAGATAGGATGCCCCGGCTCTCAATAGGCACAAGTGTTAGTGGGACTTGTCCTCCGGTAGATACCTGAGATGAAAGGAAGCACCGTTAGGGAGCTGGACGCTGGTCCAACTAAAGCCCTCCGGTGAGAGAATCAGTATATGGTGAGGTTAATGGTCTCTGGTGAGGATTCAGGCTGCTCTTTGAGAGTGAATGCACTAAATGCTTTGGAGATTTGGTAGTTGTGTGTGTTAATTTGAACCTAGGTCATAAATGAAAGCAATCACCTTGTATTTATACTGGGAGAATGCTGGTTTGGAACAAGTGGGACTGCCAGGTGTCGACCTGGGGTAAGCAGCCATGTGCCCATTTATGGTAGCCGCAATCTGCATTGATGAACTTTAATAAGGATGTGACCTGCATTGATGTAGAAGATAGAACTTCTCTGGAAGTGACATTGATCTTCTAGAAGCAGCTTTACTTAGAGAGTAAGACACTCTTTCGTCCAATGAGGTGCTGATTGGTGACCCCGGGACGACGTAGTAACATGTGGGCATTGAATGCGGCAGCTTTTGTTGACTATCTTTCATTCCCGGGGTGGAGACCTCGGGGTCTTAGTATTGTAGCCCGGGATAAGGACCTTGCGAGCTCTTCATGTCTGAAATGGAAAGACGTCTCTGGCTATCTCGAGCTCCTCGGGGAGGTCGGGACGAGATGGAGGGTATACGTACCCGAGCTCCGAGCTATAGTCCAAGCTTTGGGTCGAGAATTCCTTTCTTCCGAGCTCCAGCTAAGCTCAGCCACGTGTCCGCAAGCGCCACGTGGAGGCTGGATATTTTAGTATCTTCAATTTTTTTTTTATCTATTTTTATCGTATAACATATATCTAACTTCTGATATTACATGAAAGTAGCAAAAGAAAACCATCCTAACCCCATTCATTATTGAGAAAAAACTGATCGGGTGGGTGTAAACGTTATTTATCATTTTTTATTGTTTAAAATTGATGGGTCACCACTTGGAAGATCTACCTATTTAATTTCTAGTTAATATCCGGCAATAATAATGCGGTAATGCCCAAAACGTGCAAAGCCTAAGATGTTAACCAATTTGCTACTATATTATATGCATGCTACTACCAAACTTTAATATGATTTAATTTCTAACTAGGCCAAGGAGGGTGGAGAGAAAAAATGAGGAGAGGGCCGGTGATCGTCCTCAGATCTGCTTGTTTGATCAAGCTCAATGGAAAACCTCAATTATATTTCCTGCAATTAAACGAACCCTAACGCTTTCTGGGACAGGGTGTATTGCGTGCAACATTTTGAAAACATCTAAGCAGAAATTGGAGTAAGCTTTCGTTTAATAGACGTAATAGGGTTTGACATGTAATAGTAAAAAAATATATATATATTATTGGCTCAATTTGTCCGCGTTAATATAGGTTGTGAGTTGAAAGAGCATTGACATGTTTTAGCATAAAAAGTGGCTAAGCTTAACTTTGGAATGTATCGTTAAATAGATGTAATCGATCCTATTACACTGGGTTTAAATGGAGGTGTGATCGGCTCGTCATGAGATGCTAGTTTAGAGAGAGATGAGGTTAGTGGTAGTGATGTGGTAGCCATGATGGAGTGGAAGGAAAGGGGATTAAAAAGGAAAGAAAGAGGTATAAAATCTGATGATTTCTATTTTAATGATTACAATAGACTTTCTGCAGGTGAATGGGTTTTAAAATACCAATGGACCTAAACATCTACTAAGATTTGGATCAAATTTGTTAAATTGCAAATTTGTAATAAAGATAACTCAACCTCAAGTTAGCTTTGTCTTAGTCTTAATCACTTGGACTCGTGAATGATCTTTATAATAAATGCATTCTTATAATTGTATCCTACCGACAAATCATAGATCTTATCTTTGATTATGTTATTACTCCCTCTGTTCCAGGCAAAGGGTCAACTATTGACCTTTTTCAGTCAACTTAGTTAAAATTTGACCGATAATTAACATAAATTTAGTAGCTTTTACAAAGTTATAAAAGTTATAATTCATAGTATTCTCAAGATAGTTTTTAATTAATGAAATTATATTTCCTAAAACATAAGTAAAGTAAGTAAAATTTTGATTTGATTTAGTCACATGTTGACTTCTAAAAAAGAGAAGTGTACTCTTTGCCTGGAACGGAGGGAATATATCACTAAAGAAGATAGCACTATAGCAGAATGGATGCTATTAACTATGGAATATAAGTAGTTATTCTTCTTTTCTTTTCTATGGGAAATTGCATTGAATTGAACTCCTTCTAGGCTCTAGCTTTTCTTCTCTCCTTTTTCCATGAGAAATTGCATTGAAATCGATAATGAAAGGGAAACGGGCAATAATTTCAAATGGAGGGCATTGGCTGACTATATGGATGGGCTTAGACATACGGACGTAGAGATAGGACCAATGAAGATACAGATCATGTAAAATGAGCCCATCGCCATGATAGAAGAAAATTAATACTCCCTCCGTCTCGGATAAATGTTCCTACTTTCTATTTTGGGATGTCCCAACTAATGTTTCTATTGACTTTAGTATCTACCACTCTTCCTAATATACCCTTCATGCTTCATTTAATATTAACACAGTAAATGAGAAGCCCATTTAACTCAATTAATGATAATCTTAATCATTCCTTTCCAAAAACCAAGAAACATAAATTTTCTTTTTCTACTAGCTAGAGTCCACTATGCCCAATACAATGATTCTTTAGTGACCTTTCTTTCTCATCTGTCAAGAGAGGTCTGATGGTACTTGTGTGTCTCTTCAATCCCCTTTCCTTGTGTGGATCGCCTTAACTTTAGAAGGATCAATCTCAATTGTTCTTGCATGCACTATTCTCGAAATTTTCATGGCAACATAGTCATTGGTGACCTTTTAGCCATGAATTCTCTAGCCTTTTGCCAAAACTTTCGTATACTTCTAGGAGTAATTGAGAATTGAGAGGTAAGACGAGAGATGGAGCCGTATGCCACTCTTCTAATGATACTTTCCTTCACTTCTAATGATACTTTCCTTCAAGAGAGTTTCAATGATTGAATGACGCTCTCTTACTGTTAACTTTCTTTTGCCTCGATTGTTCACAGAATTTCCTTCATAAGCTTGAATTTGAACAAGAGGACGTGAAAAAAAAATGAACGAATAAGGTGCAATGATTAGGCACGATAACATTCCTTTTAAAGCCAAAAAATTTGGAATAAAATTACACCTAAAATTATGGAGGGAATATAAAGAAGAATTATCTTTGGTGCCAATCTCTAAATTAATGGAGGTAAAAAATCAAGTTTATTTTGGATTCCTAAAATTATGGAGGGAAAATAAAGAGGAGTTATCTTTGGAGGGAATATTGAAATTCCTTAAGCAATTAGGAGTACTTTTCATTTAGGAAACTCCTAAAATTATGGAGTGAATAAAAAGAGGAGTTATCTTTGGAAGGAAGATCAAAAAATTTCTTAAGCAATTAGAGGACTCTTCATTTACTGCTAACTACTCCATCTGTTTCGAAATGTTTGTCGTTTTAGATTTAAGAATTTGTTCCAAAATTATTGTCATTTTAAGTTTGTAATGCATGTTTTTGCCTAATTTACCCTTGTCTTATCCCAAGTCCCAACAAGTAATCATCTCTTCATTAAATATTTTATCTTTTTTCAATGATTATCTCCTTTTAATTTAACTTTTCAACTACTCCTAGCATAAAAATTAAAGATATTTAATAAATATATATTTGTCAACTTACATATTTTCTTAATATGCATACACAACTCTAAAATGATAATTTTTTTGAAACAGAGGGAGTAATGTGGTGGAATAAATGAAGATGTTTTGGTAACTCCTCCTAAAATCATGGGCCATAAAAAAGTGCGAGGAATAAATGCAGATTGTTTGTCTTTAATAATAAGGGGTATTATAGGTAAAATATATTTTATAGCACATCATTAAATAGGTTTCTTAATCAGTATGCTTTGTTTACTAGGAACATTTATCCGGAACGGAGGGAGTAGAAGATGAGGAAAGATGTAAGTTTGAGCAAAAGTGGATAAAAGGATAAACTTCACCTAAGACCCCTGTGTTTTGCGTTAATTATAATTTTTGTACGTAGGTACGTAATACAACATCTCAAAAGTGCTAAATATCACACCCCCTTGGAAAAATACAATTTTGCCCCTCATTTGATATAAATGAGTATTTACACCAAAACACTATCTATTTTGTATTTAGCGCAAATGGACCCCTTAGGGGTGGAATTTGGGATGGCCGCCACCCTAGTGATGGCCGCCTAGGGGTGGCGACTCTTCCAGTGATGGCCGCCTAGGGATGACGGTTCTACTATCTGTCGTTAAAATTTTAACGAATTCATTAACTTTTTAACGGAATTGTAAACTTTAGGGGTTGAAAGTGTTAAAAAACTGATGGAAAAATAGATGGCCAACTAGTCTAGGTGGATGTTTGGAATATGACTGCCAAAGGGTGTCGACCTTGTCTAATTTTCCAGTTTTCTTATTTAATTTTTTTTTTTTTTGCATTTATAACACTTATAAATATAATTTACACAAAAAAATATGGACAGAACAGTAAATTAGCCGAGGAATGTGTTGTATTTAGCACCACCCTTCTTCTTGTATGCATGTTTTTTTTTTACTATTGTACTTTTTTTATTTAAATAATTTTTTGGCCCCTTGATTTCGACCCAATTTTTTGTTTGGTCCTATCATTTCAAAACTTATTCATATGGTCCTACATCTTGTATTTTTTTGTTAGATTTTTTCTCCCCCGTTAACGTTAGAATCTCCGTCTAATTTTTAAAAAAATGACAAAAGTATTCTTATTGTAACAATGAATGACCTTGGATCAAACGTGTACTCATCATGTGACACAGTTTTGATGAGTTTTGTGTTCAAACTATTTTTTCTTTTGACCAAAATGTCCAAATTTAATTTGATGTGCTCCCACCATCCTATGATCCTAAACTAAGTTTCCAAGTACAATGAATAGTTGATTTGAAAAAACTTTCCAAAAGAAGAAAAGAAACAATTATTTTAGGACGTTCTATAAAAAAACAGGAATATTTATTTTGATACTTAGGGGTGATCCACTGGTAGAGTTAGGGCTTTACAAAGTATGAAGTTTCAAGTTCGATCCCTCCCCATAATTTCTAAGGACACCTACAAAAAACAAAAAATAAATACTTATTTTGGAACGAATGAAGTATTTAAAATTGTTATATAGGCATTTTAGTAATTATAAAAATAATAATTGTAATACTATAATAACTTGTTATTTTTCTTTCCCTCTCTACAAACCCACTCACTCTCCAAAGTAAACACCACTCATAGACCACATCTGTGCAACGTTTTAAAAATATAATATATTTAAAACGTAATCTTTTTGAAATGTAGCCTTTTTAAAATGTTGATTTTTCTTATAAATACACTTGGTGTAGCATTTTAAAAAGTTAATTTGTAGTCTGGATAATAATGACAAGTTTGCCTGTTGATACAAATACTCGTCAAGTTATACTAAATCAAAAAATAAAAATATCAACTACAAGTAAAACAGTTGTGCTAATCTCAGTAGTTCTATATATATAGGATGGCGCTCATTTGTCTTGATTGTGGTAGAGGACACCTTTAAAAAAACGTTCGCGCTAAATTAAATATAGGGTGAATTACAGGTCGGTTCCTTTTTAAATATTTGTAATTGTTCAATTTATTATATTTTTTTTAAAATTGAAAAAAGACATTTTTGAGGTAAAATGATGATTATGTCATTAATAAAAGATTTACAAGAGAAATTTTATCATCGCGATGCCCAATTGCGATGCTAATTCTATCACCGAGATGCCTAATTCTATCATCGCGATGCCTAATTTCATCATCGCGATGCAGCCAAATGAAGATTTATCGGAGAAATTTTAGTTAGGAAGATTCACTAGAAAGATTTTAGGACTCGATACTCAATTACGATCCCTAATTCCATCATCGCGATGCAGCCAAAGGAAGATTTACCAGAAAAAATTTAGTAAGTAAGATTCACTAGAAAAATTTTAGGACTCAAAACTCAATTTAAGGCATCTCGATGCCCAATTGTGATGCTAATTCTATCATCGCGATGCTTAATTCCATCATCACGAAGCCTAATTTTATCATTGCGATGCAGCCAAAGGAATATCTACCGAAGAAATTTTAGTAAGTAAGATTCACTTAACACCCGAGAGTTTCGTACTCGTATTACTTGCACGTCATTTGCATTTCGTGACATTTAATGTGTTTATATGCTTCACTTTGATAACTTATTAATTATGAAGAAATATTAATAAAATATAATTAGATCAAATTAAGTATAATTAATTTTAATAGTGATTAATTAAAAATAAAATAATTAATTAGTATTAAAATATTATTTAAGCATCACCGCCCCACTCCACCAATTATTTAGTTTTAGCCACTTTTGTTGACCTTAGATGACCATGAGATTGATACAAATTGGAGACTTCATTGTCCAGCAAAGAGGAAAAACACAGACAACATCACCCGTTGTCTCTCTTTCTCCAGTTTCAAGTCCGTAAACTATTTTCTTCCAATGCGATCAATTTGGTTCTTGTTTCTTCGAGATTTTGATGAACGGGCACCGTAAGATTGACGTGTTTAGCTAGTAGATCAATATCTTCGGAAGATTTCGCGTTTTAATCGGTGATTTTGCTATTTGTAAGTTACTATTTTTAGCTTGTAATATAAAATTGTCCCATTTTAATTTTAGTATGATCTATACTAGTAAACTAGTTACTTGTGATGAAATATTATATGTTTCATGTATGTATAATTTTAATTAGCTTGGATTATTTAAATAACGACTCTACTTGTTTAAGTAGCTTAATGGGATAATTAAATTGACGTACTACGAAAACGGGCTAAATTACTGATGTTTAGAATAGTCATGATTTGACTCCACGGAATCTATTGTCGATACAATTTAATTATGTTGGGAACGTGAGATTCATTCCTACGATTATTAAATGTTATTTTGGGTAGAAGTACCTCTACCGAAATACGATAAATGTGATAACGCGTTTAATATGTAATTGTGAGCCAGTTATGAGTTTACCCAATTTAGTGGCAATTACGTGTAAATCAGTAATTGATACTTGTGAATCAGTTAGTTGTAAAACAATATTGTGACTAAGTGTCAATGTTCAATAAACCAATGGTAAACCAGGGGTGTATGGACCACTGACTAGAGATGTTAACGGCGGCTAGCTAGCGGCTTCGGGTTAAACGGTCCAATTTTTCGGCCACTGATATTGCGGACCTAACCCTAACCCTAGCGGGTTTCGGGCTAAACGGGCCACTAACGGGCCACGACTAAAAAAATAAATACATCACAATCTAAAAAAAAAAACTGAAAATTTTCTTAGCAAACAATAGACATAATAAATACTAGTACTAAAGTATAACTCAAGCACATGATTTTGATTCATTCTCCAACACTAAAAGTCTAAAAATACTAAAATTATCATATGTTCAAAAACATAACAATAAACATCTTCATTCTTCAACAACATTCGAGCCTTCCGTCGAGAAAACATCTTCTTCCAAGTTCTCTTCATCTACGATATATAAAACAATAAAAATGTACATATAGAAAGGGCTAAGCGGCAATGCTAAGCAAGTAAAAGTGTTACAATTACAAGGTAAGATTGAGTGGAGAGCGAAGAGAGAATGGTCCTCATCATCATCATACATTCATACTATATTAGCACATAAAAACTCTACTCCATTTTAGAAGACCAAGAAAAATTAACAGCAAAGCAACAATCAACAATTAGCGGTACTTTCGAGATAAGTCATAATTAAAAATTTAAAATGATTGAAATAACTACTCCATTTTAGAAGACCAAGGAAAAATCTACTGTGATTTCTACATAAACCATGTTAAGAGGCAAGAAGTTGAATAACTCCCTTCGATTGCAATTCCAATATCAGTTATAAAGCGCACAACATACATCTAAAAACATCTCATCGAGCAGTGTAAAATTTCTTCTATAAGGAACAGGATGTTCAAAGCCATACCTATCGCAAGTCGCAAGCGCCTAGTGGGGGTGGGTGGTTTAGACTCAGTGAACGCCAAACGGTGGTGGCAAGGTAGGTGGTGGCGGCGGTTGGCACGGCAATCAACTGTCATGGGTGGGTAGCCGGAGGCGAGGGAGGAACTGAGGGAGTTGCGGCCTTGCGGTAGACGGCCGACGGGAGTGACGCCGTGACGGGACTGAGTGAGAGACGAGAGCGAGACAGAGAGAAATGTCGGAGGCGAGGGAGGAACCGAGGGTTCAGAAACTTTACTCTTTCTCTTTACAATTTTTTCTTTTAGCCCATATACAAATTACAAGTTACTCTCAACACCTTGATTTTTTAAAATTTATTTTACCCTCACCGCGGCCAACCCGAAGCCCGGGCCAGCCAAAACCCGCAGCCCTATAGGGCCAGCCCGTTTAGCCTGGATGTTTAAACGGGCCAAAAAACTTCAACCCTAACCCTAATTTTTCGGTTTAATCGGGTCGACCCTACGGGCCGTGACCCTTTTAACATCTCTACCGGTGACTCACAAGGGCAGGGTCTAGTGTTAACTGTGGTTGGTCCATATGCTCGGCCTACGCCCCGCTGTTGGCCCCAGTAGGAGAGGCACACTTCTTGCTAGCCGAAGTGTTTGTCCGACGTCGTAAACCCAGGTCGTTCGGGATTGGGGGACACGATTGTCATTCGCGCGCGCACTACAAAAGAGACAGTTATTCAGTTATTGCTTGAGCACATGATACAAAAGAGGTGATAAGGTTGGATGTTGTCAGAGGTGTACCTCGACACCGTATCCTTTTAAAGGTGTTTATCCAGTTGTTTTTATACAGTGGAATATGTGTTACGGTGATACAAAAGCATGCTATTATTGTTTATTATGCAATATGATTTACTGTTATACAGCTCAGCATGCCACCATGTCATGTAGTTGCATGACCGATATTTATATATACCTTAATTATTAGACTTTTTCAACGTGAACTTTATGGGTGGAACGAGAGAGTATTTCCTTTTTCTTTTCTAGTCTCGTAATGAAAACTATGAAAATTAATCGAAACTATGTGGTTCTAGTTAAGGTTATGTACATAATTTTCTTACAAAGAGGCTAAGGGGTATGATAGGAATATTTGTTGGTAACCGACTAATAGCCTATATCTATTCCTTTGACTCTAATTTTTTTTTTTTTTTTATTGAACTTGATCAAATCCTATATTTTTTGTTCCACCGACTAACCCAATTTTACATTGTTTTTATTCCTAATTTTGTTAATATTATTTGTCTCTGGTGAAATTTTCTCTTCAACAACGTGTCACTTTACATTTATCATTTTTTCCATTTCTTTCCTTTTAAAATATGCTTTTACCGTTCTTTACTGAAATCGTTAATGATTTGGATTGATTATCTTCTCAAATAGGGCTATTTATAACAAGTATTTTTAGTGCAATTTATATCTCTCCCCAAGGATATTTTTATCTATCTTCAAAGAAAAAATCTTTTTTTTCCTTTTTTTTTTTTTTGATGAATCTTTATCCTTTTCATGCATTAATTTTTTTTCTTCATATTTTTGTTCCTTTGAAGGCGAATTTTACCGACATTTATTATAAATACTTTAGTGTAACTTATATATTTTGAAATCTTTTCAGTCCCTGCAATCAGTTTATTTGATACTTTTACTGGAATGCTCATTTGCTCTAGAAAGTTCATAAATAGTAAAAAAAATGTTTCTCCATTTATCAGATTATGTGTATCCCTATCAAGGGAGAATTCTCATTTCTAATTATTTGTTGCTCTTTGTTTTATATTTCCTTTATTCATTAGATTTGGTTTGTGAATTTGATTTTCCATGTGAATGTCATTTTCTTGACATCTTAATGTTTTGACTTCATAATCACCGTATAGAAGTAGTTCTTTCCCTTCGTATAAGTATAAATAGGAAGAGAACAATGGCATGAGACACAATTACTAGAGATCATTTTGCAATAGATATGAATCATGTTACAAGCAAAGCTCTTTAATTATTACTTTAAATATTTTGTCATACTTTTCCTTGTTTTCTCAGATACTTCTAAAGGTTATCGGAGGAGAGGAAGAACTACAAGATTTGAGGTTCATGTTCTTAATTCGCTCAATGAGCCTGTTTGGGTCCATTGTCAGTCAAAGAGTTGAATGACAATATAGGATATCACAATCTCACTACTTCGTTCGATCTCCATTGGTCCTTCACTTAGAACTTCTTTGAGACCAGTCTTTTCTTTTGCCATTTTTGGTGGCACTCAAAACAAGGTGTATTCGATGTTTTTAATTCTAAAATAGCCAATACATGTGATAAAGAAGGTGCAAGGATACAAAGATGCAAATGGGTAGTGAAATCTGATGGTTTATATTTAAATGATTACAGTAGGCTCACTGCAGGTGAATGGATTTTAAAACACCAATGGACCTAAATATCTATTAAGAATTGGATCAAATTTGCTAAATTGCAACTTTGAGTTAACTCGGTCTCTGTCTTAGTAACTTGGAGTTGTAAATGATCTTTATACTAAATGCATTCTTATATTGTATCCTATCAACAAATCATTGATCTTATATTTGATTACGTTATTATATCACTAACTAAAGAGGATGGCAGAATGGATGTTATATTATATCTATGGAATGAATATAGGCTGCTATTTTTATTTTTATTTTTCTTCCCATTACATTGAACTCGATCGATCCCTCTAGGCTCTAGCTTTTCTTCTTTTCTTTTTTTCCATGGGAAATTGATAATGAAAGGGAAACGGGGGCTAATTTCAAATAGAGGGTATGGGCTGGACTGACTATATGGATGGATGGATGGGCATAGACATATGGACGCGAACTGATAGTATCAGAGAAAATATGGATCACTTAAAATGAGCCAGCCCATCTTGAGAACAATCCATGAAGAAGAAAATACTCCTACAATAATAGGATTTGAGGAAAGATGCAATTAAGTTAGGGCAAAATTGGATAAAACAAAGAAAAAGGATAAACTTCACCTTTTGGCGTCCTTAATACGCGTTAATTATATATATTTTTTGTTTGCATGTTTTTTTATGTCATTGCACTTTTTTAATCTATTTTTTATCGTATAACCTATATCTAACTAATTCTGATATTACATTGAAAGTAGCAAAAGAAAATCATCTTAACCCCATTCATTCATTGTTGAGAAAACAGATCATCGGGTGGGTGGGTGTAAACGTTATTTGTCGATCATTTTTTATTGTTTAAAATTGATTGATGGGTCACTCACCACTTGGAAGATCTACCTATTTAATTTCTAGTTAATATCCGGCAATAATAATGCGGTAATGCCCAAAACGTGCAAAGCCTAATTAAGATGTTAACCAATTTGCTACTATATTATATACATGCTACTGCCAAACTTTAATATGACTTAATTTCTAACTAGGCCAAGGAGGGTGGAGAGAAAAAATGAGGAGAGGGCCCGTGATCGTCCTCAGATTTGCTTTGTTTATTTAAGCTCAATGGAAAACCTCAATTATATTTCCTGCAATCAAAAGAACCCTAACGCTTTCTGGGACATGGTGTATTGCGTGCAACATTTCGAAAACATCTAAGTAGAAATTGGAGTAAGCTTCCATTAAATAAATGTAATAAGGTTTGACATGTATTAGTAAAAAAAAAAAAAATACAATATATTCTATGCTCAATTTGTCCGCGTTAATTGAGGTTGTGAGTTGAAAGAGCATTGACATGTTTTAGCATAAAAACTGGCCAAGCTTAACTTTGGAATGTTTCGTTAAATAGATGTAATCGACCCTATTACACTGGGCTTAAATGGAGGTGTGATCGGCTCGTCGTGAAATGCTAGTTTAGGGAGAGAAGAGGTTAGTGGTAGTGATGGTGGTAGCCATGGTGGAGTGGAAGGAAATGGGATTAAAAAGGAAAGAAAGAGGTATAAAAGATTTAGCTAAATTACATCAAAACCCCGTCCTGTATCTAATTTTAAAAATAAAAATATTATGGGTATTTTTAAAATTTATTGTTTAAGTACCAATTCCAAAAGGTACTAAAAGTGTATATGAATTGATTGTGGAGTTTTCCTTTAAAACTAGTATCATATTAATTAGTGGTATATATCAAGTACAATTTTTTGATTCGATAAAATAATTTATATGACTTTGACTAAAAATTAACACAAACTTCCTATAATACCCCAAAGCCCTTAAAACCTAACTCAGTCTCACTCTCTCTCAAATCTCGACTTTCTCTCTCAAACTACAGTTGTCTAATTAGCTAATAGGACCGACCAGTTGAAGCAGCCTAGAAAAATATATATAGTTCAACCAAAACTCTAGTGATTGAACTTTTCATAATTTGCTTTCTTACGCAAAGTGGACTGGTGGTAGCTTCAAAAGAATAAAACCACATTTTAACGAATCTAGTGATGTTTGTCTAAGTTATTTTTTTTCCTTTCCATTTGGTGCATGTAGCTAAGAGGTTTGACTTTTTGAAGGGGATTTGAACTTTCAAATTACTCAAAGTTGTTCTTCACCAGAATGGCCAACAACCAACTTTATTTACTCTTGACAATTTGAAAATTATTTAAAAAAAAAATGGAGAAACAAATATTACTATTCAAAATTTCAAAAAGTGAAAATGAAAGTATCATTGTCATCTTACTCATTTTGCAAGGGTAAAAGTAAAAAATCACAAAAAAAATACAAATATTAATGATAAAATTAATTGTGTTTTCTTAATCCGTCTGTTAAATCAAACAAAATAATAATTTAGGAACGGAGGGAGTATTTATTAGGGGTATGTAGCATTTTGTTCTACGCTCTCCACCATATAGCGTAGATTAGCCTGGCAATTATATTGAGTAAAAGTGTGATTGAGGTACTATTTAAGTTATCAACGAGCTCTAGTTTAACTGGTATTGCTCATTTCTCTTAACGAATAGGTTGAGTGTTCAAGTCTCACCAGAGACGATACCTTGATACTTAAAAAGGTTGGGTGTTCAAGCCTCACCAGAGGCATCGTTATTATTCAAGTGTCACTAAAAGCCCATTTAGTACTACTCATTTCTCTTAACAGAGATGTTAAGTGTTCAAGCCTGCTCATTTCTCTTAACAGAGATGTTGAACACTACCTTGATACTTAAAAAAGTTGGGTGTTCAAGCCTCACCAGAGGCATCGTTATTGTTCAAGTGTCACTAAAAGCCCATTTAGTACTACTCATTTCTCTTAACAGAGATGTTAAGTGTTCAAGCCTGCTCATTTCTCTTAACAGAGATGTTGAGTGTTCAAGCCCTACACCATAGCCACTTTGGTAATTCACTACTCTCAAGCCTACTCATTTCTCTTAACAGAGATGTTGAGTGTTTAAACCCTACATCATAGCCACCTTGGTACTTCACTACTCTCAGCGGAGAGGTCAGGTGTTTAAACAATTAATTTGTTCTAGCCAAACTAAAGGTATCATATAGTCTTAATTGTAGCCTTTCAAACCATTAAATAATAATAATAAGGATTAGAGTAAGATCTATGTCCCCTACAATATTAAAAAAAAAAAAAAGTACTATTTAAGTTAATATTAATTAATGAGATATTTCTGCTACTATTTAAGTTACTTTTTACAGAATAATGTGTCTCACGTGGAGTTGAGTTGGGATGAGAGTGTACTGATTTGATGGTAACTTTCGATGATTGATAAATAAATTATGGAATACTGGTACATTGTATACATAATAAAAATAAAATAAAACATAGAGTAACGTTTTCATTGTATTAAACAATCAAACCTTTTATTAGAACTATTACTTCAACCTCATTAATACTCATATGAGATGTTAATTACAATCTAATGCAAATTGAGAAAAAAAAAACATCAATGTTTCCATTTCTGTTACACAAGACATCGATAATAAGTACTCCCTCTGTTTCAGTTAAAAGAGTTAATTATATTATTTTGGAATGTTTTACCTATATAGAGTTTACTTTTAAAAAACCCTCTACTTGTGTTGTAATCATCTTGGTTGTACTTAAGTATTTTTGTAATTAAGACCAAATTCAATGACATTAATATATCCCTTAATAATTAAATTTTTCAAACATGGACTCTTTGTGTGAAACGGAGGGAGTAAACAATACTCCTTCAGTCTGCCCCCACCTCGCACAAAAAAGAAAAAAAAAAGTTTTGTTTGATGTGTATTTAAATTAAGAAAAAATATTAATTAGAGTGTGCTTGTAAACTTTTCTTAAACTATCTTTATTAATTATAAAAAAAAAAACGTAACAAATAAAATTATATTAATAAAGAAAAATATAGGAGTAGTATGTTTCCGGCATGTAATGAATGAATGGGAAATAGTAAAAACTCATTAACCAATTTATTATCTTACACATCAATAAAAATGAACTTTGAGATATTTTTACTAAAAATCTCCAGCATTTTCCATCAATCACATTGATGGTAAGATTTTACAAATCACCTACCTACACTTTGGGCTATTTACTTATCACTAAATTCACTTCATATTGCACTTTCCACAAAATAACATGATTCACCAGATTTTTTATTTAAATGGCTAATTGCTTGACAGTAGTAGGCCTATTGATCATTATTTGTGTATACTTCATCCATTGCATTTATATTGATCTACTTTTCTTTTTAGCCATGTTAAAATTTTCTCTCACTTACAAGTTAAATACTTTACAAGGTAAAAATAATACACACTAATTAACTAAATAGTAAATTATATAGATAAAAATATAAAATTAGGTAGTGATTGTTGAGATATTTATTAAAAATTTTAAAACGATAAACATTTGTTTGATGGTCAATATAAACGAGACTAATAAAATATGAATTACAAAATATACTCAAAAGTAAATATGCAAAATAGCGCGTCCAAATTCATCAATTTATTTGAACACTTTCTAAAAAAATACTAAAGTACAATAATATTAAAATAACACGATCAAACGGGCCCATTAATTGCTACAAATGACAAACCTACTCACCAAATTCTAAATTTTTAAACGGGGAGGTTTCGTCTGGAGCTTGAGACCGACCAAACAAGGTTTGACAGTGGTTAGTCTCCTTGGGTGTTTTTGCACCTCCCTTAGGGCATCTCCAAGGCAAACGATATCTCACCAAATCTGGCATAAAACCCACCGAAATCAACACTAAGGGAAAAATGTTAAGTAATTGTTTTAAAAAATTAGACTTAATAAATATATTTTTTTAAATAAAAGGAATATGTGACAGGGGCACATTATAAATATTTATTACATTATATTAGTGAAGTTAAAACTTGTGAAATTTACGAATGTCTTGTTTTAGAAACTTTTGAAGGGTAAAAGGTGGTTTGCATGTTTAATGAAAAAAAAAATGTACCACCATAAAGTTTTTCTTTTTCTAATCACTAGAAAGCCATCCCATCATACGGTGTAACCAAACTTAACTTGTACGTTTTTATTAGTCCAAAAGAAAAAAGAAAGGAAATTCAACTAATATAGATAAAGTGGTGCTAAATACAACAATTTAATATGTTAAATACAACACTTTTTTAAATAGAAAGTATGAACATTTATTCGGAACGGAGGGAGTATTAATCTTAATGCATTTTCTGCCAAAGTAGGGTGACTAAATAGCGATTTAAGCCATCAAAATATTATAAGGTAAAGGGCATTTTGGTCTTTTTGCATCCCTCCATCCAACAAAACTAACGGAAGTCAAGCGCGGTGAGCTTATTGACTCAACATGCCAAGTATAGTGATAAAATTGAGAAAAAAAATTATAGAGTGAGCTTAATAATTTTTTTGTCAAAGTAAGGTGACCAAATTGCGATTTAAGCCTTAATAATTAAATGATAGGCAAAGGAGTATTTTTTTCAGAAGGGGGTGTTGTATTTAGCACTTTGAGGGTGTTGTAGTTAACATGATAACATCTATGTTTTGGATGTTCATTCTCTTTGGTCCACAACTTTCTTTATAATGTCTTCTAGTTTTTTCAATTATTAAAAATAAAATTTTAAAAATTAAGTCTTTTAATCGCCATACCAAGCACACCATTCTAATATTTTTTTTGTTGGGTCTTTTACGAGGTGTCCCCAAATTACATTAGGTTGGGTACGGAGTCTGCCGCTGATCAAGGAAATTCTGAAAATTAGATACAAAATATCCCACTAAATATATCGTTCCACATAAAAACTCAGCAGTGGTCTAACAACCGAATTGAACCAACTAGTTAAGAGTCCCTTCTAATAATTTCAACATTTCACCTAGTAGGCTTGCATGCTTTCTCTTTTTAAACCAAACCAGTGGATAATTTCTCATTTACCATTCATGTTGGTGTAAATGTGGGAATGTGTTACAACTCAGCTTGTATGTATTTGACTTTACAATTTAGTAAAAATTAATGTTTATATATTTTTTTAATAATTAAAAGAAACAGTAAGAAAGCAACTTTGAGAAAAATGTGCAACCAAAAAAGGAAAATGAGAAAATTACAAAACTACACGGCCCAAGTCATTTCTCCTTAGTGAAAGATGACCAAATTTGTTCGGTCACCGAATTCGTCAAAAAGAGACTGATCGCACTCTGGCTTTTTTACTTGGAATTATCTCTAAAATACTAACAACACTATTCAAACTCAGTTGGATAGCCGGGAAAGCAAACTAAGCAACCACACGAATTGTAATTCCTTGTGGTTAATATTTTTTTGGGTTAATTTACACCATTAGTTCTTCAACTATGGACTTTTTCACCACCAGTCCCTTAACAAATTTTTTTCAAATTTCAATCCCATAAGTATCAAAAAGTCACGCAACTAGTACTTTTGATGGATGCCGTTAGTAAAATTTCGTTAAGTCACCCATGTGCTTCCCATGTGCATTTAAGTATGGGCAAAATTGAAATGATACATATCATATTCTTCCCAAATTCTTCAAACCCTAATCCCCAATTCATCAAACTCTATTCCCCAATTTTGTGGTGTTGTCTTCCAACCATCATTTTTGGCACTGTAAATGGTGTTATTGGTGTCATTGCTTCCCTTCCTTAAGAGCAGTATATATATTCTTGGAGAAGCTGCAGACAAACCTGAGGAGGGTGATTAAAGGTGTTGGAGGTTTGAGTCATGAGTAGTGGAGGTCATTCTAAAGTGAAAAGATGACCTCAGATTTTAGAAATTTCTTGGATGGAGACCTAATCGAGTCGTTCCTTGATCTTGGCCGCAATAGAATGGAAGAGATTTCAAAGGCTATGTCGGTTTCAGTGGATGAACTTATGAAGAGAGTAGAGGAGTTGACGAGGCTCCATTGAGTAAGTGATTGTTGTGATGAAGTATGCTGAGTTTCCCTTTTTTTTCTTCTTTCTGTGAAATTTCTCTTTAATTATGTAACGGCTGACTGACGATTTACCCTTAATTTTCTCTTTTTTCCTTAATTTCTGTGGAATAATTTTTCTTTTTTTTCTTCTTTCCGGGTTTGTAATATCAAGTGAATGGGCAAAAATTAGCTTTTGCCTTTTTGTATATTATGTTTCTTGGATTTGAGGCAATCAAATCTTGCTCCAGATTAAGATAAAATTGGGGATTAGGGTTTTAAGAATTCGGAAAGAAGATATAACGGAATTTTACTAGCAGCATCCATCAAAAGGATCAGCCGCGTGATTTTTTGATACCTATGGGACTAAAATTTTAAAAAATTGTTAAGAGATTAGTGGTAAAAAAGTCTATAGTTGAGGGACTAATGATGTAATTAATCCTATTTTTTAATTCTAAATATTTCTTTGTTTGTCGGTGAAGTGGTTTTAGCTTATAAGTTTTACTTTATACTCCATATTTTTACACCATGCTTGCCCTAGTTGAATCTTAGAGCTCGTCCAGTCGTACATTTTGTCCAAAATATAGGATCGGCTCAATTTTTATGGAGACCTAAAGTAAATTTTAAAATGAGATCTTTTTAAAGTAAATAATGAAATATTATAAAAGTTATTATATTTTTATTTAAAGTTTATCTTTTAGTGCTTTTTGGGATACAAAATTATTTATTAAATTATTGTAATCCACTTATTCTTTGTTAAGACATCAGTGATCTTAGATAATATTTTATTAATTTTATTTTTAAAAAACTTCTTTCTGCCGAAGAAACGGTTAACGATATACGCATTTGAAAAATAATTAAGCCTTATTATATAATTAAGTATCTCAATTGGGGTATTACGGTTAACGATATACGCATTTGAAAAATAATCAAGTCTTATTATATAATTAAGTATTTTAATTGGGGTATTATTTTTCACTTCTATAATTTTTTCTTAAATTTTTAGTTTTATAAATAAATCTAATCCATTAATATCAGAATTGATATTATGTTTTAATTATGTCAATCGGGGTATTATATTTCATTTCTATAATTAAAAAATATATTATAAAATATTATTATTATATTATATTAAAATAGTGAGTTAACATTATATTAAAAACACTATTAATGATTGATTGGAGAAATTTAAGAGTTTCTTTTTTTAAAACGCAAAGAAAAGAGGCTCTCAATTCTCAAAGATGGTATGATGCTGCTAGCTTTCCATATCCAAGTAGGTAGGCAACTAGGTAAGCTCTCATATACTGGGTCTATATAGTCTTGGCAAGTAGACATTTAAAAAAAACATAGAATAAGTAATAACTTATTTTTTTGAGGCCTAAAATTTTTTGATGCTTAAACCCTATTTTCCTTTGCTTTACCCTTGGGCCGGGCCTGATAAAACGCAATTTATTTGTAAAAATTATGTTTTAATGTTGCGATAGAAAAAATTGTGTTTTAAAACACTGAAATTTCTAGTTTTTTTTTTTTTTTTTCCAAAATACAGATTTTAAAACGCTGATAGAAAAATAAAATTGTGTTTTGAAGCGATATTTCAAACGCATTTATAAAAAAAATTGTATTTTAAAAACACTGCATCAAATGGGTTCTTAGATTGCTAATAACATAACCTAATGAATATTAGGCCAAAATTTTTATCAGCAACTCTGATTTTATGATTTTGGACTATCGTTGGTCTCTTCAGCTTTCTCTTTATTTCTCTATTTTACTCTATTTTCAATCATTACAAGAAAAATCCAAACTCACAAAATAAAACTTAAGTTTTCAATAATGGAAAAAATATATCTAAATTAGCAACTTTATAATTTTTGATTGGATTAGAGCACCAAATTAGTCGATAGCAAAATGCTAAAAAACCAGTAAGGGTGCATTTTATTTTGTTATTTAGTAACTTAATTCTAAAATAATAATTAAAGAAAAAATAGAGAAAAGTATAGTTAAATTAAAGAGTGAAAAAATCTAAAACTAGAAAAGAATTCACAAAATCATGCCGACACTAAATATTTCACAAATTAGTAGGGGTGACAATTCGTGTCGTTGTGTCGTGTTCGTGTAGCATTATCGTATTTTTATGTTATTTATCTTATATGTTCACAAATTTAACAATAAATATTATTTTAACTAATTTTATAGTTTTGTGCTTTTTTGTAGTGTTTTGTGCCGTGTTGTGTCATGTCGTGTCTTATCGTGTCATTTCTCTCTTTAATTTATGTTTATAATCGTGTCGTATTGGTTCGTACAATCATATTGTCAGCCATTGGCACAAAATTATACTCCATTAAACCTTTAAACCTACCACGGAAAGACATAACTTTAATGTTTGAGTAATACTATGAATACTTAAAGAGTATTAAATTTTTTACACCAAATAAGATATAGCAACTGATCTGATGCATTAATTTTAATTTTAATTTTCTATACCACATTAACTGTTATATCAAGTAATATATCATTTAAAACAAAAAATTTAATACTCCCTCCGTTTCAAAAAGATTGACGTTTTAGAGTTGTGCACACATATTAAGAAATTTTATAAGTTGACAAATATACCCTTATTAAATATCTTTAATATTTGTGCTAGGAGTAGTTGAAAAGATAAATTAGAAGGAGATAACTAATGGAAGAAGATAAAGTATTTAATGAAGAGATGATCAATTATTGGAACTTGTGAGAAGACAAGAGTAAATTAGGCAAAATATGCATTGGAAACCTAAAACGACAATCTTTTTGAAACAAAGTTTTAGAGCTAAAACGACAAATATTTTGAAACAGAGGGAGTACTCTTTAATTACCATCTAATTATATTTTATATACTAGTAGTTCATCCTAAATATCCCTACTCAAAAAAACACCCACGCACCCGAAAGAGAGTCCGCGAATTCCCGGCGAGAAATGCTCACGTGCCGGCGAGTTTAAGCCACCATCACCTGAAACACTTTTGTCCCTACATATACCCTTCCCCTCTCCCTCTCTCATTTTATCTCTCTCTTCCTTCCAGAAAACACACACACACAGTCAACAATCACACACGGAGAAAGCGAAAGAGATGGGATCGGAGTTGATCTTCAGGGGCCATGAGGCCCAACCCATGGCGGACGCCTACTCGCCCAAGCCCAACAAGCCATGGCTGTCCGTGATTCGCCCGATTCGTTACATCCTCCGTGAACAGCGCGCTGTCTTCTTCTTCGTCGGCATTGCAATCGCCACCTTCGGCTTCACCATACTTCACTACTCCTCCCCGCCTCACCCCGCGTCGCGATCTCTGAGGCCTACTCCATTTCCGATTCGATCAATCAGTTGAATAATAACCCAAGACCCTATTACCGTGCCGGATTGGGGTCGTTCAATTCGGGTGGGAAGATACCGTTGGGTCTGAAACGGAAGGGGTTGAGGATTGTGGTGACGGGTGGGGCCGGGTTCGTGGGTAGCCACCTCGTGGACCGTTTGATGGCGAGAGGGGATAGCGTGATCGTCGTTGATAATTTCTTCACGGGAAGGAAAGAGAACGTCATGCATCATTTTGGGAACCCTAGGTTTGAGCTGATCCGACACGACGTCGTTGAGCCGCTGTTATTGGAAGTCGATCAGATCTACCATTTGGCTTGCCCAGCTTCCCCTGTTCATTACAAGCACAACCCAGTCAAGACAATTATATCCTTTTTCACTCATCAATTGTTTTTTTTTTTTTTTGTTTCTTTTTCATATTAAATTGAGAACATTTTTGGATTTTTTTGGGAAATTCCTTAATTTTTGGAAGTTTTTACAAGACAAATGTGGTGGGTACATTGAACATGCTTGGATTGGCGAAGAGGGTGGGTGCGCGGTTCTTGCTAACGAGCACCAGCGAGGTGTATGGTGATCCCCTGCAACACCCACAGGTTGAAACCTACTGGGGAAACGTCAACCCTATCGGTAAGTTTACAATTCTCTTTCCCCCCCCTCCCTCTCCCTTTTTTCTTTTCCTCCGCGTCCGGGGATTCGGTGGCGGAGGCACAGGGTGGTGCCTGCGGTACGTACATGATAGCATTTAGGGGCAATTAGGGCTAACATGCGCGGCTTTTTTTTTTTTTTTGTGGGTGACCGACCGACCTGGTCTTACGTTACGTTTGGTGGAATTTAGTTGGAAGATAGTGCCACGTGTACTGTTTGGTGGGGTGTATGTATGACTTGTAACGTAGATGTGGTCGGGCGGGAGTTTTATGGTCAACGCTGGCTCCGCGTTTTGCGGTTTCCATTCGATCTAACGGTTCAGGTTTATCGTCTTGTTCTCGTCGTTTTATGTTCGGAAAAAAATAAAATAATTACCCTCATTCCATTCCACATATACATACATACATATATATATTTTAATTTATTTTGCCAATTTTTCATAGTGACTAGATTTAATTATTTT
Source organism: Platycodon grandiflorus (assembly GCA_016624345.1). NCBI lineage: Eukaryota > Viridiplantae > Streptophyta > Magnoliopsida > Asterales > Campanulaceae > Platycodon > Platycodon grandiflorus. Next base: position 2,853,375 of record CM028366.1, on the reverse strand, counting down.
TTATTTTTAAAATTTATAGTAGTAAAAAACACATGAATTTTTATGGAATATTGTTTTTTGTGTAAGAGTTTTTAAAAAAGTAACGTTTGTTTACCATATTTTAACTGCATAGAAATAAATAGTCCAGTTAATTGAGTAATTTGTCAAATTAAATGAAAAAAATGCGCACCTATCATTATTGATTGGATAATCACTCACTCACACAAATGGTGTAACAGGTTGGTTTGTATCATTTTCGTTGTCGTGTGGAAATGGTAATTAGAAGGGAGTGAAGGAGGGTAATTTGGGAATAATAAAAAATGTAGGAGTATGTAAAGTAAATCTGAGATCTGACAGGGTGGGTGGGTGGGTGGGTTTTGTAACTTAATGACGACAGGTGTAAGGAGTTGCTACGATGAAGGAAAGCGTACTGCCGAAACTTTGACTATGGACTACCATCGAGGTGCTGGCGTTGAGGTATGTTTCTTTATTTCTTACACTACTAATTAATCAATCACTTTTATTACGTAATTAATTAATTTCTCATTTCTTCTACTCCACTAGTTACACTTATTACAGTATTCCTCCAACTCCAACTCCAACGCACATTGAGTATTTCTCCGTTCTGTATTATTAATTAATAATTCGTGTTTAAAAAATTTAATTACTAAATACTATATATTAATAGTATTGACGACGATAATAATTACTACTATGATAATAATTACTCCTCCAATAGTTGAGCTGTTTACCTTCTACATGAAATATTAGTATCTTCAAATATTTTTGTAATTAAGACTAACTCTAATGGTATCTGTCTTTATTTTTGAATTTTTCAAACATACAACTTGAATCACACCAGTCATTTAGTGGGGGATCTACTCAAAAATTAATAATAATAATAATTCAATTATTATTAATAAGGGCATTATATATAATTTGCTTAAAGAATTTTTACAAAGATGAAATGGGGATACCTGTTTTGAAAGGAGGAAGTACTCCCTCCGTCCCTAAATTATTGTCTTCATTGGTTGAAAATTTTACTTTTTAGGATATTACGTTTACCATTTTACCTTTACTTTTTCCCCTTACCTTTTCTCCTACTTTAATTATGGGCCACATACAAATAGGCATTAAAGAAAATTACACATCATATCAATATTAATAATCAAATAAATTTTTTTTTTCTTAACCCGTGTGCCGGCAAACAAGACAATAATTAAGGGACCGAGGGAGAATATCATTTCCTTTGATACATTCCTAAAAAAATGCTAAATTGAGTGGCCAGCTCAAGATTCATTATAGGAAAGTATCATTGAGAAGTCCTAACCATTGACAGGACAAGTAACTTATTCTTCTCAAATGCTCCTTTTGGTTGGTTATCCTAAAAAATGGCGCTCTTAATATTCCATTTTTTTAAAGAATATTTTTTCCTTTAAAATTCTCCATATTTATGGAAATAGTTAATGAATTTACTGTATATGTATTTGCTTGTGGTATAGGTAAGGATTGCCAGGATATTTAACACATACGGGCCTAGGATGTGCATTGATGATGGCCGTGTCGTCAGTAACTTTGTTGCCCAGGTAACCAAATTAATTCTTTTCCTCTTTAGTTCTAATTTTGTTTCATCTAATTTGGAAGTATTTATTAGGAAAAGTAAATAATTTAATTGTGCAGGCTTTAAGAAAGGAGCCATTGACCGTTTATGGTGATGGAAAGCAAACAAGGAGTTTCCAATACGTTTCCGATTTGGTGAGTGATTCTTTCTTTATTCATCTCACCTTATATGACAAAACAATTTTTTTTTCTTTTTTTTTTAAGAAACAGGGGCGGAACCCTAATAAATTTTATTAATAATTAAAAATAACATGGAGGGGAGAGGGGTATATGGCAAACAAATTGTTGTCCTATCTATACCTACTCTCAGTTAACTAATTTGAATTTTGGATTGTCAACTTTTTAAGGACAAGACTGTTTTGAATTGATACCATGTGTAGTATGAATATTTTTTTATTTTCTAGACTACTGCTCTGCTCTCTATTTCTCTGCTTGTTTAATACTTACTTAAAGGTTACAAATTTAAGTCATAGAGTACATTGATAACGACATCACAGTTGTAAACATGTATTAACGATTTTAAATAGCTGACATTATATCGACCTGATATTTTTATTTCCAAGCCGAATAGGTAAGATAAATGTTTTCTTGTCCACATCTTTTATTTATTTTTGGCGTGCTCAGTAAAACTGAGTTAGTATAGTTGCAACTTGCAACTGTAATGTACTCTCGTTGTGATCAGCAAGACATGCTGATAGGTCCTTTTAATAAGCACAACTAGCTCGGGCTCAAAGCTCTCAGCTCGGTTCCAGTCTTCCACTTGTTTAAAACTCTACTTGGCTCAACTCAAGTGGATTGAACTCGAACATGATATTTTAGGCCCGACTTATGTATGAATCAAGCTTGTCTTTATTGCTCTACATGCCGTGATATCATGAAAAAATTTGCACTTGAGGTAGGCCCAAGGATTATGTCCCTCATGCGCTCTGATATAACTTTGACCGACTCTTGGATGCAAGTGTTACTTAGAGCTTCTCCAATGCAATCATCTATCTAGTAAAAAATACTAGACACACAGGAAAAATATATTTTTTCGAAAATAAAACTTCTCCAACGCAAACCTCTTCTGCTGAGGTGGAGATGATATAACATTCAGTTGGGAAGACATTCTCTACGTGATCTTCTACTTCTAGAAGGTCACCTAGAGGATGTCTTTCCATCCACGTGATTTACTGTTAGTTTATTTTATTTTTTACGGTCAAATAGTTACTCTCTGGAGTAATTATTATTTTTTGTTACTAATTATAAAAGAGTGTCACGTCTAAAAGAATGTCGTAAAAGGAGTTGCATTGGAGAACATTTAGAAAGATGACTCTATATTTAAATCTTTTGCCACATGAGAAAGACGTCTTCTTATTTTAGCATGTCACGTAAGAAAGATTATATGATAGTATTGGAGATGCTCTAAATTGCTAAGAAACTCTCCTTAAACTTTGGAGTGGAAAATTCTCTTTTGTTTCTCAAGGATAAATAGTAATGTCAACCATGTTCGGTGTTGGAATCCATGTTAGGTGCAGTGTACTATTGGCTCTCTGGGGTAGGCAGTAGGTGAATTTGTGACTATTATCTATCATGTATTAATCATTGTACTTGGGGAGGTAGATTGTGCAGTTGGTTTCTGGGGTAGGAGAGAGTAGAAAACTTATTTTATAGCTTTAGATATGAGACAAAACATTTGAAAACAATAATACGTCTGATGTGATCTGATCTGAAATTTTTTAATTTGAAGGTGGAGGGTCTGATGCGTCTGATGGAAGGAGAACATGTAGGACCTTTCAATCTTGGGAACCCTGGTGAATTCACTATGCTTGAACTTGCTCAGGTATGTCATTCATTTATTTGCTTTTTACTATTTTATAATGTTTTTATCAATTTCTTTTTCTTAATTAATAATATCCCAGTGATATAATTTTTATATTTTAATTAATAATATCCCAGTGATATAATTTTTATATTCTTAAAATTTATTTATTTTGTCTGTGAAACATGTTCGTCTTTTTAACTGTCATGGCCGTATTGTAGGGTTAGAGATAGAAACTGCAGGGAGATTTTCTCATATTTCTTCAAGTATTCATACTACTACTAGCAACAAAACCAACATAAAAACTGTAATAATCATATACAATGAAATCATGGGATAGCTGAAGCATAAAACATGAGGGAAACATGGTTATAGATATCTAACGATTGATTATTTTGGTTGAAGTAAAAAAATACTGTATGAAGTCCTTCATCTACGCTGAAAAAGTAGTGAGTGGTTTTGAACAAAAACGGACACTCATTTTAGGACGGAGGGAATAATTGTCTAAAGAGGGACCACACTAACGTAGGAGAAATCCTTGTATGTAGCATTGTACAAGCCCTAGGTTTAACCTTCTAGGGGGGGGGGACTACTGCCACTCTGTTTCGTACATTACCCCCATCATATTTACTGATTTTAGAAAAACGTGGCAAGAGCGTTATTCATCTCTCCATTGTTGTTGCAGGTGGTCCAGGAAACAATTGATCCAAATGCAAAGATAGAATTCAGACCAAACACAGAGGATGACCCACACAAGAGGAAGCCTGATATCACCAAGGCAAAAGACCTTCTGGGGTGGGAGCCAAAGGTGGCTCTACGCAAGGGTCTACCTTTAATGGTGTCAGACTTCAGGCAACGCATCTTCGGTGACCACAAAGACAACGGGGCCGCCACCACCTCCACAGCTTAGGCAAAGGTGTACGTATGCCTTTTAAATGATCTTTATTTAGAGGGAAAGAGAAATTGTTCATAGATCAGAGAGCAGTTTTCTGATTCTGTTTCTCCGGGGTGGTACAGCAGAGATTACTGCAAGAGAAGAGACGAGTCCCCTCCCTCTCTCCACTGAGTTTTGGAGCTCTCTATTTCAGCATTTAGTTATCGTTGTATTTTTATTGTTTTAAGTAGTAGAAAACAGGCTTTGGCATTCACAGAATAACTCGTGCCTCCCTATTTTTTGTGTAACTGCCAATCGGCAAATTCAGTAGTTATTGATTTAACATGCATATGGCTATCTTTTAGTCGCTTGTTTTATTAAAAGTGTGCAAGTGTATTTGGCTTACTATTTTACTGGGTCAGACAGCTCTAGGGCTGTTCAAATCCACGATATGGCAGCTAGCTATGCTTTAGTTTAGTGTCATATTTCAAACTTCCAGTCTCACAAGTGCTGCTAATGCAGAACCTCATGTCTCAAGAACTGCCCCAATTAAACAGTAGGGCAAGGAGACTGATTAAGTCTTTGTTTACCAGATTTTATCCGATAGCAACAAAAATCATGCAATTAGATTGTCATCATCCAAAATGAATCTATTCAGGTGAGGCGGGCACAGACAAATTTCCAAATGAAGGAAACAATAGATTGCCTTCAACCAGAATGAATCTATTCCAATTCTGGTCCCCACAAAGGGATTAACCCCTGAACACTGCCCTGAACTGTTCACTTACTTGCTGAGAAAAAAATATATATATATATATATTTTTAGGATGTATATTAGAAAATAATCTACCTTCATTGCAATTTGGCAACTTTGCTGGTCCTGGCCTTTTGGCAACTTATCTTTCATCCCTGAAGACTTATCTTCGTGTTACAAAAGCCCATAATAACAATAGTTACTACCTTTAAAAGTTTGAAAGTTTGAGAGACGAGCAAATACTAATTCATCCAGGGTAACCCAGTCCACCAACATTTAACAACGAAGTCATCAGACAACAATAACAGATGCAGAAAAACAAGAACATGTTCCTGTGAGTCAATGCAACCACAGAAGCAGTGGCACAAGCACAAAAAGACGTAAACGTAAAACATATCTACAGATTTTCCATCAGCCAGTGACAAATTCAAAATAGCACAACTACTAAAATTGTTACTTCCACTAGAATCTACTTCCTTATAACAATGTCAGCAATTCATCTTACCACAAGGAACTTAACAGTAAACTACCCGGAAATTTAGCAACAATCACTTTAGTACATGAATCCACCATAGATATATGTTCCCTTTCCTCACTTGCAGTGGGGCTCCAGAATAAGCTCTTCTACATGAACCTACATATAAAGTTAAAAAAAAAAACATCCTTTGGTTACGGAAAAAAAAAAAAGTAGCTCATTGATGATAAATTTCAAGTCAAAGCCTCGGTACAACAGCAAGATACAGAAAGTCACGCAGAAGCATCCTCAGCCCAACTTCAGGCAAGGACATTCTAATACATCCAAGCACAAGTTATGAAATACATGAGCTGTTAGGCACAGAAAGTTCCAAAACCAAACACACTTGACCACGACAGTACAGACAAAAGGACACACTTATAAATTATTAATGCATCTTGTACACCTTTTATTTGATTATTTTACGCCTTGTATACTGGAAATTAGGATTTGCACCAGGCTGATATATCGTATCAGCCCCATCTTGTACAGGGGCATGTTAAATTAATTTGATATCTGTATGTTCGTATGATGGGCATAAATGCAAAACCAATTCTCAGTAGGCACCCTATTCTTTATGGTGCAGATTGCAGAAAGAAGTGGGACAAGCAGTTTGAAACCCAAACACATGACTCAGGAATCATCACTAGCTAGCACAAGCAGGAAACATGCTCGTGAAACGCAAATAGAAAAAAAGGGCCCCTGGAAATTTGCAGACATCAACAAAAGAAAAAACATCCAAAATAAAGGGCAACTAAGAAACATTACTGGTAGAATGCACCTTATAAAATGAAACAGAAGAAAAAAGAATAAGCACAAGATGCATTCAATCTGAAGTCATAATTAATTGATCAGCAGAAGGAAAAGATTACTACCTCTCACTTGGGGTTCCTAAGGACAATGATCACTGAATCTCCTCGAAGAAACATCTTGCTAATAAATCTGTCCTTGTTAACAGGCAGAGCTTTTTTCTTGCCCTTCCCAGTCTTTGGTACCTAAACAAGAAGAATGATAATAACTCACAAAGTCAAGAACTATGCTTTGAAAAGGAAAAACAACTTGAAACAAAGTAAATGATAGTAATCACTTGAAAAAACCAACCTCTGTCCACATTTCTCGGACATTTTCCAGCACCATGTTGCAGTGTCGATCAAATGCTCTCACGCGACCAAGAAGCTTTTTGTTATTCCTGCAATTTATAAGCACCTGATGTACAACAAAATGTCACCAATGAGAACAGACCATTAAACAATAGTATTGGACATAACAACCTCAAATATAGTGATCAAAATCTAGAAAGATGAGACTTCTTAAATGTACACTATTATAGCAACCATTTCAACCATGTAAAAGGGTAGAACTATATAAACCAAAGGAAAGTTCCATTACCTGAGTATTGTTTTTAACACTCATCATCAAAACAGAAAGGGGGCCTGTATTGAACTCCTCTTCCTCATTCTTGGGCTGAAAATAACAAAAGAACTTATTGTAAGCAATACGAACTTACTATCAAAAGGTCAGAAAAGAGAAGATTAGACAGAATGAAGGATGAAAAATAACAATTGATTTATAAAATAAGCGAATCAAAGTATCAAATCAAACGGAACTTGTGAGTTTTAAAGTGGTCTAAAACAAAACCCTGTATTAGTAGAAGTAAAAGGTCCTAAAAGCAGCTGGTAGGATACGGAAAATGATAATTTGATGCTAAAAAGTTGCAGAAGAGCCAAACTTAGCATTTCCAAAGAGAATCATAATCGAACATACCCAAAACTTGAACATACCATTCTTCTTATATTATTTTGAGTCTAATGTTATCTATGGCACACTCTTGAATGGCTCCTTTAATTTTGAAAAAGAAGCCCAAGGCTTCTAGTCTTTAAAGGGTTCAAGGGAAAAATACTTTAAAACTATAAGCTAGTGATTGAAAGAACAATAACAAGTCAGTTGGCCACCTCAAAAACCTTTTAAGGTTAATTAGTCTAGCTAAGTTTCATAAACAACATTTTCATTTATATAATATTTACAAATGAGAAAAAAAAACACTACAACTCATTGAATATTTGAAGAAGATTTTCTTAATAGGAATTATAGGCCACGAGAAGTGGTTGAAACAAGTGATGTACAATAAACATACAACTGCCTCATAGATAACACGTGGACCACAAAGTCGATTAAATAGAAATTCAAAAGCTGTTTGATATTATAAATATTTTGATTTATGTAAATTACAATTCTACTTTAGCACTACTTTAACGCTGGAATAAATACCATCAATGGTCAAATAAGTGCCAAAGAGGTCTCCTAGTGCCCTAATTCCAACCACCGTCTGTATTAGGTTGACTCTGCCTTTTAGAGCCTCTGTGTGTGAAATAGGATGAAGGAAGGCACGAGGAAACAGAAAGATGCAAGTTGGAACACAGCAAATAAACAAGTATACAACACACCAATCACCAGTTCTCTGAAACTATCACAAGGAAACCAAAACCCACATAAATCAGAATTTATACTAGTTACTCAGCTCGCCCTAACATAGTCAAAGTTAACCAAATAGAAGCCTATGAACATGTTGACACCCAGCCTAAACAAATCAACAAAAACCTTCTTCTCTCTCCACTTTTCCTCACTTGAAAACAATGCAGTACACTACCACTAACCCTCCAAATGGTTTACCATTCTATCCTATGAACATGTTGACACCCAGCCTAAAAAAATCAACAAAAACCTTCTTCTCTCTCCACTTTTCCTCACTTGAAAACAATGCAGTACACTACCACTAACCCTCCAAATGGTTTACCATTCTATCCTATCAACTGAAATATTATCATTAGCCTTTAGGCTTGGCATTCAAATCTGTAACAGCTGTAAATTGAAGTTAGTCTGTTTTGTTTTCACAAAATCACAAAACATTGGACTAGACAGCTTAAATGATTTCACGTAAACAAGGGCTCAATCAAACCCATAAGCTAAAAAGTGACTCACAGACAGAAACAAGACTGGCATAGTGGCATATGTGGACTTCAAGATTAGTGTAAATGAACCCACAAGGCAAAAGGTGACTAATAAACATAAACAAGAGTAGCATGTGACCTTAGGCCCATGTTTATGAGGCTAATTTCCATTCAGATTTACAACAAAAACTACTGAAAAATACAAAAGAAAGACAAAATTGAGCAAACTTTGCAATGTGAAAAGACTTACAGCAACATCCTCCTCCATTGGGCGACTGTAAAGAAAAGAAAAAAAGGGAGATGGATTAGTATTTAGAGCTGGCAGATATAAAATTAGCGAAGTACTAATAAAGCAGAAACTAACATAGAACCACATCTCTGCACAAGAAAACTTTTTGCCAACGCTAAAATGCAACTAATTTCCGTGGTATAGAAGTTAAAAATATGAGCGATAATTGATATGACAACATTACAAGGTCTAATTTCTAAGTAACTAGATTATAAATACCGTTTTATTCTTCCTCTATAATGGAAGAGCCTAAGAACAGCAAATGACAAAAAGAGACTACAAACATACATATATGTGAGATACGAGAAGTGTTTACTCACATTAGAATATTTCTTTTTCGTTCATTTTGTGTGGTGTAGGAGGGGAGTAATATGGATGTACAAGGGCATTGAGATATAGTTCACATTGCACCTCATGTTTTGAGTAATCAATTTTCCATCATATTCAGCTTTCTAGTGCAAAAAAGGTCAAATCAATGTAGTCAACCCAAAGTAATTGTGACAAACCAAGGTAAGTTAAGGTGTATATACATGCTTTTCAATAACAACATTAATAATGGCATAATACTTTGCTGCAACCTACAAACGCACTAAGCATATCTTCAAAATAATTAGAACAGATCTACAATTAAAAATTGCAGTTTCACTACATAGGGTTTCCTTTCACATGTCTCAGATGGTGGAAACATAAGCCCTAGATAAATGTACAGCAAAAAAAAAAAAAAAAAGAATTAAGTATGTAAAAAACTGATTCATAATTACCTCATCTTCAATCGTCAGAGAAATCCAAATATTGTTACCGGGAACAACTCGGAAGCTGAAAAAAGGGGCAAAGTTCTCGTTAGAAAACCCTAGAAAACAAAGGTAAACGATGCTAGGAAGAGGAATCTGCAAAATTTCTGAAAAGCAAGTGAACATTACTGGAATCGAAAGAAAAAATAAAAGAGATGATCAATTAGGGTTTATAGTATGTACCTTTGAGGAAGGGAGGTTTTGAGGGCGCTCCCAGCGTTTCTAAAACTTGGCCCTTTTGCAAGAGTGAGTGACCGATGAAGCTTCAGTTCGGGTGTGGAAGAAAATTAAAAATAAACAGAAGCAGGGATTTGGGCTTGGGCCTAATTTAGGGATGAAAAGTTGAAAACGGCTCGGGATTCGGCTCTTTAACCCGAAACGCATACCCGTTGCCTTTGAAAGTTTAAACACGCATGGGATGGAATCGATTTGGGCAACTTTGGCAGCCAGTACACGTGGTAGAAGAAAGGCGAGAGTTCTCCATTTCATGTGCCTCGCGTCATGGCAGGAGACTCTTTCTGCTTTTTCTCACATCATATAGGCGCTCTGGTCTTTCGGGCAAGTTCTTCGCTGGGCTCCCCGGGCCGGGCTGGGCTGTCCCAATTAGATTGTTTTGGGCGGGGGAGAGGGTAAAGATATAAAATTATAAATATAATTTTTTAAAATAAATTTTTTAAGTGAAATATCCTTCTTAAATAAGCGGTTTGCGACCAATAATTTTTCTGGTGTTGTCATTGGATTGTTTTGATAATGACAACTGTTAACCAGCTGCAAGAAAAGGTAGATAAGCAGCCTGGCTTCTTTTGCATCTCTGGCTTTGTCCAAGAGTCTCAAAGAAATCTTCTCAAATTGCTAGTATTAGTAATGTTATGGGTACTTAAAAAGTATTAATTTTTTTACATTAAATGATATGTCAGCTGATATAACAGCTGATGTGATGCATTAATTATAATTTTTAATTTTATTTTTTGTACCACATCAGCTGACACATCATTTGGTATAAAAAATTTGATACTTTTTAGGTACACATAACATTACTCTTCTCTCGATAAACCAAACCAAACCAAGTAAAAAAATTTAAGTTTTTTGTCTTCATTACATTACAACTACTAAAAGACGAATGGACTACTACTTATTGACTTGGGGATTTTCCTTTAATGGCTACTTAAAATGGCCACCAGAGATTCCTACCAAGGCATCAAATTTGGAAGCGCTATATGGTTTTATCAATGTTTTCTGGATATTAATGGATTATTTATTTTATTCTGAGATGATATATACTTATATAATTTTCCATCCATGGAGAATATGTGAATAAATAGCTCAATTCAACAATGTTTATCATCAATCACTGGAAAACATGTCTACATGTGCAGATGACAAGTGAAACAAAGTTACAATTACTACAATTTATTTATTTTAACCACATTTCAAGGTCTTTTTTCCAAAATATATTTAGAGGATAAGAAATATACATAAGGCATATAAAATAACCTATTTAACCCCGGTGGGGCGTAAGACTAAATCAAGAAAACAGCCACATTTTTAATCTGGGTAACTACTGCCCTGCCACTACATGGCGGAGTGATGGTGCATTCGCCGCCCCTTCCACCCACAAAGAAAATTCCCGTGTGACCGTGTCCGTGGTGGTTTGTTTTCATCAGTTCTGGTTGCTGGCGACACTGGCGCATGGATGGCACCCAATTTCTCAATGGCAGGGGCACTAGCAGACTGGTGGAGAACTGGTGACATTTCAAGAACACTAGTTTCACAATCACCTGATCGCTTATCGAGCCAAGAAATAATGTCAGCGAAGACAATCTCAATGTTGTCATCCGGCTCGCCGGATGTCAAAGCGTGCCACATTCCAGGGTACAATCTTATGGTCTTATCCACGCTACTGGCTCGTTCATATAACGCCCTACTCACTTCTGGTTCTGTCACTGTATCTGCCTCCCCATGCAACACAAAGAATGGTAGTGTCACCTGCCAATGGTAATTAAATCCAGTCATCCAAACTCAAAAGTTAGTACTTCCAACTAAATTTTTTTCCAAAATGTAAAAATGGCCCCACAAAAACTTAATTTTATAACAACAGTTCACTGGTTCAAACTCCAAAAATGGTCGTATCTTCTAAACATCAGTTAGCCACCAGTCTACAAGCCATCACTATAACTACAAATACCAGCCGCGCCAAACGGGCCCTTGCTGTGTCCATCCAGAACTTTTTATGTACTTTTTTGCTTATAGTTCACTGCTACTGCCGCGTGAGGGTTGTGCATACAAAAACGACATAGAATGTCAACCCTTTAAGAAATTTAAGTGAATTGAGTGTGACCATTTTGAAAGCTACTTAGCCTTCCTAAATGCATAATGGTCAACCATGGACTGAAATGTGGTGTGGCACCAGCCTAGGTTATTCAGTTATCAAACGGTTAAAATCATGTTGTTTGAGCCATATAATGGATGGTGTTACACTTCACCAAACACCATTGACACAATTAATGTCACCCCCAAACAAATTGGGCGACGTCCCTATCATGTTTAGGCTGTATAAAAACTGGCCTATCAAAGGACCAGCGTTCAAAGTAAACCAAATTAATACTTACATTGAAATTAGAGAAAAACATTCATTACCTCGTTTAAGCTGTCCTCAAGGCTCATGCTAGTCCTAAGCATTTCCAGCGCTGTTTTAAGCCTAGGCTTTTCTTGATATATTAATTTGTTTCCGCGTACCTGTAACGTGAAGTACAAAATTACCTTTCATTCACTCAAAAATTACCAACTCAGTAAGTAGTACGTTGTCGGGTAGAAACGATAACCTCACCTCTTCCCTCTTAACAGGGTCCTTGAAGGCCGAATCAATGACGTCCTTTGTGGGGACTATCTTCCATCTCGGTATGATATCTTCTACTTTAGTTAGCATACTTATCACCACTGGGTGAGGCTTTACTTTCTCAGAGATCTACTAGAGCAAAAGCCCACCAAATCAAGTACATTCATCAATGGGTTGGGTCCATTAACTGTTTAGCCTTTTATTACACAAGAATGTGTGATCACAAAACAAGTAAATGAAGTTATATATATACAAGTATTAAATTACCTTGCACATGGGTGCAACTAGAACCGCACCGTGCCAGAAAGAAGGATCCTTCTTGTGAACCAGTAGAGCCACTGCCCCACCCATTGATTCTCCGTACAAGAACCTTTTCTTACCCCAGTATTCTTCCTTCCCTGAGATCCATCAAAACATTTTAAAGGAGGCACGCAAAAAATAAAAATTTAGGCCGTACAACTAGACCCATGGTCTGTCCCGACTCAGCCCATGTGACCTACACCCACTTGACCCCATCCTGGCCGATGCGGACTCTATCTAACCAGACATGCACCCTAGCCTGCACCCCAAGTAGTCAAGATGTTGACACTTCTAAGAAGAGGTCAATTACAATCAGAAACAATTTACTTGCCTAACTGTATAATGACTTTCATAGAACAAGGCTTACTATAATATTTCAATATATTCTTTTATTCCTAAACAAAAATTAATAACTTTGTAATTAATACCAATAAATACACTATTTAATCTTAAGGGAATTTTTTTTTAAAACGACAACTTTAATAATCATATACTCCAATATGAACTCTATCAAAAGCTTTTCCATTAATGATAGTAATTGTTGAACCCACAAGAAAAAGGTGGGTGAGTAGCTGACCTGAAATTGATTTGAAGAAATTGGTACAGTCATTGACAATGTCGTCAAACTTCTTGATGTAACAGCGCCGACCCATGGAACGTCCATGCCCTTCATAATCAATACCAAACACACCGTACCCATCGCTTACTAGTCTGGCTCCACATCCTTCGAGATCAACATGATACCATCACATTAAAAATTATACATATGAAAATATATACAGGAAAAAATGTAATTATCTTATTATATTGTGGTACCAACATTATTAAATGCATTAAAATGGGTTAGCTTCAGAATGACCTAGTTAAAGGGAAGGAGTGCGATGTAATTTTTATAAGATTGTATTCTTTTCTCAGCATATAGCATTATCAATATATTATTTACTCCTACATCACAATTGAGGGAAATGGGAACTACTAATTTATAGCTATACAACTTTTTGATATATATATATATATATATATATATATATATATATATATATATGGTCTATTTGAGACCCGCTGACTTTTAGTTGTTTGCTAACCTACACAACCAACTAACCAAACTTAATATAACTGTCGTAATTGTTTCCTCTTACTCCTTTAGGGAGGAAATGGTGATGTTGGTAGGAAAAAGATTCTTTTTCAGAAAATTATAGAATAAACATCAAAAGCATAGGATGCCAATTTGAAAGGAGAATTCTTGAATATACAGTGAGTCTGTGAATGAGTAATATTAACTGAGAAGTAAAGAAGAGGATGAATTTCACGGTCACAGTTGATGGAGCATAAAAGGCCACGTACCAACCAAAACAGCAAACAATGAATATGAAAAGGAAAACAGATTAATGATAAGATGATTTGATCTCCACTAGCTTTGTCTGGAATAACAAATGGAGTGAGAACAACTACAGGGGATGGGCATGTATTACTAACCAGACTAATTTTATTTTCATTTTATTGCATTATCTCCTTAGAAGTTCCTATGTTATTAATGAAGTTTATATTGCATTCAAGTTTATAAGAAAGCTAACCTCTAAGCATATAATTATATCTAATATATTCACCTAAAATAGCTAGTCTCGGCACAATGGTAAAGTTGCTCAAATGTGACTTGAATGTCATGAATTCGAATTACATATATAGTTTATCTGCTCGTAGAGACAAGACAGCATAGACTAAACCACTCCGAGCCTATATGTTTTTAAAGGAAACTTGGTTCAACTTCACGAAAATTTTAATATTTCACTAGTTTTTTTGTCAACTATTTAAAGTAAATAAATTGTAGGTGTCCGCTCTCCATTTAAAAGACGTGCGAGTAAACCAAGTATATAAAATTGTGCCCTCAGTATTAAAGGTTGTACCTTGGTCTTCTTCCCTCTAACCGAAGCCAGAAATTTGCTTCGGCAGCAGAGTCAAGAAAGTGTGTAATATTCCATTTCCATGGCTAAGTTTTCAAATAATGTTCACTTGCGTTATTAAACTTTCTATTTGCATCATAATCTTGCATACATGCAAAATTAAAATAATTTAATACAGAATATCGTTATATGCATTAAATGCAAAAATTATAGTACTCAATATAGGATGTAAATAAAGAAATGGTTGTTGCCTCATAATTGCTCATTGCTTGAATTTCCAGTATAGTAAGGAGCAATAAAGTCCATACTTAACATTTCCAGAGTCCAGACACATGAGTATGGAAGTAGATTGGACAGCACAGAATTAAAGTGTTTGCAGAATGCAAACAATTTTTAGGTCAATTATATTAACAGTCGGATGCTAATGGGTCAAGAAGCATTTTGTTTAATTTAAAGTGGGATTTGACATTTAAAAAGCCCAAAGGGATTTAAGAGTGAGAAAGTAGAAGAGACTGCCATGAAGAAATAATGAAGAAAGAGACCATGGAAGAACATTACCTTTCATGAAGTCACTGCATTCCATGCCATAACCTGCAACACAATCAATACCCATGCTAATAAATACTCCACAATGTAGTAAAATACAAGTTATCGGAGCGTGAGAGAGAGAGAGAGAGAGAGAGAGAGAGAGAGACCATGGCAGAGGAAAACAAGGGCCTTGGGAGAAGAGTAAGGCAGCCATCTGCAAGTGAATAGCTGAACTCCTCTTGAATTTTTTATACAATCCTATATAAAATCATAAACTCAATCGTCAGAAGAAAGCATTTTCATGGAAAATCAAAAAAGAAAATGCACATTGATGAGAGGGAGGGGAGAAAGAAAACCAACCTCTTGATATTGAAATGCCATTTGTTTTTGCAGGAGAAAAAGAAGAAGAATTGTAGATTAAATAATGGGGATTAGAATTTAATTAAGAACTCTCAAAGAAACAGAGTCAGATCTGCAGGTCTAAAAATGAGAGACATGGGGGAGAGTTTCCGGTTAAAGAGGCAGAGACTTTCTGGTTATAGAGAGAGAGGGAGAGGGAGAGGGAGAGAGAGAGAGGATTGATCTGATCTGAATTTGATTTTGTTAAGTTTGAGATAGCAAAGTTCCAAACTTTATGAGATTACTACGACGTGTGTGCGCGCTAAGCCCATACCACAATTCAGATTGGAAAAAAGCTCCATCCTTTTGCCTTTTCCTTTCCTTTTCGGAAAGGTAAACTATATATATAGCCGTGTTTGATTCAATTTCTTTTTGAGATATGTTATTTGCACCCATAAATTTATTTAGTACATCTCCCTTACATATTATAAAAATATTATTATAAATTTTGATTTAAATATCTTTATTTTATTTTTATTTTTTTAAGTTAATTTTTTTTAATTAATTATTGTTCGGTAGCCCCTACCAAACACAACTAAGAGCCCGTTTGGTGCAGCGTTTACAAAATACAGCGTTTTAAAAACGCAGCGTTTTAAAAAACGCAGTGTTTTAATTTTCCTAACTGTATTTTGGGAAAAAGCTGGGAATTCCGCGTTTTGGGAAAAAGTTAGGAATTCCAGCATTTTAAAACCCAGCTGCGTTTTGAAAACGCCGCTTTTTCTGTCGCAGTATTAAAACACAATTTTTACAAATAAGCTACGTTTTATCCCTGCATTTTGGTCAAAACGTTCTACCAAACGGGTTATAAAGCTGTTTGGTAAGGGTACTGAACACCGATAGTGATTCACCACTATAGGTATTCGATCACACAATGCCGAACGAACTGTTTCAATATAAAAAATAAAAAAAAAGGGAGGGGCGGGCTAGGTGGGTGGGGGGTGTACTTAGTAAGATATGTTAATTTTCTGAAAAATATTGGTAAGGGTAGAATAGAAAATTTAGAGGATGTGTACTTAGCATTTTGGGGTTAAAAATATTAGGAAAAATGTACTTAATAATAGGATGTACTAAGTACATTTTGGGTACAAATATCAATTCTTTTTCTTTTCTTTATTAATTAAGTTAATATATAGTAGTTGTGAATGCACTTATTTCGATTGGCTATTGCCACGAGTATCAATCAATTCGCTATATACTAAGGAAGATAATATAGTTTTGAACATTTATTTCAACTGGCAGTCCATTGCCACCCTTCTCGAATATATATTTTATTTGGTAAATAATATTATAAGTTTGAGCTTGTATTCACACCAATTTCGGTATTAATGTCATCAGGTCATATTTACTAAAATCTCTACGTCGTTAAAATAAATTTGTTATTTTTTAATTAATAATATGGACTAGCTTGGAAATTTAATCTAACAAAGTAAAAATCTAAGTAAATTTGATCTAACATGATTAACACTCAAGTTTGTAAATTTGATCTAACGCCATTAACACTAAAACTTGTAAGAATACCACCTGCTCGAGCTCGTTATATAAGACATCATTTATTTCTCTTCCTTAGAACAAATTTCTACATTTTTTTTCCTATTGGTCTTAGAAAAAGTATTTTATTTTAGTTTAAGTTACAAATATTGATTCTTTTTTGTTTTCTTTTTCATTTAAAAATCATGCCCTTTTCGTTTTATATATATTATCCAACTTTTTTATTCTTAATGTTCCAAAATTTTAGTCACTTAAGCTTCCGATGAACAATTTCTGTTTGTGCCCCCAACTAAATCAAATATTTACATGATAAACCAATTAAAATAAAGATTATTAATTACTACTCCCTCCATTTTAAAATAAGTGTGATTTTAGAGTTATATACACATATTAAAAAAAGGGAGAGACTATTTTCACTACATTTTTTATTAATTCACTACATTATTAATTATTACATTAAACAAAATACATGTTTAGACAAAACTACTCTTAATTACTTGTCCATATTAAGTTGACTAACAAAATTACTTTTTTAGTTATTTTTTAATATTATTTTCTAATTCATAACATATTAAATGATCTTTAATTGGCATTTACATAAACGAAATAATTTTTTTATTTTTAATGTTTGATTAATTAATCTCGTGATTTGAGTCATGTTCCATAATAGAAAAACTAATATGATAATGATATTTTTTGTCTACAGAACTTTGGTAATTGACATAAAAAATTTACAGATAGATTTAAATGATATAATTGTAAAAAAATTAATCCAACAGTTAAATCATATTGTGAGATAATATCGTAAAGTTTTAATACCTTTTCTCTACCTATAATAATTAATTCTAAATTTTAATTTTGAATGGATTGAAACTGATAATCAATTCACTACGAACCATATTGCTATTATGGAACTAGTTTTTTAAAATAATATTGTTTAAATTAAATTAAATTTTTTATTTTAGTAATAAAAGATCACATATTTTCTAAAATTTTTATTGATAAATGCTTTAATGATTTTTTTTATAATCAAACATAAAACCAGTCATAGACATAATTAAGAAAATATATTGATTAAAAATAAATAGAAATAG
Source organism: Platycodon grandiflorus (assembly GCA_016624345.1). Lineage (NCBI taxonomy): Eukaryota > Viridiplantae > Streptophyta > Magnoliopsida > Asterales > Campanulaceae > Platycodon > Platycodon grandiflorus. The sequence continues at coordinate 2,835,259 of CM028366.1, read as the reverse complement.
AAAAAGCAAAAGCAAAATTACCTTGCTTGAAGATATTTTAGGAATTAAAATGTAATTTAGAAATAAGAAATATATTATTCAACTTCAAATGACAAGTAATTAATTAAAGGGTATTTTTGTCCAAACATATATTAGTTTGAAGTCACAATTAGTAATGTAGTGAATAAGCAAAAAATGTAGTGAAAATAACATCTCCCTAAAAAAAAATTATAGATTGACAAACGTATACTTATTAAATATTCTTATTTTTTGTGCTAGGGCCTAGGAGTATGAATAGATAAATTAGAAAGAAAAACTATTAGGAAAAGATAAAATATTTAATGAATAAATATTTATTTGTCGGGACGTGAGAGAATAAAATGGTAAATTAGGCAAAATATGCATCGGAAACATAAAGCGACATTTATATTAAAACAAAAGTTTTTTGCTAAAACGATATTTATTTTAAAAATAGATGGAGTACTAATTAATTTTATCGAAGGGTATAAATGAGTGCATTTAAAAAGACTCCTAAATATGTGTATTTTTGTCACACCTCGACCCGAGATCCTATACGGATCACCGAGTCGGTGCATGAACCGAGACACATACCATAATTAGCAGTTAAAGTTCGGTTATAATTGAACTTTAAAACATCATAGATAAACTTGAGTCAATGATTTCAAGAAACATTTAATAATCTCTGCTTAGCATTACTGATCAGAGATACATAGCTTTCGATAACCCCTGTCGGCCGTGTCCCTATTCCATTTATTAACTGATACATAGTTTCATCAAACTATTATTCGAACCATTACCTGCACTGATTTCTGCTAACTGAACCCAAAACGCTGGATACTACTGTCTTGTTGAGATCTAACAGTTTAAAACAGATACAGGGTGAGTCGAAACTCAGTAAGTTACTAGATGCATGGCATGTTAACATGCAGCATATTAAAACAAACAGTATATCACAATAGCAGATAATTTCATATGCACGATAGCTCAGCTACCGCCAATCGTTCCATACCAGTTGCAGACCGCGACTACCTCATACATAGGAAAACACATTATAATATCATGCAATACTAGAGGTTCAGCAGCCACTAACCGTCACATACCAGTTGGAGATTGCGACCAACCAACATGCATGGTTAACATATAACTAGAGCTGTCAAAATTATTTTAGCCCGTTGGGCCAGCCCGGACTGCCACATAAAATAGGTGGGTTGGGTTGGCAGCTTTCATATTTATTTGGGAAGACTTTCATTAATTTAATGTTCTTCTCTGTGTATTTTATTAATTTAAAGTTTTATTTGAGAATACTTTCATTAATTTTTGGGCTTTATATATAATATTTATATCAAAATGTCAAATTTTTAGCTTAATAATAATTATATTAAATTTTAAATTAATGTATTATTTTTTGATGGGCTGGCCCGTTTAACCCATAACCCGCGACGGTTTGGGTTGGGTTAACACATTTTAGGCCCATCCCCTTAACGGGCTAGCCCGCACCGCACCGCCAAATAGCGGGTTTATAAAGCCCGTAGGCTAGCCCGCACCGCCAGCCACTTTGACAGCTCTACATATAACAGACGACTTACAATACTCTTATCTGCGTCGAGATATGCATTAACATTCTTCTTTACTTTACATCTTACTCTTCTTATAAGTGTTGTTGTTGCAGTACAAGTTCCTGAATGGAAACATTTACTTCTTTTATGCGCAACTGATTTGGGTTTCATGGGCGGTTTCACCTCTATGGACAGCCCTTTCCACATGACTGGCACCGTGGGTGGCTTCACCTCACTAGGCAGCCCTTTCCCATTCCTTTAATTGTTGTCAGTTACAGACGACAACCAGAGTCATAGCATACCAGTGTCGCCTTGTTGGTTACGACAGTGAGCTACCCTCTACCATGGCCAGTGGCAAGACCATTACTGAGTCCATGGTTATCACCGTGCATCATGATTTTCATCATGTATATATTACCCACGATTTTCATCGCGCATCATGATTTGCATCATGTATATCATACATCAGCACATTCCCTAGTAATTACTAGTTGGCTCTCATTATCACAAAACAAGTAGATGTTTACCTGTTATCTCTTATCTTATCTTAATGAATAAGTAGATGTTTACTTTTTATTAATTATTCTGCCGTAGTACTTGTAAATACTAAGTACCTTACTAAATATGTACACATATTATTACTATTTATATCACTTCACATATCATAGTGTTATCATCATAAACAACTATCATTACTTTACAGAATCATCTTTGTTTCTGGTTTATAACAAATCCCATTACTAACATATCATACTCTTATGTCATAAAACTATATTCTGTTCGTGTCGTGATACCTTGTATCCCTTACTCATTTCATACCCATTTCACTGCATATCATATTATTTATGACATTATAACTTTATTAATGTGTCTCCCTAATATTTTAGGGACTCATATAACACCGGTTAATCATATTTGATTCTATTAAAGTTATCAACCAACGTTACTTTATTATTTGATGTACTTTTATTACATCCTATTTAACTCCATTAGAGTCACTATTAATCTCATGCCTGGCTATAATATCATTCTATAATTTATGGTACTAAGTTTAGTACTACTTGCTTAAAACGTACTTAACCATTTCAAATATCTCATATCTCATGTACACATTTTATCATGGCATGAACTATTTTTAATCGTGCATATATCTCAAATAGGAGGGGTTAGTAACTTACCTCTCAAATAAGCTTTCCAAAAGAGTTTTCTTATCGAAAATATTACTTCTACAAAGTTGACTCGTCCAATCCTTGATCAACCGTGCGCCGAACAAACTTTGTATCACAACTAACGTGTCTAATATGAAATGTGTGTTGTGTATATGATTTGAATGAGTTTCAAGGCTAAAAACTAGCCATATATAGGCCTCAACCCGTGTTTAAACCATGTGCCAATGATAGCTGCTGCTAAGTGTCAAGGCAAGGAGAACGACGATGCAAATTGAAAGCACGAAATGTCGAAAGCTGGAAGCAGTTCGATTGGGTCGCGCCACAGGCCTTGTGCGGCCGCGCCCGACATCATTTGTTTGCCTAGCCATTCACAAACAGAGCGACCGCTCTGCCCTCTTGGCGCGAGCCACTGCTTGGTTCGTGCTATTTTTTTAAAATTTTCATCGAATTTAATCCTAGGGTGTTCCAAAATATCTTTGGGGTGTATTATAAACCTAAACCAAAGTCTTTAAATGTAACTCATGCTAAGCACTAATTCTTTTAGGGTTTTTAAATTTTAAAGTTTCTCAATTTCATTCCCGAATAGATTCTAACTATAATACTTTGGTATGGGGTCTTACAATTTTTGTCCATATAACAATATATATAAATATAACAGAAGAAATAATATTTGTTTAACATATCACAAGAAAATCTATGATTTTAGTATAATTTTAAAAATTAGACAAGTAAAAGTATAAAATTAAATTTTTTTACTTTCAATTGAGATTGTTTTTTATATGCGGAGTAAAATAAATATGAAGGGTTGACTCACGGTTTGACCATCGCTAAGTTCTTTTGTATAACAATTAATTTAGCGGGATGTTCAGGTTTTTACTCTCACTGGTACAAATTCTTAGGGTCAACAACATACTCGATACCACGAGTAAGGATTAGTTTCATGAAACCTCATGTGAGACCAAAGAGTAATACTCCCTCCATTCTAGATAAATAATTCATTATTTTATTTTTCGAGATGTTCCATTTAAAGAGTTTACTTTAAAAAATTATGCCTACAATCTCCATAAATCTTTCTACTTTACCTTTCACATATGCTTTGATTGTACTAAAAAAAAAATTATAATTATGACTAATTCTAATACTACTTATATATCTCTTAATTATTAATTAGATTTTTCAAATGTAGACTCTTTAGATAAAATAGAGGGAGTAATATATTAAGGGAGGTGAACCTTTTGTCTCCCCAAGGGGTTTGGATAGATGGTTCGTTTTGTGGTTCGTGGTTAGGGTTGAATAATGAAAGAACTACTCGCGTTCGGCTCGTGTTCAATCGATAAAAGGTTCGTTTGAAATTAATTTGCAAGATAATCAAACCAAATTTAAACAAAATATCAAACTCGTTGGACAGTTAAGCTGGAATCAATAAGCATATAACATGATACTTCTCCTGAAAATACCAAGCTACTCGAACTTGTCGCAATTAAAAGCTCGTTTGAGATTGTTTCAAGAACAAATTAAGTCAATCTTGAACACATTATCAAGTTTGCTAAGATTATCGAACAAGCTTGAACATTTAAGTGTTCGACCGACTCAGCTCGTTTTCAACCCTATTTTTTTTGTGTGTGTGTGTGTATTGTATGTTTTTGTAATGATATAATAAAACTAGTTCAATCAATCAATAATAAATATACTGAATAAATAAAATTTGTAATTTAAAATAGACTCTCTCTCTCTCTATAATTTATACTCTCTCCGTTCCACGCAAAGAATTCATTTTTGAGTTTTTTGGGTCAATTTAATTAAAATTTAACTAATAATTTACATATATTTATTTATTTTTACAAAGTTATAAAAGTTGTGCTCTATAGTATTTTTAATGTAATTTTTTATTAATAAAATTTTATTTTTTAAAATATAAGTAAAATATATAGTTATTAATTTAATATCATTTTTAAAAATGAAAAATGGACTGGAAAGGGAGTATATGCATGAGTGGAAAGAAAATTTGACTAGCGATAACAATTTAGTCAAGTTTACCTTCAAACTAGTGTCGAGCTCAAACAGGAAGTGAAATGCAGTATACTCCCTTCCCAGTCCATTTTTCATTTTTAAAAATCAAACAGAAAACCCAGTTTTCAAGAATATACATTTGAGTTAGACTAAATGTATCATTCCCTTTTTCTTAAGCGACACGGCACTCACGTTCAGATTCAGATTCAGATTTTGGGAAAATCCACATCCATGCTTTCCGTGTTTCATTTCATAGACACTCTCAATCCTTATCACCGAGTCGCCGCTCCGCCCACCGCCCACGTCCATCGGACACATGTCATCATTCTTACCAGAAACAACAATAAGATACTACTCCCTCGGTCTCTAACTTATTATTATTTTTTATCTATTTTAAAATAATTATATTGTTTGAAATTTTTTTTTAGAAAATATTTTTATTATTTTACTCTTACTTTTTATTTTTAATTTAATTATGGGCCACGGCCACGTGTACATGCACATTAAAAGAAAATACATACTATAGAATAATAAAGTCAATTATTTTTTCTTAATTTGTGTGTCGGGTTAAATAAGACAATAATTTAGGGACGGAGGGAGTTCTAAAGTCATGTTATGTCACATGACTTAAAATTCCTGTTGTGCACAGCGGAAGACTAGCAAACAAATTAATAGAGTATAATAGGATCAATCACAAAGAAGAGAGAGAGATTGAGACCAACGGACTGCCGAAATTTTATTAGAGGCTCACTACTTCAAACGTTCTAGGTATACAACTATTTATATGAATACAATAGAAAACCCTAAAACCGCCGCTATGCGGACGTACAATGCGGCCGCATACGATTCGCAAGGCTTCCATGCGGACGCACTATGCGGCCGCATGGTTTCCAGAATCTTACGCGGACGCCTTATGCGGCTGCATGGTTTCTAGTGTTCCATGTGGACGCCCTATGCGGCCGCATGCTATCCAAAATTCCCTCGGAGGGAACTGGCCTCTTGCCTGGGTAGACGAGTCATCCCATTCTCAACAATTCCAGATTATTTTTGGAAAACTTGCGGGTCGGTACACTTTCATGGATATTCAACTGTTAAAATCTACTATATTTGTTTCAAATTGCTAAAGTCCACTTTGGTAGATAAATGAATAAATTGTTCCTAAAATATCCCCCAATAACCTAAAGACGATTTCCTCTTCGCCAAAGCTAGGGTAGCAGCAACAGCAACTCCAAAGAAATTGAGATTGTCTTTTTCGGGAGCAGAGATCGATGCAGGGGATTGTCCTTCTCTTTGTCTAAATAGATGGCGAGTGCCCGATCTCGGAGAAAAATAAAGAAGTACGTCGACGATGATCCCATCTTAGGAAGAAGCTGCTAATCTTTCACACCTGGGCTAATGGACCGAGAAAGAGGACTTACCACGCCATGCTCTTACGTCAACTATTGTTATTTCTCCTCTTGCTACTCATGGCATAAACTCCAAGAAGACGGGTGAATTGAAGACAGATTCATCAGCATAAGGAGTAATTGGCTTTATCTATGGTGATGAATTGTGTGGTGGGTTTTTGTGCATCGCGATGCATCAATTTGTGCATTGTATCGTGCTATTCCATGTTTTTTAAAGGTAAAGACGACATTTTGCAATAAAAGTATCTTTTTTCGGTTCGAAACAATTATAAGGGACTAAAGCGGTAGAAAATTTATTAAAAGGTACTGATCTGAATTTCTCCAATTATTTTTCTTTCTTTCTTCTGTGCCAGTACTTTTAGGAGAATAATATACAATGTGCAAAATCTATTTGTTTCATGAAGTTAAAGTATTTATACGATATAATTAAGTAACTTTATCATAAAAATAATAAGGATTAATACACAATGTAGTCCTTGAACTTGTCAATATTTTTTACCTAAGTTCTTAAATTTAGACATTTGCTAATTTGGGATTTGAACTTACCTTTTGGGTATTCAGCTAGTTTCTCAATTGAAAGCGTTACTTTTTCATTTTTAAGATAAAAGTGCCCATGACGATGTTGATAGACATCTCACGTGGAAAAAAACAATGCTGAGATAGAACTGTTTTTGGCGGGAAGGAATGGGAAATAAAGTGGGCGGGTTCCACCATTCCTTGTTATCTCCCTTCTCCCTTAATTTTTCTTCTTTCTTCTCAAAGTAAAATAATAAAACCCTAAGCTCATTATATGAGCTGTCACCTCTCTTGCTGCCCCCCTTTCATTTTGTCTTCTTCTACTCTCTCACTCTCCCCAACCAGTTCTAAAACAACTAACAATGACGTCAATTTCTCTGGCAACAACACCCACTTTAATCGAAGATCCACTTATCCGGTGACGACAATGTTGTCTGTGATTTCAAATCTGTAGAGTGGTATGCGCCATCGTGTTGTGATGGTGGATTGAGGAAGCTCCGTGAGGATATCAAAATATATAAAAAACGATGGATTTTTCTGGGTTTCGATGGGCAATTTCGATGGTTTCTTTTGCCCCTGTGAACCTTAGATCTACCAAACTACTCTCACAAGTCCACCCCCCTCCCCCTTAATCGGGTCTCAGACCCTCCCCCAACCCCCAATTCTCTCAACCCTATTCACGCCTCCCTTGATCCCCCCAATTAGGGGTTTCCTTCTCCCGATCGAAACTTACCAATCTAATTTTCCGATCATCCACAGCTACAGAAATATATATTCTTAGTTATTTAATTGTAAGTAGTTCTTCCTTCTTGATTGTTTGAATAAATGAAGGTGACAGAGTTCATCTTGTTTCGGTGACGAAAAGTGCTTCCCGCCACCGACGAGGAGTTTATTCTTTACTATCTCAAGAGGAAGATATGTCGTCACCCTCTCAAGCTCGACATCATCATAGATATATATTACATATTTTCTCTTTTATGTTCATTGTTTAATTTTAATTTTATTTGACTTTGATTTGTAATATGGGTGTCAATGTTGGTGGTGGTGTGACGGCATACATTTGATTGGTTAAGGAGGAAGGAGAATGTGAACTTGGATAAATGGGTGGTATTAAATTATAACTGGTAAATTTTTAATGAAAATGAAAGTGTGTAAATTCGTTAATTATTTTTTTAGCTTATTATCTCATAATTTATTAGTAATTAACAAACAAAAAAGAAGTAAAGTAATTAATAAATTATGGGTAGAGGTATGATTTAATTGGTAAAAATGAGGTTAACAAAAAATTTTGAAGAAGGAAAGATAAGTTAAAAAAAAAAACTAAATTAAATAAAGAGAAAATTAAATATAATTTAAAAGATGGAAAAGAAAATAAAGGGAAAAATATATTCATTCAAGTAGTAAAGAACAGTTGTATTAATTCCTTTTTTTTCTTTTTATATTTTTCCTTTAACCCAAATTTACCACCTCAGCATTATTGTTTATGTAGAATCCCAGTCAACATTCGGTAAGAGAATTTCTGTCTTTAACAATGAAAAACTAACACCTCAATTGAGTGCCGTTAGTTGAGGGACTAACTGATTATCTAAAAGTTCAGTTCAAGTATCAAATTAGGAATGTCAAAGCTTCAGGAACCTAGGCAGAAAATGCTTGAAAGTTCAGGGACCAAATTATGTATTAATCCAAATAATAAAAATAAGAAGTTACTAAGAGCCCGTTTGGTGTAGCGTTTTAAAAACGCAACATTTCTAAAACGCTGATTATTTAAAATGCGGGTTTTTTTTTTATAAATGCGTTTGGGATATTATGTCAAAATGCTACTTTTTATTCTCTGCTGCGTTTTGGGAAAAAGCTAGGAACGCTAAGTTAAGGAATAAGTTGCGTTTTAATTCTGCGTTTTGGCCAAAACGCGCGAACAAACGGGCTTTAAGTAACTCAAGCAATACGTTGTAGGAGTAGCTCAATAGTGAGCTGAGTAACAACAAGAGGCAATTACGAACTCAATACTTTTGAGTAGATAGATGGCACACTTAAATCAAAAGAATAGGAGGAGGAGTTATACCCAAATTCAATCAACCTAACAGTGTTTTAGCAACAGGGGGGAAATATGAGTATTCAATTCAGTAATAATTGTGGCTGGTTCAAAAGTCAAACCAGTCAATGAAAAATTTTGTTGAAATTTTTGAATCTCAATTAATATTGGCCACCAACACAGCACAACAACCTACCTATTCATGACGGGTCTCTATAAATTTAACTCAGAGAGTTGAAAAAAGCTGGAACTGAAAACTGATGATGGGTTCAAAGCCAATTAAAATTCTTGAAAATTCAGACCAAATAGGAAAGATAGTTCAGCTAATTCTTCCTCCTACTCTTTCATAAAGTTCGAGATTTAGCTGACACAGTCGCAAAAGTAACACTACCGTATATAACCAACCACTTCTGACAAAGGGAATCATTTCAGACCATGTCATTAAATTGCAGTTCTAAAATGGGTACTATTCTTATCGAAAGTAATACTTTCAGTAGTAACAATGACTGAACCTCATTCTGTTTTGTAACTAAAATTGAGGCTCTTTCTTCTCTGAAATAAAAAAATTATACGTCTTAAAGGGTAGAAAGGAGAACAAAACAACAAGACCTTCATCCACAAGTTGAGCCTTTGCAGAGGGTGCTTTAATTTGCTCTCGACTTCTCGGCAACAGCACAAAAAACAGAAAGAAGGCCAGCCATCGTATAGACCTGCTTCCAGTTTCGGGTTCCAGCACCAATAGCTGCACCGCCAATGCCACCAGCAATCAAAGCATTCACCTGTATGGAGAACAACATCCAATGTTATTTGTCAATAAGCAATCAAGTACTTCAGAACTAGAATAACTGTTGACACCAACCTTTAGTATTCTTGCATGCCAGTTACAAGCAAATGAAGAATTTGTTTACAGCCAAACAATTCGACCATACTTTCTCTACTTCATCCTCTCAAACTTGATCCCAAACACATAGTTAGTAGTCTACTATTTCTGTAAAAAGAATTGTACATCCTCATATAGCCCCCAGATGCATAGATGTACAAATAAAAATTTGTTATTCTTCACAAGCAACTGCCAGTACACCCGTAGTTGGTATGCAGATCACCAGGGACGCGGCGCGAGTTGGATCAGAATTATATGTGGTGTTATTTGTGTTGGTCCCTAGTTGTCGCAAAAAAAAAGGCTAAGGGGGGTGAATAGCCTTTCAAACAGTTTTCGGAATCAATCAGAGTAAACGATACCAACTCCGGCTAACCTAATAAATCAGGGTTATTGGAGTAAGTTGCAGCGAAATAAATAAAAAACATTTAACAAAACAATCCCTCAAAATATAATGGCAAAACAAAAAAGTCAAAAGAGTTAAAATAAGAATTAAATAATTATTTAGTCCCTCCACTTTACGAAATCTATGCGTTTGTTCCCCCCTCATCAAAAAAATTCATTCTGGTCACTCGATTTGCATTTCCTTGTGATATTCCCCCTTCATGTCGTTAACGTCAAATTTTCCGTCTATTTTTTAAAAAAATACCCAAACTACCCTTAATGCTTCCCCATCTTCTTCAACTTCTTTCATGTCTTTGAAATTAAAGCACTGGCAACTATGCTCAAACAGTTTGCAAGCTCAACATATTCTACGGCTGTAACAGTAGTAAGTCATTGGGTAATTTCAAGGTCAATGGTACAAACGCTAGTGGTGTTGTAGTGGCACAAGAGCAGATTTCAAATATAAAGGGTTGTCAATATAAAGTTTTAGTACCAGTTATGCAACTTCCGGTGAAAAGAGTTAAAAAATCCCCACGATTCAAACTTCAAATTCAATCAAGAACGAAACCCTAGAACACTAATTTGTCGAAATTTGTTTTTGAGAATTCAATCATTCAGAATGAAACCCTAGATTCGTCAGCCCTTCTTTCTATATACGGTGATGAAGACGACGACATGGACGAACAAGAAGAACCAAAAGCTGAAGAACCAGAAAAGCCCCAAAACGAGACACTCTCATCACAGAAGATGATTCCGACACCATCAAAAATAATAATAACACGGCAAGAGCTTGCCGGTGCTGTGAGGTAGTTCGTAGTTCGCTGGGTTGGAGGAAGGTGCAAGGGTGGAGCTCGTGGTGTATGCAGCTGCTGCTGCTGGCGACCTGGCGTGCGAGAGAGAGTGGGTTTGCTGGCGATCGATGAACTCCCTCTTCCGATTTCATCCGCAAGAGGAGAAGTACTTCAACCCAATTGATTTCGTTCAATACTTCTTGCCAAGTTGGTGACTGGAGAAAGAGAATCAAAACTGATTCTTTTGGCCCAAATCACTTTGCCCCTCAAAATCCCTTCTCCAAGAATGGCCACACCCACACTGTTGTCGAAGAAGAAGAACAAGAAATCAAAATTACTCAAGAAAAAGAAACCAATTTTTTTATTTCAAGATCCTTCTGCAACTCATTTGAAGGACAATTGTGCTTCCCCACAAAGAAAGAGGGAGAGAGAACAAAAGGAAAAAAGAATTCTCAATAAACTGTGAAGAGAGTGAGAGAGAAAGAATTCTCAATAAACTGTTTGGTCTGGATTTTTCAACCTTTTTTTTCTTCTTTTTCAAGTCCCAATCTATGATTTCGGTCGTGGGTCTATATGATTGATGCTAATTTGTTGGGATCTTTTATTATTATTATTTTTTCCATTCTCTTCTTTATATTAATTCATGTCTCAATCCTCTCACTCTCGAAGTTGCACAAGATCCTTCCGCAACTCATTTGAGGCTCTATGAATCCTTGCGAAGGTTATCTAATGGAGTGAAGGGTAGTTTGGGCATTTTTTTTAAAAACAGACGAAAAATTTGACATTAACGGCGTGAAGGAGGAATCTCATAAGTAAATGCAAATTGAGTGACCAGAATGAATTTTTTTTTTATGAGGGGACCAAACGCATAGATATCATAAAGCGGAGGGACCAAATAATTATATAATTCTTAAAATAACTAAGTTTGTGAAGGTATGTAACAAGACAAATCTCAATCACTGTGAACAAGAAGATAAACTAGATAAATGCACACGATATTTAAAGTGGTCCAGAGGCTTTATCCTTAAGCTCTCTTACGTCCAGTGTCTTCCTTCAAACCAGGAGTTCCACTATAATACAAGCCAAACCAGGCTTCAGGTTTGTTACAGTGTAGTTCAAACTCTATTCCAAGAGTTTCTTAAGTTTTACAAGATCACTCGGATCTTTGACTCAAACCAGAGTCGAGGCAGTTCTACAAGTTCTCTAAAAACTTTCACAATGCTGGTTCAACTAGCTTTCTCACAATTATATTCAGTCTCTTACTGAATATCACAATACACACATGCTTCAAAGCTCTTTAAGTGTATCTCAACATTATCACGATTGGTATATTCACAGAGTTAATCGTATATGTCTCTTGTCTAGCTCTCTCTTCTTTTCTCTTTGTTGATGATGTAGCCTAGACTTTTTCTGAGACATGTATTACTCTCCATAGCTCCTGCTATTTATAGCCGTCCTCTTGACAACTTGCCAACTTGCTTCTGGCAATCCTGTTGGCATTTAGGCGTTAATAGGCACAATGTGATACTTAATTAAGTAGTACATTGTGCGCGCCATCTTGGAGGCTGGGTACAACTTGCCCTTTAGGCGTGACTGAATAGAACTGGATTAAGTAGCACATTGTACCCAGCCTCCAAAATTTGTGTGTATTGAACTGGTGACTGAATAGAACTGGGATTTAGGTGCGTAAGCAAGTCTTGAAGCAAGGGGTTCTCAGCAATTGGGGGTTCTGCAAGTAGTTTCTCCAAGGATTGAGATAACAGAAGAGGGTATTCAGTGAGGGTGATATCAGTTGATGGGCTTCAAATTGGGGCTAATCCTCAAGTGAGGCTTTTGGTGGAGCTTGCTACAGTGGTGCCCAATATAGTACTTTTGCATTGGCTCGAAAATTTGCAAGTATTGGTCATTCTATTTGAGCAATCAGATTTTGGTGCACCCATTGAAAATAATACTCGGAGCTAATATTGGTGAACACTCATAACATTCTGGTGGCTACACAGAGTTGGCTCAGTAGAGGGAGGGTCGCTCGAAGCGAGGCTACCCAAGGAGGGACCTCTTTGCCATAATCGAAAAGCTGCAAGTATATTCTAGCTCGAAATAGACCTTGCATAAACTGCTATTGCTTTGTTGCTTCCTTCTCTCACCCCCCGGTCTTTTCTTTTTTGGGATTAATTGGATTAACAGCATGAACCGCAATGACAATGCATGTTTACGAGTCATCCTTAGCGAGTTTGTTATAAATTGTTTGATTCGCTAGAATTTTGCAAGTGTTTGATTTGATACTTGAATTGTTTCTTTGCATGTTTAATGGTTTTGCCTGATTAAGTATTTCCATGGGGAATGGCAAAAAAGTTGTTTTGACGGAGGGGTGTATAGCTACCGTTCCAGGAGAGGGGGCATATTTCAAGGCTCCTCTTTTTATGCAGAAGTACAAGGGGTCAGTTTTCCAAAGAGGAAGAAACGATTGCCAAGCATGCTATAGTTGTTGGTAACGAGCCGACTGGCAGGATGTGGGTTTCCTTAGCAGCGACCAAATTATTCGTCCCAGGATAGAACAGGGGGATTATCCTTGGTCTTCCATAGCACATATGAGTCTGAGTATAGGGGCAACCAGTTGGCAGAATGGGCAACCTTCATCTTGGATAATTAGGACTATATGGCTACTTTGAAGGCAGCAAGTTTGTACAAAGTCAAGATGGCCTTCAGCAGTTTTTCATTGAATAAAAAATAGTGACCACATGAATTTAATAGTGTCGTGATGGTTTTTGTTGTCCATACAATTGTGACTGCATGCGAGGAGGTGACATTTACTCTCGAGGATATTGCGGAGTTGATTGGGTTGAGGTACACTGTTGAGACGTCATTATCGTCAACAGAGAGTTATAATGAGATGACTGAGACTCTACGGATTGATTCAGGTGGCTAGAATCCTCTTGTTTCCTATGTCGCTGGTTTTGTGACTGTGATGCAAGAGATTTAGAGAAAAAGAATGGTGATTTTTCATTACATAGCTTATGGAAACAGCACGAGTTGATCCCAGGTTCAATCAGTGTTGAGAGAGAGGGAGAGCGAGAACAAAATTATGCACTAGGGTGCTTGCCAAAACAAGCTGGATATTTTGCTTTGATTGGGCTGGTGGTAACAGTAATTAGTTTTACTGTTAGTGACAAAATTGAAAAGGATTAAGAAGATATAAGTCCCCATTGACAGGCATTCAGTTGAAAGTTTTTGCAATTCCGAAACAAGAGCCCTACTGTGAGCACTATTCAGCAGCATGGTAGCTTTTTAATTTACCAACAAACAATATACCAACCCAAGACAAGATGACAATTGAGTGTTAAGTGGCTCAGAGATGGATACAAATTAATCATTTGTTCTTTGATTACTCCTTCCAAGGCTATACCAAAGGATGTATTACATAGATGGGGTCACGTGACCCCACTTAAGTGTAATATATGTAGTATTTTTTCTAAATAAATATATATAATATAAATGGTTGAGTAGGTCTAAGGTGGGTGCTTATTCCAAAAAAGTGTGGGGTTCAAATCCCACCGACAACAACACTCAATTTTTTCGATTGTTTCGTAGTTAATATATTTTTGTGTTCTTTGTTGATTTTTTTTACCTGAACGACGTCGTTTTGACGTCAATGAAAAAAAAAATTAAAGCCATGACAAAACCCATGTAACCATTCCTCTCTCTCTGAATCCATTGTGCCCCCAACTAGGAAAAATTCCATAGATGTGAACATAGACCTGTGGGGATGTGGTCCTTCAAAATGCAACAATGAATGATTGAGTTCATAGGTAAATCTTTTGCTGCTAGATTCCATATGCTAGTCCTTTGCAGCTACAGTATAAAACATTTTTAAAAGAAAAAAGAAAAGAAGAGTTTCTGGCAGACAAATAGCTCTATTGGATGATTGTCCCAATCATTACTACAGAAGTTGCTTGGAGACTATTATCTTGGAAGTTAATAAGTCCGACTCCAACTGCTATGTAATGTATGGGGGATTGGTGATAGTGCTTTTATGTAGGCATTTTTTTGTGCTTTGTTTACTCTTTTGTAATCTACCCTCTTCCTAATCAAAGGATATGCCCTTGAGTAGGACATATAGCGCTCTGATTTTCCAACCAAAGGAAAAACACTTAGGGGCAAGGATCTCGTGTGTGTTAATTTTGATCATGAACTTGAGCCTATCTACCATAATTTCCAAAGATAAGTCAAGAAAATGAAGAAATGTAGCTGACCCAATCTTTTCTCCTCCGATATCTTTCAATCCCGCAGAAAGTACTGGAAAAAATTCCAGCAAAGAGTCCTATAAAGGAAAGAAAATGAAATACATCAGGTAGAATTCAAGGAATTGGAAAGAACCCTACTTGTTTCAACCAAGGAAAAAAAATAAATGATGTCAAAGGGCACCGCACCGACATAGAAGGTTCAGCGAGCATTTAATTATACTCCCTATGTCCCAAAAAGTGTCATATTTTGAAAGTCACTTTTTAATACTCCCTCCATCCCAACCAAATTGAGTGTCCTTTTGAAATTCTTTTGTCCAAAATGAAGGGATCGAATCAGCCTCGTCAACGTTTGAGAAGGATGCGGGACTCTGACTTCTAATCTTAGGAGCTAAGGTTAGATAGTCCCATTTTGTATGAAGTTATTAAATGCACCTTTGCTATCTATCATGCCCCAATGTGCACTTGCGAATTGCAATACTATAGTATGTATACTAAGGTCTCAATTGGTACACAGAAATGAAATCAATTCCTCGGAATCGATTATTAGTAATGAGATTCCACAAAAATAGATGGGACGTTGATTCCTAAAAAGCGTTTGGTAACATAAGGAATGTGATTACTATTGTAGTACAAACTTTAATTATATGGTTTGGTAAGAAACAAAACATCTTTGAATGCAAAGATAAAATTAAGGCAATTGACAACTTACCCCAATGTTGACAAGTACTTGTTAATGACTTCCACGATAAAAATTATACATTAACGTTATTACTACTCCACAAAATAACAAATTCTTCATTCCTTTTCAATTTTGGTGAAAATTTAAAATTATCCAACATCAACAAAGCAAGAAAAATTTATTAAATTACAGTTTAAAAAAAACTAATGTTATAATAAAACTAGTTCAAATAAAAATAACTTAAACATTTAATCAAAATGAACAAATACTTAATAAAAAGAGCCGAAAACCAACGATGACGAGGAGTAAAAAGGAACGGCCGTAAAGTAGTTGAAACTAAATGAAATTAATAGCAAACAAATACTTGATCTAATAGAGGGATATTATTGTCTTTTTACATGGATTTCAACTATTAGAAATCTAAATACCACCTCCTCCATCAGGATTGTAATTCCTTAAATCTTAGTAATTAATTCCAAGATTTTAGTAATCCATTCCTATTTCAAATATAATTCTTGCACCACCAAACGTTATTAATTGATTTCATGGAATCAATTCCGCGAAATTGTATACCAATAGAGGCCTAAGGGCATTCATTATATGATTATATCTACTACTAAAATGGCCTCAATGTCAACTTCATTAATATTTGCAAAAAAACAATAAGGGAAACTTAATTTGGGACGGAAGGAGTAATATTTTGTCACACGGATTCACAAACTGAGTGCTTGTTATAGGTGGCAGTTAAGGCCTATAGAAACCATTCTGCAGATGTTATAACCAAGAAGAAATCAAAATTTCCGTTTGGCTAAAAGTAATGTTAAGCCCAAAAGGGAGATCAAGATAATTACCGCATTGAAATCCATATCTACCGATTGATTTAGCCTGCATTTCAGAATAGAATCGATACAAATACAACAATCAGATTACCAGTGCACTGTGAAACGACTAAATTGAAATTCGTGGAAACATGACGGATAAATTACATCCACTTACTACAAAAGAAGCACGAGCTCCGCCGATCAAACCTAACGATAAACAAATACTAAGGCATTACTATAGCTCAAATTATTTGATCGACAATTTTTATTTTCTTCATATTTGCAAATTGTTTGCATTGAGAAATGAGCTTTGTCGTGCTCACCTAGTTTTTTAGCCTCAAATGGACCGGCGCACGAACCCCATAGTAAGCCGGCCTGCAATTGAAGCATTCATTCTTACTTTTGTATTTGTAAAGAAGATTACGTGCAAAGTCGTAACAAATTGTGTGAAGGTTGAAATAAATTGGAAAGGAGAGCTTACAGTTCCGGTGCGGATGATGGACTCGACGGCGGTTGAAGAGCAAGGAATGTCGTCGCCGGGATCAATCTCCATCTTCTCAGTTCATTCTTTCCCATTTTGATTTAGTAGGAACCCCCATTGGAGGGAGGGACGAGGGACGGGTGCGCTTTCTAGAAAGCGTAATGCTGTGGACTACAGTGATGCGCTTATGGAAATGGACGAATCGATAAGGTATCAAAAACAAACGGATGCTTTCGTATATTGTACACTCGGTTCGAATGTACAGCACCGCAAGCATGCGGTTGATGCTTGCGGTTGTTTTGGGTGGTATACCTATCATTTTCCTTCAAAAAATAGTTCACAGTTGAATTTTTACACGAATTTTAATAAATTAAATATTTTTTTTATCCCTGTACTTATCAGCTTTTTCAATAATGGTCCTCGTCTTCGAAAACTCTCTAATCAGATTTGTAGAGTTGATTTTCAGTCCTATAATTCAGTACCGAGTACCGACCATAGATTTAGTCCGTTAAACTAGTTAAGTTTTTCAAAGTTGACAATGTTACCCTTATTTATTGAATAAGGGTACATCATTTTATTTATATATATATAAATAAAATAGTTTACAGTTTTGAAAATATATTTTTATCGTTATATAAATGATAAAAATATAGGTGAATATTCCCAAATTTTTCACAAGACCCCCTTGTTTTGATAATGTTACCCAAATCCTCTCGACTTAACTCTCACAATAGAAATGACGAAAATGTCCGGCACGTGAAAGACCACGTGCACTTTAATGTTAGTTTTGTAATGAACATCGGGGCTAGGGGCCAAACTGAGATAATTAGTAACATTGTATACCTAGGTGGGAAATATTTCGTTTGGGTGAATACTTTGGGGGCTGTTTGGTAGCCAGATAAGGATAAATATTATTATTAATGTTGGTACTATTAGTGCCCTTACTATTATGCACCAGGATTAATAATCATGTTTCTTATAATAAATGGACGTTTGGTAGCACTAGGATTAATGCTCTAATCTGACGTTTGGTAGCAATAGGATATAACTCAATATTATTTTTTTTCCAATAATAACCTTAAGATACCATATCTAACTTATGCATATATTAAGTATTTTTCAATTAAAAAGATTTTAAGAAGTATAACTTTTAAAAAATATATGAACCATTAAGATAGAAAAATTAAACATCAAATTTTTTTTCTTAGCTTTTGTTATGATGTGTATCATCTTGATTAGTTTTTGGCATCTATTGGACTCGGTCATATACTTGAAAAAAAATTAATTTCTAATTTCGAACTTGAATATATGTTCATCTTGGTCAATGTTGCTAACAATAAGAAGAAGAAAGAGAGGGAGAGAGAAATCACTAACCCGATCGAGACTCCCACCGACGATCGTCTAGTCGTCGTTGTTACCTTTACGCTAGAGATAAACAATCCGTCTTCGAGAGAGGTCGTCGTTAGCGCGACAGAGAAACAATCCGTCTTCTAGAGATAAGCAAGTGATTGCCCTAGTTCACCCTTTTTTTGAGTATATATACAAGGATATTTTTTTATATTAAAAAAATTAGTGTCGCATCGTTATAATCCGATCTATAATAATACCACCCCCAACCCCAAGTTAAATAAATAATAATAAAAATGCTAAATGTGAACCAACCAAAACTACAATTTTTATCAAAATCAAATTTCAGAGTTTAACAATCGTGTTGCAATTTGTTCTCGCATTTTACATGTGAATATTTGATTAGCTACTTTGATCCAACTCCTACCACATTTGATACGTTGTTGTCGTTCTGTTGAACAGTCTCAGCTGAAGCATTTGTATCAATAAATTGCTCAAAAAAATGTATTTGTGCAAGATGAAATATCTTTAATTTTGTTCTTTCAATTAATTTTGGTCTTTCAGCTGTTCAGAAAATGAGATTATTTTTGTCATCTGAGTGGATGGGTAGGACAACATGTTTGGCATCATTCGTCATACCCAGACCACCAAATCAAGATTATCTTAATGAACGGCTAGGTTAGGTTGAAGAAGATATCAGGAGGATGAGAAAGGTGGTGGACTGGGTTGGGTAGGGTGGCGGGGGGTGGAAAGGAGGAGGAAGGGGTGTGTTTTGTTTGGGATGAGGTGTACTTAGTAAATTTTAGAAAAAATATTGGTAAGGTTAAAATAGAAAATAGGGGGTGTACTCAGCATTTTGAGGAGTTAAAAATATTTAGGGGGGGGTGTATTTTGTAATGGTGTACTAAGTAATTTTTAGGGTGTAAATAACAATTCTCTTTGATTTTTAAGTGTGTTTTTTGCGCATTTAAGCTCCATCCAAAATGCGACATAATTCCCTTTTTTTTTTTTTTTTTTTTTGAAATAACAACCTTTAGAACTAATTCGATAAATTCACAGGCCCAAGTCATAATTTTGTGCAAACCTGAGGGTTGGCAAATATAATTTATAGGTGCTAATACAACAACCTTCCCTCCTGGGAAAATACTATTTTGCCCATCATTCAATTATAAAAAAAAAAAATCCACCTTGAGGAGGCGGATCTCTTGGAAGAATCCACCTCGGGGTGGTGGATCTCTAGGAAGAAATCCACCTAGGGGTGGCGGATCTACCATGTTCCGTTAAAAATTTAACGATTTTGTTATTTTTTAACGGAAATATTAACTTTAGGGGTTGAAAGTGTAAAAAAAAAAACTAACGAAATCATGGATCCACCTAGTGTAGGCGGATCTACCAAGTTCCGTTAAATATTTAACAATTCTGTTAGTATTTTAACAAAAATGTTAATTTTAGGGGCTGAAAATGTAAAAAAAAACTTTTGACGGAATAATGGATGGAATTGAGATCCGCCTAGTCTAGGTGAATTTTTGAATTTTGTCCGCCTAGAGGTGGTGGATTTATCTTTTTATTTTATTTTATTTATAACATAGGCAAAATAGTCAATTTGTTAAAAAATATTGTATTTAGCATAACGGGGTGTTGTATTTAGCACCACTCATATAATTAACCCTAGAAGTAATATGTGACCCAATGCACCACTCGTCCGATCCAACTCAGAGACAGACTTCCTAAACCCTAATAATATAACTTCGGCTCGCCTTATACCCGCCAACCTCATTCTTTTCTCAACCTCGCCCAGCAGGCAGCCGCAATCCGCCGTATTCACAGTCACCGGTAAGGCCAACGATCTTCTCCCTCTTTGACTCTACACAACCTGCGTGTTATTCAAAATGCGCAGGATCTGCTAATTGATAATTTTGATTGTTTGAAATTGCAGAGGAAAGAGGCCAAAATGAGTCGAGCAGCAGGGAATGCAGGAGCTAAGGGGAAGAAGAAGGGCGCAACCTTCGTTATCGACTGCGGAAAGCCCGTGGAGGACAAGATCATGGAGATTGCCTCACTGGAAAAGTTCCTTCAGGAGAGAATCAAGGTCGGCGGCAAGGCCGGAGCTCTCGGTGATTCTATCACCATTACCCGTGAAAAGAACAAGATCTCCGTCACCTCCGACAACAATTTTTCCAAACGGTAGTGAATCCAATACCCTCCCTCCCTGCATTTCACTGTTTTTCATTTTGAATCACAGTAGTGTATCCTTGATTATTAGACCTTTCGAATGCTCGGACCCTTTTAGCGGAACACGGGGAGTATTTTAATTTCTCAGTTTTTGGTTAGATTTAAAAGTGGGATACAATGTTATGGTAATATTAAGGTTAATAGTGATGCAGTAGTTAATGTGAATTCTGTTTATTTATACTAGAACTACAAGTTGGTTTAATGATAAGTATTCAAGTAATTGTAGATTGAGATGCAAGCTGTAAAATGCATGTTCGCTTATATTTCTTTGTTTGCGATGCTTTTTGGATATCAGAAATCAGCTTAGAACTTATATTTCACTGTATTTGTTATATTTACTTTGTTGATGGGCCTTTGCAATCAGTTACTCGATGTAGTAGTTTTTAGAATAAAAATGTTTATATCAAATGGTGGCTTTCAGGAAACTCAGGATTACTTTTCTAATTTCTGAGCATAAAAATGGCCTTAGCTAAGGCTGAAAATGGATTACTTTCTTGTTTGGATGCAAACAGATATGTTCTTGTTTTTTTCTAGTATTTGTGCTCTTGCCAGTTCTTATTTTTAATTGTCTCTTGATTCAGCTCCACAATTAGCTTTTCAACTGATGTATTGGTCAAATTCGACCTTTTCGAGCAATGTTTTTGCATCCAGTTGATGATAATAAGCTCATCATTGTGGTGTTGCTTGAGTTTTGTCTTTTACCTCAAGCTTTCCCGAAGAATAGGTTGTTTTACTATTTTTCTGGCATTGAAATCTAATGCAGCAATGAGTATCACTTCTTATTTTTATTTTTACTTTTTCAACATTGTCTTTGTGGGAAGGGAATCAAGTATACTAATACGAATCCAGATGAGTTACCTAATTTCATGTACTATGTAATGTTGATTTATTCAATTCAACTATTTGAATACCACTTGTGTAGAGCTAGCCGAATAAGATGTATACTATGTGAATCACAAATGTTTGCTTTACTCCAACATGAAATATCTAATTAATTGCTTGTCAATTCACTTGCAGTACATTCTAAAGATTTGAATTATTATATATTAGTAGTGACTGATCTTTTTGTGTTTCCCAGGTATCTGAAATACCTGACAAAGAAATACTTGAAGAAGCACAATGTCAGGGATTGGCTTCGTGTGATCGCTTCCAACAAAGATCGTAATGTCTACGAATTACGTTACTTCAACATTGCCGAGAACGAGGGAGAAGAGGAAGACTGAAGATCGACCAATTAGGACTGTCTTGTAGCTTTTCTGAGTTTATGTGCTCTTGCAATTTTGTTTTGATGGGATGCCTGGTATTGTTATCGCAGGATGTACCTTACATATGAGATATTTTCAGTTTTGGAGGTTTACCAACATTGCTAAACTTGTGCCTAATGGCATTTTCTCATTACCATTATGATTTACAGCTTGTTTTTGCTCGTCCGTTTTTCAGTACCATTGAGATTTACAGTTTGTTTTGACAAATCTTTTGTTCTAACAAATGGCTTTCAAACATGACCGAATCATGCTACCTTATGTATTGGTCTGGTGTTTGTCTTGAGTTTTTTTGAATCAATATATCACCTATGATCATTCGCTCAAGAGAGAAACCAATTTGTTCGGCAATGAAGAGCATAACCACATTTTTCTGCCTTTGGTGCCAAGGCTGCAATGCAAGTGCCTACCAAGCTCATATCCTCCGTGCACCCAACTCTCAATTTCGCCATTTTGTAAGGGGGACGGTGTCCATGTAATTACACTCCAATTTGCCATTTTGTTAAGGGGATGGTGTCCATGTTATGACAAGTAAGTGCAGCTCAGGCGGTAAGACGCTTCACCTACAACTAATAGGTCGTGAGTTCGAGTCACCAAAACTAATAGATCGTGAGTTCGAGTCACCAAGGGGTAGGTGGAGAATCACTATTGATCCCAATTTAAAAAAAAAAAAAAAAAGTGTCCATGTAATGACTACTCATAACCAAATTGAATCGGACTTCCAGTCCAAACTCATCTCGGTCTTTATAGTTGTTTGGGAGTAGTTAAGCAGTTTGTCTCTATAGTTGTTTGAGAGTAGTTAAGCAGTTTGTCTCTATAGTTGTTTGAGAGTAGTTAAGCAGTTTGTCTCAAGCCTGGTTCAACCAGGCTGGTTGTATAACCAAATCCTATGACGTTTACAGTCTCCAATGGATGGCCAAAATAAGTCTGCACCTAGCTAGCTGAAGTCCTAAGCCCCGTCCCTAAATTATTGTCTTTTTTTTTTTTTTTTTTTTTTTGTGTTCAAGAATAATTGTTTTGTTTGAAAACCTTCCTTTTTAGGACATCGCTTTTATCATTTTACCTTTACTTTTTCCCCTACTTCACGTACATATGTGATGAGCATATTATGGATCAGCTAGATTGTATGGGCTTCACCCCAAAATGGGCCGGAAAGGAATAGAAGCCCGATCCACTCAGGGCTATATATACTCTCTCCTATACCAAACCAAGGTATGCCACTCTTTATGCAAAAAATATGTATTCTAGTCGTTATTCTCTAGTGGCCGGGACTCATTATCACGCCGGAGGGCTTTGGCAAGGACTCTCCCCGCCCCTCTCACGGTGTCTTTTTTACAGAAAATTATACGCCAGATATCCTACATCCGCGACGACTCGATACCCCTGGTGCGCTCGGTTTTTTGGCGTCATCGGTTGGTTTCATTGCCGGGAAGCGAAAAACGATCCTTGCTAGAAAACTGCAGTCCTCCCACACGTCTGTCAAGGAGAAATCAGTGACTCTTGTTGCTTCCAAACTTCCAATCTTATTCATTCCCCAAATTAGTTCAATTTATGAATATTAGCACACCGTGGTGGGCCCCCCTCAAATTGGAAAATTGGTGGAGAGCATGTGATGCCATGAAACTATTACAAGCTTTAAGATGCATGTACATCACGACAGCAGCATGAAAAATGTCTTCCCAATCCAATTGTGCCAGTGGAGAATCTGACAATAAAATGTAGTGGCATATTCAATTATTTCCCATGAAGGCTCATTAGTCTCTTTTAGTTCGTCAAAGCAAGACAAATCAACATAAAAAAATAGTATCTTCTGCAGCTTCCTCACCATTGTCGTCCTTCATGGTAGCACTAGTAGCGGCAATCTCGCTTACTTCAAAGCTGAAGCCAAGGGCCTACGCCTCACAAAGACGGTATCCACCTCGCTTGGGAATTTTCACGAACAACTGGTGGGCACAAATGTTCCGTCCACTTTAACAAAATTATATCAATGGCAAATGTCCCAAACAACTCCAAAACGCAAAGTTCTCAAACAAATTTGTCATGCATCAAGAAGAGACCCCGAAGGATTGCAGAAAGATGAGAGAGATCGGGACAAATTCTTGGGATTTCAAAGCAATGGTCAACCATGGTAGATTCCACATCGCAATTCGTCCGAGCTGGGTTACATGTTTTGGTCGTATAGATCGAGTCGGCGACAGAAAATAGACATCGCAGGTGCTTTCCCCCCACAAAGGCGACGCCGTCGACATCGAAATCGCCGCCATGGTCTCATACGCACCCCCACAGCAGGTCAACAAGTCCATTATTGCAGGGCGCCACACGGCTGGAGGACTCAAATCAAAAGGAAAACAGCAAGTTCTTTTGGGCAACTGAGAAATCATCACAAGAAATAGTTCCAGATTTGCGAGAAGAGGAGAAGAACGCCAAAATGGTGCTGGCGACCATGGCAGGGCTGTTACGCAAGCTATGTCAAGGCGGAAGAGATAGAAAATAAGCGCCACAGCGCCCTTCGCCCAGCCAAGACAACCCCGACAATGAAAAATCGCTGCCAAGCGACGCCGGACATACCCTCATCGCCTGAAGCGGGACGGAAGCGTTACCATCGCTTTATGTGCAGTGTACATGCCGGAAGTTTAGATCATGCATATAATGTGCCCTACGCATCCTTCTACTAAGATGTCTCTTTAATGCATCAGTTATAAACGTCGCCCTTAATAATCAAGGAGTTACAAACGATGCTTCATTACTGGAAGTTTCAAACGTGGCCCTTCAAATACAGAACAGTTACAACATGGCCCATTTACAGCTGGACAATTATAGTTTGGCCCTTTCAATGCAAAGTAGTTACATCTTGGTCCCTTAACTGATGAAAAGTTACAACTTAACCTTTTGACGAAGAACAATTGCCAATGGACCCCTCCACTATTGGTCAAGCTTCGTTAAGTAACGGTCAAAACAAATAAACCTCGCCGCTCGAGTGTTACTCGCGGCCGAGTAGATTTGGTCTTCCCGCTCGAGAGCTACTCGCGGCTGAGTAGTACCCCGCGCCTTCCTGCGCTTATCCTCCCCGCTCGAGTATTACTCGCGGTCGGGTAAATTTGATTCTCCTGCTTGAGCGTTACTCGCGGTTGAGTTGTACCCCGTGCCTTCCTGCGCTTATCCTCCCCGCTCGAGTGTAACTCGCGGCTGAGTAGATTTGGTCCTCCCGCTCGAGCGCTACTCGAGGTCGAGTTGTACCCCTCGCCTTCCTGCGCTTATCCTCCCCGCTCGAGCGTAGCTCGCGGCTGAGTAGATTTTATCCTCCCCGCTCGAGCGTAGCTCGCGGATGAGTAGATCTTATCCTCCCCGCTTGAGCGTAGCTCGCGGTTGAGTAGATTATATCCTCCCCGCTCGAGCGTAGCTCGCGGCTGAATAGATTTTATCCTCCCCGCTCAAGCGTAGCTCGCGGCTGAGTAGATGTTATCCTCCCCGCTCGAGCGTAGCTCGCGGCTGAGTAGATTACATCCTCCCCGCTCGAACGTAGCTCGTGACTGAGTCTATTTTATCTTCCCCGCTCGAGCATAGCTCGCGGTTGAGTAGATTATATCCTCCCGCTCGAGCGTAGCTTGCGGCTGAGTAGATCTTATCCTCCCTGCTTGAGCGTAGCTCGCGATTGAGTAGATTATATCCTCCCCGTTCGAGCGTAGCTCGCGGCTGAGTGGAATACATCCTCCCCGCTCGAGCATAGCTCGCGGTTGAGTAGATTACATCCTCCCCGCTCGAGCGTAGCTCGCGGCTGAGTAGATTATATCCTCCCCGCTCGAGCGTAGCTCGCGACTGAGTAGATTTTGTTCTCCCCGCTCAAGTGTTACTCGCGGCCGAGTAGATCTTATCCTCTCAGGTCGAGTTGATTCCTTAATTAACGTTTGAGGTCATTTGACTGCTCGCAGGTCGAGCTCATGACTTAGTTAATTTTAAGGCCTATATATTGTTATGCTCCCTGGTCGAGTTGATTCCTTAATTAACGTTTAAGGTCATTTGACTGCTTGCAGGTCTAGCTCATGACTTAGTTAATTTTAAGGCGTATATATTATTATGCTCCCTGGTCGAGTTGATTCCTTAATTAACGTTTGAAGTCATTTGACTGCTCGCAGGTTGAGCTCATGACTTAGTTAATTTTAAGACTTATATATTGTTACGCTCCCAGGTCTAGTGGATGCATCTCAGCAGGTCCGAGGCGAACACAAGCGAATAGTACTCCTCATCCTCGAGATGAATTTCGAGGGATAAGGAGTGGGGGGCTTCTGATGAGCATACTATGGACCAGCTAGATTGTATGGGCCTCATCCCAGCAAATGGGCCCAAAAGGAATAGAGGCCCGGTCCACTCAGGGATATATATACTTTCTCCTATACCAAGCCAATGTATGCCACTTTTTATGCAAAAAATATGTATTCTAGTCGTTATTCTCTAGTAGCCGGGACTGATTATCACGCCGGAAGGCTTTGACGGGGACCATCCCCGCCCCTCTTACGATGTCTTTTTTGCAGATAATTATACGCCAGATATCCTACATCTGCGATGACTCGGTACCTCTGGTGCGCCCAATTTTTTGGCATCATCAACATGAGCCTTAAAGAAGAAAATCACACATTACGGAGGGAGTACTTGTTTTGTGATCTCTGGAAGTAACTCTTTGATTAATTGACCCAGTTAGGTGTCTCGTCAGGCCTCTTACATTAATTCGTGAATTAATTGAGTTTTCAATAGGTTATGTGACGAACTCGGCCAAAATGGGTATCATAGTTGGCATTACAGCAATTCATTTGAGACCTTCCCAAGGGAAAATTATTTGCTGGGATGGACAATCACATCATTATGTGGTGTGACGTTTTAACATCATTGTGTTGGCATACAATCAGTGCACACGACATCAATGTAATAACAACACGTGACCGCATTTTCCCGCCGTGTGTGTAAGTGCAATGCAATGGCCTACCAAGCTCATATCCTCGGTGCACCCAACTCTCAATTTCGCTCACCCGACTCTAGAATCCTTCATCTGGAATACCCTCATTCGAGCCAACGTTCAAGGCAAGGCTCCATCCGCATGTTCCATCAGTTCCCCAGTCTCCATCTTCATCCGCATGCGCTTTCATGGCGTCCAACCTGACTTCCACACCTTCCCTTTCCTCCTCCAAGCCTTCATTTCACCCTCTCAACTCCAATCAGGACAACACATTCACGCCCAAATCCTCCATTTCGGGCTTGCTTCTGATCCTTTCATTCAAACATCTCTCATTAACATGTACTCGTCTTGTGGCAACTTGGCTTCCGCCCGACAAGTGTTTGACGAAACACCGCACCCAGACTTACCCTCTTGGAATTCGATCATAAATGCGAATGTGAAAGTGGGTCAATTAGATATCGCACGGATGCTCTTTGATCGTATGCCGGTACGAAATGTTATTTCTTGGAGTTGTATGTTAGATGGTTATGTGAGGTGTGGTCAGTATAAAGAAACGCTCGAGCTATTCCGGGAGATGCAAGCGTTGGAAGTCAATGATGTTATGCCTAATGAGTTCACCATATCCGTTGTGCTTTCGGCTTGTGGACGGTTAGGTGCACTTGAGCACGGAAAATGGGCCCATGCTTATATTGACAAGTTTAAGATGAGAGTTGATGTCATCTTAGGCACATCATTGATCGATATGTATGCCAGATGTGGGGGTATCGAGAGGGCTCGATGTGTGTTTGATAATTTGGGTCGGAATAAAGATGTGACAGCTTGGAGTGCCATGATTTCGGGATTGGCTATGAATGGGCATTTTGAAGAATGCCTAGGCTTATTCTCGAAAATGATGAGTCAGGGGGTGAGACCAAATGGTGTGACATTCTTGGGTGTTCTTTCTGCTTGTGTTCACTGCGGATTAGTCGATGAAGGAAAAAGGTATTTTGAGCAGATGAGTCGAGAGTTTGGTATCGCTCCTGCAATCCAGCATTACGGGTGCATGGTTGATCTTTATGGGAGAGCCGGTCGCATACAGGAAGCCTGGGAGGTTGTTAATTCAATGCCTATGGAGCCGGACGTGCTTGTGTGGGGAGCTCTTTTGAGTGGATCTAGAACCTATGGTGATGTTGAAACATGTGAGGCAGCACTCCAAAAATTAGTTGAGTTAGAACCCGCAAACAGTGGGGCCTACGTGCTTTTATCGAATGTGTACGCAAAAATGGGCAAGTGGAAGGAAGTAAGGCGGGTACGAGACTTGATGGAGGCGAAAGGGGTCAAAAAACTTCCAGGATGCAGTTCAGTTGAGGTAGATGGTATCATACACGAGTTTTTTGTGGGAGATGAGGCTCATTCTGACAAGAGGGAAATATATATGATGCTCGAGGAGATTATGATTACATTGAAGAAGGAGGGTTATGTTGAAAACACACAAGAGGTATTGCTCGACTTGGATGAAGAAGGAAAAGAGATTGCACTCTCGCGTCACAGTGAAAAATTGGCAGTAGCTTTTGCCATTTTAAAGACAAGTGCAGGTACACCAATACGGGTTATGAAAAACCTTAGGATATGTAGTGATTGTCATGTTGTGATGAAGATGATATCTAGGGTGTTTGGTCGAGAGATTGTTGTCAGGGATTGCAGTCGGTTTCACCATTTTGTTAACGGGACATGTTCCTGTAATGACTACTGGTAACCGAAGTTGCATTGGACATCTGGTATGAACTCGTCTCTTTTCTCTTGAGATTGTACATTAGGCTGAAGCAGGATTACAACTCGGGCTGCGCACTTAAAGCCTGTTTGGTGTAGCGTTTTGAAAACGCAATGTTTTAAAAACGCAGCGTTTCAAAAACGCAGATTATTTAAAACGCAGCTTTTTTCTTTATAAATGCGTTTGGGATATTATGTCAAAACGCTGCTTTTTATTCCCTACTACGTTTTAAAATCTGCGTTTTGGGAAAAAGCTAGGAATTCCAGCGTTTTAAAACGCAGCTGCGTTTTGAAAACGCAGCGTTTTCTACTGCAGCATTGAAACACTAAGAGCCCGTTTGGTGTAGCGTTTTAAAAACGCAGTGTTTTAAAAACACAGCGTTTTTAAAACGCAGATTATTTAAAACGCGGCTTATTTCTTTATAAATGCGTTTGGGATATTATGTCAAAACGCTGATTTTTATTCCCTACTGCGTTTTAAAATCTGCGTTTTGGGAAAAAGCTAGGAATTCCAGCGTTTTAAAACGCAGCTGCATTTTGAAAACGCTGCGTTTTCTACCGCAGCATTGAAACGCTAAGTTAAGGAATAAGCTGCGTTTTAACCCTGCGTTTTGGCCAAAACGTGCGAACAAACGGGCTCTAAGTTAAGGAATAAGCTGCGTTTTAACCCTGCGTTTTGGCCAAAACGCGCGAACAAACGGGCTCTTAGTTGAATGATAGACCATGGCTGGTTTTGTAGGCACATTCTACAGAAACATTAGTTGACAAATTCAAGCTGAAATACCTTGTTAGTCTCTACGAGGTAGTTTAGTAATACTCCTTCTTGTAGTGTGATCCATTCTTGAAGGTAGTTTGCCTGAGAAGCATGTGGAAGGTTCCATCACCATTACCTGGGCTGGCATGGCATAAATTTCTCTTACGATAAAATATTTTTCTCCATATTAAAAGATTGATTTTTGCCATACTTATTTATTGGCTAAAGCCTAAATGTTTATCTGAATGCGCATGATTGACTAGAAACTGTAGGTAGGTTGGGTTTGAATCTACTTTGTAATCACTTGCAATATGCAACCAATTAATGATAAATAGTTCCGTCCCCGGAGAATCCTCACTCCTTGCTTCACGTTTTTATGGTTTAAAGTGACTATCTTTGGTGCCTAATGTTAAAAATAAAAAATTTAAATAAATAATTATCTAGAAAATGCAGAAATGCATGTTGATGACGCATATCGACTTTCCATCTAAAAATGTTTGTGCATGGCATATGATGATTTACCTTTGATATTGATGGAAATCCCCTTTTTATCTTTAACTACAACAAAAATACAACAATGCTTTGAAATTGAAACCACAGATCCCTAAGTGCGAGAGCAAACGATAGGACAGTAAAAAGCAATTAATCTTAGAGGTTTGATATTATGAGCTCGAGCTTGTGATATTGAGGAAAAATTTGATCCAACTGTGTAGAGATTTAAGTTATGTATGTCAATGGATCGGATTCGGATCGGATATCTCAAATCCAAATCCAATTTGTTAAGAAATTATCGGATTCGGATCGGATTATCTCTCGAATATTTCAAAGCTCAATCCATATCCTAAATTTTCGGATCAGACTCGGGTTTTAGTAGGATTTTATTCGACCCTCATTAAAGTATTTAATAAAAATAATATCATGTCATATTTTACTCAATCAAAGAATAAACAAACATGAAAATTATGTTCCTAACTTACACAAACATGAATAACATTGTTAGTAAGATATGACATTGCGCAGAAGAATTTATATTTAGTTGAAAGAGTAATTATATATTAATGATTAAAAGTTCAACATAAGGAACTTATGTATGTATAGTATTACTATAGTTTCTATATCGGATCGGATCGGGTTATTAACAAATCGAATCACCCTTAATCCAAATCCGATTTGTTAAGTTATCGGATTATCAGATTCAGAACATAATCGAATAATCGGATTGAAAAATTCAATCCATATCCTAAAAATAACATCGAATTCACATCAAAATTTAATTCATTGACAACCTTAATTTAAGTAGATTTAAGCCAATGTTACTAACAATAAAACTTATAGTAATACTACAAGCAGCTCGTATTATCATTTACCTTAATCTTATCCTTTATATACGGAACTAAGTATAAAAGTTTTTAACTTTTCATATATTAATAATGTCATTTGGGTCGGGCAGACCAATAATAGCGTACGAACAGTAGCAGCTTTCTTTGCCAAAAATATCTTAGCAAATTAATTGAAATAGTATTTTATTCCAAGTTTTTGTGATAGTGTGGTCCAGTCACGTGTTTCTTGCTTTCTATTGTGTAAGCATGATGATTCAATAATAATCAAGAGTTTTATATTGTACTAGTTATAGAATCCGTGTTTTGCACGGGTGTAATTTAACTTTTGTATTTAATTGATATATTTTATAAATAATTTTATATAAAATTATCATTATTCGATATAGGCGTGAACGTTTAGTATAGTATTTTTGTTTTAAAATAAGTTTTTTTTTTATTAGTGGTCAATATATGTATTTTCATTTTTATACATTTTTGTTGGGTTGCTTTTCCTTTGCTTTGTTTTTTTCTTTTTGTTTTCATCTTGCACTTAATAAAGATATTTTGGACATATATTTGAAGAATTTTTTAAAAATTAAAAATAAAATATTTACTTTAGAATTTATTAAAGAAAGATATTTTTTTTCTGAACAAATGTGAATTGTTTAAGGATTGAATATAATTATATTTTATAAAATTATTTTTGAAGATCATTCAATGATTAGAAAAAGTTTAGTTGGATATTATATTTACAAAATAGTTTATTTTTTATACACTGAAATAATAATCAAAATAAGTGAATATTATAGTACATGGGTCTCGTGACCCCCACTTAACCATAATATATGTAGTATTCTAAAAACATACATATAATATAATTGGTTCAGTTGGTTAAGGTGAGTATGCATATATAAAAGGTTGTAGGTTCAAATTTCATTACAAATATTGTTTTGCTTTTCATTTGTTTTTGATTTCCTTGTCAATACCTAAAGTTCTTCACCTATTACTATTCACTATTATATATTATTACCTAATGACTTCCTCTCCTAATAAATACGAATTTGAAGAGTCAAGTTCACCAAAATGAAGATTTAACCCTATTACTATTCACTATTATATATTATTACCTAATGACTTCCTTTCCTAATAAATACAAATTTGAAGAGTCAAGTTCACCAAAATGAAGATTTAACAAAATATATGGCAAACTCATATCACCAACTTTAATATATATATATATATATATGGATTTGTACAGATTGATGATTTGTCCCTCAACCTAACTAAACGACTAACGACGTGCTTGGAGCTGACGCCGTTTTCGCACATCTACGGTTAATTGCACAAACCCCCATGGTTTTATCATTTTGCAAGGAACCCCTCTATGTATTTATTCTTATGGAAAAACCCCCTTGTATTCAAACAAATAGCAATTGGTAATGATTTATTTCCAAATTGACGTAATATGTAGCATGCTGGAGTGTGTGTAAAAGCAAAAAATGGAATTGATGAATATTTTAATAAGGCCTTGTTCGGATGTGTTACTTTAATCACTTTTAAAGCCTGTTTGGTCGAGCGTTTTGGCCAAAACGCAGGAATAAAACGCAGCTTATTTGCAAAAAATATGTTTCAATACTGCGGCAGAAAACGTAGCATTTTCAAAACGCAGTTGCGTTTTAAAACGCTGGAATTCCCAGCTTTTTCCCAAAACGCAGGTTTTAAAACGCTCCTAGGAAAAAAAAGCTGCGTATTGAAGTGATATCACAAACGTATTTATAAGGAAAGACCTCCGTTTTTAAAACACTGCGTTTTTAAAACGTTGCGTTTAAAACACTGCGTTTTATAAACGCTGTACCAAACGGGCTCTTAGTTGATACTTTTCTTTTTAGTTTGGGATAACTGCACCAGTTGTCCACGAGCATAACCACGAGCCATGAAGTTGAAGAGGATAATGTCTGGCTGGGAAATTTGATCGAACAAGTGGTGGGCATTGTCCATGGAAGCAGGGGTTGGTTCGATTCTGTAGAAATTGATGAGCTTCATTTTGGAGGTGGATTTTTATGGAATAGGCTTGGATTTGCTTGAGTTCGTTCAAAGAGATGTATTTGGGAAGGAGAGAGTGAGTGAGCTGACAGTGGTGGGTTTTCTTTATTTGGTTAGGTTGTAACTTGTATAGGACAGTGAGCTAAGTTGTGGAGCTGGGGTTGCCATTGAAGAGTTGGTATGCTAGCAGCTTGTGAAGATAAATTGATTAGATTTTTAGTTATCAATGGTGATTTTAAAATTTGGATTCAAAATTTGGGTGGGTTTGAAGGCAAAAGGTTAATCTCATGTTGTGATAAGACCCATTTGACCA
Source organism: Platycodon grandiflorus (assembly GCA_016624345.1). NCBI lineage: Eukaryota > Viridiplantae > Streptophyta > Magnoliopsida > Asterales > Campanulaceae > Platycodon > Platycodon grandiflorus. The sequence goes on along the minus strand of CM028366.1, from coordinate 2,802,329 downwards.
AGAGACCCAGATTGTGATGATTTTTAGTTCTTGGCTCTCTATAAACATAGAGAGAGAAAGAATTAAGCTTCTAAGGAGAGAGAGGGACTGAGAAAGGGTGGTTGAGATATGAAGTGCTAGAGATCGGAAGAATTTAAACCGTCAACATGAACTCGAAAACTATCGAAAACACTCTTTGATATTTCACTAAATTTCAATCCATAAGAAACGATCGTGAGATTAATCTATCCAATTCTCTTTTGTGTACTACTATTAACCCATCTAATTTTTCTTTAATTTTAAATTGGTTTATCCTTTGCTTCTTCATTAACCTAATTGATCGAGGAATAAACCAAGAAAGATACAAAGGGATGAACTAAGAAAGAAATGAAAAGAAATTAATTGAGAAGAAAAAGAATGCATTACTGGAGAAGAATAAGAGAGAAGGCAGTATTGTTGGGTATTAAAATTTTTATATGCCACCCCTTATTTTTATTATGTTACCCAAACCCCCTTATTTGAAAGTTATTTAACATACCGATACTCTTTTTCCCATTTTACCCTTAAAAAATCATCATGTGCTGAGCACATGCACATGACCACTTAACGGTGCTTAAGCTAACGCTGTCAATCTCAAGGACCACCGATGTTCGAAATATGTATTCTTTGGTCAGTGGCTTGCATTTGCTTTGTACAGAGACTGTGTGAATTTTTGAATAGTATAGGGACTACTAGTGCAGTTATCCCTTTTAGTTTTGTTTTCAAATTTCAAAACCCATGGATGTGTGTTAGAATGTTTTACTTTCACTTTGCTAGAATGTTTTACTTTCACTTTGCATTTTGTAACCATTAGAAAATATAAATGAGAATGAAAATGCAGAATATGGATGAAGTATCATGCTGAACAACCCCAAATAATCTACATTTGAAAAGTTTAATAATTAAGAGATATATAAGTAACATTGGAGTTGGTCATAATTACAAAAATATTTGAGCATAAACAAGATGTTTATAACATATGTGGAGGGTAAAGTGGAAAGGTTTATGGAGATCGTAGACATAATTTTTAAAGTGAACTCTTTAAGTGGAACATCTTAAAATAAAGTATTGAACTTTTTGTCTGGAATGGATGGAGTATTAAAGAACAATATTGTTGCTAAATATTATGTTGCTCTTTGACAAAGAAAGAACGGACAATGCAATCATAATAAAAGGTATTTTAGCCTTTCTGTTGGCTATGTACCAATGAGCTCTAACTCAAGTGGTACTCCTTACTTCTCTTAACGGAGAGGTCGGATGTTCAAGTGTCATCAGAGACACCCTGGTACGTAACTGCTATCAACAGAGAGGTCGGGTGTTCAAGCCTCACCAGAGGTACCATTGTTGTTCAAGCCTCACCAAAAACCATTTAGTACTACTCATTTCTCTTAACGGAAATGTTGAATGTTCAAATCCCACCAGAGGCACCTTGGTACTTCACTACTCTCAACAGAGAGGTCGGGTGTTCAAAAAAACCTCATCAGATGCACAATTTGTTCTAGCCATATCAAAGACACCATATAGTCTAAATTGTAGCCTTCAAGGCCTTAAATAATAATAAAGGTTAAAGTAAGGTATGTGTCCCTTCTAACCTTTAAAGAAAAAAAAAAATTGGCTATGTAACGAACGAAAATCTTCTGCTCAATTTGAATCCATAGGAATCTTAACGAGAATACATTAACCATAGGGGGTGTAATGCAATTAACCGTCCGATCTAATCATAGGTCACACGTCAACGTGGTGCATCCGAAGCCTCAAGCTGTGTGACGCCGTTAGCGTCCCATGCATGTTGTGTCCCCGCCCAGCTCCTTGTTCCCGGTCATCACACACGCACACAAAATATAGATCTCCCCATTGAATTGGAGAACTATCTTTACGCGCCTCCTGCGACTCCGCCATTTGTTCCGGCTAACACATTTTATCCGGCTTTGAATTCCGGTCATCACAGCATCCTGCCGTCGCCAATGCCCCGGCGAACCTGACGCCTATCTATCTACCTAGCTGCTCCGGTAGGGCGATCCTCCCAATTATACTTATCTAGTATTTAATGTGCTCTCTTCCATGATTTACTTTCAACTGATTGAGATCAAAGTGTGTATTCTTCTGAATTTGAATACGTGTTCCACAAATTTCACCTCGTGGTTTCAAATGTACGTAGCCGTGTGGAAAATCATTTTTGTTTTGAGTGGCGTTGTTAATTGAATCAGTTGAGTGAACATTTCAACGACAACAGAAATTCATATTTATTTAGGTTGGGGATTGAATCATTGAATACTGTGACATATGTCATAGAAAGCAAAATTGATTCTAAGCCTCCCCTGTGCCTTTATTCTCGGTCAGACGAAGAGCAATAAAAAATGGCAACATAAATTGATATCGGCAAAAGCTAAGCACCTGCTTAGTAACTTTTGTCTAGAGAAAACTATACTGGGGAATTGAAAATTGTGAAAGGGTGAATGCCAAGACAAAATTTATAGGCAAACATATTTACGATGATTCGAAAGTTATGTTAATTTTGTTCATTTGCTTACACAGACGAGTATCTTTGTTAAGTAACCAACTCCTAGCTTTTAGAGAGAGGCACCACTATGTATATCATGCTTAGGGCCAATACGTACCCTTTGTATATATATTTTTTTAGGATAAATGCAAGCGGGATGATTTGAACTGGTGTCTTTGCCAAACCTGATGCTCTGATACCATGTTAAGTAACCAACTCCTCTAAAAGCTTAAGCTTTTAGAGAGAGGCACCACAATGTATATAATGCTTTATACTTTAACAATCTCCAGGCTTTCAGTTTTTTGAGCAGAGTCAGGATTTCGTCTGCAAAACCATAAACCTTGAAATATCTAGGAAGGGTGCAACTCTTTATTCCCTCTCTTTCAGAAGAAGAGTTCAGGTCTGCTATTCAATTAGGACAGTAAGACTAATCACTAACACGAAATCCAGAATTTGTTAATTCAATAACAAGTTACTAAATTAAAACATCATATAACTTTTGATATGAATTTTAAATTAATAGACTCAGAAAGAAAAATGAAATAAAATCGATACAGGCTCCCAAAAAGGAGTTCCTAACATGCGGACTACTCGAGTTGAAGGAGTATCCTATTACTGTAAACCTTTTTCTCTTTTATAGAAACTTTGGATGTAGTAATGAGTAAGAGATTCCGAAAAGTTTAGGGGGGAGGGGGGCTTGCATGCTTTTGTTCTGTTGGCTCTTCTGTAGGATCATTAATTGACGTACAAGGAGAGAAGTGTTCCTTGACCAGGTTTAGAAGGGCATGATTGCTTGAGGCTTTTATGCAGTTTTTGTGCATTTGAAGGGTATACTGGCCAAGTAGTTTGTGCATGTAAATTTGTTGGCTCAATACAATAGCTGCGCAATTGCAGTTTTTTCTGCTTATAAGAAGTATTTGAATCGGTTGTGCTTGAATTTTTCTTTATTGTCAAGATATCTCATTGCTGCAGACTATGCCCCTTGTTTGAATTAAGGATATGTTAAGGCATCAGCCGATAACAGTCTCCATTTAAAAGGCCCAATCTTGTTGAAGACGTTTTCCTTGAATTGGGATGTCTTACTCTACTTCCTACCAGTTTATATACTTGATAAGTACAGCTGTGTTTTGTAGCGTGTTGGATATCAATTTTTTTCCATCAAATTTTGATATTTGATTTTTGTTCATGATAATTGACTTTCTCTAGACGTACAGCTTATGTTGTTACCGTGAAGGATTTCTGGTCTGTGATGCTTGAGCTTTGGGCTCTGAGCTCCAAGCTGCTTGAGATGGTCTTCTATAATCAAACAGTCGAGAGATCAAATGGAGTTTCCAATATTCTTGCGGATGAAACATGTCAATATTACTTTATTTTTCATGGTGAAACTGTTCTTGGAAATGGGTTTCGGGCCTTCTTGTATTTCACTGCACTTGCTTACTGTTTCATCGGACTATCAGCTATAACAGCTCGGTTTTTCCGGTCTATGGAAAATGTTGTCAAGCAAGATCGTATGGTGGTGGAGATAGATCCTTCCACAAATACTGAAATTGTCAAACACGAAAAGGTGTGGAATTACACAATTGCGGACATCACTCTGCTGGCATTTGGGACTAGCTTCCCCCAAATCTCTTTAGCAACTATTGATGCGATTCGAAATATTGGGAACTTGTATGCTGGAGGTTTGTTTTGCATATCCTTAATTTGTTTTGCGTGCCAAAATTTTCTATTTAAACATAAGATAATTAACTGATCTTTGAGAGAACATGTACATCCTACTTACTTCGTATCCTGGGACTTTCTTATGGACAAACCATCTTAACTTGTATGTATTTGTGAATTCAGTTAATGACAATTAGCTTTCTTTCCTTCCCAGAAAACAATCTCCATCTTTGTAATACTTAGAAATTGTGTCCTCTTGGTATAATATCCTTTTCATTCACACGACCCCTGTTACCTTCATTTTTTAATTTCTGAATCCACATTTTTTTCTCCCTTTTCTTATTGTAAGTCGATTTTTATTAATTGTACTTGAGACTAAGCCATATACATCTTGAATTCACTATCCTATGGTTCAAATAAGCTTCTTTGCATATTAAGTTTATCCTTCAAATTTCAATTCACTCACTTTGTTTGTGTGTGCGAGTGCGTTCTTTTTCAAAATCATGATTTCAAGTGAAAGATTCTCCTTGTAACAGTCATCTCAAGGTAAGAAAGTTTAGAAACTGGTGTTAAGGCAGTGGGCTGAATAAGCCCAGATTTCCATTTCTGTTGGTAACACAGAAGTACCCAATGGTATGTATTTGGTTTATCTTGTAAGAATTAGCTAGAAAGTGAGAGCATAAACTTGTAAGAGTCACACTTGGTATGCTAGTCAAAGAAGTTTCTATAGTTGAGTAAAGTTGTCAGAAGCTCAAAAATTCTTGAAAATCTTATGAGAAGTAAATTGAAAACAACACTTCAGAACTGTATTTGTTAAAAGCTCTTCTCTAGTTGAGCAAAGTTGTCAGAAGATCACAAATATCTTGGAAATCTTATGAGAAGTAAATTTGATACAACACTTCAGTACTATATTTAGAGATCCTTTCTTGCTACTTGGATCACCAGCACAATTTAATTGGTGTACTATTTTAAATGTTGAAAGCTAGCATGATCCAGAAATTTCTTTTGTGCATCAATGTGTACTTTGTTATTTGCTCATAATACCTGTTTGTAGAGTTCATATTGATCACTCACATAAATGTTTAACTTTTATTATCCTTTGGATACCCTAATTTTCGTAAATAATTCTACCCTGTGATCGATGCAATTTCTGTTAAAGAAAACATTGCCTGCTAATATTCTGAGGATCAGTTTCTGGAAATCAGCAGGTAATAGGTCAAGACCGTGTTATTTTTATCATTATTATTGTTTCACAGAAGATTGAAATTTTATAACATCTCTTCAAAACAATAGGTTTGGGTCCTGGAACGCTTGTTGGTTCTGCTGCCTTCGACCTGTTTCCTATCCATGCAGTTTGTGTTGTGGTTCCAAAAGCTGGAGAACTGAAAAAGATATCAGATTTGGGAGTTTGGATTGTAGAGCTCTTTTGGTCATTTTGGGCTTACATTTGGCTGTACATAATCTTAGAGGTATTATGCCCTATTTGACATTTAGCATTATTCCATTTTGGTCTTATGTTTCGGTATATGTGATCTTAGTGCTAATATGCATTGTCTTTTTCTGCATTATTGTCTTCTTCAGTTGGTACACACTTTAAAATGCGTATTTTGCTCAGATTTATTTATTTATAGCCTAGCTCAACAATTATGGGTATACCGTCTCCCCAAGCTCCCAACTTTATCAACTCACATGTTTACGTACAAGAGATACCACTGTAATTTCCTTTTCCCCCTTGTTACTTGGAATTCAAGTTCTGGTCTTATGTTGGATGTCTTTTAGAAAAGTGTCCATTGTTTTTTCATCTGCGCTTGAACATACTTTTAGTCTATTTAACATATAGATTACTAGAAATTTCAATTATTATTACAGTTTTTGGCAGTCTTACCCTTATGAGCACAAACGAAATTATCAAGAGATGGAAGATGCAGATTAGCTATGGGCCTGTCACCTGTGTAAGATAAGCTAAATAATTGGTAGAGCCAGTAGTTCTGCTTCACTAGTACTCCACTCCTGGTCCAAGCCACTACACTTTAGCAGCGAAGGCCATTAGAGCTTAAAATTTCTTATATGACACTAACTAAATAAAAATCCACGCTCCTGCCCTTGCTGGGTTAGGAAAGGGTACATATCTGCATCCTTACCATGACCAACCTCTGCTGCGGAGCCCACTCTCATAACTTAAAAGAAAATTAATTGCTCACCCAATTGAAAAGGAGTTTATCATCATCTATGGCCTTGGTAATCATTCCATTCTGTTTTGCATGACTTTTCATGAAAGGTTTTCTTGACAGGTATGGACACCGAATGTTATTACTCTGTGGGAGGCTCTGTTGACAGTCCTGCAATTTGGATTATTGCTGATGCATGCTTATGCTCAAGACATGCGTTGGCCCTATTTGTCTCTTCCTCTGTATGTTATCATATTCCATATTCCATTTCCAAATTTGTGCGCGCTTGCATGCTCATATTCCTCTGCATCCATGCCATGATAACTGTTTGAACTGAAAGACATGGAAGTTTGATATGCTGCTTGCTCCTGATTATTTATTTCTTTAGTATGTATAATTTTTGTATTTGACAGGGAAAGAACTGATAGGCCAAAGGAATGGGTACCAGCAGAGGCAGCTTCAGGTGAACATGCCAAAAATGCTTATGATGATTACTCTGAAATACTTCAAGATAGTGAAGATGGAAGGGCAGGCATTGTGGATATATTTTCCATCCATTCAGGGAATGGGAGAGGTAACCTTTTGATATGCCCCAACACTGTATCTCCTTCATAATTTCCTGTAACTGTCTTTCATAAGAATTAGTCTCCAAAAGCCTATGTTACCCTGGAAAATGCTTTGGGACCCATGTCTGTCACTTTTCACTGGGATAAACTTTATTGGAGGGTTGATAATTTGTATCAGATATACTACTAGCAGGCATATAGAACAACTCAATTCCGAAACAAAAAATGGCTAATAAAGAAATAATGTATAAATGTTTGAAAATATTACTGTGTCCCTGTGTCACTGAATTGCAAGATTAGATGATGCAGCACTTCATTACACATACCTACCCTCAACATCTGTAATTGAGACGAGGTAACCTAGCTAGAAGTTAAAAAGGATTAAGTATGCACGTGAGGAATTTTGAAAGCTGATGAAATTTGTTTTCTGCAATGGCGCTTCAATGTAGAATTAGATGACTAATCAGGGAAAGATAAGAAATGTATTGCAGCCATGGCACTACAATGTAGTCATTTTTTTCTATGGTGATCCTGCTCTCTACTCGCATGCTTTTTGGATCACAATAGGAGGTTCAAGCACAAGTGGACTCCCCCTTCCCCTATTTTCTTCTGTCCACAGATATTAGTACACTAAGCCTTGTAATAGAGGTGAATACCCATTTTTTTCGATGATGATAAAGATCCCCCTTCTTAAAAATACTGATATAAAAGTCGTGACAGTTGAGTAGATAATTTTGTGAGGCATAGGAGGTAATTCGAAAAAGTTGGTCAGAAAATGAACAAAAATATGCTTGCTTCTCTGCAATCTTGCTCATCCCTTTGAGTACACTACCCAATATTGGTTCACAATCAATTACATCTTCACTAGCTTGAATAACAATGAGTTAAGGAACACTTTGGTTGGCGGTAAGGTCCTGTGGGACAATGAAATGCATTTGGGAGGGGAAATAGCATTGGATGTGGAGGTAACTGAAGCATGAGTAGACAATTCCCATATGCCTAAAAGGAGTCGGAAGCAAATGAGAAATCTAAATAACTCTCTACTGTGGAAATTGCTTTTGGTTGCCTGTCAAGACAACATTCTACCATTTCCATGACCCTTCCGACACCCAGATTTTGAACCAAACTGCATCGCCCATGGTACAGATATCTGGGATATACAATAAAAATACTCCAACACTCCACAATAGGAAAAAACCACAAGCTCTGCCCTTCCTCTATCTATCCAAGTGATGGAAGGGCAGCGGCCTTTGGTGTTCTCTCCGGTCAAGAATTGAGGCCTCACTATCACCAGTTTCTCTCACGCCTTTCGTTGTTCATGGTTCAATATTATGGTCTCCTAGGTGTAGAGGAACCCCAAGAACCATCCTGAACTTGGTGGTTAAACTCTATTGCAATGACGACAACTGGTGCCCAAGTTATGCATCACACAGAGATACATGTTTTAGTTCTCTTGATGTATGTGGTTTCTATGTGAAGCAGTTTCTGCTCAGGAGGACTTTTGTTCTCTTTTTGGTTTCTTTTGTTTTGTATACCCCTAGCGCACAAGGCTTGTGCCCCTTGGCACTCTTTCTAATACAATTTACCTATCCAAAAAGAAGAAAGGAAAAACACAGCAAAAGAAACAATGTACAGAACACTTTAAGCTATGAAATTACAGATCTCTATGGATCACATTATTACATAAGTATGGAAAGTGTGTATTAGTTTTCCCACTATAATATTTAAATAAAGTGTAAGAACTTCATTAGTTGTCTTTGAAAAAGGAAGAAACTGACTAAGATCTAGAGAATTTCTAGAGCTAAAGACTATATATTTTGGTACGCAAAAGTGCGGTATGTCGTAAATTATCCAAGGGCTTACAGTTAAGAAAACTTATCGAAGTAAATTTGCAGGTAACGTGTATCAAAATGTGGCTGGTAATGATCTAGCTGAATGCTTAGATGAGCATTTTAGGGACTCGACCACCTTCGGAGAAACTGCTTTTCTCTCTGTTTGGAAGCAGCAATTTCTGGATGCGCTCGTGGTACCATATTTTCTGCTTCATATGTTTTCTTTTCCAGATTTTGTTCCACATTGTCGACAAATTACTATAAAGCATCAGTACCTTTATGTGTGAGCATCTGTAGATTTCATCGATATTTAAATCGTTCAGACACCCTCATTTTTACCTTGGAAAATTAGTGGTTGCTCTGTAGACCTGTTCCCAACCCGCACCCTTTTACATTTTTGCCCTCCTCTGTACATAATATTTGGAATCTGGAGCTCCACAACAGACAAAAATTCTGAGCTTTGACCGAATGCAATTTGGGAGGCGTTCGAATAGAAGAAAGATCTCGGTACCTTGGAAGAAGATTTGAGACTTTTCCTTGACTCCAGAGATAGATTCTAGATAGTGATTGGTACTTCAATTCTGAAGAAAGGAATCAGATAAAAATCATAGGAAAAAGATAGATTTCTACTTCTGGAAGAGTTGGAGAATTTCTCCTAGAGAAATACAAATATAAAATGGGAACTTTTCTACTTCTCTCACTCCATTTGAGATTATCCTCAGGCGGCAGGTCTAGCCTGGCATGGAAGAAGAAGAGATTTCGTGCTCTGGACACTCATTCAGTAAAATTAAATGATTGCAATTAGAAACTTGTAGATTATTCAAGTGCATATTTATCCTTAGTTGTTTGTATTAAATGTAAATGACTTGTGGCACTTATCTGGAAATTCACGAGTTTTATACTTGATAAAATGCTCACATTATTTTCTCCTAGATAAAATTGTCCTTGTATTCTTCTTCGCAAGCAGTTGGAAAGTCCAGAATCGAAAAAGCTGAACAGTATCTTCTTGCGGGTGGGAAGAGTTGTCTGGCAGTTACTTCTTGCTCCATGGAGACTTCTTTTTGCTTTTGTACCTCCATATCAGATTGCTCACGGGTGGATTGCTTTTATCTGCTCTTTATGTTTCATCAGTGGGATAGCGTACATTGTTACGAAGCTGACTGATCTAATAAGCTGTGTTACAGGTTTCTTCTCTTTACAGAATATGAATTCCATTGATCTATAGCTCATCGTTAGTTGTTCTCAAGTAAAACTCTAGCCAGTGATTGAAGGTATACATATTATCTATATGGTTCATCTGCAGGAATAAATAGTTATGTCATTGCATTTACTGCACTAGCAAGTGGAACTTCGTGGCCAGATTTAGTGGCCAGCAAGATTGCAGCTGAACGTCAAACAACTGCTGATTCTGCCATTGCAAATATCACTTGCAGGTTATATTTGTCAGCTTATTTCTCAGCAACGATGTTTACCTGTAGTTTTACTAGTTTCTTCATACTCCCTTCGTCCCTAGGGAAGGGTACCTTTCTACTTTTTTACAAATTGTGAACTTCCTTTAGTAATGTTTCAGTTAATCAAGCTGAATTGATATCACACCTAGTTACTCTCCTGTTGTTTTCTGCAGCAATTCAGTAAATATATATGTGGGTATCGGGATTCCGTGGCTCATTGACACAGCTTATAACTTCATAGCATACGGAGAACCGCTGCGAATCGAGAATGCCAATGGGCTCAGTTTCTCTTTGCTCGTTTTCTTCTCAACCTCTGTCGGCTGTATCGCTGTATTGGTACTAAGACGGCTTGTATTTGGAGCTGAGCTTGGAGGGCCTAGGGTTTGGGCCTGGGTTACATGTGCGTATTTCATGTTGCTTTGGCTCATCTTTGTAGTTTTGTCCTCCCTCAAAGTATCTGGCATCATTTGAGAGCTCTCTCTTCGGAATTTTCCTTGGAAAGGGCGAATTTTCATGACTTCATCTCCCCTTGCATAGGGTTGAATTCACTTTGTATTCATTGCTCTCATAATGTTAAAGAGTTTGGCAACAATTGCAGCCGATCTATCATACTATATATGTAAGAATGGAGAAAAAAACACAGACAAGATAGAACTGAAATGTTACTGTATTTGTATGTTAGAAGTATAGATTAATGGGTTTAGTTGTATATATGTATATGTATAAGGGCCTTGGTGTAACTTGTATATAACACGTATATATATGATACATAGCTTGACCTTCTGTGTGTCGGCTTCTTCCCTAAAACCCTATGTCGTGTGATTTCTTCTTATTTAATATGGTATCAGAGCAAGGTTTTCATTGAATCTTCGCCGTGATCGTGCGAGTCTGTTCTAGGGTTAGGGTTGAAGCTTCGCAGTACATTGCCTTCAGATGTGGGTGACCTTTTAAAATCAAGGTTTTTGACAAGATTTAGGACAAGTGAGGATATCATTGAAGTCGCCTGGAGTAGGCGACCTTGTCTGTGATTTTTTTTGTTGCCGGCCGGTGCTGGAATAGTACCCCACGCGCCTCACGCGCCCCACTCGCCGGCGCGTCTGCCGGAGTACCACAGAGTGGGTCGCCGGCCCTTCCTTGTCCTAGGCTTGTGTTTTGTTGTTCAGTTTGGTGATTTTTGGTCTAATGTCTTCTTCCGAGATGTCCGATGCTAAGGTTGTGGTTTCTGAAGTAATATCTGCTAGTTCGAGGATTACTGATAAACGATTAATAGGGAAGAATTACTTGATGTGGAGATGTGTCGTTGAAATAAGTTTGAAAGGGCAGAAGAAAGAAGATCATCTTACTACTGTTCAGGAGACAGATGCAACATGGATGCGAGAGGATGCTGATTTGTATTGGAAGCTAATGAATTCCATAGATGATGAGGTTGTAGAGCTTGTCGCTCATACTACGAATGTTCGAGATATGTGGGAGTACTTGGCTATTGTGTATGGAGGCAAGGATAATTTGAACCGTATTTATGACTTATCTTGTGCGATGTTTCGCCAAGATCAACGAGAATGGACTGTAACTCAATACTTTGCTGATTATAAGAAACTGGTCGCGGAATGGAGTTCCCTACTGCCGCTTACTACAGATGTTAGCACCATGCAGGCACAATGGGAACAATTGATCATCCTTGGATTTCTTTCTGGTTTGCGACCTGAGTTCAGTACCGCTCGCTCACAGATTTTATCTGGCACCGATGTTGTCTCTCTTCAGGACGTTTTCTCCCGCGTTCTTCGTGCCTCCTTAGAGTCTGGAGTAAGTAATAGTGTTGCCGGGAGTGTTGGTCATCCACGTGAGTCCTCTGCGCTTGTGGTTCAGGGGCAACGAGGAGGGGATATTGGTGGTCGCGGTGGTAGAGGATCTGGTAGAGGAGGTCGCACTAATGGTCGTGGTGGAGGCCGAGAGAATACAGAGACTCGTGTCTGTTATCACTGTGGGGACACTAGTCATATGATTCGTAACTGCTGGAAGCTACATGGGAAACCGTCTACAGATCGCTTTGCTCATGTTGCCTCCAATCCTGCGGCACCTACTGCACCACCACCACCGAGTGAGGGTAAGATGGTGATGATGTCTGACGATGAATTTACTCGGTATACACAGTTTCAGGCATCCTCTTCTTCCTCCACTGCTACTTTTGTTCAGACAGGTAAACCTACTGCTTATGTCTCTTCATCTGATTGTAAATGGGTCATTGATTTGGGTGCCTCCGACCATATGACTGACAATCGAGGTCTTTTTTCTTTATTCACTCCGGTGTCGAGTAACCCGAGTGTTACACTAGCGAGTGGTTCTGTAATTCCTATTCAGGGACGCGGTAACATCTATCTTATACCGTCTCTTACTTTGTCGTTGGTTTTATATATTTCAGATTTTTCCTGCAATCTCTTGTCTGTTAGTAAATTCACTCGTGATCATAATTATGAGGTCTCATTTTTTCCTACACATTGTGTTTTTCAGGATTATTGGTAGAGGGCGAGAATCTGGTGGGCTATACTTCTTTGAGGCTACGTCATCGACTGCATATCTTAGTTCTTCCGTTTCTCCATTTCAGCTTCATTGCAGATTGGGTCATCCTTCCATGTCGAGTCTTCAAAAGTTGTGTCCCGACCTGTCCATGTCCAATTTTACATGTGATGCTTGTCAATTTGCAAAGCATCATCGTATTTCTTATTTTCCTAGAATTAATAAAAGGGTCAAATCCCCATTTGATGTCGTACATTCTGATGTTTGGGGCCCTAGTCCGATTGTGTCTAAGTTAGGTTATAGGTATTTTGTTACTTTTGTGGATGATTATTCCCGTGTTACTTGGATATATTTAATGAAAAATCGTTTCGAGTTATTTGATATCTTTTCGGAGTTTTGTGCTGAAATTAAGACTCAATTTAGTGTGCCTGTTAAATCCCTTCGTAGCGATAATGCCCAAGAGTACTTCTCTACTGTTTATTCTAAATTTATGGCAGTACGTGGTATGCTCCACCAATCATCGTGTGTTGATACCCCTCGCAAAATGGGGTAGCTGAGAGAAAAAACCGTCACCTACTTGAGGTTGCCCGAGCTCTCTTGTTTCAAATGACTGTTCCTAAAGAATTTTGGGCCAATGCTGTTTTAACTGCTTGTCATCTCATTAATCGCATGCCTTCTTCTGTTCTTGAGGGTGAGATTTCATATCGTGTCTTATTCCCATCTCAGTCTCTCTACTCTGTCTCTCTCAAGATATTTGGCAGTGTTTGTTTCGTTCGTGATCATCGTCCTACTATTACCAAATTGGATCCTAAGGCACTTAAGTGTATCTTCGTAGGTTATTCTCGTACTTAGAAAGGATATCGTTGTTTCTCCCCCGACTTGAATCGATATTTGGTTTCTGCGGATGTTACATTTCATGAGTTTATTCCATTTTTTCCGCCGTCTGTTACACCTTCTGTTGGGTCAGTCTCTGACGATGACTTCCTCATTTATCGTGTCGTGCAGTCCGGATCTTCTCCTGTTCAGCAAATAGATCAGCCTCCCATCATGCATGTTTACACTCGTCGATCGTGTCCTCAAAGCAATTTGCCTCCTGATTCTGTCCCTGCTGAGCCAGTCCAGTTGTCGCCCGATCTTGTCGCGGTTGAGTCTTCTTCCGACCTTGATGTCCCTATTGCTCTTCGTAAAGGTAAACGTAGTTGTACCTCCCACCCTATTTTTGACTTTGTAAGTTATAATGGTTTGTCTTTCGAGCATTGTGCATTTGTTACTCTCCTTGAGTCTTATTCCATTCCTAAGTCTGTGTCTGAAGCAGTAGGTCATCCTGGATGGAAGAACGCCATGGAGGAGGAGATGAGTGCTCTTCTCCATAATCAGACTTGGGAGTTAGTTCCGTTACCGTCCGGTAAACGTGCGATTGGGTGTAAATGGGTATACACTATTAAGGTAAATCCGGATGGGACTTTGGCTCGTCTTAAAGCTCGCCTTGTTGCAAAAGGGTTTGCTCAAACATATGGGGTAGATTATTCTGATACTTTTTCTCCGGTTGCCAAACTTGCCTCTGTTCGTTTATTGATCTCATTTGCTTCGTCTTATCACTAGCCTCTTCACCAGCTTGATGTGAAGAATGTTTTTCTTCATAGAGATTTAGAGGAAGAGGTTTATATGGAGCAACCTCCAGGGTTTGTTGCTCAGGGGGAGTCTGGAATTGTTAGCAAATTAAAGCGGTCGTTGTATGGATTGAAACAGTCTCCACGTGCATGGTTTGACAGATTTAGTAATGTGGTGACAGAGTTTGGCCTTACGAGATGTCAGAGTGACCACTCTGTTTTCTATCGACAGAATAGTGCAGGTATTATTTTATTAGTTGTGTATGTGGATGATATCGTGATTACGGGTAGTGATAGCACAGGTATTCGAACACTAAAAAGAGTTCCTTCAAAAGAGATTTCAAACTAAGGACTTGGGTAGTTTGAAATATTTCTTAGGAATCGAGGTTTTCCGGTGCAAGCAAGGCATCTTCTTATCTCAGAGAAAGTATGTGCTTGATTTGTTAAGTGAGGCAGGAATGTTAGGGGCAAAACCTTCTGAGACTCCTATGGATCTGAATCTGAAGCTTACAGCTGAAGATGGTGAGGAATTTGCCGAGCCTGAGAAATATCGTCAACTTGTTGGAAAGTTGAACTATCTTGCAGTAACCCGGCTGGATATTGCCTTTGCAGTTAGTGTGGTAAGTCAGTTTATGTCACTACCACGGTGTACTCATTGGGACGCTGCTGTTAGGATTCTGCGGTATCTTAAAAGAGCTCCGGGACAGGGTGTGCTATACCGTGATCATGGACACATGAGAGTTGAGGGGTTTGCAGATGCTGATTGGGCTGGTTCTCCTTCAGATAGGAGATCTACTACTGGATACTGTATATTCGTTGGGGGCAACTTGGTTTCTTGGAAGAGTAAGAAACAACCAGTTGTGTCGAGATCGAGTGCCGAGTCCGAGTATAGGGCTATGGCTCTTGCCACATGTGAACTTGTGTGGATTCGTCAGCTACTGAGTGAGGTTGGCATTTGTAATCCATCACCTATGCAGTTTGTGGTGTGATAACCAGGCAGCTATTCATATTGCTTCGAATCCAGTTTTCCATGAGCGAACAAAGCACATACAGATTGATTGTCATTTTGTTTGAGAGAAACTTCAAGAAAAGGTGATTGCCACGGGCTATGTGAGAACCGGGGATCAACTGGCGGATGTATTCACTAAGTCACTGAATGGGAACAAAATGAGTTATATTTGTAACAAGCCGGGCATGTATGACATTTATACTCCAGCTTAAGGGGGAGTGTTAGAAGTATAGATTAATGAATTTAGTTGTATATATGTATATGTATAAGGGCCTTGGTGTAACTTGTATATAACACGTGTATACATGATAGCCTGACCTTCTGTGTGTCAGCTTCTTCCCTAAAACCCTATGTCATGTAATTTCTTCTTATTTAACATTGTACACTACCGTGGCAAAATTGCCACCTTTATATAGTCAATTTATTTATTTTATAAACGACACACCGGAACCGTTAACTGTTCAATTTAGTACTTAGAGGAGAATGAAAAGATCTTCCATATCTCAAGCATAGGCACTTTGTTTAAGCTACTCCGAAGATAAAAACATTTGAACAGATGGAACCATTCAAAGACCAAGAACTCGGAAGTTCAAAACTCATCTTTGGGAAGGCAAAGCTAATTTACGCCTTGACATCAAAATAATTACACAAATGATTGATGATTCCAAACAACGTAAAGTAGTAACAATCTTATATGAGGGCTACGACAGATGCAAAATGCAAGATAAACCTTACATCACTTGAGAACGATGAAGTTTCCATGCTCAACACTTGCTTTGGCAGTGAGAACACTAGTGCAACAAAAAACAGCTTACAAATAACTTCAACCATGTAACAGTTACAGGTTAAATGATAAATAAAATATGAGATCAATGCTCCTCTATATAATAGATTTTCCTCAAACTCGTAACATAAATTCCTCAAGCAACAGCACCTGTACAAGCTGTGACTGGAGCAGCATTCTGTTGTTTAGCAGTACTGTATTTCTTGGTAATGAATCTGAAAGAAATAGAAACACAAAACCTTTATGATGAAGTTGAAACAGAAAAGTCCCAGTCTCAATGGGCCCACAATCAGATGAGTAATTGAAGGCAAGAAGCTTGGCAATCGAGGCATGCAAATAAGACAGAATTCAATAACTAAAAATTACTGTAACCAAGAACCAGCCCCACCTGAAGAAGTCACGCCACAAAAGCTCATACATCAACCAATTCATCCCAGAATCAGATGAGCCGGAACCCCCCACTTTCTGGTTCGAGGCAGCAGCAATTGTTCTGCAGATCACAGTTATCATAATTCCAGAGAGTAAATTTTAAATGTTCTTATTTTCACATAGAAAACAAAAAATGTGCAGTATACCTGGAAGCAGACTTCTTCAGCTCATCAAACATGGAACGAGGAGATAGGCATCCCATTGCAAGCCATGGAGATATCTTGCAGGAGAAATTTGCACCATATATGCTATCATTACTTCCATCCTTGGACCCCTTCTGCGGTTGTGCTTGGCATTCAGCAGCAAACTTTCTAAGCCTCTGCAATGCTTCAGTCTCCCCTCCCACAAGGGAAGCATTAGCAGCTGGTTTTGCATCCTACATGGCAGTCAACGTGTCAAACACTGAGTAATCTTGTTGAAAGCACAAGAGAAGAACTCTTTTCCATTTTTCCTTTTTCCTTTTTTTTTTTTTTTTTTGACATAATGTGAAACATGTTATTCAAAATTCTATAGGAAACATGATTCTGCCTAATGAACACAGTTGAAAGGTACTATAGTTACAGAAATTATACACCAAAAGTACAAACCAAAGGCTTTAATGACCTGTATATGGGTGGTTGCACCATACAATCAGTTGAAGCCATTGGTGTACACATTCGGTTTTAACATTACCAGCATAAATTCATGCAACATATGAGAGGATGATGAAACAAACTCTTCAATGTTCAGATTTTATTATATTTGGCATCTTTACCAGCATCTCAGGAGCTCAACCTCTGCTAATATTGTGAAAAGACACTGTTGCAGAAAAGAATTTTTGTTCGCTGATAAATATATCTCGAGTCTTCACTACCTTTCATTTGGTTGAACGTCAGAAACTTCCTTGTGGAGTACTTGGAGGTTTCCTCAGCAGGGGCAGGTGGACAGATTGTAGCTTAGAAATGGCTTCCCAGCTTAGAAATGGCTCAGAGTATTTCAGGATTATGATCTCTAAGAGTTCTTGAAGCAGCCATGATTTTGCATCATTTCATATTCATAGTGAAATTTCATGTTGGTCCTTGTTATTTGTTCATGGACGCATGTCTCTATTCACGTGGATACTTTTCTGCCATCATACTTTTATGATGTTACTCCCTCCGTCCAAAATAATAGTCCCTCTTTCTTCTTTGGTTTGTCCCAAAAAGATAGTCCGGTTTCTAAAAAGAGTAATAATCAAGGTACAAGTATGTAAAGCTACAATCTGGAAAAGTTTGACTTGTCATATGGGACTATTTTTGGAGGACGGAGAGAGTAATACGCAGCACGCTTATGTGCAGGCTTCACAGACAGTAAGGTCTATAGTTGTTATTCCTATCTAGTGTCTAAAAAGGACCTTGATAAAACAGGTGTTTGATGTTAACTTCCCTTTTAACCTCAACTCCCTCCTAGTCACTTCTCTTACTTTTTCAGTTTTTCTCTTGCCTTCTTTTAACATATCCGAGGAAGTCAAGTTATTGGTAGAGAGAAAATCCAAAGTTATTCAATTGTTGAAAAAGTAAAGATTACACCTCAATTATCCTATATAGAAAGATAAAAGTAACTCTGTACAGCGATTTGTAAACCGTCATCAAGTCTGCCCCTAAGCCCTAAATTAGAATCCATGTCCACGAAGCACGATTATGAAGGTCCACAAGTTTCAATAATCCTAACTTGGTTCAGAAAGTGGCAATTGAAGAAATGAATTCTTCATACATTCGCTCTCTTGTGACTGAAAGACATACCAGCTTCAAGGACTAGACGGTCTTTCCGGTAAAAATCCTTTCTCGTCGTGAAAATAAACAAAAGACGATGCAAGGAAGTGGAACTAATAATTAGGAATCTCAACAGCAAAGATGTAGATATTATCGTCTGCCAAACTCACCAGATTTCAAGCTAGATCCTTCACGCTCCTGACATATATATATATATATATATATATATATATTTCTTTTATTTCACATTTAATAGTGTAACCCTTTCATGTAGCAATAAAAGTAAACAACATCACTCAGAAATATGTCAGGCAAACAAAAAAATTGAAGACATAAAGAATGCATGAATGAACTGAACGAAAAATTGCAGAAAGCAAAACACGAACAAATGAATATGAGCTAATGATGTACAAAACGAATAGCATCTATAGCACATAATTAAACACAATTTGAACAAATTTATCGGTATACCTGACCCATTGTGGCACTTGGGTTAAGACCCAAATCAACCAATGACGGAATCTCCCCAGGCTCTACATCTCCTCTAGCAGGCAATCCCCTCAGCTGATCCAATGCCTCAATTGTCTTTCTAACCTCCAATCCCTGCACTTTCTCCCTAAACCCTCCATAATTCGTCGGCATTTCTTCCAATTTAAACGGCAAATCCTCGAGATGATACAAAGTACTGCCCCAGAAATATTTCACTTCCACCCCTTCATATTTCATTGCCGCCTCAATTTTCTGTTCCCCTTTAACCTCATCATAAGAAACCTCCCTGTGAGCATACACAGCTTCAGCCCCAACTTCTTTAACCAATTCGACTAATACGGTCTCAGGTTTTCCAATTCGGACTATAAGGTCAGACCCCCTAGCCTGCAAATTCTTCCTCAGGTCCGAAACCGATTCAATCAAGAAACTAGCACGGTACGACCCGGTTTTATCAAAACCGGATGAGGACTTCCCGTAATCTCTCGGGTCGAAGCAGTAAACTGGGAGGACAGACATGGACTCGCTGTTGGCTGAATTGAGAGACTCATTGTCGTGAACACGGAGGTCGTTGCGGAACCAGACGATGGAGGCGCGGCGGATGGCGGCGGCGTTGGAGGGGTCAGAAGGGTGGCGGGGATTTAAGGAAAGAGGGCTCTGGAGTGGGTTGGAGGAGACAGTAGATTTGTAGAATGGCTTTGAGGAAGGGATGGAGGAGGCCAATGAGAGGGTGAAGAGTGATGAAATTTGGGAGGGGATTTTGACTTTGACCGGATGAGAAGAGAGGAGAAGGGATGTGGGTTTGGGTTTTGTGGGGATGAGGAAGTCGACGGGTAGGAGTTTGGAGAGAGAGAGGGAAATGGAGGCGGTGTTTGGTGGTGGGAGAAGGAGGAGTTGGGTTTGGTCGTCGGATTGAGATTGGGAGTCGGGGTTTTCTTGAGATTGGGGATTGGGATCCATATTTTTGAAGAGACTAAAGGAAATGGAGGTGTGGGGGAAGCTTTGGATATGACGATGAAGAAGATGATAAGCTCTTCGTCTGTTATCCTCCTCTGGTTTTGTTAACGACTGTGCGTGTGCGTGTGCGTGTGCGTGTGCGAGTTTGGGGTTAGGTGTGGAAGTTGGTTGGTGGCAAGTTTGATTAGGTGAGTAAATATTGAGCCAAATGGTGATAATAACGAGCAGGTTAAAGTTTAATAAATAAGTAACGGCACACCGCGTGTGGGTAGAGTGAGATACAAAGGAGCCAAGTTTCGTTTTACGTATTAAAGTATATAATTTAGTATGAATATTTTTTTTAAAATGAATTTCTTTTACTCAATTTACCGGTAGACTGAGTTGTAATAAAATGTAGTAACAAATTTTTTTAACTTTGTGTTGATAGACTGAGTTGTAATAGAATATAAAAATTAAAATTTTTAACAAAAGACTTACTCTAAATAAAGTAATTTTGTTGATACCGAAGCATTTTTAGTGGATGGTAATATCAAGATTAAGGGTTTGGTGAAAAAAAAGATCTATTATGACGTTATACTCCAATTGATCTTTACATTTGTCATTGTATTATTCAACAATTCATGTCTCTATTAATCTAAAGTGACATAAATCCCTCAATAAGTTTCGTTAATAATATTAATATTTGTCAATAATTTTACCTTAAGTGTCTAATTTCATGCATTACCTTAAACGCCTAATTTCATACACCATCTACAATTAAGGATCTTCTGACTTATTTATAAGACTTAAAAAAAAAAACATGATCAAAATTAGTTTTAGGAAAAATCAAATAATAGTTAAAAATAATGACAAAATTATAACTTTTTAAAAATAAAATAATAATTTTCGTAACCTTGATTTTATAGTCTCAATTGAAGAAGGTTTTCAAACAACATTAATACAACAATAAATTTACAATTTTCTAGTCAATTCAAATTTTAAGAAGTAAAATTGAATTTCTCTTTCAACAAATAGACATTGACGGCTAGAATGCATGGGTTGGTTTTTAAAATAGTTGATTGATTGAATTTCGTTTATACTTAACAGACTTTTGACGGTAATTGATTTCGGATGGAAGAGTTGTTGGTTTAATCACAAGAAGGAAGTCATCGCAGATAGTATTACTTACTAGACATGGGAAGGAGTAATATTGTCCAGGACTGTATTTGAGTTATTATTTTACCCTTGATTTTATAGTTGTATATTGGTAATTAATACGTTAGTTGAGTGTAATTAGTATTTAGTGTTGAGGGTACTTTGGGGGGAGCAAAAAACATGATATCAATATGGCTTCATGTCCAGCCCTTCCACTTTATAATAGTACTAATAGATACCTTCTTCTTTTTGGTAACATATAGATAACTCTTTTTTACAAATTTGTTCGACAACCCAATTTAAAACTTGATCTTTTCAATCAGAGTGTCGGCTTATCTTTATTAAAAACTTTTTATTAACAAATGATCTTGTTATCGTTCTAAGTGTGATCATTTTTATTATATTAATTTAACAAAATTATCAAATTGTATAACAAGACAATGATTTATAGAAGACTAATAATTTTTCTAAGAAATTACTTTATAATCTTCTAAAAATTTAAAAAATTATAGTTAACTTAATACTGATACTTTCATCCATATAACTTTCTGTAATTCAATGAAACTTAAAATTAATATATAGTTAAAATAATAATTACAATTTCATCTTAAAACTATTTTATAATTTAGTGAAAAAACTTATAATTAAATTAATATTAACCATTTATCCTTATAGTAGTTAATAATTCAAGACCCTAATTAATATTGAACCCATTCTAGATAAAATACGTTTAGATTAAATAACCTTGCAGAAGTTTTTAGGGGTTACAATCAAAACATGCTATAAGCATTTTGGTAATAAAATATGTGGATGTAACAATTTTCAAATAGTAAAGGCTAGTTAAGTGTTTTTAATTGTCATATCAATCTTTCAAAAAAAATTATTTTCATAAAATCTTCTAGTAAGTTGACTTTTTTTAAACGTAACACCCAAAAATATTAAACGTAACACTTTCCTAAAAGTGTTGTATCAATTGGTAAGGTTCAATGCGTTTGAGTCAACTATCAGTCTTATTTGAAGCCCTCCTGGAAATAATGGCTGACGAGCAAATTTTATTTCTAAAAGTTTTTTTTTCTGACAAAGAAAAAGAGAGTGTGAAAGTACATTGCAGAGTTAAATGCTCAATTCTGTTGGTTGTTGACGACGTGGAGGCTTTGAAATGGAATGCTGTTTGTTTCGCCGTTTTTCCATGGCAACGCCTACACCCATTACTGTAACTCCGTCGCTCTTTCGGGCTCCCAAGCGACATAAACATGGCGTGTTAAGAGCCACCAGACTCAACCTCCTCGACGGAGACGACGACGATGCCATCACTCGCGCTTCCCTTCGTTTACGAGAGTCCCTTCGTCCAGGCAAAACCCCCTCTACTCAATGTTTTACTTCGCTTAGACATTTTATCGAACACCTTTGACTCAAGTAGAACTCATCGCTTTTTTTGGTCAGGCCACATTGGCTTACTTGCTTGCGCGCAATATTCACATGATTTTGTGCTTCAAATTCGCAGAACCCCTATTTGTGGACCCATATGCGGGTTGCTTTGTTCCTCCTAATATTCAGATGGATATGGGTATTGATACGGATACGGGATCCTGTCTGCACCACTACTGCCTTGGAACCAAATTTATTGATGATAAGTTGCTTACCCTAACAAAGAACCTCGATGGACCTAAGCAGGTATCACGGCTCCTAGTTTCACAGGCAACTACTATTGATCAACTTATGATGATAAGGCTGCATTCTACTATTGATCAACTTGTGATGTTATGCCAAATATGATGTGTCGTTGGTTGTATTATTGCGCAGGTTGTTTTGTTAACAGATGGCATGGATACGCGGGCTTATCGGCTTAATTGGCTGACTTCAACCATGATATTTGATGTTTCTCCAGAAAGAATATTCAAGACTGCAGCTCAAAAGCTTCTAGGTTCGTATTTTCTCACAAAAATTTAGCCATGTCACGCTAGGAGAAGTGCTGAACTTGCTTAAGTGTTGGCAGTTTCCTATGCCAGACCGTCCGAGTTTCACTGTCCAAGTGCTAGTTTTGATTAGCAGGTAAACAAACATGTCCTGATGGCATTTTCTTTAGAAATCATTAGATGTTGGGGCTAAGATTCCAAGAAAATGCTTGCTCATCCACGTTCCATCGGAATCCTCTAATATACAACAAATTCTACGCGATAAAGGATTTAGTGGTAGCAGGCCAAGTGTATGGGCATTCCAGGTGATTGATTTTTATTTTTACTTTTAAATGGCTATTGGGCAAAATCATTTGGTGCTTCAGTGAGTGAGATTGTTCTTGTTTTTACTTCTATAGGGGCTTCCTCTTATGAATTTGGCTCGTTTCAAAGATATTCTGTTCATTGTCAGTAGTTTAGCTGTGAAGGGAAGTATTTTCTTTGGAGAAATTCCTGCCTGGTTGACAGAAACTGAAATAGGGATCAAGGTCAGTCACCTTCGATCTTCCGTTGATATTTGCATTTGCTTCCACTCCTTCGTTGCCTATCTGTTTAGTGGCCTCTTTAACAGCCCTCTACGGAGAGATGGATGGACGAGCTTTTCATGAGCTATGGTTTCCGGGTGAACATGATTGGGTACGATGAAGTTGCAAGAGACCTCGGTAAACAACCAGCATTGGGAGACTATATGAACATACTATTCGTCGCAGAACACTTACGTTTTTCTGATGATCAGGTGATATAGACACTAGCACTTTCGGATTTAATCACATTATGATGCATAGTTGTATATGCATGTTTTCTCGATTGTGACTTTTTAATCAAATCAGGGATTTTCAGGTCTCATGCAAATCTCATCAACTTCCTTTCATTATTCCTAGAACTGATTAATGTGTAATTTGGCAGATGGAAACATGGAGGAGGGAATTTCAGAGGTTAGAGGAAGAAGGGGATGAAGAAGGGTTTGAGGAGCTCTAGGTGTTGTAAACCTTGCTTTTTTCCTGGTTGTCACTACTTTGTTCCCTTGCCTTGATGGGTAGAACTTTGTGGCAAGTCTCCTTTTCCACGTTGAAGAAGTGCTTATTGGCTGCTGCTCATTAACTTTTTCTCATTTGGAGCCAAAACTACAGCCTTGTAAATCATATTCTGTGATCTGCATGTATACGTGCCACAGGCCATGCTGGTGATTGTTTACAAAACAGCTGCAAGTGTCGCTTTTACATGCCAGATTAGTACTATAATTTGTCTTTATTTTTTTATTTTTTTTTTTATCAGCCTAATGTCTAGCCTTTTAAACTTGTTAACAACTACAAAAAAAATACTCATTGCTCCTCAAAATGTACAGTTTCTCGCACAATGTCAAAGTTTGGTCTGTGGAAAAGGCAATCAGCACGGCTACTGTACATGGGAGAAATGAGAAATTCTTTTTACTATTTGTCATGGAAATTACAGAAGGATCCCATTTCTTGGAGGCGGCTTTCACCTATGGCAAGTAAATGGTCGTTGAACAAGTGAGCATTCTTTAGAATTTGGACCAAATATTTATAATTAAAAAAGGTGCACATTCAAGATTATTCATGAAATCAAATCTTTCGTGCCAAAACACTTTCCCAATCTACAATCACAAGTACACAAATAAGCATCTACATTTTATACAATGGACAACAGCTTACAGCACACGCGCCGTTAAACAAATGACAATAACTTGAAGAATCAATGCTCACAAGAACAGTTTTTACCCACCTGTTAAACTCACGTTGGTAACAGGTGGTCACAACTGCCTGACAATTGGCAAGAACCCGTAAAATGAAGGCACAACTGCAGGAGGACAGGCCCTCGGGGTTACCTACCTAGCCTTCTTTATCAACCCAAGTACTCAGAAATGGCTAACAAGAAGACCACCTGACTTTCACAAGCTAGCTGAATGACAATACTCTAGCTGGGCTTCACAGTAGTAATAAACTAGCAACTTGCGCTCAAATTACTCCACTGAATCCCGATTCTCAAGGGTGGTCACCAGTCACCGAGAACCATAACGTGGACAACATCTTGCAATCTGAACTGTTTTAGGTACCAAAGGAATCAAAAGTACCACCATTTTGTTTATGCTTAATACTTCAATGTACTAATTTAATTTTAACAGATTGAGAAGCAGTGATGGCAGTAACTGACAACAAAATCACATGGGGCAGCTTCACAACTTGGAAAAATAATACTGGTAATCATTGCAATACTGGGATTGTTGGCCGGGGTCTGACAACATTCATCACGCCTCTAGCAGTTGCCTGTAATAACAAAGAGCAAAAATACAGAATCTTAGTTTTCAGGACGGAACTCAATTAAGTTATAGAGATGACCAAATAAAACTTACCTCAAAGAAGGAATTGTAGTTTAGACGCAAAAGAAAGCGCCTAAGAAATGGGGCTCGCTGACTACCGGCTAGCCTGCTACTACGAAGTATTGTGTACAAGGAGTTGGATTTCTTGTTAAATTCCTGGAGAACGTAGAAGGGACATCAGATGAATTTATGTTTGTGCCCAAACATAACCTGTTTTTCAAGGTGCCATAATTGTAATTAAGCAAAAGAAATATCAGTGTCTAATAATGTGGACCTGAATTACAAATGGCACATGTATTAGCATGAAAGATGCTACATAAGTCACGAAGCAAGGGCACAAGACACCTAACTATGGCGCCTGCAAATGTTCATATTAGTGAGTGCCCCAAACGTCTCCCCCAAAACCCTTCTTTAAGAAATACATGACTACCCTTTGATTCATTATTATATCAACTGTAACTACGGCACCAGACTTCCTTCTTAGCATATGTACATTTAGAACATCATGGAGTTTGTACATATGATATCCAAATATCTCAAAGTGGAAAGGAGGCAGTATTTGTTATATGTAAAGTCGCCAGAAGTTTAAGTTCCGATCAGGAGAAACCAAGCACATTTATATAAAAGAATCACAAGTAATAGTCCTTCCCAACATTGTTTCCTTGCAAATAGTCAAACGGACAAAGAGTAATCAAATTACCTCAGTTATGTGATCCAGTTCTACGGTATTTGCACCACTTTCTTGGTTCTCAATCTTCCAGCAGAACTGCAAGCAAAGTTTCATGATTCCATCCAATATCCTTGATACAGAGCCAATATCCAAGAAAGATTGTGAAATCAGAGCTGACAAGTACCTATGGCACATGTAATAGATACAATCAATTTACCTATTGCAAATTCAAACAAATAATCTTTCTATATACTAACTGCCTGCATGTGAGATTCTCATTTCTTATAGGTTAGGCGCAGGTCATTTTGGGAGAAAAAGGGTCTACTGATACTTTGTATGTCTATTGAGCTATATCGTATGCTCTTATATTTTTGCATATAATTTGAAATTTAATTAAATAAATAAATGAATAATCTTCCACTATGAGAAGGGTGTA
Organism: Platycodon grandiflorus; assembly: GCA_016624345.1. Lineage (NCBI taxonomy): Eukaryota > Viridiplantae > Streptophyta > Magnoliopsida > Asterales > Campanulaceae > Platycodon > Platycodon grandiflorus. Next base: position 2,776,083 of record CM028366.1, on the reverse strand, counting down.
AGTAGAGCTGCTTAAACGGACAGGCTACCCCGAGATTGCCCGAAACCAACTCGAAAATACTCGATCTGGCTCGATTCAAGCTGCTTAGGTGAGCGGAGTTCTAACAGCTTGGGTTTGCAGATTATATGAGCCAAGCCGATCCTGCCTATGCTCAACACGGCTCATATTCGCGTGACCCAACTCGACCCAAGCGTATATATAGTACTTAACTGTTTTCTTCTACTCCCAAATTTCGTTCTGCCCACGAAATTGCCCAATCTCAAGAAGCGTTCCAAATGACGACTTCAAAACCGTCTCATGTCTCCATGGCTACCATCTCACTCCATGCCCTTCAATGCCACCATCCAGCTCTTCTGCTCCATAAACTTATTTCTAAAACCCAGATCTGGGCACAATCCAAATCAGATCTATGTCACACAAACCTCTCAACTCTCAACTCGTAACCTGTGCCCAGAGAGATGGACTCGTATGGTGGATTTGCTTCTCTCTCCAGATCTCAACTCTCAATGGTAACAGCTAGTGCTTCTTGACTTGAGCCTAGTAGACTCGCGAGTCGCAACTCCCTTGACCCGACTCGAGTTCAGTGATGCTTTTGTAATCCCGACTTGGCTGGATATCAACCCAACTTGACAAGCAGATGGAGCTGAGGTGTTCCATGCTCTTGACTCATTAAAGCAACAGAACCACAAATGTGCAACCACAAACAAGATGGCACCAAATAAAAATAAGGGATAATAGGTCAGTTCGTCTTGTAGTACCACTATTTTTTCAAGTTGGTCACTAACCTTTTTTTTTCCTTTGAACGAGTCACCGTAGTATCAAATTTAGTCCAATGTATGCCATTGGGCCTAACAGACATCAAATAGTTAACAGAAATTGCTTATGTGGCCTGATAACATCATATTTATATTGAGCTGGCAGTTACATGTCATGGTATACTAAGTATAGGGGTTTAAATGCTAAAATATAGATTTCATATGTTTTTCACTCCTTTCTTATCAAATCAAAATTAGAAAAATAAAAAAGAAAGTTGAGAAAAAGAATAGCTCAAAAAAGGGAGAAGAAAAAAAAAGACCAATTTTTCACTTTCCTCAGTTCAGCCTTTGTCAGGCTAATTCCATCAGCCACCCAACCCTTCCCCCACCACAATTCTCCATTTCCTGCCACCGCTTGCAATCAGCCACCATTGACGAGCCAAAAAGCAGCATCTTGACATCGCCGAATGAACTATTTAAATTGAAAAGTCAACTATTTGAATCAAGAAGATTCAACTGATCTGATTAAGGAAATTTGGAGGAAATTCTTTCAAGGTTTGGGCAAACTGAGAGGAAACCAACAATTATTCGCTAATCTCTTCAACGTCGCTCATCTACGAAATCACCATGGTCGCTGTCAAACAGCGTCACAGTTGTTGAAGTTTGAGAGAATCCTTTGTTTTTGAGACCTGTTACACAGATCTAAAGGTTAAAAGCTGAGAGATGGAAGAAGGAACCTACCTCGTGAGATAGATGCAAGGGGTTCAAGGAGTGCATGGGTGGGGTGAGGGGAGGGAAAAAGAGTTCCGAGCATGGGTGTGCTGGGGCTGCGGAGTTTTGTCTGGGGGGTCGGGGGAGGCAGGAGTGAGGTCTTCATTTTCTTTTACATTAATGTTGTTGCTCTTTTTTCAATTATTTTTTTAATATTAAGATAATGCTTCAAATTGGATTTGAAAAAACAAATTTGGTTGACTTTCATCTACTACTTCATTTCACGATAAAGTACTTTGCCTAAACAAGGTATCTAGTCTTTTTATGTATATATATATATTCTTATATGAACAAAGAATGGAAAAAGAAAAAGAAACAGAAATTAAGCTTAACTTGTTTTTTCTAATATTCTTCCTTTTGTTTTGTTTTGTTTTTATTTAATAAGAAATGTTAAAGAAAGAAGGAAATTTTTATTAGGAAAATGATTAGTTTACATCGTGTATGAAAATGTTATACATTCAATTTATGTACAACAATTTAAGGCATGATACAAATGAATTCAATTGAGAAATTGTTCATATGTACATTATTTTTTTATTTTAATATTTTAACCCCTATATTTTATATTGCAGGACACATCAGCGCTAAATAAGTAAAATACATCATGTCAGCATGCCACATCAGTGCCTCCATTAGTAAAATTGACGTCGGTTAGGGTCAATGGCATACATTGAACTAAAGTTGATAGTTGATACTATAGTGACTCATCTCAAAAAAAAAAAAAAACAGTGGTACTACAGGGACGAATTGACCTCTAATCCTAAAAATAACAATAGTCCTACATGTTCCAAATGTAACTGCACCAAATAATTTTGCTAAAACCCTATACAGTCTAGACCCCATTCCTAGACAAAGATGCAATAGGGATACGGTTAACTTGAAAAGTAATCAGAATTGAGTGCAAAATAATGAAAACAACCATGAATCCCAAGAAAAACAGATGGCACCAGTGCCGATAGACCATAAAGATGTCGCACATCATTTTCTTATATTTACTTACTCTTGATGGAAGCTCACCAACTCAACGAAATCACGAGAATCTTGAATATGAGCTTGCAACACATTCCACTGAGACTCTATTACATCCACCTGAAAAGAAAACAGGGAAGTTGAATTGGTTGCATAACTCAAAATATGGATAAAGGGAAGATTCTAGAGATTCACCATGATTCCTTGGAATTGCACCCCAATCCAATAACTGCCCCATACAAAACCTTTTTACAAATTGTACAACCGATCTTAATGTTCAATAATATAACATGCCGAATAGCATATGCACTCATAGTCTTGAATGTGCTAGGGTTATAAGTAGCTACTGTAGTTCCAAGGAAACTCATCTTACGATTTATAGTAAATCACTATCTATAACCAGTTTATAACTCCATGTTAGTCCAAGCTCTATATACTCCCTAATAACCTTAGGCATGAATTAGGGAGGCTTAATTAGCAAGGTCACTTCTCAAGCAAAGATGACTTGGCTTGTCAATCAAGTAAAATTAGGGCACTTCATCTCTCACTCTCCTACGAATGCAAAGTTCCATTGTCATACATTAAGAAAGAGCAAATGGGAAATTAAAGGAAGTCGACAGAGAACACATGTACGACCATTCTTGAATTGGTTTGAGTCATGTCAACTAATACATCAGACACACGCATAAGTTACATGACTGCATGATACATAGACATCTTCTGATGCTAGGTTTTCTATGGCTTGCCCTATCAGACACTTTGTACACATAATCACTTCATAAGCCCACGACACTGGTTAGGCTCACTTCTCCAACAGGGTGTGCAACGGCTGCTAAAAATATAATAAGCAGTGCTGGGTCTCGAACAAAAATTGCATTAAGCGCTCAGTTCCAGCCAGACTAAACAAAAGGAACAAAATTTTAGTTTCAAACATAGGAACATATAAGTGAAGCATATGACCACCAACTGCTCATTCAACTGCTATCTCTTGCCATTGTTACAAGTGCAGATCTGTACATATTTCATGTGGACAACATGCAGAAGGTGAAGTGGGAATGAAAGTACAATGACCAAGCCAACTATCATGGCAACAGATCAATTAAATCAACTTTGAAAGGTCAGTGAGCAGTATCAATCTTATTTATAGATATCATGCACAAATTTCTGACTGGAACTTTGATCAAATAAAAGCCAAAAATCTTTCCTTATAGAATAACAGTTTTGGTCATTCTAGAAAATACAACTAAATGTGAAGCTTTGAAGTAATGGTAATTGATTTCACCACGCTTAGCATGCAACATTCTTGTTGAACACCGCGCAAAAGAATAAAAAATAAAAGATCTTGTTGAACCATCAACATTTATGGAAGAGGTTTTACAGATATCAATACCTGGATATAAAATTGAAGATTCCTAATCAAGAAGGCCATATGCTCTCTAACCCGCCACATAGGTCTAAAGCGTTGCCGCCTCTGCTGAGAGATTGAGCGGTCAGTGCGACGTTTGGCAAAATCTGAGTGATCTTGCTGCATCACAGAGGCCCACGACTTTTCCAATTCCATTTGTGTTCGCTTCAGCCGGAGCAAATACTGAAAGATCCTGCGATACCTGGAGAGCACTAGTGGTCACATGATTAGAACAGAGCTACTAAATGAGCAAACCATGAACTAGAAGTCCAGATTTTATAACAAACAGGATGCCGAAACAGAAAAATATATAAAGGTAAAGATAAGATATAAAGAGTAGCTCCAACATTATAGGCTGAAAAATAACGTATGACAGGGTTATTGTACCTAGAGAGCACTTCTTGCGTAAAGAACAACTGTAAGGGCCAATCAATAGAATATTCAAGAGTAATACCATCCCAGCCATCCAGGGACATCTCTTGTGAAGTATCAGATGGGACACCTGGATCTCCTTCAGCATAAGCTTTTGCTTTAGGCAACTCTACTTGGGAAGACTTAATGTTGATTCCAAAGGCAGGCATCCTGGAGGTGGTCAAAGCAAGACAATCAACAGATTGTTTTCTCTATAGAACTCAATTCAGGAATCAAAGTAAAACAGCAATAAAAGGACAACCACAATTTCAATCAAATATTTAGACAGCAGACAGCATGAATACTTACCGTAAAGATACTCTTGGAAAGTATTTGTCCTCATCACCAATAGTCTTTAATGCAGCCTGCATTCGACATATGCAACTATTTCTGTTGAGTCTTGTTTTCATGTATGAATATGAAATGGAAACAATTATAACTTATACGATGACACAAACTAACGAGACAGAACTAACAAAAGTAAAGCAGAGCAGGACATCTATTTCTGGTGATTATTAAAAGGAAGTGCTTCTCCCTAATTTTGATAGATTGGTGTATTGAATATTCTGAAATTAAACTACTGAGTTTATTTGTTTTTATTGCCCATCACTTCCCAGGGTAGGCTTCACTTCTCTTTCCTTTCGATTCCTGATGTGCACTTCCACCATTTACAAGAGCATTCACTCTTCTTAGGAGGAGAACTACAAAACTGTGCTAATCACATCAACACAGGAAACCACTTCGATGATTCAGTTTCCGAATAGAATCTAATATGAAAAATGGGATCAAAATTAAAATAGTAACATAAAGAAACTGATCCTTGGGACAAATAGAAGATTAGGATCAAAGTGTAATGCTTTTGCCTTTTCACACGATGTGTCAAATATCAGAAGGAAACAAAATACCCCACGTATGAATATTATCAACAAGCATATTCTGCATCCCAAAGTGTTTCAACATCATTCAGATGACAAGTCCCCCAGATAATTCGTGCAATTTACTAACATACCAGCTGAAATGGAACCATAAGATCAGCTTCAGCAGTTGACTGACGAGGCGGTAGACGCATTAACTGACGACTCTCCTCAAGAAAACTCTGGCATATCAATTATCTCTTGTTAATAAAAAGGTCAAAATTCAAGAGTACATACAAGCTAACATATGAATTTCAGAAAAGAAAACGAATAAAGCATTAAGTAAAGTCAATCATGTCAGCTAAAGTATAGTTTAACCACAAAGACATTAACCTAGAATGATACGATGCCCATAATGCAGAAAGTGTGCACAAGATAAAAAAATGAATTATTATGAAAATTTTGGGTCAAATAAGTCAGACGATACAGGGGATGGCTCATGCTCAATATTGTTTCGAGATGCAAAGAAATGGGAGTAAATTGGATTCACTAACTAATCTGTTGATGTTCTCTAACCTAGTGCACGAATTCTACCATTAACATATATAAAGGGAGGAGTTGCAACAATGGGGTGCAAATAGTTTTCTCTTTGCTCGAGCAATACTTGGGAGAGAATTTTGATTTTACATGCAGATGTGTCATTAGGAAAATCCATGTATAGAGCAGATAAATGTTACAAATTACATGTAGAAATATTGGAGTCACGTGCGGGAATCCCTCTATAGTTTCTAAACTTCAGTCTGACTAGGTTAAAACTATCAATTTTAATTGAAAATCGCTAAGCTTTATGATGTCTCCCTGCACCAGCTTTAAGAGAAATGGCTTGCCACAAGGATAGTTACAGCGTATAGATGATGGCTTCAACATGTTCACACCGTATGAGGAAAACTGAGGCAGGTCCATCCTTTACCTGGAAGAAATCACCTTTTGCTAGAAGAAAATAATCTTTAATGGCCCTCAAGTGTCCATTAAGATCCGCACGTACAACCACAAGCTGTAGATATAGGTGAAAAACATTAGAAAGATACAGGTGAAAAACAAGAACAATAACTTTCCACACTTTCTACCTGCCAAAGATGACTGGCTGCAATAGCCCGGATTGAATCAACAGCACTCTCAAATGATCTTTTGTGGAACTCAGATGATTCCTGAACACAATGAGCCACAATTTCAGGAAACTTAAATGGAGATTTAAAAGAAGCAGAGGTAAACTTAAAATCTGACTGGAGTACAACTCAAGTAGAGAATAACTGCATGCAATAACTGAAAGAGCATACATCAGTGGCCTTAAGTTAATTCAATAACAAAAAGGGAAGGAAAATAGCAACATCTATAATAAAAATGACTAATACATGAGGACCTTCAAGTTTTGAAGCAGAGATTCAATCTTATCAGCCTCAGATTGTGGAAGTAATTCCGCTGCGGTCGATGGTGCATCCAGGAACCGGAAGGCAGAACTTGGATTTCTAAGGACACTGACTGCTTTTCCAGCAAAAAGAATGGATTCTGCGACACCTGTTGGTATATAATCAGGCAGCATATCCTGCAATTCAAGCAGAAATATAAATAGCTAGTAGCTATGGGAATTACTACACTGAGTAGCAAACATAAAACCACCAATAACAAAGATGTCATAAAAAAGCACATGTAAACAGAAAACCACCAGAGATATATGCCAGTTCATAGGAAGAAGAACTCAAGCTACAAGTATTGGCCCCAAGCTAGTAAACATCTTTGATGGACCTCCACTTGCAACCACTGGCTTTGACAGTATTCTCTGGTAGTCATGGGTTGTCTCTCAGCCAGTTTAGGCCAAACAAGAAAAAAGCAAAGATGCCTACATGCAACCCTAACCTGCAGGTGGAGACCAAACAAAAGAAATAATAAAGAATGCAGACATGCAAATGAGGGCCAAAAGAAATGAGCAAAGAGAATGGATCCACTGGGCCTCCAAAGGACTGGCCTAATACCACACTAGAGCATCCAACAAGTGACATGAATGGTTGGAGAGACAGACCTAACATATACATTTTTGGGAAGCCCAGATAGCTGTACACTCAAGTGCTGAATAACCAAAAACAGCACACCGCAACAATCTAAACTCTGAATAACCAATAGTATACAAAAACACCAATCCCACAGGGTAATACCAGAAACGAAGGTTTAAAATCTAACACATGAATCCACAATTTGGTGATCCACAAGCAAGAAGGCAAATATAAACCCCTTGATAAACTTAGTTCCTAATGGAAGCTGAGTAATATAGTGTCAAACGTTAGACCTAAACTTTGTATCATATACCTCGCCGAGCAGGGGAGCTTCCCCTACTAGCAAGGACTCCACAATGCTAATAATGCCAACTGTTAGACCTGAATTTTGTAGTTAAAATTCATGCCACATTTACCAAAGAAAATGTGGAACCTTATTTGAGAACGAGGTAGTATGAATTATACTTGCAAGTGGAACTAGAACAAGCTGCTTTAACTATTAGAGTGCATCAAACATAGTCCAGATGCAATGTTGTTCAGAATCACAAAGTCGTTCAGAATCTGGACTCCAAATTAAGATAAAAATTTACTTCTTTGATTGTAAGTTTAATTTTCATTATTTTAAAACTAGATGTACCAAAATGATAATTATACGCATCTTATCATTCCAAAATTCCAAAGTGATATCAACTAAAGAAGTTTGAAAATGCAAACAGATAACAGTTTCGAAAATGACCCTACTTTCAACAGGAAGGCTAGCAGACACAGAAGAAATTGGACAGTGAAGAAAGAACTCCAGTATGAAAGTAACTTCAAGATTGAAATCCTCATCAACAAATACATCATGTTGATAAAGTAGAATACCAAGCAATAGGCTCGTTATTGGAAAAGCAATCAAGATTTAAGATATGATATAGTGAAATAGTGGTTATCTCAATAAGTAAAACACAAAGACTGTGAGAAATCACGTAAGTTACCAAAGAGATATGGAATCCCAAGTGCCAATCACTTAAAGAAGCATCATCAACTGACATGCTAGCCAACTTTTCAATCATATCTGTGTGAGATGAGACATGATCTGCATCTCTTTCTTCTTGCCTGAAAAGGAATAATTCAACGACCGTGATCATGCAAGGAAGATCTGAAATGATAGGTTCCCAAGCGACCAACATATGCAGAGCTATGACCTCTTAAGAGACACTTCTTAAACAACACTGCCCAAGTTTTATTATCATATTTGCAATGTCGTAACGTCGAAGTGAATCTTAGAATATACATTGGCATGAACATCCTAGACAAAATCAACCAGAAAGGAAAAGGATGAACAGGATTCGGTCAAGAAGGGTCAATGCAGATTATTACACAAACCTGCTGATGAAAAATTCTCCATATTGATCGTGAAGGATCCCATATACCATCCAAGATGTAAGTTGGCTGTACATGACCTGATGACCGTGCCAAAGAAGTCTGTTTTTGACAGAAAGAAGGAAGTAGTGGGATGTTAGTTTGCAAGTCAATAACATTGTTCCTCTCTTCTTTTTTTTTCTTTTTTTTTTCCCGTCAAGAACAGCATATACTTTGTCTAATCCACAATTAACGGACCCCCACCGTTACCATATTATCACACCAAATTCCGATTTAAAGTTACTAGCAAAAATATATGCTTAACTGAGACAGAATCGCAAAATAAGAGCTTATATACCATAGACACGTATTTCAGCATTTGGACCTAAGTAGGTACGTTCATGAGTTACTGAAAGAAGCCGTAATGTGACAAAATAAATTACTCAGACTCAGAGCATCATCTGATAGGCCTTTTCCCCGCATAAGAGCATATCTGAATGGTTTGAGGTGGCTCTAAAGTTTATTCTAAAACCATCTTGATCGTTACATTTTTGCTCGAAAACAGACATACGAGATGATGAAACAATAGCTAGTTATGGCTACATGAGATTAGGCGATTAGCACATAGAACATTATCTCTTTAACGGACGAGCTTAGAAACATGTTCATATTGAAGACCTAGGTTGCTTACAAAGATTTTTCAAGACTTATCCAACCATGACATCGAATTATACATGATTAAGAAAATATACTTTTCTTGTAAGTTGTAAGAATCAGGACTAACAAATTGTAACTCATATTTAGAGGAAGTTAGACAATTATTGCTCTACGAGAGTCAGATTCACCATGTTTCCAGTAGTCCCCGTAGAAGGTAAGTTTGACTTAAGTTGGAAATAAACATTGACAGCTTTAGCGGAAGTCATTTATTCGGTATTAGCTTTTATGGTTTTTATGCTTCGTAACTAATCTACTCTAGAGACCACAACCATATCATTCTTCATAAGGGACCCAATCATTCTTAATGCATCAAAGAACTATGAACAGGAAAGATAAACCACATGGAAAAGTAAGAAAATAGGAAATTCAAACACTGTAATCTCATAAGAAAAAATCATACCGCTGAATGCATGTTTGCAGCTCAGGCACCCCGCAATGGCATCGTTTATGCAAAAGGTTAAGAAGTCGGCCTCCACATATACCATCACGTTCAATCTCTAGAATCAGCTCATAGAGAGGCGGTAGAAGAACAAAAAACTAGGGTAACCATCCATCAATAAGAACTCAAACAACAAAAGGTACAACCTAGCAAGAATAACAAGTAACATCAAACTAGAAAACACAAGAAACTAAAATCAATGCCATTGTATACTTAGGTCAACTAAACTAGAATGCAGAAACTATGTCACCACACAGATAGACTATGAATTGCATTAGGAGAGCACCTATGGAAAAGAACACAAGTTATTGAGGACAAGAAGTTAGTACAATTTCCCTCCTTCTAAGTGCCATGAAAACGCAGGAAAAAAAGCACACTACACAACTCGGCTCCACTAGATCTGTCAAAAGCCTATATTCCAGAACAGCCAAACAGTAGAATAACCGTGCACACATATGCAGACATGGTAAGCTTGTTTTCTAGCAGCACGGGGTTAAAACAAGTCCCACCTTCATTTATTCATCTTTAAAGTAAGCAACAAAGAAATGAGTCTAAACGATGCAATCCAAGAAATTATATATTAAATTTTTTTCAACAAATCTACCTTATTAAGGCCATGAGTAACTGTTGCCAAGATGGGCGCAGAATCAGACAACAACTTCTGCTCAATGTGCAGAACGGCTGATCTGTAAACTGAAAGCACCTCCACAATACCATTAGCAATGGCCCTCCTATACACACTGTGTTTCTCTTTTTTCTCTTTCAAAAACTCAGAAGTACGTAATAACGGAGACACGTTCGCAGACCTTATCCAACTTAAATTCCGAGACTTAGTCGCAAAACGATCAAGCTCTCGGTAGTAAAACCCTAAAGTAATTATCCTCTCAATAACATCCCTGCATTTCATTAGCAAACACCACATATACATAATCAGAACCAACTTACACAGTCCAATGTCACTCGGACACTTAAGGAAGCCAAATTATCAGCATCATATATAACTTCACTTTCATCAATTCCATTGGGACGGGAGGGAGGGAGTAGTACAGTTTTAATTTGGTAAAGGTAGTGATCAGATTTTAGGTGTTGAAAATGAAGGCCGAGTTTAGCAATAGACAAGTGTTGTGATGGAATAAGAAATGAAAATGCAGGGAAAGAAAGGAAGAGAGTGGTGGAATATACCTTTCGCTAGGTTGGAGGAAGGAGATGTCGGGAGCGAGTTTGAAGGTAGGTAGGTCGGAGATGGGGGCGTCGGGGGAGAGGTGAACGCCGAGAGAATGTTCGTGCTCTCTAACGTCGATTATGAGATCGCCGGTGTACCCTAACAGTGCCAGTAGTAGTTCGTGCAACATTTAAATGGAACAAGTGAAATTGTGTTTGCACAATTGACGAATGAGCTGAAACAGCTGATAGGACTTTAGGACACCTACTACTACTTTATATTGGAATTCGAATTTAGAAATTGGAATTGGGCGCCATCGCAGCAGCAATTCCGGCCCCAAAGCCGGGCTCTTTTGACTGGTTGGTTGGTCTTGCCTCACTCTTGTGGCATATGCAGCTCTGGTCCCGGTCAGTGACTTTCCAGAGCACGAGCCATGTGGATATGGTGCTCACTTGCTGCCCGATTGGTATTAATATCAATATTATGTTACAGATATGACTTGGTATTTATTTTATACATCTCTTTCGTGTTATTATTGTGGGAAGGTGCACATATTTGACATGGGCTCAGTGGGATGCGGGCCGTGCTATGAATGCTAGACCTGAACGTCTAAGTCCGTGACAAATGGTATCAGAGTGGATTGTTGCCGCGTCTGAGTCCGTGACAAGTGGTATCAGAGCAGATTGTTGCCGCATCAGTCAACTGGCACTTCTCCATGTTCGGGAGTGTAACCCGATGAGATTGTGGGTACCTCGTTGTTAGAAGCATGTGGGTAAAGCCCTACGTCACCAGGATAAAGAAGAGGACAAATGTGATGCACGGGTCCATTGGCATGGGAAGTCGATGGGCGTGGTTTGGTGCGGGATCCAGACCATTAAAGTGAGTAGTTGGGGGTCGTGCGGCAAGACGATTCAGGGCACGCAGGTTACAGCTGCAAAGGGGGTGAATTTGCTGCATCAAGTACGTGTGGGAACGAGACGTGATGTTGGCTGGTTCCTGACTTTGTGGGGGCAACGTTTGGTGTTTGTATGGTTCTTTCCTAAGATTGGGCGAGCGTTGGAGGATAGTCAAGGGGGTGCCTAAACGCAAGGAAGCGATGCTGGACCCTCTGTGAGCAAACAATGGCGTTTGCAGGTTTGGGTGGGGGAGAATGTCACGGTCCGTGACTTCCCTAAGTATCTTACGGACGAGTCATGTGGATATGGGTGCTCCCTTGCTGCTTGATTGGTATTAATGTCGATATTATGTCACAGGTATGACACGGCATCCATTCCATACATCTCTTTCGTGTTATTATTGTGGGAAGGTGCACATATTCGACATGGACTTAGTGAGATGCGGGCCGCGCTATGGAGCGATGGGGCTTGAACGTTTGAGACCCTGACATAATGCTAACCTATTGTATGTATTTCACACTCGGGTGGGCCATACCAAGAGGATGTACAACAGTTAAAAGCTTATAGGTATATTTTTTTGACCGAATTTATTAAAATACCCTTAAGTTACTTAAACAAAAATTATTTTTCAATAATGACACAAACTCCTATGATTTTACATACCCCATCATATTAGAAAATGAATCTTATGTCCAAATAAAACAAACTAAGTTTCTATTTATAGAGAGAGAAAAATGTATACTTTATTTTAAAAAAATTTGTAGTGAAAAATGGCGAAAAACCGGAGAGAAGAAAAATAAAGCATAGGTCCACTCGCAGCGCGCAATGTGGAAAGCGCGCTGAGAGACCCTTTAATATTTTTGTAAAAATGTCCCTCAAAACAATGTCATTTCGGTGGTTTGGAGCCTGAAACAGAGTCTTCTCTCTCCACTTCCCCTTGGTAAGCATTGGTAGCTTAATTTGCTATCCAATCAACATTTGCCTAAATAAGCTCCCTTCTTGTTCCCCATTATTAGACTCCATTGTTTTCAAAAATCTCATTTGCTCCCTTTAAACAACTACCATTGTTCTTGCTCTAAGAGCTTCGACAGCAACACCTCCTCCACTAAAGAGTATGTTGCCCTCCTTGAGTTGTGGACACTCTGCCTCTAAAATTAATGTGTTTTCCTTCACATCCCTCCTTCTCTCTCCCGTCTTCCTCTAAAATTACCTAATTTACGGGTGAATTATTTATAAAAAATGAGGTTTTTTTTAGGGCTATGTAGAGATTGTTTACTAGAACGTTTTTTTAAAGCATTGAAAAAGTGTAAAGAAAATGAGTTGTTTAAAAAGTGATAAAACATCTCTAACAACTGGGGACTAAACGCTTCGGACCATAAATTCCCAAATTGTCCAATTATTCAGAGAGCCCAACAAAAATAGTAAGTCGCCAATGACTGGTTTCTTGAGCGTCATCACACCCATGTTAGAAAGAAGAATATGTACATCAGATGTCACCCAAAAGATAGCATAAGGAATGGAAAACTGATGAACCACTTTTAACAAAAAAAGAGATAAATCATATACATTGCTCCCTTTAGCTACTCCATAAAAATGTCAACGGATTTTCAATTGCAAAATGCATAGGCGAAAAATAATATTAATGCTATAACAAATAGCACAAATAACCAAAAATAATAATAATAATAATAATAATAATAATAATAAAACCCAAACACAACTGGTACAAAAATGGAATCATTTAGCTTTTATGCCCTTTGTATTCTTTCTTTTCACAGCTTTGCCACTACTCTTATTCCTCTGTTTCTGTCCTCCTTGCCTATGGTCCTCTGTCCTTTCATGGGGATTCACGTCCTCATATTTAATCGGCTTTATAATCACACCAGCTTTTTTCACCACCTGTAAGTAAGGAAATCACTTAAAAGTGAGACAAGCTTGCAACCAGTTGCCATCTCAACAGATTAAAAGTGTCCGACTTTTGCATTTGTTCATTTCTTCAGATAAAAATGTAAAAATGGAATTTCATCAAAACAGTAATAATTTGAAACGATGAAAAGAGTTAGGAGGAACGCACTTCAGGGCGATTAAGCGCTCCAATTGCTGTTGCAGGGTTTGACTCTGGACCAATAGGCACCCGAAGGCTCTGTTCAAAAACTTCCTTGGATGTGAATGGATAAGGCAGCTTCGCCGTGTGTAATTTTTCAGCCTGCAAAATACCATTTATCATATAAATGTCATTATCCACATTTTATAAGTTTGATTTATACACCACCATGGTATGCATCTTTTATACTTCACCATTTAAATAACTGCGAGTTTGTGACCTCATAAATCCACAAGCACGTTAAACCCAAAAAATGGACTACCAACCTTTTTATCTATTTTCTCGGAGATGATTACATGTTTAAGATGAGCATCCTTCCGCTTCTTAACAGCTTCTTCCCTCTTCTTTTTGGCATCCGCATGCTCAGCAAGCATCCATGACGGCAGGCCTCTCTTCCTTTGAATGTTTGTCCACTGGCCCCACCCTGGGAGTAAAACGGGCTTTTCAGGTTCCGGGTTTTCCTCGTTCAGAATTCCCTGTTTATCCTTCTCAAAATCTTCCTCTACATCATCACCCGCAAAAGCACGTCGAATAAGATCAGTTTGAGATGGGAGTTCATAGTTTGATTTAGTGCCAGCTGAAAGAATTCCGTCCACCATTCCTCCATCTGAATCACTGCCCTCATCTCCTTCCTTCAGAAATGTCAATAAGAGAAACAGATAAAATTTGAGTCTCGAGTCTCAATCAATCCTAACCCGAAAAAAGAAAAGGGCGACCCAGTGCACGGGCTCCACCACTGTGGGCCTGGAAAGGGTCTAACAGTCTTACCCCTACAAGCAGAGATTGTTTCTGTAGTTCAAAATGATGAACTACACGTCACAATAGAGCAACCTTACAGCCAGCCAAGAAAGATAACAATGATGAAGATTTAAATAATACAGAGAGGTCATACCTCTATATCTTGGTCATCGTCATTGGGCTGTGTAATTCTTGAAGAGTTCTCAACATTTGCTTCTTTTGCACTATTAATCTTTTCAACATCTTCAGGCAAATTCTTCTTCTGCGGATCAGTCCAACAATTATTTAGTTTGGAACGAACACTAGCATTAAAATAAGAAGTTTCTTCCATAAATAAAAATGAAAATGGGAGCAGTAAGTTGTAACCTGTTTCCAAGAGTTTGATGCGAAAATAGCAACTTCATAAGTGGTCTTGGATCCTGGGTCTTTCACAATATCTTCAAAGCTCTATGTCCAACAGAAAGATAGTCTTGGTCACACTCAAAAAAATAATTTCTTATATAGCCTACAAGAGAACCAAAGATAAAATAAATTATAACCTTAAAAACAGGATCATGACCAATCTCGGACTCTTCTCGTAGAAAACTAGGATCAACATTCATATCTTTCTGCTCGTAATTCATTCTGCCATGTGTGACATCAACATCTTCTCTGGCCTCAAAGTCATCTTCACTGTCTGAATGACCGTAATCTTTAACTGTTTTAATTTTATCACCCGATTCTTGATGCTGCTTTTTGGGAGCACCAAAAACTCTTCTACCGCTTGAAGGCCCTATATTTGGACTCTCTGCCTCATCCTTATCCTCCAACTGCTTCAATGATGACTCAAACTCTTGAAGAGCAAGCTTAGCTTCTTCATCAGCTGCTTCTTTTCTCTTTTTCATCCCACGGACCTAAGCCAAAAAGATCAAGCACAACTAGGTTAATTCAATTAGCACTAACATCTACCAAATAAAGTTATGAAGTAACATGTGCAATAATGAGATGCAAGGAGATGAATCATGTATGTCTTTCTCTTAAGATGGTAAAAGAATCAGCCTTAAACCATGAACCAGTAATTGATTTTGATATTTGATTTATCATTAAAATAACAGCGCTACAAAAGAAAATGGCCAAGACTTACCATGAAAGGTAAAGAAAGCACTCCTGATTTAGGAATTTCATCTTCTTCTCCTAATACTTTAGTTGTTTTCTCTTTTGCGTTCTCCAAAAGTTTTTGGGCACCATCCTCGTCTGAACCAGCATAGCTGTCATCATCATCCTCCTCACTGCTCTCGTCACTGCTACTGTCATCCTTCATAGATTTCATTTTTCTAGTCAAAAGAGCATGTTGCTGGAGCTGTTCAGATATAGCAGCTCGTGTCCCTTCATCTTGAACAGCCAAACCACGCTCTAAAATGCGCTTCGCCCATTTGCTGCTATTCTTATGCTTAAGAGTCAATCGTTCCTGTGTCACATTTGCAAGGGAAAAGGGTCAATGAAATCAGTATATCCAAGGTAAATTCTATGAGAAATACCAGTGAAAAATTAGTGCTAATCACCTCAGCCCTTTTAAACTCTTGCTTCATTGCAAGTTCCTTAGCAGCTTCAGGATCCATTTCAATTTCGCTTGCTGCTGCTTTTAATCTATCTTTCTTCAACAAACGATGATATGTTTTGGACTTTATCTTTTTTACACGCTTTGCCTTCATTTCATGACGGAAAAGAAGATTACGCATTTTAGCCAGACGGTCCTGGCGATCTTTCACATCTTCAACAGATATCTGCCAAGCATATGCATAAACGAGCAAACCATTCATCAAGAAACTTCAATATCACAATTGGCCATTATATCATTGGAATTATGAGTGATAGTGGATGACAGTGAAATACTTAAGGACCATGCATGATTGCCAACACATCATCAGAATCCATGCATGATGAATTTTAAGACCGCCATACCTTGTTCAGTTCTAGTAGTCTTGCACCATCTTTTCTGTGAGCTTCCACAAGTTCGTTATCATTAACCAACGATGCAATTTTCTTTTCAAAATCAGTCCTAGGTTCAAATTCAGAAGCTATTGCCCCTACAGTGGAAAACCCAAGGTCTATATTTTCATCAAAATAAATGGTAGGTGCCTCTCTGTTCCTTTTGACTAGTGGTTCCCATTTTGTGATGTCCTTCTTTGAGAATTCATACGTGACCTTCCTCTCCACTTTCTCCCGGTCCATTTTTGGAAGAGGCGCGGTGATGACCTTGGACTTTTTTTCCATCCGATCCATGCTCTTTCTAAGTTTGCTGAATCCAGGCTTCCCATGAAGTGGATCCAGAAGGTCCTGAATGCTAAGGTGTCCATCACTGCGGCTAGGATTATACTCAGATTCCGGATAAGCCTCCGTAATGACAACATCAGTTTTCCTCTTCCTGCCTGTTCATTCATAATAATTTTGGTTAGTCTCATTGGTAATCAATATTAAAAGCAAATGAAATATGAGATGTGGTGGCCCCCTGAATCATATCTCTAAGACCCCATCTCGAATGATTGTCCATGTGAAAAATGCCTTACACAATTATGTCAACTACCCATCAAATTATAGGAATACCCTAAAGTTTCATCTTACTAAAACTGCCTCCAAAAGTACCAGGTCTTCTATGCATGGAAATAGCGCAAACAAAACACACACAAGTCGCTTTACCAGAGTAAACAGCTCTCTCTTCCCATCCCTCAAACAAACTCGTGCCTCTACCATTTTACAAGTTGCTCAAAATGTACATGTAAGATGACAAAAGAAACGCCAAAGAGAGATGAGATTTTGATCTTATGTCTTTCTATCTGCAAACTAATGCCTTTTAGCATAATTTTTGCTGCTACAGAGACATTGATGTGCCATTTAGGCTCCATCCAAAGCAATAAAATGTGTTTCAGCAGAATCATGATATCCAAAGGCTAACTAATCACAGATAATCAGGTTGCCATAATATTTGCTACCTTTGCTTTTTGTTAGTCTTCTATACCTAGTAAAGAAAGAAGGGAAAATCCGATCTTCTAACATCATTATTCAAAGGCAAAACACACAATCGGGTAACTTTACTTTGGGGAAGGTTGCAATCCGGTCACTGATTGTTTGAAAATGTTATTTGGACCACTGTACTTCAGTTATCTTGCAAGCGAGCCCACCAGCACGTTAATTTTAAATGAAATTCCTATTTTACCCCTGTCTTTGTCCTCATCGCCCTTAATGAAGACAAGGGTAAAATAGAGATTTTTATTTAAAATTAACGCGTTGGAGGGCTCGCTTGCAAGATAACTGAAGTACAGTGGCCCAAATAATATTTTCAAACAATCGGTGGCCAAATTGCAACCTTCCCCAAAGTACTGTGGCTCGCTTATGTGTTTTGCCTAATTTGAATTGGGAAAGCATCATTATTCACTTTTCGTTTTCATTGAATTGACTTTACCTAAATGTTATGTTATGGCACACTTCTGAAACCTGCTTCCAGTATGAAAGATAACAACATCCATCCGGTAAGCAAAGGTTAATTCTTCAGTTTCTCTACTATCAACTAGCCCTCAAGACCCCCAAAGAACAAATTAAGTTTTTCAAAATATTTTTTCATAGTTGACTTGTTGCTTTACAAGCAATAAAATGTGGCAGCTGGTCATATTTATTTCTTCAAAAGGGGCTTTCAGAGAATTCACGGCTTACAACAAAGCCTCTAAATTCTAGTCCTCTTTCATATTCTTGATCATGTTGTTTCTGCTTGCCAGTTATATAACTCATACATAATATATTAACTATTACTATCCTCCATTATCAGCACTTGCAGGATTCAAGCTATCATTTTAATAACTATATTTTTCTGTATTTTTTTTTGTTTTTGTATACATCAAGAGAACATGTGTTCAAGGTCAAAAAACAACCTTCACTTATTTATTAGGAATGTCTTCTGAAATTTATCAACATGGATGACAACAAACCCATCTTTAACTTTCTAACTACCCCTATACGGGCTACCAAAAAGTGGCGCACACATCTCTGGTACAGGCATTGTACTTCTACCAGTAGCAGGCATCCTGCCTTCAGTAGGGATCAGTTAAGCAAAGGTTAAACAGCCTGATCACCATTCGAACAAGACCTTATCCAATGCATAACAAATTTGAGACTGAACATTACCTTCAAAAGCATCTCTGGGCAGACCAGTGATTCCTTCCAACATCCTTGCATGCCTCCCCTCATCTTCATCTTCAATGTCGTCACCTTTCTGGTCTCCCCTAGACCCATCAGCATCATCGTCATCGTCCTCCTCGATATCACCTTCATCAGATCCTATATCCTCATCCTACAACAAGAGAGAGGAGGGAGAGAGAGAGAGAGTTAAGAAATTAGTCACACAATTCAGAATCTCATTTCACTCACAGTATCTTGCACTGGAATCTAACAAAAGGGAAAGCATAACACTTTGAGTGGAACAAAGGAAGTAGCTTCCAGAATTATAAGATCCAAATTAATCAAGGAACACCAGGACGTTCAAAAGTTATGAAATTATGAGCATAATGTAACTTTATTTTGAAGATAAAATATGCCAAGAAATGCAGGAATAAAAATATATACCCGAGCTAACAACTAAGTTATATCACTCCACCTAGCAACCAAAACAAGCCAAAAACACTTAAATATGGTTCAACTATTTAAAGCTAACTGGACAATTTTTTGAACGACAATTTGACATGAATTTACTTGCTTTCTTCAATACCTTAAATGATGCAGCTCATAGTATTTCATTTTACTTGCTTTCTTCAATACCTTAAATGTTGCAGCTCATACTCGTAGTATTTCATATGCAATTTCTAATAGTTATACGTTTATTCTATGAAACTAAACATATCAATCCGAAAATTTGTCAATTTGATTTTGGAAAGTCAAAATAGGATTGCGAACTCATATATATAGAATGAATTGCATGAAATAATTAAGAATTCAGATTAAAATAGCATCACAAACCTTATCCTCGGAAAATTTGTAACGCATGTCCTCCACAGGGTCATACCGGCGATTCTTCTTAGATTCCTCCTCCGGAATCGCTTCTTCATACTCGTACAAGTCGTTGGCGTCATCAGAATTGATGTCATCGTCGCTATTCGAACCGTCGGCGTTAGTAGGGTTTAGTATTTCGAGCTCTTTCCGTAAGGCATTCGGCAAACGAGGCCCTTTCCTCATCCTTTCCTCCCCTCCCTTGCTCTTTTTTCTGCTCTTTTGGCTTGAATTTGAATGCTTTCGCATCATCCGCTTGCCACCATCTTGTTTAGGTCGGTGTTCATCTCTGGTTTTGCGCTTCTTCTCCGCCATGGCTGCACTGCAGGGTAGAGTGAGCGGTAGGCAGAGTAGGGATGGTTGGCTTCGACTACGAGTAGGGTGAGCGGCGGCAACCTCGTTAACCCTCTGTTTGGACGCACCGCACGTGATAACCTGATTTCGGAACAAATTGAGCCGGTAATAAATCCTAGGCTCAATGACACCACTAGGCACTACTCGCTGTAGAGCCGGTAAAATTAGTCCAGTCTAATGGGTCGGTTCAATCAACTCGATATTATGGGGGGTTTGAGCTTCAATTTATAGGGCCTAAAAAAATTTGGGCATTTTTAGCCCGATCTAATAGGCCCGTGGGCTAATAGGACTCAGGCCAAAAAAGCCCGATTTTTTTGGGCTAGCCCAACCCAGTTCGATATATTTTTATTAAATTTTCAATCAAATAATTTTTGCTGCTTTAAGTGATCTTTTAGTGTTGTACATGTTGTGTACAAAACAAGTTTATGTGCAATGCTTTTAAAAATAAAGGGAACGGATAGGAGTGTAAATTATTTGGAACGGACAGGAGTGTATCTTCGAAGTCCAAGACTTGGTTATTTGAAGTCATGAAGTTTATGTTCAATGTTTTCAAGATTAATAAAGAGAACGGACAGGAGTGTAAATTATTTTTTTTAATTAATATGAAAATATCTCTTATGTTTATGTGCAATGCTTTTAAAAATAATTAGACAAATGTTTGATTGAGGTTAATGCAAATTTTCAGTCAATTGTTTCTTATGTTTTTAATGTATTTTACACTCCTCATGTCTACAAACAATTTATATAGTTGTATTTTAATCATCAAGATACGACTTATTATTTAGAGATTTTATTTGATAAATTGTAGACTTGTAATGAGTTGTGATTTTTTTTTTTATGTGATAACTTATAAATTTTGTAAAAAATATGTTTTGGTAGAAATTTGGATCGATTTGGCCCGAAAGCCCGATGACTTATAACTGGGTTGGGCTGGGCTAGAAGTTTGAGGCCCGATATAGTTTTTGGCTGGGCTGGCCCGACCCGATTTTATGTGTTGGCCCGATAGCCCAGCCCCATTGCCAGCTCTAGGCACTAGTCTCTTGACCATACACTTGCTCACAGCAAAAATTTACATCATAATCGCGTATAAAGTTTAAAATTGTCACGGGATTAGTCTTTTTTTTTTTAGATGTCGCTAGAAAAATTTTGTTAAGTTCATATGTCTTGCACATGTTATTTTTTCAAGGATATTGTGGGAAATTCTAATATGAGAAATAGAAATATGGTTTTTCTCCTACATTTCAAGTAGAAATGTTAAAAGGATCGCGGCCCGTAGAACTAGTCCGTTTAAACCGGGAAAAAATTGGATTAAGGCTCAATATTTTTGGCCCGTTTAAAATCAAGGTTTTTTTACTCGGACTGTTTAACTAGCGGCCCGTTAGGTTTCAGGGGGGGCCCGCCCACCCACATAATATTAATTAGGACATACATAAAACAACCACCATGAGAATTAAATTCACAACTTTCTAATCTAAAGTCAAACGCACTTATTTTTTGCACTACAGATCTTCTTTGTGTTCTTGTGAATAAATACTGAAATATTAACGAAACTCTTGGAAGGAACTACTAAGTAGAGCTATTTCAATATTTATTTTGAGGTAAAACATGTTGAAGTTAAAATACATTGATGTAAAAAATATCTAATTTATATTTCTTATGAAAAACATAATAACATATCTAAATTATGGATTGTAAATAACAATCACTGCCCACTTTTCTAGATATTTACAAAGATAAAATTATAATCCATCACGTTTTCTATATTTTTTAGTTGTGGCCCGATAATAGCCCGAAGCCCGCTAGGGTTAGGTCCACAATAATAGTAACCAAAAAAAATTGAACCATTTAGCCAGTGACTTGTTAGAGCTATAGGCCGCTAGGGCTGATCCAAAACCACTAGGGTCAGCCCGTTTAACATCTCTAATTTCAAGGCGGCTTTAATTTCTCTCTCTTTTTATCCTAACACCCATTTTTGTTTCCACTTTCGGTATCTTTATCAACCACTTTCTTCAAAGGACAAGCCCTTTTTTGATGCCCATCTATCTAGTATATCGTGAAAGACTCCACTGGGAATGGAATCTTAGCCAAACAAAGGTGGTTGAGATGCCATCCTCACCGTAAATCAGGTCTCCACTTACTCACAGTTAGAGAATTCCCTACCTAGTATAATCCACACGGTCCCCCTTGAAGGACATAAAGTCTTACCTGCAAGAAAATCTGGCTAGATACTAACCCTTGCACAGATCTATCAATTTGGGGGATCAAATTGAGTTTTCAGAGGTCCTTTCCTTTGGTCGAGCCTGAATTCCATTCTTCCAGATTTACGTATAAACTAGCGACTAATTATGTTTTTAGTATTTTTTTTCACCTTTGATTTCATAGATTATTGGTTTGACAACATTGTCATCACACGATTATTGTACTTTGTGTTGCTCAAATGGCATCAATCTTGATGTTTTGCAGTTATTGTGCTCTTTATTTTATGATTAATTGGCACCTGTTTAGAAATAAATGTGGTTGTGTGCGCGCAGCTGTTGTTTTTGGTTTCCCTCTAGCAAAAGTGTTCAATGCTTGTAGAATTTATCATTGGCAAACATGTCTTGATATAATATCGTTTGGGTTTATGAGTCAAACACTGCAAGTAAGCAGCAGAAAAAAAAAAAAGAGTTATAAACCAGGGACGTGTTCGTGTACGAGTTCACGACTCGGAGATGGAGTCGGCGGAAAGACATGCCGTCAAGTCGGTCGTCCTTCACCGTCGGATCCTCCAACGGGACAGTGTTTATCACCGTTGGGCATGACGATATTAAAAGCGCTTTGAAAACGGCGTGGGTCTACAATGTGGGGATGGACGAGTGGGCTGAGTTGGCTTAGCTGAGCGAATAGCAAGACGAGTGAGAAGGGGTTATAATTAATTGGGTTAGAGTTCTCGAACTTTTTTCAATAAAATGATATTTATCGTAATTATCCATAAATCAAGTAAATATTAAAATGATGTTTAAATAATATAATAACCACCAATTAATCATGTGATTTGAATATTTTTAGTTAAAAAATTTCACTTAATGTGTTGTACTATTAATATAATTTTTAGTTTTTATATAATAATATTATATTTAATGTTTCTTATAACTGTAAATACCTAATTTAATTCAACAAATATATATTTGGTGTCAGCCACACACAAGGGTATGCGAAATTCCATTTTTGCCCTGAACCAAATGCATGTGTGAGGCACATGAGACACTTAATGGAATTTTTCTAATGGCATCCATCTAAAGGACTAATTGCGTGAAAATTTGAAAATTTTGGGACTATTACGATGCAAATTTTAAACGTGGAAAAAGGTTAAGGGACTAATGGTGTAATTAACCCTAAATCCTTTATAAAGTTGGGTGGTGCCAACCGCAGCTTTCCTCCTTGCCAAAATGACTATTTTACCCATGTCTATATATATATATATATATATATATATATATATATATATAAATTTTTTAACTTAAACTCTCAATTTCATCTTCAGTTTCTCTCACTAAAATTATATATATATATATATATATATTTGCTGTTATTATTATGTTAAAGTGTACATTGTTGCAAAAAAATAATAATAATAAATAAAAATTGGATGACATGCGCCTACCATAAGAGCTTGTCCAAGAGAACATGCACCAACCCTAGGTGCATGTCCCTTGTTCTTCATTTTTCAACTATTGTACTTTTATCCTCTGAATTTGTAATATTTTAAAATTTTGCACTTTACCCCATGAGTTTGTTAATTTCGTTAAATTTTTTAACTAAACAATTTCATTCAATTAAACAATTTGCACGAAATTAACAAACTCAGGGAGGTAAAGTGTAAATTTTCAAAATATTTCAGATATTACAAATTTAGGTGCAACAATTGAAAAATGAAGAACAAGGTACATGCACCTGGGGTTGGCGCATATCCTCTTGGACATGCTCCTACCAGTGCTGGTCCTGAACTTTTGGGGGCCCAGGGCAAAAAGAAAAAGAGGGGCCCTTAGAAAAATATAAACAGGAAATTGCTAGATGGTCCACTTTCTGAAACTTTTTTTCTCTCCAGTCCACTTTTTTTTTTAAACCGCTAAAAGACACTTTGAGAATTTTCCTCTTAAAATGCCCTCAACAACATTGTTGCTTCAGATTTGAGGTTCGAATTGATGTATAAATGATTTCATGTTGTTAATATAGTCTTCCCTCATGTTTGAGTATCAATTTTCATGCATAGAACACGAATTTGATCACAGTTTGATCAAATTCAAATTTTTTTAGTTCATCCCGTTTTTCTTTGTTTGGACTGTTTTAACCACTTTAATTTATGTTTTAAGCTTCGAATTTGTTTAAAATCAATCACATATTGTTATCCTAACTTAGTACTACATTTGTGCACAATTTTTTACCAAAAAATACTATTTTTAAAATCTAAATCAAGCTTGGCAGTGTGCCGTTCGAAAATAGAGAGAAATGTTCTTAGACTGATTTTGAGACTTTAATCAATGATTTGAGTTTGAATTTTGTATAGTATCAATACCATACTGTTATAGGAAGTCAATACCATGTTTATATGTAAATTTTTTCCAACCAAAAATAACTATTTTGATCGATTTTGATATTATATTAAATTGGGTATTGGAATGCCTTAAATTGGGCATCGGGATGCCTTTAATTCACCAATCACATTCATAGTATGCTGGGCAATGCAATGGGGATCGACCTGATGCGCGTGCAGAGGTCGAGGGGACAGCGTCCCTCGTGGGGGTTCGGGGGCAACACCCCCGAAAGGAAAACGAAAATCAAGTCCCCTCCAGCAGTTGAAATTCAAACGGTGTCTTGGTTACTCATTGCGATGCCTTGGTTATTCATCGCGATGCCTTTCTTGCTCATCGCGATGCCTTGGTTACTCATCGCGATGCTTGTGTTGCTCATCGTGATGCCTTGGTTGCTCATCGCAATGATTAACCCACGCGATGCCTTGGATTACTCATCGCGATGCCTTGGGTTACTGATGTGCGCGTGTTTTTCTTTTATTAATGACATAATCGTCTTTTCGCCCCAAAAATACCTTTTTCTAATTTTTTAAAAAGATGAGTGGATTGAAGCGATTACAAATGTTGAAAAAGGAACCGGCCTGTAATTCACCCAAATATAAATCAGAATCTTGCACAAATAATTTTTCATTTTTCGTTAGTCAACGTATTGAAAAACTACAACATCTACAAACATACAATAAAAAATAAGTAGTTTACACCGCTTTACGCAATTTATAACAAAAACAATATACTTTGTTTGCATCATTAATTTGATAATTTTCTTGTATATTAAGAATATGAAAAATGTCTAGAAATTCTATGTTTAGGAGATTTTTGTTAAATATATTTAGCGGACCCAAAATAAAACGAAGGGTAGATAACCCCGTTGATGTCGAATCTAAAATCTCTAGTTCTATAAGATGACACCTTATCCATTGGGTCACAAGGTCAATTATGAAACTATAATATATTATAAATATAAATAGATAAGGTTTGATAATTAAATTCAACGAACCCAAAATAAAAAAACATTAAAACGAACCCAAAATAAAAAAATATTAAAAAAGAGTTGGATGACATTACTATGAATTGAACCTAAAATCTCTAATTCAATAGTTGAATACCTTATCCATTGGGCAAATAAGTTAACTATAAAAATTATATTACATTATATATTATATACAAAATATTGTATATATAAATTTGGGCCCCCCAAATTTGGGGGCCCATAGCGATCGCCCTCAGACATAGTCCAGGGCCAGCCCTGGAGGCTCCTACGGTAGGCGTATGTTCAAGAGGACATGCACCAACCCTAGGCGTATGTCTTCTTGGACATGCATGTACCGTAAGCGCATGTCATCCGATTTTCCTAAAAAAATAAATTTTTTTGCGACAATGTAGATCAAAATTAAACAATAATAATAGCAAAAAAATTATATTCAACCCAAAATATGACAAAAATATACACATTCGACTCAATATTTATACCTACTAAAGTAAACATGCTATCAATATCAGAGGGGGTAAGTGTAAATCTATACCAAGAAGACACGTCACGCCTCGACCCGAGTTCCTATACGAACCCCTGAGTCGGTGCATGGACCAAAACATATAACAATAATTAGCAGTAAAAGTTCTGCTAAAATTTAACTTTTATAACATCATATTTAATCTTGAGTCAATGATTTCAAGAAACATTTGATAATATCTGTTTAACTAGGAAGCATAGTTACACATCTTTTGATAACTTCTGTTGGCCCTGTCCCCACTCTATCTATGTACCTAATTGATACATATTTCCATATTACTCGGATCATTACCTGTACTGATTCCTGCTAACTGACCCCACAATGCTGGATATTACAGTCTTGTTGAGATCTAACAGATTTAAAACAAATACAGGGTGAGTCGAACCTCAGTAAGTTACTAGATGCGTGACATGTTATCATGCAGCATTTAAAAACAGTAATGACAACAACAAATAATTACATACGCACGATAGGCTTAGCTATCGCCAACCGTCTTATATCAGTTGGAGACCGCGACCACCTCATACATAGGAAAGCACATTATAATATCATGCAATACCAGAGGCTCAGCAGCCGCCAACCGTCCCATACCAGTTGGAGACTGCGTCCAACCGACATGCATGACTAACATATAACAGGTAACTTACAGTACTCTTATCAATGTCGAGATATGCCTCAACATCCCCTTTTACTTTACATTTTACTCTTCCTGTACATGTACTGCTATTGCAGTGTAAGTTTCTGAATGAAAACCTTTATTTGTTTCATGGGTGGCTCTACCTCTACGGGCAGCCCTTTCCTCATGATTGGTACCATAGGTGGCTTCACCTCTATGGGCAGCCCTTTCCTATGCCTCTAGTTATCTGACGGCAACCATGGTCACAGCATATCAATGTCACTGTATTAGTTATGACAATGAGCTACCCTCTACCATGGCCAGTGGCAGGATCACTACTGAGTCCACGGTTATTACCGCGCATCATAATTTTCATCATGTATACATTGTCCACGGTTATTACCGCACATCATGATTTTCATCATGTATATCATGCATCAACGCCTTCCCCAGTAATTACTGGTTTGTTCTCATTATTACAAACAAGTAGATATTTAGTTGTTATTTCTTATCTTACTTTAACTTCATAAACACGTAGTTGTTTACTTGTATTATTCTTATACTGCATTTCATAATCACATACGCAAAATCTTTACTTTAAACGTATCTTACACGTAATACATATCAATATGGTCAAGTAGATGTTTAATTGCCATTAATTATTCTATCGAAGCGCTTGTGAATACTAAGCACATTACTAATCACATGCTATTACTCTTTATAACACATCACATGTCATAGTGTTATCATTTTAAGCAACTACCATTACTTTTCTACTTTACAAAACTATCTTCGTTTTTGGTTTACAATAGATCCCATTACTATCATGTTATACTCTTATGACATCAAACTATATTTTACTTTTATTTGTGACGTGATACTTTATATTCCGTACCCATTCCATATCCACTTTACTATATATGTCATAGCATTTATGACATTATAACTTTACTAATGTGTCTTCTTAATATTTTAGGGACACTCCATATATCACCTGCTAATTATATTTGACTCTATTAGAGTCGTTACCCAACATCACTTTATTATTTGATGTAATATTATTACATCCTATTTGACTCCGTTAGAGTCATTACTAAACGTTGAATATGTCCAGCTAATCATAACATCACTCTAAAATTCGTGGTACTAATTTTAGTACTACTAACTCAAAGAATTTATTTAGCCATTTCAAATATCACATTTCGCATACTAACAACTAATACACATTTTATCATAGCATGAAACTATTTTTAGTTAATCATGCATATAACTCAAATAGGAGGGGATTAGTAACTTACCTCCCAAGTAAGCATTCCAAAAGAGTTTTCTTATCGAATATATTACTCCCACAAAGTTGGCTCGTCCAAACCTCGCTCAACCGTGCACCGAACAAGCTTTGTATCATAATTAACGTGTCTAATATGAAATGTGTGTTGTGTGTGTATGGTTTGAATGACAGAACTATCGCTCTCCCTCCTCAGCGCGAGCCACCTGCTTGGTTCGTGCTGATTTTTAAAACTTCCATTGAATTTATCCTAGGGTTTTTCAAAACATCTTTAAGGTGTTTTATAACCTTAAACCAAAGTCTTAAGATGTAACCATGCTAAGTACCAACTCTTTTAGGGTTTTTAAACTTTAAAGTTTCTCAATTTTATTCCCGAATTGATTCTAACTACAATACTTTGGTACGAGGTCATACAAGACAGGGGCATAATAGTCATTTCCCAGGGAAGGGGGCATGCGTTTAGTGTATTAGGGGGGCTTATATGTTTAGAACCTAGGTTCTTAAATCGGTTGATAGCTTCCATCTATGACGTGAATTTCCACATTGGCTTGAATGAGTTGATAAATCTTTTTCAAGCTTTTTAAACCTTCTGTTGGAGGTGAAAGCTTTTTCAAGCTTTTTAAAGCTTTTTTAAACCTTCTACTGGGGTGCTCTAAGTGTAATCCATCTAAAGGCTTAAATAGCATTAATTGATTACTAAGTTATTTCCTTCCATTATGTTGGATGATAATTTAACAATACTAAAATATCCTCTAAACTGACGCTCATAAGCCATGTATAAATAGAAAAGGTCAGTGTAATTGACTCTGATATTTTGGGGATTTAAATAGTACTTATAAGCATAAATAAAGATTGAGAACATAAGCAAATCAGTAAAAAACAAAATATTTCACTTGAGTCATGGTCAATATAAAATAAAAATCAAATAGGCTAAATAAGAGGTCGAGGAGATTTTTTTTTCTTTTTTGGTAATAAGGAAATCTTTTAAAACAATCATAATTGGAAACTAATTGATGTATTAACCAAAAATTATAGATTGTGATTTACTGCAATCATTAAGATATGAAAATTTGTAATTAAATAGCGTGTACAGTCAAGTAATCGTCAAGATAAGGAAGGAATTAAGTTTATCTACTTGATTTTCAAAAATCACTAAGGCTATACTTGGCTACTCAATGTCAAACTTTATAATTGGAATTGTATGAACAATTTGAGTTCTATGAAATTCAAATTATTCTTTCAATTTCAATTCCGAGCTCTGGAATTAAGCATCAAAACATAGCTTAATTATAAGGACAAACTACCCAAATGGTCCCTGTAGACGTTCACTTTTTCGGATTTGGTCCTTTTATGCTGCAAATAATCCCTGAACTCAAATATTATTTGAATTTGGTCCTTTGTCAAGTGCCGTCAATTTTTTTCCGTTAAATCGCGTCACGTGAATAACACGAGCATTTTGGCAAGGGCAAAAAGATCATTTTCTCCTAGGAAAGTACAGGGACCAACCGTGTGACGATTTCAGACGTCTTCCCCGACATCGTAAAGATTTCAGACTACAATTCTCCCTTTTTTTCAAATTTTTTCAACACCCATTTTAGAATGAAACCCACTAAATCACAAATTCACAATGACCCATCACCCATATTTGATCAAACAAGCATACCCAGATTTGTTTTCAGTTCATATTTCTTATCACATCAAGAAAGCCATAGCAGCAGATGTAATCTCTTTGATACATAAGCACGCACAACACAAATCAACCCCATCACACCTTCGGATGGCAACGACCGGCTGCCAGATCTCTTCAATTCCGGTCTCAACTCAGGAATATCCTCGAAGATCTCGTCAGACTTGTCTCCCTTTCTGGCCTTCACATTAAAACCTAGACTCCTCAAACTCTTCAAAAATCACAAAATTAAGTTAGGGCTTTTAACCGCCTTGAAGAGGCAAATTTTTCTGTGCAAATCCCGCATGTAACTGACCACATTTAGACCATTTTTTGAGTCGCCGGAGAAGGAGACTGCTGGTGTGTATATATATATATGTATATTTATATTTTTTTTTCTAAATTATAAAGATTAAATTATTTTGTTTCAAAGCTTGCAATCGATGCCTATTCTATTCCTATTATCTCAACCTCCTACTGAGATTCGGTTGATCCTGGTGCAAGCGTTGACAAATTGGGGTTAAAATTTCTACTTGGAGAGTGAAGTCGTGGTACTTTATTGGGATTTCCTTCTTTCGTCTTCTTCGTCTTCACCGCCGTCTCGTCGGATTTGTGTGAGTTTGAAGGTTGTAGTGACGATGGAAAAAATGGCAACCGATGCTGACTGTGTGTGCTGTGCGTGGGTGGAGTGGATTTGTACGTACAGTATATGTGTGTGTGTGTGTGTGTGTGTGTGAAGGGGAGAGAGAGAGAGAAAGAAAGAATTAATCAAATATATATATATATATATATATATATGTGAGAAAACAAATTACATTATTGGTCCCTATACTTTTAGTTATAAAATGACATTTTTACCCTCACATGCGATGCACATGAAAAAAGTACTTAACGGAAACATTTAGATGAAATTGGACGGAAGAACCAATTGCGTAAAAGGCTTTAGTACAAGGACGACTGGAATCAAATTTTTTGCAAAAGGACCAAATCCAAAAAATGAACTTCTGAAAGGACCATTTGGGTAGTTTGTCCTAATTGTAATTTAGAATAAAAACAAATTTGGTGGGTTTATAATCAACATTAAGTGTTTTGGGCAATAGAAAATAATATCTTAAACAATAACTCGATTGGAATAGAGTTTTCTTTTTCTCTTTTTGGTGAAATGATTTGAATAGAGTTGGAGATCTCAAAGGTATAACATGGTTTTGGAGATGTCTGCTCAAAATTCAAATAGTATATTTTTGGATCTCAATAGAAAGTAAGAATGAGATAAAATTTTCTATAATTCTATAATTTAATTTTAAATTTATTACTTGATTTAAAGATTATCTCCCTTATATGTATAAATATAAAATAATAGTATTTCATTATCTAATCTAATATGTTAAATATTTTGTTATCTAATCTGTGAGGTCGCTTTCTTCTATAATAAGTTTTGCTTCCTTATATGTTGTTCCAAATATATCTAACCAATTTAGGATTCTTAATTAATATAATAAAATAATCGCTGAATTTATCAAAACTTAAAAAGTATATGCAAGTAGATAATTGTATGAATAAAAGTTATGATTGTCAAATATTTAATTATATAGATCGATTGAGAGTTGTGCAGAGAAAAGAGGGTTACTCAGATGTGGGGAATGAGGAGGGGGAGGGAAGGACCGCGTTGGTGTAGTGTCGGCCAAGATGAGATTTGTAATTGCCGGTGATGTAATAGAATGTCGTGGTTAATTTGACAGCGGGGGATGATATTCAGTCTTTACCTCCATACTCGGCGTGGATGACGACCGCGGCTAGAATTGGTGGATTTCAATTGAGAAAGAAACATTGATTTTTATGTGCTTTTCCGATCACCGAGGTGCCAGCGGATATATGGTCATCAGATAACTAGCTGGGTTTTAGATTGGCCGGGGAGAAGGGGGAAGGAGAGAGGTCCAAGGAGCAATTATGGTTGCATAAAGATGGTGGAGGTAACTTCTATACCTGTGCGCGTGTGCTTTGTTGCAGAAATATACCAAGGGTAACTTTGCCTCTCCATTAGCTCCGTGACCATAGGCGATTGAGTTAGATGGATTAACTCACTCAGTTGATAGGTTAGGAGGGTGATTTAAGTCTGTCTGTACATAGTTGAGGGGGAGTGGAGGATTTTCGAAGTTTACCCTTAAAATAAAAGCATTGCTGTTTACAGGGATAATTTTTTAATACACCCCATAGCTGTGTTCGGCATCCCTGCCGAACACCACTATATATGGGTGTACTCGGCGTTTTCCCGAGTGTAAATAGCAATGCTTTTAAAATAATTGCATGTTTTTAAAAGAAAATAATTTAATTACATTTACATTTTTTTTTCATTCCAAAAAGAAAATATATCTGAAAATGAAATCATATACTCCCTTCATTGAGGAATAAATAAATTTTGCAATTTTAAAACTTAAGCTTAAAGATAATATTTTTTTACATGTGAAAAAAAAAAAGAATTACTTGATAACAAAAATCACTAAAGATAAGAAGTGTAGTATTAGAAAAATAATGGTATATTTTTGTCGGGTAATGGACAGAGTTTTCTTAAAACAACTTTTCTCTATACGACAAATTTCAAACCATCTTAAGTAATTTAATTGAGAATATGGTCGGAAAAAGCGAATGTACACGATACAAAATGTACATGAATCCATAATTTACGAATCTCGAACACTTTTATTTTCATTTGTTCATAGTTTAACAGTCATGTGGTGATTTGACTGAATTTGTCATACCTTGACTAATTCACTTACTCGCATAGGTGAGAGGCATTCCACTACTCCACTTAAACTGAATCGTGGAATTTATACATAATAAACAAATACATATATCAAGAAGATGTATAGTTAGACGATAGGCATTGACATGAAAAATATTCAAGCTAAATTGTGGCATTTGTGGTTGATAAAGGATCGAATACATCAAGAAGTAGATAGCAAGACTTGAAACCCATATATATTTTGTATTATATCTTACGTGGGTTTAGAATCTTATTAGTGTAGAAACACTGATAATGAATTACTCTATTTGGGTTTAGAATCTCAGCATAGTAGAGGTAATTAATTTCTGAAAATGAATAACATTACTTATTTCTAATCTATATATGTTGGATGCAAAAACATTGAAACTATTTATTAAATTGATGTCAACAACAATACCATGCATGCATATATATATAATTATGAATCGACATCATCCATCAATCCATGATCCAATTAGCTAGCTAGGTATACTATTTCCATTTTTTGTGTATGTCTTTTAGCAATATAACTAGGAAAAAATGTACAAAAATAAATAAATGTTAATTATTATAGCAAGAAAAAATCTACACTTATGCAATCAATCATATGTGCTCTCCTTCAGTTTGGCACAAAAACCAAGAACCAAATATTGAAGATCTAGATAATACGTACGTACATGATGACCTTATTTGGAAGTAACACTAGCTTATAACAAATCATTTTTGTTCTACTAGCTAGCTCGATATCAAACTTGACTAGCTCAATGCATACGAGAGAGAGAGAGAGAGAGAGAGAGAGAGAGAGAGAGAGAGAGAGAGAGAGAGAGAGAGAGAGAGAGAGAGAGATAAAGTGAGAACTTAGAACCATATCGGTTTTGCACATAAGAAAAACTCGATATTAATTTTTATGGAACGGAGGAAGTAGTTTATAACCCATTTCGTATTAACAAATTTGAAAGAAAACCTGTAAATTAGAGGCACTCAACACTACACAGAGTGTCCAAACGATTCTAATTAATTAATGCAATGTGACATCAAATAGAAAGCTTATCAGAGCTTCCAAACAAGTAAGTAAAATATACTTACTGATCTAGTTAAGCAGTAAATTAAGGTCCCAAAAGACGAGAAAAAAGAAAGGGAGTGAGGAAGAAGGTGAGGAACCCATGTTGGAGAAGGGGAGCACGTGCAAAATCAAAATGTGGGAGGGGAATTTTTTTTGGATTGCACGTGCCCTGCTTCTCCAACAAGGAGTTGATCACCAATCATCGTTATAAGAGCCATGCACACACCCACAATATATGTACTTGAGGGAGGTGTGTGTGTGTGTGTGCTTGGTTTAGTGTAGTGGATGGTGACTGTGATTGGGTTTTGGGATAGCTGAGATTGAGTTGATATGAGACACAGAGACAGTGAATTGGAAGCTTAGGAACCTGTGCATTTATAGGTGCATGCCTGCCTCAAGTCGCAGCCATGAGGGAGAGAGAGAGAGAGAGAGAGAGAGAGAGAGAGAGAGAGAGAGAGAGAGAGAGAGAGAGAGTGAGTGTTGTGTTTGTGTGAGTCACGGGGTGTGTGAGTTGAATTCAAAATTTATGTAATTAAGGTTTTGAATTGTTAGTTTAGTTTACGGTTGAAATTATATTAAGTTAATTTAATGAATTACTCAGACACTAAGAATATTTTTTGCTTGAAATTAATAATGTTGTTTTAGTGATCACAAACTCCACTGGCTACACAAAATCTTAATTTTAGAAGTTCTGGATGTACTCGAATAAAAGAGCTCTTTCATGCCACAATATCATCTCGATGAAGTTTTGAAATCTAGAGCTAAGGTTGGGACTACCTACATTTACTGCGCGGTCTCTTTAGGGATTAAATGCACGTAGAGAAAGATAAACATGAAATTAACAAGAAACATCATTCAGAATCAATTATAAAATCTTACATATTATAGTACTTGCACCAAATAAAAACACAACTTAATTATCTTGCAATGGATCGGAGGGTGATATTAATTGCAATGAATATTGAATTTTGACCGCTCAAAAGTCATATATATTTTAGTTGAGATTAAGAGTTAACCTAGTGAATAACTTGTATATATATACAGAAGTAAACACCCAAAGCTTTATGTCAACATTACAAGTTAATGTTTAAAACGACACACACACACACACACATATATATATATATACATATACATATACATATACATATACATATATATATATATATATATATAATTGATGCTTAAGCCAATTAGTTTTGGATTTAGTGAATGATAATGAATTTATGTGTGGTAGGTGAATAGGATGCAAGTTTAGAAAGTGGGAGCCATGTCTTTATGATGATGAAATGAAATGGAGAGTAAAGACAATAATAATAACGTAAGGCCGGAGGAGGGAGGGCGTTAATGGGATGGCATGGCTTTGCGTGTTGCCCCCAGCAAGCATTTGATTATGGGGGGACTGGCGATAGAGGTTTGTGTTTTGTGAGCAAACAAGAAAACAAACACTAGTCTTTTATGTATGTATGTATGTGTGTGTGTATGGGTGTAGTGTAGTGTAGAGAAGAAATGATTCCCTTATTTGAATTGAATTCTGAACACTTTTCCCTGTCTGTCAAACTTATTGATGCATGCTTACTTGTAGATCCAACTACCCAAAACCATCTCTCCTCTTTCAACAAACAAACAAACAAAAACTAGATTCTTCCCTATGCATTGCTCCCCTCCCCACATATATATGGAGCAACTCAAAACACTCTTCATCTTTACCTCATCAACATTATCATCTTTACAATAACATTAAATCACATGCAATTCTTAATATATAAATTTATATATATATATATATATAGATATATAATAAAAC
This sequence comes from Platycodon grandiflorus, assembly GCA_016624345.1. NCBI lineage: Eukaryota > Viridiplantae > Streptophyta > Magnoliopsida > Asterales > Campanulaceae > Platycodon > Platycodon grandiflorus. The sequence goes on along the minus strand of CM028366.1, from coordinate 2,740,823 downwards.
CTTTCATCGACCGGGTGGTAACCAAGTTGGCATACCCAATAGTTCGTTTTGTAATTTGTAATTTTTTTTCTTAGTATTTACTTTCTCAATCATTAATTTCACCTTCTCTCTCCCTCTCATTTCAGTCATTACAAAACAAGCTTGAGTTTAACTCAACTTGTGACATATATAACGCAATCTGAGCATGTTGGCGTACTTTTGTAATTCGTGGGGTTTTTTCTAGGTCTATATTTTCTCATTTATTGGTTTCACTCCTTTTCTTTCTATTCTCCTTTTTTTTTTATTCAATCATTACAAAATGAAGAAAAAAAACCACGAAACGAAAACAAATCATCTATTCGAAAATGGTCGTAAAATACGTGATCTCAGTTTAAGCCCACTCTCTCACAACTCTTGACTCAACTTTGGCTCATGAAGTAACTCAATGAAGCAAGTTTGGTCTAACTCGAATACATTTGATTAGTGTAAAATATACCAAAGTTCTAATACTATTTCCACATAGCTCACTCACAAGCTTTAGTTTAACTCGACTTGTGACTTACATAACTCAATCTTGAGCATGTATTGCATAGTTTGAGTAAAGTTCAAGTTGTACCCAAGCTGAAGCTGGTATAAAATTTTAGAAAATCACAACCTTGCCGGAGGCTTTTAACTTTTTGGGGTAATAAGACTGTTTGATTGTGATATAAGATTTCAAGTTTAAATCACGAAAATATTTTTCTAGTTAAATAAATAAAATTATGTATCTCTCAAACTTATTAACGACGAAAATACCTTAAACTAGGGTTAGTGTCCTATTCTTATTTATGATTACACTTAGACCCTAGCTTGTTCCCAAATCTTGCCCATGCAAGGAATAAAGAGGATGAAGCCCTGTGGTCATGCTTAAATCACAAAAGGGGCATAGATTTTAAATGAAGTCATACTATTGATGGGAGCAAATCTATTGATAGTAATAAATACTGGCGTGTAGAGCTGCATCAAAACATTACTTCAACATTACTTGATCATTTCACACACACACACACACACACACAATAGTAGTAAATGTCTTACTTTTGAGTACCAAAAAATCATTGCCCATTAGGACCCCAAAATTCAAACATACTTGATGCATATGTTTGACTTGGCTGTACAGCAAAACATAGAACAGCAACAAGACGAAACAGATGATCTACTTATGAACAAACCCTAGATTTTGCCCATTTGGTTTGTCAGTCCCCCAGCTTTCTTCTGTGCCCATCCCAGGCCAACCATGCTTGACTAAATTTTTTCCAAGTATGATCTCTGATATACGTACCAAATCTACACACACACACACACCTCTTCTTTAAGGAAAATACATGCGGGTATGAATATATTTGTGCTAATAATATACATTGTTGGGTGGAACATTTACACAATTTTCGTTAAGGCTACTCGAGATTCTAGATAATGATTTTCACCTAGTGATTACCATTTCACTCGAGCTCAAATTCAAAATTTCTAGGGCTGCAGTTTCTGAATTAAACTGACACCACAGGAGAGTGGAAACCTACTTATCTCTTGTAATTAAAATTAACATGAACAACATAGCGCATCCTGATCTGATCCACATTGTAGACTATGTATTCATTGTACAGTAAACTGGCCTGCACGAAGAGCAATGGTAGCAATCTTAGTCTGATACTTACATTTAACAAGGAAATCTACCAGGAATTTTGAAGACAGAATATGTATGTGATATAAGATTGCACCTTGGTGCTCATTTGCTGTTTCGGCGTTCCTAGGGGAACAATGACACCATCTTCAAGTGTTTGAACCTTGGAAGAATCCGGGGCAGTTGTACCGACTCCTTTAGTGCTGCAAAATCAGGTTTCAGATCATCTTAGCTTCAAAGCAGTCCATAAATAATGTTAATATTAGCTTTCGTGTATGTAACGGCTTCAATCTTTCTTCTTTTTTTTCCCTGGTTTCCCAAGATATCCACAGGCAAAAGCCCAAGATTAATCCCTGAGGTATTGTCGAACGCTAGAAGCGGGGACGTCTCCCAAAGAAGTTTTTTGCATACACAAGGGCTCAAACCCGAGACCTCTTGCTTAAGAGCCCAGAGCTCCTTCCACTCAGGCCAACCCCCATTGATATGGCTTCAATCAAATTGTAGCTCCTAAAGCCAAACTCAAATGGTGAAAGAGCTCGACACTTGACCATTTGTTTTCATACAAGTTGTTGGACCACTTGGAACAAATTATTAATACGCAAATTAACATTTCAAAAAACCATGTGTACAATTTAAAGAAGTATATGTACAATTGTAATCTAATTAATTGATGAGGGGGAGGGGGAATGGGTGGGAAATTTAAATTTGATAAAAAGATTCACACAACCGTTGGATTCCTTTCATTTACAAGGTGTCATCCATTGGTTGAGCAATGTTTGAGGAAATGGCTAGGTGCCAAACTGAAAGGTCAAAACCCTTCTATTACTGTTAAAAAAATTTACTATATTTATTGAAGATATAATTTCATTTCTTTAACTACTCCTATTATAATCTTACAAGGGACAAGGAACTAAACAAAATCAAGTAGGGGCAATCTTGAAACTGTATGAGTTAATTATAAACATCAAAGTCAAAACTACTGGGGGCTGAACTTAAAGGATGCGTATATTAACAATCCGACAGGTAGCAAAAAAATTCAAAACTGTAAGTAGACTTTTTCCTTCATCAGAAATTCAGATGACATGAATAAAGAGATGGTGAGAGTGGGTGAGGAGAACGACGGAGAGGGTGACAAAAGAAAATATAGAAAGAATCAAACCTTAGCTTCCCCTGTGGTAGCTTGTTAGCATCATAATTCGCTGTTAGCAGCTCAGCCATGTCACCAAGTGCCACCTACAAACAGAACGAGTTCGCAGTCTTTTAGAATAGTTTATGCTCCAACAAAGGCATCCAAGTTCAACAATATGGAAGCCTTAACATTAATCTTTAGGGAACACTGTAAAACGATCAGGTCTGCTGACTGCACCACAAAAACACCAGGGTCTTTTTTTTTTTTAATACTTTTCTTTGAATACAAAAAAGGAAAAATAAAGAAAGAAAAACTACAAAATGATATTAAAACAAGAACCACCTCACATAAAAGCAGCACCCCAGCCGAAGATGCATGAGTCGAGCAGCAATAATTAGCACTTTTAGAAAACATGTCAGCAAAATAAACACCCTTTCCGAACATGTAGCCTGTTACAGGTGCTTCTGGAGGAGCAATGCGTAAACCTGGCAGTTTGTTATAGAACAAGAAGCAGTCAGATAACTTACAGATGCCATTAAAAAATAAAGATTTTAAAAGAAATTAGGAAAATCAAAAATAACCTTGGGATAGGATTCCAGTCCAATTTGTTAGCCGAGAACCATGCCACAAAAGCATCCTATTCTTTGTATTGGAGAACTGTAAACAGCAACAACAGAGAACATTATACCAAGACCTGAGTTGCGTCGGATAACTCCAGTTTAAAAGCTATTTGGCACAACTTTTCCACACAAGAAATTAATATGAAAACAAGAGATCTTTTCATTGGATTTGATAACGCCTTACCTTCTCGAAACGTTCAACTTCACCTTCTCTCGACGTCCTAAATATTTGGACAATGTCAGCAGTGTAATTTGAATGTGTCTTTGCATGAGTGTTCTTCATGTACTTTGCAATCTGAATATAAACACACACACACACACAAGCTATATGTAAGTATCAGCAAACATGAGAAGATCATGCCGCAGAAAAACATACCACAGGGGATTTTGATAGATTTATGGTTTGGGGGAATTCATGGCTGGAAAGGTCTGATCATAGTTTTAGATTGCAAGCATGAAAGAAAAACTGTGTAGGGAATATCCAGTAAAAAGAGTGTTGCGTACCATATGAAATTCCTCAGAATCTGCTTCAACTGGAGTCAATTCACAATGAAGACGTTGATAATGAGAAAATAATGGATCTTCCTGCAGCAAAGCCAGAAAAGTTGAAAAAAAAAAATACAGCTTATAAAGAGAAACAGCACCTTAAGCATGTAGCTGCCAGCAAACACAAACACATAAAGCGACTATGGGAGCGTTTAATGACTGGTAGAAAATGTCAATTTGATAGCTAAAAAAGTACCCAAGTAAGAGTAACCTGGTCCAATGAACATGATCTTCTATATTTAATTTTTAAAATGTAAATATTTTGAACTGTCCCACTTTAATTTATATTCTGGAAATAAAACCAAAGAAGTAATTAACAAAGACGGGTTTAAAGAAAGGTTTAAGGGAGTAAAAAGTTGTTTCTTTCCAATCAGAACACCTGTTACATAAACATCGTAAAACTTACTTAGGCAATCACTTCTAAATGTTAAAAGTAATCATCATTTGTACCAATAGTCCACATTAATCAATGGTGACCATGGTAGCATTATCCAGACAAAGGGGTTGCCTGGACTTCCCAAATATAGCAAATCAGTTTAGGGAGAGAAAGCAGAAAAGCAATACCTGCATCCCAACATCATCCTCCAACAACTTCGTTGCAAGCTCAATCTCACCTAGGGCTTCAACCTTCAATTGTAGAACAGCTAATCATGATTACAACTGAACAAATAAAACACACACACACACGCCGGAACCTATGTGGGCATCTCAAAAGATATTCAAGAGAGTCGGGGAAATCACCATTTCGAGTTTGTGTTTTAGTTTTTGAGGGGTATCAATTACAAATTCACCTGTCAAATAATAATGTTCATTAGACATCCCAAGGAAACTACAGATCAAAATGGAGGCTAAGAAAAACGTAATTCAACCAATGGCCATAGTCTGATAACTGTAAGCAATATGGCCAGTCATCTACAAGAGAATGCAACAAGGGTTGAGAGGGAGAGAGACTCACTCATCTTTCGAAAACCAAAATCGTGAGGAATAATGGTGTAAAATTCTCTGCAATCAAAGTCATATGAGATATTGTCATCATATTATAATTTCAAATTACAAGCAATTTTCTCAGCAGCTAGAATAAAACTTCAAAAAGTTGGGTTTGAACATGGATTATGAATGATATATCATAAAAAAATATTTAAAAGCAAATCTAGTGAAGTAGTAGTAAGAATATATATATATATATATATATATATATATATATATATATATATAAATGAACGTGTACTCACCCACTTAAGTCAGCAAGCTTTTTTCTATTAGATTGGCCAATCACATCAGCAACCCTCTTCAAGACCTCATAACCCTATTTATTTACATTAACACAATGTTTGACCAGGTGAGAAAGAAAGAATAATATCATTTTCCTACTGAACAATGATATAAGTCATATAACAGCAGATATATATACATCAAAAACAAAAGCCACTATATAAGGTTTTTATCCATACATCTGGATCTAAATCAGGCATGCAGTGCAGATTGCAAAAAGGATAACTCAACTCAACTCAATCTTTTGCCTAATCACTTGGGTCAGCTACATGAATCTTTTTCCGTCATTCGATTCGGTCCAAAACGAGGTATCACACACACTACACTCATTCATATCTTTTTTTATTACGGATGACCATCCTTATTCCTAGTCTGGTTATTGGTACATTTGCATTTCCTAACGGGTGCACTATTGCCTAAATGTATGTGTCCAAACCATCTTAGGGAGTTTACTCCCATTTTATCAGCTATTGGGGCGACTCTTACTGTCTCACGAATTTGTTCATTACAAATTCTATCTATCCAACTTTTACCACATATCCATCTTAACATTTGTATTTCAGCTACACTCATCTTGTTAACATAAAAGTGAAAATAACATAAATTGAGGGGCATTAAAGGAAAATAACATAAAGTGAAACACTTTCTTAAAACCCGCGTATATTCAATAGGGGACACTTATTTTGGGACGGATGGAGTAATTCTTTTAGGGACAACTCTGTCCAATTCAGAGGCTTCTCTGACCAAGTGAGCGCCTTGGACCATTAAGAGGTTAATAGAGCCAATCAGAGGTAACTACCAAACAGACTGAATGGGCCATGTGCTAACCGAATCAGCACATGAGGCATTAAGAGACCCATTCAGTGCTATCAAACACACCCTAAATAGAATCTGGTTCCAACATACTGCAGAAAACAGCGTTGCAATTCTTATGACAAAGAGACGAACAATTAAGAATTTAGGAGATGATGGTAAGCGTCAATAACCCAATATGTTGATCCACAAACTAACCTTTAAGATTGTTGATCTGCTAAGCTTACCAAGTGGCAACTTTTCAGCATTATACCCTACAATTAATATCACCTTTAGACAGAATGCTCTTAAGCCAGTAAGCAAAGAACAATAAATTTCAATGAAAAGGATAGATAGAAAGTATAGAATGATATACACAACAAATGCTTAAGATCGAGAAATGCAATTTCATGACTAGTCAAAAGGTAAAGCATGTTAAACTTGTCTATTTGCCAGATAATGACAGAATGAAAAAACAAACCTATTTCCATCATTTGCTGCTTCATCATGCTGACATTGCAAATAAGAGAGATGAATTTTGCAACGCGGCCCTCCAGTTTTGTTTCTCGTGGTGTAATTTCTACTTTACTCTTGGACTCGGAGACCTGAAAATGGCTATCAGACTTTAGAAGCAGTGGCAGAATATGTCTATTCATGATTTTGTTTCAACAACAGCTAAAGTTAGAAAAAGAAACTGTTTTTATGCCTCCCCCAGGGTCAATTAAAGACAAGTGTTATTTACGGGAGAAAAAGAGTATAGTTGAATTAGCCTTTGTCCTATCTGGTCACCTATATATATTCTTTCATTTCTGCTGTTCAGAGTTAAGGGCGGTGTGAACACATGGAGTGGAGGAGTGCAACGAAAGATTTAGAGACATGCACCTGTGTCAAGTGTGCAAACATCATAGACTTAAGCATTAAGCCAACTCACAGCTGTTTCCGTTTCTGTTTGATTGTAGTCCATTTCCAACCATGCATAACAGTTCGGGTGACAAACAAACTCTTTACGCTCAGACCACTGGTTCTTGGTCTTGGCATAGAACTTTTGTTCGAACTCCTGGATGGCAGACTCTGCTGAAGTGTAAGGGCCATGTAACTTATCTTGACCCTTCACACCAACCCTACCCCATCTATTATAAACCATAAATCTACCACCATCATCAGATTCTGCAAATAGATGGGTAATGCAAAGGGTAAGAATTCAGCGGAAAGTAAATATTATTGGCACAGAGCAATGGATATATATATATATATATATATATATGTTTAAGATGGTATTGATAAGTTATACGTTATTATAGACGAAGTTACATTTATGGGATTATAATGTTGTATGGACAGCAAAACAGGATTTATCAACTTCCAATCAGCATATTGATGAAAATTCCCAAATAATCTCCTACACCCTGCTTATGCCCCATTCAACCATTTCGGCGAGGGTCAATGATGATTTTTACTCCAGATCAATTCCGGAAGCAGTTGTATATCTTTTCATATTGTTTTTCCTCTTTGTATTTTAAAAAATAGTCAACGACATCTTTCAATTAAATGGAACTGACTGATATATAAGGAATTGAGAACTAACCTAAAACTTGTAAGACATAAAACTTGTTATTGTTATCCCCAATGTTTGTCTGATTCAAAGTGGCATCATAAATTTCATCATTCTGCATAGAAAAACAGGAAAGGAGGAAAAGATTAGAAAGGAGGAGAGAGAGAGAGAGAGATCATTGACCAGATTAGAGAAGCAAATATTCGAACGACATATGGAAGTCCTTTAGCTTGCCTCTTTCTTTTTCTTTCTCATGATAGCCAATTGTAACATAAAAGACATTAAGCTATGTTCAATTACCCATTGCAGGACATGGTACTGAGACTTAATCTGATCAGGAAGCCATTGATCCAATACTGCTGATCCCTTCTTGGTAGCAGTCACCAACTTCTCTTTCTTGCTTTCACTTGTATCATCTTCCTCTTTGGCTGCAGTCACCATAACATAACAAAAAGTTTTTCAAACCAAAGCATACCAAGCGCCTAGCAAATGTCAATCTTGAAGGCTTAATTAGGAATCAATTACAAAGTATAAAGTTTTCCCGTCAATTTCCTAAGTGAAAACTTCCACATAATCAATCAATCCACCCACAACAAAGATTCTAGGGTAGGTTGCCATGGTCCTTTCCACCCTAAGACAAAGAAGTTCCCTAAAACTTAATTGATCAAATCAACTTAGTATACATTACCTCTATCCTTAAACTAGTTTTAGTTCTGGTTTTTGGAAGACAATATAACGCCTAGTAAATCAAGCGGACTGTGACAATTTACCTCCAAGCAACACCCGAAATACAAAATCGAAAAAATGACATATAATCAAGACATCAAGTAGTTAAGTACTTCATCCCATAAAAAAAAAGAGTCCTACTTTCCAATTTGGGTTGTTCGATAAAAGGAGTTCCATTCCCAAATTTTAGCTTTTAAATTCCCATTGTTTTTACGAATTTCTTCTTTCTTTCAAAAACATGAAGTTGCTCTTTCTGTCATACTAAAAAGGACGTAATTCTAGTGCAATTTAAATGAAATATACGAGTATGACATAACGTGGTTGTTCACCTTCAACAATGTCCTTGGAATCCTCTAATAGCCGGTCGAGAAGTTCTTTCTTGGACCCGCTAGAACAAATTCCCCTACGAATAGCTTCTTCACGCAATTGCTTGATCCCCAAACTCCTTAACTTGTCAATGACCCTAATTTTCTCATCACCAACTGAATCCCCATCTTCGCACTCCTTCTTTCTCTTCCTGCTACCAGAATCGCAGTTTGAATCAGTTACTTGGGAACTACTTTCTTTCCGCATAGCAGATTCCAGTCTCTTCACCTGCAACAACATTGTAGTATTTCACTAGCAAATCAAAATCATCAACTGTCAACCAACATACCTCCCTTCTCCCTCCGTCCCCAAAGGAGAGGTACGTATCGAATCTTTAAAACCAATTCGACCAATTTTCAAATAGATATTTAACGTGTTTAGGGACGGGGGAGTACATTGAAATGGACCCCGTATAGAGAGAGAGGGGGAAGAGGGAAATACCAGAGTAGTTTTGATTCCGGCGGTGCTGAGCCCGCGCTGGGAGAGTTTGGTTCGGAGCTCGTCGACTTTGAGCTGGCTCGCCATACTTGAGAAGTGCCTGTGTACAGAGGTCTTTGTTTGAGTGGGGTTTTAAGAGAAGGAAAGGGAGCTTCCAAAGGAAGGGATGACTGGTTCTTCTGTGTGCGCAGCACGATTTTGGCGCCTGTTTAAAATAAATTTTGCTAAAAGACATTTTTACTCAGCGTTACACATAGGCCCTTTTTGATTGGTGTTATGACGGGTGATTATGGCTTATGACTTATCATAAGTCACTTTAGATGCGTTTGATTTTATTTATAAGTGAACAAGTCATAAGTTATGTACAAGTTACTTAAAGTACATGTGTGTCATAAGTTATAAGCACTAGATATGATGCTTATTTTTTTTTCAAAAATAAGTAAATCATCTTCTTTAGTAAAACTTTTTATATCCTAAGATTACCCCTAAAAAAAATATATATTATTATTATTATTATTAATAATAATAAGAATAATAATAATATTAATATTATTAATAATTTAATATAATTAATAATATTAATATTATTATTAATATTAATAATAGTAATAATATTATTAATATTAATATTAATAATATTATTATATTATTAATATTATTATTATATTAATAATATTTATATTATTATTATATTATTAATATTATTATTTTAATAATATTAATATCATTATATTATCAATATTAATAATATTAACATTATTAATATTAAATAATTATAATATTAATAATAATAGTAGTAAATAATATTATTATTATTAATAATATTAATACTAGTAGTAAATAATAATAATAATAATAAATAATAATAATATTAATAATAGTAGTAAATAATAATAATAGTAGTAATAGTAGTAGTAGTAGTAGTAGTAGTAGTAGTAGTAGTAATTAATAATAGTAATAATAATAATAGTAGTAAATAATAATAATAATACATAATAATTGTAATAAATATAATAATAAATAAACATAATAATTGAAATAAATATGATAATAAATAAACAATAGTGAATAATGATAATAATAAAAATAAAAATAAATATTAATATAATGATGCAAAGAATATTTAATGATGAGGGTATTTTAGTCTTATATTTTAATTCAGCACTTTGAAAAGTTAAATCAAACAACACTAGTTCATAAGTCATCAATTATAATTCATCAGCTATAAGTCATCAGTCATAACCAAACTAAGAACGAAAGTGGCCATAGAAGTTTCAGTATCGAGGTCTCAGAAGTTAGTGAAAGTTATTTCTAATCAGCTAAATCAAACAGACTCATAATACTTTTTCTACCCTCCTTTTGAGAAAATTTGTCATTCCTAAAAGGTCAAACGACATTTTCACCACTATACTTTAGTTAAGCTCCATTTTTACATCTTGTATTTGTTTATTTATCGTTTTACCACTATTCTTAGGATATGTCAGTAAATTTCACTTGATACCTTAACTCCGTCTATGAAATTTAACCCAAACCCTAAGTGGAAGAAAATGTCAACAAACTTGGTTGACATTGGATCCTTGTTGACTCACATGAGCTATGTGAACGATTAAAATGCACTTGGGAATTCAATTTCTTCACATCGGTCATAATCTCCCAATTTAAAAACCCTAAAATTGAATCATCCGTAGTCAACTTCAAGTGTGTTTTAACTGTTCACATGACTCACGTGAGGTCCATGTGAGTCAACAAGGGTCCAACGTTAGCAAGGTTTGCTAACTTCATCTTCCACGTAGAATTTCTGTTAACTTTCATAGACGGAGTTAAGGTGTCAGGTGACGAATCCTAAGAATAGTGGTAAAATTATCAAAAAAAATATAGGGCGTAAAAACAGAGCTTAACTTATAAAGTAAAATATGTGAAAATGTAGTTTGGCCTTTTTACAATAACCCTACCAATCAAAGGAATTTTCGCTCATCAATTGTCTTGGGTATGGACGTGGAGTAATATATTTTGATGTGGGTCTAAAAAAAGTATTGTTGATCAATTTGTTTGAACTAATGATTATCAAAGTAAAAGTTTTTACTGATTAATCCAACATGATCTTAAGTTTCTTGTCGTATTATGCATGTATATTGTGTTTGATTGTTAAAAGGCATTGTTAACAATCATCGATTTGCGAGTATCCATATTATTCAATGTAGAGTATGAACTTATGCCTACTTTACTCGTGTAGGTCATACCCGTGGCAAAGCCAACAAGGCACAAGCGTTATACATGTGATATGATTAAGACTTGAGGGTAAACCTAGCATAGGCACACAAAAACGCTTGAGAAGCCCAAAGCCTAAGGGGCAACTTTTAACACGGAGCCTCAACCCACTAAAGTGCAAACCACATGCATAATTGATAGAGCGTGGAACCTCAATATGATAAGTCTATGCCACAAGTGAGCCTAGTGGATAATCCAACTTGGAGACCCTCGCGTATTATTTGTCTCATACCTCGTGTATAACATGCGTAGAACACTTCTATAAAGATATATGCTACGTGATACTCATGTTCAAGCATACCCCGTGAAACCCACGATTGGTATCGCTAAAGGTTTTAGAAAAATGATAGAGAAATACAGCTGGTCCCTAGCACAGACATATGAACAAGGGAGTGCTAACACAGTATACGACCCCCACTTGTGTCCTAAAAAATGAGACAGGAAGCAGCAAGCGGTATAAATTCATCTTTGCATCATTAATTTATCACAAAACATATGGTCTTTTTACAGTACGTACTGGGGGTTTATGATTGATGCATTATGACTAGTGTCATGTGGTGTTGGGCTCCAATATTGCCTTCTTGCCTACCATTTAATTAGTTCAAACATCTAACTCACTCTATAACTCTCAGTGGCCCAAGTGTCTAATACAGTACCTAACCCAACACCCTTATCTACACTGACACCAAATCAAAAGAAAAATTTGTACTACTCTACTATATTGTCCAAGTTTTAATACAATGCTTTTAATTGACAATGTAAAATCTCACTAGATTAGTGGCTGAATACAATGGTTATATTTTTAATAATGCATATATTGTGGTTGACATGAAAGACTTGCTTGGATAATAGGCATATGTTTATGCTTCATGAGATGTAATATGTTGTTTCTTCTTTCTTGAATTGAAAGGCGTGATAATAGTCGTTGGCACAAGAAAACACTAACCATAGCTCGGAAAGATAAAAATAGATATAGAGTCGTATAAGACTAGCAAATTATGAAAAGGATGAAAATCATGAAATTAACAAGACACTTTAGATTTGTTATCGAGCTGTATGTTTAGATTAGTAGCCATTGTTCTTTAACAACAAATGACTATAGAGACCATCGTGGGTGTTTATTTTGTCGCCTTTATTTCCTAATCAACAATGTAATAGCACGAGAGTTGCCATATCACTAACACGAGGTTTCATAAATGTTTCTGCAATCGCACTGGATTTTAAACGATGAGTTGACCTGATTGGCTTATCAATGAAAGCATTGTGTCTTTATGGGCCGGTTTGAGGGATTTTATTTCAGCAACTAAGTTTCAAAATGTTGCATTGTGTCTTTGTGGATTCATAATGTGGTAGTTATCATTTTTTCGAGGTTATCGCCATCCATCGATGATCGTAATGGAAACCAGGCATATTGTACTATTAGCGAAGGCGTTGATATATAACCTTTTTAGTAAACAAAGTCATCTAATGTTCTTTTTTACTTTGATTTATTATCATGTGTATGAAAATATGTTGTTTTGTAGTAATATATCACGTGGCTGGTAGTAGTCCTATTGGTAGTCGATGGTAAATGACAATGATTGTGGTAGAACTTGAAAAGAAGATGGGAAGGGAGAGGGAGAGAATAACGAAAAAATACAAATTTTACATGACGTTCGAACAACATCCTTAAGTTCAACAAGGGAGGAGGTTAATGACTTTTCTTGTATGGGAGGGCATAATAGTACTTTTAAGTTTTATCTCATCAAATATGTGACACGAAACTTTTTCTAATGCATTAGGGTCGTTTGGTAGTCAATAAGAGGTTGGGTAGGACTAATATTAATTAACAAACATGCTAAATCACACCCCCCCTATATGCTAAATCACACCCCCTATGGAAAGTGACTTTTTGCCCATAACCCCCCAGCCCCTCCAACAGACGCCTCCTTTCCTCCCCAAGGACCCCCTTTCCATCCCCAGCCAGACGCCCCCTTCCCCCGGTTCGCCCCCAATGTGCTAAATACACCCCCTCCTCCTAAATGACACCCCCATTTTATTATTATAAATATGTATTTTATAAATAATCTAACTCTCTCTCTAAGTTTTCTCTAACTCTCTCTCTAAATAAACCCTTTCATACATTCAAAAACACACCAAAAATTGTCCGAAATAATCTGAACCTTCGTATATTCCTACCTTTTATTCATACCAAATTTAAAAAATAGATCCAAATCAGGTTAGTTTATGTAAAATTTATGTTTTGTTTTAGTTTAAATTATGTTAAATTTATGTTTTGTGCTTAGTTTAATTTATGTAAATTTATATATGCTACTTTAGTTTAAACTTATAATTATTTTTGTTTAATTAGTATTAAAAAAAAAACTGGAAAAGAATTCCGTTAAAAACTTAACGGATTCGTTAAATTTTTAACGGAAGTAAGGAGGACCTCCCCTCCCTAGGGGTTTAATTGAATAACACCACCCTGGGGGTTTAAACATTTTAAACCGCCCACCCCTGGGGGTTTGAATTTTTTTTTTCAGTTTTTATATAATTATTAATATATACATAATTTTATACAATTATTAATATATAATTTTAGTTTATATATATAATTTTCTATAATTATTAATATATATAATTTTATATAATTTTAGTTTAATATATAAATTTATAAATTTTAATTTAAGTTTATAAATTATTAATATATAATTTCATATAATTTAATTATAATTTATAATTTTTATAATTTAAAATCATTTAATAAATATATAATTTCAAATGTCAAAATTTTATCTTATAATTTTAATTTTGAAATTAATATTATTGTTGATTTAATTAGTAATATATTTATAAACTAAAATTTGCAACAAGTTTATAAATTATTAATATATAATTTCATATTACTTAATTTAATATATTTGTTTATTTAATAGTAATAAGATTATATAATTTCATATAATTTAATTGTAATTTATCATTTTAGTTTATATGCAGTAAAAATATAATTTCATATTTATTAATTAATTTTAGTTTTTAATTTCATATTTGTGATATTTTAATATAATTATTATATATTAATTACAAAATTTAAAAATATATTAGCATAAATACTTAAATATTACATTAATATTTTTAATTTTAGTTTATAATTTCATATAAATTAATTTAATTTAATGTTATGTTTTACATAATTAAGTTTAACTATGTAAATTAAAATAAAATTTATTAAGTTAATGTTATGTTCTTTAAATAGACATTTTATAAATATATATTTATTGAAATTAAATTATGTTAATTTGGCTAATAATTTTTAATTATTTGTCAGATATCAAATGAAGGAGAAGAAGACATATTTTTATGTCCGGATCAAAGCAAGGTTTTTACAACAGACCTATTATTTGTAACTCGAGAATTGGGTAATGAATGACTTATGGATGCTGCTCATGTTGCAAACAACTATTTAAGCATCAGGCGAACAAGAATATTATCGGGTGACCGCATTAGTGTATGTTATGGTTGTGAGAGGAGCGGTAAGTACAAATATACTGACATTCTTGACATGGAGGATAGAAACCTACGAGGGTCGAAGAAAATAAATTATCCATTTGCCATCAAACTTGTGCAACAACGATCGGGTTTTTGGAAAGTTAAGGTGGACGATAAGTGTAGACACAACCATCCGTTAACTGAGTCTGGTTAGTGGCATAGATCAAGATCGGGCTCCAAAGAGGATATTCGTGTTGGTGAATTAACTGCTGATGTGCATAAAATGCAACTCAGGCAAGAATACCCGGTCGTATCAAGTAATAAAGTGTGCAAGCACAAGTATCGATCCCACAGAGATAGTGCTAGAAATAAATCCTAAATACTAAAATTAGGCACACCTAACTTTATCTAAGAGAATGAAAATGAAATTTGAAATAAAAAGAAAATAAAGAAAGAGAAAGCAAGAAAGTAAATTAAATTAACGCAACAACAATGATACGGCGGCAGCATCAAATCAAGGTTAAAATGATAGGATTGTGATATTTCTAGTCTAGCTAATGTCTAATTTAATCCTCTCTCAACTTTTCTTTAACTCAAGTCTTGGTAGTCGAGCGCACATTAATAATATTCACTACGGGCTCTCGCATCTTATAGCAAGTCTAGCTACCAATCCCTACTACGGGCTCTCGCATCTTATAGCAAGGAAAGAATAGTCGCATTATCGATCAAGCACCCCATGACTATCTAAGAACGCTCGTTACCTCTCGGTCTGGCGTCACAAAGACAATTATTGTGATTTTCAGAATTAATAGGACGGGCTCTCGCATCTTACCCTACAATTCTAGTGATCAATTAATGGTTCGCGACTCCATTAAAAGCATTAAGAACACACAATAATAACCAAGATAATGGGTAATACTTTGTAGAGAGATATTCTCTCTATTTTTCTACAAGTCATGCCAGTAGCCGGAGGCTATCGGTGTGTGTCACAGAACACCAACTACTAAATTTCTAGGTCCGAAATGTAAGGTAGCTCTCGCGGATCCAAAACATTTCTCAAATCAATTAATTAATAATAAATCAATTAAAAGCATTAAGCCCACAAAATAGTAACATATCATGATTGTATACTAAATAGAGAGAGAGAGATTAAATTAAAACATCACATTCAACATAGAAAATAATCACAATCCATAAATATATTTAGCTCATTACCAATTCCACATTTACAAGGCAAAGATTCCAAGAAAATACAACATTAATCATGAGATAAAAATATGAGAAATTAAACCTATTAATGTCGAAATTCATGGTTGCAAAGCCTCACAAATGCTTCCTTGGCCCTTGATTTGATGCTCCAATCCCTTAGAATGAAGGCATTTAATTTGGTTGGAAGGGTGGAGAAAAGAGTTAGGGTTCTTGCCCCAAAATTGGGGCTTAGCCAAAGAAAATCGATGAAAGGGGATTTTACATGGGGGCACTGGAGGGCTAGAAGGGCATTTTGGGAATTTAAAATAAAAAGGGCTGACTTGGGGATCAAGTTGGATTAACGGGTGATGAGTTTGGGTGAGATGGGTGAAGAAATCACTCAATTTGGATTAGAATTGAGCAAGATATGAGTGCTGGAAGCTTGGCTTGTCCGGAATGATTCAGCGCGGTAGGGTGCATGGAACAGCAGTAGCAACAGTCGTTAGATCAGATCTGATGACACGCGGCGAGCTTAGATGAAGACAGCACATTAATGAGATCTTTAGGAAATTGCACCGCTACCCCTAGAGTTCTGAAGTTTGCTCCGGTACCCCTCTTCTACTAAGAAGGTAAGCTCCGGTGCCCCCCATATTCTCAGAAAGCGAGCCGCAGCCCCTATCCTCCCAGGCTTTGCAATTTAGTCCCAAGTCAACCTCCGTTAGACTCCGTTAGCCTCTTTTCTCTTTCAGTTTAGTCCTTTCCTTTGCAAATGACTAACAGAGGGCTAACGGACCTCAACCAAATGGCTTTAATTAATTCAAAACTTCGCGGGTTGCCTTGAATCTTCCCCAATTGCTATGAAATGATCCTTTAAAGCTTGAATAATGCCCAGAAAATCTGAAATACAAAATATTACCATAAATGCACTTTCTTGGGCAAAATAAATATAAAATTCATAGAAAATGGAGATAAAATATGGGGAAATAAATAGAAATTTATGCACTTATCAATTGCCGACCATATTAAGCCAAAGAACATTCTAAAGTACCTTAAATCCAAAGATCCCGAGAATCTTACCAACATACGCCAAATACAGAATATGGTACAGAAATGGCGTAGGACACTTATAGGCGAATCAACTCCAATGTAATTTTTCTTCAGGCAAATTGAAGAACATGGATACTTTGAGTGGCATTCAAACGATGATCAGAATCAAGTTATAGAGAATCTCTTAATTGTACACCCAAAGTCCCTTGATTTGTTGTGCAGATTTCCACACGTTCTAATAATGGACGCAACATACAAAACCAACAAGTATGATATGCCTTTGTTGGAGATTATTGGAGTGACTCTAACAAGCAAAAATTTTCACGTCGCGTTCGGATTTCTTAAGGAAGAGAAATCGGATACTTTTAAGTGGGCATTACAAGCACTTTCGGTGATGTGCGAAGGTCTTGGCGTTGCTCCAAGGACCAACAGTTATTGTCACTGACAGGGAATTTGTCTTAATGAAAGCGGTGGAGATGTTCTTTCCCAATGTCAAACTTTTACTGTGTCGCAGACATATCGCCAAGAACGTGAAAAAATTCTTAGTTCAATTGGTCAAGCATAAGAACTATTCCAACACATTTATGTGGAGATGGCATAACTTAGTAGATGCCAAAACCGAGATGGAGTACATTCAACATGTGATGTGGTTGGAGGAAACATGGGGCACCCGATCGGCCTTAATTAGATATTTGAAGATACAGTGGTTGGATCTATATAAAGAGAATTTTGTAATGGCATAGAACAAAAATTATTTACATTTCGACAATACTACAACAAACATGTATTACTTGTATTTTTTTAGTCAAATAAGTATTACTTTTACAAAGCATCAGTTGTGTAATTTAAATACTTATAAATTATGTTTACTAAGAATTATAAATGTTTTACAGGGTGAAAAGCACTCATTCGCAACTCAAGAGGTGGTTAGGCATGGCTACTATGAGTTTCGATACTCTATTCCCGCATATTCATAGTGCTGTAGAGTTACTGATTAATGAAATAAAGTCCACCCTTGAGCATGATATAACAGTCAGGCATCAAATCACCAAAGATCTTTCCGTGCTTCGCCTGAAATGCAATGTATCTCACACCACACTTAAAAAGCTGCACACAGAGTGACATCGGTTCACTGATGAGTATGATAAACCAGAAATTATATTAGACGAAGATACTTGTGGTTGTGTGCTCCGACTTTCAAGCGGTCTACCATGTCTCCATGAGATGCGTCAAGTGGATCAAAGTGAAGGTGTCATCGATCCTGTCGATATTTATCCTTTTTAGAGGACTCTACAAATTGAGGGAGAATATACGGCGTCTACGACAAGACAAACTCTTTCAGATCTAATGAATAATATTTTTGATGAGGCGGATCAGTTGGATGACAGGAGTAAGTTGGTATATGCGAGCAGCTTTTATCAATTGATGCATTGCCGGACTTATCAACAAGGGGCTCCACAAGCTGTGCCACATAAAGGCCGACCGAGGGGGAACTTGACCAAGAGGGAATTATCCGACTAGGAGCACACTGAAAGGAAATACTCAAGAACTCTAGATACCGATCTAATGTCTACGTCGAAACCAGATTTCGGTCGAGGTCGAAGTCAAAGTCGAGGTCGGCGATCGATGAGTACCACGTCACCATCATTTCCATTTACAAATGCGATCCCAGGATTCATTGTGGATTGCATAGAAGATTATAAGGACGTGGTGAGTGATGAAAATTGCGGCTTTCGAGTTATTACGGAGTTTGAGTATGGCAGCCAACGATATTGGCAATGTGTGAGGTATGATTTGATCAAGGAGCTGACTGATCACCATGAGTTTTATGATCACACTTTAAATCCTGATGTTCGAGTGGGTGCCTTGCATATCTGTACACATTTCGATGGACCGTATGGTCAGGAACATTGGTTAAGTTTGGGTGACCTTGGATATATTGTAGCAACAAGGTATCAGAAGATTGTATAGTGTTTCTTAATAAGCCAATTTTGCTTCACGTTCTTGCCATTACGGTCTACTCTCACAGGGTACTAACCCCCATCTGAGTATATTAACTTTGGGTTAGTATACGACGCTACTCACTTCATTAAGCTTCAGTTGCCTGACGATTGTCCGATGCTTAGGGTGTATGTAGGTTGGGAGTTAGTTTGTGATCCCAATATTCGACATTGAGAAAATCTTTGGATGGATCGTAAACATACTTTCGCTGTAAAGTGGGTAGATATGACGAAACCACCACGCCCTATGTAAAAAGACCTATTCTCGTTTGAATATTAGCTTATCTTCTGTGTATTATGATTTTTTCCTTTTTATGCTAACGTTGTCTATAAACATATTGCATTTTTTAAAACTAAAAAAATGATATCTTAAATAAGTTCATCAAGTCGAAAAAATAATATGAAATAAGTCCAAAATAATACATAAACGAAAAATTAAACTAAAATAGTACATAAACTTAAACAAATTGCAGATAGTACATTAACTAAAAATATACTAAATAAACAACATAATATAACTAAAGATAATCCTGAAAGTGCTCGCAAATCTCGTCAACGGCTGATGTCACCTCCTCCGTGTCGTATTGTCCTTTTCTCCATTGGTCGAGGCATTTTACACGAGCACCTACGTACTGTATTCGCTGTAATACGAAAAGGAAAAATACGACATTTCTTAAACCCAATAACTTAAATCAACAATTTTAAGCCTAGATGAAATAGATCAAGAATTAAATATAGATGAAATAGTACTCACAGCAGCGTCAGACATCTGAGTAAGTTCAAGTTCATGAGGGGCTTCATCGTTAAAATCATCATCAATTGGATCCACCTTTAGATGAGATCGTGGTGCAAACCACTCTAAATACCCCGGTGCAGCGTCAGCTGGGTATCAGACTCTTGTTGTATTATACGCGGCAGGTGCCATAACGTAGATACGCCACTGGTCCCAAAGTATCCTCATCTTGTCGTGATCACATACATACTTGAGGGGCTTTGGACCCCTGTGCACTTTTTTGGGAATGAATGGCTCGAGTAAAATTACTTGAACGTAACCAAAGTGGCGCAAACACCGTACAGGCATGTATGGCTCTGTAATGGTCCTACAATGAATGATGCCATTTCACAGACTAATCGGGACATCTTCATTCGGTTTAATCCCAAATGGAGTACATTGCACTTGTTATAAAATTAAATAGTCATATATCAATTCCACACTGAACTCCAAAAAAATTTAAGTTACAAATACTCAAGAATATTTTAGTTTACAAATATATAACTTACCTCTTGCTCAGTGTACTTATCGAGCCGTCGCCTGTACTGCTCCATAACAGTAGGGTCCAATCTTTGTCCGCCCTTGTAGACCCAATGAGCTGCATAAGGCTGCTGTTCACTGCTCCAATTAGTTTTTCTAGTTGGTCGAAAGGCTGGGAAGTACTCGTATATCCAAGCCTAACAATTGCACACGATATAAAATAATTATAACCAAAAATACTAGAATGAAAATTAAAATACTTATAACTTAAAAAAAAATTAACGTACCTGTAGCAATGTCAAAAATCCTCCAATCTGTGCAGTTTCAGCCCATGATGCTACACCCATCTGCCGCTATAGATAGGCAAATGCCGCTGTACCCCACGCGTATGATGACACCTCCTCTACTGGTTCTAAAAGCTCTAGAAAATGAACACTAAGCCGCGACTTGTGTTTTTCCATAAACAAAGTGGCACCCAACAACCACATCATATAACCAGTCACTTTTCTACGGGGACTTGTCCCAGGAGAACCTGTACGTGTCAGAAGCGTGTTGAATCTGATTGTGGTGCATCTCCACTCTTGATCAACCTCTGCAACAGTCATACCCAATAACCACCCTAACTGGGTCTTGACACGTGGAATTGTGCTGCTGGTGATGACTGGTTTCCCTTCTACAAGTACCCTTAATAGATACCAGACATCGTGAAGAGTGATCGTCAATTCCCCAAAAGGCATATGGAAACTATTAGTTTCCGGGTGCCATCTCTCAATAAAAGCCAAGATCAATGACATGTTCAACTCAGAATACATACAACCTCGCAAGTGCTTAAAATCTGATGCCTGCACCCAGCTCCTAGGCTGTTGATCAAAAATATCCCACGTAATCACCCGATCGGCACCGATCATTCCTTTTAAGGGTTCACGTTCCTATTAAAAAAACATAATACATATTAGCATAAACAATTAATAATATTTTTATTAAGAATGAAAATAAATAAATAACTATTACCATGCCATTCCATATCGCATGTGCAATGTGACCACGAAAGCCAACCAGTAAATCTACGATGGTGGGCCCACCTTTAAGTGGATATGTCAACTTCCAATAATCATCACGTTGACCCTGTCCTCTACCTCGAGAACCCACTCGTGCTGGTACTGGACCTCCTCTCCGTCGCGTCGGACCTCTACGTGGAACAATCTCTTCCTCCTCCTCCTCCTCCTCTTCAGTCTGCTCAGAACCCCCTTCTCCATGAAACGACCTAAAAATATCTCCGCTTGCCGCCTTGCCTTTTCCCGATCCCGGAATCATGACTCGACTATTGACTTGGGACGAGTCAGGAGTAGACTCAAAGTACCGCGACCTGTCCGCCCGAATCTTAGCCTCGACCTCAAGAACCTCATCAACATTTGAAAAAAAAGGGGGAACAGGAACGCTAATAGGTGTAGGACCCTGATCAAAATATGATGAATAGCCGAGTGAATCAGAAGTTGACAAATCGTGTTTAACCCTCCGACTCCAATGCTGTTGCTGCTGTTCGTGTTGTCGTTGCTGTGAGTGTTGTTGTCGCTGTTCGAGTTGTCTTTCAAACTCGAGCTGCATTTGAAACCGTTGTTGCTGTCTAGATCGCATAGATGTAACGATACAACGGTCTTTAAGTCGGCCTGAATACTGTGACAAGTCTTCATCCCCATCACCTACAGGCCTCTTTCCGAAATTTCTATCAGCACCACGTTCACTCCCACCTACGCCTGACATCTACATATCACCGTAAAAATATGATATTAACGTAATTTATATTAGCGTACTATAAATGAAATTATAAATTAAAGTAATACACCTAATTATAACATAACACATATGAATTTAATCAACAAAAATAATAATATATGAATTTAACATAAGATGTCATAAAGATAACTAAAGAATAACATTGCAATGATATTTTACATAATTAAGCCAAATTAACGTTATAAACTTGATTATAATTAACATAGTTTAACCTATCAATCATAAAATAAATTTAATGAAATTAAGTGTTTAACAACAAATAATTGCAAAAACAAAGGAAGAGTTTATACAAACTAAAAACAAATTATGTAAAACATAACAATAAAATAAATTCATTTACATGAAACTAGAACCTAAAATTGAAAATATTAACGTAATTTTAATTGTTTATGCTAATATTATTTAAAATTGTGTAATTAATACATAATAATTTTATTAAAGTATCACAAAATAAATTTAATTTGTGCAAATACTATTTAATAATCTTATTACAAATTAAATCAACAATTATATTAATTTCAAAACTAAAATGAAATAATATGAAATTATATATTTATTGCACAATTTTAAAATATTTCATAAAATTATAAATTACAATTAAATTACATGAAATTATATATTAAAATATCACAAAAAAATTTAATTTGTGCAAATTTTAGTTTAAAATCTTATTACTATTAAATAGACAAATATATTAAATGCTAAAATAAAATTAAATAATATGAAATTATATATTAATAATTTATAGACTAAAATTAAATTATATAAATTTATATATTAAACTAAAATTAAATATTAATTTGTGTAAATTTTATTTATAAATATATTACTATTACTAATTAAATCAACAATAATATTAATTTCAAAACTAAAATTATAAAATTAAGTTGAATAATTTGAAATTATATATTTATTAAATGATTTTAAATTATAAATTAAAATTAAATTATATGAAATTATATATTAATAATTTATAAACTTATATAATAAACTAAAATTAACTATTAATAATTATGTAAAATTATATAAAATTAAATATAAAAATATATTATTAATTATATAAAATTATATATTACTAATTATATAAAATATATATTAATAATTATATATATTGATAATTATATAAAATTATATATTGATAATTATATAAAATTATATATTAATAATTATATAAAATTATATAAAATAAACTAAAAAAAATTTAAACCCCTAAATGTGGGCAGTTTAAAAATTTTAAACCCCCAAGGGTGGCGGGTTTAAAATTTTTAAACCCCCAGGGGGGGCGGTCCTCCATGTTTAGTTAAAAATTTAACGGATTCGTTAATTTTTTAACGAAATTGTGAATTTAAGGGGCTAAATTAAAATTTTTTTTTTTAACGGAATTGTCAAAAAAGACCACCTAGTCTAGGGGTTAATATATATTAATAATTTTTTTCACAACTAATTATTTTTTACATTTATAAAAATTAATTTTTGCATTTATAACAATTAATATCAAATTATAATGCTAATAAATATAATAACTAACGCAAAAAATAATTAGTTACAATAAATATCAAATTATAATGCTAATAAATACAATAACAAACACAAAAAATAATTAGTTATGTTGAAAACATACCTTTTTTGAAAAAAAAAGCCTATCAAATTATAATGCTAATATATCAAAATATAATGCTAATAAATACAATAACAAACGCAAAAAATAATTAGTTGTGTTGAAAACATACCTTTTTTGAAAAAAAAAAACCCGAAACTCAATATCTCTAGAGAGAGAGTTAGATTATTTATAAAATACATATTTATAATAATAAAAGGGGGTGTCATTTAGGAGGGGGTGTCATTTAGCACATTGGGGGGGTCTGGGGAGGGGGGGGCGTGGGGGGATGGAAAGGGGGCCTGGGCTGGGGAGGAAAGGCCGGAGGGCGTCTCGCTAGAGGGGGGTAGAAAGGCTGGAGAGGGTTGCTGGGGGGAGGGCAAATGGGGGTGTTATCGGCAAAAAAGTCACTTTTCATAGGGGGTGTGATTTAGCATATAGGGGGGGTGTGATTTAGCACAACTCGTTAATTAATAAGGTTGTTGGGTAAGTTTTTATCGGTCTGAAGAGTTATTGAATAAACATCTATACACCAATTTTTAATACCCAAAAATACCCTCGTATAAATATTCTCCGAAACGCAAACATCCGGGGCAAAAATCCTCCTTCATACGTCGTTCTCTCTGGCGACCGTCGACTACGACTCCACGATCGTTGGTGGGAATCTCCATCGGGTTAGTGATTTCATCCTTTCTCTTTTTCTTCTTCTCTGTCATTTGATAAATCTGTTGGAAAAGTAGGTGAAAATAGAAATATACAAACTTACAACCCTTGTGTATACAAGTATCCGAAAAAGTAATCGGTGGGGTGAGGCGTGGACAATGTCGCTCTCTTTAAGACAGTCCCAATGGGTGTGTCCCAAATGCGTAGGTCTCGACGCCGCCTCCAGGATACAACAGCCCAACCACTTTGAGTATTTGCTTCTCTTGGTCTGCACTACCTCAAGAAGCCGAAGCTCACACACACACACACTCACACTTTGCTTTGCCAAATCTTATAGAGAAATGGAGAGAGTATATAGTTTCTTTGCTGAAAAAATGGTGTCTTCAAGCATTGGAGGAAGGCTCCTTTTATAGGTGTTACAAAGGAGTTACAAACATTGTAATAAATCCAGAAAATTACTTCTCAAAAAACTGTCACAAATTGAAGTCTTTGAAATCAGTTTCAAAACTGATTAAAAAAATCTGGACTCCAAAATAATGAATCTGTCAAAACAATGTAGACCAAATGCATTGTGATGTTCAAAAGTTTTGAAAACAAAACTGCCCAGAATTTGAAATGAAAAAACTGGCACTGATTAATGGAGAAATAAAGTGCTTAAATTTGACATGTGGGGGTTACAATTCTATTTCTTTTATTAAAATACTCCTCTTAAAAAATCTTATTCCATTCGAGATTCTCGGATTGGGGTTCATATCGCCAAGCATATACTCTGGTTATAGGGGTGTGATATTGGGTAAGCTTTTGGCTAAGTGTAAGATTTAGGGACTCGATTGATGTATCGGGTTGTTCAAGTCCTCGCGCCGAGGTTTTCGATCACTGAGACAGGCCTCCTAGGGGGGCTAGAAAATAATTTGGAAATTTTGAATCAACCTTACAGTTTCCCCTTTTTTGGTATTGTTAAGTTTGGGTCTGTTTGATATTCAAATATATATATATATATATATATATATATATATATTTTGGGTTCGTTTCAGTTTGATTGGCCAGTTCTTGATTGGGTCTGTGATATGTGTGATGTATCTTGATTGGCACTAAATAAAATGGTCATTTTTGATGAGTCATTGTAGTTGTTAGAGTTAAAATTTTGGATGAAATGGGATATCTCTTGCAATACTCACTATATGTCAAGGATAATAATGTTTACCGGTACATCATTTCAATTTTTAGCCCATGATGACCATTAGACCAAGTAAAGACATGCTGCTCCTCGTGCAAGCAGCCTTCTTCTGCCCACCTCTTTTCTCTCAGACCTTCCAGCAGCAGCAACTTCACAACCTTCCCAAGTAGCAACCTCGTCCAGCTCTTCACATGCTGCTCCTCGTGCAAGCAGCACTCTCTTTCCCAGCCCATTGTGCCCACTGTCTCCGTCTATTGCCTCTTATATAGCCTTTATACAGCTCACCTCAGTAGATTTATTTGGGAAGTAATTAATTATTGCTTAAAGAAAAATAGTCTGTGTTGTAGCTAGTTGTTAGACATACATGAATCTCTCGTAATGTGATCGAGTGGTTTGTTATGAAAATTCATGCGAATTAGATAGTAGGCTACTTGCGACAATATAATCGTATTATTGTATGGAAACAACTCATACTCGAGAATTTCTCTAGATGTAAATTAAACAATTGTCCCGGACTAACGTACTTTCTCAACCTTGCTACATGCCTCGGTGAGGGGGCTTATGTTGGCGAATTCTGTTGCAAGTAAAGAAGCTTGTCGTACTATTGTTAACAACATTGATCAAGATGAACATATATTTAAGTTCAAAATTAGATTTTTTTTTTTTTTCAAGTATATGACCGAGTCCAATAGATGCCAAAAACTAATCAAGATGATACACATCATAACAAAAGCTAAGAAAAAAAATTTTATGTTTAATTTTTCTACTCTAATGGTTCATATTTATTTTTTTAAAGTTATACTTCTTAAAATCTTTTTAATTGAAAAATACTCAATATATGCATAAGTTAGATGGTGGTATCTTAAGGTTATTATTGGAAATAAATAATAATACTGAGTC
The DNA here is from genome assembly GCA_016624345.1 of Platycodon grandiflorus. NCBI lineage: Eukaryota > Viridiplantae > Streptophyta > Magnoliopsida > Asterales > Campanulaceae > Platycodon > Platycodon grandiflorus. The sequence goes on along the minus strand of CM028366.1, from coordinate 2,714,389 downwards.
ATATCCTATTCTAACAAAACGTCAAGATTAGATTAAGCACATGATTAGAGCATCTAATCCTACTGCTACCAAACGGCAGTTTATTATAAGAAACAGGATTTTAATTCCGATGCATAATAGTGGGGACACTAATAATACCAGAATTATTAATAATGCTAATCTTTGTCTAGTTACCAAACGGTACCAAAGGGTTGTACAGAGAGAGATTCAAACACGAGGGGTAGACCTTGGTATTTGGCCAAAGGCGAAATTTCTCTTTTCTAAGTTTAAATTAGGTCACAATCAGTTCACTTGCCTGGTTGTGATTGACATTGAAATTTTATTGCAAAATTGTCAATTTCACAGAGGTTGATATTTGATAAATGGCGGAGCGACAACTGGTTGATCCGCAGTTGCATTCTCCGCCACCTGCTACACAGCCGCAGACGGAGGATATGATTGCCTGTGTTATGGCGTTGGAGGCCGCTTTACTACCTTGCCTTCCCGCAAGAGAGCTTCAAGCAATCGACCGATCTCCCCACCCTTCCCATCAGAGTCAGCCCTCTCTCTCTCTCTCCCTGTATCTATTTTCCACTCAATTATCGAGTTACATGTGCTGGTTTGGTACGCAACAATCTGATTCGTTTCATGCTAAATAAATTGTACTCCCTCCATCCAAAATTGAGGATCCTTTCTTTTGAGTTTTCATGAAAGTTTAGAATATTAGACTTTTGAGCAATTTTGATAGTACATACACATAATTATTCTTCCTGTCCACATGCAAGAGTTGCAAGTGCATGTTTGGACACATAGCTGGCAAACTTGAAGTTAGAACACTCATTTTGGGACGACTAAATTGGCATGGCATCTAACGGAGCGCTCATTGTTGCGTATCAAACTAACACTTAATGCACACATAAGTACTTTAGTATGTAACCATTATAATGATCTTTAGTATTTGTAGCAAAATTGATATTTTAATATAAGAGGGGTAAAGTTACAACGATGGAGAAATTCTTTGAATGGAACATTCCAGAGAAGAAATGGTGACTGTTTGAGTGGAAGCGTGGAATGGAGTGAGCACTGTGCTATTGGACAAACGGGGAAACAGAAATGGGAACACGGTAAAAGAATAGAATTCTAAATGAATGAATGAGTTGCCTTATACTTGGCCAAACCTTTCCGTAGCTCACTCGGAGTGGTTAGGGTTTCAAAATAGCCTTTTAAGGTGGCTGCTGAGAGGCTGTATATATTGCAATATCATTTACGGAGCGTGGAGGGTCAAGAAGTCATGATGCATTTCAGAAGATAGAATTTCAATGTCTACATCCATTAATTGTCCAGTGAACATTGTTTCTCTTAGATATTTCCTTCAATACGAATTACTTGATATTGTCCTGCTAAATGGGGAGTCACTTTTTGGAAGTCAAACATAACGAGGATTGTCTAATTCCTCTTGAGCATAACTTTATTACAAAATCAGCAAGAGTTCCAGTATGAAGGTAAAATAATAAAGTTAGGATGGCACTAGACTTGGAAGCTTAATTTTTTACATAGAATAGCCTGAAAAGGAATCTGGATTCCTGAAATTGGACATAGGGAGAATGATATGTTAGGAAAAGAGCGAATTTCAGAACAGATTAATTTCTTCATTTTTGTGTATTTGAAAAGGATTTTTAACTATAGGTTGCGTCCACTGGAGATATATGTGGAGAAGCAATCACTTTGGATTTGAAGAGGGCTTTTTCTTCTTCCTTTCTTTCTAAGAGATACTTGTGACGATAGTTTGCATAGAATGATCTAGTTTTCTGATGCTAACCAGGTGTACCTTTGATTTTTGAGACGTGTTCTCATCAGAGTTATTAGGACAGAATCAACATCAGACCGGCAATGATCCTGGTTCATTGTTCACTAGTTCAACTAGTGGGCCAACTGGTTGAACCACTTTTATGAATATACTTGTCATTTCGGGGTTTATCTATATCTTTTAGTTTGGAAGACGTCAAATTTGTTGTTGTCTGGTGGTTGCATATGTAGTCTTCTTTCATAGAAGCTACTCAAGCTAGGTTTGATCCATGTGCCCAGCAGTTTACATATACATATACATATACATATACATATACATATACATATACATATATATATATATATATATGAATATATATATATGAATATATCTATATACATATACATACATATATATATATATATATACATATACATACATATATATATATATATATATATATATATATATATACATATACTCCCTCCGTCCCGGATAAATATTCCTACTTTCTATTTTAGGATGTCCCAACAAATGTTCCTAAAGACTTTTGATCTACCTATTCTCTACCATTCTTCCTAATATACCCTTAAAGCTTCATTTAATATAACACATTCCAAACAAACTCAATTATTTAAAGTAGTTGAACTCAATTAATGTTCATGGGTATTATGGTCGGAACACATTTTACAGCACATCATTAATTATATTTTTTAATTCCTGTGTTTTATCCACTAGGAACATTTATCCGGGACGGAGGGAGTATATATTTATATGAATATATCTATATATATCTTGATATTGTTTTCTATGGAAAAAGGTTGCTGGTGTTGACGACTGATCAGGTTCAACCATTAGTTTGATGAAAGGTTTGTCCAAACTATGGTTCGCATCTGCTCATTCTGGTTTAGTTGCACTGGTATAATTTAAAGACAAGCATGCCTCAGGTTAGGTTCAAAGTTCAGCCAGTTGCCTCCGCCCGTTTGGTTGGATAACTATGGCTCTCATATGTTTCGTAGCTGTATATGTGCTCAGGATTAACCATAGTGTTGTGAAGTAGGAAATCGTGGTTGCTGTTTCAGATATTATGGGATGCAAAGTGAGCTCCTGGGGCTGTGTATAAAACCAGCTCTTCATAGATTATGTAGGGTGAGAATTGACGACTTCTCTCTCTATTTAATCAAACCCTTCTGGGTAAATTGCTGTGGTGTTAATTTAAGGAGAGTTATAGATTATGGCGGAGACAATCATGGGCAGGTCGTCAATGCATCAATTTGGATGGACTACCACGTCAATGCATCAATTTGGATGGACTACCACGGCGATTCTTGTGGAGTACCAGAAAGATTCATATTCCTCTTTGTGTAGTAGAGGGATTCCTAGGCATGAGCAATGTGATTTTTTTTTCTATTTGGCTGCTTCTGTTGTGGTATCCATGATAATTAAATTGCAGCGCTATACCAGTATCTGTGATGAATAGCTACTGATGTTTTGCTATTTTTTTTTTTGCTTGCTTCAGTTGATGTGGAGAGGCATGCTAGAGATTTTATGGAGGCTGCCAAAAAACTTCAACTGTATTTTATTAGTTTGCAGCGTGATGATCAGCCAACCAAGGCAGAAAGCCTGCAAAAGGTAATATACGCATCAGGCTGTGTGATTCATCAACATGAGTAGTTTGGAAGCTGATCTTGTCTTTCAAATTGCCCCACCCCCAGCCCACCCCCGTGAATCCGCAATTTTATTATATTTGTTTCTTCTTAGGATATTGCCACGATGGAGGAAGAATTGGAGGTAAAGAACGATCTTATCAAAAAACAAGAAAGATTGATTCAAGGGTGGCGGAAGGAGTTAAAAGACCAGTTAGAGAAGCACAACACAGAGTTGGAGAGGGTGTAAATGTAAAATCACTTTGTGGACAGTTCTTTCAAAGTAGTGCATCATTTTATTAGTATATTAGACAACATATTTTAATGGAATCACTGTTAATTACCAGAGTCTAATTCGTTTTTATCTTGTATTGCCACTTCTATGATCTATAGCACTTTTTGAATGAACTTCAACATGCGAGTAACTGTGGAATTGATTTCCCCTGATGTTGCTGCATGATGATGTAGCTATGAGACTATCTTGGCCTGGACTCCTAGTGCCCAAGTTGCTGCACGCTCTGAAATAACCACACTTATGAGTTTGAACGTGCCGAGTCGTCTTTTGACTAGTAGAGCTATAAATGAGTTGAGCCAAGTTTTATGCATCAGACTCCTCATTACTCCCTCCATCCTCAAAAAACAATCCACTTTCTTCTTTGGTTTGTTCTAAAAAAGGATATATTTATTGAGCAATCAAAAGAGATACAAACTAGTAAAGCTACAAACGAAAAAGTTGGCGAGTAAAACTATCTTTGAAGAACTACTGAGGGAGTATCATTTAAATCAACCTCGGGTAAAATGTTTAAGCTTGACTCGGATTCTTCACAGCCCCAACTATAAAACAGCCAAGCTCCAGCTTTACTCGGGTTCAAGTCAAAAGTATATATAAAATTTGCATCAAGTTGTATATTTTATGATTGCAAAAGTTAATGCGTGTCAAACGCTCAATCGTAAGATATATTTCAAGTCTAAAGTCATATTTGAGCTTGACTCTAACCCAATGTTCGAGCTCGTTCAAACACAACAAGACTCAGAGCCAAGCCAGATCTGCTAGGATGTCTAAATTGCTCTTCCCCGAGTTAAGAAGGTACAACTCTTGATACAACTATAAGAGTTACATTCTCAGTCGTAAGATATTCTGTTAATGTTAATACAAAATTCCAGCTAAAAAAAGGAAATTAACACTACAAGTAATCAGCAATCACAGAGTAACAAAGAGAAGGCCAACAAGCGGAGATAGGGCACTAAGACTAGATCCCAATCACAATAATGATGACCTTTAATTCCTATTTTTTCACTCAATAAAGATGGGGGAAAGGAAAGATTGAGAATCTGCTACTTCTTTGCATAGGTAATCAACATTGGGCTCTCTGGATTTAGCTTGAAGCCTTGGAGACTCTGCATTGCATGGGTTGCCTGCACATCATTTTCGTACTCTATGAATGCAATTCCTGGTTTCGCCTCCACCATTCTAACTTCCTTAAAGCCGGCATGCTGGTGGAAGAGCATCTGTAGCATCATTGAAGAAGTTTGATGGGGAAGATTTTGGATGAACAATATGTTGTTAGGTGGAGCTGGAGCCTCAGGAACAGCAGGTTTTGAGAAGTACGGTATTTGTGATAACTGCACACATGAGAGTGAAAGAGATATGGTAAAAACTTTTGAAAAAAAATGAATACAAACATATAACTCATCCCCCCCAAAACAAAATTGAAAGTATTAACACAAAACAATTTTAAATTCATGTGTATCAGGCCTGAACACAATTATTTGATTATTTTAGAACGTGAAATATGACACAAGTCTACTATTATAAGGTTTTATTGACTTCTGGTTAAGCAGGGATTAAATTACTGCAGTCCGAGTAAAAAGGGGAATTCCAACTCAAAATGACAGTTCAATTTGACTTTACATGCAGTATGAGATAAGCATCTGATCATTGATCAAAAGGCCACTTTTCCCCTTATCTCTCTAAGTGACAAATTGCTTAGGTCAAACGCCCAATTTTGTGCTTAAGTGGTAACCAAAACTCATAGTTCATAATGTACATGCATCTTAATTGGTGACAGGTGCTGAAAACTACCCGAATAAAATCCAACACCACCGCCCGACTCCCCATGGTTTTTTCAACCTTACTGGCACCTAACCAAAAAAACCTCTTTACTTGATTACAGAATAAGAATTTAACCTCAATAATCCAATATAAGTTGATCCAGTATATGAGATCCTCAAATCAGTTAAATGCTGGAAAAGATGATGTAATGAAAATAAATATCAGATTTAACATCAGAGTATCCACAAATGAATCTTCTGCAAAATAATTCCAATGCAAAATAAAATGAATCCAAGACCAGACGATCGCAAAAAAAATGCTCACCGGAGGTGTTGCCCCGTAGGCACCAGCATAAGCAGGATTCACACCCATTGCAGCTTGATTAGCATCGTGTTGCTCTTTTCGCTTCCTCCCTATAGCACGAAAAGGGGAAAAAGCAAAATATTAATTTAACAAATAAGGATGCTGAAATGGAGTGCATTACTTCCCAAAAATCATAAACTGCGTTACACATCATTCTGATAGACAGCAACAACAACAATAAAGGAATAGCGTAGGCATATATATCAAGATACAAGTTTATCCAAACAGCAGGAAGTCAATGTAGATAACCAGAGATTGTGGAACTTGATAAAAGGCTTACTATCTGGGTTCCAAAATACAAAGTTGGGTTGTCGCAAATATTTTCTTTTTTCAAATACCAAGTACCACCTAATCATAACCTAAAGGATAACAAATCACGTATTCCCTCGTACCTTGAAACCTAGGCACTAGAGGTAATGACAATGAAGGTTTTCATTGCCAAAAATATGGGAATAACTGAACCAGTAAGCCACCAGAGTGGAGCAGATAACAAGACAAATCATGTGGATATAAGAAAAAAAGATCTAACCACCTTGGCCAATCTTTTTGCATTCTCACATTTCACTGAAATTCAGGAGAGAGAAAAGAAGGCCCACTTATCATCCAGGAGTATTTGTAAAGCTCTCGGTAAATAGTCATGAATCGCTACTAATTCAGATGGATGCGAACACTACACATCTTTTCAGATGTTCCACATTTCTTCCCAATGACTCCTCTTATTGAAAACTGTCAACATGTACATCCTAATACCAAATTATATTTCGGTAGCATATTTTTTTGGTAATACCAAATACTAAAAACACTTGCAGATCTTGACAACAATACTGAAAATTGTAGCCGGGGCAATTATAATCTAAGTTCATTACTTGAATAATCAACAAAAAAGAAAGTCTTACCTCTGTCCTCGTGCCTCTTTCTTCTTTCTCGTGGTACAAATGTACCATCCGCCTTTGCTATGACATCCGATTTTGTCTTTGCATATTGTATTTTCTGTAGTTAATAAACAAAGGAATATCAATAGAAAAGAGACTTAACAAACAATTGTGGAATCTGAGTACTGTTTGATTGAACAAAATATAAATGCAGACTAAAAATAATCTTTTCTAGCAAATACAAGATAATCACATGTAGGGGAACTGTCACACAGTTACCAAAGAGATTCTAAACAAGCTCAGGTTCAAGAGCTCAATGAAAGAAAACACATGCATATCATACTCATGCGTTTATAGTTTAGGAGGTGATGAAGCACTTCAAGTAATTGATCTCATTAATGAAAAAACAAAAGAGCTACCAAGTCTGCTATCTTGCATAACCAACAATGCGAAATGGAAGAATGCCACACATATTTTATAACAACCAAGATACATTCATTAGCAGTGAGTTAACATGTTACGAGTTTTAAGAGATTGAGAAGAGAAGAGATTCAGAGAACATGTAATTCTTCTTTCGGATGATTAGTATAATGAGCTCAATGTGCCCAAAAAAAAAGAACAAAGAGAAGAGAAAAGAAAACGGGTGAAAACAAAATTTGCAGCACTCACAGAAGTATACACTAACCACTACAGTCCTACATTTAGGCCAATTAGTTCTGCAACCACAATTATCATGATTGATGATAGTAGTGAAAAATTAACATTTAACCATTATATTGTATTCAAAGTTTAACTCTCTTAACTTTAAGTTATTGGATATGTGTAGCAAGTTTTGAGTAAAAAGGAACTAGATATGTTCGTCAATGTCAATAAAACTATCACGTCTGAAACCATGGCGGTCAAGCGGAGTAATTAAGAAAATAACAACCAGGCAACAAACTTTCTCAATGAGCTCTAGGCAGCAATGTGAGAGTGTCACCTAATCAAGGTTAAGAAGTCTCAACAAATCCCAGCTAACCAAAAACAAAAGACAAATCTATCTCTAGGGAGCACCTTTTCTGCTGAGGTAGCAGTGTGCAACAGTAAAGCAACCCTTTGCGAAGTGCTCTGAGGTTAATAGCCTCAGCATCCCCATTTAGGGAAGTTATTTGCGGGGAGATGTACAATAAAGCATGGCAGATGCAAGATGGCATGAGATCCAACACCTCAAGAAGGTGAAGGGCAACCAATTGACAACCAGCATACAATAGATGAATGCACTATAAGCAACCATGTAATGGAGCAAATGGTAAAACCAAATATTTCAGTAATCCCACGCATAGTTATGAGAGGCGAGCTCAGGCTAGCCCTTGACGCATGGCAGTGTGCAAGCGAGGAGCTCTTGAATAGCAATGGAGAGGTGCAAGGCTCTTTCGCCAAGGTGTGAAGCAAAAGGCGAATCGAGGCAACTCCTGATGGAAAAGCCACAAATAGTAGCTGGAAAAATCCAAGAAACAACCAAACAAACACCTGATCCTCCTCAAAAGAGACAATCGACCACACAAAATGAACTGGGCAGAAGCCTGTGACATCGTTTGTAGAGGTCCAGCTGATGAAATTCCAGCAAACACACCATGATGTGGGTTGCCTGAAACTATTTCCAGCCACATCCAATGAAGGCAATGACACAAGTAGGGTAGCCTCTCTAGGTGACTATGTACACAATGGCAGATCCAGAAAAATATTTCAGTAGGGTCACAAATTTTTACTACTACATAAAAAGCTTAGAAATCACAATTCAGCACTAATCTTTACCTCATTGTTGCTATTATGTGTGACCTAGGAAGGGAAAAAAAATAAATTGAGTGGTCCTTATTCAAAACACCACCATTTTGTAAGGTAAAAAAAAAAAATTTGAGTGGGGTCACTTGCCCCCCAACCTCTTCATGTGCATCCGCCCCTGTATGTACATGATCCTATTTTGTACAAATAGTGACTAATTCTTGGCTGAATAATACGAACCTCACTTGTGTAACCAAAATCCTAAGTGCGCGGTCCCGATGACTTTATGTAAAAATCATAGCTTGTCTTTGATACACTTAACTGTTGCATTGTTTCTATGATTTTATACTCCCACTTGTTTTCCAACTTTAGATTCCCACATGCATACTTGACTATTTATTTTATAGCTTGAATTTTGAATTAGGTTCCCTTTTGCTCTGCAATTGATTTGGAAGTTGAAATGTGTCATGTTATTCGAACCTAATTTCATGTATTAATGTCATTTATAACATGCTTTTAAATTTGTCACAACATATATTATAATTTCCTCTTAATTTTGGCCTTGGTTGTCCTCCGCTTTCTAGCCTCGGCCACAAAAAGTATCTCTCACCTTTAATAACTATGATTCCACACATCCAAGAAGTGGAGATTACTTCAGTTACAGCAACAATACCAATTGTTACGTGAAACATACTGGTCAAACATGACACAAGTGAAACTAATTAGACACGCAAACACAATTTTCGACATGATTCGCCCAAAAAATCAATCAAACAGGGCTAAATAACAATGAGCAATGAATTCATTAGAATACCACGGTCTAACTGAGTTTTAATCAGAAACTCACAAACACCTATCCAGTCACAAATACAAAAACGAGACTCAATATACCAAACTAGGACATCCCAAAACTCAAGCAAACAAGCATCCTAAGAGTAAACACAAACGGTGCTCTTACCCAAGGAAGAATCCCCCCAACTGTTACGACAAGAAGCACCCAAAACAAGGGACTAGATGCGTTTATATAGGAGCTTGGTTGATCCATTTCCCACTAAGAAACCAATGTGTGATAAAACCAACTCCAATCTCAATGTATCCATGGCTCTAATAGCTACAAATCAGAATAGGATTTTCAATTATTAATACTTAAGAGACTTGGGAGACAGATTTTCATCAGTAAAATCTAAGGACTGCTATTTTTTTTTTTTCATGTACATGTTCTGAGCACATATTGAGGTTTGGCGTGATTGGTGAGTCTTAGATGCATTAGGATTGGAGTCCAATTTGTCCCACTTGGTTTCCTAGTGGGTTTTGGATCTACCAAGCTCCTATATATGCATCTTGCCTCCAGTTTCATATGAGGTGTGCCTTGGTGGTACCAATTGTGGGTGCCTTGTGGTACCAATCAGGGTGTTCTCCGCAGGCAAAACACATAGTTTGCTTCAACTCTATTGTTGACAGATACTCAATACTGTAAGGATTTCTTAAGCTCAAGTTTAAGAATGCTCTCACCGGTTAGGTTGGGTCTCTTTCCTTTACCTATGAGTGACAAGGTTTTTGTGAGTTCTTGGGGTTTAGTAGCCCCATTTGATTAGGTGTTGGGGAAAACCACGTTAAATCTTGGGTTTACGTGTTTCCTTATTTTTATTAGAGTCATGTTTACTCAAATTATTCTGTTTTGCATTATAATACGTATAAGATTTTTGGCTTCAGCGTAACATATACTTATTGATGTTACTACATCAAATAAACATTACCACTAGTGTATATGTCTACTAATCACTAGCGAACCAAAATTTCAGAAAATGGCCCTCTCGGTTACGGTCACAAACATTATATTATAAAAGGGAACTCATGTTGCATTTATGTTCTCGTGGATAGCACAAGGTTAAAACTATGTTTTAGGAGTGCTTGCAGCAGTAGGCGGGACTACAAGAATCCATATAATAAGACATCATCTGCTCCAGCTATTACGTAATGCTACTTTTGGATCATGTACCTTAGAATTGGAATTCCAGCAAAACTAGATGAGAGATTAAACCATACGAGCTCAAATAACAATTCCAAAGTATTCTACGCTCCCAAGTGTTATCAACAACCCTACACACTCCATAATAATAATTACTAGGTACTTGTAGCATATGAAATTTCGAAAATTTTACAGGACGCAACCAGAAAACACTAAAAACAAACAACCTAATACTAGTAGCAAATGAATTCGCTCTGTACCATGGGTTTGTCGTAGAAGGGGAAGCCCTGCATCTGACTTAGGGCACGGGTGGCGGACGAAACATCCTCGAAAACAACCCAAGCCTGACCTTTGTGTTTAAGGGTTTTGAACGCTAATATCTCCAATATCTTACCAAATTGTGAGAAAACTGCGTGCAGCGATTTCTTCAACTCTGCAAATTCACAATCAGATTTTAGTGTGCCTGTGTGTGTGACGCTAGGGCAAAAAATTCGCCTAATATACGTAGATATATATAGAGACTAGAGAAAGAGGGGGGAGGGGAGGGGAGGGGATACCTTCGAGCTTAATTTTCTCGTTGAGATTGTTAATGTATATAGTATTGTTGGTAGGAATGTCGCCGGCAGGAGTCAGCTCCGTCATCTTCTCCTGAAGTGTCTGCAACTCCGACAAAGCAGAAGTAGCTAGAAAATGTCTAGCGGCTAAATTAAAGCAGCAAAAATTTTCCCCTTCGCACGGTCAAGTTGGGATTTGGGGAAGATTGGGATGCTAATTTAATTGGGCTTAGGTGAGCCTGTCATTGGGGTCAAATTTTCCAAAAGGTGTACAAGATGGCCAGGAAGGCCCATAGGCCATATTCATTAAAATCACATAATGGGTCGATTCATATTACTTGCTTCCCTTAATGGGCCAATTATATAGAGTGAGTACTGAACTGCCTAGCAGAAAAACTTTATTTTTTAGGTTTGATCCGTGAGGTGGTTTGTTTAACCCAACTTGCGTGCACATCAACTAATCCACATTTCTAAGCAAATCCAAGGGTGCAAAAATATTGTAAGTGTGATGGTGATACAATGAAGTGGTATCAACAACGTTGCTAATATGAATAACAAGGTTGTTGATGTGTGCTGAGCAAGTCACCAGCAAACTTGCTCTCCACAACAACAGTTGTTGATCTCGTACTTATTGATAGGTTGGTGATATAACAATGACGTGTTATCGTCATTGCATTCAATATCTACCCCAAGGGCGCACCACCTCCACTCGTTCCATACATTTGAAAATCACCATAAGAATCAAACCCACAAGGATAACTTGGAGAGCAAACCCAACTATTACTATACAAACCCTTGTAGTTGCCCAGCCGAATAATGGTTCACCAATATTGCATACTATTCTTGTTAATAAGTGTTGTATGCCACTCGTATTCATGACGATCACATCATATCACTAAATTGATCTGTAATGTGATGCTCCAACCATATACTACATTTGTTGTGGTTGGTGTGAGGTATTTCATAACTGCCCTAGATCTAAAGGGGGCAATGTTGTTTTGATTAAAAGATACTTTCATGTGCCTATAAGTAAGTGAAACATGTGGTGTGACAATACAAATGCATAATCTACCAATGAGAATGCTAGGTAATGTTTCCAGGAATTATAGTCCCAAACATAATCAAATGGCTAAGGAGTTTCAACAAACAGCTTGAGGTCTCTAATTTGAGTTACCTTGGGCCTGTCCATGAAGAATTTATGCCCCAAATTTTTTAGGCCTAACATAGATGAACTATTTATGACCAAACCAGGAAGGAAGCGATCAGTCAAGATAAATGCAAACCAGCCAAAGCAGTTACCACTGAGCCCCCCACCCCAAAAAAATAATAAAAAAATCTTTATTTATTTATTTATTGGTGGGTTACCAGATATGAGTTTGTTGATACACCACTAATTTTCCCTTTTAAACATCCTTTTGTGTGGTGGGTAAAGGGTACAATGTTGGTTTCAACTTTTAGGTTGATTAAAATTTGACTCAAGTGTAATTCATAAGTTAATCTAATCAAATTTGATCTAATTTAAGCTCAATAATTGTATGACATCTGCTCGAGCTTGTTTTATAGGTTTACAAAGTCATGTTAATCAATCAAATTATTGAAGAAATTAAAATATTCAATTTGACTCGAGATATAATTGATCAATAACCTCACTTACTCGAAATCAGTTTAAAAAATAAATAAGCTGAATCTAAACTTTACTTGGACATTGTTTTAGTAACAAGTCAAACTAGTACATACAGTACTACATTAATCAATTTAATTCATTTATACCTCTAGTTGCGAATAAACAACTGTTTCTGTGCTCGTTGACTCAAAATAGATTTTGCTCCTTCTAGCTGCAAGCTTTTACTTTTGCAAGGTCAATTACTACATTTTATATATATGTACTCATGACTAGGTCAAATTGAATATTCATTCATTGAACCTATCGACCTCACCAAATTCACATCAAAGAAAGCCTACTTGGCCCTCCTAAGTATCCAAACTCTACATACAATTGTTTTAATTTGACTTTTCTAATAAAGGGTATGTCTGAATATATAATGATCAGAAAAGTAAAGCAAATGGGGCTAGACATATATTCGTGATAGAATAATTGGGGTGGGGCTAGACATGTATTCGTGATAGAATAATTGGGGGATGGATGGATGGAATAATGTAATGTTATATGAATAAATTTTTTTTTTTTTTTTGTACAATGCATGCTTTAATATATATTGTACGATACTCTCATGCATTAAGGTATTGTCTGTACTTTAAATTTGTAACGTCCTCAGTTCGAAAGCTTGGTCTGCAACACATACGCAAATCTATTTTGCTATTTCATTTGTAATGACACGATCTCAAAAGAACAGAACCCAAAAATTAAATGCTATTTTTGGCCAACGAAGTTCCAACGTCTTTTGTCATTCTTAACAACCTACCTGCAATCACTTAATGTATTACTAGTCATTAAATACTTAGAGTGACTAGGCCAACCACCAACCCATTAAAAGTGTTAGTGCCTAAACGAATTTCCTACAACTGTCCTCTAAGAGAACAATTATTTTATAAAATATTTTTTTGCTTATAGATGTTTTACATAGAACAAATTGGGTTAACGAACATTGAAAATGAATTTGGCTTTTGGTAGTCTAAAAGAGTCAAACATTCTCCAACCCAAAGGAGTCATCAGAAGCCTTTTCGCCTTTCTATTTGTGGTTCACTTTCGATGGAATCACAATTTAAAAAAGAAAATCAATTCTTAATGCAATTATTGAGGCATTCATGCATTAGAAGCAAAATAAATTCCTGCACCAAAATAAATACTAAGCAAAACAAATTTTATTCTTCTTATGGTTATCCAAAAGTTTTAAAATTGGACACATTCGTCGGTATCAGTTTGTGTGTGACATTCATTGTACATGTTCTTCTTCCATCCACCCACCCTCATGTGGTTTGGTTTGATATTTATGGTACTAATAATTTAATTATAGATTCTTTTGTCAGAATAGGGGGACCAATTCATTGGTGCAAAAATAATTTTAATCTTGTATTCTTATCTTGTGTACAACTTTGAAGTTCCGATGTCATTGCCATGTAAAATGATGTATTTTTTTTTTTGGTTGAAATTAAAGTTAGGCGGAGAAGCTTAGGTAGTGTTTGGTAACATTTCTGTTTTTTTATTCTATTTCACATGTTTCTATTTCACTTTGTTTTTGTTTCAATTTGTTTTTGTTTCTTGAAACATGTCGTGTTTGATAAACATTTCTATTTTCTTTCACAAAGTTAAACTCTTTTCCCAAAACTATTAACACATTACAACTTCATCATATATTATATCCAACTTAAAAGGTGTAGAATAATAATTCATATTTTATCTATTATTAAAAGAATTGTGAATAAAAAATAAAAAATAAAAAATTATATTCATATATATATATACATACATAGACTCAGGAATTGATTTGATTTCCAAAAAGTAAATTAATTAATTCATAGCAACAATATTTAGAGGAAGAATTATAGGTTCACCGTTAATTGATGTCATGGACACCACTGTTCGAGACCCTTTTTGCCATGATATCCCTCACTTTTTCGGGTCTATATTTTTCATTTGTCCAACTCTATTTTATTATTGTTCAAGTACCCATCATATTTCAATTACTGTTTCTAGTTTCTGATTATTTAATTTCAGTATTAAACTTTTTATTTATTTTTCTTTTGAAAACCCAATTCTATATATATATATATATATATATATATATATGTATCTACATATATATATCTATATGATATAGATATATATATATATGTACATGTATATATATATATATATGTAGATATATATATATACATGTTTACATATATATATATATACATGTTTACATATATATATATATATGTATATATATGTATATATATATATATGTGTATATATATATATGTACAACATATATATATATATATATATGTAGATATATATATATATATACATGTTTACATATATATATATATGTATATATATGTATATATATGTATATATATATATATGTGTGTGTGTATATATATATATGTACAACATATATATGTACATGTGTATATATATATATATATGTACATGTATATATATATATATATATATATATATATATATACACATGGAGGAAAAAAGTTAGGGTTGAGAATTTATCGTGTCAAAGTTCAAAGACGCAACCTAATTGATCTTGATCCTTCTATATTTTGGATGAGAAATGTTTCTCTTTTGTGAGAAACAAAAATTTTTTATTTCTAGAATTTAGGGAAAAATGAAAAACGTTTTTAGTTTCTCAGAAATAGAAATGGTTATCAAACGCATTTCTATTTCTATTTTTCACCAAAAATTAGAAACAGAAACAAAAAATGTGAAACTGAAATGGTTAACAAACAAGCCCTTAATTTCTGAAGTCGGGTAGGACTACAAGGGCAGTAAAGTTCTTTCTTACAAATTTTTAACACAACTGCGTTCTCATGTCTCGAACTCGAAACATATGGTTAACCTACAACTGCCCCCCTATGAGCTGATCTACACCCAAACTAAATGCATCTTTTATTTACTCAGTTGAAATTGGTGTGTGCCCATGCATGTGTTGGGGGTCGAGGGTAATTTGATCATTATCGTGATCACAACTTGTTTACCAATGAAAAGATGAATTAATACAAGAATATGTTTCTTGGAAATTAATTATTGGTTATTCACTATGAACTTTAAGCAATTGAAGTTTGTTAGATTGTTTTGTTTGAGGTAATGACATGATTTTTGCTTGCATCATGCAAAATCTACGACTTAGTAACAATTATTTTCAGTACTAACGATAATATTTTATGTAAAGTAGCTGCAAGTACAAGTAAATGAGTTTGCATAAATGTATCAAAAATTATGACAATTTTGTATATTGTTATTATTGAATTGTAAATAACTTTGGTGTATTCGATTTCAACTTGCAAATAAATTGAGTATTTAGTTGGATACGTGATTGGTTGCTCTAAGAAGAAACCAGCCTGTACACTGGTCGATGCTCCGAGGCCTGCACTCAAGTAACTATAGCTTGGTCCGGTCTGTCTTTCACCGCTACTATTAAAAGAGTCTAAATTTGTACATCAACACTTAATGCGAGTGTGTGCTTGTGTATGTGTATGTGATAGAGAAGTTAATATTATCCACCAATTAAAAATGTATATATTGTACACCAACATTAAATATTAATATACAAATTCGTATTGCTACTGAAAACTTTGATTTGTTGGATAGTTAATGGCTTAATGCACATAGGAATAAATCTAACTACGTACTCCTGTCATGGATAAGGTAAACTGAATTTGAATTTAACCATTTTTTTAATCTAATGGAGTACTTTTTTTTATACATAGTTAATCTACTACTTTTATTTGTTGGTTCAGTAAATCTATATAAATAGATTCAATAATTGAGCTTAAATTTTAATTTTCTGCTTCAATTTTTTCTATAATAAATATACTCCATCCATTCTTCAACTATTGTCTTGTTTGATTCGGTACACGAATTAAAAAAAATTAACTTGATTATTAATATTAATATAATATTTAATTTTTTTTAATTTTCATGTATATGTGACTAATAATTAAAATAAAAAAAGTAATAATAAAATAATAAAAGTAACAATCTAAATTTTTTTTTTAAATAAAATAATTATTTAAGAACGATAAAAAAAAGCATGAAAATAATTTAGGGAAGAAGAGAGTATATTGTTATCATTTATATTGAAAAATATATATATTTTAGGTGGCTAACGTGCCAAAAGTGCCGCAGCCGGCGGCAAGTGGGCTTGAAAATAAAAACTGCTGTGCAGGTGTGGAGTGGAGCCCGTTACATGACGTATGACGTATGGCAGAATACAGGGAGTAAAAATATCTGAGATGTCAGGGGCTTTGGACAAGTTGTGTCTGTACGTAGGTGTTATTAGCAGTGGCCGGATGAAGGGAACGTGATTCCAGGCTCCGCTGATTCCAAAAACCATTGTAGCAACCGACAACCGTCGTGGTTTCTCTTTATCTCTCACCGGAAGATTCATATATGGCCATTATTTATTTATTTATTTTTAGTAATGCTATGAGTACTTAAAAAGTACTACTCCCTCTGTTTTAAAATATTTGTCGTTTTAGCTCTAAAAATTTGTTTCAAAAAGATTATCGTTTTAGGTTTCCAATGCATGTTTTGCCTAATTTACCCTTGTCTTCTCACAAGTTCTAATAATTGATCATCTCTTCATTAAATATTTTATCTTCTCCCAATGACTATCTCCTTCTAATTTATCTTTTCAACTACTCCTAGCACAAAAATTAAAGATATTTAATAAGGGTATATTTGTCAACTTATAAAATTTCTTAATATGTGTGCACAACTCTAAAACGTCAATCTTTTTGAAATGGAGGGAGTAAATTTTTTATATTAAATAACGTGTCAGTTAATGTTGTACAAAAAATAAAATTAAAAATTATAATTAATGCATTACATCAACTGACACGAAATGTACGTAACATAAATTGTATATTTAAATTTTATTCAATTTGACCTAAAATTGTGTGTCTTGTTCTAATTTTTAAAGGAGATTAATAAAAATGCATTTTGAACAATTAATCAACATTATAGCACTATGGCATTAATATACGTGTGCTATTAAAATGCTCCAAAAGTCTACTTCCTAAATTTTAGTGAAAAATTAAAACAAACACTTATTCTAATTAAGATAGAGGGATAGTTAATGCTATGTTACTCGATCCCAAACTAATTAAATGAAGAGAACATTAAATTAAATGAAAATATTTATGAAAATTAAGAAGGATAGTTTTTAGATTAGTAAATAATATGCATGAATATCTTAATGTCAACATTAAACCAATGTAAATGTTCATTGCAATATGAAGCTGGTGAATGCTAATTTAATAAATTTATTAAAAAAACACTTATTTTGGATAAGTTTGACATGAAAGTTACACTAATTTTGGAATAAAAAGAATAATATGAGTGGCAAAATGCTAGTACGAGTTTAAACAAATAATTTTGTAACTTTTATAAATACAACCTTTTCCAAGTAATTAAAATATGGACAGAAACATGTATCAAATCCAAAAATGACATGAGAGGCGAGTAACATAATTCCGTGTTTTGTACTACTATAAAAGTGGCATAATTCATTCGATCCATTTTAGGAATAATAAGGTTATACTAGTAGTTTAGGAGTAATTGCTATTCTCGTACGTGTGTTAAAACTTGGAATTAGTTAGTTAACATAAAACAACAGTTGGGCGAATATTCCTAACATGTGATCAGTTAACTAGTACTCCCTCCGTTTTAAAAAGATTGACGTTTTAGAGTTGTGCACACATATTAAAAAATTTTATAAGTTGACAAATATACCTTTATTAAATATCTTTAATTTTTGTGCTAAGAGTAGTTGAAAAGATAAATTAGAAGGAGATAGCCATTGGGAGAAGATAAAATATTTAATGAAGAGATGATCAATTATTGAAACTTGTGAGAAGACAAGGGTAAATTAGGCAAAACATGCATTGAAAACCTAAAACGACAATCTTTTTTAAACAAAATTTTAGAGCTAAAACGACAAATATTTTGAAAAGAGGGAATATAATACTACTCATTAAGTAATTAACGAGTTTGAACGTCACTAATTATAGAAAGCACAGAACAACCTTTTCCCATCTTCTACATTACTACAATCTCTTTTTGGCACGTGTACTGTAAACTAAAATACCACCTAAATATATTTTCCATGTGTATTACTCGGCCTGGTCATTAAGTAACTGTTATATTCAAAACTACTCCATAGATGTCAAGTTCAATCCCTTTCCTCCCTCGTTTATGACCAAAAAAATTCCTCTTTTGTTTTAAGAAAGAAAATAGACACATGCATTTTAACTTTTGTTGATTAACTTAATCAAACTTTAACCAATGATTTATAAACGATTACTTACTCTTACGAAATTTAAAAAATACTAAATGTTATTGATAGGTTTCTTAAAATCTTTCAGGATCAAAATTTTATAATTTAAAATATACTTATTTTATTCCACCCAAGGAGCCTACGTTAAAAACTCTTATAATTAAATGAATATATAATTATTATTAGAGTTGGTATTAATTACAAAAAAGCTTGATGATATATTATATGTTTATATTACATATGGAGGATAAAGTTAAAAATATTAATGTAAGTATAATTTTAAAAGTTGATTCTTTAAAAGAAACATTTTAAAATAGAATAATGAACTTTTTGTCTAGAACGAATGAAGTAATAAACCTATGTTCTTTTTGTCCCCCATTAAAAAAAAAAAAAAAGAAACAATCTTATTTGACCGGTCAAACTTTTTGAAAAGGTATAACTTTACATCTTGCACATTCTCTCAAGTGTACTATAAGTATTTCTTTATTTAGAAATGAAACTAAAAAGAAAGAAAAACTATTATTATTTTTGGGACGGTAATAATAAATTGATATTGTCATAATAAGTTTAATATTTTTTTTTTTTGAAACTGAGGAAGTAATAGAAAAATTGAAAGGGTTACCAATCCAATAGTTAATTTATTGAATAGGGTTGTGCTCGATCTTTACATAATTAAGTTACAGGCTTGTAAAATTTTGAAAAAAAAAAAAGAGTCAACTGCCATTAACTTAACATAGCCCAAATATGAGGAGGAAAACATCATTACGGAAGGTATGCTCCTCATTCACGGTCAAAAAGAAGAGGCTTAATTGTCTCAATCTTATAGACTTGTGTTCATACAACTAATTTCTTGATCACCAAACATGTACGCAACGCCTAATAACATTCATATATAATCTCTTCTTCTCCAATAATCTCGCAATTCAAGTCGTTATCCTTCACGTTTGTATGGGGTCTATCTTTAACGCCTCAGCGCGCTTACACCTCGACTTATTGGTTTTAATGGTGTTGACTACCGAGCACGATATCGTCTTAAAGTTTAGGATATCTTTTTGTTATAGGCAATTTTTTGTACCAAATAATGTGTCAGCTGATGTAACAGCTGATATGATGCATTAATTACAATTTTTTATTTTATTTTTTGTATCACATCAGCTAACATATCATTTGGGGCAAAAAATTTGGTACTTTTTAGGTACACATAGCATTACTCTATATTTTATCACAAAACCAATTAGCTAGCTTCTAAAATGTGTTAATCTATAATATTTTTTATTAATTATTTACTAGACTTGATTTCACTCAATATGAGTTTAATGTCTCAAAAATTACTGTAGGACGGAAAATTCAATGAGTTCGGTTTACAATTGCGTCTGAAAATAAATTAATTCTGTTCAAACTGCTTAGTTCGTTAACCCATCTGTTCATGCAAATCATGAACAGACAATTCTGGGTTTTATATGATTTTAAGCTTCATAGAATTAATGTATAACTCATTAAAAAATAACCCTAAATAGATTTGACAAGTACAAAAATTTTGAGACTACATTTACTTTTATCTTCTCTAATGTTCTCCTTGTCTATAAAACAGACTGAAGGAACTTTACCGCTCGCGTGATCCTACCCTATTGGGTAATTAGTTTCGCCCTTTTTCGCCAAAAAATATCTTAGAAAACCAAAGATTTTTTTTTTGACACAATCAAAATATACCGTTTAAACTAGGGAAATAGAGTAGTATCACAAAAAAGACTGAATTTCGTTTGGAAAATAAACCTTTTCTTAAGAAAATTACTTTAAGTGTTAGAGCATCCACAGTAGTAACACTCTATATATACCACATTCTAAATACATCATTTTCTGTTCCACTTTTACTTTTTAACACTCTAAAAAAGAATCTACTCCAACAAGCACTCTCTATTCAACCATCTAAAATTTAAATTTATCTCATCTCAACAAACAAATCTAACCTACCATTCTATTTCCATTCCTTTTATTTCTATTTTTTTCACCCTAATCAAAATGAAATATTTTATATTTTAAATTTTTAATTCTATGAAACAAAATGTTGTATGTTTTAATAATTTTAATTACTTCTATCTAAAAATATACGTCAATCTAAGGGGCATTAATTTTATGTTTAAAAAATATTTTAATTATTACTTTTTATCCTCTTATATATTAAGGGTACAAGATAAATGATTTTTTTGGTTGAAAAGAATTCTTAGTTAATTCTCAAATTTCATATAATAAAATATGTATTTTTTTATTTGATTGATTGATAAAGTTTACGATGATAATGTAACAAAAAGAATATGAATATTATAAAACATTAAGAAAAAAAAAGGGTGATATTATTAATTTCCAAAGCTTTTATTTTTTATTTTTTTTAGTAACAAAAGTGAAAATAGCCTAATTTGGATGACCCAACACCTCACTTTAAATGTTACTATTCCATCTAAATCACACTCTAGTTAAAGAGGATGATTTAATGAATTTTAGAGATAGATGGTAGAGTTGGGTGTCTCTTATTATGAGCTTAAGAAAGAAAAAAAACTCTAAAAAGTATTTTAGAGTGTTAGGAAAAACAACTATTATGGTTGCTCATAGAGAAGTGGAGTATATTTTTGCATATAGTAGTGCTAAATGACACCCCTAAAACATGCTAAATACCACCTTTGGACAAATTTAACGGAACCTCCGTTAGGACCGCCACCTTTGGACAAATTTAACATGCGCCTGTTTTCAAATGGCTTGGCAAATAACTTAGTCCACTCGCGCCTTCCTAATTCTCTCTGTTTCTATTTCTATGAAGTAACAGTAAAAATTTTCACTTGGAATCCTAATTGGAGATATGACATACTTATGTAATCCTTATTCGTTTCAAACAAAGAGTTTACCTTTATTTTTTTAAAGTTAATAAGTAACTAAATTAAATTAAATTTCAACATACTATAATTATTTTTTTAATAATAAAGTCTCATTCACTTAAATCTATATTAAAAATAATATAGATTATAATTTTTATAACTTTGTAAAAATAAATAAATTTATGTAAATTATTTGTCAAATTTTAATTAAACTGACTCAAAAAAATAAAAAAGTTGACTCTTTGGTTGAACGAAAGAGTGAGATAGAGAATAGCGAGAGAAAACAACCATTTCATCATTTTATGTGTTGAATATGTGATTTCTTTCATATACTAAAAAATATATTTTTATTTTGCAGGTTTTGTATAAACATTTACTTTGGCAAGTTTTATTAATGCAATTTTTTATACGATAGATAGCACGGGAAAAAAAAAAAACTCAAGAAGCAATGTTAGTCTCCAATTACTCCCTCCGTTTTAAAATTATTGTATTGTTTGACACGACATACGGATTAAGAAAAAAATAATTGATTATTAGTATTAGTATAGTTTGTAGTTTTCTTTAATATCCATGTGTAAGTGACACATAATTAAAGTATGAAGAAAAAGTAAGGATAAAATGATAAAAGTGTTGCCATAAAAAGAAAATTTTTAAACAAAATAATTATTTTGGGACGGACAAAAAAGAAAAATAAGATAATAATTTTGGGACGGAAGAAGTGTTATAAAAAGCTCGGTTGCCATTTTTTCATTGACACATTAAACTTGGTGGGAATCAAATAATTAATTATGACGTAATATGTAATAATACTTATTTGTTTACCATTTTACATGGTTAAATGTAAGAGATTTGCTATTAACACCTCTCAAACCTCTAATTACACCCTTCATATATTACAAAAATGACATTATAAAATTTAACTTAAATGTCTTTATGTATTTTTCATTTTTTTATGTTAAGGGCAACGATGAAAATATGAATTCATAGGGGGGAGGCAGGCTTTACAAGGGAAGGAAAAGGAGGAGGAAGGAGACAAGGAAGGAGGAAGGAGGGAGGAGGGAGGAGGAAAGATGGAGGAAGGAGATTAGGGGGAGGCGGGCATGACAGGGAGATGGGAGGAGGAGGAAGAAGGAGAGGGGAAGGGGGAAAAGAGAGAGAGAGAGAGAGAGAGAGAGAGAGAGAGAGAGAGAGAGAGAGAGAGAGGTAAAATAGGAAAATTATGAAGGGTGTATTTAGTATTTAGGGGAGGTTAAAAATTTAGAAGGTGATGTACTTAAAAAAAAAAAGGGTGTATTTAGAACTTTTTTTTGGAGGGGGAGAGGGGGTGTTAATTGCAACTCTTTAAATGTAAATAGATGATATTTATAATTATAATTAAGTTTTTTATTTGTGCTTTAAAAATCGCTAGAGTGGTGCGAGATTAACACCTAGTGCCTAGGTGATAACTAGAATTCTGACATAATGCTTTGGTTTTCATTTTTTAAATATAACTTAACTAACAAGTATTAATTCTTTAAATATACTAATAGTAAATATAAAAAAAATAGATAAATAAACTAAATATCATTCGAAAGTTTAAAATAACATAACAATAATTAATAGCTCAATATATTATAGTATAGTTACTACAACAGTAAATATGAACAAATAATTTAAATTATATATAAAAGAGGCCCAAACTTAGGCCGGCCACCACCACGACCACGAGCTGAGGCCCACCTGACCTGATAACGATAGACACTTGAAGGAGCCATTGATCTTTTCAAGCTCATGCACCACCAAAAATTTAGGACCAGGTGGATCTAGGAAGAATATCGAAACTCCCTTCTTGACTTTTAACCTTGAGCAAACTACATAAATGGTCCCTATACTTCTCAACTTTTTTGGGATTGATCCTAACCCCACACCAGCAGTCCTTAAACTCAATTTTTTAACGCAATTGGTCCTTTCGTCCATTGTCGTTAGTTTTTTTTCCGTTAAGTGAAATCACGTGCATTTCACATGATTTTTCCAAGGATAAATTAGTCATTTACTTGTAAATAGTACAGGGACCTTTTGTGTAATTTATCCTAAACTAAACCCCTCCCCCCTAAAATCATTTCTTCCCCCAACCCACTAATAACTTGATTTCTTCCCCAACCCACAACCACTGCTCTTATCTCTCTCTCTCATCTCAGATCGATCTCAAGGTCTCATCTCAGATCAATCTCATGATATCACCCTCAGATCTTACCGTCTCCAGCACTCTCTCAGTCTCTCGTCATCTGAGCCAAAATGCAGATTTTCGTCAAAACCCTAACGGGTAAGACCATAACCCTATAGGTCGAGTCCTCTGATACCATCGACAATGTGAAGGCCAAGATCCAGGACAAGGAACGCATCCCGCCGGACCAACAGCACCTCATCTTCGCCGGGAAGCAGCTCGAAGATGGCCGTACCCTCGCCGACTACAACATCCAGAAGGAGTCGACG
Organism: Platycodon grandiflorus; assembly: GCA_016624345.1. Taxonomy (NCBI): domain Eukaryota; kingdom Viridiplantae; phylum Streptophyta; class Magnoliopsida; order Asterales; family Campanulaceae; genus Platycodon; species Platycodon grandiflorus. The sequence continues at coordinate 2,690,109 of CM028366.1, read as the reverse complement.
CTTCACCTGGTGTTGCGCCTCCACGACGGTGCGAAAAAGAGGAAGAAGAAGACCTTGTGTCTGTTTAAAGAGGAAGAAGAAGAAGACATTGCCGAGCAGCTTCAATTAAAGTTAAAAGCATTTTGACTTTGTGTCTGTTTATTTTTGGATTTCAATGGCCTTATTTGAATGATTTAGTTTCTAATATTTTGAATCCGAATGGATTAGTTTCTAATAATAATAATAAAAAAAGTCTCTCGTCGTCTCTCTTTCCAGCACTCTCTCTATCTCTCGTCATCTCGAAGTGTCTGTGATTGGGGTTATGGAATAGAAGCTCTATTTGTTGACTTTGATTGTTGGCTTAATCTCCACCAATTGTCTGGTAGGTTGAATGTGGTGGAACAATGCTATCTTCGGTAAAAGAAGGTTGGGATATTTTAAGAATGAATTTGTCTAAATTTTTTAATTTGGGATTTTTGAATTTTCTGGGTTTTCTCTTCAGTTTTAAACTTTGTGGTTGCCGGCGACGGTAGTGGTGGTGGCAGCATGGTGGAACGGTAATGGGGGGATAGGGAATGGAGAAGAAATGGTTATAAAAATTATAATTTAACTGATTTTAGCTGATTACATCAATACCCTTTATTAGGTTTTTAAAATTAAAATATTAAGGACATTTTTGTCTATTTATAGGAAAAGAATACATGGACTATTTTGCCCTTGAGCAAAACCACGTGAGAGGCACGTGTGTATATTTAACGGCAAAAAATTAACGAAATTGGACGAAAGGACCAATTGCGTTTTACTCATTTAGTACAGGGACCTAATTTTTGCAAAAATTAGTTTAAGGACCGATCCTAAAAAAGTCGAGAAGTACAAGAACCATTTGTGTAGTTTGCTCTTTAACCTTTGCGTGTGTATGAATTGCAACAGGTTGGGTGATATTAGAGTCAAAAGAGATCAAAAGAAAAATAAGTAATACTTTTTCTTTTTTAGTTTGTTTCAAGAAATAATTTTGTTTTAATAATAATACTAGTTTTAGTACAATTTAAATATGAACAAGCTACAATAGGATTATTCCATACTACATACTATGTCATTATTTATAGGTGCTAAATATACATCTTAAAAGTGCTAAATACAACACTTCCCTTAGAAAAATACTATTTTACCCATAATTCAATTATTAAAAAAAAAAAAAAAGAAAGACCACCTCAGGGTGTCGGTTCTCAAGGAAGAAGACCACCTCGGGTTGGCGGTCCTCTAGGAAGAAACCCACCTTGGGGTGTCGGTTCTCTGCTCGGTTCTACCAAATTCCGTTAAAATTTTAACAATTTTGTTAACTTTTTAACAGAAATGTTAACTTTAGGGTATTAAAGTATAAAAAAAAAAGTTGACGAAATAATGAATGAAAATAGAGGACCGCCTAGTCTGGGTGGTTGTTTGCAATATGACTGCCTAGTCTAAGTGGTTGTTTGGAATATGACTGACTAGAGGTGGTGGTCTTATAAAAAAAAAAAATTTCATTTATTACATGGGCAAAAAAGTAAATTTGTCCTATAGTATTGTATTTAGCATAAAAGAGGTGTATTTAGCACCTCCCTTTCTTGAGTATTCTACAAGATCTCTATCCATTAAAAATGAAAATTTTAAAGTCACTATTTTGTAAAGTTAAAGACATTTCAACTTATGTACAAGTTGCGAACTAGATAAAGGTTCACTGTATTAGTACGTCTAGATTTTTCAGTTTATTTTTAATTATTAAATTATTTATTGACATGGTATTCGAGAACTAATAAAGAACCAACGTTGAAGAAAGTGGTGAGCCCTTTTGCGAGGTTAGGGCACTTTGAAACTGCTAATATGTATAAACCTCATCCACTATCAATTCTGAACCTTACATTAACCGATGGAGATGCTATAGTAATATAAGATCACTAAATACTTTCTAATTTTTAATCTATATTCTTAATAGTTATTAAAAAATATAGTATATTCTTAATATATCCCATAAAAGGATATTTTTTATTAGTTTTTTAAAGGTATTTTAGGACCTAAAAACTCAAAACTAATTTTCCAAACAAAGCGGGATCACAAATACGATAAAAACTCCCCCCAACAAAATTTTAATATAACAGCATCCATTAGAGGTTAGGTGGAAAAAATCTCAATCCCCAATCATTAGACCGACCTCAGTGACTCAACCGAAAGCAAAGGCAAAGAACGGCACTTCAGCAAATCACCAGGTGTCAGAAACCAAGTGGACCACCGATTAGAAGCCTAACTTGACGGGGTTCAAAATAGGTTAGCAAATTTTTTAGAATTAATGGCCCCTTAATATCTTGTGGTTTTCTCATAGTTAAAATTGGGGGTTCAGTATTATAATTTTTGCAATTTAAGGTCTGGTGTGATTATGTGTTGAAAAAGCTTTCCGTATAAAAATTGACGGGACTTAGACATACTTTGTTCAACAAAAATGGTACGCTCACGACACGTGTCTAATATTCGATTTTTTTTTAAATCTATTTAAAATTTAATTACACCGAAAATAAAATATCAAACTCTAAATTACAGTAAGTCCAAATACAAAAAGTTAACACGTTGAACCTAGTAAAACCACGTGTACAAAGGGGGCCATTAACCAAATTTTAGTGAACAATTTCCTCCTTGTTTCTACGTCCTCACGCTTCCCCTGCAGCCCTTGCCCCCTTTTCCTCCTCTATAAATACCTCACAAAACGCCTCCGCTCAAACCATCTCAAATTTGCAACCCTAGAGCTAAGCATTCGATAGAGGGAGAGAGAGAAATCAAATCCCTGAGGTTTCCGTTTGCCGCTGCGGAAAACGAACAACAAAATTTTCTGCAGTAGCGACTCTTTAATCTCTCTTTCTCGATCGATTTTTGAATATTTCTCTCACTCGTTTTCACGTTCAAACAAGAAGGAAAAATGGCTCGCTCTTTCTCGAATGCTAAGTTCGTTTCAGCTTTTATCGTAGATAGGCTCTCCGTTGTTGTGAGCAGGTAATTCGAAGAATATTTTGAGCAATTTTCATCTTTATTTCATATCTCTTTTTTTTTTTTTTAAGATAATTAATCTGGTTTGTGATGTTGAATTATTGATTTCTGATGTTGATGAATGTGCAGGCGTGGATACGCGGCGGCATCGTTAGGCGAGGTGTCAGGAAGCGGAGGAGCAAGGAGCTCGGTGATGATGAAGAAAGGTGGAGAAGAGGCGACTAAGACGACGTCGTGGGTACCAGATCCGGTGACTGGTTACTACAGGCCGGAGGGCGTGGCGAAAGAGGTTGACGCCGCTGAGCTGAGGGAGATGCTCTTGAAGCAGAAAACTCGACGACACTAGATTGCTTCGATATATAACTGGGGAAGGAAACTGGAACAAAATTTTCTTGTTTGCAAGAGAATTAGTTATGATGGATTTCCTTTAATTCCATTGCGATGATAAATTTCTTGTTTGAAGAACAAGAAAAATACGGGCTCGTGACTTAAAAAAAATTATACTGCTAGAAATTTCCATTCTTCCATAGGTTATATGCCACCATTCTAATGGCTCCTCTGTTGTGTTCCCTTTGTTTTCTGAATTGATGAATAATACTGAGTATATTTCTTCATAGATAAAATCAGTCTTGTTTCTCTTTTTATTGTCGAAGTCTATAAATAATTAACTATCCACAAAAGAAATGGTGAAATTTAAAATAGAAAAAGCTACTCTCTCCCCAAAAAATAGAATTTTTTCATTAAACTGCAAAATATTTATAAACATATACATATATTTATTAACTTTAAATATTATTATTATTGAAATTTTATTATTTCATTTTTAATATCGACAATTCAACAAATATTTTTTTGAAAAGAAACTCAGAATTCCAAGTATTGTTTTTATTTATTTATAATCATTCATTAGAAAGTTAACACTCAATTTAGATGATAATTTATTACCAAAAAACCATTACTCCCTCTATACCAAAATTATTATTCTGTTTGACAAGATATACTGTACCAAAATTATTGTCCTGTTTGACAAGATACACAAATTAAAGAAAAATAATTCACTTAATTAATAATATTGATATAATGTTTAGTTTTCTTTAAAACCTATGGCCTATAATAACGTAGCCTATAATAAAAAGACAAAAAAGGAATATAGAACAGTAATTTAAGGATAAATTATAAATAACCCCCTCAACTATGGGTTAGTTTTGAATTTTTCCTTTCAACTATAGTATTTTTTTTTAATCGTAGCTTCTATTTAAACACCGTCAGGATCATCTTGGGCTCACTTGTGAGATCCCGGGGAGCCATCACGTGCCACATGAGAGCAAGTTCAAGCAAGCAAAACTAAAAATTACATTAATCGATTTTAAGATATACTCTTGTATAAAAAATTAATTTGATTAAGTTTATAAATTTTTCTACAACTATAATGTTATTCTTAAAATTTAGTTGTAACAATAATTATAAAACTAGTATTTTTCATAAACGTGTACAAAACATAATGCTAGTGCATATGCCATTAAATTTGTACATGGTGTGAGGATTCGACAGTTGGAAAGAGGAAAGGTTGTCGTGTGACTTGTTCCTTTTTGTTTGGTAATGAACCAAGTAAAGAGACTATTTAAATAATTGAAGATGTGACCATCAAGTAAAGTTTGTGGTTGAAATATTAGTTTAAGCAACGTGTTTGAATTATGTGGCCTTAATTCATATTGTTGCGTTAGTGTCCAACCAAACTTACGTGGGTTAATACTATTTAGCGTCTAAGGTTAGCACTGATTCTTACCTTAGGGTTTTAGGTTTTTATTTTAACAATTTGGAGTCCAATATTTTAATATTGTATTGATTGGATGGTCTAGAGTAACTTCTGTTAAGCTGATCATTATACATGGTGATTTGATGTAATTTTGTTTTTTTAGATATTTGAAGATTTTTTTGCATCATTTTACAATCAATCATCATAACTAAGTGTGACAAGGGATCAAATCATAATCTTAATTTTAGCTTTTGATTTTTTATCCAACTAATAATAATAATATTAAACATCAATTGTTACTATTGAAAATAATCATTAAAATATTTCTCAAATATATATATATAGTTGTCTGTTTAGAATGTGGCATTTACCCAGCGTATAGCCCTACAGTAGTTATATAAGACAAAACCAAAGAAACAGAAACGTAACATTTTAAATTTTTTTGATTAAACAAACAATAAAAAGTTATGCCCCCAAAATTATCATGATAGCAATAAAACGACCGTTTGGTCGAGCGTTTTGGCCAAAATGCAAGGATAAAACGCAGCTTATTTGTAAAAATTGTGTTTCAATATTGCGGCAGAAAAAACAGCGTTTTTAAAATGCAGCTGCGTTTTAAAACGCTGGAATTCTCAGCTTTTTCCCAAAACGCAGGTTTTAAAACGCTGTTAGGAAGAAAAAGTTACGTATTGAAGTGATATTTCAAACGTATTTATAAGGAAAGACCTGCGTTTTTAAAACACTACATTTTTTAGAATGCTGCATTTTTAAAACACTGCATTTTGTAAACCCTACAACAAACGAATTATAAGTTAACATAGAACACAACAAAGTATGGATTTAATGCTTTCAGTCGTTCGCATGCTAGCATATCTACCGGACTACCACACCTCTTTTTATGCCTCATGAATGATGTTCATTAGGTTTATACTGTATCAATTACGACGAGTGATAAAATATGAAAAGCAAGTCTAGGGGTAGAATTTATTATTTTTTTCTAATTGAAATAGTAAGATATAATTATGGCTCTTTACATCGTCATCGTTCACATCGTTAATGATAAAATATACTCTCCCTATCTCCAAAAAATAGTTTTATTTGTCGAGTTAAATATTTAATTGTAACTTTATTTACTTATACATTCTTCAAATTATACTAAAATTATTATTATTATTATTAAAATTGAAACTAGCTATTTTTTACAAACCAAAAAAAATTAAGAAGAAAGAGTTATTATTTTCTTGGAAGAAAGAAAGAGAGAGAGAGAGAATATAAATGAATTGGAGGAGAGAATTTTATACCTAACTCGCATGTTGAGATAAATTAAAGAAATGCATCTTGTGGACAATGAGTATTATCGTGTCCTAAAGTTTTAGATGCCGCCGCTCATATGTCGAATTTTGCCTATATATGCACGACTGACTCTATCCATTCATGAGTATAAAATAAAAATGGCTGTCCTTTTCTTTATTTTTTGATCTCATTATATGGACAAAACAAAACGAATCATCTATCAAATAACTCAATAAACAAGAGCTTTTTATTAATGTCAAACTCAATAATGTTTAAGCAACATGAAATGAAGGTACACAAAAGAAAGATTGCTTTATTTAAATAACTACTACCTCCGTCCCAAAATAATTGTTGTTTTAATAAAGTTTTTTTTGTTCTAAAATAATTGTCGGTATAGGATTTTAAGAAACATTTACTCATATTCTACCAAAAGTGTTCTTATTTATTACTCTCATTAAAGAGAGTTGGTAAGAAGAAAGAGAAAAAATATTCTTACAATTTATCTATAATAATTAAATTTAAATAAAGGTAAATTAATTTTTTAAAAACTTTTTAATTTGTGTACACATTGCTAAAATGATAATTATTTTAAAACAAAAGTAATAATTAATAATGCACTCTATTTATTTGGTTGACTCAGTTCAATGAAAGGGTAGTATTATTATGTTACTTGTTCGTGTCTTGTCCCCACAAAATTATTAGGGGTGGTTAAAAAGTTTAAGAAAATTCAAGCATCAAATATGACATGGTCAATGACTCTTATCAGAGCCGTACTTGGTTACCAAGAAAACATGAATATGAACTATTTGCCCACTTAGCTGTTAATAATAAAAGATAAACAACATAGGAGTATATCATATTTTAAGAATTAGTAAAATACCTTCGTCTCTTAAATTGAATATCAATTTTCATTCATGATCATAAATATGCATATGAACATTTACTTTGAGATTTAAAAAACATCTCAAAATAATACTCCCTCTATTTCTAAATAATATTTATCTTTAACTGGGCACACAAATTAAAAAAAATAGTAATTAATTATATTATAAATATTAGTATAATATGTAATTTTTTTTAAAGCCTTTGCATATGTGGTATAGGAAGAAAAAATAAAAATAAAGTAGTAAATATATACATATATATATATATATATATAAAGTTTAGAAATAGAACAGTTTTTCTGAAATGAGCAAAAAAAAATAAAAATTATTATTATTATTTAGAAACGAATGGAGTATAAAAGAAGACATTTTGATGATTCGGATAAATAAATAAATAATGAAGCAATTTGAGGAGAGAAGTTTATACGTAATCCTCCCATTGAGATCAACTAAAAAAGTCGATCTGTAATTTGTAGCCTATGATAAATATTTTAGATGCTGCAGTGAAGTCACCGAATTCTGTCAATATCTACGACTACGACTCTATGCTTTAGTAGCCACTGACAGAATATTAATTAAAAAGAAGAAAAGAAATGGAGTGTCCATTCCCAAGAACTCACTCACTAACACTCCACCTGCCATTAAATTACTCCTTCCGTTCCAAAATTATTATCTTTCTTTTTTTTTTTTTTGTCTGTTTTAAAATAATTATTTTATTTAAAAATTTTCTTTTTAAAATATTATTTTTATTATTTTATTCTTATTTTTTCTTCCTACTTTAATTATAGGCCACATACACATGAACATTAAAAGAAACAACACACTTTTTCAATACTATTCTAATATTAATAATCAAGTCAATTGAATTTTTTAAATTTATGTACCGGATCAACCCAGACAATAATTTAAGAACGGAGGGAGTATTATTTTGTTTGATTTAATATATAAATTAAAAAAATAATTAATTTAATTATTAATATTAATATAGTATGTAATTTTTTTAATGTTTATATATATATGCTCTATAATTAAAGTATAAAAAAAGTAAAAATCAATTAATAAAAGTAATATTATAAAAAAAGTTAAATAAAATAATTATTTAAAAATGGATAAAAAAAAAAATTTAGGTACTAAGGGAGTAAAAAGATAATGACTCTTGTTTTTATGACACAATCGGTAATGATTCAGGAACATGAACGTACAGAAATGCGAAGTTGCTTTTATTTATTTAAATTCCTAATAAGAGCACACCAACCGGTTCTATTCTTCTCCAAATTCTTAGCCGTGCTGCCACCTCTTTATTTAATATTTTAAAATTTTAACTTCTTAATGGTTTTTATTTTTTACTTATTCTTACATGAACACTACCATTAAATTACTTATTTTATTTAAACTATTTTTTATTTTTATACATTTCAAAAACAAAAAAAGAAAAAAAAAAAGAGAAAAAAGAGAGAAGATGTGGCCGACATGTGGGGCAGGTGGGCAATTCACGCCCCTGGCAAAGTCATAGCGTCAGCCTCTGCAACATGGGCTTGAGTAAAATGCCAACTAAGAGCGTCCACACTAGCGCCTCCTCGACCCTCTAAAAATAATTTTAAATTTTTTTACCCCTTTTAATCTTAGAGCGATCTTTCTAATTCACAATCTTTCTCTAAAATTAATTAAATTATTCTTCAAATATAGAGTAAGTTTTGAGAGACTCAAATTCTTCGTATTCTCTTCATTTTATTTGAGCATAATATATTTTTATTTAATATTTTGAAATAAAAATTATTAAAATATACTCTCTTCGCCCCTAAATTATTGTCTTTTTTTTTTGTCCGTCCCTAAATAATTGTCTTTTTTGAAACTTTCTTTTTTAGGAGATTATTTTTACCATTTTACCTTTACTTTTCTCCTAACTTTAATTATGGGTCATATACACATGGAAATTAAAGAAAACTATACATTATACTAATATTAATAATCAAGTCGATTATTTTTTCTTAATCTGTGTGCCGGGTCAAACAAAACAATAATTTAGGAATGGAGAGAGTACAATATATTTTTCATAGTATATAAAATTTAAAATATTTTATTTTAATTGTGGTGAAAAAATATAAATAAAAGAGGAAAAATATAATGGTAGTTAGGTTTGTTAATTGAGATGAAAGAAATTAAATTTTTAGAGGGTCGTATAGAGGGCGCTTGTTGGAGTGAATTCTTTTTTAGAGTGTTGAAAAAGTAAAACTAGAACAGAAAACGAGATGTTTAGAGTGTGGTATAGAGTTTTATTATTGTGGATGCTCTAATAATCCTTGAACAAAATAAGCATGTCCTACAATCGCAATAAAATAAATTAAAAGTCAATTTTCTTTAAACATCAAAACAGAAGTACTCCGTAGCCTAGGCTTCCTCGTAAGAAAATTATGTTTAACAAACTACGTTTCCATAGAAATTTTGGGGATCTCGACTTGTGATAGATGCAATAATGGAGAAGAGGATGTGGATCATATTCTCCACAAATACCCCAAGGCTAGGAGAGTATGGAACCTTGTTCAGAGAAATGAAAATTGTATTGCTAATTGGGATTTGCCTTTAAAGGATTGGTTGAGTTGGAATCTCTACAATACTGAATATATAATGGGAAACGAAACCCCATGGAAAGTTACTTTTATGGCTCTTTTGTAGAATATTTGGAAAAATAGAAACAAAGAAGTAATTGAAGGAGTTACTGAACACTCATCAAAAATTGCTTGGAAGGCCAAAAACTTAGCTAAGAAGTTGCTTACTTTTTCAAAATATTAATACCAAGATTATCAAAGATTCTCGATTGATTTCTTGGCTTCCTCCTTCTACAGGTAAGATCAAGCTTAACATCGATGTGAGCGTACAATCTTCTAACAAGAAATATGGTTTTGGCGGAGTTTTTAGAGATGAATGAGACAACTGGATGCATGGCTATTATGGTAGTTTGGCGCCTTGTACGAGTCTTGAAGCGGAGCTCCACGCAATGCTGGTCGGTCTTGAACTTGCTCAAGATAAGGGATAGGAGGAAGTCTTAGTCAAAACTGATTCGCAGGCTATGAAGAACCTCTCTGTCAGCCCAGAGGCGATAACCCCCCTCCAACACATTTTAAGGGAAGGAAATACTTGTGCAAATTATCTAGTAAGAATGGGAGCTGACAAAGACGCAAACTTGATGCAAATGTCGGAACCGAATGAGAAGCTTAGAATTTTGTTAAGCATATATAGTAGGGGAGTTGCTTTTCCCAGATTTTAGTTTCTCTTTATTTTCTTGTTTGTTCTTGGTTTTTCTTCCAAATGAATCAAAAATAATAATAATAATAATAATAATACTCCCTCTGTTCCACCCAAAGAGTCCACGTTTGAAAAATCTACTTATTAAAAGATAAATTTATGTCATTGGAGTTGATCATAATTACAAAAATATTTAAACACAACCAAAATGATTACAATACAAGTGGAGGGTAAAGATGAAAGATTATAAAATTAAATTGTAAGCATAATTTTTTGAAAGTGAACTCTTTAAGTGAAACATCATAAAATAGTACAGTAAACTCTTTATCTGGAACGAAGGGAGTAATTAACATGAGAAGTGTTTAGTCCTTAAAAGGAAGCGAGAATATGGGCCTCATCATTCTTAAACTAAACATCAACGTTCAATCTGAATAACAACTCTATGTGACTAAATTTGAGAGGTGCTAAATACAACACCCATTTTCTGCTAAAACCCCCCCCTTCGAGCAAATTTACTATTTTACCCATGTTATAAATGAAAAAAATAAATAAAAAAATTGACAAGACCGCCACCTCTAGGCGGTCCTCCAATTTTATCCATCATTTCGTCAATTTTTTTTTACACTTTAATACCCTAAAGTTAACATTTTCGTTAAAAACTTAACGGAGTCATTAAAATTTTTAACGAAACTTGGTAGAGGACCGTCACCCCGAGGTGGGTTTCTTCCTAGAGGACCGCCACCACGAGGTGGTCTTCTTCCATGAGAACCGCCACCCCAAGGTGGTCTTCCTTTTTTTTCCTTTATTTTTCTAATAATTGAATAATGGGCAAAATAATATTTTTTTTCAAGGGGGAGGGTGTTATATTTAGCACTTTTGAGGTGTTGTATTTAGCACATATGCTAAATTTTAAGCTCTAGAATCCTTTACTAGGCAACATGGAACTACAAAACCCATTCCAAATGTAAAAGTTCCTTTAGAAATTCAATTTTAATTGAACCCACCCGAAGAAATACTAAGTCAGGTACTCCTTGGTTTAATCCACAATCTTACCCTTCTAAGCTTGGTACTACGGGGTGTTTGGTAGCCAGACAAGGATAATCATTCTTATTAATCCTGGTACTATTAGTGCCCTCACTATTATGCACCGGGATTAATAATCATGTTTCTTATAATAAACTGACGTTTGGTAATACCAGAATTAGATGCTCTAATAATGTGCTTAATCTAATATGACGTTTGGTAGCAATAAGATATGACTCAGTATTATTATTTATTTCCAATAATAACCTTAAGATACCATTGCAGTAGTACAATAGTGTAGTAGTGAATGTGCAATAGGATATGACGTTTGGTAACAATAGTGTAGTTGGGTAAAGTAGTGAATGTGCCTTGAATATTTGGTTCTCAATTGGTAGCAAAAAGAAAAAGTAATCTGACTCCTGTAAGCCTCTGAAGAGAAACTGCAGTGGCTAGTCCTCGATACAAATCCAGCAACAAGCATAATCAAGGAACCATTGCAATTCTTGATCATCTCGACCGTAGGGCCATGAAAAGCTTCATGTTACAACACCGCATAAACAACTTTTTAGGTTATAATAAAAGGAAGCTGATAAGAGAACATTGCATCTACAACAGAATATGACAAATCTCTCTTTTTGTTTTTTGTTTTTTTTTTTTGACCATTTCATAAATCCAACTAAGCAGCTCTATTGTTCTTTCTGAATAGAATGAAAAAGGATGTCATGTACATAGATTTATCCTATATAATAATATATACAAGAATAACTAATTTTCGTCTATTGCCTAAACAGAGGTGGGCACAAGCGTAGGTCATCTCCCTCCTCCAATCGTGCTAGCAGCAGGCTTTGTGCCTGTGCTTGAAACAGAAAGACCACTGTCAAACATACGCTAAATCTCTTCCCTGCATTATGTTAGTGACTTGTCTGATATTGCTGGAGTTAGTTCCACCACGTCTCCCATTTTCAGCTTGCAAGTTGGATCGCTTACTGACACATAATTCACCCTTGGCCGCAACTCTTCCTTAGTAGGAAACCTATATGGAGTCCATCTAGAGCTTCCTCGACCAGCTCCTTCCAGCAGATCCATGATTGTCGAGTTCACTGGAAACTCTTTAACAGACACTGAAACAATAAACCACGACTCTGACTTGGTATCCAGTGAAAAAAATGACCAGAAGCAAAGTAGGGACCATTTATAATGGAAGAGTTCAAATTCAGTGGAAGAGTTCTTACAATTGTACCTCCAGTGGGCAGCAAGTCCAAATTCAGCTTGTAAATGCATCTCCTTTGTTCTAATCTAAACTTCAAGAGGAACCAAGCCCTCTTCCATAACTACTGTGTGCAGAGACTGGTACCTAAAAAAGCCAGTCTGTTTTTAGTACAAAATAATGAAGTATGCAGACTGTAGTGCTATGCAGTTTAATAATGACACGTTAGTGACATACGAAAAACTGCATCATGACATACCCATTAAATTTGGGGTGGTTTATATAGTCTTTAAACATAACAGGTACTTCAGACCATAGCTAGTGAATAATATGTAACACTTTATAGTAATCTTCCTCATTATCAACAATCAACCGTAGCCCATGAATAACATGGACTCCATCCATAGTCAGCTTCTTTCTACAGAAAACATTATATACCATCACTTTCATGAACCAAATTAAAATAAGATGAAATGAATATGTTTCAGGTATTAGCCACAACTCATGAAAATTTCAGTCAGATTCTAGATGACGACGCGCAATCGCTCTGTTTTCATGTATGCTACTCATACAAAATGAATTATACATATGTTGTTTAGCACCAAAATTACTGTTGCTTCTATAACGAAACAAGATAATCTGAGTAATCCCACTAGATTTCTTCCATAAGAATTAAGAACTCCTAGGAACCTATGAGGTTAATCACGTGATTTATGCGCGCCCATGTGCATGTGTGTGCGTGTGTGTGTGTATGGGTAACAAAATTGTTTTACTTATGGGTGTTATTAACTTAATTTTACTATTAAATGAAGCTCTTGTCCCAGGTAATCGTACATTATTAGAAAGGAAAATTTATAAAGAACAAAGTATGAACGTCCAAGAAGTTGCAAAGGAATTTCCGAACAATCAAAAAGTGATTGATTAGCAATTACTCGATCAATACTACTCTGTTTATGTATATATCCTTGGTATACTCTGTTCTATCAACCCAAAACTGATTGATTAACAAGAAATTCATAGAACTCATCGGTGAATATCCGTCATTAACAAGAAATTGATCGAATGAGAGAAAAAGAAGAAGAAGAGAAAGAAAGAGGGAAATTACTAACTTGATTGATCCTCCCACCGACAATTGTTAAGTCGTAGTCGTCGCCTTCCGTAGTGAGAGAGAGAGAAACAATCGTAGTCGTCGCCTTCCTTCACAAGAGAGACAGTGGTATCGTCTTTGCCAAGGAGAAACGAATTGATTGCCCTAGTTCAGTGTGTTTTTGAGTATATATACAAGGGTATTTTTTGGTATTAAAAAAATTAGTGTCGTGCTTTGCTAATCCGGTCTATAATAATACCACCCCCACCCCCAGGTTAAATAACGAGGGAAAAAGAGACTTATCCGGACCCCTCATCTTATTAAGACAAATGCCTAAAAGTGTACCAAACATCGTTTTTAATTATTATTAGTCCTATCCGGCCTCTTATATGGCTACCAAACAGCCCCTAAGAGTATGATATGCTCTTCAACTCAAAACCAGGCCAGGGTATGTTTATACACCTATTGTCAAGTAACCTTACTTCTCAAGACCGCAAATCACCGAATTAAGCTCCGATTAATAGGTCAGAAGTGTTGTGAACAAGGAATTGTAGATCTCAGTCCCAATTAGGCTGCTTCAAACAACAGCTTTATTCAAGCTTACTTGATTACTTCACCAAACTAGCTATCCAAAAAGAAGTTTATGTCCGACTAACTTATTTGATTTTAACTGAACTGAACTGATCTGAGCTGATGAAATACTAAGTCAAGTAACCTTCAGCAGCTTATTCCACAATCTTACCCTTCAAAGCTTGGCACTGAAAACTCAAAACCAGGGAGGGGCAAGGTTGCTCCACCTATTGTCAAGTCCCTTATTCTCAAAACCATAAATAGGTCAGACATGCATGTTATGATCAAAATATTGTTAAATTTTAGTGCCAATCAGAGGTTGCTTCATACAACAGCTTTATTCAGGGAACCCATTTTCCAGCTTACTCAATTACTTCACCAAACTAGCTATCAAGAGGAGGTTTACTAGCTATTTTTGAATTCGTCTCAAACCCAGCACGAGTCAGTTCGAGCTCGTCCACCTCAGTTTATGTAACAGCCCTATTCAAATTCACTTTACTACTGCAACCAAACTTCCTTCAGAATCAGCAAAAAGACTTCATCGGCGGCATTGACATGTAGAACGATGAAAGCTAACCACCCTCCATATGCTGATCACTACCACACCCTTCAACCTTAATACCGCTTAATCAGATTACTCATCAGTACAACAGGCATAAGCTTTCATTTTAAAGCAACAAGCACAAAATCAAAAATGAAAAAAAGAATAGAAAAGCATTAAAAAAATATATAAAAAATCAACAATCCCTGAAAATTGAGTTCTATAGCAACATTGCTTTTTAAAATTTCCTTTAGAAGTCCTTTCTTTTGAATATGTTCTTGGAAGTCCTATGGCAACTTGTGTATCACCAGTAAAGTCTATTCTTCGAATCACTAGCAAAGTCTAACCTTCTATCGTAATGCAGCTGAATGAAATTCAACAACAACTGCAATCATAAACTGCAATGTTAACACAGATAGCAATATAGCAACATTATACAGCCACACAGATCAAACCATATTTCTATGTTCAACAACAGGTTGGCAATTCTTCCTAAATCCCGCGTTGAGCTCACATCATCTCATCTACATCAAACAACCTTCTCAATCATCACAAAGTTTAATTTTCAGTTTCCTAGCATATATCAGATTGCCAATACAGGAATGAAAATGCGGAATGTGTAAAAATTTCCATAGATAGGCATAAGATCGAATATGCATTCATGGCCAAGCAGTAAGGTGGAAATAAGAATATTATTCATTATAGTTAAACAAGACAGAAATCTGAATTTATCCAAATCAGCAAAACAAACATGATCCAAATTGTAAAAATAAAAAATTATGCTACATTGAAGAAACAAAAGGGTTTGATCTAATTTTCCTTACTTGCCCATTACCATTACGAATATCACCATTACAATTCAATCCACACCCGTACTGCGTGTAATGTCGAAATTACCGATTCGAAAGCCCACCGCAGCAATCCCCACCGAGAAATCACCCTTGTAGTCGTTTCGGGAAAATAATATTAATCCAAAGGAAAAGGATCTTCACGTTGACACCAGTCAGGTTGGTCAACTTGTTATTGGATATGGTTCCGGTGATTGTGGATTTGTATCTAAGTTCGTAGGAACCTTATAGAGAGAAATTGCCGGAACCGTTCAGGAACACTTTGAACTTTCCGGTGGATTCGTCCTGGTCCAGAGAGTAGCCGTTTGCACCATTTGGTAGGATACCCATGGCGGTGAAATAATGAACTTATTTCCCAAGACCACAAATCACTCTTAAGTTCTGATAAATAGGTCTGACATGTTTTGAACAAAAACTAGTAAATTTCAGAGCAGATTAAGCTGCTTCATATAAAAAGCTTATTCAAGGAACCCATGTTCGAGCTTACTCAACAAATTCACAAAATTAGCCATCAACGAGGAGGTTTACAAGTCATGCTCGAACTCATCTCAACCCAACACGAGCCGACCTGAGCCAAGTCGAGCTTTGAATAAGCTCCAGCCAGCTTTGTTTAGATTATATGAAAGCGCTATTCAATGTCATTTAACTACTTACTTTCCAGTCTTTGCTGATCACTACAAAAGCACACCACACCCTTCAATCTAAATGCCACTTAATCCAGATTCAAGTAACTAAAACAGGTGGAAGCTTCCATCTTAAAGCAATAAGCAGAATTTCATACAAATAAATTATTTTTAAAAATGCATAAAGAAGGAAATCAGTAAAATCAGACAACATTGTGTTTAAAAGTTTTCTATAGAAATCCTTTCTTTTGAATCTGTTTTTATGTGTGCGTGTGCGAGTTGGGGGGAGAGGGGAACAAAAACGGTGGGGTAGGCAAGGCACCCACTAGCCCTTGACAGGCATATTGCCTTGAAAGCCACCACACACATCTGAAGGAATCCCCACCGCACCTCTCGGGGCCAAGCACAGGGGATCCTCCGTGAGAGGGGTGCAGGATGTAGAGTTGACCCCAACTCATAGCTACAGGGGTGAATTTCGAACCCAGGGCATTGACCAAGTAGAATAACCTACATTACTGCTAAACCAACTACGTGTAGGTGAATCTGTTATTAGTCCTATAGCAACTTGTTTATCACACAGAAGAGTACACACTTTACATCCAAATAAGGTTGAACTTCCGCTATGAATTTGCATCAGCTAATCTAAATTCAACAACCTCCTATATTATGGAGTTTCAACTTAAAAATATGACCATTGCAAAAAAGCATTATTTGCAGAAAATAAAAGTTCTTCTCAATTTAACCTCACAAGCTATTCAGCATACATAAACCCTAATCAGAGAATGCATGTACACAAATGAGAGCAGGGATATATACAACTGCCTACCTAAATATAAGAGAGAATAAATTCTAGGGGATGACCGATGACAGAAAATAAAAAAAATAAAACCCTCTATTCAAACAAATCAACAACCATTACTTCATAAATTTCAATCGCAACACAGCCAATTTCAATTCGATAAATATCGGACTAGCCGCAAAATAATCAGGCGAACACCAGTCCATTCAAATTAAGCCCTACAACACACTCTTTTTATTTTCATTAGAAGTCTTTTAGCAATATATCTTTGTTTAAACACACAGATCAGACCACAATTTACATTTAACAAAAAGTTGAAGACTCTTCCTAAGTCCCGCTTTGAGTTCACATCATCTCATCTACATCAAACCACCTTCTCTATCATCACAAAGTTCAATTTTCAATTTTCTAGCATTTACTATTGCACCAAAAATTAAATCACAAAATTGATACAGAACCTCATTATGTAAAGCTAATATTCAGCGTCATTTTATGTAATTTCATCAATATTGGATGATAATAAATGAACAGAAATGCGAAATGTGGACAAATAAACATAGATAGGCATAAGATCGAACCTGCATTCGAGGCTAAGCAATTATGTGGAAATAAAAATATAATACATTTGATTTAAACAAGTAGATAATAAAGATAGTATTCTCAATTTAATTACCGAAATCAGAACTTGTAAAAATCATAATCATGCTACATTGAAGAAACAAAAGGGTTTGATCTAATCTTCCTTATTTGCCCATTACGATTACCAATATCACCATTGCAATTAAATCCACACCCGCACTGCGGCGAAATATCGAAATTATCGATTGGAAAGCCCGCCGCAGCAATCCCCACCGAAAAATCAAGCTCGTCGTCGTTCCGGGAAACCTCAATAATATTAATCCAGAGGAAAAGGATCTTGACGCTGACCCCGGTAAGGTTGGTCAACTTGTTTTTGGATATTGTTCCGGTGATTGTGGATTTGTACCTGAGTTCGTAGGAACCTTCTAGAGAGAAACTGCACGTACCGTTTAGGAATGCTTTGAACTTCCCGGTGGATTTGTCGAGAGAGTAGCCTTTGACGCCTATTGGTAGGATGCCCTTCGGAAAACCGTACGATTGAAGGACTTCATAGGCGCTGAGGGTGGTGTCCCCGCCATCCGCGGCAGCGACGGGTGGAAGTGTTGTGATGAAGGAGAGAGAGAGGAAAGAGAGTGTGAGGATTATGATCGGATACATTATGTGAGATGGTTAGACGATGAAACTAAGAAAGAGAGAGGAGAGAAACGGTGGTGTGTCCGGCGTACGCGTCGGCGAGTTGCGCTGGCCGGTGGTCAAAATCCGCGATTGCAAGACTTGTTTGGTTGGCAGCAAAAAAGGATAAAGCCAGGTAGCAGTGTTTGAACTGGGTTCGACCTATAAACCGACGTCGTTTGTCTAAAATTTTATTTTTCATTTTAATTTACTATTTATTTTCATTGCATATATAACTAATTATATTTATGCATTAAATACAGCAAAAACGTAGAAAATATGGTTTCACGAGTACCGTGTGCTAATGAGCTAAACTATGATTGAGTGGCATTCCAAGGAGCCCTACAATTAAATAAAATTAGCAACCCGTCAACATAATTTTCCATATTTTGATCTACACAAATCATTAATTGCTTTTATTGTGTTCTTGAACAAAAGACAAGAAATTAAAATTAAAGAATAGGCAAAAAGCGAGATTCCATGCATGTGGAGAGCCTAAATAAATAAATAAAAGAAGAAGGTAACCAACTGGATTAGTATTTGGTAATGATACCTTTCCAGCAAATTAATTATGTGACTAGAGTAGACAGACTAGCCTCAATCTAAAATATTTTCTTTCTATTGAATATAAAAATTACTAATAATTTATCTTTGGTCTGTACCTAATTAATAGCTTACCCAAATTAATTGTGAACAAAAATATATATAGACTTATTTAGAAATAGAAATGAGAATTCTTCTTCATTTCTTTCTACTACTATCTTTTCTTCTTCTTCTTCTTCTTCTTCTTCTTCTTCTTCTTCTGTGAGAGACAGGCTTAGGAAGTGTCTAACCATCGCCATTGCCATCTCTACCATGGAAAGGATAGCCCTGCAGGAAAGTTATTCAATTGGACAGTACGCCATGTCATGTCGAATGCGTATCAATCGTATATTAACCCCTGGCGAGTGGTAGACCTAGCTGGCTAGCTAGCTAGATTAGATTTGAGTTATAAGCAAAATGACTTTGATACGTACGACCCGTCACCTTCGCCGTCAGTTCACTGAATAATTAGATGATAGATAGATAGCAGCTCCTTCAATTCTTTCCCTAAAACTTTTTCTTTCCCACAAAAAGTCAAACCCACAGTAACATAACCTTATGCGTTAAAAACATCATACTGTATCTCCAATATGTCGTCAACTCCACAATGATGTTTTTCTTTTTGTATGTGTTATACTCCTTTAATTTGAAGAGTATACAGTATGTAATTGAAATTTTGAAAATCAAAGTACTAACTAATATCTGACTATCATATCACATGCATGCATGTATCATCTGATCTGATAAATGTCCATAATAAGTGTGTGTGAAATGAATGAATAGCATTCATCAATGTCAACCATGACCATTCCGTGCATTTATTTCTTTCTTTTGGCATAGCCTTATATACTGCAATCTAACTTCCAACCATATAATCAAGGATTTTAATTACATGTAAAATCAAGGATATTTTTAACCAATGCACGGAATTTTTCAATTTTTGTCTCAATTACGTGGGATCAATTACATAAATTATTGGCAACAACGAACTATAGTATATGAAATTGAAAAATTCACCTCAATCATAAAGAAGAAACATAACGCTTCAAACTCACATCTCTCCTTTCCACAATTTTACCGCCACAATTAAACCCACAACCGCACTGTGGACTCTTAGCAAAAGTCTTCACCGTGAAGTCGGCAGAAACAATCCCGGCCGAGAAATACAGCTTATCCTGCTGACGGCTGATCTCCACTATATTGACCCACAAACGCAGCACTTTGACACTAATACCCTTCAGATTCTTGATCCTATCCTTTGTTATAACCCCACTAATCGTTGACTTGTACTTTAGATGATACCCCTTGATGGAAAATGAACAAGTAACCTCGTTTATGTACACCTTGAACTGGCCGGTCCCTTCATTCAATTCGTATGTTGTTGCTCCTTTTGGAAGAAGCCCCACCGGGAAATCGTAATCTTCCAGTGCTTCGTATGCTGTCTTGTCACCGGCGACGGCTGGGGAGTTTGAGAAGATGAATAAGGAGGTGATGAAGATGGAAAGAATCGCCGCCGGAGACATGGCTATGCGAACGAGATCTCTCTTTGCAGTCTCCGACTAAACGAGCTGAGCTTAATTTGTTATTGAAGTTTGGTGCTTTGGATTTGAAAGGTTGTTTTGGGCAATGTCAAAGGATGAAATGATCATATACGGTACTCCCTTCGTTCAGATCGAAAGAGGTGTAGTTTGAAAATCTTTTTTTTTTTAATTAGACAAATTTAAATTTTTTAAAAAAAGTTATTGAAGAGGGTATTTTTCATTACAATTTTTACTTAACCAGTATATTAGTAATTATTATTTTAAACAAATACTATATATTTAAACAAATTTACCCCTTAATTACTTGTCATAACAAATAAAGTTATTTTTCTATATACCTTTCAATATTATTTTTTAATTCAAACATACGGAATGAACAATAAAGTTGTTTACTATTTATATTTTTCTTAAAATATATTTTAATCAATTATACTTATGACTGGATTCCTGATAAAAAAAACTAATACCATAAAAACTTTTTTTTTTCTAAAAAACTTTGGAAAAATATTTGATATTTGGTTATTGAAGTAAAAAAATAAATAAATTGAGATTAGTTTTAAACGATAAAATTGTAAAAAATTGATCAATATTAAAATCATATTCTTATATGGTATATTAAAGTTTTGACTGTTTTAGTATCTTTGCCTTCCTATAACAATCGATAGAAAATTTAAATTTTGAATTGATTGAAACTAATAATCAATTCAATACATATCATATTACTAATAATAAATTAATTTTAAAAAAATAATATTGTTTAAATAAGGTTTTATTTCTTTTATTTCAGTAATAAGATATCACGTATTTTTTTTAAAGTTTGGTAGACAAATACCTTTATAATAGGGTTAATGACACCACTAGTCTCTCGACTATTGCCGATTCCACCAGTAGTCTTTTAACAAAATTTTTTAAAATTTTAGTCCCTTGACTATGAAAATTAGACACGGTTGGTCCTTTTATTGGATGCCGTTAGTATTTTTCCGTTAAGTCCGTCATGTGCCCGTCACGTGCCTTTGATTAAGGGTATTTATGGAATTTCACATGCAAAGATATTTTCTAATACTTAAAACAATATATTCTTTTTTCTCTCCCTCTCAACATCTCAGCTCTTCCATGGCCGGCAAAAAGCCGCCGTTTTTACCCAAATAGGAACCTCAAAAATTTGACCACCGACACCAATGCGAACCGAAGTCGGCATAGTCGATTTGTATTGAACCAAGATTTTAGCCCATCTTAAATCTCTTCTCTCTTCCGTCACTTCATCAATCTTAATAAAACCACCACAAATATCTCCAATTTGACGAAAAACCCTCCTGCCCCAAAGGTGTAAAGAAGGCCCAAAACCCTAACCCAAGCTATACTAGGCTTCCGCCCCTCGCGATGGCAGCATGCCACCGGGTTCCAATGATCCAGAAAGAGGGGTTTATGCTCAAACACCCAATTCTTCTTCTGCTTGAAATGACTAGCTTCAGCCTTAGAAGGAAATTAATTCAAAGAGAAAATTCGAAGAGGAAATACTTCCCATTCATATCTACCACTTTGATACCCCCGGCTGTTTTCCACCTGAGATTCACCCAATTCTGCAACTCGAGCCTAGAGGGAATAGGAAAATCGAGTTCTTCCACCCTTACCACCAGACATCTCTCTAAAAATGCTAAAGCCCCAAAACACGAAAGATTCACCCGGCGACGGAAGAGCTACCCCCGCACTCGCCTTAAGTCTGCTAACATACCTGGGAGATGCGTGCCTCGAGAAGATGGTCTGAGACTAGCAGATTTGAAGAAAATTCTCTCCAAAGCAATCATATAAGGCAAACAAAGAACCAGCACTTGGTGAAACTCTTATATTACCTTTTAATTGATTATTCTTGAAGAAAATCATGAGTATGATTATTCTTGTGTGATTTCTCCATGGTTTAGTGATTCTCTGTGGTTGTGTGGGAGATGGGAAAAAGATGGGGCTGAGATTTAGGGGGGGGGGGAGAGAGAATTTTTTTTATTTATTTTAAGTATTAGAAAATATCTTTGCATATGAAATTTTATAAATACCCTTAACCAAAGGGCACACGACGGACTTAACGGAAAAATACTAACGACATCCAACAAAAGGACCAACCGTGTCTAATTTTCATAGTCAAGGGACTAAAATTTGAAAAAAAATTGTTAAAAGACTACTGGTGGAATCGGCCATAGTCGAGGAACTAGTGGAGTCATTAACCCTTTATTATATTATTTATTTAATGATTGCACGACACTTGTCATAACATAATTTACTAAACATATTTATTAAGAAAAAAAAAGAATAACTGCCTTATTTGTTGATACGATGAGAATTAAACAATATATTACTCAACTATCTATATTAGTTTTGTTACAATACTAGGTCTTTGTGCCCGTGCCTATGGCACGGTGTCAATATGTGACCGGATCAATTTATGCTCGAGGTTAATGTATACTCGAGATGTTGTAGGTCCTAGCACTAATTTTGCAATTCTGTATGGTTTAACGTATTAAACTTTAAGAAAATAATATAGGACTGTAAGAACTACATGATATCATAGCCAACTAGCTCTACAGGTTTTAAATCCAATCAGTTCGCTTAACATAAAAAGTAAAAGCAATATTCTTGAATCTAAATAAAAGAAAATTGAAAAAAGAAGCCAATATCAAAATTGATCAACAGATAAACATTTTAAGATTTAAATAAAATATTATACATCAGTATGCATAATAAAAGGCATAAAATCTGTAAATCACTCTCATTCACTGGCATCACTCTCATTCACTCTCACTCACTGGCATCACATTATATAGGCTTTGAACTCGTGGAAGATATAGATGATGCCAGTTTAACTGAGGGAGCATTGTCACATATATATGATGATCGAGAACCTCCTAATCGTAATGGATAGCGCAAAGGAACTTCTTGATAAGATGCTATCATTGAAACAGCCTGCAAGAGTACCAGAAAAACTTTATTTTATTTGGTGTAGTAGCTAGCTAACAAAACTAATGAAACGTTGAAACACAAACTCCATCGGTGCTCCGCACGGGTTGTCATTTGGTTTAGGATGTTAAATTTAAGATAATATTGCATGGTATCCAAGTTTTTTTTATTGGTTTGTAATAATTGGTGTTTCATTTTACAGACCTATGTTGAAATATTTCATGCTCGTTTTGATAAATGCAAATAAACAAAATGAAATCCTATAAGGTTAACATAGTAGAGTCAAAACAAAAGAGAAAATTCATAGATCCAAATAAAATGCCAACCTTAACACCAACTTAGCGTGACATTGTTGAGTCAAAACAAAAGAGAAAATCTACAAATCCATAAAGTAAGAATAAAAATCTCAAGTTTAACACCAACTTAGCATGTTATGCATCTGATTGAGACCAAAACTAACCACAAAAAGTTCATACACTGTAGTTGACCGACAACTTTCTCAAATATCAATTACAAATTGTCTACACTATAGAATAAACAATTTCAAACAAATGTAGTCACCCTTCAAGACTATTTGTTTTTTCTCCTTTCTTCAAATGACATATTTAACCTATGGAGTTCATGGTTATGATGTAAAAACTAATGCGGTGAAATAAACTAAAAATGATAAACTCGACATAAAAATATGATCATCATAATTATCAAATAAATTTGTAAACTCTATTGAGATGGAAAGAGCAAATACTATGAATATGTATTAGTAAATTAAATATAAATAAATTTTTTGCAAACTATATGCCGAGATGGCAAAAATGAAATGACAAATCTTATATGGTTTAGATACTGAGATCGAAAAGGTCCATAACAAAATATCACTTATTAAATCTTGTTACCTCTATTATTCTTAAGTTATCATATCCTGTAACATACATAATAATCATTAAAAATTAATTTTATATAAACAAAAGCAAGTAAAAGTTTGGAATCAAACAAAGACAAAGTTTCAAAAGGTCTATAAAGTCTTCAATATTGAGTTTCAAAGCAAAATCTGCAAAATACATTTCCAAATCAGAAATATCAATTTTATATAAACAAAAGAAAGGAAGCAAGCTAGGAATTATTATTAACCTACAAAGTTTGAACCCACCGCTAGCTAGGACTCTAATTCGAGCTCTGCATGCCAAATCTAAAACTGTTTGTGAATGAGCTGCAAACATATGAATAAATATGAACAAATTAGAGTAAGATTTAATAATTTTGAACACAACAAATCAAGAAAAACGTGTAAGTATGAAAATGATTTGTAAAAATAAAACACTCGCCAGTTATTTTTGACCATAAATGGAGGTCGATAAACATACTTTTCAGTCATCACTTACTACTTTAGGCCTCTTTTCAGATGTAAATTACTTTCAAATTCTATTTGATATGCGAAGTTTTATTTATTGTAGATACTAAGTAATGAAATCAGTTTGTTTGTGCTATTTTTTAAAAAATAGAAAAAAAAAAACCCGAACAACAACAGAACAATCATATTATGTTGAAATGGTCCTTATGAGTTCAGCAATTGTTTAACAATCCATCTCTGTCTATGGGATTACTCAATAGCATAGTTATATCTTCAAAATTAAGCTACTAACTTCAATTACATTTTCAGGCTGCCCTTAACATTGAAAGGTTGTGAGGTACTTAAAAAGTTGAATATATCATGCTTGACGTAATGCCACAAAGAGCCAATAATTTTCATGCTCTACTTACAAACTTTTAAACAACTTTCCCATATTGATCTATGGTTACCATGAAAATGAGGCTTTCATAGTTGATAGTTCAACAAACCCATCAAAGAAAAATGAAAAAAAAAAATCCAAAATGACAGGGAAATCGAGAAAGTTAAACAAAAAGAAAAGGCACAGTATGAAAAATTTCAACCCAGACTTGTAATAATAGCAGTAAGGCCAGTTCCATCAACTCCATTGGTAACATCCTGAGATGTGGATTTAGCTGAAAACCAAATTCTCATTTGCTTCCCAAAGCATTCAAATCCCAAAATTAACAAAAGAATACTAATATATAATTAAAACATAAATTTGATCAACAGAGATAAAGGAATGACACAGTCAACTACAATAGGTTGATCAAGCTCACATTTGAATTTATAATTGAATGGACAACCATCCCACGTACACACATTTGCTATTAGTTAAAATAAAATAGCAATCAAACAGCATACTAACAAAATGCACCCAATTAACATTAAATTAAAAAAAAATTAAACATATCATTTCATAAAAACTGCATTAGAGAGATTCCCATTAGACTAAGTCATCTTAATTCCTAAAAGAATTCTAATGTCCCTATCATTGTCATCAAAAACATAACAAACACAGGTTCACTTGCATTAATACCAAACACTATTTTTCAAAATTTAAGTGTTCTAACATTTTCTTGGAAACCAAATAGGAGGGTCACATTACAGTGCAGAAGGGAATACTAAAATGTATGAAGATAAATGATTCAAATAAAAGATTACTAAAGGAAGCAAGAAAAAGGGAAATTACATGAAAAAAGGCTAACCTTGGAAGTATATTGAGTCAAAATTCCAGTTGAAATTACTCAAAAGTTTTGCCAGTCCTGTTTGAGGGATAAAAACTGAATCTTTCAGTTGCATGCATATAGAATAATTGTAGCTCTACATATAAAATATATAAGCTCAGTATTACGTATTGTGTGTGTGTGTGTGTCTCCGGAGGGTCGTGATGTTGAAGAAGATGTCTCACACTTGAATTTGCTTCCTTTTCATATAGGAGGACACATGAGAAATTCTTAATCTCAACAAAAATTAGTAGCCACACGAAATATTACAAACACAAAATCCCAAAATGATTTCAGAAAGAACTTGTCTATAATGTTGACTATTATTTTGTTATTAGTAACTCTGCCCAGCAAGTCCCTAATGAAACAAATACTGTTAAAATTTGTAACTTAATCGAAACCATAAGTCACCAATTCAAAAGCCCACCCGTCATGCTATTAGTGAACTCAACAAAAGGTAGCTAGAGGAGCTACAAATATGTCATGCAGATAACAAAACCAAAAGAGAGATCATAATTGTGAAGAAAGAACTTAATATAACATTCAAATCCCCTTCTTTGGATTCAGTTAGAATGTTTATCAAACAATTTGCCTGGAAAAAAACAGAGATCAATGTGATAAAGCAATAGTTGGGAAAATGCATTTACCTGTGGGGAACAATTTTGATGCATAATTGTTTGATTCCGTGTGTGTACATAAATCTCACATGATACTTTTGCCTGTAAAATGTAGAAGTTCCATAGAGTCAGCGAATCACATTAGTCCAACAGAGAAATCAGACAATTATGACAATTACATTGAAAATGGTTTACATTCTGATTAATAGGATGATACAAACATAGCCAAATAATATTTATGTTCCTCCCTTCTTCATGAGTCGTAAATATTCCATTGCCAAATAATATTACAGTATTAGTGACTTCAATATTCCATTGCCAAAATAAATTTTCAGCATGTGACTCTTAATACGGATTCACTCATATTTTCAACAGAAGAATTTTGTGATCAGATTGACGGTCATGCAACCCAAAATAAATTTTTTCTACATCAGTTCTAAAATCGACGAAGATGATCGAATATACACACCTATTTACATACACGTGTGTGCATAGAGAAATATAGAGTGGGAGGAAACCTGTTGAGGGGAGACATCGACAGTGCAAGGCTTGATGTGAACGCCGAGACGGGGAGGGCAAATATGTGTGCGTGTGTGAGAAAGGAGAGAGAGAGAGAGAGAGAGAGAGAGAGATGAAACCTTTCTGATTCATTTCATCAAGAAGAAGGCAAGCCTTCTCCTGGAGTTCAGAAAAAACTCCCATTGCTTTATCCATACTTCCATTCATTGAGAGACCATGTATGAGTGTGCTATAAAGGTGCACATCAGGGAGAATGCTTCGCCCAAGCATACTTCTAAATATCGAAGAGGCTTCCTCTAAGTTCCCCTGTTGTAATGGCCATCAATGATGGATGTGTAAATGACAGGACTTGGCAATATATCACGACCTAACATCTCCTTAATATAATTGCAGTATCAAACGGGTTATGTTTCAAGAAATCGAATAACAGGACATTGACCCACCTCTTTTAGGCATCACAACAGGACATTGACTCTCTTCTATTAGGCATTATATCAAACGGGTTATGGGCACTAAACAAATCATCACAACTAATCAAAAAAAACAAAAAAAACTTGGCCATTCTGTTGCAATCTGAAAGAATGATGAACACCAAAAGAACGTTATCGGCTTAGAGTTGGGAGATGAAAGGGTTGCAGAGAAAGAGAATCGAGGAATTGAATCTCCGATTGCTGCGATTGAGGAGCCACCGTGGGTTGTAGGACTTACAGAGAGAGGGAGAGAGAGAGGACAAACTCGGGTCTGTGATCGCACACGGAGGAGAGAACGACGGAGAGAAAGCGAGTGAGTTGGGGAAGGATTACGCCAACGCAAAAGAGGAAGGAGGAGTCCATAACTGCCATTCACACGTACGAAAATCTGAATAAATCTCATCCGTAGATATTTAGTAACTCAGTAAATCTACACCGGTAGTTGTCTCTTGTCAATTGCACACGTATGAAGCCCCTTGTATTGTAATATAGATTCAATAATGCAGTAGACAAACAAAAATTGTAATAAAAACTAATTTATTCCTTTACTTATATATATATATATATATATATTAAAAATATTATAAAATTACATTAATTTAGTAATTCTTAATACAATTTTTTATAACTACTCCTTTTTTTTTTTTTTTGTACCCTCTAAATTTATTAATGAAGAAAAGAAATAAAAGTGGAGGGCTTAAAATCTGACCACTTTGAGGGCCTTTAGGCTACAACCAGGAAGACATAAAATTTATCTAAACAAGAAAAATACATCTTATGTTAATCTTTAGGGAAAAATCAATAATTAAGACCAAAAACAGACTTCTTTTGCGATTACCTCCGCGGAGCGGAATACAGCTATCCACATCTAGACTTTCTGAAATATGCTCATACTTATCGAAGTCAGACATAGTGGAATTAATATAAGCTTCAAGTTCTTCCTCTTCATCTTCGAATACTTTCAGAACTGTAAATTTATTGAACATATTTGAATGAAGCGTGTCATCCATATAAATAGGGATAAAGATATTTTCCTCTTGATCAATCGAACCATAGTGCCCACCACTCAATTCTTCTGGCTCAGACTCTTCCACATATTTTGGAATCTTTCCACACTGCAAATCAGACTGGTTGCGATCCTCATTGGCCTCAATACATCCTGAATTACTTTTATTTTGTTGGGAAGGAGATGGAGCCCTTATTTATTTCCTTGGCTAAAAAAAGAAAGAAAAAAAAAAACTACTCATTTCGTTCCTAAGAAATAGTCTTAGTTTACAAGTCAACTTTCTTAAGACCGTAGCTTAAATTATTTGTATCTTCTTAAAATTGCACTAGAATTGTTATTATCATCTTAATTTAAAAAGAAAAAAAAGCTACTTTTTAAAAACAAAAGAAGTATAATTTAAATTTCTCTAATTAAATGCAAATATATATATTAGAAAAGTCGAAGACTCAAAATATACGTCCTCTTTAATTGGACAAGAGTAGTAGGTAAGAGCATTCACAGTGGTTCCACCATATACCGCACTTTAAACACATCGTTTTCTGTTCCAGTTTCACTTTTTAAACACTCTAAAAAAAATTGACTCCAACAAACACTCTCTATACAACCCTCTAAAAATTAAATATTTCTCATCGCAACTAATAAATCTAACTACCATTCTATTTTTATTTTATTTTTTTAGCACAATCGGAATGAAATATTTTAAATTTTAAATTTTATATTCTATAAAAATTATAATACTTATGTTTTAATAATTTCAATTTCAATTTCAATCATTTAAAATACATATGTGACAAAACTAATAATTTAATTACATTAATATATTTAATTTTTATACTACATTATTATATTTAAAATATAAAGAGAGAGAGAGAGAGAGAGAGAGAGAGAGAGAGAGACAAATCTTTCTTTGTGTGTGTGTGTGTGTGTGAAAGTGAGGGGAGAGAGAGAGAGAGAGAGAGAGAGAGAGAGAGAGAGAGAGAGGGAGGGAACAAATCTTTCTTTGTGTGTGTGTGTGTGAAAGTGAGGGGAGAGGGAGAGGGGCATGGGAGGAGAGAGAAAATAAATTGAGAAAAAAAGTTACTATTTAAGTTAAAAGGTATTCTATAATTGGAGGGGGGGGTTTAGTGAATTTTAAAGGAAGAGGGTGGGATAAAGGGTTCAATATGAGATTGAGATATGGTAAAAAACTCTATAATTATTTTTAGAGGGTGGAGGGAGTAACTCATTATGGATGCTCTAAGAAACTAGTCAATGTACCTACGCAGCTTTATTTGGAAATTATTTTAAAGTACTAAAGTAATATTCATGATGAATATTTTAGGAACAAGTAATATTCATCATGATCATTATGGTTTGATTGAAAATAAGCTTCTCGTCAAAAAAAAAATAAGGGCAAACTACAAAAATGGTCCTTGTACTTTTTGAAATTTTTTGGATTCGTCCCTAAACAATTTTTGACAAATTTTTTGTCTTTGTACTTATCAAATTAAATGTAATTGGTTTGATTGGAAATTATTTTTGTCTGTGCAATTTTTTCTTTGAATATACAAAACTATCTCTAATAATTTTATTTATTAAAACTTCACAAAAGGATATTACTGTAATTTCAATACCCCTTTCTTATCTATCCCAACCCCTTCCCTTCTGTCCACCATGGTTGTCACTTCGTCGGAGAAGATGGTAATTCCGTCCTTAACCTACCTCTCTCTCTCTCTCTATTATCATGTCACCCACCAATACGTCATCCTCATATGCTCTCTCTTCATCCCTTCACACACCCACAAAATTTTCACCAATCAATCATTCGTATCGTTACTCATATCCCAGAACGGCCTCAATTTCATCAAAGATTTGCTCATTACTAAAGCAATTTCATCAATCGGTCCCCTCATACACCCCCCAATCCAGTTCACACCGGCCTCGATGTTGGGACGTCTTATATCAAACTCCGTAAATCCACAGTTGCCATTGTCGACTCCTTCTCCTCTTATGCTCTGAAATAAATACCCAAGATGAAACGAAGGCAATTTGGTGTGTGTAGACACCCGGGTGTTCACAGTGGGATTAATGGTTTGCTTCAATTGGGGGTTTGAATTAAAAATTAGTCTCAAGCTAGCAGGAGTGGACCGGAGTGAGGGGAGGAAAGGGCGGAGAAGAAGATGGTGGAGGTGGGGAAATCGAAATAGAAGGTGAAGGAGATGTGAGTTGTTAGTAGGTGGGTTGAGTCCGTGTATGAATGGGGATCAATCGGTGCCATTTACTTTTTGAATTTTCCTGGGATTAGGGTTATATGTTTTGCTACAGATGAAACAGAAACAGAAAAAGGGAATGGGAATGAAAGGGAAGGAGAAACAGAGGGCAACATTGTTGGTTGGTGGTGAAGGAGGGGAGAGGAAAGAGAAATAGTGGGTTAATATTTGGGGTGGGTTTAGTTTAGGGCAAATTACACAAAAGATCGCTATACTTTTTAACTAAGATTGACTAATTTACCCTTGGGCTAAATAACGTGAAATGCATGTGATTCCACTTAACTGCAAAAAATAGACGACAATGGACGGAAGGACCAATTGCGTCAAGAAATTGAGTTTAGGGACCGCTGGCGTGGGGATAGGACCAATCCCAAAAAATTGAGAAGTATAGGGACCGTTTGTGTAATTTGCCCAAAAAATAATACTCCCTCCGTCCCTAAATTATTGTCTAGGTTGACCCGGCACACGGATTAAGAAAACTCAATTGACTTGATTATTAATATTGGAATAGTATTGAAAAAGTGTGTTGTTTCCTTTAATGCCCATGTGTATGTGGCCCATAATTAAAGTAGGAAGAAAAAGTAAGGGTAAAATAGTAAAAGTGATGTTCTAAAAAGGAAAGTTTCAAACAAGACAATTATTTTGGGACGGACGAAAAAGGAAAGGAAGACAATAATTTAAAGACGGAGGGAGTAATAATTAAAATATGCTGGTTATTGTTTTATATTGCTTTGTCCGTATGCCATTGCATCTATGGTCGACTCTGGATATTAAAAGGCCAAAATATGAAAATCACCATATAATTTTCACAAAATTCTAAAGTGTATCCCAACTTATGATTTGTTCCAAAATCATATCTGACGTTGTCATTTTTTTTTTCAGTTAGCCCTCTAGCCATGACGGGTGTTAGAAAATTAATATTTTTCATCATGTGCCTTACATGAGGAGGGGCAATTGGGTCTTTTCTCAATATATGCAGAGAACAAAAAAAAAGGGGTCAAAGTGTCAAAATTTAAAAGATATAGGGTCTTTTATCTCTACCTTCAAACCCCAAAACCACGCCTTCCTACCAGTTCCTAAACCCAACTCCACGACCTCCGTCACAACACCGTCGCCACCGGCACCACCCAAACTCCACTCCTCCTCCGTCCCGAAATCCCTACTTCCAGTGTCCGTCGATCAACACCAGTAAGTTCTCTTTCTCTTTCTCCCTCTTTCTCTCTATTTCATCTACTTTTCCAGATCTTAATTGATCTTATCGATGGTGGGCGCGGTGGTAGTGGTGGTCGGTCAGATTCAATCAACAATGAGCATTTCTGTCATCACCGGAAACAATGGTGTTTTTATGAGTTTGATTTATATGTGTCATCATCTGAACTATCACAAAATGTTTGATCCGTATGCATTACCACACTTATACAGTTTTGAAATTAGGATTAGGTTTTTGATCTTTGTACAATTTGAAAGGATTCCCATTCGTTTTTGATCTAATTCACGTGAAATCGGCTCCCCTGCTTGAATGCAACAAGAGGCCACCAAGGTAATCTCGATTCGTTATGGATCTGATGCATTCACACTTATCTTCACTTCAGATTAGGCGAGTTCAGCAGCCTAAGATTTTTCAATTTCTTTGCTTCCCCAATCTGGTTCTCTGTCACACCCACCACCGCCTTATAATTTGGTCATCTCTTCTCTCTCACTCTCTCCCCTCCAGAGTGTCCTCATACGTCAACAACCCATCCGCTAGACCGCTACTTAATTTATTTTGCTCTATAATTATAGATTATGAAGGGCGTGATTGATTGTCAAGATTGTTCGCATTGTTCGCATTTTTCGATTTCTCAACTGATAAATACAAAGAGCTAGAGAAAAAAATCACACACACAAACACACAGTTGCTATATGGGCAACAAGGAATTCTTATTTTGAGAAGGTCGGCGGCAACGGGGACGTCGGGATTGGGAAGGAGGTTGATGAGATTTTTGGAGTAGACAGTAGATTTGAGCAATGGGTGATGGTGGTGATTTTGGATTTGGGATTTGGATTGGGCGGTGAGTGGTGGTGATTTGGGCAGTGGTTGTGGTGATGGTGATTTTGGCAGGGGTGGACCGGGTGGTGGTGGTGGGTTTGATTTGGCTAGGAATTTTATTTTAAAGAGAAAATAAGCATTTTATTTTTGACACTTTGACCCCTTTATTTAGGGTTTGTTCTGTATATATGGGAGAAAGACTCAATTGCCCTCCCTTCGTGCAAAGCACGTGATGAATAACGTTAATTTTTTTTTTTTTTGTCCATCACAATCAGGAGGCTAACTGAAAAAAATGGCAACATCAGGTATAATTATGGACAAATCGTAAGTTGGGGTGCACTTTAAAATTTGATGAAAACTTTAGGATGATTTTCATATTTTGGCCTCTATTAAAATATGATATTCCAATTGATTTCTTGTGTAATCGGATCAGCTACCCGAGTGGTAAACACGTAAACCAAGGAAATTCTAGTAAGTAGTGTTAAGGGTTCTCAATTCAATCGGTTAAGCCGTCAAATCGAGTCCAACCAAGTGGTTTGATTCAATTTTGTACCTTACATAATTTAATTTAATTTGAGCTTTTGAAAATTGAATGGTTCGATTCAATTCGCGATTTAAATTATCAAGTCGAGCAGAAACAAATTAAATTGAACTAAGCCGTCAAACTGTATTTAGATTTGATCGTTGATCATTACTGAAATTGTAGAGATTATAGTATATAAAGACTAAAATATTTACTTTTCAGTATTTATCACCAGATGTATTGTGAAACCAAGTCAAATTGAGATGAATCATCCTTGTTTGGTTTAGTTCGCTACGGAACTTTGAATAGTTCAATTTGATTTAATATTTTACAAACCAACCGAACCAAACTATTTACACCGGTATTATTGTATACGAAAATGTGAACAAGTTTAGAAGATTGTTGGGTGTTGTTTGCTCCAATTTAATTCTTCTAATTAGTAGTTTAGAATAATGTATACACTGAGGTAGCGTTTGGTAACTATTTCTAGTACTCACTAAAAAATGTTTCATGTATATTCCCATCCTTTTCCATTTCTTCTTTATACAAAATGATAAAATAGAGCCTCGTGGGTGCAATCTTGTATATATTCGTCCAGGAAGTGATTAAATTGAGATGCAAATGAACCACCTTACTAACTCAATCATAAAAAATAAAATAAAGTATTTTTTCTAAATCTTTTTTTTTTTTTTTTGGTCATAAATGAGACTGAAATGTGATCGAACTTAAGACCTCACACTTAGTGAAGTTTCAACTCTAATGACAAAAAATAAAATAAAGATCGCCAAGTCTACCTAAAATGATATAGTAGTTCGTTAGCAAGTAGCCTAAGAACACATACTAAATACCTATCTATGTTAATTTTAGTTTTGACTATTTAATAATATTAATCCTTGTGAAATTAATAAAATAAGTAAAAATTAACTTTATATTAAAATATTGTATTATTTGCTTTTAAATACTACCTTCATCCTAAAATAATTGTTGTTTTAGCAAAAAAAATTTGTGCCAAAATAATACTAGTCATTATAAGATTTTAAGAAACATTTACATATATTATACCAAAATTGCCCGCATTTATGACTCATTAAAAAAGGTTGTTAAGAGGAAAGAAAAAAAAAATTCATACAAATTATCTACAATAAATAAATTTAAATAAAGATAGATCAATTTTTATATAAATTTCCTTAATCTGTGTATAAATTACTAAAATAATAATTATTTTTGAACGGAGGTAGTACATGTTAACTTGAAATTTTATTCATATTAAGTTAAAATAAAACATTGGCGGGTGTTTTGAGATCACGACACAAGTGGTATTTAGTGTTGAAACCCAAGGTACACTGTACTGCAATGTGATCGGGGCCGGGGGTATTGCAATTCCGAGTCTCTACTACTAGGGTGTGGTGCCAAGTATTAAGCACGGGCAGGAGATTTGGGGCATAGGCATTTCAAATGCATTTGTAGACCGAGGAAAAGGAGCCTTGCATTTAGGAGACGACTCGTTAAATAAAACGACTTCTAATGTCTTCAATTATCGTTGTTTTTGATTTTTTTATTTTTTAAATACAAATTTGACATATATTTTTTAAAAATTTATAAAATACATAATTTATAGTAATTTTAATAATATAAATTATGTATTTTATAATTTTAGAAAGAAAAAAAAATGTCAAATTTATATTTGAAAAATATCTTGTTTGAAAAAAAAAATCAAAACACAGCGATAATTTAAAAAAAAAATGTAATTTTTTACAATTAAAAAAAACTTTTTTAATAAATTTATTTTTTTTAAGACGGAGGGAGTGCGATTACCAAGTGAGAGGTGTTCAACACAGCCCCATATATATAAAAAAAAAAAATTTAACATAAAACTCTCATTTTTAGAGCTTGTTTGTTAGCACGTATTGTACCAAAACACAGTTTAAAACGCTCCGTTTCAACCATCAATGTGTTTCAATATTGCGTTTGAAAAACGGAGTAGCGTTTTAAACGCTACAAATTGTAGCTTTTTACAAAACGCAGCTCGAAAAACGCAGGGTTTCAATCCTAGGATAAAATTGCCCTCTCCATTAAAAAAAGGAAAAAGAACATGATGATCAGACCATCGTAGGCAAATTACTATTCTACAAAACATTAAAACCTTCCTGAATTGAGCAAATGAAATAGCGATTGCATACAAAACAAGACATTAAAAGAAATTCTTAGAATGAACTAAAAGCTTGAAGTAATTTGAGGCCCTAATTTGTAAACTACAAACTCCCAAATCAGATTTAAAAAAAAAAAAAATTGATTCAAAAGAATTAATAAACTAGTAGTGAGATTAGAGATTTCAACGATATCTTGTAGTAGCATATTTGATGACGGAATAATGGCAATCTAGTGAACATGGATCTACACTCTGTACTAGAGCAGAGGATGTGTGGGAGGATTCAAAGGAGATGAGTAGTCTGGTGAGAGAGAAGGAGGGGAGAAAGGGTCACCAACTTTGGTTGAAATCTAAGAAATAAGGTGGGATTGTGTATAGATATTTTCAACCTCATGCTATACACGTGTCAATATAAGATAAGTTTCTAATTAATTTATATTTAATATATATATATATGTGTGTAGTATTTTCTTTTGAAGAAATATGTGCGTGTAGTATTAAAAATAAAGCATGTAATTATATGACTGGGTAAAATTGTCTTTTTTTGATAAATACTCAATCATAAAATCAATTTTTAAAATGCTACGCCAAACATATTTATAAGAAAAAAACTGCATTTTAAAAACGCTGCACCAAACAGGCTCTTATTTGTTTCCAAAGAAGTATCAATATTTGCATTTGAAAAATATTGTATTTGACTAAAATATATTGTCAAAGAAGTATCAAAAATATATATATATATATGTGTGTGTGTGTGTGTGTAATTATTGAGCTAAAGTTTGACTAAAAATTCTATTAAACTCTTACCTAGCTTAATATTATCAAACATTAAGGTGTAAGGTACAAGGTAGCTTATTAAACTTAAATAAATTAGCTCTAATAACTAACTAATACCAGTAGATGATACGTACATCGGTACATGACTAGTACAAAGTTGAAGGATGAAAAATATCACCTCCACCCCCTGATCAATCAAAACGAAGACACAGAAACCCTCCGATTCAACCTCCCATCTCTACTCGCCCCAATTCCATTATGATCACAATCAAACCCACACCCACACTGCGGCGACTCATCGAAATTATCCGCAGGAAAATCCGCAGACGCAATCCCGACCGAGAAATCCAGCTCATCGCCATCATGCTTAACCTCCACTATGTTGATCCAAAACAGCAATATTTTCACACTAATTCCCTTCAAATTCTTCAGCCTGTCCTTCGTTATGACCCCACTGATGGTCGACTTGTACTTCAGCTCGTAGCCGTCGATCGTGAAGGAGCACGATTGGTTCATGTACACCTTGAATTTTCCGGTGGTTTCGTCGAGCTCGTAGCTTGTTACTATTCCTTTGGGGAGGAGGCCGGATGGGAAATCGTAGTCTACTAGAGTTTCGTAGACTGTCTTAGTGTCGTCGTCGGTAGCGGTGAGGGCGGTGGAGGAGAGGAGGAGGGAGATGAGAAAGAGACATAACTTGGTCGGAGAAGACATTGGCGATGAAAATTTTTTATGAATATTTCTTTTGACTGATATTTTGGGAGTGAGGAGGGAGGACTTTATCTAGAGCGAGAGCGGAAGAAGTGGGGGTTTGGTGGGGGGACTGACCGGTAATTTTAAGGGCACGTGATCATGGCGCTGAAATAAGTCTATCTTGATAACTTAACCCATGTGATTTATTTATTTATGGGTTAATTACACCATTAGTACCTTGACTATTAACTTTTTTATGAGTTAAATTTTTTTTTTTAAATTTCAGTCTCATGAGTTTCAAAAAATCACGCGGCTAGTCTTTTTGATGGATGTCGTTAGTAAAATTTCGTTAAGAGACCCATATGCCTCCCACGTGCATTTGAGTAAGGAAAAAATTGGAATTCATTTATCATCTTCTTCACCAATTCTTCAAACCCTAATCCCCAATTTTTTCGTTGATACCATATCTGAAAAAACGGCAATAGAAGCAATCAACAATACGACAACCTCAAATTGACTTGAAAAATCTTTGTAATCAAGGTATCATTCTCCAATCCCCAGTCCATTCGCTCAAACGAAAATGATTTCGATTTTAAATCGGCAATAGAAGCAATCAACAACATGACAACCTCAAATTGATCAGAAACAGAGGGATCAAGGGCCTAGACGCAAAAACCTCATTTATACCAAACGACCACTCAATGGCACGAATTTCTATGTCAAAGGGTTTGGGATAAAGTGTTTATCCCAAGACGTGTGCCAATGGAAGAGGTCGTTACATAAACTGTAAAGAACAGCGGGGTGTTCTAGAAACCTTAGACAGGAAAGGGGCTCGACGATTGGTTCTTGACTAGGGTGGACTAGCACGTACTGGAGCTTTTTGGCGGATTTGGGGTCGAGCCTTGACAGGATATCTAGGCAGATGTCTATATGGGGGAAAGAACACAGGCTCGAGAAAGCAGCCATGGCTAGAGTCGAAGGTCCGAGGTTGTTTACCGGCTGTTTGATGAATTTGGCCTAGCTTGGCCTGGCCTTGATGGGAGTCGTGGCACAAGTAAAGGTGTTGGGTTCGTTCGCACAGGCCAAACGGGTTTATAATTTTTTATTGTTTAATAATTTACTATAAATTTTCCATAATACCTTTAAAAATGTCATGTGCAACACACATGAGTCACTTAACGTAATTTTACTAACGACATCCATCAAAAAGACTAGCAGCGTGACTTTTCGATACTCAGGGGATTGAAATTTTTTAAAAATTGTTAAGGAACTAGTGGTAAAAAAATCTATAGTCAAGGAACTAGTGGTGTAATTAACCCTTTGTAACTTATGTTGTACTAAAAAATTAATAAACATAACAGTAATAATAAACTAAAGAAAAATTCTTATCGGCTTTTGCAAATTAAGTGAAATGATTTTGAAATTTAAGTTTTTAGTAATAATTGAAGAGAAAATAAAGAGATAAAGATGATAAACTAAAGTGAGAAAATTTCAAATTATAAACCAAATTACGAAAGGGAACAAACACGCCATCGCAATTTTGTGGTTTGATTGTTTTTTAAGCCTTTTTTTTTTTTTTGTTAATTACACCATTAGTTCCTTGATTATTAACGACTCTATGATTAGTTCCTTAAGATTTTTTTTTTTTAATTTCAATCCTTAGAGTACCAAAAAGTCATACGGCTAGTTCTTTTGATGGATACCATTAGCAAAATTCCGTTAAGTCATCCATGTGCGTTGCACATGCCATTTTTCAAGGGTATTATAGAAAATTCATACTAAATAATTAAACAATAAAAAAGTTAATACCTTTCTTCATCTAATGGTGTAATTAACCCTTATCTTTTTTATTTGTGTGGACCTCTATGAATGTTTGTCTTCCTCCCTGCCCCACCTCCCAATCTCCCAGCTGGATCAAATAAGATAACCCATTTGGAATTCTTCAAGAAATTGACGAAGTGAGTTGAGGTGGTTATTGGTCGTGATTAGGACTTGGATTTGAGTTCCGGTCAGGATCTTGGGGTGCCGGCGATGTTGGGGCTGAAAGCTGAGGCGCCGGTGGTGAAGTTGAAGACGAGAGTCGCGGTTGTTGTTGGTGATTAGGACTCAAATCAGGGTTCTATTGAAGGCGAGAGTCATGATTCAATGGTAAATCACATAAAGATCGAAATTCTCATCTTCGTCAATCTCAACTTCCACATCTGCGACGATCTCTATCCCAGGTTGAAATTTCCCTTAGCTCCGCCCTTCTGGACACAAATAGCACATTCTCTCCTTCCTTCACAAAGTTAATTGACTCGTGAGACTTCTGTTGAGACCTCTATTTTCACACTTGCCACCAAGGGAGGTGGGCAATGGTGATATTTGGGATCAGAAGGGGTGGATAGAGTGGTGGGAGGTGGATGGAATCGGATAGAGGGTGGAGAAAGTCGTCGAGGACATTGATGTCGTTGTCGGTGTCGAAGCCTTTAAAGGCGGTGACGGAATTGGGATGCCAGAGCTGGGGGGAAGGGGTGTAAGTCAGAGATAGGTTGGAAAGTGTTTTAAGTTTTTTTTTATTTTGGGTTAATTACACCATTGAAAAGATTATAAGCAATGAAGCATTATGCAAAGGAGTAAGGCGAAGAATGTACCTGGTGTGATCAATTTTGGTGGCGGTGTTGTTCCAACTGAGGACGTTGTCCTCTAGGTTGTCAACTTGTTTCTTTGAAGCTTTCACTTCGTGGCCCCCCGTCTTCACCGCCGCTGTTGTTGACCCTGAGAATCAACTGTTGCTGGTGGTCATGATTAAGAAGTTTACTTCGATTACCATGTCGCCATTTTCAAAGGAGACCAACTTTGAGTCGGCTTTCGATCTGATTTAGAAATGAGGCGACTGGATTGGTGCGCACATACAGGTGAAACCCTTATTATGGTGGTCTGAATTGAAGGGGCAATTGCAATGGCGGAGAACGGGGAAAATGGGCGGCACAATTAGTTAAGAGTTTTATTAGGGTAGAAAAGGGTATATGAAATTTCATCAAAGCCCTTAACCAAATGCATGTGCGAGGCACATGAGACACTTAACAGACTTTTTCTAACGGCATCCATCAAAAGAATAGCCGCGTGACTTTTTGATACTCTAGGGACTGAAATTTGAAAAAAATTTGTTAAAGGACTATTGGTGGAATAGTCCATAGTCAAAGAACTAATGATGTAATTAACCCTTTTTTTTTTCTCTCTCTCTTTAGTCCTGCTGATATTTCTCTATTTCTCTATATTTGTTTTTTCAATTATTAAATATAATCAAAACGTCAAAACTTTCCAATAAAGGAATGAGGATAATTGATTAGAAAATAAGGACAAATTAGACAATTGATTTGAAAAAACTTTCCGATAAAGGAAAGAGGATAACTAATTTGAAATGTCTCAAAAATAGAATAGTGAACACTTATTCTGGGAAGGAGAGAGTACATTTTAGCTTATCGATCCTCTTAAGCAATTAACCCTAAATTAAAAAGACAATTATAATTAAAATACAGGGTAAAGGTTAAGCGACTAAAATTGAACCCCTTAACTCTTAATAATATATGTTTCGGTTCTTCTTTTGAGTACATAGGTACTCGGTTCTTCTTTTGAGTACAGCTTAGCCCACCAACACACGGTTGGTCGGGTTAGGAATATCCGTCTTACAGAAAATACCCGTAAAGCAATTTTTTCTAAGTTTTTGCCCTTGTTAAATCATAAATGCATAGGCAAAGCAAGGGGAGTGTGTTATTGGGCTTGTTCGTGGAAGTGGATTAAGTTGAGGTGCACAAAATCTAATTAGGAAAAACTACCTTATTAAGCAAATCAAATAAATAAATAATAATGATAATACTCAAAATGAATAATGATCCTAAAAAAATAACGAAACAAAAAGTGAAGAAAACTCTCTTACTTTTAAAGCACGCCCATGTGGCGGAAGGAGATGGAGGGAGGGCTTCTCATTCCACCGCCCCATGAGTAGGTTTTAAGAATATGAGAGCATTTTTTACTTTTTGTATCATTATCTAAAAAAATTAAAGGAATTTATTTTGAAGAACTCACATGCTATTTTGAAGGGTGTATTTTCCAATTTCATAACTTCTCAAGGTCATTTAAGTCTCTTAAAAAAAAATTCATCCAAAATTCTTGACAAACCGAGTTAAATGACTAACAACATAAGTGAAGTAGAGTCATAAGTTAAATGAAAAAAATAGTAGGGTGACCTTGTTGAATAATTTGACAAAATACAATAACTAAATTGCTTTCTAACATAAAAATAATACTAATAAATAATGATAAATACTTATAATTAATATCAATATCTCCAAAATTTTATCCTTAAAAAAAAATATACCAAGATTTTGTCATATTTTTTTTTATTATTTTTATTTTACTACCATTATAATTATTGTTTTTGTCATTATTATTATTATTATTATTACTATCATCGTTATTATGATCATTTTATTAATTTAATTTAATTATTATTATTGTTATTAGTAATAGTTCATTGCATCGAAACATATATAAAGAGAAAAGGAGGGCGTTGAGGATTGTTAGTTTTGGAAGTTTGGGGGAATCTTCCATTTTCCAGCGACCTGATGTTAATTCATCAACTTTTTTAGGATTATAAATTTTAATTTTGATAATGATCAACAATCATATAACTTAGCTTAGATCCCAAATAATGTTTTTTATTTTTATTTTTAGGGGAATTTGAAAAGAGTTATTCTCAATAGCTAAATAAGATAGCTGCTTGAAAATGCTAAGGGATTTCATTGTTAATTTCAAGTTTTAAAGGTTTTACAAAGCGCCCCCCCCCCCCATTGAAGATTTGGGTATTATGTATACTCCAAAAATACAAAATTGATCTTGATTGAAAGAAAATTTTGTTTCGGACAAGAATATGTCATCGAAATCTATTTTTGAATTCCTGGCAATGTTTTTAAGGACATCAAATAACCAAAGTATAAAGGTTGAAAGTAGAACATTTTGATATTATTACTGTCAGAAAACAATCGGTGGCGACTCCTTTTCAGTTACCATTTAATAGAGTCGTTATACTACAACAGAACACATTCGAAGTTCTATAAATTGAACGCATGGTGGTGACTTTTTCAGTGACCGTTTTAATAGAGTCGTTATACTGCAACGGGTACATTCGAAGTTCTATAAATTGAACGCTAGATTCATTTTCAAAGTGCACGACACAAAACAAAAGAAAAGCTTCTAGGTTCGTTCAAAGTACGGTCAAATTACGTCAAAAGTGTGTGTACAACAAAATGTAATGTTCACATCAAATACTCTCCCGGTCTTCATCGTCCAATCATTACGAGAGATAAAATCATAAAATGCTACAATTGAATAAAGTAGTTTTGTGCGGTAAATGAACTTCCATCGGACAATTCAAGTGTCAAGCAAAAAAAGCAACAACTGTCATTGCAGATAGCGAAGACTAAAAGATTGTAGTCGTTTGCTTGCTGACTATGAGTTGTTATTGCCATATCAACGAGAAGAAAAATAGAAATTTTCCTCTCACTAAGCTTAAAGGGTTATGGGGTAGATGTAGTAGAGTT
Source organism: Platycodon grandiflorus (assembly GCA_016624345.1). Classification (NCBI taxonomy): domain Eukaryota; kingdom Viridiplantae; phylum Streptophyta; class Magnoliopsida; order Asterales; family Campanulaceae; genus Platycodon; species Platycodon grandiflorus. The sequence continues at coordinate 2,647,721 of CM028366.1, read as the reverse complement.
GCTTCCAAGTTCAAACTCCTTTAAAAATTACTATATCAAATATCTCTCATCCATTATTTGATTTTTAACTTTTTTATCTCGAATTTTATTTTCATTATATTAAATTGCCCTCCAAATATTAAATTATTTATTGTGTGATTATTTAGACAACATAAAAATGATACTATGACATTAAAAATATTATGTTAGACAAACGACTAAAAAGTACCAAAATTATATAAAAAATATGTTGTGTATAATTTTCATCATTTATGGCCTTAAGATTGTTTTGAATTAATCTTGTAAATATTTCTTTAGCTTTCTCCAGTCTATTTTTTTTTTAAATTGTTAATAATACTTGGTAGCTTATAAATTACCTAAAAAAAATTCTTCAATATTTGGAAACACAAAAAAGAAATTAATTTATTACATTAAGAGCTTAATTAACCATTCATGGAACATTTTTATTAAGACTTTTTGAATAGTCAGTCCATTATATAAGAGCCCGTTTGGTGCAGCGTTTATAAAATGTAGTGTTTTAAAAACGCAGCGTTTTAAAAAACGCAGTGTTTTAAAAACGGAGGCCTTTCCTTATAAATACGTTTGTGATATCACTTCAATACGCAGCTTTTTTTTCCTAGTAGCGTTTTAAAACCCCGTTTTGGGAAAAAGTGAATTCCAGCGTTTTAAAACGCATTGCGTTTAAAACGCCGTTTTCCGCAGATTGAAACACATTTTTTGCAAATAAGCTGCGTTTTATCCCTGCGTTTTGGCCAAAACGCTCGACCAAACGGGCTCTAAATTTACAAGCAAAAACCAAAATTAAAAAAAATTAATTAAGTAGATAATAAAATATTCTATATATGTATATATAATTGTTAATATTGCGAATCGGGTTCGGATATTGAATAGATTTTTATCTACTAAATCCACAACCCAAACAGCACACAGCAGATTTCCTTTAGTCAATTTCATTATCCAACCACGTATTATTTAACCCACCCAAATCTACAAACTTCGGATTGAATTTGATGATTTTTGAAATTGGGCAGAAAAAAAATTTTGGAAATTTTTTTTTTTTTTGGAAACGATTAATAGAACGTAGAAAAATATTATTAAAAAAACAAAAAAGATTAAATAAATTATTTGTACATGCATTGCATGCGCCAAGAAAACTAATAAGTAGTACATGCATTGCATGTGCCAAGAAAACTAATAAGTAGTGAGTATTTATTTAGGGCAAGTCCAATTGTCGGCCTTGCCCGTAAGAATCAAATTCAAAATTTGGTGAATGGCGTCACTTGGTTGCAATTTTAATACTTCTCTTAGGACTAATAAAAAATTTGGAAACCTTGAATTTTATTATTGGAGATACTAGGACCTTCAGTAGTATTAAATATTGAATTTGACCTTCTTATTGGATTAGTCCTAATGGCAAGTCCAAATTTGCTTAATCTTAAAAGAGGTAGCAAATTTTGCTTAGTCTTAAGAGAGGTAGCAAATTTTGCTACCTTTCTTAGGACTTCACATGATTGAACACGCGCGGGTGGAGGGCCTAGAGGCAATAACCGGTTGAATTATCATTAATAGGGGTGTGCAAACTTGCCCATCGGCCCACAAAGCTCGCAAGGCCCGTGCCCGCAAAGTTTTCAACCATGCTTGGCTTGACAGCTTAAGAGGCTCGCATGCTCGGACTAAGAGCGGGCTCTTACTGTTTTACATCCCGTTAGGTCCTAGCCCGGCTTGCCTGCTTGCAAAACTAAGTCGTTTTGTAATATATATATATATATATATATATATATATATATATATATATATATATATATATTCAACACTCAAAAGAAGAAGAATACCGTTCTCTTGTTGGTTCATTGCTAGCAGGGGCCAAGTGAGAGATCTCATAAACCTTGTCTCTATTGATTTTGACAATGTAAAGCATACTGGAAATAAAGTAGAGCATGAACTAGGTTGATGTGCTTAGATTTGTCAATGACTTTGTAGCCTGGGTACAAGAAGCACCAAACTTCATTATGCCTTTCCTTGTTCAGGATTTATCCTTCTGAAATGAGTAATAATATCATTGTTTTCATCAAAAAGAAAAGAAATGAAAAGAAAAAAGAAATATGATGAATACTTGTTTTAGAAAATAAATGTCTCATGGGTTAGTTGTTCCAAATTTGTTCATATGGTTATTGAACAAAATATTGTAATGTTAACTTTATGGATTTATTTCTTTTGAAGTTGTAATTTGTAATTTTAAATTAAAAGTTGGGACTTGTAATGTTGAAGTTGATACTTGTAATTTGATAGTCATGTTTATTTATCTTGATCTTGAATAATTGTGCATAAGATATTTAATAGAATTCATATAAAATGACAATGAAAATTATAGCCCATAATATAATAGGCTCAAAAAAATTCCATGAAAAATTGGTAATGAATTGATGGGCTGCAATTAATTTAAAGCCCAAAATTTAATAGGTATAAAATTTTCAAGACACAACATTTAATTTGTAAGCCCGTTAAACCCGAGTCCACTTAAAGCCCGCAAAAGCCCGTCAATTTAAGCCGGCTATGTTAGGCTCTTGAAATTGAAGCTCACAACTAAATGGGCTTATTTGCCAAAGCATGCAGGCTTTGGGCCCCGTGCACACCCCTAATCATTAAGGGCAAATTACACAAATGGTCCCGGTACTTCTCGATCTTTTTGGAATTTGTCATAACCCCAAGTCAGCGGTCCAAGAACTCAATTTCTTGACGCGTTTGGTCATTTCGTTCATTATTGTCTATTTTTTTCCGTTAAGGAGAATCACGTGCATTTAACGTAATTTTATCCAAGGATAAATTAGTCATTCTTATTTTAAAAGTACAGAAACCTTTTGTGTAATTTGCCCTAAACTAAACCTACCCCAAAATTATCTTCTCCCCAACCCACCATGACTTAATTTATTTTTCTTCTCATTCCAATCTCAAATTTAGATTCCCCATTTTCTCTTAATTCCCTCAAATTTCAAATTAAGATTCACCATTTTTTTTCAAATTAAGATTCACCATACACCAAATCTATCCTTTGTTGACGCCAACGATGTAGTTCAGACATGCACTTTGTCTACCAGATGGAAGAATGTTTGGAAATCTATACACCATCTCAATTTCAACAGGTTTCATTTCAGTCGGATGACTGATTTTTGTAACTTTGTCACTCAATTTCTCTATCACCGCAACCCTGACACCGGTGTCTCTCAATTGAACCTGAATTGTACTGGTGGAGCAATCAAACAATTCCTTATTAAGAAGATTGTCGTCTGCACAGCATCCTATAATGTCCAGTCTTAGCATAGTGAAATCAACTTTGAAAAGTCAAAATTAGAAAAAGGGGAAGCTTGAGATAGACAACACCGTCACCCAAGCCACGATCATTGCCACCGGTGAAGTCCATACGAGCTGAAGAAAATAAGTGTTGACCCGAGACTAAATCGTGAAGTGGATTTTGTCGAGTAGTGACGGTACCCTCAAGTGTCCCTTCCACGAAATAGAAAGCCTGGAAATATCAAATAAATGGCGGCACTGGCGGGCGACAGCGGTGCAGCAGCAGCAACGAGGGAGAAAGAGATGATGAAGATTTCATCTCTCTCTTCCACATGTCCAACAATCGTGTCACCACCAACGAGGGGGAAGGAGATGATGAAGATTTAAGGCCAAAATATGAATTACTCCCCAAGGTTTCCACCAAATCCTAAAGTGCCCCCCACATAAGGTTTGCCCAAGAAACCCCTCTGACATTTTCAATTTTCCCAGTTAGCCTCCTGGCCGTCCACAACGTTAGAAAATTAACGTTTTTGCATCACGTGCCTTGCACGAGGGGGGCAATTGGGTCTTTTACCATATATCTAAAACAAACACTAAATAAAGGGGTGCAAAGTGTCCAAAGTCAAAGTACCAAAAATAAAAACAAAACAATTAAACTTTTTTTTTTCTTTTAATTTCATCCAACCCATTACTAAAATCCACCACCACCACCCACTGACCAAATCACCATCACCACCACCACCCATTACCAAAATCACCACCACAACCCATTACCAAAATCACCACCACCACCCACTACCAAAAATAAAAACAAAACAATTAAACTTTTTTTTTCTTTTAATTTCATCCAACCTATTACCAAAATCCACCACCACCACCCATTGACCAAATCACCATCACCACCACCACCCACTACCAAAAATAAAAACAAAATAATTAAACTTTTTTTTTCTTTTAATTTCATCCAACTCATTACCAAAATCTACCACCACCACCACCACCCATTGACCAAATCACCATCACCACCACCACCCACTACCAAAATCACCACCACCACCCACTACCACAAATAAAAACAAATTACTTTTTTTGGATAATTATTTGTTAATTATAATCTCTGTTTTTCCCTTTCCTTATTTGGCGTCTTCATCGCCCACGTCACCATCCTCTGGTCTTCCAGCCTCCCTCCCCCCGTCGACGGTGAAACCAATTCTTCGCTTTAGTGCGTCTCTTTCTTCTACCACAAACAAAACCCAGAATATTCAGCGTCTTCATTGTACCTATTGTTCAGTTTCGGTCTTCATCGGAAAACACAGACAAAACCCCCACCACAGTAAAGTTCAAAATCAAAACAAAACAAGTAATGGAATCAACCGGTATCGAAAAATGTTGAATCACGGACAAAAAAATTGACCCACCCATGGCTTGATTGTAGTTTGATTGTGAAGGAGATGAGAGGGATCTTGAAATGAGGCTCAATTCAACCCCAACTTCAACCTTTGCCGTACCCATGGCTTGATTGTGGTTTGATTATGAAGGAGATGAGAGGGATCTGGAAATGGGGTTCAATTCAACCCAACTTCAACCTTTTCCGTACCTTTGCCATTGAATTTCTGTCTTCGTCACCCTCACCTAGGGCACCGACACCAGCAATAGTTGGGGAGAGAAATCTATATTGGGGAGTTGCTGGGCTTGTGTAAATCGAGAGAAATCGGAACTGGATAGTTGCTGGGCTTGTGTCGTTTCGAGCTTGGATTGATTTGGATCTTAAAGATCCCAAGAAAGGTGGCGATATTAGGGACTGGATAAAGAGAGAGAAAGAAAAGTTGGAGACGAAAGAAATGGTGTTTTCGGCAAGGGATGGAAATGGAAATGGTGAGTGGATATAAGTGGAGTGGGTGTGATCTGGGTTCTTGACATTGTTATGAGGTCTTCACAGGAGATGAAGAAGGGGGGAGAAGGAAAATTTAATTTAAGTAATTCTTTTGACACTTTGACCCCCTTTAGTTAGTATTCTGTATATATGACGAAAAGACCTAATTCCCCCCCCCCCCCTCGTGCAAGGCACGTGATGGATTCCCGTTACTTTTCTAACGATCATCACGGCTAGGGGGCTAACTGGGAAAATTGGCAACATCAAACGGGTTTCTAGGGCAAACCTTATGTGGGGGCACTTTAAAATTTAGTAGAAATCATGGGGGATAATTTATATTTTGGCCCAAGATTTAATCTCGACTTGCCAAACCCAACACTGTTGCCTGACTTTTTTTTCTTTCCTTTTTCCTTTAGTCCCACCAAATACTTCATTCCTCATTTATTAATATTTTGACACAAATAAATTGAAGATACACCCAAAGATTAATCCCAACTCAGTCCACTACCCACCGTTCTCTCTCTCTCTCTCTCCCACTTGTTGTGTTTATGGGTTTTCGTTTTCCTTTTATTTGAAAAACAAAAGAAAGAAAAAAAAAGAAGCTTCTTTATCAAAGGATATTGATTGGCTTTTTAGGATGAAATACAAGACAGAAGTTGAAGATGGGCATTTTCAGCATATTTACAATTGGTCCCTGTAGTTTTTTAAAGAAAATGACTATTTTACCCCTGTTCAAAATCACGTGACAGACATGCACGTGTACTTAACCGCTAAATTTAATAGCATTGGACGGAAGGATCAATTGCGTTTTACATGATTAGTACAAGGACAAAATTTTTGCAAAAATTAGTTTAGGGACGTATCCCAAAAAATCCAAAAAGTACAGGGACCATTTGTGTAATTTTCCTTATCATTAATTCATAATTTATTTTGATTTTTATATCATGACAAATGACGACAATAATTTTTCTGAAATTTTTATTTTAACAAAAAAATTCATTAATTAAAACAACCGTCATACTTTAAACAATTGATAATGTATAAAGAATCAATAAAGTTAATAAAAAATCAAAAATAAATTTAGAGAGTTGCTATTCACACCCAAACATTTACTGAGTACACCCCCTCTTATATATTACAAAAATACTATTATAAATTTTGACTTAAATGCCCTTCATTTTTTTAGGTAAAAAAAAAAAATTATTACTGTTCGGCATTGTTCGGTAGGGGTGTCGAACAATCATAGTGATGTTTGGTAGGGGTGTCGAACACTCCTATAGGTGTTCGGTAACACAGTACCAAACGAATCATTTAAAAAAAAAAGGAACGGGCAGGCGCTTTACTAGGTGTGGTGTGGTGTGGGGGAGGAGGAGGAAGGGGTAGGTTTTGTGGGGAAAAAGAAAAGTGGAAGGGCGGTGTGGTGTTTTGTGTGTGGGGGGGTGGACTGGGTTGGGTGGGGCGGGGTGGGGTGGGGTGGGGCGGGGAGGGAAGGAGGAGGAAGGGGTGTGTTTTGTTTGGGGTGAGGTGTACTTAGTAGATTTTAGTTAATTTTGGGAAAAATATTGATAAGGTTAAAATAGGAAATTAGGAGGGGTGTACTCAGCATTTTGAGGGGTTAAAAATATTGGGGGTGAGATGTACTTAGTAATAGAGTGTACTAAGTAATTTTTGGGGTGTAAATAGTAATTTTCATAAATTTAATAGCATGAATTTGATACCTATTATTGGAATCTTGGAGATAATAATTTGATATCTTGTAAATAGTATTTCCTTCGTCCCTAAATAATTGTCTTCCTTTTGTTTTTTATCCGTCTAAAAATAATTATCTTGTTTGAAATTTTTTCTTTTTAGGACATTACTTTTACTATTTTATCTTTATTTTTTCTCCTACTTTAATTATGGATCGCATATATATAGGCATTAAAAAAATTATACATTATGTTAATATTAATAATTAAATTAATTATTTTTTTAAATTCACATATCAAATTAAATAAGATAATAATTAAAGGACGGAGGGAGTAATCAATAGGTATCAAAATTTAGCGGTTTCGGCACACAAAGAACTTTCCATAAAAAGTGATACATGGCACAATGCTAAAAGTGAGTCAGGTAAAAGTTGGGAGAAAAAAAGGCTTAGTGGAGAGAGAAAAATAGAGGAAAAGATGTGCTGAATGTAGGGAAAAGAAAATTTGACATTTGTTGAAAAATAAAAAATTAAAGGGAAAGAGGAGAGATCAAAATTTTAATAATATATATAAATAGAGTTTAACTTAAAAAATACTACCTCCATTCTAAAATAATTATTATTTTAGTAATTTACACATAAATTAAGAAAGTTTACATTAAGACTGATTTATTATTATTTAAATTCATTTATTGTAGATAAGTTGTAAAAAAAAATTCTTTTCTTTTAACAACCTTCTTTAGTGAGAGTAATAAATAAGAACAATTTTGGTAGAATATGAATAAATGTTTTTTGAAATCATCAAGGCCGGCCCAGTTGTAAGAAAAATAAGGTTGGACCCCAAAATTTGTGTAATTTTATGGGCCCTAAAATTGTGAGATTTAACTGTAAATTACTCAAGAATAAGAGGCATCACTAAAAAGTTAGTTGGTCGTCCATTATTCCCTTTAGCCAGAACGCACCAGGAAAAGAAAAAAAAAACCTCTCAAGTCCCACCCAACACGCATAGTTGCACACACACACACGAAATTTATGATTTTGATGTGGATTTAGGCACAAAGCTTAAACAGACCGTTGATTAAAGCTAGTTTTTCAAAAAAAATTCGATAATAAACACACTCTCTCTTTCCTCTATATTTTATCCGAAATGAGAGCTTTTGATTTGAGGTTAAATAATTAATTTAAGTGATAAATTTGTATTAGGAAAACAATATTTAGAAATTTGGTTGAGCTTATCTTGAAACAATTTGAAGGTAATATCAGATTTGTTGAAATTATTTGTTGGCTTGTTCATTGTTTGGTTTCTTGAGATTCTTGAGCTTATATCCGAAATTAATATTTTTTTATTAATTTTTTATTTTTACTTATTATTACTCATTTACTTGTGTGTAAATTATGTTTGGGGATTTGTTTGGTTTGATCTATTGTTGTGTGTATATATATTTGTTTGATAATAGAAGATTTGTTGGAATTATTATAGGTAGATCGTAGATAAAATTTCATCACGAAAGTATCTTTGTGGAAATGAAAAAAAGTAAGAAGAAGCAAAACCAAGAACAATTAACGAATTAAGTAGTTCTCTTAACAAGTATTTTACCTCTAATAAGTTGGGTGAAAGTGAAACTATTTCTATTGAAAATTTGGAGTGCAAAGAAACTGTAAATGCGAATCCTAATGATCCCGTTGATATTGTTGACCATGGGAAGGTCCGGAAACTCAACAAAACTATTGAGAACCTTTAGTCATTTATGATCCAAATAATTGGAAATCAATTGATTATAATGTCAAAGACTTGTTGGTGGAAAAATGGCCAATAAGAGTTGAAATGGAAGAATCAGAATATCTGAGGATGATTCAGATAAAAATCGACATTTTTCAAATGTACATTATACTCGTCGCTTAGCCAATGGAGAGAAACAAGATAGAAAATGACTTATATATTCAAAATCCTCTGATAAAGTATTTTGCTTTTGTTGTAAGTTTTTCAAGGATAAAGAAGGAGATTCTCAATTGACTTGTATCGGGTTTAGAGATTGGCACAATGTTGAAAGCAGACTCAAACAACACGAGTCAAACAATAAGCACATAGTTTGCATGCAAAAATGGATTGATTTGAAGACGAGACTGAGGTGTAATCAGAGATAAATGTTTGCAAGAACAAATTATGAGAGAGAGAAAGAACACAATAGGCAAGTTTTTATATGAGTGATGGTTGTTGTTAAAAGTCTTGCAAAAAATAATTTGGTCTTTAGGGGAAATAAGGAGAAGGTTTATGAGGAAGGTAATGGAAATTTCTTAAGTATGATTGAAATGATTGTAGAGTTTGATCCTGTAATGCAAGAACACTTACGGCGTTTTCAAAACAAGGAAATTCAATATCACTACCTTAGCCACAAAATTTAAAACGAATTAATTCAGTTGTTTGCTAATGAGGTGAAAAGTGCAATCATTAAAAAGATAAAAAATACAAAATACTTCTCAATTATACTTGATTGACTGTACACCTGACATAAATCATGAAAAACAAATGTCTTTAGTCATTCATTGTGTAAATGACATTAATTTTCCCGTTAAAGTTGCAGAGTAATTCTTATGATTTATAAAAATTGATGATATAACAAGAATGGAGCTCTTTTCAGAACTTAAAAACTGCTTTATCTTTTTTAGGATTAAACATTGAAGACATGTGAGGGCAAGGTTATGATAATGGTGCTAATATGAAAGGGCATTGCAAAGGTGTACAAAGTAGATTGCTTAGCATTATGCTACAAATTGGAAGGGCTCCGTCCGACATTATTGGCCTTGGGCCCGTTCGACATTATCGACCTTGGGCGCCGAATTTCACAGGGCTAGCCCTGAAAATCATATAATGATAATTATTTTGGGACAAAATTTATTTTTGCTAAAATGACAATTATTATGGGACAGAGATAGTATAAAATGATAGAAAAGATAAAGAAAAAAATTCATAACATGTTACTGCATGCCTCGCGTGTGTCACACTAGTTTTGTAACAAAGCAATAGGCCCCTCCCTCTATTCCCATCTCCATCGTTACTACTACGCCTTGGTGAATCAATATCATAAAAAGTAAAAAAGCCAAGGGAAAAAGAAGTAAAGGTGGCAAATCTGTTCCAAGAAATCTAAAAAGAAGATAAAATTCGATTATAAGTATTCAACTTTCCCATTAACACAATCTAACCCACAACCACATTGTGGACATTCGTCAAAATTACTGACCGGAAAGTCTGCAGAGGCAACTCCAACCGAGAATTCGAGCTGGTCATCCCCGATCCTCCTTACCTCCCCGATGTTCAACCACATGAAGAGCACTTTAACACTAACCCCACTTACTTTCTGGAGCCTGCCTTTTGATATCACACCCTTGATGGTGGACTCGTACTTGAGTTAATACGAATTCTCTAGTTTGAAGCTGCACGTTCCGTTCAGATGCGCCGAAAACTCTCCAGTGCTGGGGTTGAGGTCGTAACCGATGGTTCCTTTGGGGAGAAGGCCGATGGGGAAGTCGAATTGCTGCAGAGCTTCGTAAACAGTGGTGGGGTGGTCAACGGCAGCTGTCGATAGGGAAAGAAGCATGAAGAGGCAGAAAAGGGTAGGCCAAAACGTGGGGTTTGGTCGAGGAAAGAAGGCCATGTTTTCCGGTGGCCAGCGGGAGGTCAATTGGGAGGGTAGTGTTGAAACTTGAAAAGTAACAAAGGGGAGGGACTAGGTAAGGGTTACAGATGTTACATGCACTTGTCTGTTGGCTCCTCATTGAGAATCATGGTTAGAGTTAACAGCAGCCTCGTGGAGTTTCAGTCAAACACTTTCAAGTTAAGCTTGGTTTAATTTGAGAATGAAAGTAGAAACTTAGTATACAAAGAAACAGCATTAACTTTTCAGGACCAGGTATTTTAAATTATTATCACAAAACAACTTCCGTTTCAACCCCAAAGAGAGATGCTGCAGTCTTTCCTGGCAAAACACTCAAGTCCTACGGACAAAAAAAAAAAAATACAAACTAGCCTGTTTTGTTTTCTAAACGGTAAAGCAACCACCATCTGGATCGAAGGCCTGAACTAGAAAGAACATGAGAGCACCTTCTCCAGTACCATCCAATTTCCCCCACAATAATCTTCAATCAACCACCCTCCAAACACACATTCCATCACTACACTTCCATTGGACCTAAAATTGAGCAAATACCCGAATCTCCCTCGTTAACCACCATCCCATGTCAGACCATTTTGAAATCAATGACTTGTTCATCAAAATTCACATAACAGGGCACAAAAGATTCAACCAGAAGTTAAATCTCACAAAAACTGCACTTCCTTTTGTTGAAGCAAATGCTAGCAAAGGGGGGAGGGACAAGGGAATGGAGAGAAAGAAGCTTCAACCAGAAGTTAAATCTCTCTCTTGACCACCATAACAATCTCTCAACATCGGCCGCTAAACTAATACCCTTGGTAGTCCATGTTGGTACACTTAAGGTACGGAAGTGCTAATTCCTGGAAGATAGACATCTAGTCCTGGGAAGAGTGATGGTCGGTTTGGAACAGTGGAGATCTGGTCCCTGCTGGCTGGAGGCCGGTTCCCTTGCTCAAACCCATTTTCTGAAAAATATCATGAAATTAGGGTGAGGCCTATGGACCACTGTCTGCCCCTATACCACACAAATTACAAGAGCATAGAAGCTCTAAAAGGTGTTGGACACTTGAATGGAATAAGCTCAAGATATCTGAAATAGAGAATGCCAATCTAACTACAGTCGATTCACAGACGTCATCACCCTTGGTGCTCCTTATGCTGGGATGGGATGCACTTGCTTACACCATTGTAACTGTACCATGTGAAAGTGAGCTGTATATAAGTGGGTAAAGGTCCAAAATATGCATCTGCATGTTCCGACTGATCAACATACTAATACAAATACTGGTCATTATTAATAAACTAACGTGAATCTCAAAATAATTTACTATGATAAGGCCACGGAAACACAAGTCTGCATTGACAAATCATGTGCATACGTATTTTGGCAAGTTACTGTGTTGAGCAATATCAAAATAACAGGAGGAGATGGAAAGGACACAGTCCAGAAAGCAATTGAGCCAACTTTAGTTACATCCACAACTGGAACAGTAGAGTTGTAGATCTGAAGGCAAGGATCCTTAATTTATCAGTCCAAACAATGAAAACAATTCATCCTTGGTCTTTAGACAGATCCTAGATTAAAAAAATTAAAGAATAAAAACGTTGGCCATATACTAAATAGAATTCCTAAAAAGAAGAATAAATCTAGAAACTGTACAAATTTCATGGTCAACATCAAAAAAAAAAAAAAATGCAGTATGACTAGTCAAGAGAGAATCATCACTTGGAAAAAGAGTGAGTTCGCAAATATTTTATCCACGCACCACCCATGGGTGAGGGCAGCACAGCATCACCTAAAACCAAGTGCGTGCACCAAAAACTTTTCAAAAGAATAAAGGTTACAGGTCGAGAGGGCCTATGTAAAGCAAGAATAAGCTTATGCAACAAACCCAAGCAAACAAACCTAGACATAGTCCTGAAGTCAGTCTCGAGCTTGTACTCATCAAGCTAAAGAGAATTCGATCTTCAAACCACCCATGGAAGAAAAGACAGCCAACAGTAACAAGAAAAATAACTATTATCCAGTTCAAACGAGCAGAATAAAGTACAAATGTGTATTATATAACTGACAGCATACATACAGAATGAAATTTGCAAATCTAATGACAAAATGGGACACTAGCATAACAAAAATAAAATGAATCTAAGAAAAACACAACTAACAGATGCCAACATTTAGTTTCAACAAAGTTAAAGGGAAGATACCCGAGAATCAAAATGTACGTAGATTTCAGTATGAATTCAGTTAACGTCCTTGAGTCTTTTTATCAGCGATTCTAGAGACTTCTTCTTTGGATTTTGCTTGTATCCCCTTGATCCAAAGGTTCCAAACAGTCGCTCAGAAGGATCTTTTAACTTCTCTGATATGGTCACTACCTTTCTGTAGTCCAAAGCATTATAACTTCTCTCCCTGATTACTGGATTCAGAAAATTCTCTGGATTATTGCTCAAAAGCAAATTAATCAATTGCCTCGACTCAACAAGGGCAGTTTTCAACTGATTTGCATCTGGTTCAGATAAAAGAGGAGCTTGGTTTTCAGCAAATGATTCCAACAACTTAATATCTACATCAATCCCCATAATAGCATTGAAGCTAAACTTTTTAACAGAATCCCCAAGCAAAGCCCCGACAATCAACTCAGATATATGAGAGAGAACATCTTGCAGAACTCGTTTCAAGACCTGAACGGGCAATATCTGCTGTGCGGTTGAAAGAAGTGTTTCCAGAAAAATTATCACTTCATTTACATATTCATTCTCATTCTGTGGAGGTTCGTCAGCCATCCAATTCACATTCTCAATCAGTGTCATAAAACCATCAACCTTTTGTTTAAGCAATCCAGAGAGCATCTCTTCCGCCGCATCACGGGCTTTCGTCAACAGAAACTGCCTCCTACCCCTCTCTGCCATTCTCAAAGAGATTCCCGAAAGCTGAGCAGCATGACGAAAAAAGAAATCACACGCACGCTCAAACACAGCCATATTAGCAGCAACAACCATTGCTTGATTGACACCACTGATAGATGTACTGATAAGCTTCAACAGAGCCCCATCCAAGACCTCTGTCAAAAGCCGGTCCAAGTATTTCTTTATAACATCATAAAAATCAAGTTGCCCACCATAAGACATAAAACTAACTGAATCCTCAACAAAAGACCGTACAATTCTACAACAATCTGGCACCGTCGAAGAAAATGGAGCAATATAAGGAAACGCAGGTATAATGTCCGACGTTTGTATCTGAAACGAAAGCACATTCATTGAATACTCATACTCTTTATTCATCCACATTTGCTCAAACTTGTCAGCAGCAAGGGCCTCAGCAATTTGCTTCCGACAATCCGATAACAATAACTCATGGTACTTATCTCTATGCTTGCTCAATACATCAAGCAATGCATCAACAGAGTAACCATATCTACGCAAAGTAACACCTAGCAAACTCACATAGTCCTTTATAAGCAACAAATGATTTGCGGTTCGCATTCTTGAAAACTGATCTTCTAATACAGAACACATTTTACTAACAGCAGTATCCCACAGGTTTTCAACTTCCATTTTAGATATCAGTCCTCCACCAGTTCTTAACACACGATCTTCCACAATAAAAAAACCAGCAATTTGGGCAAAAAATGTCTGATGCGATTCGAGAAAAGGTGTCATTGAAGATACCTGGAAATCCGAAGTTAATTGAAGCTTTCGATTCTCAAAATAATACTGCTTGAATCGATCCTCAAGCCCTAACGTTTGATGAATGTGATAAGATCTATATAACGGAGTCAAATCAAACCCTAGCATACCAGCGCCACCGTTACTATAACCGTTGTTACCTTCATTTCCGTTAAAACCGTTGTCGTCTTCTTCCTCGAGTGCGTAAACACAGTCTCTCAAACTGAGGCGGCTCTGTTCCTCTGCTTGCCTTTGCTTGATCCTCAGCTCTTCTTCACGCTGCCTCGCGGCGGCCGCTTGTCCGATGGCGAGTTGCCCTAAGTTGCGACTCACTGTACGGATCTCGACTAGCCAATCTCCAAAATCCTTGCTGATTCTTCGTTCGATGTGAGCTCGGATCGCCGGGATCTTCTTTTCGAGCATTCGACAGAGCGTAGACGACGGCGTCTTGTCGAGGAAGTCTCTCTCGATCGAGTCAACGCATTTCAAAGCCATGTAGAAGTTGTTCTTAGATAGATGGAAATTAGCTCGGGAGCAAAGCTCGATCAATTCGACGCAGGTTCGGAGGGAATCGACAGCAAGGCTTATGTTCTGGCACTTGTTTCGAGCCTCGAGGAAGGAATCGAGCGTGGATAAGAGAGGGCCAGCGACGGACTGTAACTGAGAATTTGAATTGGAGAGAGAAGATTTGAGAGAGTCGACATCGGAGAGGAGAGAACGGAGGTCGTCGACGGCCATGATGAAGTCCTGGTAGTGAGCCCTACAGACGTCCTCGATCTCCGACTCCTTGGATCGGGAGAAGTGGCGGAGGTGGTGGACGAGAGTCTCCGGCTTTCCCGAAGCGAAGGCCTTGCGGACGAACGGGCCTAAATCTTCGCCGTTGCAGATGGCGGCGGAGAGGAGGAGTTGGTCGAGCTTGTCGGCGGAGTCGCCGTTCTCCGCCGCGGCAGGGGCAACTTTCCGGCGCGACTTGGTTGAGTTCATTGTTGGTGGTTGGTTTTCCTACAGACGGACGGTTACGGCTAGAGTGACGGAGCCGTTAGAAACGGAGGGGATCTAGGACATGGAAAATGAGAAGAAATAATAATGGGGGTTGGATTTGGAGTTTTGGACAACGCGATGCCGTCAGGGAGCAGTTGGCGGTGACTTTTGTTTGACCAAAATGCCACTAGAAATGAATTAAATACCTGTCAGCTGGGTCGAGGCCCCGACTCCGAGGGTTCCAATCAAGCAAATTCTGGTTGTGCCAGTTTTTGGCAACTTATTTGGCGCTTTGCTTATACTCTACTGATTCGAGAGAGTCGCAATTTGTTTAAACAGCATAAATGCAGTCTAATTCTATAAGCTCATTCACCGTCATTTACTAGTAAATCGGCTAACTCGTTATGTATGAATAATTCAGTTAATATTTTATCATTTAAGATTTTATAACCTATTCTTGATTTTTTAATTTTGTATACATTTTAGTGGTTTCAAGTATCCATTGGTAGTCGGTGAAAAAAGTGAATATTTATTACTCTCTCTATTTCAGGCAAAGATTCCATTATACTATTTTGAGATGTTTTAATTAAAGAGTTTACTTTCAAAAAAATTATGCTTATAATTTTCATAATCTGTCATCTTTACCCTGTACTTGTGTTGTAACTCTTTGGGTGGAATGGATATAGTAATACAGTGAATACTTTTTAATTTTTAGTTGATAATTATTCAATAAATCTAGGCGTAAAATTGAAAATCCCCAAAAAACTTCATCTTTCATAATTTAATCTGTGTATGATTAGTAGGTAAATGCAAAGGCAAATGCACCCCCTATTTGTTACCTACTACTCATACACATCTTTTACCTCCCATTAAACACTCGTAAATCAAAAAAATTAAATCATTCAAGAACACTCAAACACATCTTTTACTTCTCATTAAACACTTAGTTTTAGCACTTCATGATCACCAATAGCTTTCTCAACTCCTAGTTATTGAAAGCTTCATTGATTACACACACAATAGTAAAATCAATCATTGTTTAAAGGACATTATCACATAAATACGCACGATCCATTAACGTTCAAATTAGATGTTCACTCAAATCTTCATAGAAGATCAAAGATAGTACGATCTTGCTTTGTAATATACTAATGCAAAAACGTGCACATTCAAAATCCAAAGTTTATCGCCTTGGTAGTGAACGTAGCAATTTTTTACGTTGTGAATCACTTTTAGTTGCTATCTCCCTAGCCTATCGTTCTTTATCTACAAATTACTTTTATTGTTGATTTGTTTACTTTGAGCAATTGTTTTATTAGCAACCTTAGTGGTTTATCTGAACAACAACTTTGTAATCTTACTCTTTGTAACTTTTCTTTAAAATATGGCTTTTTGTAAAAACTGTCATTTTGGTGAAGTTGCAAATTTTATCCTAAAATTCAACTCCTTTTATTTTGCTGCCTCTACTGATTCATTAGTAGAGATGTTAAACAGGTTGGTACTAGCGGTTTCGGGTCAGCTCTAACGGGTTGTGGCTCTAACAGGTCGCGGGTTAAACGGTCCAGTTTTTTTAGGCCACTAATATTGCAGACCTAACCCTAACCCTAGCGGGTTTCTGGCTAAACAAGTCACTATCGAGCCTCGATTAAAGATATAATATAACAATATTTTAAATTAGTGAATCGATAAACCACCCATAACTTAGATAACTTATTATGTTTTTCATAAGAAACGTAAATTAGACATTTTTTATATCGTTGTGTTATAATTTTTAACTTGTTTTTTTCAAAATAAATATTGTATTAGCAGTTCTTTCCAAAAATTTTGCTTATATTTTAATATTTATTCATAAGTACACAAAAATAACATGTAATGCAGAGGTTAAATGTGTTTGACTTTGGACTAAAATGTTGTTGATTTTATTCTCATGGTGATTGTTTTACGTATGTCATAAACTTTTTATGGCAATTAATATTACACCTATGGGTGGGCATTCGAATTCGAGTTTTTGGGTCCCGAATCGATCAGGTCGGGTAAGCAACAAAATTTCAATTTTCAATTTATACCTGAATCCGTCTATGTATTTTCGGATCGATATTCGGTTAGTTAAATTATTATCCGATACCCGATCAGGTACCCGGGGTTTCAAAAGAGGGTTGTGTTGTGCGCCTGTGCCACGTAACTCATCTACGTGACCTAATTTTAATTTCTCATTCTCCATCTTCACTCTCCAGTTTCCAAAGTCCAAACTCCAAACAGTGATTCCCATCTTATATTCAAAGAGGTCGATTCTCGTTATCTTTCTCAAATCTCAACAATCTTACAATCGTACAACCCTACAAGGCTACAAGGACAGTCCACGCTCCTCGCCGGCGAAGAGTCCTCACAGACTCACAGGGAGCGCCGCACACCACCAGCCCCCAAGTCACCAGACGCACCACACTCGTGCTCTTCTCTGACTCCGGCGATGGCAACGGCGATTTCGACTTGTTGTAAAAGCTAAGCTATTTATATTTTATTGATTTACGATTTTATTCAATCTTTTTTTTTATTTGGGTATTTTTTCTTTCTCCTTTTGAATTATAATTGCTTGTATTTTTTTGAATTTGGTTGCTTGCCATGTCTATATCACTTTGGTTGTTGCTGGTTCCAGCTATATCGGTCCTTCCAAGAATCCTGCCAATGCCTTTGGCTAGGCATATGTAAATAATCGGCATAATACATGGGAGCAGTTCTATGTTTACTGGATTTGTCCCTTCATAGGGGCAATATTTACGACTTGGGTTTTTCGTTTTCTTTTTTCATTGCCTGTAAAGCAGAAGAAGGCCTGAGAAAGAAGTAGCAGCTCATAATCATTAAAATGCATATGTCCAGTTTTTCCTGGAACATATTAGTCATGATTGGATTTTTGTTATTGTTTATATAGTTTCCCATGAGGGCAGTCAATGATTTTTATTTTTTTATTTTGAGAAATGGGCAACGAATGTTGAATATTATTATAATTTGATGTTGTTAAATGCCCCCATTGGCTTCGTGATATGGATCAAATGAGCTGCTTTCTCAAAAATAAAAAAATATATAAATAATAATAATAATAATAATAATAATAATAATAATAAATAACAAATAACAAATCAAAATATTTTTAAGTGGATATGTTCTTTGAATTGGTTTGGTGCTCATCTATGTTGTTAGCGGTGTTAAAAATTGCTAGGCGGGCGCACAGAGTCTAGCGCCAGGGCCTAGTCGGGATCTAGGCGGGGCCAAATCCGAACATAATTACAAATAAGGTCCATACCAAACCTGCAACAATAGTAAATAGCTAAATATGACCAAATAAACTAAAAGTAATGATTACACTACAAGATTAAAAATTAAAATTAAATTCTCTATCATTTCAAAGTGGAAGGAAGAAGGGAATACTTTAATAACTTGAGGGGGAGGGAAAATACTTAGAGAAATATTTTAATAACTTGAGGGGGAGGAAAAATACTTTAATAACTTGAGGGGGAGGTTGTCATTTTGAAAAGTGAATTAAAACCGTAAAACTAAAGCTGGCCGCCTCTCTCTCATAATTCACAAAGTTTTCATAGGCGCCTCTCTCTCTCTATCTCTTTCTCTCTCTCACACTATGAGATAGATGACGGGATTTCGACGCCGACAATCTCTCCCTCTCTCGCTCTCTCTTTCTCTCTCACTCTCGCTCTTTCTTAATTTCTCTCACTTTCACTCTCTTTCACCTCTTTATCGATATCGTCTCCTTTCCCACCGTAATCAATCCACCATTTTGACTACTTCCAAGTGGATCTCGTTGACTCCCCTCCTCCGACGCCGAACTTATCTAAGCCCTAGCGTCCAAGATTGAGGACGTCATTCATCGCATCGTCGTGTGTCGCTCACCTTGATTGACACCCTTGGTTCCTCATACTAGGTCCCTCCTTGACAAAACGCGTACGACATCGCTCAAATCGGGGGCGTTAGGCGGCGCCTAGGCCGACTAAGCGGCAATTTTTCATGGTGGCAATTTTTTGTCCAATTTGGCCTTAGTCGCAGCGTTTGGGGAGCTTAGAGCCTAGTCACGGTGTTTGGGGGCCTAGCGTCTAGGCGGGCGCCTAGAGCCTAGTCGCGGCGTTTGGGGCCTAGGCGGGCGCTAGAACGATTTTTCGAACACCGGTTGTTAGAGATAAACTATTATTGAGATTTGGTGTTTACCAATCTAATGTTCGTTGATTGACTTCATCGATTCACAAAACTTCTGATAAAAGCAAAGCTCTCGTTGACACTATACTTATGCTGAATTGACAATAAAGTGCTCAAATCAATCTACTTTGGTCATAAGCATTTTCCTTTTGCAGTTACTGACTTACTAGAATTATCTCAATGTTGTGTTAGATCAAGCTAAAAAAAGTTCTTTATCTCCTAAAATAGCTCAAGCTCTTATTTGTGCTCAAGATTGGCTTCGTTTGGATTCAACGCCGGTATGCGTGGAAGAGGATTTGAGCGAAATTGAATTCCTTGACAAAGGTATTTAATATTTTTTGTTTTTGTTTTTTTATTGTTACTTTACACAATATTATTCTTTATTGCTATATATTTTGTTTTTGTAGAATTAACAAAGTTGGGGGATTCAACAATCATTGATGTTTGATTGAGCCACATTAGTATATTACCATCACCTCTATGTCTATGTGTAAGTTAACTAAATTTCATTTTTGCTTGTCAATTAATTATTAATTTTGTATTGAGTATTTAATTATTGATTTATAAAAAATATTGTTCTATTTTGCAGTCAGGAATCTTGCTGCTTGCTACTGACTGATCCTGCTATTTCTCCTTGCCAGAACAGGAAGAAGAGAGCTTTTTTTATGTTGAATGGGCCTAAATCTTGTTTCTTGTTATTTCGCTTTTCATTAGGACTTCATCTATCTTTTGGACAATCTGTATGAATGACCAAGACTGTGACTTGTGATTGTTGTAATGTTGTTTTTTTGCCTGTTTGTTGCCTGTCAGAATTCTTCTGTTGTTAAGTTGTTTTGGACAGTCAGAACTCGAATGAACGACCAAGACTGAACTGAGTAGTTTTCATTAGATTCTTGTTTAATTCTTCTTTAATTTACTATGAATCAGATTGATAAATGATTAATTATACTAATGTGATGGTGGCCTGGTGGGTATTATCATGTGATGGTGGCCTGGTTGATAAATGATTCATGATAGTGATGATACTATGACTATTGTTAAATTGTTTTGGACAATCTGGCAGAAACTTTTGCAACAGTGGTGAATACTCGAACCCGACCCAAAAATACCTGAAATTTTCGGGTTCCCGAAATGTCAGCTTTTTTCTCTAATCGGTTCGGTTACATAAATTTACTATCTGATTTTTCGAGTACACGATCCGAAAACCCAAAATGTTAAAAACCCGACCCAATGCCCACCCCTAATTACACCGACCAACAAGCCAACCCTAAAATCTGACGAGCCAGTCCTATCGGGCCGCAGGTTAAACGGGCAGGGCCAAAAAGCCCTGATTTTAAACGTGCCAAAAATATTGAGCCCTAACCCTATTTTTTTTCGGTTTAAACTAACCGGGTTGTGGCCCTTTTAACATCTCTATTCATTAGTAGATACTTTAATAATTTCAGTAAAGTTTTAAACAAGCTATTCAACCCCCTATAATTCTTGCCAGTTGAACCTAACAGTTGTATATGAAAGATTTCGATTCCCGATAATGGAACCAAACTGATCACCTCAAAATAACGATCTTGTCGGGGTTCCACGTGTCTATATGGGAGAACGATGGTGAATGGTGGATATCTACTTTATGTACCTGCACCTGCGAATAAAGACAAAGAACAACACTTGCAACTGGTGTGCTAGATGTATCAATGGGACCTCTTACATACAGCATAACCGCTTCCCGTCCACAAAAACCGCTGGGAAAAATGGGGATTAGCTAGTGTAGGTGAGGATCAGGAAGTGTTGACTGTCAGAAGTACTTATTGTCATGTCATATAAGCCAATGAAAGAAAACCATGTGTCTGGACAAAATCTGTCAAATTCAAAGTATATTCATGTTTGAATACATGGTAGCTCGCAGGTGGTCGAGGAGCCAACTTGCCAGGTCATCGTTCCTCACCCAAAGTCGTCGAGGAACCGCCTCGGCCAAGTCGACGAGGAACCACCTTGGCCAAGTTGACCCACCTCAGCCAAGGCATCGGTAAGGTACTAGCTCGATATTAACCAGGTCGGTGACACCTACGCGAGGTCGTTATGGGTCCTCATCACTGGAGAGTTCGGCTAAGGGAGGAGCTTGGTCCTCATCACTAGGTGGTCGTCGCTAAGTGGTCGGCTCCTAGGCTAGTCTCTTGCTTCCAGTCTTGAGCGGTAGTGGATATTTTATATCCATGTGACATCAAGCTAAGTTGGTCATAGGAATATTCTTAGAAATTTCATAGGGTCCTATTAGTATTCTTAGGGCCTGTTTGATTTAACTTAAAGAGGGGTGCTTATTGCTTATGACTTACTATAAGTTATTTTTGAAGCATTTGATTTGATTTATGAGAATATAAATCATAAGTCATATACAAGCCACTTTATGTGAGGTCATAAGTTATAAGCACTGGACATGATGCTTATTTTTACTTTTCAAAAACGAGTAAGCCATCTTATTTAGTAAAACTTTTTATATCCCAAGATTACCCTTAATAATAATAATAATAATAATAATAATAATAATAATAATAATAATAATAATAATAATAATAATAATAGTAATAGCAATAGTAATATTAATAATTAATGATAATAATAGTAGTAATTAATAATAATAAGGCCAAAATACAAAAACCCTCCAAAGTATACACCAAATCCCAAAGTCCCCTCAGCCTAAGGTTTGCCCTATAACCCTATCTATGTTGCCAATTTTCCCAATTAGCCCCCTGGCCATGATGATCGTTAAAAAGTCAACGTTTTTCATCATGTGCCTTGCATGTGTGGGGGTAATTTGGTCATTTCTACTGGATTTTTGATTTTGAAATTCATGAACTGGGTTCTTCCTCAATTGTTAAATCAAACTCAATTGCTCAATTTCAAGTTCCTTGATTTTAAAAATGGATCGGAGAAAATGACGTCTTTCCACTTCGATCCATTCAATTTTACCACCAACTAGACCGGCCCCAACGTCTGCTCCTACGGCGGCGTCTTTTGCGCCCCTTCCCCTTCCAACTCCTCCCTTACCGTCATCGCCGGCATTGACCTTAACCATGCCGACATTATCGGTTACCTCCCTCCAGAACTCGGTCTCCTCACCGACCTTGCCCTTTTCCACATCAACTCAAACCGCTTCTGTGGCACCGTCCCTCACACTTTAAGAAACCTCAAACTCTTGCACAAACTCGACTTGAGTAACAATTGATTCGTTGGCCCATTCCCAGTCGTTGTCTTATTGTTGCCCAAGTTAAAATTTCTCGACCTCCGGTTCAATGAGTTCGAAGGATCTGTTCCTTCCAAGCTGTTCGACAAAGATCTCGACACAATTTTTCTTATCTTACTGGATGTATACTGAATGAGATCGGGATGTTGAAGAAGGTGATGGTGTTTGACGTCAGCTTTAGTAGTTTGAACGGGCCGTTACCGGCAGCTGTGGGTGGTTTGAAGAGTGTTGAGTAGTTGGATGTGGCGCATAACCGGCTGACTGGGGTGATTCGCGCAAGTGTTTGCCAGTTGCCTAGTTTGTTGAACTTTACTTATTCAAAATCAAGGAACTTGAAATTGAGCAATTGAGGAAGAACCCAGTTCATGAATTTCAAAATCAAGAACCCAGTGAAAATGACCTAATTAGCCCCGCACGTGTAAGACACATGATGAAAAACGTTAACTTTCTAACGGCCATCACGGCTTCTATCACGGCCAGAGGGCTAACTGGTATAATAATAGTAATAAAAATAAAATAATACATAATAATTTTAATAATAATAATAATAATAATAATAATTTTAATTTTAATAATAATAATAATAATAATAATAATAATAATAATAATAAATAATATTAATTAATATAAATAAATAATAATAGTAATAAATATAATAAACATAGTAATAAATAAATAATAGTGAATAATAATAATAATAATAATTAATAATATATATATATATATATATATCAAAAATAAATAATAATAATGATGCAAAGAATATTTAATGATGAGGGTATTTTTATCTTAAATTTTAATTCATCACTTTTTCAACTTATCAATCAAACAGTCACACCAACTTAAAAATTCTCATTAGCACTAAAAAAGTTAAATCAAACAACACCAGTTCATGAATCATCAGTCATAAATTATCAGCTATAAGTCATCAATCATAAGTCATTTCTCATCAGCTAAATCAAATATACTCTCACTACATTAGCACTTGCATTTTGTGGTAAGTGTGATCCATTTGCCGGTTGATCAAGACGCCACGTGTTATGGGTTTCTATTATTATTTTGTTTATGTTATTTTTTTTAAAAATGTTTATGTTTTGTTTTTTAACACACACACTTAACCTTTTTATTTATTTATTGGATGTTAGGCTGTTATATACTCCCTCCGTTTTTAAAGAATTGTCATGTTTTTATTTTTTATCGATTCAAAAAATTATTTTGTTTCTAATTTTTTTTCAGAAAATATTTTTATCATTTTATACTTACTTTTTCTTTATATTTTAATGATGATTGCATATGCACGTGGGCTTTAAAAAAAAATTATAGTATATTATAAAAATATATATATAATAAAGGTAATTAATTTGACTTTACCTGTGTGCCCCAGACTTGTCTTGCTTTTCTTTTTTGTCTATTCAAAAATAATTGTCAAAAGTTTTTTTAGGATAATATTTTTACCATTTTATCCTTACTTTTTCTTTCTACTTTAATTATAAGCTACATGTATATGAGCATTATAGAAAACTATACACTATACCAATATTAATAATTAAGTCAATTATTTTTTTAATTCGTGTACCGAATCAAACAAGACAATAATTTAGGGACAGAAGGAGTACTAGATTTCATTTGAGGTTGGGAGCTTAATTCTCATGATAAGTGAGTCAGTTGTTGTTTTTATTGGTGTGGAGAGGATTTTGTTTAGTGGTGTAAGAATAAACTGCTAAATCGAATCGAACCACCCAGTTTGGGTCAGTTTTGGTCTAAGACGTTTTAGTCTCGGTTCCAAAAATTCAAAAGTCGATCGGTTCGATTGAGTTTTTTATTTTTGGAATTGAACCGAACTGAACCTATATATATGTATATTTTATTATATATATATATATATATAATATTAATTATATTAACTATTATGAGCCATTGGAATAGTATGCTAAATTTAGACCCTTAAAATTATTTTATTTTAAAGTTAATTATTTTATTTTAGTTAAAAATATTGTTATTATTTAAGAGTGTTTGTTTTGTTTTGAAATGTTTAAATAATTAAATTGAACTAAATCGATTGATTTAATTTGGTTTGATTTTGAAGTCTAAGATGGTTCGGTTCGATTCGGAAAAGATTGAATTGATAGGGGGCTATTCTATTAATGGTTTTGACCTAAACCAAATCAAATCAAGCCACTTACACCCCTACAATTTTTGTTAAAAGAAAGATTTGTCTTATTGTGTGTAGCCTATTATCATTAGTTCACTACCATCAGAAACAAATATAACGAATAATTGGGCTTGCATGGGTTCATAAATTTTAGAATATTGAATGGGCCACTAGACCTATCACTTGCAACTTTGCAAGAATTGTACTCCTAGCATATACATGGGTACGCTCTCATATCGAACTCAACTAAACCCAGTTCTAAGTCTCTAACCAGTAACCAGCCTAACGGGTGGGCTTTTTCATGTGTTGGGCTCGGGTTGCGTCAACCAGAGGAGGACCAACCAGGCTGTAAACCTCGCCCTTCTACGAGAATAAAATGATCGTTTGAAAAACCCTAGCCCCCTTCTGGTTTTGTGAAGACATTTAGGTTTCAGCAGCAGCGGAGGAGGGCAGGAGCAGAGCGGCGGCGGAGCGGCAGCAACAGCAGCAACAGCCATGGTATTGTCGCTTCTGAACCATAGTTATTTCACCGGAGCTTCTTTTTCTATCTGCATTTACTGGTTTCTTTTATAAATCTAAAGGAATTTCGTTTCTATATCGTGTAATTAGGGAATCGATCTCGTTGCCGGTGGAAAGAGCAAGAAGACCAAAAGGACTGCTCCTAAGTCCGATGATATCTACCTCAAGCTCCTCGTCAAGGTACCCTCATCACAAACACACACGCACTATCTCTTATTATTCTTGTGCATTTCAATGTTTTTGAAAGCTGTCTAATTTTGGTTTTGGGATCAGCTTTATAGGTTTCTCGTGAGGAGGACTGGGAGCAACTTCAATGCAGTGATATTGAAGCGTCTCTTCATGAGCAAAGTCAACAAGCCTCCGATTTCTCTCTCCCGTTTGACTCGTTTCATGTCAGGAAGGTATCCATTTGATTCGAGTCATATTATATATGTACACACACCTACACCGAAATATGTGCTGTAGTTGGATAGTGCAAAGTGCTATAGAATGTTTTGATGTTGCTTTTAGTTTTCGGAAACTCAATATAACTTGATGGTTGGAAAACATACAGAGCCATGAACGAGATGTGCTCATTAGATCTTGATTCATTTATTTATATCTTGTTAGAGTTGGTGGAGTATTATATAATGTATTGTGAATTTTAATTCTTTGGGAGATTAGCTGTAGTAATGTTTGGTTAAACTTTTGTTATATTAGGATGAAAAGATTGCTGTGGTTGTGGGGACAGTTACTGATGATGTTAGGGTGCAAGAAGTCCCTGCTTTAAAGGTTACTGCACTGAGGTTTACTGAGACTGCTAGAGCAAGAATTGAGAAGGCCGGCGGAGAATGTTTGACATTTGACCAGCTGGCTCTTCGAGCTCCTCTTGGGCAGAACACGGTATGCATTTTTTCTTTGTATTGCTATCTGTTAATATTTATGTTATGCTATTTAGAAATAGTGGTGTTCTGTTGCATCCATTCTGAAGGGAATGCTACTATGCTTAATGTGTTGGCAGTTGGATATTTTTTGTTAACTGTTAAATGAATTTTAGACTGTTACTCATTGTTTGATACAGTGGTGTCCAATTTGGAGTAGGTGATGGTAATCAAACTTTGGGAGGCTTTTCAATCTAGTTTTAATATCACATAAAATTGTGGTGAAAGGCTTTACGTCTTGCGCCTCCTTTGTGCACTTGGGAGCCTCTTCTTATTTCTGTTCTGTTAGCCCTATAGTTGTACTTTTAGGAAGCTCCATGTACTTTTTGTTATCGGCCTGTAACTATTTCAAGTAATGTCCTGTTTTGTTCAATTGTGTACACGTGCTATCTCTCAGGAAAAACCGCTCACTATACCTGAAAATATCTGGTTTTGTAGGGGAAAACTGATAAATATGTTTGGATGTTACAAGATCCTTGTAGGAATCTTTGTTTTGTTGTATGCTTCTCTCAATTGTACTTGTGTTGTATTGATGTATGTAATTAGTTCGTCAGATATTATTATCAATGTGTTTAGGGGAATGTTCTACAAGAAGAGTTCTCTTATCATACCTCAATCTCATGTAACTGAGGTATTTGGGACACATTGAAATGCTCATATCGTCTAAATCGGTGTTGGTTAGTGTCCATCGCTTAAAATCCCTTTGTCAATTGATGGCCTCTATGGTAGAATTGGTTGTGTGGAGCTGAGAGGAGGTGGCTTACCCTTCGGCAGATTTCAGCACTTTTTAGTGCCCTTAGTTCGAACTCGTGAAAACGATAGAGAATCGAGGGTTCTGGTGGATGCCTTAGATACCTATAGATGAGGAAGGGTGTAGTAAGTCATAAATGCTTGAAGAGTCAAGAGTAAGCATATGTCTACAGTTTCCTGAGTATCTTTACCTTTCGAGTTGCCTCTGAATCCATGTGGAGGCAAGAGGCAACTTGACAACTGATACATCTTAATTGAAAGTAAAGGCAAGATACTCTCGTAGACATAGATTGGCTATTCTCTGAAGGTTCCAAAATCTAGATGGAAATGCAACATATCTTAGATCCATATGATTCTTTTGTTAAAGTTTCTGAATTTTTTATATGCAGTTTGAATTAAAAATTTAAAACATTGGAAATCTGGGTAAAGAGAGTAATAAGAACGAAAGTGAGAGTTCTTCGATGTGTTTGTGCCTTGTGCTTGAATTATTCTGTACAAAAATCAGATAAATCCTTCTTGGTCAATGGATTTGGTATAGTATAGGTTGTGTTTTTGTTTATTCAAGTGTGATTGGAATCATCTATAATATCATCAGAGGATTGACATGTAAGGTTATTTATAATTAAGTCAAATTTTTTCTTAGCCATTTTCTTAATTAACTTTTCACATGAGTTATGCACTAACTCCTCTAATTGGTGATGTTACATGAGAATCAAAGTAATTAACCATTCTTTTGCAGCCCAGATGCTCTTTGTGATTAGGATAATTAGAGTTAAAAGCATTAGTTGGCACAGAGTAACAAACTCTACATGATGTTAGTAGGATGGTTTCTCTTAAATTTTCTAAGGTTGGGTTATTATACAGTAATTGGTGTTTCTTAAGAAAATGAAATTGAATTGGCATAAAGTTTTGTATAATTGGCTTTCTTCTGAAAATCTTTATTACTACGTGTTGCAGGTCCTCCTTAGGGGTCCAAAGAATTCTCGTGAAGCAGTGAAACACTTTGGCAAGGCTCCTGGTGTGCCACACAGCCACACCAAGCCCTATGTGCGATCGAAGGGTAGGAAATTTGAGAAGGCTAGAGGAAGAAGAAACAGCAGAGGCTTTAGGAATTAAGTTACTAGTGTTGATTGTATGGTGCCCATCTTTATGGAGTCATGCAAAAGATTTTCACAATGCATTTTATGCAACCCTTATTCTGTTTCATTTCTCTTTTATACAACCATTATGTTGAACATTTTGTGATTGGCGGTTCTTCAGTCCCGTTTTGTGTTTCCTTTTGATGAAGTAGTTGGAGATCACCTCTTATTTGGTAAATGTCATTTTAGGAAAGTTTGAGATTTTTAATCTTGTTCCTTTTGTTGCACAGGTTTGCCCAATACTTTGTTCTTAAATTAGTTTTCATCCAGCATTATTTAAACTGGCTTTAGTTTTACTGTTTGAATTTGCAGATGTAATCTCAGTTGAATCACGAAATGTTGCACTTGCAAGGTTCGTTGTGGGAAATGTTACTAACCCTCGTTTCTTAAACGAGTCGTCGTTTCATGCATGCTATGCTTTATTTTAATATATATGTTAAATGTCGCACTCCAAACAATTAAATATCGCACCTCACTTAAAATAGGATGGCCCTTTTGCCTTAATTAGTTCTATTAATTATTGCTAAATAATTTACTTCTATTATCTATCATACTGCACTTTACTTTTAATCTCTCAATTTTTCTTAATATTTTTTAATGGATGCGAATAACGATGATAGTGTAATTTGAGATAAGTATTTTACAGTAATATCAATTACTTTTGATATATAGTAAATTTTCTTAATTGCATCTATTTTAAATGTATTTATTTTAGGATAAAAGTAAATTTTTGTTTTAAAAAAGAAGGGTTGGCCATGATACACGACCAAACCAACAATGGCCGCTAAGGTGGATGATACACGACCAAACCAACAATGGCCGCTAAGGTGGACGACTTTCTCTTCTATGGCCATCTGCCGCTTTCTCTTCAATGGTCGTTTGTCGTGGGGGCCCTCAATAATTCAATATTTTTTTTTGGACAAACCTCAATAATTCAAAATTTTCTTTAAAAATTTTATATGCAAATTGTAGATAAAAGAAGAAACAAAGAGACAGTAAAAGTATTAATGAGTTCTTCCCAGGCATTTTATCAAACACCCTACGTGCATCATCCAAACAACTGCCAATTTCAAGAAGCAGACTCACTCATGGCCGGAGCTATTAGGGAGGGCTGCCTAGGACAGCCACAGCTACCATGAAGAGCCGCCTAAGGTTTCTGTATCTCTTGAAGAGAACTGCTGCCATGGTTGGCCCCTTCAAATACTGTTTTTTTTCTTTTTCTTTTCAAATTTTGGCGTTAAGCAACTAATCATTCATACAAATGCTAAAAAGATGGAATCACAAATATTTGAATTGCGAACATACCTTTCACAAAAATCTTTCTTTAATCCTTCCTGTCTCTCTCTTCCTTTTTGTCTTTACATAGCTTGGCTTCTCTTTTTTATTTATTTATTAAATAACCTTTTATTTTATTAAATAAGATGGAAGGACAATTAAGTTATTTTATTTTAAAAGGGTACAGTATTTAGTAAAACTCTATTTCAATTTGTACCTAAATATTTGTTTGCTCTCGAGGGGCCCGATAAGAAGTGTTGATAGCTTTGTCCATTTGCTATAGGGTTGGTTACTGCTCCTCCGTGCATAACTAATTGTCATATATTTTTTTATTCGTTCTCAAAGACTTATATTATTTTTAAACGTTAAAAAAAAAAAACTCTTACTCCCTCGTTCTAGACAAATGATTCACTATTTTCGCTTAAAGATTCAACTTTAAAAATTTTTCCTACAATATCTATAAACTTTTCTATAGTACTCTCCACATATGCTATAAATTTTTTTGTAATTATAACTAATTTTAAAGACACTAATATATATCTTAATTATTAAATTTTTTAAATGTGAACTCTTTGAGTGGAACAGAACGGAGAGAGTATTATTTATCTTCTTATTTTAGTGATAGTTAATTAATTATATATTGTAATAATATTTATAATAGAGTTACTTAGTAGTTTTTAATCAATGACATTTTTGTAATATTTAAAAAAAGCAATAAAGTACCTTTTATTGAAAATTACATTATTTTCCATGAACAATAAATATATAAAGGGTGAAATAAATTTATTTGGATTAAATTGATTCATTTAGCATTACAGTTATTAAATTTGTGTGTTAGTAACTAAATATATAGGAGAATAATTTAGAAAGCGTAGGAGTATTTGAACAATAATAATTTTGGAACGAGTGAGTAGGAGTATTTTTTTTACATTTAGGAAGGAGTAGGATATTTGAGAAGCCGGCTAGAAAGAGTCACAGCTGGTTAATGAGTGGAGTAGGTAGAAACACAAATAAGGTTGCCAATAACAACAAACAAAAGCCTCTCCTATACTATAAGTAGTATTGTCTGTCGTACTCCCATGGTTTTCTTGTGGAATCATTCATTCCCCACAGAATCGCAATTTTAAGGAAAAATAAAAAATTTTAATTCTACTTTTGAAAGAATTGCTTTTGAAGTTTCTATGAAAACCACGACAGTATGAAATGAAATACTACTTCAAAGTACATTAGTAATCCTTGATGTTATGCTTAGAGCCTTAAGTTTCCTAAGTTTTATAAATTATATTAATAAATTTGGTTCGAGAATTTTGTATAGAAAAATAAAAAAGGATAACATTGTTCTGCTTTCTCTTTACCGATTTCCGATTGTTATAAATGTAATTTAACAATGTATTATTAATTTGTATGTAATTACTATTATATCATCATTTATTATTATTATTATTATTTTGCTTTGTTTTATGCTATTACTCCCTCAATTCTAGGCAAATAGTCTAATATTTTATTTTGAAATGTTTCACATAAAGAGTCTACTTTTAAAGACTATGCCTACAATCTTTATAACTTTATGACTTTACTGTCCACGTGTTATAAATATATTCACTATACTCAAGTATTTTTGTAATTATGACCAATTTGAATAATACTCATAAATCTCTTAATTTATTAGATTTTTCAAACGTGGACTATTTGGATGAAACGAAGATAGTGTTTTGTTAATTAATGACAAAAATGAGGATAAAAGAAAAATTATAGAAAGTAGATTCATCAAATGGGATATATTTCTGATCAATTTTTTTATTTTTTTGGAAGTTGCAATTTCCACAACATTGTTTGCTTATATACTATATTATTAATTTTTTACTTTAAACTAATATATTCTTGAACATAATTACACCTTAGATACTTGTGGAGTCATATGTATTATTTTCATATTACTTTTTAATTCTCAACACATCAACAAACAAGGTAATTATTTTCTTGTGTTCCATAATAAAAAAATAAATATAATTAAGTCATTTGTCTACCAAACTTTTAGAAAATATCATATGTTTTTTTACATAATTAAAAACTATTATTTTAAAATGAATTCAATAATATCAATATGGTAGATATTAAACTGATTATTTTAAAATTAATTCAATAATAGCAATATGATACCACACACTCTCTCTCTCTCTCATGTTTTCGCGCACCAATGTACAAATATTTGCGCACCAATGTGCAAACACACACATGTATGTGCACTCTCTTATGTTTTCGCGCACCAATGTACAAATATTTGTGCACCAATGTGCAAACACACACATGTATGTATCTTCAACAACCCCCCAAAAAAAGAAAAAAAATGTATTTACTAGATCTAGAACTTCTGTAATCAAATCCTTTATAAACCTTTAATCTATATAGTGGAATTTGTTTATTATTTAGTGTATATAATCAAAATGTCTAAAATATGCTTTCTACAGGAGTGAAATATATGGAAGATATTACTTCGAAAGCCAAAAACATATTTGTGTCAATAGACATTATAGTTATCAGATGATTTTCGTTAATACGGTGACTTCATCTACGATATAAATTGTAGAAATTACACCAAAACAAGATTACAGAGTTCCCAATCTAAATTTACTTCACCAATTAGCCTGTAACTAAATGATACCGTGGATCGACCTAAAGATTCACACAAGACAAGTTTGATTTCTTGGCCATATCCTAATTAACTTTACAATTTTGTTCAACAAATAAAAGTAGCAAAAAAATTTATGTGAAGAAGTAAGAAGTCTGTTCATTTAGCAATTACTAACACAATTAATGAACCATCTTTCCATTTCCAACAATTTACTTGTAAATCAAATCAAACTAGGCTCCATTTATTCCACGAAAAATGAGTTCCTGAAAATATTTTCATTGAAATCATTTTCGTTGAAAATCTAGATAGTTTCCGGTGTTTGGTAACCACTTTGCGCATATGACTGAAAACAAAACCATAATGTTATAGCTAAAATAGAGATAGCATTAAAAACTTGTAACATGAGTTTAAAAAATTATACATTTCTTTGAGGCAATTTCTCGATTCAACCCAGATTCCATGGCTATCCATCTAACAATCCCTTCCACCAAAACTCAAATCCAACAAGAATTAAACAATTTTCCGTGATGCATTAATCACATAGAGTCAATAACTTTGAAAAAAGAGAGCTGAAATTCATTGTATTTCGTGATGAAATCAAATAGGGCTAGCTTTAGATCTGCATCCTCAAAAACTTTCAACATGCAGTAAGATCAAACCAATATTCACCACGATAAATTAATTTCTAAATCTCTAAGAATCATCTTCTAGAATGAAAGAAATTAACTCCCACGAACACTAAAAATAAACAGATCGTTAACAGAGGGAAGGAAGAGTCAATAACAAGTCTATGGAATTAGAAGAGCTGAAGTAGGTAGATAAGAGTAAAAAATAAAGAAATTTTTGAGAGAATTCATGGTGCACACAAGATTTCTAGAAAATGAAGCAGTGATGGAAGGGGGAGCGAGAGAGACCAGATGCAAAGAGATAAGGTGGAGCGATTTAAGAAAATGACGTACAGAGCTCTTACTCAGTAAGTTATTTTTCGGACTAATAGCACTTTTTTTCGTTGACTTATAAGTTGTTTTCCATTGACCTTATTTTCTATTTTTTACCAAACATCAGAAAATATAAAAAGTATTTTTCAAAAGTTATTTTTCGGAAACAAACGGAGCCTAAGGTAAAAAGAATAGTACTGCTACTAATTGTGTCTGTTAAACTACCAGAAATGAAATTACTATAAATAGTAAATACACCTTACGCTACATCAAAGAAGTGTTACTATTGTTACCGGCAGTAAGCAAAAGTCATCCAAACACACACTCACACAGTGCAAAAGGGTAGAGAGAAATGGAGAAGATTAAGCACAGCAACATATTCGTGAACGGAATCAATATGCACGTAGCGGAAATCGGTCAAGGCCCGGCAATCCTCTTCCTCCACGGCTTCCCGGAGCTCTGGTACTCCTGGCGCCACCAGATGCTCTCTCTCTCCTCCCTTGGTTACCGGGCCATCGCCCCTGACCTCCGCGGTTTCGGCGACACCGACGCCCCGCCTTCCCCCTCCAGCTACACCGTCTTCCACATAGTCGGCGACCTGGTTGCCCTCCTCGACAAATTGGGCTTGGAGCAGGTGTTCTTGGTGGGCCACGATTGGGGAGCCTCTATGGCCTGGTATTTCTGTTTATTGCGGCCCGACAGGATTAAGGCCTTGGTTAATACCAGCGTTGCCTTCCGTCCTCGGAACCCACTTAGAAAGCCGGTGGAGACTATGCGGGCTGTGTTCGGTGATGATTACTACATGTGCAGATTTCAGGTATTCCTTTCTTTGTTCTATTTGATTTATCATCGAACAATTAAATTGTGTACTTAAATAATACTGTATTCCGCACTAACAAACGAGCAGTTAGATTTTACTTTTTGTCCCTTAAAATTCTATGTTTTCGGATTCTTGTTGAAGATTTAAGCAATTGGGTTGTGATTTTTGATCTTAGTAAATCTACACTTGGGTTATTCTAGTTGGGTTTTGAATGCACTAGCATTCAGTTTTGTCTGTGTGTAAGCAGTTTGGCATTTTCTCCCTATTTGATTGCTTCATCCGAGTAGGTTACGGATTTTAGAAATTTCTGCTTTTTGGGTGTTACGTATTTGATTTTACAAACTACAATCATGCCAGATTTCCCCCATCTTTTAGTTATTTATTATTGTTTGATTAAAGGTTTGTCTATCACGAGTTATTAATTTTAGAACGATTTGGTTTGGATAGTCAAATCTTTGGGATTTGGTAACGCCATTGATTAATTCATTGCTTACATGCTAACGAGGCTCTTGTTAGTTGATTTCTTTTGGAAAGATTACTCTACGGGGATGTTAATCAATATGAGGGCTTAATGCATTTGTTATTGTTTCTGAATCAAAATCTTCCATAAATAATTTTAGCACTCTTCTTAGTTAACCAACCATAAGGAGAAGCAACTAATACAATGAATGATACAAAAATCAATAGGATTGAAGACCTTGCAATTAATGCAAGGATGGCCAATTGAAATGCGAGACTCAGGTATTATTTCTAGTTAACCAACAAGTGAACCGTATCTTTAAGCCCAAAATTTGTATAATGCTTCTTGCAGAGATTCATCAAGATTCTGTTGATTTGAGA
Organism: Platycodon grandiflorus; assembly: GCA_016624345.1. Lineage (NCBI taxonomy): Eukaryota > Viridiplantae > Streptophyta > Magnoliopsida > Asterales > Campanulaceae > Platycodon > Platycodon grandiflorus. The sequence goes on along the minus strand of CM028366.1, from coordinate 2,613,150 downwards.
TCTTGTTCTTACCCCTTATATTTTGTTCTGATAAGCAAATTAGTAACCATGTTTCAAGTTAAAAGTTAATTACAGTTTTTTCTTTGTACCAACTATTAACAGAGAAAATCACTAAAATATTAGTTTGGTTTTGCAATTAGTTGTTGGGGAAAGTGAAGCTACCATTGCTTGACACTACTGCAGTGAATGTATCCTTTACGGTTCAGTGGATCATGCTTATGGTTCAATTCAGTGGATATGTTGAGGCTGTTTGCTTATAAATGTAATGTGTCAGGGCAGCTCTATTTGTTTGTTTTTTACTTTCATGCATACTCAGTAGCTCCTATATCTCAAGATTTTAGACTGGATAATAAAGTAGTTCTACATGATTTTATCTCATTTGAATTTGTTAACTTTCTATGCAGGCACCAGAAGTAGAAGAAGAATTTGCTCGCATTGATACTGCAATGCTGATTAAAAAATTTCTCACCTCTCGTAGGCCTGGCCTACTAGTTGTACCTAAAGAAATAGGGTTTGGGGGCAACCCTAATACTCAGATTACCCTCCCTTCTTGGTTGTCTGAAGAAGACGTGAATTATTATGCCAAAAAATTTAACGAGAAAGGCTTCACTGGTGGATTGAACTACTATCGAGCTCTTGACCTGTAAGTAGCTTTCTTGGACTTAATTTGACTTTGCAAGTTGTTAGGTATGTGTGTTTGAGAATGTAAAGTAAATGAAGTAGTAAGTCGTCATGTATGATTTTGATAGCTCCCCTTTTCTTGCAGAAACTGGGAGCTCACGGCTCCATGGACTGGTGTCAAAATAAAGGTGCCTACCAAGTTTATTGTGGGTGACCTGGACTTGACCTATAATACACCGGGTGTCAAGGATTATATACATAAAGGGGGATTCAATAGAGACGTGCCATTCTTACAGGAGCTCGTTATAATGGAAGGAGTGGCTCACTTTCTCCATGAAGAAAAGGCAGAGGAAATCAATGGCCACATATACGATTTCATCAAGAAGTTTTGATTTGTGATTTGAAGTAGTCCCGCAGTTTCGTGTAAGTTTTTACGTTCTTGCGACATTTAGGAAAATTATGGTCCTGTATTGTAAATAATTATGGGGCTTGAAACAAGGAAATCCCTAGTCAATCTACTTCAAGGCATATGGTAATGCAGTTTTACTATCAGCGACTCTGACTATCATTTTTGTTAAGGAGCCAAAAAATGAACTGCCAAGGTGCATCTTACTGCTGCATAAGCGTACATGATTTATTGTTTTTCCAGCAAATCTTCATCCGAATTTAAACCCAAACTTGTAGCAATAGTGGAATGAAACGAAGGAAGAGATAAGCATGACGAGTGATAGATAGATTAGATGTTCTAGTAATTGATAGATTAGAACTTCTGAATGAAGTCGTGAATGTGGTTATTGATCTCTTCCGCCTTTTCTTGGTTGATGAAGTGAGCAACACCTTCCATTACCACCACTTCTTCCAGCTGTGGCACATATTTCTTGAACCCGCCACCGTGTATGTAATCCTTTGTACCAGTGAGATGGTATGTCAAATCCAAATCTCCCACTATAAATTTCACTGGCACCTCTATCTTTGATCCCGTCCATGCTGCTGTCAGCTCCCAGTTTCTGCAACCCATCATCGACGGTGGTTAGCTACTTGTGTTTGTGCGTGTGCATGTGTTTATGTGTGTGTGTGTGTGTGTGTGTGTGAGAGAGAGAGAGAGAGAGAGAGAGAGAGAGAGAGAGAGAACGTACAGATCGAAGCAGCGATAGAAATTGATTGGACCGGCGAAACCCTTGGCCGTAAATTTGGCTGCATAGTAATTGATGTCATCTTGTGTCAACCAAGATGGTAATGTTGTTGGAGAAAATTCTTCTAGTTTTGCAAAACTTGATTCTTCCGGTAACAGAGGCGGGCTTGGATTCCGATTCGTGAAGAAGGATGCCATCAGTTTTGCAATATCAACCCGCTTAAACTCCTCTTCGAATCCAGGTTTCTATTAGGTAAAAATTATAAGAAACAATGACTTTTAAGACAAGGAGGAGTTGCTATTAGCATTTCAAAACAAAACTACGAGGCTTTTCAGTATTTGATAATATATATATATATATATATATTGATAAAATGCAAATCGTTGAAATTTAGAAACATCTGGATTGCTGATAAATTCATGACGATTAATTGAGTAATAATAAGAGCCTGTTTGGTGCAGTATTTTAAAAATGCATGTCTTTTCTTATAAATGCATTTTGATTTTTTTTTATCTTTTTGACCTTTTCTTTTTCGTTTTCCAGAAAAGTATTTTTTTTTTCCTGAAAAGCCTATTTACAAAATATTTGAAATATGGAATATATTAATTAAAGCTATAAATGAATTAATTAATTTAAATGAAATATTTAAAATATAAAATATATTAATTAAAACTATAAATGAATTAATTAATACATACAAAATATTTAAAATATGTAATATATTAATTAAAACCACAAATGAATTAATTTATTCATACAACATGTTTGGAAAAAAATATTAATTAAAAATATAAATAATTTAATTTATTATAAAAGATATTTAAAATATGCATTATATTAATTTGAACTATAAATGAATTAATTTGTTTAGATGAAATATTAAAACTATGCAATATATTAATTAAAAGCATAAATAAATTAATTTTTTAAAAATATATAATAAATAAATGAGTTGTATTTAGGAAGTATAGTGTAGTCCGGTAAAAACAAAATGAATAAAAAGATGTACTCCTTCCGTCCCTAAATTATTGTCTTGTTTTTATTTTTTTATCCGTTCAAAATAATTATTTTATTTGAAAGTTTTATTTTTAGGACAATATTTTTACTATTTTACTCTTACTTTTACTTCCTACTTTAATTATGGGCCACATGCACATGTGCATTAAATGAAACTACATACTATACTAATATTAATAATTAAGTCAATTATTTTTTCTTAATCCATGTATCGGATTAAACAAGATACTAATTTACGAAAACGGAGAGAGTATTCCTAAATGAGTTTTGTTATAAAATGTGTATGTAACATATGGGACCCACCGAGAAACTCAAGTTTTGTTTTAATGTCTAAGTCAGACTTGTGATTACGAAAAGAGGAAGTAGTAGTGTTTAATCAAAGATGATTGAGTAACAATAATAAAGATTTAATGATGGTTCATTAAGAAACTATATATCTAGGTCTGCCTTATGATTACGATAGGACAAGAGGGAGTATTTAATCATGATTCTTGAGCAGTAATAATGAAGATTTAATGTAAGTTCTTGAAAATACTTTTAGGGCATGTTGCACTTTCTCACTATCTTTCTTTTTTTTTTTTAAAAAAAAAAAAAGAAAAAAAAATGCTCAAAAGCAAGCCACTAAATTGGAAAACAAAATGCACTAGATCTAGGTTAGCAAGAGTCGTATTAAGCTATACCCCATCCGTCCCAAAATTATTGTCTATTTTTTTTTTGTTCGTCATTGTTTGAAAGTTTTTTCTTTTTAAGACATTATTTTTTCTTCCTACTTTAATTATAAGCCACATGCGTGTAGGCTTTAAGAAAAACTACACATTATATCAATATAAATAATCAAGTCAAATGTTTTTCTTTAATTTATGTGCTAGGTTGAACAAGACGTACAATAGTTTTGAGACGAAGGGAAGGGAGTATCAAATTTTAAGCTTTTTAAGTTAAAATTTCAAACGAATTACTCGAACTTGATTTGAGCTGAGTAATTAGGTTCAAACTCGAGTCATTAACATCACGGATCGAGGTGAACTCAACCGAGATGAAGCCTGTTAGACAGTCGCGAAACATCATATCTAAACTTCTGATATACTTATAATTTTAAAGTCTATTTATATAGCAACATGTAGATGGCACAAGCTATAACTTATGTGTTTAATTTAATGAAATGAAATTCACCTGAAATCTGCACACATAGAAATCATCACCAAACATTGCTCGCATCACCTCCAACGGCTTCCTCAAAGGATTCCTAGGATTGAACACAACGCTCATATTGACCAAGGCCTTGACCCGATCAGGCCGAAACAAACACAAGTACCACGATATGATGGCACCCCAGTCGTGGCCTACCACGAATACCTTGTCGAGGCCAAGCGAATCAAGCAGGCTGATCAGGTCGCCAACTATGTGGAGAACGGTGTAGCTGGTGGTCGAGGGTGGAGCATCGGTGTCGCCATAGCCACGGAGATCGGGAGCAATGGTTCTGTAGCCTTTGGAGGAAAGATAAAGCATTTGGTGGCGCCATGAGTACCATAATTCCGGGAAGCCATGGACAAATAACACCGCTGGGCCTTCCCCGATTTCGGCTACGTGCATGTTTATGCCATTGACTTCGATATTGCTATGAACTATCTTCTCCATGTGTGTGTGTGTGTAATTCCTTTTTCTCACTGTCAGTGCTATTGTTGCTTCTTTCCATTCATTGCTATTGCTTTTTAATGTGTGGAGAAGGGAGAGAGTGAGGTGAGAAAATGATTTGTACTACCACTGTTAACGTTTTCCTAGGAATTTACGTACGTACGTATATATGTATGGATCAGTAATTCAGTAGTATTATTCTTGCATTTGTATTTGAATATTTCATGTTTTGACTTACCTTGAAGTTATTAAGATGATTGTCGGATTTTACTTGTTAAAAATCTTGAGTTTGATTCTCTTTCGCTCCGCTAGATCGAGTGAGACAAACCTTAACTCGATGATCAGTATTTTTATCCATCCAAATATGTCGACTTTCCTGCAACTAAAATTTAAATTTGATTTTTGAGTCATTTTAGTAATATCTATACATTACTGCCTAAGAAAAATGTACATTACTATTTTTAATGTCTACATATAACATTCGAAGTCAACCCTATGAAGTAGACATTCATTTAAGGTAAATATTTTTTGAAAGTAGACATTTATTTAGAGACGAAGAGAATACAACTTAGTCAGGGAGCCGGCCCCTTCACATGCGATGAGAGGTGTAAACATATACTTCTTCCGTTCTAGGTAAAAAGTACACTATTATATTTTGAGATGTTTCACTTAAAGTGTCAATTTTCAAAACTTATTGTATTATCTATGACCTTTTCTCTTTACCCTTCAGTTGTGTTATAAGCATCTTGGTTGTGCTCAAGTATTTTTTTTTAATTATGATTAATATCAACAACACTAATATGTTCCATAATTATTATTATTAGACTATTTAACTACAAATAACGGAGAAAATATTTCTTTACCCTTTTGTATATTCAACGAGAATGAGAGATTGAGAGGTAATACGTAGATTGCCAATATAATTTTATTATTGGTTCTTTGACTTCTTTCTCTATAAAACTCTCGTTTACCCTATTGATTTTTTTTTTTCTATCCAATGGATGGGATCATTGCGTGAAACGTTTATGAGAAAATATTTGGTAGTCCATGATTATAGTATGCTATTAGCAGCAAACATAGTGCTCTAAAATCAATATAAAACTCACATTTTATGAAGTAGCTAGCAGAAATCAATATAAAACTCACATAATTATTCCTCACTCTCTCCATCTATCCTTTATCCTGTATGTAATGTATATGAGGAGGAAATTTTTTTTTTTTTTGATGTCCTAAGGGGGCGTGGGAAGGGATCGAACCTGAGACCTCATAACGTGTGTTTTTGTCTACTTCTTCTTTGCTTATTTGCCCATAATGAATGACAATGGTAGCCAAGTTCAGTGGATAAACCTTAAATCACCACCATGCTACCTCATTCGTTTTTAAGCCTTTTACTCCCTCCGTTCTAGTCAAAGAGTCTAGTTTTGATTTTTTTCGGTCAATTTAGTTGAAGTTTGACCAATAATTAACATAAATTTAGTGATTTTTACAAAGTTTTAAAAGTTGCAATCCATAGTATTCTTAAAATAATTTTTAATTAATGAAATTTTATTTCCTAAAGCATAAGTAAAGTGTGTAAAATTTTAATTTGATTTAGTCACATGTTAACTTTTAAAAAAGGAAAGTGGACTCTTTGGCTGGAACGGAGGAAGTATTTATTTATAAACTTATTTTTTTCTATAAATAAATTTTACATGGACTCGCTATTAAATATTTTATTCTTTAACAATATACATATAAAAGTAATATATTTATTTTCAAAATTAAATTTATTATTTTAAAAATATATTTGAAAGAGCAAAATGCTAGAACTGGTTGAGCTTGGTGAAAAATTATACTCCTACTTGAATGAGTGAAATGGAAAAAATGATTTGAGACCAATTTATAGAAAAAAATTACACAAATTTATTTTTAAATAGAATCGTTTTAAAACGGCTAAATTTATAAAATCAACCGTTGTTGCATTTGTCTTTAAAGTAAGTCAGCCCTGAAATGTTAAAAAAAAAAAAAAATGGGAGACTTAGATGATCATAATGCATCGATCAAGCCAAAGCACTTGAAGCCACTTTACTGCCACCTCATCTCCCACTATGGTTCCATTTATGTTCAACCGACCCACCCGTTGATGCTAATCATAAACCTTTTCATGAAGAAATTGGAGCAGCTCTCTAAGTAATCGTCCCTTAGCTTGACTTTGTTACCTACGGCTACCAATAAGGTTCAATTATGTCATTTTCCAATATAAATAAAGAAAAATACGTTTTAAAAGTCTCTTTCTCAATTATTTCTTCAGGCGGATGTCACCAAGCAAATTATATTACTCTGGTTGGTTGTTGGGTTACTTTTTTTTTTTAATTTTATTTTTTAATTTAGTGGGTAATTTTTAAGTAAATAGGCTGATTGAGCATGTAGATTGGTCAGGAGTGTGTATTAAGTTAAAGTGCATACAATACAAAGACTCGAACAAATCACTTTCTGACAAAAAAAAAAAAAAAGAAAAAGAAAAAAAATATTGAAATGGTATAACGAGAACTCAATTGGTATATAATACTCCCTTCCCTTGTCTTAGTTGCTGAATTACACATTAATTTGTTTGATCAATTTGAACAATTCTTGAATCATTATTTTACCAGAATTCAAGTTTTTGCTTGCTACATCACAGGAGGTGCATTGATTAATCTAAAAATATTAACATAATATTCAATAACAAACCCGAATTGAAGTTGTATAATGAGCATTGTTACATATATGTATACCACATTTTTGCAAAATTGTTAACATAATTAATATGACATAGAATTTGAATAGCAACATCATATCTTTCACCTTAATTAATTTTATTAGTTGAGTAATGGTACACCGATTATTAATACTGACAAAGATTGATTTACTGTCAATCTTTGATTTACTGACAAAGATTGATTTACCTTGATTATAGCTATTGACCACATCATGTAAATATTTTATGTAATCTCTTTATTCTTAGTATTTATATTTTTCACATTGTAATTATCTTTTCCATATTAGCTAGGGCTGTATGTATATATATACTCCCATAAATCAATGATACAAAATAAGTTTTTCCAATATTTCTCTGTAAATTCATATGGTATCAGAGCAAATCAAGGTCCATATTTTTTTTTTCTCTTCTCTCCTATAGTTGCTCCTAGGCCTCCCTCTCTTCATCTTCGCAGCCATGTCTTCCTCTGATCTTACCCTTCTCCCCAATACTGCTGAACCCACCGTCCCACTTATTGTCATATCTCTTGCTCATGTCCTCAAACTCTCTTCCACAAACTACATATCATGGAAAACCCAAGTTGTCTCAACCCTAATTGGCCATGATTTATACAAATTCGTTGATGGTACACATCTCGCACCACCTAAATCCCTTCCTGCACCTACTGTTGTTAACTCTACTCCGCCAACCAACCCCCCCGTACCTCCTCCTGCTACAACCACCATCTCCAATCCTGCCTATACCACATGGTTTAGGCAAGATCAACTTATTCTCTCGGCCCTTGCTGGTACCCTCTCGGCTCCTCTTGTTCCCTCATCTCTCACTGCTCCACTTCTCTAGCCGCTTGGCAAACCCTGGCTAAGACTTTTGCCAATCTGTCCAAAGGTCATGTTAAGCAAATTAAAGATCGCCTTAAACATATCACCAAAGGATCCCGTTCCGTTACTGAATATATGCGAGATATAAAATTTTGCACCGATCACCTTGCTTCCCTAGGACGCCCAATTGATGACGATGACATTGTCGAGCGTGTTCTTGACCAACTAAATGACCCAGCTTTTGAATCTGTTATTTCTGCCGTTCAAAGTCGTGACACGCCTATATCCTTTGATGAGTTGCATGAAAAGCTTCTCAACAAGGAACTCTCTATCTCTCACACTTCCCATACCACAGCTACCCCTCTAAACTTCCCTGCCTCAGTCAACTATGCGTCCAAACACCCTTCCCGTAACTTCCAACCTAGGAATCCCTCCTCCAGTTCTGGTCTGCTACCTACTCCCACCAATACCAACCGCCAGTCTGCTCCATTTAAGGGACGTTGTCAGTGGTGTCGTACTGTTGGCCACTATCTTTCTCAGTGTACCTTCTTTCGCAATGCTCATCCCCATGTTGTCATTCCTTCGCCTAATCTAACCAACCCCTCTAAGCTGACCACCCGTGCTAATCCATCACCCTCAGCCTACACTGCCACCACATCTACCCGGCCCAATAACCCCTGGTTGCTTGATAGCGGTGCAACGCACCATGCTACCAATGATTTTGATACTCTTGCACTCCATGCTCCTTATGATGGCACTGAAGAACTAGTCATCGGCGATGGCTCGGGTCTCCCAATCACACACACTGGTTCTACATCTCTTTCCTCCTCTCATAATATTTTTCGCCTTAATAATGTTCTTTTTGTTCCGTTTATTTCTCGTAACATTATCTCTATTTCAAAGTTTTGTCAAGATAATAATTCTTCAATTACTTTCTTACCTTCATCTTATATTGTGAAGGATCTCTCCACGGGCAAGACTCTTCTCACAGGTCCCACTAATTCTGGAGTTTATGAATGGGACTCTACTTTTCCTCAAGTTCACTCATCTGCTTTGAAGTCCACCATCAACTGGCACCACCGTCTTGGTCATCCCTCGACAGCTATTTTAAATTTTCTCAATTCTAGTTTTAATTTACAAATTCCTAAGTCAAATGTTTTTAATTGTAACTCTTGTGACTGTAACAAGAGTCATAAACTTCCGTTTCATAATAATACTATTTCTTCGTTTGGACCTCTTGATGTGCTTTATAGTGATGTGTGGACTTCCCCCGTTCCCTCTTTTGACGGTTTTAAATATTACATCATTTTTGTGGATCATTTTTCGAAATATATTTGGTTTTATCCCCTAAAGCACAAGAATGATGCAACACACGTTTTCTCTCACTTTAAGCTTCTTGTTGAAAAACATTTTAAACGCTCTATCTTGACAATTTATAGTGACAATGGAGGCGAATACATTGGCCTCCGTCCCCTTCTTGCCTCACATGGCATTTCTCATCTCACCTCTCCTCCTCACACGCCCGAACACAATGGCTACTCCGAACGTCGCCATCGACATATAGTCGAAACCGGGCTTTCCTTACTCTCTTATGCTTCTATGCCACTCAAGTTTTGGTCTCTTGCTTTTACAACTGCTTGTTATTTAATAAATCGAATGCCTACTCCTACTCTTCAACTAAAATCTCCTTTTCTTACTCTCCACCAAATTCCTCCAAATTATGCTAAACTTCGAAGCTTCGGATGTTTATGCTATCCTTGGCTTCGTCCGTATAACTCTCACAAACTTGAACCAAAATCTGCCCCGTGTGTGTTTGTGGGTTACTCCGCTACGCAAAGTGCTTATTATTGCATGGATCCTACCTCCTACAAAATATATACTTCTAGGCATGTGAAGTTTGTTGACCATTCTTTTCCTTTTAGCACTATTTCTAACTCAAACATTCTTGTTACCTCTGAAGAATGGTGTCAATTTAGAATCTCCACTATAATCTCTTCCTCTGCCACTCCCCCAATATCTCCCTCTTCAAACACTTCACCACCTTCCAGTTCCCCCTACTTCTAGTCCTCTTCCAGCTCCAGCTCCACCCACTGCCGAGCCATCCACTCTCTCCCAACCAGTCCAACCTGAGTCTTCCCAACCCAGCCAATCTGAACCCTCCTCTACTACCATCTCGTCTCTTGCTCCTTCCCCTCCTACAGCTTCCGCGCCCCTTCCCTCTGGTCCTGTTACTCGTTCTAAAAACAACATCCATAAACCTATAAATAAACTTAACCTCCATGTTTCCATTTCTAATTCTATCCCTGAACCTACGAACATTACTCAAGCACTTAAAAGCACTGTTTGGAGAGATGCAATGCAGAAAGAATATGATGCTCTTATCAAAAATCACACTTGGGATCTCGTTCCCCCTTCTCCGTCTCAAAATTTAATTGGTTGCAAATGGGTATTTCGCACAAAATATAATTCGGATGGTTCTATTGATCGTTACAAGGCTCGCCTTGTAGCGAAAGGGTTTAATCAACGTCCAGGTCTCGACTATTCGGAAACATTTAGTCCTGTTGTTAAGCCTAGCACTGTCCGTCTTATTCTATCTCTTGCTATTTCTAATGGTTGGTCCCTTCGGCAAGTCGATATTAACAATGCCTTTCTCCAAGGCTCACTTATAGAAGATGTCTATATGTCTCAACCTCCGGGTTTTTCGAGTCCGTCTCACCCATCTTATGTCTGTAAACTCCGTCAAGCTCTTTATGGCCTTAAGCAAGCTCCACGTGCTTGGTATAATGAGCTTAAATCTTTCCTTCTCTCTATTGGTTTTGTTAATTGTGTCTCTGATTCTTCGCTTATTATTCTCCGTCACTCTTTAGGTTTAATTTACTTACTTGTCTACGTCGATGACATTATTATCACCGGCTCAAATCTCTCCTTTTTAAACTCCTTCATTTCTAAATTTTCCTCTCGGTTTTCTCTCAAAGACTTAGGCATTCTTTTTTATTTTCTAGGTGTCGAGGTGCTTCCTCATTCCCATGGTCTTTTCTTGAGTCAACAAAAATATGTTAGTAACTTACTATCTCGTGCAAATATGTCTACTGCCAAGCCTGTGCCTACCCCTATGGCACCTAATCCTTTTTTGTCCTTGACGTCTGGTTCTCCTTTACCCAACCCCACTGAGTTTCGTGCTCTCGTTGGGGCTCTTCAATATCTCTCTTTAACTCGTTTCGACATCTCCTTCGCAGTAAATAAGCTATCTCAATTTATGCATCGTCCTACTGATGCACACTTCTCTGCTTTCAAGCGTGTCTTACGCTACCTTGCGGGTACTCTCTCTCATGGTCTTCTTCTTCGTCCATGCTCGTCCTTGTCTCTCCATGCCTATACTGATGCTGATTGGGCAGGAGACAAGGATGATTACATCTCCACCACTGGCTACATTGTTTACTTGGGCAAGAATCCTATTTCCTGGAGTTCTCGGAAACAGCGTACTCTTGCTCGCTCTTCCACCGAGGCAGAATACCGTGCCACCGCCTCTACCACAGCTGAGCTCATCTGGGTTCGCACTCTCCTACAGGAACTCGGCATTGCACTTGTTGGTACTCCCACAATATTTTGTGATAATCTCGGTGCCACGTATGTTGCTGCCAATCCGCGCTTTCACTCTCGCATGAAACACTTGGGGCTTGATTATCATTTCGTCAGAGACTTAGTTCAAAAAGAGTCCATACGTGTTTCACATATTTCGGGATCGGATCAACTTGCTGATGCACTCACGAAGCCTCTTCAACGCACGCGGTTTCAGAATCTTATCTCCAAGATTGGACTAACTATCAGACCGTCCATCTTGCGGGGGCGTGACAAAGATTGATTTACTGTCAATCTTTGATTTACTGACAAAGATTGATTTACCTTGATTATAGCTATTGACCACATCATGTAAATATTTTATGTAATCTCTTTATTCTTAGTATTTATATTTTTCACATTGTAATTATCTTTTCCATATTAGCTAGGGCTGTATGTATATATATACACCCATAAATCAATGATACAAAATAAGTTTTTCCAATATTTCTCTGTAAATTCATAAATACAACATACGTACTTTATTCGGTTGGGTTGGGTTGGGTTGTAGTGTAATTAAACCTGCAAAACATTTCCGATTGATATGTTGGATCACCGTAGCTAGCCTAGCTATGATTTTTCTTATTAATAATTAAAGTCTAAGTAATTATAGTTTGGACGTATATATATGTCATAAGCTACGTCGTAAGGTTGTATTCTCTTGATTATTAATTAGTATTATTATATATGTTATCTGCTATGTCCAGAGCTTTCATGGACTGGACGTCAGTCAGTCAGTCACCAGTTAACATCAATCAATGCTATTTGGGAGGGGGAGGCGCTCCCTCTGAAAGTCAGTCGTCTTTTGTTGAATATGACGATGATGATTTCATTGCAATTTCACATTTCCTCCCTTCTCTCACTTCCATGCTCTCTCCATTCTGGGGAAGATAAGGATAAACTATTTTTTTTTATAAATAAAAATTAGGCCTCAATATATTAAATAATACACATCTCAAATTCACAATACAACACTTTTTTTTTTTTTTTTTTGTTGTTGGTATTTTTAAGGCCAAATTACAATTTTCCCCCCAAAGTATCCACCAAATCTCAGTTTGCTACCCATATTCCATTTTGTCCCATTTCAGTATCCAATGTTGCCATTTGTCCCAGTTTCACCCCTGGGACGGACGGACGTTAAAAAAATTAACGGAAGTTAACATGTGCATGACATGTGAGGGTTACTTTGGTCATTTTAATCGAGGGGGGGCAAAACGGGATTTAGTGTAGTTTTCTTAAATTGGTTAATGCAATTTTAGTAATAAAATTAAAACTAAACTCTAAATCAATAAATATATATTATTAGTATTTAAACTAAGTGTTTAATAGAAAAATACGTCATTAATTAATTATTAGCATTTGTAGGTTGGATATTATTTTATTGTTTAGTTAATCATTTGACATTTAAGATATTTTGAATTATAAATTTTTCAAGAGAATTAAAACAAAAGAAAATAAAAATTGGTAACCACTAATATTTAAGACATTTTTAAATTATAAATTTTCTTAAAGAAATTAAAATAAAAATTGGTACCCATTTGATATTTAAGATAGTTTTAAGTTATAATTGTTTTTAAAAAATTTAAAACAAATAAAAAAAAAAAAAGGTTCATTCATGCATTTTGTCAAACACTTGTGGTGCATCTTTTTTAAACCCACTTTTAATATACATTAATCATGCCCATTAATCATGCCCAGATTTACCCCCTCCCTCTCTCTCCTTCCTTACCTTTTTCTCACCATTAATCATGCCCATTCTAAATTTCCTCTATCTCTCTCCTTCCTCTTCACCGAATCTCTCTCCCCCCTCTCACCACCACTCAACACCCACCAACTCTCTCATCACGGACACGGTCCACTACACCCATCTCCATCTACAACCGCACAACCTCCAAAGTCGACAAAACCCTAGATCGCGCCCACCGCGAGTCAACTCCCGACCGGTCACTACACCCTCGCGACTTCGTCCTCTCCATCAAAAAGCCTAGATCCGTCATCATTCTAGTCAAAGCCGGCGCCCCCGTCGACCAGACCATCGCCGCCCTCGCGATCTACGGTGTTGGGATCGACGGTGGATTCGAAGGATGGGAGTGGGGTTTCGGGATCGACGGTGTTGGGTTCGGTGGAGAGGCGAGATTGGAAGAATTTTGATTTGGAAGAATTTTTATTTGGAAGAATTTTTTTATTTGGAAGAATTTTGATTTGGTGAGGCGGGATTGACGGTGTTGCTTCGCACAAATTTTGATTTGGAAGAAATGGAATTTTGATTTTTTTTATTTACATTTTTCAATTTAAATTTTGAAATGTAATGTTTTTCAAATTTAAATTTTATTTTTATTAATTTGAAAAGAAAGAAAGAAATTTTTAATTAAGAAATAATAATTTTTTTTAACCAAATACAACTATTGGGGGCAATATAGTAACTTTCTGATTTTACTTATCATGTGACATGCACATGACCAACTTCCGTTAATTTTTTTAACGTCCGTCCGTCCCAGGAGTCAATATGGGACAAATGGTAACATTGGGTACCGTAATGGGACAAAACGGAATATAGGTAGCAAACTGAGATTTGGTGTATACTTGGGGGAAAATTGTAATTTGGCCTATTTTTAAACGACGTTGAGTCAAAGATTAATTTTCGCTCCTGATTTTGAGGCTCAAAAAAATTTGTACAACAAAGGCATATCGTGAATATCAAAAAATTAAACAAGAGTTTTACAAGTATCAAACTAAACTAGAAAATCGGACATAGTTGAAAAAACCACCTATAATAAAATAATTGAGCGCCTAACATCTAAAAAAATCTCTAATTACTCATTAACACAAAATCTCTAAAAAATTTAAACACCAAAGATTTCAAAGAAGCCCAAGTGAACGTGGTGGTATATGCAATTTGTGTTCATGATCAATTCTTTTTCGTTATTGATATTTTTTATATTTGTATTTTTGTTTTTATTTATTTATTTTTTTTATAAATTTGTTACTTTTTGGTATATATTTTTTGAAGAGCAGGGGAAGAGGGTGGTTATTCTATAGAGTTGTAGATAATTACTCCATCTATTTCAACTAAATAATCCACTTTTCATCTATAAAAGTTTATATATGACTAAATTAAATCAAAATTTAATATACTTTAACTATGTATTCGATAATAAAATCACATTCACTAAAAACTACGTTGATAATACTATGAATTACACATTTTATATCTTTGACACAAATACTTCAAAAAAAGTTAAAAGTTAACTCTTTAGTTAGAACGAAGAAAACATTTAATTTAAAGAATGGTAAACGTAATTCAACAATAAGAGCATCAGTCAATACAAATGTAAATGTGGAAAAAATTGGGTGCCATCTAGGTGTACACATTTTTCAAAGAAAAAAACTCTCCGATGCAATTGTGGAGAAGGGTTGCGGATATGATGTGTCAACTAAATTATTTCCTATTTGCTGGTAGACTTTTGATTTTTTTTGCATTTAATGCAAATTGTGGAGGAGGATGTGAATACAAGTCTTTTTTCACATCCTCCTCCATAATATGCATTGAATGTCAAAAAATCAAGGGTCTACCAACAAATAGGAAATAATTTAGTCGACACATCGTATCCACAACTCTCCTCCACAATTGCATTAAAAAGTTTTTTTTTAAATGTAAATCCTAAGTGACACCAATTTTTTTTCACATTCACGTTTGCATTGGAAATACTCTAAGGGTGGTGGTGGTGGTGGTGGTGGTGGGGGTGTTGTATACCCTAGAGGGCTACCTCCTCAAGGGGGCCGCCACCACTAGGGGGCTTTTAAGTAAATTTCAACTAAATTTTAATAATTGTAAATATTTATTTATATCAAATGATAGGCAAATTAATGTTTTTGTATTTAACACAATGGGGTATTATATTTAGCACCTATCTTAAAGAAGTGTGATTAAGCCTTATTTTAAGTGGTGTCACTTTGTAATTAGTCCCTAAATTATTGTCTTGCTTTCATTTTTTGTCTGTCCCAAAATAATTGTCTTGTTTGAAAAAATTTTTTTTAGAACAACACTTTTACCATTTTACCATTATTTTTTCTTACTTTAATTATGGGCCACATGCACATGGGAATAAAAAAAATTACACACTATACTAATATTAATAATTAACTTAATTATTTTTTCTTAATCTTTGTACCGGGTCAAAAAAAGATAATAAATTAGGGACGGAGGGAGTATAGAAATAAGGGTGAATTACGGGTCGGTCCCTTTTTAAACATTTGTAATCGCTCCAGTCCA
Organism: Platycodon grandiflorus; assembly: GCA_016624345.1. Lineage (NCBI taxonomy): Eukaryota > Viridiplantae > Streptophyta > Magnoliopsida > Asterales > Campanulaceae > Platycodon > Platycodon grandiflorus. The sequence continues at coordinate 2,597,301 of CM028366.1, read as the reverse complement.
GTAATCTTTTTTTAAAACTAGAAAAAGGTTTTTTTGAGGCGAAAAGACGATTATGCCATTAATGAAAGAAAAACACGCGCGCATCAGTAACCCAAGGCATCGCGATGAGTAATCCAAGGCATCGCGTGGGTTAATCATCGTGATGAGCAACCAAGATATCACGATGAGCAACAAAGGCATCGCGATGAGTAACCAAGGCATCGCGATGAGCAACCAAGGCACCGTTTGAATTTCAACTGCTGGAGGGGACTTGATTTTCCAAGGCACCGCGATGAGCAACACAGGCATCGCGATGGGCAACACAGGCATCGCGATGAGTAACTAAGACATCGCGATGAGCAAACCAAGACATCGCGATGAGTAATCATGGCGCCGTTTGAATTTCAACTGCTGGAGGGGACTTGATTTTCGTTTATCTTTCGAGGGCGTTGCCCCCGAACCCCTACGAGGGACGCTGTCCTCTCGATCCCTGCGACCTGACCGAGCAGGTCGATCCCGGTTGCGTTGCCCAGCATATTGCGATTGGTGAATTAAAACTCAAATCATTGATTAAAGTCCCAAAATCAGTCCAAAGAACATCTCACTCTGTTTTTGGACAGCACACTGCCAAGCTCGATTTAGATCTCAAAAATAGTAGTTTTTGGTAGAAAAATTGTGCACAAATATAGTACTAAGTTAGGATAACAATATGAGATTGATTTTAAACAAATTCGAAGCTTAAAGCATAGATTAAAGTGGCCAAAACAGCCCAAGAACAAGGAAAAACAGGATAAACTCAGAAAATTCGAATTTGATCAAATTGTGATCAAATTCGTGTTCTAGGCATGAAAATTGATCCCCAAACATAGACATGCCCAAACGGTTCGAACCGCCGGTTCCAAAAACCGCCAGACAACAAACCGTAACCGAAACGACAAATCACGGTTACGGTTCCGGTTCCGGTTCCAAACCGTAATTTTTAATTATTTTTTAAATATTTTCTTATAATTTTTTTTTAAAAAGATTTCATCTTAAAACTTTGTACAAAGCATTTTTTGAATTTTTGAAGCTTTGTAAACTTTTCATTTTTGAAATTATAGAGTAAATAAGGCAATTTTAAAATTAAAAATTTAAATTTTGGCGATTTTTCACGGTTTGGAACCGGCGGTTCCCGGTTCCAAACCGGCGGTTCACGGTTTTGAGAAATTGGAAACCGAAACCGAACCGTGTAACCGGCGGTTCCGGTTTATACAGTTTTTTGGGCGGTTCGGTTCCGGTTCGAACTGCCGGTTCCGAACCGTTTGGGCATGTCTACCCAAACATGAGGGAAGACTATATTAACAACATGAAATCGTTTATAAGTTTTCAGTTTCTTTGATGTAACTAAATGTTTTTTATGTTTGTGTGTGTGTATATTTTTTTTTAATGAATCTCTAAAATAAAAGAGTGTTCATGTTGTATAGGGATATTTTAGGAAAAAAATTATCAAATTGCCATTTTCTAGTTAAAAAAAAAAGGTGGACTTTAGGGGTTAAACTTTTTAAAAATGGGGCCGACCAGCAATTTTCTGTAGAAATAATATGATAAATATTTATTGGAATAAAAATGTCCAACTGCAACCCACACACCAAACTCAAAAGCCCAATACAACAAGGCCCAAAGAAACTGTTAAAAACGAATCCGTGACACCTGCATACCCCAAGCATTGAATTAAATACGCTGGTAAGCGAATGTCCAAGCCCAAGAACGCGAAGATACAACCAAACACAGTTACACCTAAATGAAAATAAGCAGCCACTCACCCAACGCCAGTCGTGCCATAAGAACCGGCGTCCTCCTCACATAGCCGGTGGTCCGGTAATGTCGCTCCCGTCTTGCATATATAAAAACCACCCTCCATTTTCTTAGAGATGACATATAACATGATAAGAGTTTCTCCAATGCAATTATCTATTTAATAAAAATTGCTAGACACATAGGAGTTGAGGTGGATATGAAATAACATTTAGTTGGGAAAATATCCTTTACGTGATCCTCTACAATGTGGATATGAGATAACATTTAGTTGGAAAAATATCTTTTACGTGATCCTCTAATTGTAGAGGGTTACTTAGAGGATGTTTTTCATCAATATCATTTACAGTTAATTTTTATTTTTTACCATCAATCAGTTACAGTAAGAGTAATTTTTAATTTTTTTATAATTAATTTTAAAATAATGAACGTCTGAAAGAATGTTCTAAAAGAAGTCTTGCATTATAGTACGTTTAGAAATAGGACTCTCTATCTTTTAAACTTTTTGACACATATGAAAGAGGTCTTTTTGTTTAAGCATGCCTTGTAGGAAAAACTAGATGATATCATTGGTGATGCTCTACATATTGAATATTTAAAGTTGTACTCCATCCGTTCCAGACAAAGAGTCCATTATACTATTTTGAGATGTTCCACTTAAAAAGAACATTTTAAAAAATTGTGTTATGCTATTCACACCCCCAAACCTCCAAGTACACTCATTCTCTAAGTTCATCCTCCCCTAAATTGTAAAACTCCTTAAATATTATGTAAACCCCCAAATTTCTTATTTTCCCTGTCATGAATTATTTTGAATAAACATGTTATCCCTACTAAGTACATCCCCTTCCCTAACTTTGGTGAGACACCCCCAACTCATACTCCAACACGGTTATTTTCATGGAATAGGAACACAGTGACCAAAACGCAAAACGTAGGCATGCATCTCTTCCTTCTCACTCCCAAATCAAGCTAATTGAAGAAAAGAAAAAAGAAAAGAAACGTAAGCGTAAGCAGTCCTACACCACACAATGTCTTAACAAAATTCAATTATTTAAATATCACTTGTTTTACAAATTGTATGTTAAATAGTTTTTAGGGTTAAGTTAGCTATGAATTTATTTGCAATTTGATTATAAATTTGGTAGTTTATGTAAAATATTTTGTAGTTTAGGTTGAAATTGGAAGAGACCTAGGATGGTCATTATCAACCTAACACCACTAAAACATCTCTAATGGCGTTAGTCACTGTAGGCCGAACATTCCTTAATGTGTTCTATAGGTAATGGCCGAATATCGTGTTACCAGGCAATTCGTATGTGCTTCCAAAAATACAAAAAATTAAGTCAAAATGATAAGAAATACTTATATTATTTGTCCCCTTTACTTTTTTATGCTCTATGTTTGTATTTTGCAGCAGTATAGATTATAGGTTTAGGGTTTTTAGAGAATTAGAAGATATGATAATGAAGGTGTAATGTTGAATGTGTATTGTAGGAAGAGGCTAGGGGTGTATGAATATTTTTTTTTTTTGGGGGGGGAGTGGGAGTGTACTTAGAGATGTTATAATAAAATAAAACAAAGGGGGGTGTACTTAGTAAGACTAAGGCCAATTAGGTCAAGTTTATAATTGCAGTTTGATAATAATTGAAAGGGGTGTACTTGGAGGTTTGGGGGGTGTGAATAGCAAAACTCAAAAAAAAATTATGACTACAATTTTCATAAAAGTTTTAACTTTACACATTATAAACATCTTAACTATGTTAAAATATTTTTGTAATTATGACCAACTTTAATACTAGTTATATATCTTTTATATTAGATTTTTCAAACATGGACTGTTTGAACGGAGGGAGTATATAATTTTCCTACAGCTTAGGGGTTTAGATTTCTTATACATCTAGTAGTTGCAAAGCTATTAACACTTTACTTTTCAACCAGAAATACCCTTTAAAAAATGCACAAACATAATTTATGCTTTATTTTTGAAATTAGACTCTTTAAAAAGATTATCTCGTAAATGATATTAATATATGTTAAATGTGTAATAAAGTATCATATGAGTCCAGCTTGAGATATTTATGCGTCAACCTAGTTTCTATCACTTCTTGAGTCACGGCTGAAAACTGCAATTTTTTCTTTGAGCTAGCTTAAGATGGTTACGCATAACTCCCTACAATTTAGGTGGCTACTAATGTTTTTAATACGAGTAATGCTACATTTACTGATTAACACAATTGATTTACATTATGCTACCAATAAAAAAAGAAGAAAAAAATAAAATCATGTTGGCTAGACTAATGAGCTGTCTCGTCTCGTCCTAACATCTTCGCTAGTATAAACGGATTTAGATAATTTAGTATTATCAATCTATTTATCTATCTGTACTAAAATATTCACATCCTAGTGAATGAAGAATTGCAATATATAGCACACTATATCTGTGGATCCCAAGTCCCAATCCACAGTTTCATGTTAGGTGTAGCCCATCACTTGAGCATGACAAGATTTATAGAGTTAAAATAAAAGCCATAATAAATAGCATAATGCCAAAAATTAATTAATTGAAAAAATATTAAAAAGAAAAGCAAAGGCAAAAAGATAAATCGTTCCAATCTGATTTATAATTGGATCAAAGAACCTAGGAGACATCTTTAGCACATGTTGGATTAATGGACCCGCCCCACTTCGTTATGCTCTCTCTCTCTCTCTCTCTCTCTCATAAACATTTTAAACCTATTTTCTAAAGCTAAAATAGATAAGATGGAATATATATATAAATGGGCCAACTTGAAGAACAACTAGTACTCAATAGTACGTGTTTGCAACACCATGCATGAAAAGGTGGGTGGGTTATTTTGTTTAGGGTCTTATGTCACAACTTAAGAAATGGGATATCATATCTTAAATTTAACATTTGTTAAAGGGAAAATAATTAATTAGAATTGGCTGACCTGACCACAATGGTTCAACACGTTAAGTTATCTATATATAATTGCTGTAATTTCTTATTTACAGCAATTAACAGATTTGACTGATCATTTAGTTCATATAATTTGAGGGATAATAATTAATCAAAAAGCTAACGAACTAATGTTTATTCATTGCATCATAAGTTAAAAGGGCTCGATCGTGTTGTGATTGCAAAGATTTTTTCATCTACAAAATTCAATCCACTGAAATATTACGATTCGTGGTAGCATTGTAACCTAGCTAGGAATGCAGGCAGCTATTATTTCTAAGAGAAGCCTGTAAAATTATTCAATTTATGGTATGGAGTTCTACATCCATTATTATATTGTTGTTATTTGGTATAGACAAAAAAAAGATTCGACAATTGAAACTAACTAGTACGAGAAGTAAGTAGTTTGGGTGGAGCTGCTATCCAATCCAATATTAGGGTATTCCAACTTTTTACATATGTGCATCAACTTGGGCCCGTTGGTGGATCCGAATTATTCTCACTCTTTTTTTCCCTTGCCAAATATATTGTCTGGATAAGTTAGTTAGTGTTTACACATAATAATGGCACTTTATTGTACTCTATCCTTTGTCCATACTTTGTACGTTTTCTTTTTCTTTTTCTTTTTCTATTCAAGTTTAGCTTTAAGTAGGTGGGGACAACACTAGTTTGTATCAACAACGTCAATCTCTATTTGTTTAAGAGCTCGTTTGGTGCAGTGTTTATAAAATGCAATATTTTAAAAATGCAGCGTTTTAAAAAATACAGTGTTTTAAAAACAGAGGTCTTTCCTTATAAATACGTTTGGGATATCACTTCAATACGCAGCTTTTTTTTTTTTTCCTAGTAGCGTTTTAAAACCTGCGTTTTGGGAAAAAGCTGAGAATTCCAGCGTTTTAAAATGCAGCTGCGTTTTGAAAACGCTGCATTTTCTGCCGCAGTATTGAAACACATTTTTTGCAAATAAGCAGCGTTTTATCTCTGCGTTTTGGCCAAAACGCTCGACCAAACGGACTCTAAGTATCAAGAAGATGCAAATAACTCACAATTTGGTGAATTAATTTTTCACTACACTGAAGCAAAAAGCCTTTAAAATATAAACTTTACGAGAAAAAGAATCACAAACTCACTAACTTTTGCAATCACGACTAACAAATCTGATCTGATCGTGATGCTAATATATAGACTATTCGTGAAAGAGTCAAAAACAAACTTGCACCAATACTTTAGGAGTTTATTTAACTTGAAACAAATACAAGTGACTAACTCAAGCTCCTAAACTTATGCAACCACTTACACAAGTTTGAATAATTCTTCCAACACTGTTTCCAATTATATTATGATTCAAGTTTACTAATTTGTCCCTTTTGATTTACTTTTATATTCCATTCTAAGAGTCTACTATTTTATTTTGAAATATTTTACTTAAAAAGTTCACTTTTAATAATTGATGCAACTTGATTGTTCTTAAGTATTTTTATAATTATAATTAACTCCAATGACATTAATATATTTTTTAATTAAAAAACTTTTTAAATGTGAATGTTTTTTTTGTGGAACGAAGGGAGTAGATTGTAACCCTTTATGTACACATCTCACAACAAATAAACGTCAAATTAAAACAAGGGACGATTCTAATTGATAATTCCACTAAATAATTTTTTTTTAAGCTCGCATAAAGTTAATAAAATTCGATTATTTATTTGTTCAAAAAAGTACTAGCACATTTCTATTGAAGTCACTCAAGTAATAGTGCCAAGTAGTTGACCGATCCTCAAGTCAGTCAACCGCATCCAACTCTATAAGGATTTATAAGGAATATAAATATCACATGGACCGATCTCTAAATACCCACGTCAAAACCCGAGAGGAAGGCCAATGGACTTGTGGAAAACACACTTAGGCTAAAATGTTATGTGAAATTCGGGTCGATATCTTTTAGATAATTTTTAATTGTTTTAATTTATTATAATTATTTTAAATTTAAAAATAGCACTTTTGTGCATTACGATTCACAATCTTTTCTTTTGAACAGGATTTTGTTTGCAAAATGTAGTCTATGTCTTTCCTTCTAACAAGTACGTATTGCATCGACTTCAAACTATAAAACTAAAATAACCAATTGAATTTTTATTCGATAGATAATTTTCTACTGAATCAACAATATAACATTTGCGATGCATAACAGTGTATATCGCGATGCACAAAAGTGTACAACAAACCACTGTTTTTGTGCATTGTGATACGCAATTTTTATTTCGATGCGCACATTTCAATTAAATGTATTCTCTTATTAAATATAAAATATATTACTATTTTAGTTCTTAATACAAATAAAATTAATGGATGATTAATTTTAATTTTGGTAAGAAGTTTGAAGAATAAAATATAGGGACAGTTTGAAGAAATCAATAAATGGAAATTTACAAAATACAATAATTATCATTGAATCAATTGATTTCAATAAGATGATTATAACAACTTGAAAAAACTAAAATAAAAAAAAATTTAATGAGCTGAAATTTTTGAATATAATATAAATTGAAATTTTGATAAGAACTGAACTGGTTGAAAATCATGATAGGCCGCAATTTTTCCTAAAAAGTATCCCGCCTCTTTACAAACTTAAAAGCCCTCAACTCTATATATCTTAGATCCAACACAGGAAATTTCCTGCTCTCTCTCTCTCTCTCTCTCTCTCTCTCTCTCTCTCATTACTCTTGTCTGGCTCATGGATGACACTTCAGCAGAGATGGTGATCAGGGACAGTACTCAGCCAACTAATTACGCCTTCTCCGGCAAGGTTATGTTAGCCACCGTCCTCATTCTCGCTGTCGTTTGCATCATAATTGCTTTCTTCCACATGTACGCTCGCTGGTACCTCCTCCGCCGTACCGCCGCCACTCACCACCGATCCTCCTTCATCCCCACCGCCACCACCTTGGTAACTCCGCAAGGCCTCGACCCAATCGTCCTCAAATCTCTCCCCACTTTCACCCACTCTCCCACCTCCCACGCCACGCCCTTGGAATGCATCATCTGCTTGGCCGAATTCGAAGAATTTGAAACCGGTTGCCTTCTTCCCAAATGCAATCACTGCTTCCATCTCGAGTGTATCGACCAGTGGTTTCAATCCCACACTAACTGTCCACTCTGTAGAAGCCCAGTCCAATCGGTTTCGGCCCAATCCCAATCACCAGAAAGCCCAATTAGTGAGACAGATGACGTTTTGACCGTGATTGTTGAGGTTCCCGTGATAGATTTGGGCCGTGACCGAGTTTCGGAAGGGGTGGATCTCGTGTCGGAGTCGGAACGTGGTAACGTCTTTAAGTCGATGGTTGTACCGGTTCGTCTGATAAGGTGTTTTTTGAGCATATAATTGGACTCTCCAAAAGCTGACAATAATGGCGTGCGAATTTTGTGAAAATGGTGCAGTTGTTTTGTCACCAGAAAGTAAAACCAATGGCATCCGGTTTTGTCCAGCCACTGTTGTTAGGACACATGGTTATTACGCCTACTGCTTTGGCATTTGTATAGCTTCTTTCAACTTTCCTTACTATATAGATATATATACCCCCCCTTCTTTGGTGTGTTCTTTTTTTTTTTTGAATTATATTCTCAAACTCGGGTCGTCCGGTCCGGCCTACAGAAAAGCTCTTTTATTGAAACAAATCAAGCTACTTTAGTTTGATTTGATGATTTGAGAATTGATTAAATCAAACTTAAACATTGTTTCAACCTTGATTATATTACGGTAGATAAATTTGATACTACTCTATCCGTTACATCAAAATAGTTTACGTTTAAAAAATCTTAATAATTAAGGTATATATTAGTGTCACTAGATTTGGTCATAATATCAAAAATACTTGAGTATAATCAAAATACTTAAAATAAAAGTGGAAGATAAAGATAAAATATTATAAAAATTGTTAGCGTAATTTTTGAAACATTTCAAAATTGAAAGATGTACTCTTTGCCAGGAATTGAGGGAGTATTAATAAAGCAGAAGCCACTATCATCACGTGACAACAGTATGTTAATTTTTTTTTCACCTAAAACATACATCATTAATTTATTACCTGATTCTTTTTCTCAATCTCTCCATTAATTTTACTTTTTTCTCTCACTCATTTAAAGCTCTCTATTAATTTTTATGTTTTCAACTTTTTGACCTTTTAGTTCTAATCCACGACGTTGCATCACTAATTTTTAAATATCTAGACCATAATCATTTATTTCTTCAATACAATTTTTTTTTTCAAAACAATTCATCTATTTTGTTCCTTCCTAGTGATGGAACGCTACAAAAAAATGAATTAATCAATTTTTAGGAACATGATATTATAACAAATATTATATATACTTTCAGTAAAGAACAATTTCTTGTTGTTGATTGGTTTAATATATATAATTTGGTCCCTGAACTTTGCACCATTTCTTGGTTCGGCTATAGAACTTTGACATTTCCTATTGTGGTCCCTGAACTGCCATTTAAGCCTAACAGTTAGTCTCTGGAGTGACGGCCGTCACTTTACACGTTAAATTTTTTTTAAATGTCCAAATTGCCCTTACTACATGTTAAATGTGATTGCTTATTTGGATTTAATATAATTTTGTTTTCTAACTAAGTTACGCCCTCTCTCTCTCTCTCTTTATTTCTCATCTAAACCATTTCCTCTTTCTTTCTTTCTTTCTTTCTCTCTCTTCTGGTTTCTCTCTCTTTCTCCCACTTCTTCTGGGTTCTATCATGTCTCTAATCAAGCTCTCTTCTAGCCACAGTTAGACCAAATTATATATTAAACCTTTAATTTTTTTTTTCTAACTATCACAAACTCTTAGCTCTCATTCTCTTTCTTTCTCTTTTCTCGTTTCTCTCTTTCTCCCTAAACTTCTAAACTTCTGGGTTCTATCTTAGCTCTCCTCTAGCCAGAAATGCATCAATTGCATTTACAAACAAACAATTCTTCTACGCAACACTGGCGATACTTGACTGGACTGGACTGGACTGATGCTTGTCCGGCGACGTGGTTGTTAGGCTGGAAGCGGGATGGGAGATGCAAGAGAGGTGCGCGCACGGGCTCTTGTTCGCCGGAGCTGGAGATGGTGGCCAGAGGTGAAAACTGGCTATCGGAACTGCGAGAGATTGGCCGGAGACGTGTTTGCTGGAAAACTTAACAACACCCAGATCTCAACTGAAAAACTTAACAACTCCTAGATCTCAATACCCAGATCTCATCCCCACTATTCACAGCCTCGCCATGGCCTTGATCTCCGCCACCATCTTCATCGCATCCTCTTTTTTGCAATTGAAGAATTATTTTCAATTTAATTTAGGAGAGAGAGAAAGAGCGATAGCAGAGAGATTTAGGGATTCTAAAATTAGGGTTCGTTACTACCAAATCGAACCCACACACTACAAAAAAAAGTAGTTTTAGGGACCCTACTTTTTAAGGCGCACGTGTCTCCCGACCCTATAACATAGTCAATTAGGTCGCCTAATGCCAAGGTAGCAAATACTTTTTATTTGGGACGGACATTGAGGGTCATAAAAAAAAATAAAAATAAAATTAGACGGTCAATTGGGAGGGTAAAACGAAAATTCCAAAATTTGGCCGCGAAAGCCTTTTTTCACTCGCCTCTTCTCTTCCCTCCCGTTCTCTTCCACTCTCCATCCTCCCAAAATCTCTCCCTCTAGTTTCCCAAACTCTTTCTCCCGCTACCGAAAGGCTTCTCACCTGCCTCTTCTCTTCCCCTGGTCTCTTCCCCTCTCCCTTCTAATTTTCTTCTAATTTTCTAGGGCTTTATATGAGAAATCCAATCTGATTAGGGCTTCAAACTTCCCTCTTTCTAGCTTCAATTACAAGTAGCGGCAGTGATACAAGTTGATTAGGGCTTCAAAGGTGATTGACGGGTTCACATAATTTGCATCTCTTGGCTGCAAGTTGCAATTGTGATATTCTCCAGGTACATTTACTGTTTTGTGTACGTTTTATATGCATCCAATACCCTCCACCAGACAATCGATTTCATAGAACAACCCTCCCACACTTTGCGTCCACCTCGTCATTTACTTTTCGATTCCCCATTTTCTATAAGCATCTTTGATATTGCTGCTAGCATCTCCTTATGTATTTGTTTCTGGGATTACATGCTTTAATTTTCTGCAAGCATCTCTGATATTATTGTTTTGTCTTTCCTACTGATATGAGCATTGGTTCCTTCTCTTATTTAGTTTTCCTGAAGGTATTCCTTCAAATAGCAATTTAAGAAAACCTTCAAATGTTATAGCCCCTGTGCGTAGATTGGTTGCCCTTTCTGGTCTCTGTATACAAATTGTTTACTTATTGGAAAGAGAGGCAATATAGTTATTAAAACATTATAAATATTAAATTCAGAGATAGAAATATGAGAGAGATACGTGGGTCTATATACTTTATCTATATTAAACATGACTGGTTAAGATTTGAGACATGTTTGATCAGTCTTATGTAGTGTGAAAACACATAAATATTTGGAAATACTGTTTAATTTTCTGTGTCATTGTGAAAAGGATTGCTTCAGACAGAAGATTAGGTATCCCTTTGTTGCCTCTAAGCTGATCTCTACATTAGTTAAATCTTTAATTGCCTTTTGGTTGAGTCTTTATATATATATATATATATATATATATATATATATTTATATTCCAAATCCACATTGTTTGATTCTTCAATGTTGGAGTTGTCTTTTTCATGCCAAAATTTGATTATTATAATGTTGACCATTTAAGGTTGTAGAACAAGAACTGTATAGTAGAGGACTTTCAATAATGCAGTTGCTCAATAAAAGACAATCTTGAACCACATCAGCAACCTAGCGAGCGAGAGAATACACACAGATCAAGCCTGATGCATTGGCCCCTTCACATTGCTATTTCTGCCTCCATTAAACTGATTTGATTATCGAGAAGCACAGGATTACCCTCCCTATTGCTGTGCTTTTTGTCCAATGCAAAGATAGTTTAACTTGAAAAGCTTTAGCGTAATTATAGAATCATTTCTTAGGTAGAATTCTCCTCAACGAGTTGGGTAAATGAAGCCTAAAGGTGTTGGTACATTGCAGGATTATAATCAAGGACAATTCAAACCTGCTAAACACGTATATTCTTTCACTATCCAAGATTTGAACTTCAAATCATGAACACTGAGAAGACATATATGCATTGTCAGTAGGTGTATGATAGCAATCTCTAATTAATTCCATATAAGCATCATAGTTTTCAATGTAAAGCAACTGTGCTTTAAGCAACGATTTTAAGAGCGAATTTGAGATTACACTTACACCTAGTGGCTGCAGAACTTATCAAAACTCTTTCCACTTTAATTACATTGCATCTAGTGGCATCCTTTATAGTGTTGCATGTAGTAAAGAAAGCCCACACATACGATATTAGTCTTTCGATTTCTTGCCGACGAATATATAAGAAGCTCGTTGATTGAGAGTATAGAGACAGATTTCGAGTAGTTAAAAATCTCATGAACAAAATAGATGTTGTCAATATAATGTTTATGATGTGGAGCCCCTAACATCTTATGATAATGTTAGTATATCTAATTGACTATTTGTGCTCACCATCCCTGTTTTAGCTGTGCTTTGCTACTTGATGAATGGTCTCAAGCAACAGAAAGTTGTGTTATGCAAATAATGTTTTTAAAATGTACAAGTTAAGGTAAAAGATCTTTGTCATGAAAAGGCTTTATTATTGGTAGACAAAACAGAACCCGACTGCTAGCAAACGCCTAATATTGGTCTAAAATAAAAATAAATAAACAAAAATTACAAACTAAAGGAACATCTATTACATGATACAACTGATGGTTTACACCTTTGCATTTGCACTCAACTTGGGCACAGAAATTAACTGGACATGTGCATCCTTTTTCCTAGACAATGCTCGTCCAGTTCTTTTTCTGTAAGCCACTTGAAAGTCTTTGAGGATTTTAACACGCCCTCTCAATTTTTTGTTTTCTTCTATCCTAGTTTCAATCTGCATCATTTTTTTTCGAATAAAATTCTGAATGGGCTGAATATGCAGAAGTGATTGTTTTCTTTTTAAAAGTGCACTATAACTTTCCATAAGTGATCTCTATACACTATATTCTTATTATCTCAATTTCGGGGATGGAAACAGGATGTGAAAACCTTAAGACATCACCCATGTTGTTTTAGTGCCGCAACTCATGGCTAGGACTTCTTAACCTAGATTGAGCGAATAGAGATGAGGAATTCATGTTTCTTTGACTATATGGCATGGTATGGTCATAGTAGGTTGTTTGTTCATGTTAGAGACGAAATATGTATATGATACTCCAAAGTTGCCACTAGTTCATTTAACTCGCACGTCCTTTTCTAGTTTTGTGAATTCCAATAATCGGTATAAGATGAAATATGCTCCAACTTCTCAGAGCTCTATCCTAGAGTGGAAAGACCATTTTGACTTGAACTAGTAGCAGGTTGCAGAATAATATTGGTAATCTATGTTACGTGGTCCCTTCATTTTTGCCATAGTATCCATGTTGACACAACATGCCACGGGCATGGGTGTGGAAGTTTCACTACATTAGTGCAAAATCTTAAAATATGGTGGATCAGACACGCGGATCTACACCCATATGCAATCCTTGTAGCAAGTCCAGGTAATATAGTTGGGAATAGGCCCTAATTTGACTTGGTCTGCATTCATCTATGTATTGTGCTAAGCCACTTGTTTAGTATGTATTTTCTTTTTCCACTCTGTTCCAACAATTGCTGCATATTTCATTTCTATTAATTCTCTCTCTCTCTCTCTCTCTCTCTCTCTCTCTCTCTCTCTATCTTTCCTAGTGATAAGGGAATAGTATACTTAGCTCGAGCCTACAAAATTCCAGAATGCACCCGCGCTGCAGCAGGTACACCCCTGTTCCAGGTATCCTATCTTCCTCTCATCTATGCATGCATTTAGTTGTAGCCTTTTCTTTTTTGCTGATCTTTAATATGTAGTTGTCATATTGATGTTGGATCCAGATATTGTCTTTATCTGATGGTGAGAGAATAACATCAATAATTCCTGTGAGCGAGTTAGCTGAAGATCAGTATCTCCTAATGCTAACTGTGAATGGTTACATCAAGAAATTCTTTCTCCTCCATCGGGTCCACGGGAATTATAGTGCTCCAATTGGTTTGTTTCTATTTTACTGGCTTACCTTTGGATTGAAATATAATTTACTATAAAATCTCCGAGCTCTCATATTCTTGCTTGACAGGTTCCTGGAGATGAGCTGAAATGGGTACGTCATTGCACAAATGATAACTTTGTAGCAATGGCTTCACAAAATGGAATAGTTAGCCTGAGTTCTTGTGAGAAAGTAAGTTTATCTTCTTTGCATTATGACACAACTCACAAGTGATAGCTATCGCTCGTAAATTGAATGCTACTGCAGATTTGGACTAAAGTGTATCCTGTTATTTACTGCTGCATAAGCTTAGTTGAACTTGTATATTGTATTAACTATTTATTTTTGTTGACAAAAAAAACTTGTGTTGTTGGAAGAGTTTAGGGGTTGAAATGTGTTGATTATCATCGATTTTGAGTTCCTCTTTGATGTGGAAATCAACGTTTCTAAATGTGGGTTGGCGAAGCTATCACATTTTCGGTGAGTATGCGGCTCTTGCGGGGTGTAATATTAAGGATAGCCTTGCACATATCTTGGGGTCATTTGGAGGAAATCCTGTTTTGATTCCTCGTAGTCGAAAGTGCATAAGATACTATATGACCGGAAGCACGTGTATTCGCCTTTCTTTTCTTCTTCTTATTTTTTTTTAATGAGGGGGTTGGTGGTGGTGATGTTGGGAAGGGTGTAAGGGTGTGCTCACTCTTATCCAATCTTGTTTTCGGTGTTCTCTCCGGGAGTGTGTGAGCGATTGAGAAGGTTACGAGGCATTTTCTATGGTTTGGAATCTTAATGACAGAGTAATAGCATCCCAATAGCATTTACATATACCTTACCTTGGTTTTGATTGTTAAAGTCCACTGGGGTTTTTTTAACTTCTGCATTTATCTTAGCTACATAGGATAGATCTTCTCTCTCTGCATTCTGTTTATTCCTTTATGTATGCTGCTTGGGATACTTCCTTTATCTTCTTCAAATATATACTTAAACAGTTACTCTCTTTTTCTTATCTTAATATAGAAAAAGAGCAAAGAATGGATGCTTTGTGGAATACTTTCAATACGCTTTACATACTATTGCGGGTATGCTTGTCCTTTGACCGAGACTTCATTCAATACTCAAATGATGTTTTACTTTAATCGCTTATTCAATTATCACTTTGGCCATGTTCTAAATAAATACACTAGTTCTGTTAATATTGTATAGCAAAGAAACTAAAATGATGTTTGTTTTCAAGCAACAAAAGCTGCCGCGTTTCTTTCGAAGCGAAGCCATTTAAGAAAGTTTAGCATATTTGCATAATATTGGTACTACCATCGAATTCGGAATTTTGAATATAAAATAGTGTGTTTTTGTAATTTAAAAAGCTATGCCCTCTTTTCTTTGATAAGAATTTTAGTTCAATTTCATTAATGCAATTTCATTAATGCAATCGGTAGTTTTCTTTCTTTTAGGTGTTCTTGTCAAGGTGGATGTGAGGTTGCTCACCTTTGCATTATTGGTTTTATATTCACCTCTTTTCACTTACACAAATGCTGTAGTTTATGAACACCAATGAAGTGCCCAGTTTGATATATCGACAATTGCTCTTCCATAACCACTTATGTTGAGAATTTGATTCCCTTATCTCTTTTATTTGGAAAGTGAGAAATCTTCCTGTTTCAACTGTTTTACATGGACTTGTTTGCAAAGATGGAGGATAGGAAAGTACTGTTTCCTACATATACTCGGTGGAAGATGGTTAATGAAGAACTCTTAAGAAATAATTTAGCATTATGTTTAATAATTGTCGAAATAGAGAATTGAGGTAGTGCTGGTCCGTATATGGATTAGACTTGTGGTATCCCGAGGTTGTAAGCGTTTCATTCCTGCTTGCAACCATTCAAAACACACACACACACACACACGGTCACTCCATTAAACTCTATGGTATTCATATAATTGATTGTTTTAATTAATTTATTTTTTCAGATTGCTTTGGGAATAGCGCGAGATGACATTCAACATAAAGCACGTTGGTCAAAAATCATCATCAACCCTTTGTTTTTGTTTTTGTTTTTTTTTCTTTTTGGATCTATTAATTTGGAATTGGAACTGGCTTTTGGTATTTTTATATTTCAAGAAGTCATTTGTAGGTTTTGTCAATTAATTTTGGGATCTAGTAGTTTGATTACCTTGGTAAAAGATCATCTTTAATTAGTTGATTTATGTAGTGTTTATCTTTTGTTATTTATGGATCTCTTCTTACTAAAACATGTGTTTGTTGTTGTATTGATTGAAAATGCTATATATTATAATTCATCAATAGAATTTTTTTACATCATGCACTAAAGTGTTTTACAAATTATGTATAATGTTCTAGTGTATGATTTAAATAAATCTTGTTGATATATTATTTATACATAGCATGCATTACAATTGAATAATTTTATATCTTAACTGGTTATAATTGTAAATTGAACAAACGTATACTAATATAAGAAATAATAATTTTACTATTAGGACGGAATGATCTCGACCCGCCAATATTTTCTACTATTCCCACCATTTTTTCTTTGCGTCAAAACATTTAGGACGGTAACGGTCCGTCCTTCTTATTTTCCCACCAAAATTTTCTATTTTTTCCCACCATTTTTTTTTTGCGCCAAAACATTTAGGACGGTTAAGGCCCGTCCTTTTTAATTTTCCCGCCAGAATTAGAAGGTTGTTGAATTTTTTTAGGGTCGGCGCCTTTTCCGTCCTTAAAAACCTTTTGGGACGGACGTCCGGGTCCCTAAAACAATTAGGACCCATATTATTTAAGGCCCCAGTTTGCCGTCCTTATGGCCGTCCTAAATACTATTAGGGACGGCAAAATGGCCTTTAGGGACGGCTATTGAGCGCCTCAAATACTCTTTTTTTTTGTAGTGACATGAAGCTTGCCGGTGATCATGCATTCGTAGTAGACCAAGTGATCGAAGTGGATGTAACAAGGGTTTTTGGAACTCGACAACAAAGCTGCTGTCGTCGAAGAGAGAGTAGGACGTGACGGAGTCGGGGAGAAAGCCACTGGGAAGGCCGTAATTGGGGAGGATTTCCCAGACGAATGGCTCGGAGTCAGATCCAAAATTGAAGAGTGTGGTTTAACAGACAACGACGATGGAGAGACATATTAGGAGGAGGAGACCCGGTTGGGTTTTTTGATTGATGACCATTTTTTAGACCTCCCAAGAGTGTGTGTGTGTGTGTGTGTGTTTGAGAGAGAGTACTATTATGGGGAAATAGGCGAGTGTTGAAGAATGGGGAGCGGAGGAACTGGGGTTGAGGTTACTAATTAGTCTTAGTCCGGTTGTTGGTGGTGGCGGTGATTCATGGTAGTTCTAATAGTTAGTATATGTGTATGAAGTTGATACAATGGTTATTTGTAGTTGGGGATGGCCCACATGAATTTTTTTATCATTGTTTTAATCGTATATATTCCCTCTAGTGATTAAATTGGGGGCAAATTTTTGGGAACAATATACAGGATATTCACATTATTTTTATTTAAAATAAAAATAAATAAATAAATAATGGAGTTTCGATATGAAATTATTCATGTTGTATAATTAATTATTTATGAAAATTACATTAAAAAATTTATGTTGATAAGTATCTTAAAATAAACAAATAAATTAAATTTGATTAATGATATTTTTTATTTTTTTAAAGACTGAATCGACACTTGTCTGTTTTGCAATTTTCAGAAAAAATGAAGTAAAAACACATCATAATCTTTTTTAAGAAAGTTTATTTTTTTTGGATGAAGAATATAAAATTTAATTAAATGTTAATCTTTTTTTTTATTTTATCATTTTTACTATTTTTTTTTCATCTCAACAATTTATGCCACTTGGCAACCCAATCATCATCCTCTAATTGCAGTTTGGCCACGTAGAATCCCAGTCATCATTATGTGAGGACATTTTGGTCCTTTCAAGAAAAATTTAACGCCTCAACTGACGGCCGTCAGTTGAGAGGGACTAACTATAAGCCCAAATGTTCAGTTCAAGGACCAAAATAGGAAATGCTAAAGTTCTATAACCGAATCAGGAAAATGTGTAAAGTTTAGGGACCAAATTATATATTAAACCTTGTTGATTTAAGGTTGTTTCATTTTTTTATAATTATTAAAACTGTGCATTAACCTATGCAATATCGAATAATCTAGATGACGTTGTTGTGCGTTATTATAAATAACCAAAAAAATTATACTACTAGTATTGGCACGTTATGTCAAATAACGGCCACTGCAAATGTACATATACTATTTAGTGGCCAGGCGTATCTTGCTTTACATTTAGAGGTCAGCCACACATTCTTGTCCAGTTTTTCCTTCTGAACCGATCAATCCTTCAACATTGTTACCTTGACCACTACATCTGTATATGTTTTAGCCCCAAAAGTTCCATGCAAATTAACCAATATAAAGTGTTACCGTCCCCTGCCTATAATACTCAAAACCAATAAAAGAAATTTCCATCATCCTTATAGAAACCGATCGAGGAATTAGATCGGAGAAAGCAAATCGAAGAAACATGAATTCGATGTCAAGTTTCATCTCTTTCTTATTAGCTACCCTCTGTCTCACCG
This sequence comes from Platycodon grandiflorus, assembly GCA_016624345.1. NCBI lineage: Eukaryota > Viridiplantae > Streptophyta > Magnoliopsida > Asterales > Campanulaceae > Platycodon > Platycodon grandiflorus. The sequence goes on along the minus strand of CM028366.1, from coordinate 2,578,764 downwards.
CCCTCTCCAGCCGAGTTGTCCTGGCCGAATCCCCTGGGCCAAGCCTAATCACGAAAGCATGCGAGCGTGCCCCCGACAAGTCATTTTGCATCGACGTTTTCAACTCCAATCCCGATAGCAAAAAATCGGATCTCAAGCAACTCACCTTCATTGCCCTTCAAACTGCCTCTAAGAATGCTGCGGACACCTCCGCTATGATCAGGAAGTCGCTTTTGGAAGACGACAATAATATTATAGATTCCGATGAAGAGCGAATCCTGAGCGATTGTTCTGAAAGTTATAACAGTATCGTTGACCTGATCGACAATTCTGTCGACGCATTGGTTACAGGGCCCGTTAAGGAAGTCGAAAAGGAAATGAATGCTGCCATTGCTGCGGTTGACACTTGCGCTGGTAGTATCAACCGCCTGAAAGGTCAAGCCTTGGTGGTGTCTCAGAAGAATCGCATTGTTAGGCAATTGTGCGAAAATGCTTTGAGCGTTTATCATGTTTTCGCCCAGAAGTGATCTCTCTCCCTCACCCTCACTTCCCCGTCCCACCCATACACAGTGACACTGCATTCTTTGTAACATATATTAATTGAACACACACACACACACACACACACATATATATATATATATATGTTCTAATGGAGTACATCTAGTCTACCGAATTTTTCTTTTTCTTTTTAAGGCTTTCTTGCTAGATGAACGTGTGATTAAATTTAATCGCGCGACAAATATAAGAAGGTTCTTTTTAACATGAAATAGGTAATTGAATTGTTAGGCATTTGTGGTAGAACGTGTTATTTACTTTCTCTTCAATGTTTGAAAGCCAAAAAAATGTGTTCTAATTTAAAGTATGCGATAAACATTCTGTGCTTAATTAAAAGACTCTCTAATGCTATTTCTCAAGAAAACAAACAAACTCATAACTAATTTGTGATATTATTCGTTGTATAAAACGAAGCATCCATCCTTCCTGCATCATTTAATTTTCCGTTGCATGCTTGACCTAGTCAAAATTCAACGACTAAAATAAAGAAGTACAGTAAATAATAATTGGTTTTTATTTAAATCAAATCATAAGAATGGAATTAAAATTAAGGAATACCCTAGTTTATATTGTGATTACAATTTGGAAAAAATAGTTGCCTTAAGAATCAAAGAACAAAGAGTCTATATTTTGTAAATGTAAAAAATAGCTCACAACAAGCCACTAGTGTACGACACACCAGTTTGAGGTATCCAATCATCCCCCAAGAGGAAGCCCGACACAGTGAAATTAGCAGCATCGGTTGAATTTATTACATGAAATCCAGGCCATGTAACTCTGTTACTAGTGTCTGATCCAAGACCCGTGTTGTTAAACTCTGCATAATACGACGTGTTTAGCGCGAAATCTCCAGACCATACGCTCCAACCCGATGGCTCTATGAATCCATCGATGTATGACTGCATAACAATGGTCCTCGAGTACTCTTTCCATGGCCTTCCCAAGTACGTCCTAGTCGTACCATTGCTCGAGGCCAAGTCATCTGCAGGGGTGATTCTACAGTTCTGAATGGAAGTGCCTGTGTTCTGGTTAGGGTCGGTCCTACCTTGTGCTGTTACGGCATTGAACTGGTTGGCATCTGGCTTGCGAGGGTACATGTTACAATTTTGAAACAAGACTGCAGCGTTGCCAAAAATGAAATCCACTGTTCCATAAATGTCACATTCTCTGTAGAATTGGCGCAGAGAGTGTGTGTATAATGTGTCTTGGTATCCTTCAAAGCTGCAACTATAGAAGGTGGATAAATCGGCCCCGTTACGGACTGCAACAGCTTGGTGCTTCGATGCCCCTGCTGTGTTACGGAAAGTCATATTCACCGCCACAAATCCTGGTCCGGTTACAGCTGCAGTATTGATCATTTCAAATTTGTTAGACCATGAACAAAAATAAATGGTACTCCTACGTAAAATTTATTATTTCGTAAAAGGACTTACCAAATGTTGCGGAATTGAAAGTGGTCCAGCCATCAATAACGTTACGATTGCCAGTAATCACCGTCTGATTAATGCCATCCCCGATCATCATCAGATACCGCTTGTTCTTAGCAATAGAAACATACTCTTCATAAACACCGGCAGTCACGTAAATCAAGAAGTACCCATCGGTCACCTTAGTACTGTTTGGAGCAGAGTTAACGGCATCATTAATCGTGGTGAAATTTCCCGACCCATCTTGACTAACAACCACGATATCGTTGACCAAGACTTGATCACCACCGTCATCTGTTTGAAGAAGCTTTCTCCTTCCAACAGTCTCAAAAATGGCTTTGTTATGGTTAGTCATGTTCAATGGCAGCTGCCCATTTTTAAAGCCAAGATGTTTTTTGCTAGGACGCGGGGAGCGCACCCGTTTAGCTTTAGAAACCCAGCCTCGATTGAAAATAGCTAAGGAAACACTATAAAGACGTGTGTCACTAGCTAGAGGGGTGAAAATTCCATTCTTGACACTCCATGAAGAAGCCGTGGCTTGTAGGCCGTCCAAACAGGTCTGAGTGTTTGTTAAAATGGCGCTAAGTAACGTTTGGAGATCGTCGGCTCGTAATGTAGGGAGGATAGCTTGGGTGTTATTGACTGTTTGGAAAGTGCTTGACAAGAAATCTATGTTGAGCTCAGCGAGCAACTTACAGTCTTGGAGAGCACGGAGTGCACCGGTTGTTAAAGTATTGGACCGAATGAGATACTTTTCTATTAGGGCCAAGAATTTACGAGAAGAGGAGAGGGATTTACTGACGGAGAAACGACCATAATCGTAGACATTGGCTGAGCGGTTGGAGATGGGGAGTGCGGATTTGCAAAAAGATGGGTACGGGGTGGAATTGCAAATTGTGGCTGCAGAGATTGGGGCGGAGGGTGGAGCATCAGAAGAGGAGGAGAGGGTAAATAAGAACGATACGACGACGAGGATGAATGAGATGAAAAGCTTAGAATTAGAAGCCATGGCTTTGTTTGATGTATTATGGGATAGGGTTGCAAGTGTATGTATATATTTATAGTAATAGTTGTGGGGGAATGTTAGGTTGTCTTTGGTGATGTGTATTTTAAATAGGGTTTTGTGTGTGAGAAAGTCAACATGCATGGTAAGGTAGAAAGCGCGTCGATCTCGAATTCTTTTGATTTGAATTATGAAGGACTTGGGGGCCATGAAGGCAGCAGGGAGGTTGTTTGTTTTTATATGATTGAAAAAGACCTAACGTCTGAAGAATAGTCTGTGCAAAAATCTCTGTGGTTTAATATTATAAACTTGAGTTTATAAGTTATATTGATAGTCTGGTTTGATTAAATTTATTTAAATTTTTACATTATTAGATCGAATTTATTACACTTAGGGAAATTTAATTTAATGGTGTAAAATATAAATTTGATCAAACGACGCTAACACCAAAGCTCGAATTCGTAATATCATTTGTCAAAAAGTATTAATCGTATTTGCCTTGAGCAATTCTGACCTCTTTTTTTTTTTTTTTTTTTAGATTTTAGATTTCCCATCATATTTCCTTTTATTTTTTGTTCAACATTGCAAAAAAATCCCAAAATTTAAAAATAATAAAGAATTGCAAACCAAATGTGCTCATTACCAAAAAAAAAAAAAATCAAAATCAAAATCCAAATGCTAGAGTACAAGAAGCCATAGTCAACGGCTGAGCACATGGCAACTAGGGCAGCTACTTGCACACCTATTTTTTGCCATAGGAATGGAAGAGAAACGTAAAAAAAATTACAAGTGACTGTTACAACTAGCATTTGAATGGAATTCTTTCGCATTAATATGGGTAAGGAATGAATGATAAAATATGTATAACATTTCTTGGTATAAAGATTTGTATACGAATTACGGATAGTTTAAAAGGAAGGGATATCTAGAATTGTAGCTTAGAACTACAACTTTCATGAAGCATCCGAGTCCAAAGTTTGAAGTTATCAACCCCAAAATTAACTTGGAAAACAAGTTACGAATTTGTTCAGCACAAAGTAGCGCTAAGGCTCTACTTTTTAGCGCTTAAGCGCCACATGTAAAGGGGGTAAAGCCTGAACTTTAGAGAGATTATGTGCTTTAGCACCATTTTAAAGTGCTTTAGCTCCACTTTGGCCATTTTGAAGCGCTAAGATGCCAATTTGGAACGTTTAATTAAGAGCCTGATCGCATTTTAGCTTTTCCAAAATACCCTGGATTGTAATTTTTTTTTTATAGATTTTTTCCTATCTTTTAGCTATGTATATGTAGGAATATCTAGGCTTATTTTAAGCTTTTATTTATTATTTTAATTTCATGCTTTGGAGAGCCATCATCAATAGAAAGAAACTAGAGGGTAGAAGGAAGTACGAATTATGAAGATTTTTCTAGCTTGAAATTATCAATTATCAATATCATGTTCAATTTGATTTATTCTTTGAGTATTATATTATGTATCGAGTTTATTTAACTATGAACTAAATTCATAAAGTTAAGGATAAAGGTAGCCAATTTATGAATATGTATTATTATGGAGTAAATGATTCGACTATGGTGTGAAACTCAGATCAATATTGTGTTAGTGAGAGTCGAAAAGAGGATATTCTGTTAAATGAATCGCTCGACACAGGAACTCAGTGGCCGTCAAGTCACTATAATTAAAATTGTAGATACTTCAAAAAGATCTCTTTAACTAAATAGTGTGTGCTTATTAATTCTGAACCATCAGATTAACCGATGATAGCGATTTAGAACATTGACATTTTCTCTAGCTTGAAGTGCTCATAAGTCTTAAGCCTATTTTCTTGGATCTACACACACAGTATGAATGTTAGGAGGTTAAACAATTCTACTCAGACGATTATTGACCAAGTACTAAGCCTACGAGGCAATTAAGTCTTCACAAAATTGGTTCCCGTCATAACTAAGTACTTGAACCCACATCGTAAATGAATTTCCAACTGCACCCGCCAGAAATTGTTGAATCTTCTTAAACATTACTCCCTCCTATTCTAAATAAGTACTATTATGTTTTGACTTCTTAAAGTCAAAAATTGACTATTTTTCAATGAAAATTTGTAATATATATATATATATATATATATTAAAACATTAAAACGGTGTTTTATAATTTTTAAAAAATAAAAAAATAGATATCAAATTTTTATCAATCAAACAAAACAGTTAATTAAGAACGACGGATGAAGTATAATTATTATTACATGATCCACTGATCCTTGCCAAACTTCTTAATTAATCATAATCCGCAACCATAATATTCAATGACTTTATATGTCATCTACCAAATTTTGTAAAAAAAATCAATTTTATTCGAACCTCATAATGTTTTGGAGTTGAATGTCGTGGTTGACATGCATGTCGTAACGTACTACAACTTTCAAACCTTAAACTGTTGTTTATTCCCCTTAAGTTCTACTATTTGACTCTTTAATGTCAGATTTTTGGCACGTCGCCATTATAAGATCATCCTTTGTCAAATAATCTCTTTCCTGCGACCTACAATATTTCAATAAAATACCTCATATATATTGGTAAAAGGGTAACAAGGGATTTTCTACTCTTTGTTAAGCTTTCATTAATAAAAATAGTTATATTGAAAATCATCCGTATGACACTGATGAAATCAATTTCCAATGTACGTATTTCTAATAATTCTCGATGAAAAAACTAACAAGCTATCAAGACCTAATAACGTGTACCCTTAAGGAATGACTCACTGGTACAGCTGGGACTTCATAAAATGTCAGTCTCACATTCGATCCATTTCAACACTCTAAGGACAGCAAAAAATAAAATAAAATAAAATAAATCACTATATCTTGTTGATCAAATAACTAATTATTGAGTAGAACCTCCTCCATTCTCAAGAAAGAGTTATTGACTCAGCACACAAATTAATATTAGCTCATCGAATATATTATAAATATTCGTATATATTGTATTTTTCATTGTACAGTGTAAAATAGCAAGCAAATCAATGATAAAATCCTAATATAATTATATCTAATCTGGGTCAAAGCCCAGCCTACATTACGTCTTCTCTCAATCTCTCCCTCTATCAAATTTTCTTTCACATAGGAAATGCAGAAATTTATTGTCTTGAAAAATATAAAACAAGTAAATGTAAATAAAAATGAAAATTTCCTTTTCTCTTGTGCGGAATACCCTTCTATAGTTCTATTAAAATAGTTTATAAAACACAGCACACTGGTAGGGGTTGGGTTGGGTTGGGTTGTTTTAGTTTAATTATAAGTCCTGGGGGGTTTAAGAAACAGGAATCAGGAATGCAGTTTTAATAAAACTTAGTAAGTAAATATTGTAAATTAGGATTTGAGTCATGAAAATACAGTTGTTTTAAAAAGTTAGTATAGAGAGATTTTTCGCCCTTATTGTCCCACCCGACTCACGAATTATCCTTAGATTTTTGGGCTTGGAATACATTGGAAAATAAATAAATAAATAATAATAATAGATTGGCAATAGACAGTCTTTTTCATATTATAAGTGGATTGAAGAGGCTTCCTTTCTCATAGACTTCTAGATAAGATTTGCCAATGTGGAGAATTGAAGAGCATATTGTTTTTCTTTCTTTTGAAAGTATGGAAATTCTTAGTCAAAGACCTTTTTCCAGCAAATCTTTTCTTTATCTACTTTTGAACTTCAAATGTAATAATAATGATTGTGTACAATCGTATATCGTCCAATCGATTAGTTTCATTTAGAAATATATTATCGACCATATGACCCACTCTATTTTGTTCTAGCTTCGGTCTTACACCCTCTATATTTTTAATCATTTTACTAGCATAGCCATAATACGTTTTTTACTAAGTGCTCAGCTCCTAATTCCGTCCAAAATACTAAATAAAATCTTAACTCCGTCTCAAAAAACTAACATAAATTCTTCTTAGAGTTCGTTTGTTATTATGTTTTCTTTACTAATTCCGTCCAAAATACTAAATAAAATCTTAACTCCGTCTCAAAAAACTAACATAAATTCTTCTTAGAGTTCGTTTGTTATTATGTTTTCTTTAAGATTGCCTTTCAATGCCGCTTAATAAAACGTTGCATTTTTCAAAACAGTGCTGCTTTTATGCCGCGATATATAGTAGCTTTTTTGAAAACGCGGTGGGTAAAACGCAGCAAACACTGTGTCCTCCCCAAAATACCCAACCTCACTGCTCCCCTTCCTCCTTTCCTTTGTGCGTGATTTTTTTTGATTCAAAATTGAATTGGGTTTTTAAAAGTTATAATTTAAATATATATAAAAAAATTTGATTAGGAGCTGGAAGTAGAAAGAAAGAAAATCGAGGTGAGAGGGAGTCTTGGATATGGTTGTGTTTAATCTTGTGGAGGCTTGTATGGACAAACTTGGAGAAAAAAAAATTGAGAGAGAAGGAAGAAATCAAAGCCAGAACAGGGGAGTACGACAGGGTGAAGAAGATGAGATTTTTTTACAGATTCACCCCCTGAGTTTTTGGACTTGTATTAGTAGTTTTCCAAACTAATGATCCCTAAGTTATAGAAATGACGAACAGACCCCTATTCAATTAACTAAGTAATTATTGTTGGGATTTTCATTGTTACGTAACAAGTAATTAAAGTAGAAGCAAGACATAATTTTATAAAAGGGTTAACCATAATTTTATAAAAGGGTAAAATTGTCATTTTGACAACTACTCAGTTTACGTAAATAGAGTTTTGAAATGATATCCTAAACGCGTTTATTAGAAAAAATCTGTGTTTTAAAAAAGCTGAAATAAATAATTTGCGTTTTAAAAACGCTCATTTTGAAAACATTGCACCAAATGTGTTCTTAGACAACTTATGTCAGCAAGAGTGTTGACCTTGAAAAATGGTTGACTAAGATACTTCAAACTCGATTGCAAACTCGAAAAAGAAAATGAGAGAAGAAATCAATCACTAACATCCACTACAGTTGTGACACAGTCCGAATGGCTAATGCCACCGCGACCTCAAATGCTCAAGAATTTCACTTTTCACAACCTCAACAACCAAAATCTTTGCCAATTATGTCATTTGTTGGCGGTGGCAATGAAGTAAATTTGTCGAATTTCTCTAATTTTCAGTTTTGATCTAATTCGAATTGAATATCGATTTCTTCTATCTTTTTTTTTTTTTGAAGAAAAAAAAATTGATTGAGTTTGGAGGGCGAGTATTTTTGTGAGTAGTTTAGCCAATCATTTTTTAACATTAGTGTTCTTGGATGAAATTATGATTTTTGTTAGTATTTTTGGATGAGAATAGAAACTCAAGACTTGGTAAGGATCGTATTATTACTATAATGGAAAAATAATTATAAAAAGTAGAGTGTGTAAAACTGGAGCTAAAGTAAAGTAGAACCGGTCATTCTTTAGATAACGCTTTAGAAAATCAAATTAAACCAAATTATTTTACTCGTGAAATGTGGAAAACGGAACTAAACCACCTTAGTCAATCGAGTTCTTTTCATTTTTGTTTTGTATTATGAAAATAATTCCATTATATATTTTTTTGAGTTAGTGGAAAATAAAAAATTAAAAAAACATAGTAACTCCGTAATACTTTTTGGTACATAAAAAAATGTACTCAAAAGTATATTAAAAAATGAAAAAGAAAAACGATTTTTTTGTTTATTTGTTTTTTGATACCAGGAAATGAAGACAATGGAGTAAAAACAAAAATACAATCCATCGGGGGTAGAGATCTAGAGAGGTGTCGGTCGGACAAACAGATACGGAGTAGATTATTTTCCAACGGCAGAAAATCTAGTTGATTAATTAATCTATAATTTATGGTTCAGATAATCCTTTAACTAAATGTTTAATATTTTCTAAATAAACAAATAATTAAATTCAATTAGCGCGCATCAAAAGAACATATCCTCAGTTGAAATTCAGTTACTTTCAAGCATTCAACTTTTACCATAAATTCAAATAAACGTCGGCTAATTTTCACAACCCCCCCCCTCCCATCGCGGGTCGTGCTGACACATGAGTCATTGACCCAGAAACTTGATGAACACAAGATTTGCATCCCTTGCAGGAGAGCATGAGAGAGAGTCTCTATTGTACACAAGATTATTTTTTATCATAAATGAGTTTGTATATAAACTAATAAACTCACTTATTCAATTTCATCACATCCACTTTAAGCCTAAATAGCTCTATTATTCAAATATTATTTTGGATAAATAAATATATAATTTTAATATTCTTACGGAGCAGAACACATTTCTAAAATTATCTTTGTTATTCGACTGACGAACCACTAAAAAATAATCGTACGACAAGTTTGCACAATTTCCTCCGCTTTAATACAATTTTTCCAATAAAAGCTCATTTCTAAAGCCACGCAAGCAATGGCCTATTAGAGCACCTCCAAAGGGCCCTTTTCAAAGTGTTTATCAACCGGTTGGTAGACATGTTCAAATTGGGTTTCATTCGTAAATGACGGTTTCACAAACAGTAACAAGAGAAATTGAAGTCGAACTGTAGAGTTCTGGTTCTAATTTTGGTTTCGATTTCCTAGTTTCACGGTTTGTAATTTTTTGAATTATTTTTTAATTTTTAAAATCTATTATAAAGTGTAAAAAAATGTTATAATATGTTATTAATTATCAAAATATAAACTTAAAAAAATTGCTTAGTGTGTGTTAGGCATCATGATATAGTAGACTGATTTTCACATTCAAAATTTACTTTACTAGACTCATCTATCTTTTTGTTAAATCTCCTATAGTCTTTCATCAAGTCTAATGTCCAAGGAGGTCAGAGTAGGTGCATGTGTGGAACATGTAGGAACATATAATTTCAAAATTCAAAGTTTCAAACGTTTAAAATTTAAATTTGGCGATTTTTGAACGGTTTTATGGCAGTTTGGAACCGGCGGTTCACGATTCCTGAGAAACGCAAACCGAAACCAAACCGTCCTAATCTGATTTCAGTTCATGACGGTTCACGGTTGGACAGTTCACGGTTTGGGCAGTTCCCGAATGGGCATGTCTACCGGTTGGTGGACTTCTTCGACCACATTGGTAGGGGTGGGCAAATGGGTTCGGGTTTCGGTTTTTACCCGATCGGGTTGCAACGAACGGTTCGGGTTATTTTGCGAAATATTGGGTTTTGGGTTTTATCCGAACCCGAATAGTATATATCGGTTCGGGTATCGGGTAATTAATCTACTACCCGAAAAATTATGGGTACCCGAATTTGTGTACGATTTAGAGAGCATTTTGAGTAGGCATTTTGAGAGCCCAATTTGAGTAGGCGGCATTTTGAGTGGGCGATTTTTAGAGCCCAATTTGTGTACGATTTATGGGCGATTGGGCTGACCTAGCATAGTTGGGCTGCTATGTGGGTATTTTGGTTACCCGAACCCGAACTACCCGAAAATATCGGGTACCCAAATATCCGGGTTTCTAGTCGACTTGTTTGGGTTCGGATAGTTTTTCTCACACAAACCCGAAAACCGAACCCGAACTACCCGAAAAACCGAAAACCGACCCGATGCCCACCCCTACACATTGGGATTAGTTTTTTTTGGCATCATGCGGTCCATCTGCACAAACCGGTTGATGCTTGTTTTCTTTTTACTATTTCAAGAAGGCACACATTCCAAGGCACAAAATTGAACACATTGCAGGCAGCTAGTAACGATAACAAATATTTTATGAGCCGTTTTAAAATGACTTTATTTTATGTAAAAAATAAAAATGTGTAATTTTTTTTCTATAAATTAGTTTTCAACCATTTCATAAATTTATGTTTGTCAAGTCACTCGACAATTGGTTGACCAACAAAGACTAGATAAATAATCAAATTTTAAATTTTCTTTTACAAATAGAAGATTTACTATTGAAGAGCATGATCCGAATGGAAAATCGAAATAAATCTTTGTACCTAATTTTTGGCATCTTATGTTAAAAAATCGACTTTTCTTGTGCCCTTTTGTCTTATTGGACTAATTTGTCAACTTTTTTAAGCCATGTTTCTCGTCAAATTTTAATAATAAGCAGTAGTCATTAGTCACACTCAACACGCTATATTTTAACTACTCCCATATTATATTTTTAAACTTACATTAAATTGTTAAAAAAATATGCATATAATTTTCTTAACCATTTAAATGTTACCTTTACGTGTGGTACACATATCTTGATGATTAAACTTTTTTATACTTATTTTCATTGGATGAATCGGAGGGAGTATTATATTTTCTACGGCTAGTTGGATGAGGGTTAAGATGGTTTGGACATAAACGTCAGTAATTAGTTAATGTGATGATATCAACATCAATTGGGATGAAGGTTGGAAAGACTAAACTAACCTGCAAAATCAGTAATAAATTTAGAACTTTTGATAATCAATTACGACAATGGTGTAAACTTTAGCCTTTATAGCATAAAATATAATTGACTTTCATTTGAGTAGGTCTCGTGATACCGTTTTATCGTAAAACGGAGTCACTTTGACCAATTTACTACACCGATGCCGCAAGGAATGTCACGTCGATGGGTGGATCGCTAGTCCACTTAGATATCGGGCCGTGAGTAATCTGCCAAACCAAAGAGCAAAACACTAGGTGAATGCGGTGGCCCTGCTAAAACACTCCGGTGTGAGAGTAAGTATCAAGCTCGGTTCACAATTTGGCGAGTGTAAGCACAAGTGTGTGTATGCGTACCTTTGCTTGGATTGAATCCAAGGCTTTTATAGGTCCATTTTCCCTTGAATAGCGCTGTCCATAACTCCCCAAGTAGTGGGTATGAGTATTGGCGTAGTGGGTGTAAATGCCGGGGTAGTGGGCGTAGCTGTCGGGCTCAACCGTCCCCGACATTACGCCACGTTCCCTCTCCTAGGCGTTACCGGTCTCATCTGCTCGCGAATCCCGATCGAGCATCCAGCCGCCGCACCCGAGCCCCGCTCGTGAGATCTGCTCGCTCCATAATGGGTCTCGAACCATGTTGTGCTTTGGGCTTAGGTCTTGGGCCCAAACTTTGGGCCTGGCTCTTCACGTTGGTTATAATTATAATTTTTTTTGAACATTATCAAGATGTTTATAGAATATACGGAGGATAAAGTTGAAAGATTTGTAGAGATTTTAAAAATCTTTTTAACTTGTGCCCTAACGACATATATTAAGGAACTTTAATAGTCTCTTAAAATGAAATGAAAAGAGTATAGACCCATTTCATAATAGACTCTTTAAACGAGACATTCTAAAATCAAATAGTGATTTTTATTTATTTATTTTTTGCGTGAAACAAAGAGAGTATATGACAAAGTCCATATCGGCTATGGCAAACGTAATTTGTTTGACTACTAGCCGATGAAGTGTTCCTCTGGTTATTCATTTAGATTTAATTTCATAGGTGCTAAATCACACCCCCTTTTGGTAAAATTATTATTATGCCCTTCATGATTAGAAAAGTTTATATTTATAGTTTTAACCTTTATGTTTCATTAATTATTATAAATCACCCCTTATGTATTTTATAAATAAAATTATAATTTATTACTATTAAATAAACAAATATATTAAATTAAAAACTTAAATTAAATAATATGAAATTATATATTAATAATTTATAAACTAAAATTAAATTATGTAAAATTATATATTAAACTATAATTATATATTAATTTGTGCAAATTTTAGTTTATAAATATATTACTAATTAAATCAACAATAATATTAATTTCAAAATTAAAATTATAAAATAAAATTATGTATTAATAATTATATAAAATTATATATTAATAATTTATAAAATTAAATTAAATTTTATAAAATTATATATTAAACTAAAATTATAAACAAAAATTATATATTAATTATTATATAAAATTATATATATTAATAATTATAGAAAATTATATATATAAACTAAAATTATTTATTAATAATTATTTTTTAATAATTACATAAAATTATGTATATAATAATAATTATGTAAAATTATATAAACTGAAAAAAAAAATCAAACCCCCAAGGGTGGGAAATTTAAACATTTTAAACCCCCAGGGGTGGGCGGTGTTATTGCATTAAACCCCTAGGGAGGGGCGGTCCTCCTATTATGCCGTTAAAAATTTAACGAATCCGTTAAGTTTTTAACGGAATTCTGAATTTAAGGGTTTAAATTGAAAAAAAAAAATTAACGGATCCGTTAGTATAAGACCACCTAGTCTGGGCGGTTCTTCAATTTTTCAGTTTTTTATTTATTTTTTATTTTAAAGTACAGGGGGCTTTTTGCGTTTTTTTAAGTTGAAAGTGAGGGGCAAAAGAGTCACTTTCCGGAGGGGGGTGTCATTTAGCACCTCTCTTTAATTTTTGTGGTTTGATGATGCCCGAATTTGAGCAAGGATCTGGATGAAAATGTGTTTAAATGGATATCTGGACTTGGTTTAGGACTTGATGACCGCAAATGAACACAAGATGGTCACCTAGGCAAGGGGGTTTTCCCTACAAGTTACCTTGGTGTAAGAATCAACAAAGTAATCAAGGAGAGAGAAAATGCCAAAAGGAGAGAATGAGTGTACTTCGTTCATTCCTTTAAAAAAATTTTTTTAAGAGTTGGAAGGGACATAGATTTTACCTCAACCCTTATTAGTATTATTTAATGTCTTAAAAGATTACAATTAAGACTATATGATTTTTTTAGTGTAGTTAGAATAAATAGTGCATTTGTTGAGACTTTGAATACCCGACTTCTCCGAGTACCAGGGTGCTTTTGGTGGAGCTTGAACACTCGACATCTCCGTTAAGAAAAATGAGCAGTACTAAATGGTGCATTTTGTGCGGGTCGAACAACAACGGTGTCTCTAGTGATATTTGAACACTCGACCTCTTCATTGAGAGTAGTTAAGTACTAAGATGTCTTGCCTTTGATGAAATTTGTATACCCAACCTCTTCGTCCGTTCCTTTTGATGTCATGTGTTCTACTATTTGTAGTAGAGAGTGACGAAGTCGGGTAGAGAGTTTGTTTGAAATGTGTCGAAAATCTTTTTAGAAGGGATAACGGGCGGGCCAGTGATGACCACAACTTGGTGTCCAAACGTGTAGTCCGCTCGGGAATGGTGGGGATGCCCGGACCAAGCACTCTTTGGGAGGCCGTTTCATAATTAAAAAGAATGAAGTCAATTGATGTGTGTATTTTTGTGTGAACGTATGTCAGGATTCGGGAGTGTAATGCTATTAAAAAATGGAATTTGGTGTTCTGAAATATCCTTCCTACTCCTTATTCCAACAGGCTGGCCTACAACACCGACATTTGAACCAAGAAAACATTACACATACAACCAATATACGGTATGCATGCGCATGCGCATGCGTTACTCTTTTTTCTTTCTTTCCCTTCTATATTTTGTTAATAATTTTTTCTTTTTAATTATGAATTGGCAGTTTTCAAGGTATTTTTGCCCGAAGGACGTTCAAGACTAATCCCGGGCTTGGTAGGATTACAAAGGCCTAATTGAGATAAAGGAGGGTAAAAATAGTACTACTAACTTTTCTCACATTAATTATTTGTCCAAATTAAGAAAAGTGATAGAAGAAGTAGTGAATATATATAGAAAGGCTTAACAATATTAATAATGTGAATGTTTTTGACAACAAAAACGTTCATAAGAGGCAACCAATTAATAGCAATTTCATGTCTCTCACTTAATTTGAAGCCTTTAACATGCAAAAAAAAGTAAAATTCTTCTCCACCGTCAGCCATAAATCAATCTACCTATGTGGAAGTGGAAGCACACAACCTAAGTGACAGTACCATGTCACTCCTATTTAGTCTATTATATCATTTATATTTTTTTATTTGTGAACAAAAAAAATTATATCTATGTATTATTTTTCTTTAAGATGTCTCATTTATATTTTCTAATTTTTTTGCATATAAAATGATTTATTTTGTTGTGCATAATTGAATATAATATTATTTGCAAAGACAAATAAAGGATAAAAATTACAAAGAAAAACAATTAAATAAGGTTGAGGCAATTATGTCAAGACATTGATTAACTAAATGAAATTTTAAAGAATGTAGTGGATAAATAAATATTGTAGTGGAAATAGACTATTATATATATATATATATATATATATATATATATAGTGAAAATATGTATTAGATAACTTCAAGCATGGGTTATGGGTATACGTTGAAATCTTTTTTGGGTTCAAAATAAGTCTAATTAACTATAGATAGATATGTTAATTAAAGAAGTAGACATTTTTATTAGACTTACCTTATTGAATAAATACTGAATTATTAGAATAAAAAAGTGCATTAACCAGAACAGAAATAATGTCCATTAAATAAATCTATATAATTTAGGCCTCGAATAACTTTATACTAACCTTTTTACTTTCAATTAATTGATACTACCAAGTGAAGAGGTGAGGTAATTTTTACATTAATATTTGAGAAAATATTTAATTATTTTCTGAGAAACTATGAACACGCTGTAATACTATTGGTTAGTTTCCAAAGTGAAATATATTAATGATGACGCCAAAACCACTGGGGTTTGCCGAGCTGATCGTTGCCGTCGCTTGAATTCCAATATCTGACGTATAATGTCTGCAAAAAAGACACCGTGTCCTCCCTGCCAAAGCCCTTCAGCGTGTTCGTCAGTCTCAAAGCACTTGGACTGAGAGAAGAGGTGGCTATATATACTTGCGTGGACCGGATCTCTATTCATTTCGAACTTATTTACTAGAGTATGGCCCATACAATTTAGCAATACAGAATATGCACATCAATTATATACTCGTCCATAAATTTGTCAAGTTGACAGAGTATCTTTTTCAACTGGGACGGAAATTCCGTATTTTATGGCTGTCTACTTGGGGTTGCGGCAGAAACAAACGCAATGGTTTGCCTAAAGTTACACGCTGCGGCTGCTCCCTTGAAAGTGCAGAGACGGGACAGGCCTTGACTGGGGAACTTATTTCCCATTTCTTGACCAATTCCATTTCTGGGACAGCTACTCTATGATTGTGTTTGGCTTTTTAAAATTTTGAAATTCTATTTTGAACTTTGTAATAGTTAGATAAAAAAATAATAACAAAAAAAAGATTAATTACCAAAGGAAATTTTTTAAAAAAACTCAAGGCAAACACGAATTTATCTGACTTCATAATCGTAAATTTTTTTTTTGTATGAAATGAAACGAAGAGAGTATTTGTTTTCTTCCCGTAAGCAGGCCTGTTCTTACGGGAAGGCCCACTAGGCCCAGGCCTAAAGCCCCCAGCATTTGCAAATGTAAGGGCCCCAAAATGTTTGAATCCATTTACCCATTCCATATTCCCTATTCCCTATTCCCTATTCCATTAACATATATCTCATTTTTATCCATTATTCATTCCACCATATTTTTTCATTTAGCCAATTACCCTTTCCATATTCCCTATTTCATTTATATATATTTGTATTTTTAACCATTATTCATACCATTCAACCAAATTTTTTTATTTAGCCTTCATTAACCATTCCATCTAAAACTTCGTAAATCTTGTCTTATTAAGGGAAAAAAAAAGGCTCATATTTAAAGGAAAAAAAATTATAGTCATTCTCCATCATCATCGTTAAGCACTTCATTTTTTCACAAACGGCAAATATGCAATTCAAACGAAATCAGAATATAAGACCTAATCCCCAAAGTCTATTCTTCAAAGTTAGTCGAATTCACAATTGGGAAACCAAAATCCATTTACCTATAATTCTTTCCTCCAAAGCCATTATCCATCGATTCTTTTGCTGCTTCTCAACTCAAGTTTTCTCAAAATTCAAAGTAAAAGTTGAATCGTTCAGTTGTACCATATTCGCAAAGATATTTGATATATCTGTGATATTTTTTTTCTTTATTTGTGGAGTCGAAGAGAAACATTAAAAGCCTGAAATTTTCTATTTTCACACATGTATCAATCTATATTTGTTTATAAAAAAATTGTTTATGCAGGTGATTCAATTGATTCGACTTATTGGCTTTATCGATGATCAAGATTCAAACTATTTCCATGCTTCTTGATTTTGATACGTGAGTTCTTCCTGTTCAATTATTATTATTATTATTTTCAAATTTGCTTCCATTATCATCCATTTCCTCTTTTAATGTTTATAATATTTTCAGTTGCTTTCTATATATTTAATTTTAGTTCTTGAATGGAAAAAGTCAAGGATCCCGAGTTAAAAATTTGGTCTAGGGCCCAAGATTGCTCGTAGACTATAAAATTGAACATAGCATGAAAAGTATATTTAGTGAAGAAATTACTCTCTTCATCCCTATATGAGTGTTCACGTTTAATTTTTTACTAAAATTAAAAAAAAAAACTTTTGTGACATTTGGAATGTATATTAATGCCCTTACTGTCTATATATAATTTTAGAAGTCCACACGAAAATATTAATATAAGTGTTAAAAGTAAACGTAATAAATTTATACAAAATTAGATATTTATTTAGGGATAAGAAAATCGTAAAAATAATACTCATTTAAGGATGGAGGAAGTATAATATATTTATTTTAATTTTTTGTTAATGCTATGCATAATCTTGAACCTAATTTATATGGCCTTGAGAGAGCTTCTACTTTCTACTATAACTTGTAATTCAACCAAGTTCGGAGTAGTAGTTTTAAACTTTCAATCCTTTGTACTCCCTCCATCCTTAAATTATTATTTTTTTCTTTTTTTTGTTCATCTTAGAATAATTATCTTGTTTGAAAATTTTTCTTTTTAGGACATCACTTTTATCATTTTACCCTTATTCTTTCTCCTACTTTAATTATAAATCACATACTCATTGACATTAAAAGAAATTACACGTTATATCAATATTAATAATTAAGTCAATTTTTTTTTAATCTGTATAACTGGTCAAACAAGATAATAATTAAGGAACGGAGGGAGTATAATTTTACGAAACCAAATTAAATGGGCCTGACCTGAAATAAGTCATACCATTGACCAGTTGATTTCAAAACCTTAAGGTCTCGATTGGTACACGGAAATGGAATCAATTTCGCGAAATTGATTCCATGAAATTGATTAATAACGTTTGGTAATGCAAAAATTATATTTGGAATAGGAATGCATTACCAAAATCTTGGAATTGATTACTAAAATTTAAGGAATCACAATCCTGATAGACAGGTGGGATTTGAATTCCTAATAGTTAGAATCAATGTAAAAGGACAATTATATCCTTCTATGTGGTAAAGTATTTGCTTTATATTTACGATGTTCCTTTTTACTTATAAGGTTTTTCTAATTCTTCTTATTTGATTTAAATTGTTAATAATAATTTATAATTTTATGATTGTAGTGTTAATTTTTACGTTTGAAGCATTCTTTAGAATTGAATAATCTTACAAGATTTAGATTAAATACGCCATAAGAATTTTTTTAAAGAATTGACACGCTTTGCATGAAAATTACGCAAAATAGAATGATAACAGTAATTACTTAGAACTATATAGGAGAATAAAATATTAATTATTTTAAATAAGTAATTACACATACTTTTCTCGAATTCTTTCAATTACAAATTATTTTTATTTGAACTTGTTTCATTATAGCAATAGTTTTTTTTATTTAATAAAATTTTCATGTTTTATTGATGTTGGATAATTTAATATTTTCACCAAAATTGAAAAAGATCGAAGAACTTGTTATTTTGTGGAGTAGTAATAACGTTAATGTCTAATTTTTATCATGAAAGTTATTAACAAGTACTTGTATACATTGGGATAATGTTATCAATTATCTTAATTTTATCTCTTCATTCCAAATTGTTTTATTTTTTACCAAACAATATAATAGAAAATTGTACTACATTAATAATCACATTCCTTTTGCTACCAAACATTTTTTAGGAATAATTTTCCCATCTATTTCTGTGGAATCTCATTACTAATAATCGATTTCGCAGAATTGATTCCATTTCCGTGTACCAATCGAGGCCTAAAATCTTATAATGATAATTATTTTAAAATAGAATTTTTTTTTATACTAAAATGATACTCCCTCCATCCTTAAATTATTATTATTATTTTTTTTTATCTATCCTAAAATAATTATCTTATTTGAAATTTTTTTTAAATATCACTTTTATTCTTACTTCTCTTTCGTACTTTAATTATAAGTTACATACATATAAATATTAAAAATATATATTATATTAATATTAATAATTAAATTAATTATTTTTTTAATATGTATATCAATTCAAACAAAACTATTAATGAACGAATGGTGTAATTATTTTGAAAAAGAGGAAGTATAAATTATCAATCCCAAGACAACTACCTCTCTAGGCTCTAGCTGTTCTAGCTCAGGGAAAGTCAAGCTATCTCATCATATTTGCACCGACCTAGGACAAGTGTCGTAGACCAAGTCATCTAAAGATGGGTAACAAATATTTCGTCTCTTCCTAAATTATTGTCATTGTTTTTATTTTTATCCGTCTTAAAAATAATTATTTTATTTAAAAAAATTTTAAAATATTATATTTATCATTTTATTTATATTTTAATTATAGATTACATATATATAGACATTAAAAAAATTATACATTATATTAATATTAATAATTAAATTAATTAATTTTTTAATTCATATGCTGAATCAAACAAGACAATAATTTGAAGACGGAGGTAATAACACAATTTGGTTGTTAAACCAACATCACCGCTGCCAAATGACGGTTTTATCCGAGCCTCGAGCCTCCGACCTCTCCACCTTAATAAGAGATAAAGGGAATAGAAATGATAGTAATAATTGAGGGGTAGTGCTAGTCCGTTTGGTCGTATATTTTGGTTAAAATATAAGAATAAATAGCAGTTTATTTATAAAAATTGTATTTCAATGTTGCGGCAGAAAAAATAGTATTTTTAAAATGCAGCTTCGTTTTAAAACGCTGAAATTCTCAACTTTTTTTTTAAAACATAGGTTTTAAAATATTGTTAGGAAAAAAAAAGCTGCGTATTGAAGTAATATCTCAAATACATTTATAAGAAAAGACCTATATTTTTAAAACATTGCATTTTTAAAACGCTGCGTTTTGTAAACGTTGCATCAGACGGACTCTTAAAGCGCTAAATGCAACACCTTTTTTAACAAATTTATTATTTTGCCCATATTTTTTTGTGAAAAATTTATATTTGCAAGTGTTATAAATGCAAATAATAATAATAATAATAATAATAATAATAATAATAATAATAATAATTTAGAAAATTAGACAAGGTCGCCACCCCTAGGGGGCCATATTTCCAACATTCGCCTAGAATAGGCAACCATCTATTATTTCGTCAGTTTTTTTTTTTTTTAACACTTTCAACTCATAAAGTTTACAATTTCGTTAAAAAGTTAATGAATTTGTTAAAATTTTAACGGAATATGGTAGAACCGCTATCTCTAGGCGGCAATCATTGGAAGAGCCACCACTCTAAGCGGCCATCCCAAATTACACCCCTAGGGGGTCCATTTGCGCTAAATACAATATGGAGGGCGTTTTGGTGTAATTACTTATTTACATCAAATAAGGGGTAAAATAAATTTTTTTTTTAATGGAGTATAATATTTAGTACTTTATGATTTTTGTATTTAGCACCTATGTAATAGAATCGTTATTCTAAACAAGGTATGCAAGTAAAACGAAATGTTGCCATCATAAATTGATAAAGGTCAGGCATGTGAGTTCAATCACTTCTTTTTATTGGGCCCGATGCTTAAAACATTGGCAAGCTATGGATCTAGCTTGTAGTTTGCTTTCGTAAATTAATCTACATGCCCCAAGTATATTCTGGGCTTTTATTTTTGGTCCATATGAGGACCACTTTCCCTTTCAAATCTATCTACAAACCTTATACCATACAAATTTCCATTTCACTCATAATAGTTATTTAATTGTATGTCAAAACTTAGAAAAGACCGTATTACGGGTATTTTCTATATTGGTAGGCTTAGCGGTGAGAGCGAGACTCCGTTTTACAAATTAGAATCTGTATAACGGTCTCACATGAGACCTACTCTTAATTATATTTGTTTTACGATATGTATTATTTTTTACTTTAAAAAATATGGACGGAATCCTGACAAATTTTATTGATAGAAAAAAAGATTACAAAAAGGGGAATAACCATCCTTGTCCTAAATAGGGAGGACAAAGGAATCTAAAAAAACAAATCACATAACTTGAAAGAAACAAAAGAAGAAAAATAAACACTTCAAAACAAAGCTTTAAACAAACTAATCAATGCGAGCTTGAGTACAATTGACGTCAAGGAGGTTGTTGCTGCCACGGATGGTAAAGGGGAGGGATCGGATGTCAGTGAAAGTACTATCAGAAGTGAGATCACAACCCAAATTTGCTAACTTATTAGCAACACTATTGACCTCACGGTAACAAGTTGAAAGGAGAAATGCATCCCTAAATGAATAGAAAGAATACGCTGAATCATGTATCAGCATCGCCACGAAAGATTAAAGTCCTTTGTTTGACAGTCAAAGATAATCTTAGAATCGATTTTGACAACAGCACCAACAAAGCCACAAAGATGAAGCCAAGAGATAAGAGTGGTCTAAATTCTAGAATGGGTTACGCTGCTACGGACATGTTAACTTGTTCCTTTTGTTTTCACTTTCTTTTCCCTACTTGTAGGACGTCCTTCCTTTCACCAAGCACAAATAGGCTTGCCACTAGTGGGTAGCAATTAATTGTGATATTGTTACTCGTACAGAGTGGAAACGCTTAACGATGTCACAACGGTTTCATTGATCTCTAAAATAGACCAAAATAGTAATTTAAAATTGAAATGTTTATAATTTTAAAAAGTCAATTTTTCCGTTGAGTTGAATCAAGACACATGATAAAAAATCTAGTATTTGAATTGTGTACTGTCTACCAATGCTTCATATTATACTCCGTATTAATTAAAAATAAGTGAAAAAATCAATTGGAGGGAAGCATATGTTAGTTGTTCCTAAGTCCAAATAGATGTGAAAGCAAAGAGGGTGGGAGTTGTAAACGGAAGTCGTCAGTCAACACAGAGATTTGATATTAAGAATTACGAGCCTTAGTCTTAATTAAGGGATCAACATGTAATATTAAAATGCTTCACTCTGTGATATCCCCCTGCCTGCCTGTCTGTCTTTTAGTGATCTCTTTATAGTCAGTCTTACCGCGTCGATTGCTGCCAACTTGGATTCGGTGAGACATGGAAATGAGCGTTACACCTTGAATGTGATCCAATACAATAAACTAGGAGTATTTAAATATGACATTGGAAACTCAATCCTTGCCTTTTTTTATGACTGAAATTGAAGACTTGGTGTACCATTTTGGCCAGAGTGTAACACTCACTCGATCCATTTTACTGGTGCAGGTAGTCCTATTAGAGTACTATCTAACTAAATCATCCAATATTCCTCCTGTACCCCTTCCGTTCCGTCCCAAAATAAATGTCTTATTCATAATTGTCATCTCTTTTTCTTTTTATATTTTTTTAGGTCAATTGTTTATTGTTACATTCTTATTTGTAAGATAGAAAAGTGAATTTAATTGAGTTAAGAGTAATGCTAGAGCAACAAAATTAATTTACATATTTAGTTTACAACATTATTAAGGTGTTGTATCGTTGTATAGGTAGGTCAAACTGTACAATACTTCAATGTGTGCTGTAAACAAAATACTATGTTGATCAATACTGTTGCTCTATCATTTTCCTTGATTTAACACTACTAAAGATAATTGAGGGGCATTAAAAAAATTATGTAAAACTAAACACTTTCGTAAAACTTGTGTATATTTTTTGTTCATAAAAAAAAAAATACTCATGTATATTTAACAAAGAGACACTTATTTTGAGACTAATGGATTAACATCTTAGAACTAGTGTTGGATCTTGATTATTCTTAAATTTTGAATTTAAAGAAAAGAAAAAGTGTTTGGATAAAATTAGAGAAACTCCCTTAGAGCATGTACAATGGTGGGAGCTTAAAAAAAGCTTACTCACATTTTTTACTCAAATTTATTACAAAAATACCCTTAAGCTACCCATAAGCTACTCAAACAAAAATTCTCTTTCAATGGTGGCACAAACTCCAATAACTTTATATACCCCGCCATCTTTATCTCCATTCAATTAATATCTTTATATATTTATATATTAAATTCATAAAAATTGATCTGATGTTCAAATAAAATAAATCAAATTTTTATTTATAAATAAAAATGTGTACTTTAATATCAAAAAATAAAAAAAAGAATTTTTTATGGTCGAAAATGACCAAAGACAGCTAAAAACATTTTTGCTACAGTGCACAACAATGTGCTACAATACGTGTAAGGAAAAAATATATATAATTTTTAAATTTAAGCAAAATGGCATAGTTTTGAGCTCTTTTAAACCTAAACTAGGTCATTTTGGAGAATTTTTTTTGAAAAATCAGGCTAAGCTCCGGTAACAAATTAAGCTACCCAAACACCTTTTGACTTAATAAAGAACCCTTAAGCTATTCCATTGGATCAAAAAATCCCACCAAGCTCCCCTTAAACTATCCTATTATTCATGCTCTTAGTATCTCGGGTTTCCTAGTCATACACTAGAGCTTTTTAACCCAACAGCAAAACAAACCCAATTAATTGTTGTTAACAAATCGACAAAACTGCCAACAGTCACAATACTACTACTTTAACATTCTTTTTCCTTTTCATGTACACACACACACAGAGTTACAGTGCCCTCCCAAATCAGCCACTCTATTTTTGCCCTCCAAGCCTCCTTCCTTTCTTCCCCCCTCCATCACATGTTTCTCCTTATTATTATTATCATTTATGCTTTTGACTATAGGATCCCTCACCTCCATCACATGTTTGTCTCTCTCTCTCCCCTAAAACGACTTCTACATAACTGATTAAGGAAAAAAGAGATCAAATTTACAAGTTATTGTCACCGATCGATCTTATTTAGGATGAATGTTGACGAAGATATGCCAGTGGAGTTGGTGACTGATTAATGGAGAAGGACGTACGTACGTGGGTTGATGTGTTTTGCTAGAGTACTTGTCAAGTGTTAATTATTTGAGAATGTTTATGCAGGCATTAAGATGGAGTCATCTCGGATGTAAGCTCGTGACAAGGCAGTTTAGACACTGAATTTAATTAGAGATGCATATATTACTTGCTAAAGTGGCTTGTTGCCGTATAAACATTCTTAGCTTTTACAGTATCTTATTTCATTACTAATGTGTAATAAGACAAAATAATGCTCTCCCTCTCCCAACCAGTATTCTCATGGCTCAGAACCAAAAATATATGGTTAAGTTAGGACAGCCAATATCAATACCAACCAATCCAGGCATTAGGTGATCTAATGTATATAATCAATGAGACCTATTAGTACTTGTTAATTCCAAGAACTAAACTTTGGAAATCAAAAATTTAAAATAACTTCTGGGTCTCTAATAATTTTCATTTGTATATTTATATTTATGCACCATTACTTGTCTCTCTCTCTCTCTCTCTCTCTCTCTCTCTCATCTTCAAGTCAGCTAAGAGAAGTGTTAAATACAACATTTCTTTTATGCTAAATATAACACTTTCGGGCAAATTTATTATTTTGTCCATGTTATAAAAGAAATTTTTTTAACAACACCGCCACCTCTAGGCGATCCTATTCCAAACAACCACCTAAACTAGGCGGTCATATTCCAAACAATTACTGACTAGGCGGTCCTCAATTTTCATCAATTATTCCGTCTTTTTTTTTTACACTTTAATGCCCTAAAGTTAACATTTCGTTAAAAAATTAACGAAATCGTTAAAATTTTAATGGAACTTAATAGAACTGCCACCCCGAGGTGGGTTTCTTCCTAGGACCGCCACCCCAAGGTGGGTTTCTTCCTCAAGGACCGCCACCCCGAGGTGGTCTTCTTCCATGAGAACCGCCACTCCGAGGTGGTCTTTATTATTTTTTTTAATAATTGAATGATAGACAAAATAATATTTTTTTTAAAAAAGTGTTGTATTTATCACTTTTGAAATATTATATTTAATACTTTTAGGGTGTTGTATTTAACACACGTGGTCAGTCAATTGGTCACAGGTCCAGTGCCACATGGCCAAGCTCCATTACTGTCTTTAATTTCTTCCTGTGAGATCCAAAATCCCCATATCCAAACCCTATTTAACACCCAACACCCACCTCCCCCCGTTCCATATAAATATTCCACTACTTCCCAAACCTTCAAAATCTCATCTCCCCCCTCTCTATTGTCTCTCGCAACACACAGGAGTGAGAAAGAAACACTAAAATTGTACAACACTCCATTCACAATGTACACTAATCTCACACCCCATCAAAAAACCAAACTCAAAATGTTACTCTCCTTCCTACCCTTCACAGCCCTATTCTTACTCACACTATCTGTCCTCAAACATCCCCAACTTTTATCATTCACACATTCCACCCCTAAGACTGTCCACATCCACAAAAACCTCCAAACTCAAACGGCCCAGTTACATTGCCAAGGCACACTGTATCCCGAACTCTGCGTCTCAACACTCTCCAACTTCCCAGATCTCCATGAAAAATCACTCCCGGAAATCCTCTCCGCCACCGTCAACCAAACCGTCACGGAGGTCCGCGCCGCCGAGTACAACGTTACCAACATCCGCAAGAAGCTGCGCCACCTCACCCTTCTGGAATCCCGCGCCCTCGACGACTGTTTTCAGCTCTTCGACCAAACCGTAGCTGAACTCAAACTAGCCGTCTCCGACATCGCAAAGTCTCCGACCAGAAATAACGATGATTTACAGACGCTTCTAAGCGCCGCCATGACGAATCAAGCAACCTGTCTCGACGGATTCGCTTTAAGCAAATACCGAGACCGAGTGAGGAAATACTTCAAACACTCATTGCGCAAAATTTCCCGCCATGTCAGCAACTCCCTGTCATTGCTCAAAAAAATCAACGGCACGAAGAACAAAGACGGCGGCGAGGTTTTTCCGGAGTACGGGACAATGTCGGAAGGGTATCCATCGTGGCTGAAGAAGAAGGACAGGGTACTATTGCAGGCGCCGGTGAATGCGACTCAGATTGATTTGGTGGTTGCGCAAGACGGTAGTGGGAATTATACGACGATTGGGGAGGCGCTGGGGGCGGTGCCGAACAATAGTGCAACGAGGTTTGTGATTTACATAAAGGGGGGAGCGTATTATGAGTATTTGGAGGTGGTTAGTAATAAGATCAATTTGATGTTTTTGGGTGATGGGATTGGGAAGACGCTGATTAAGGGCAACCGGAGTGTGATTGACGGCTGGACTACTTTCCGGTCTGCCACCGTCGGTAAGTTTTTGAATATATTTTCTCTTTCCTGGTTTTTCTTATACTGTTAATGCATGTGATGTGATTGTGAGTTGTTTGATTATGATTTCTGCATTGAGATATCGATTGTGTGGGACCATGGTTTTATAACATGCGCTAATAACGAGATTTTCGTAGTATAAAAAAGTGGGATAAAATGTGATTATTTCCACCAACACTATTAGAGATCGTTTCTGCACCCACTCTCTTTTAAATGCAGCAGTTTTCGTTATCGTTACACTGCAATGTTGGATTTTTTTGTTCAAATAAATAACCTCCTAATATAGAATTAGAATTAAAATTAGAAGGGAGGGTTCTGGACTAAAAATACTCGAAATTAAGTCGCTTTTAAAACTCTTCATCTAATAATTAGAAAAAATACTCAAAATTTAATTCATCTAATAATTAGAAAAAAAGGTTGTATATATTAACGTAGTATATATTGAAACAAAAAAATTGTAGGCATAGTATTAGTTCTATATATTTTGTAATCAGTAGTTGTTTGGGTAAAAGGTTTCCTCTCCCTATCTATCATTACGTAAGAAATTTAACCCAATTAGGCCAATTAAGCTTCTTTGGCTAATTAAGATGTTTGTTTAAAGTGTATAAATGAAGTAGTGATTTGAACGCAAATGAAGATTCGGACAAGCATTTTAGTGAACCTAATAAGAGAAGTTGGAGTTGGAGCTCCGGCGATACTTGCAACGTGGAGGAGGATGGCTTTAATTAATTCTAGTCGAAATTCCAAAGTATTTTTTTAGGATAAACTTTAATATATAGGTCACATGCATGGTTCTTTTGGCCTGGGGAACCATGCATGTTATGGTTTAATAAAGGAAGGAAATATACATGATTTCCTAAATAATTGCAGACTTTTGACTGACTAATCAGTATAGTCACAATTTATATATAGAGAATTAAGTTAAATATTTATTATCTTTAATTTATATTCATAAAAAGAAGTGTTACACTTAAATAGGGAGATTAGATCTCACCGGTTTAATTTAGTTTCAACACGAGCAACTTTGTTCATTCACATAATCAATATATAATAATAATAATAATAATAATAATAAAAGCTTTCAGTTTTTTGAATTAAAATGAGGCTATATTTGGATACTTAATTTCAGAGTTTGAAATTTGAATTAAAAAAACATTTTTAATTTCGTAGAGTTCAAATTGTTCATCTAATGTTAATTTTAAAACTTGGTATTGAATAGCCAAACATAATCTCAGTGGAAACTGATTCATAAACAACTTAGACTTGGCCCCTAACAAACAAGGTTAGATAATAAGATGATTGTAGTCCGTGGGGTCCAAATGTAGCTAACAAACTGAGATTGGATTAAATATATATATTTTGGGTAACGCATTAGGTTATATCTAGGTTATATCGTAATGGACAACTTCAATGGGCCATGCTAATCCACCTTGTGAGAGAATTTTATTTGATTTTATACTATCCATCAAATAAATCTTTGAATTTCGTTGCATTCAATTATCTATAAAGGTGAAGAGAAACAAAGTTTACTTGCGCATGCACATATTTAAATGGATAAAATAATATTTTGATTTCTTTACTTGATTAAATTTATGAGTTTAGTCCCTATCATAATATTTTTATGCACATGATCCTTATACTCTGTTTTTGCTCCCAGTTCTACCTTTTTATGAGTAACCGCCAAATATTCTATCAAAATATCTTTAAGCTGACAAAAGTACCCTTACCCAGTACTCGCTTCATCTTCAACTTCTCAAAGTTGTCTTCAACCTCCGTCCAAACTCCGTCAATCGTCAGCAACCCTCTTCTCCGCTGGCGACATAAGATATTGAGACAACGTGGGGGTATTGGTGTGGGTCACTTGTTTGTATTTTTGGTATAGCTTCCTTAACCATGCGGTGCATGGATTCCTTGTGGTGAGAGGATTCCTTAGTAGAAGAGGAATAGGACTTCTATGTGTATATATACCCAGGCCGTTGATGAATAAAATAACACAGAGAGAGAGAGAGGGAGAAAAGGTATTCCAGCTTTTCATAAGACAAAAGGTACTCTCTTCCTATAGATATTATCAAATAACTTAGGATTATATATCCCAATTAGTCATTTTTTAGGAAAATTCCCTATTGCCCAATTAACTTCCTATTCGCTTGAGACCCATCAATGGATTATAATTCGCATTTTTCTGTTTGATTTCCAAAAGCTGGATCCGTTACAAGAGCCCTTTAACGGTTTTTTTTTTAGGCATCTCTCTTTCCTTCATTTTGAGAGAAGGCGTCGACAAAGTGGTGGTGGCAATGCTTAACTAGGCAGAGACGATTAGCTATTCTATCGACGATAATATTGTCACTTACGGTGATATGACGGAGGCATGATGGTGTCACCGATAACAATCTCATGGCGATGGTCAGGAGGAGAAAATTGAGAAAGAGAAGCTTGAGTGAGGAATCAATGTTGTCTTGAACAAGGAGAGAAGGAAAATAAAACTTAGAAAAAATAATGTAAAGGAATAATTAAAGGTATTTTGGTCATTACATTAGTATGGTTCAACAAGGGTAATGTGGTCATTTTCAAAACATAAACGGGGAGATTTTGACGTGACGGCAACTGGCGGAAGGGGTAAACTGGTAGTAAAAACCCAGTTTAAAGACCATTTGTATAGGGGAAAAAAAATGAGAACCAACAAAATATTTTTGGTCAAGTAGATGGACCAAAATATTAATTTTATCCTATTAAATCCCGAATTGTTAGGACTTTAAATAGAGATTGGATCAAAGTTTGGGCTATCGAATAAGTAGCCCGGTATAAGTGGGCCGTGCTTGGGGGGGATTATTATTAATCGCATGAAAGCGTGTTATTTTTGTCGGTGGCACTTACATCCTCCCTCTTACTGCTACGAGTAGGCTATCATTTTCCATTTGAATATAATACAGTAGGTTGTTTCGAATGGCTTATAGTACTGTAACTACGTAGACTTCTGGTTTGGACGGATTGGCAGTTTTAGCCCTTCCTTTTTTGGTAATTAAAGTTAAAGCTCTTATAATTTTGTCGGTATGCCCGATTTAGTGTTTTGTCCGCTGTAGTGCTCCATTAGTTGGCAATCATACAAACAAATGGAAATTTTTTGTGTATTTATGTTCAAGAATGATTGTTAATACTGTAATCCTTACTTCTAGTACACAACTTTTTTTGTTATTTTTTCTTATTTTATGAGTAGGTCTCTTGCGAAACTGTTTTACGTGTAATACAGCTCTGTGAAGACGATTTTTTCTTACTTTTTGCTATTTTTTATTTAGTTGGTGGTATTTTTGTTGTTAACATTGTATGAGTGTCTCATTTGTTAGTAGACATAAGCTGTGAAATATACCCCACATCATTACCCAAGGCCTAAATGAACCTAAGCTATTTGACGAGAAAATAAAATTCCTCAACTACACAGTATTTTGTTTCTGTGGTAAATATCTCTATTTTTTATTTTTTGTTTCAAAAAATAAATAAATGTTGTTTTAGATTAAAGCACACATATTAAATATCCTTCCTTTTTGTGTTAGGAGTATTTATAAAGTAAAATTAGGAAATATAACTATTGAAAGATGATAAGCTATTTAAGGTAAAACATGCATTAAAAATGACACTTAATTTAAAATAAATTTTTTTCCTTAAACTAAAACTGCATTTATTTTGAAACAGATAGGAAAGATTTAGTTGCAACCCATTACTGATATCCCAATTTGTTTTTTCCTAAAAGCCGTTCACGGGTTACTTGTTAACAATCAATTGTGAGGTTGTTTTAAATATTTTGAAATTGTTATGATTTAAAACAATTCAAATTCCATTAGGCCTTTTTCCAATACAAAATATTTTTTTATTTTCATAATTAATAGCCGACTTTTTAGTCGGAGCGTTCTAATAATATTTGCCATGAAATTACTCGTCTATATCTAAACAATAGTTTTTACTTTTTTTCTTTGATTTGTTTAAAAAAAAAATAGTCTTAATTTTGAAAAAATGATAGTACAAATAATCTTAATTGTGAAATGATGCGGACTATATTTGTAAGACGAGAGGAAGTATTAAATTATGTTAAACAAAGTCAAGTTCCGTCGACTTTTGTGAATTAAGTAGTGTACGGATAATAATGATGGATGTAAAGACTTTTACGTTTTTTCATGGAATTCGACTTGTCTTTTTCAGACTTGCTTTAAAGCTGTCTAGAAATACGATGCCATACTTTTTGGTGGGTCAGAGGCTCAAAGTTAAGGAACCAGTGGGTAACTTTTTGAACTGGTTTCATTGTCTGGGCCTGCTAAATCTTCATGCGTTGGGCTGGGATAATTTGTTCAAGGGCCCAATTTGAATCATCATTTTGTAGATGGATTTTTAGTTCACGTAAATTGATCATACCTTGTTTTCGTATTACCATTTGGCAGCTGTGGTTGGACTTAGATTCATTGCCAAAGGGATCACATTCGAAAACTATGCTGGTCCGAGCAAACACCAAGCAGTGGCCGTAAGGAGTGGCTCCGACTTCTCAGCGTTCTACCAATGCAGCTTTATCGGTTACCAAGACACGCTCTACGTCCACTCCCTTAGACAATTTTACCGTGAATGTGATGTTTATGGCACAGTCGACTTTATTTTTGGTAATGCTGCTGTTGTTTTCCAAAACTCAAACCTGTACGCGCGTAAACCTCTTGACAACCAAAAAAACATTTTCACTGCACAAGGAAGGGAAGACCCAAACCAGAACACAGGCATTTCGATTTTGAACTGTAAAGTGGCTGCTGGTTCAGAATTGCTTCCCAACCTTACGTTTTTCAAGTCGTACCTTGGGCGCCCGTGGAAAGCGTATTCTCGGACAGTTGTTATGAGAACGAAGATTGAGGAAGTGATTGATCCTAAGGGTTGGTTGGAATGGGATGGGGATTTTGCGTTGAGTACATTGTACTATGGGGAGTATATGAATAGAGGGCCGGGTTCGAATACAAGTAGTAGGGTGACCTGGCCGGGTTATCGGGTCATTAACAGCTCGACGGAGGCTAGTCAGTTTACGGTTGGGAGCTTTATTCAGGGAGGGGAGTGGCTAAACACTAGCGGCATTCCGTTCTTTCATGGATTGACTAGTTGAACGTACTCTAATGGTGCAATTGAGCTGTCCTTCCAACTTTTCATCTGTATTTCTTGAAATTTTATGTAACTTTGGATTAGGTTAACACGACAACAACTATAGAGTGTTCACCTCTCAAATTTATTACCAATATTATTTATTTATTTTGTACTCCCTTCGTACTAAAATAAATGTTGTTTTAACTAGCTAATATATATATATATATCCAAAACAAGTGCCCTTTTTTTTATTTCAATTCATGATTATTTCTCTTTTTTCAAGTCCCAACAACTATTCATGTTATCATTTACTCCCTCCGTTCCAGGTAAAGATTCCGCTTTCCTTTTATAGAAGTCAATATAAGACTGAATCAAATAAAAAATTTACATACTTTACTTATGTTTTAAGAAATAAAATTTCATTAATTAAAAACTATCTTAATAATACTATGGATTACAACTTTAATAACTTTGTAAAAATTACTAGATTTATGTTAATTATTAGTCAAAATTTAGCTTAATTGACCAAAAAAAATTAAAAGTGGACTCTTTACCTGAAATGGAGGGAGTAATATTTTATTTTCTTCTGATAATTATATTATCTTAATTTATCTTTGTAACTACCCTGACACAAGAAATGTGGGTATTCAATAAGATTATACTTATCAGCCTATGTAGTTTCTTAATACAAGTGCATTTCTTTAAAACGATACTTATTTTGAATCGGAGGTAGTATCCACCATAGTTAGTAATATACGAGACGTATATAGTACGTTGAAAAAAATTTACAAGTTTAATGTAAATTCTTTTTCAAAATTACGACAAAAGTGTAGCATAAAAACACGTGAATATAACAAGAAAAATACTTCTATACATTTGTACATGAATAACACGAATATGATTGAAATATACATTTTAATATATTTACAATTATACACTCTCAAAGCTATAATTTAAATATTATTAACTGTTTATCAAAAGTAATTATTAGGTTAATATCCAAATAAAAGCATGATTAAACATATATATTCTCATGTATGTATTCAAAAAGTATGAGCAATAAAAATAATATTTCTTAAACTTCATAATTAATATTTTATATTAAATATTTATTTGATCAATTTGTAGAAGATCAATAACATAAATTGAGTAATTGAAATAATAATAAAATTATATTTAAATTTTGTACATAATTAAGTATTTCAATTATTCGAACGTACGCATATTATACACATATTTACATTGTTATCCACCGTCCAGAAGACATGTTATTGATTTGGGTGAATTACAGGTCGGTCCCTTTTTAAACATTTGTAATTGCTCCAGTCCACTCATCTTTTTAAAAAAATCAGAAAAAGACATTTTTGGGGCGAAAAGACGATTATGCCATTAATGAAAGAAAAACACGCGCGCATCAGTAACCCAAGGCATCGCGATAAGTAATCAAAGGCATCGCGTGGGTTAATCATCATGATGAGCAACCAAGACATCACGATGAGCAACCAAGGCATCGCGATGAGAAACCAAGGCATCGCGATGAGCAACCAAGGCATCGCGATGCACCACTTTTGCAAATTGGGGTATCGCAATGCAATAATTGCAACACGCCTTAGGGGACCGATCGGTGCACGCCTTACCGAGTAGGGGGCCAACTAAAAATATTGAATTGCTCCGTTGCTCGCTAAGGCGAGCTGTTCCTCAAGCCATCAATTTCAGTTTATTCACATAGACAAAAAGCAATGCTTCACTTTGTGCATCGCAGTGCTCCACTTTGTGCATCTCGATTCTATACTTTGTGCATCGCGATGCTCCGTTTGAATTTCAACCGCTGAAGGGGACTTGATTTTCGTTTACCTTTCAGGGGCGTTGCCCCCGATCCCCCACGAGGGACGCTGTCCCCTCGACCTCTGCGACCTGACTGGGAAGGCCGATCCCCGTTGCGTTGCCCAATATTTGAATTGTCTAACATGTGCTGTTAATCGAATTGAAAATATTTCTCCGTATTTGTCCTATTTGCCCACCCTTTCTTCATTGAGTTGGTTTTTCTAACTTTCACTTGCAAATAACCTTTGTTGCCATCTCATTCAAAGGTTTCTTTCCAAATTTCTCTCCAGAATTGGGCATCTCATTCAAAGGTTTTTATATTTCTCAAATTTAAATGCTATGAAGTTTTCAAGCGTGGGAGCTGAGCTGTGAAAGTCAATCTTCATCATTAAAGAGACGGGGGCATTTTAGGAAGAAAATTTTCAAAGTGTATTTTTCAGATTTAAAAAAAAAGGTGGACCGGAGAGAATAAAAACTTTTCAAAGTGTATCGGCCAGCAATTTCCTGTATTGATTTCGTGAGAATGATACAAGCACATGTAGGTTCATAAGCCCAACAAGATTACAACCTAACCCAAAGCTAGCTTTTATGCCATATTCTATTTATTGGGCTGTAAAATCAAGACGGCTTAGGTCAGAGACCCACTCCTTCCGATGGAACAGATAAAATCTGTTAGAGCATTTCCAATGCGCAAAATATTTTATCCAATTTTTAGCTAGGTCTCACTACCACCTCCACATTTTAAGAATTTTTCTCTAAAAAAAAAGAATGAAACAAACGGAAAGAGAACATTTCAAAACAAAAAGAAAAAAGTGGAAAAAGAAACAAAGTGGCCAACAAGGGGCAGAACCGACAGGCCTTGGTCTCACGCATGAGGAATGCACGTGAAGGCACGCACCCGCTACAAGCCGTGCGTGCATTTTACTCCTGGGTCCCACGACTGGCCATCTCCCAAGGTTGAACAATTCTTATTTGAAGCTCTCCAAAAATTTTGGGGAAGAATGGAAAATGAAGAATCTCTCCCAATGGAGAGTGATTCTTGTCCTATTTTAGAATTAGGTATGAAATGAGGATTGGGGATGCTCTTATGGTGTGATGTTTTATTTTTATTCAGACATATTTTTCAATCAATAGAAAATCATTCGTTAAAATTTACAGAAAATTACTGGTCGGTCCACTTTTCAAAAAGTTTAACCCTTAAAGTCCACACTTTTTTTTCTTAACCGAAAAAAGGCATTTTGATAATTTTCTTCCTAAAATGTCCCTATGCAACATGAACACTCTTTGATTTTAGAGATTCGTTAAAAAAAACACACACACACAAAACATAAAAAATATTTAGTTACATCAAAGAAATTAAAAACTTGTAAACGTTTTCATGTTGTTAATATAATCTTCCCTCATGTTTGGGGATCAATTTTCATGCCTAAAACACCAATTTGATCAAATTCGAATTTTCTGAATTCATCCCATTTTTTCTTGTTCTTGGGCTGTTTTGACCACTTTAATCTATGTTTTAAGCTACGAATTTGTTTAAAATCAATCACATATTGTTATTCTAACTTATTACTATATTTGTGCATAATTTTTCTACAAAAAAAATACTATTTTTGAGATCCAAATCGAGCTTGGCAGTGTGCTATCCAAAAAGCAAAGTAAGTTGTTCTTGGACTGATTTTGAGACTTTAATCAATGATTTGAGTTTTAATTCACCAATCACAGTATGCTGGGCAACGCAACGGGGATCGATCTGCACGGTCAGGTCGCAGGGGTCGAGGGGACAGCGTCCCTTGTGTGGGTTCGGGCGCAACGCCCCCGAAAGGTAAACGAAAATCAAGTCCCTTCCAGCAGTTGAAATTTAAATGGCGCCTTGATTGCTCATCGCGATGCCTTGGTTTGCTCATCGCGATGTCTTGATTGCTCATCGCGATGCCTGTGTTGCTCATCGCGATGCCTTGGTTGCTCATCGCGATACCTGTATTGCTCATCGCGATGCCTTGGTTGCTCATCGCGGTACCAGTGTTGCTTATCACGATGCCTTGGTTGCTCATTGCAATGTCTGTGTTGCTCATCGCGATGCCTTGATTGCTCATCGCGATGCCTTTGTTGCTTATCGCGATGCCTTGGTTGCTCATCACGATAATTAACCCACGAGATGCCTTGGATTAATCATCGCGATACCTTGGGTTACTGATGCGCGTGTGTTTTTCTTTCATTAATGCCATAATCGTTTTTTTGCCCCAAAAATATCTTTTTCAAATTTAAAAAAATAATAATTGAATTAGAACAATTACAAATATTTAAAAAGGGACAGGTCCGTAATTCACCCAAAAATTTAAAGTAGATCCTGGTCCAATCTAACAAAACAAAGAACTAAGAGCCAACCAACCCAGGCCAAGCCAAGTCAAAGAAAGCTCCAAAACTCGGTGGCAGTCCAATTTAAAATACACATTAACAAGACAAGCGACCCAGCCCAAAAGCCGAAGTCAGGTTGGGGAAAGCTCCAAGCCAACCGAAGAAGCAACTGCAAGACTCAACCAACGCTACCCAAGAGCGGCTAGTCAAGCAATCGATCCAGTGACAACGTGGCGGAAGGTACCCGTCCCACCCCACATGCTTAGATTAAACTCTTTAACTAGTTCTTCTAGTGGAATGTAAATTCCCACCCCACATGCTTAGGCTTGATCCATCCCATCAAACGGCTGCAGCCCGCCTATCGAGGGAATGTAAACCAATAAATGATAATCAATTAATCTCTCTCTCTCTCTCGCGTTGGCGAGGTATATATATATATATATATATATATATATATAT
This sequence comes from Platycodon grandiflorus, assembly GCA_016624345.1. Lineage (NCBI taxonomy): Eukaryota > Viridiplantae > Streptophyta > Magnoliopsida > Asterales > Campanulaceae > Platycodon > Platycodon grandiflorus. The sequence goes on along the minus strand of CM028366.1, from coordinate 2,542,646 downwards.
ACACACATATAGAGAGAGAAAGCGATTGAAAGGGATTTAGCAAATGATGAGACTGCTATCCTTCCGAATTGGATTCTCTATTCCAAAATGGTGTTCAATCTTCTATTTTAACTGTTGGATGTGCGCCACATGTGCATAAAAAATCACGGGATAATTAATGTTGTTTATTCACACATGCACATGTAGCGCACATCCAACGGTTGAAATAAGAGATAAAACACCATTTTAAAATAGAGGATCCAATCTGCTATCCTCCACATGCCCCTGCTGGTTTAGAACTCTACAGTCTCTGCTACCTAGCTTAGCTACATCCATTTAGTTCAGTCTATTGTTTGAATAAATAACAGTAGGATTTTCTGAGGATAAATTGATGCAAATATCTCTCTACTTAATAAAGTTAAATTTTGATGCACGATTGACACAGGAATAAATGTATTCAAATATTGAATCTAGAACACTTAAAAAAAAATACATTTCTCATAAACTCAATCCTCATACATCTCAACATATCCAATAACAATGTTTAAAGATCTTTAAAGACTCCTACAAACCCTAAAAAAGTTGTAAATAAAACTTAAAATAATTAGAAAACCGAAACGCTAAAAAAAAACCTAATAGAAAACAAAAAGGACAAAACCCTAGCTGCCCCGGTCCTTTCCGCGAGCGATGCGGGGCGAGCGTGCCTCTAAACTTTTTGAACTTGACATTTAGGTCCCTGAACTCTCTAAGAACATCGCCCAAGTCTTTAAACTTTTCCTTGAACCTCCAATCTTCACACAAAGACCTTTTACCATGAAGAAAAACGTTAACCAAGTCCTCAAAATCACATCACAAATTACATTAATGAATTTTTTTTGAATTTAAATTTTGTTAGTTCTTGGTTCAAAATATACAACTTTAACTATTATTAACCCTAACATAAATGTCATTTATAAAATATACGTTAAATAGTTGTGTAATTGTATATGAGCATATATTTTCAAATTTAGCTATTTAAATTTATAGATTATTTATATAGGGTAGAAAGACAGAGTCTCAATCTCTCACAACTCAGACAACTAACACACAATGAATCAGGTTAGGGAGATTCGTCTTACAAAAAATATTTTTAAAACGATCTTTTTAAAATTTTTGCCTTCTTCCTAAACAAGTAGATTCTCGAACTATTGTTAGTCAGGTTTGGTGTGGTTACTCAGGTTTTTTGTTATAAAAAAAAAAAACACATTATCTTGTGGAGACTCTCTAGCTAACAAAGGTGCTACTACTTAGAGCTGGCAAAATTAGCCCAGTTCAGTGGACCGGCCCAATCAACCCGATATTATGGGAGGTTTGGGCTTCAATTTATAAGGCCTGAAAAATTTTGGGCATTTTTGGCCCGGTCCAATAGGCCCGTGGGCTAATTGGGCTCGGGCAAAAAGCCCGATTTTTCGGGCCCCTCTACACTTTTATTAAGTTTTTAATCAAACAATTTTTGCTGCTTTAAGTGATCTTTTAGTGTTGTACATGCTGTGTACAAAACAAGTTTATGTGCAATGCTTTTAAAAATAAAGGGAACGGACAGGAGTGTAAATAAAGGGAACGGACAGGAGTGTAAATTATTTGGAACGAACAGGAGTGTATCTTCGAAGTCCAAGACTTGGTTATTTGAAGTCATGAAGTTTATGTTCAATGTTTCCAAGATTAATAAATGGAACGGACAGGAGTGTAAATTATTTTTTTTAATTAATATAAAAATATCTCTTATGTTTATGTGCAATGCTTTTAAAAATAATTAGAAAAATGTTTGATTGAGGTTAATGCAAATTTTCAGTCAATTGTTCTTATGTTTTTAATGTATTTTACACTCCTCTTGTCTACAAACAATTTATATAGTTGTATTGTAATCATCAAGATACGACTTATTATTTAGAGATTTTATTTGATAAATTATAGACTTGTAATGAGTAGTGAATTTTTTTTTTACGTGATAACTTGTAAATTTTATAAAAAATATGTTTTGGTAGAAATTTGAGCCGATTTGGCCCGAAAACCCGATGACTTATAACTGAATTGGGCTATGCTAGAGATTTGAGGCCCGATGTAGTTTTTGGGCTGGGCTATATATTGACCAGGGGCTGGGCTGGCTCTACTACTACCGACTCATTCTTAGTTAAATGGATTCTCCGGATGAAGAGCTAGAGCTTTGTTATGTTGGACTTTGACAGCTTTGTATCCCTTGATTCTAGTTTATTTTCTTTCCCCTATACCAATTAAATAAATAAATGAACCTTTGCAAATTTAATCAATCTAATTTTATGACAAAACACACTTGAAAGAAACTCGAAAAGAAATAATACCTCATATCTTAAATAAGTGTCATTTTAAAGTAATATCCACGTATTAAGAAACTAGGCCAAAATATAAAAAATTTTCTAAAGTATTTACTCAATTTTATAATGATGCGTAGAACAAAATATTTTTTACCTGGATATATAATGTTACCAATTATTTCATTTTGGCCCTAGCCCGACGACCGTTAAACAACTTGGGAGACCACGTGCTAGTTTTTTCGTCTCACCATGGCCATGAAATTGGATCCCAGCTAAACCCGATCCCACCATTGTCTCTTTCTTCTCTCTCTCTCCATAAAAATCCATTGGCCACTGTCCACGGCCACCATCCTCCACCACTTCAAACACCTCCACTTCCATTCTCCACCACCACCTTCATTCTCTCCACCGTAACCCCACCATTCAACCCTCACCAAAAGCAAGAAGCAAACCCCACCAATTCATAAATGCAATTTTAGTTTATCAATTTTAAAAGCACCTCTCGTCGCAACAATGGAAAGGGAGAAGAGATGAGAGAGAGATAAAAACCAGCTCTACAAACCCACCTCCAAAAATCTCGCCTCAAATTGGGTTTAATTTTTTAACTTAGTAAAGCTCCAAATCTGGAAATTCAATTACAACTTTGCACCTTAATCTGGAAATATCAAGCTTCTCAATCAAGGGCCCCACGCGCATGTAATCTTCATCGTCCTCGATGTTGATGTCGGCGGTGTCTAACCCAGCTTTTTTCTCGCCGCTCTCACTTTCTTTTTCTTGCTTTACTTCGAATAGGATCTCCTTGGTTGCCTTTGCGGAGTATTTGTAGTCGTCGAAGGCGGAGGAGAATCGACAGAAGGTTGGGTGGTGGTGGTGGGGAAGTGGTATGGGATTGGGAGGTTGGGTGTGGAGTAGCGGTGGAAGAATCTAGAAATCGGTGAGATGGTAACGAAGGTGCAGCGTAATTGACGGCTGAGATGGTGGCCGCCATCGCCGGCGTTAGAATTTGGGGTTTTGGATGGAGAGGTTTTAGGAGGGGATACAAACAAGGATTTGCACTTGGCTGATTAATCATAACTAGTGCTACACCCGTGCGTTAAATGCACGGGCCAAATACTATCCTATTTCACGGAAAGATAATATTTTATGCAAAGTTAGACATTTAGAAAATATAGATGAATCCTGCCACCCTGAAAAAAAAAAAAAAAAAGTAGTTAAGAACAACTTTTCATAATACTTCTTGATGAAGCCCCATCCCTCAGCTTTTCACTATACCAACTAATGTCGACATTTTTGTACATGTGCAGGTTGGTTGATCTTGACTTTTGTACCTATGCAATATACGGGATACTAAAGTTATGATCTGAGTTCAAGCTTATTTTCATTGACTCCATCATAGGAAACATATATACTCATTGGTCCAAAATAAGTATCCCCTTTTCCTTTTTAGGATGTCCCAACAAAATAGAAACAAAATAGAAAAAATAGAAGTAGGAGGATGAAGAAAGGCTAACCTCAACATCCACCAGAAGCAGCTCAAAAGATGGAGGAATCTTCATATCATTCCCAGGTTTTACTTACACTTTCGTGCTAATCTTACCTTAATCAACCAATCTGATCTTCCTTTTTTAATGTTTTTCAATAGAGTAAAAGTCATTTTATGTTCTTTGGCTGGGAATAATGCAAAGTATATGAAAAAGATTGGAATAGGATGAAAAAGAAACAGATTTTGAAGAAAAACCGTATTATAAACTGGATAAATAATCTTACTATTTGACATTAAATAATTTCAGATTTCAGGATGACTGTCTAGATTCTACGGTGTATTTTCTAGGAAATTGCTGGAAAATGTATTAAATGTAGTTGCCATAAATGTTCCTATCCAAAAATAGTCTTTTTCATTTATTTGTTTGATAAAGGCAGTATTATAAACATTTATTTATTTTTTAGTGTGCAGATACAAGATACAAGGGAAAGACGACAGGACTGAAATAAGATTTTTGCCGGATATAAAATAATATGTATTTTTATTTTATTTATGTATAATGTTTGTAATAATTTTTTATTTTTCCATTACTATTTGACATTAAATAGTTTCAGATTTCAGGATGACTATCTATATTCCAATAGGTACTTTCTAGGAAATTGCTGAAATATGTATTAAATGTATTTGCCATAAATGTTGTCATAATCCAGGTATTGTTTAATAAGCCCAATTATTACTTAAGCATTGATATAGGTGAGAAAGAAATTAAATCTTTAACTGAAGATAATGAGGAGTAGCTTTAAAATTTACGTTTCTAAATATAGATTTTCAGTTTTGGCGCCAAATTACATGTTTTAGTAAGTGTGCCAAAATCACTTGTGTCATTATATATATATAGATATCTTTTTAATTTTTAATATTAATTAAATTAAATTAATATTAAATATCAAAATTACGTAAAAATAAGTGGCTAATATTTTAAATTAGATTTATAATTATTTTTTATTTTTATTTTTATTAAATCCCACTTTGCACCATGATCCAAATTACCAAAATAGCCATCATGTGCTCACACGTTACAACTTCCGTTAATATTTGTAACGGCTGTCGGGGCTAGGGGTCAATGTGAGATAATCAGTAACATTGTATACTCAGGTGAAAAATATTATATTATGGGTACCATTATGAAATTGGGTAGATACTTTGGGAGATTTTTTATATTTTGGCCAAGAAATTATGTAGATTGACAAGTATACCCTTATTAAATACTCTCATTTCTTGTGCTAGAGTACTTGGATAAATAAATTAGGAGATGGTAATTATTACGAGAAGATGAAATATTTAATCGAAATAAAGAAAATACAACCTTATGCAATGCCCTTTTATTGTGATTTGAACGATTTTGGTGAGCCGTACCTAGCAGATATGATAATTAATTGTAAGAACTTGAGAAAAGAGAAAGATTATACATTAAAAAATTTGCATTAAAAATATAAATCGACACTTATTTTATATTAATTAAATTTGTTTTTTCTAAAGCAGTACTTATTTTCGATGGGATGAAGTAATAGTAAGAATTGATATGATAAATTGTTGCACCCACTGAATTTGGGAGGACACAGCACAGCTGAAGATGAACGAACTAGTTTACAATCAAGATAGCTACTTTCTGGAGTTCCTTTATAGCTTTGCATGATCTTTTTCTTCTTCTTTTCTTCTCCTGATCACTTTAAACTTATTTTCCTTGTCGTTAGCGCACAAGTGAGATCTAGAAAGAACCCACAGCGCAGCGCAGGAAGACATACTTTTTTTCCATGTGACTTTGGTATATAATAATATAACATGGATTCATTCAAAGGAGCACATGATGATGATGATGATGATCGTGGTGATGGAGATGTATAATTCAACATTAATGGCCACCCTTAAGAAAACATGCATGGTCCAACTCTGACCCTAATTTGTTCTTATCTTTCATGCCTTTTCCCACTTCACTATTATTAGGCTGGAGAACTTTTTATAAACTCCCCCTTCAACTATGAACCGGTTTCAAAATGGCACACCAAATTAAGTATGAACCCAAATGGGTACGGTACACCCCCTTTTTGGGTCATATTCAGCTCATTTCACTAGTTGACTGTTAGCCCAGCTTAACAAAAAGTGCACATGCTTCCTATTTTTTTTTTATAATCAAATTACCCCCAAGTCACTTGATTGAAATTGAATTGTTTCTCCCTATTTTCATTCCGAACCCAAACATTAATTAATTTGATTAGCTAGAAATGTGTTGTGGCGCTGATAAAGTTATCAATGATGTGTAGTCATTTTGATATTTATGTGTTTGTTGTAACTGTGTATATTTGTTTATCTATGAAAAAATAAAAAAGAAAGGTAGGGGGATTATTGTTTTACAATATCAGTTAGTGAGAGTGATTCAAGTACTAACTTACTCAAGTTGCTAGGTTAGAGACTTAGAGTGTGCTAGCAACCAATAGATCGATTGTTCAAGGGGCTTTTTGAAAGTTTCCCCTATTATACTTGGTAAACTTTTTTTTCAAGACTAGAAACAAAACCCTACCTTATTACTCTCTCCGTCCCTAAATTATTGTTTTATCTTTTTTTTAAATTTTAATTATTGACCATTGTACATGAATATTAAAAATTATATAATAAATTAATATTAATAATTAAATTAATTAGGACAAGACAATAATTTAAATTAGTTATTATTATTATTATTATTATTATTATTATTATTATTATTATTATTGATTATTATGATTATTATTATGATTATGATTATTAAATTATTATTATTATAATTAATTATTATTATTATTATTATATTATTATTATTATTATTATTATTATTATTTATTATGATTATTATTATTATTATTATTATTATTATTATTATGATTATTATTATTATTATTATTATTATTATGATTATTATTATTATTATTATTATTATTATTATTATGATTATTATTATTATTATTATTATTATTATTATTATTATTATTATTATTATTATGATTATTATGATTATTATTATTATTATTATTATTATTATTATTATTATTATTATTATTATTATTATTATTATTATTATTATTATTATTATTATTATTATTATTATTATTATTATTATTATTATTATTATTATTATTATTATTATTATTATTATTATTATTATTATTATTATTATTATTATTATTATTATTATTATTATTATTATTATTATTATTATTATTATTATTATTATTATTATTATTATTATTATTATTATTATTATTATTATTATTATTATTATTATTATTATTATTATTATTATTATTATTATTATTATTATTATTATTATTATTATTATTATTATTATTATTATTATTATTATTATTATTATTATTATTATTATTATTATTATTATTATTATTATTATTATTATTATTATTATTATTATTATTATTATTATTATTATTATTATTATTATTATTATTATTATTATTATTATTATTATGATTATTATTATTATTATTATTATTATTATGATTATTATTATTATTATTATTATTATTATTATTATTATGATTATTATTATTATTATTATTATTATTATTATTATTATGATTATGATTATTATTATTATGATTATGATTATTATGATTATTATTATTATTATGATTATTATGATTATTATTATTATGATTATTATGATTATTATTATTATTATTATGATTATTATTATTATTATTATTATTATTATTATTATTATTATTATTATTATTATTATTATTATTATTATTATTATTATTATTATTATGATTATTATTATTATTATTATTATTATTATTATTATGATTATTATTATTATGATTATTATGATTATTATTATTATTATGATTATTATTATTATGATTATAATTATGATTATAATTATAATTATTATAATTATTATTATTATTATTATTATTATTATTATGATTATTATGATTATTATTATTATTATTATGATTATTATTATTATTATTATTATTATGATTATTATTATTATTATTATTATTATTATTATTATTATTATTATTATTATTATTATTATTATTATTATTATTATTATTATTATTATTATTATTATTATTATTATTATTATTATTATTATTATTATTATTATTATTATTATTATTATTATTATTATTATTATTATTATTATTATTATTATTATTATTATTATTATTATTATTATTATTATTATTATTATTATTATTATTATTATTATTATTATTATTATTATTATTATTATTATTATTATTATTATTATTATTATTATTATTATTATTATTATTATTATTATTATTATTATTATTATTATTATTATTATTATTATTATTATTATTATTATTATTATTATTATTATTATTATTATTATTATTATTATTATTATTATTATTATTATTATTATTATTATTATTATTATTATTATTATTATTATTATTATTATTATTATTATTATTATTATTATTATTATTATTATTATTATTATTATTATTATTATTATTATTATTATTATTATTATTATTATTATTATTATTATTATTATTATTATTATTATTATTATTATTATTATTATTATTATTATTATTATTATTATTATTATTATTATTATTATTATTATTATTATTATTATTATTATTATTATTATTATTATTATTATTATTATTATTATTATTATTATTATTATTATTATTATTATTATTATTATTATTATTATTATTATTATTATTATTATTATTATTATTATTATTATTATTATTATTATTATTATTATTATTATTATTATTATTATTATTATTATTATTATTATTATTATTATTATTATTATTATTATTATTATTATTATTATTATTATTATTATTATTATTATTATTATTATTATTATTATTATTATTATTATTATTATTATTATTATTATTATTATTATTATTATTATTATTATTATTATTATTATTATTATTATTATTATTATTATTATTATTATTATTATTATTATTATTATTATTATTATTATTATTATTATTATTATTATTATTATTATTATTATTATTATTATTATTATTATTATTATTATTATTATTATTATTATTATTATTATTATTATTATTATTATTATTATTATTATTATTATTATTATTATTATTATTATTATTATTATTATTATTATTATTATTATTATTATTATTATTATTATTATTATTATTATTATTATTATTATTATTATTATTATTATTATTATTATTATTATTATTATTATTATTATTATTATTATTATTATTATTATTATTATTATTATTATTATTATTATTATTATTATTATTATTATTATTATTATTATTATTATTATTATTATTATTATTATTATTATTATTATTATTATTATTATTATTATTATTATTATTATTATTACAGGCAAGTGAGAATATGATCCCCCAAAGCCATCTTTCTCCTCCTCTAGTCAGTGTGCCTTTTATTCTTTAGGCCTCTTTTTACGTGTCACATTATTTGATTCACGAACCACTATCCTTCTGCCAACACACACACACACACACACACACTCTCTCCTCTCCTTCACTTTCTCTCTCTTCCTGGAAGGCTGAGTTTATCCATGCTTAACAACACACTTTTTTGACTCTGCAATTTCGAGGAATGCTTTTTCCTGGATTTCCATTTCCATGCTCAAGTATTCTGGGTCTCTTGCTCCCATGGCATCACCCTTTCAATTCTGAACTTCTCTCTTGTTTGGTATTGTATGATGCTTGTAGTCATGTCTGTATAAAAAATACTTTATGTTATTAAATGATCAGTTCATCAAATACTACTTAATTTGAACGAAAAATATTTTATACTTCCTTCCAACTCTTAAGAAATTAGTCATGCCAAATTACTTTGCAAGAAGCTTCAAATTCTCAACGGTGGCCTTCGTTCTTAAATAAGGGTCACTTTCTATAAATAATCATATATATATACAGTGTGATATCATTCTTTAAAACGGATGGGGTATTATAATCAACAACTAATGACATCGGTTTATAGAAAATCAATACTCCCTAGCTACGTACTACTGATCAATCAACTAGACGTACTTGCATGGTAGTATTGCAAACAAATGACAATCCATAAGCATCGTTAGATCTTAGATAAGTCTTTAATATATACAGTACGTCTAGAAAATAAATATAAAAGGAAAGGGCATATAGGCATGGAACATTGGTTGAATTTGGAGGGAAATGGGATGGGGTAATGTTGGTATTATATGGAATAGGACTAGTCTTTCTTTCATCATCTTCTTGATTAAAGAGCTCTCTCTCTCTCTCCCTCCATGTCTGCAAAAATGCAAATGGAAATGGTCCCTTTTTAGACTCTTTTGTGACTATAAACCCTTCTGAACTGAACTGAACTGATATCATTCAATCAATAGATAGATAGATAGATTAAACTATCCAAACCAAACCCCCCATGCTCATCTTCTTCAACTTTACCCGACAGCAAAATTTGTCCCAACTTATCATCATCTCTGTTAAACAGCTACGACTCTGTTTTCACTACCATTATTCCATCCATGTGTCTATATATAGCTTTATTATTTATTCCGTAAAAGTTGGAATAACTACGTACTATGCATACTCTTATCCTACTTTAATTATTTTTATATAGTAAACTTTGTTTATATTAATTATAACGAGGAAATTATAATTATAATACTCCATTTGTGTCTAATCTCAACTTTTAAGAGCAGTATAATCTAATACTCCATTTGTTCTTACTTCCGATTAAAGAATGGGCATATAGAATATATAAAATTAATTGATATATTTATATTTTTAGATTTCATCATATTAAAAAAAAAAGCTTAAATATACCTCTAGAATGTTTCAAGGATGCATGGGACGAGGAAGAAATGGAGTAATACAAAATTAAATGCTTGAATATACCCAAAATACTTATAGTCGAGCGAAAATGAAATGCATTTTGGTTTGTTCCTAGCTCGTCCCATCTCTCTATGAACTCGATTGAAAATCATCCTTCTATAACTTGACTCCAGATCATCATATCAGTTGATCTTAATACATCAAGTGAGGTTGGATAAATTGTTCCCATTATATGCATGCATTGGGTAGATTTATATACAACCTAGCTATAAAATATATATACTCCTAAAATTACTTTAAAACATACAATAATACAAACTAAATAAAAATAAAACATATAATTTATAATTGCCTATTATGTGAAATTAAACTACATAAATGCTTTTAAGCTTTATATAAATAAATCTATCATAAAAGCAAGGACAATATGGAGAGATTTTTATTATATTTATTTAGTTAGGGCAACAAGTATAAGTATCTGAAATACTTTAACATTAACCTGCGTCGTGTATAATAGTTGATGATGCATATTGGTCAATTTATTATAGCTAGCTAGTAGTATTTGCTTAGTAGCAGCCCAAGTACAGTAGTATAATTTTTACGACAATAATAAAAAACAATAGTAGAGTATTAATTTCCAAGTAATGCCCCTAGTGAAATGGGTGGCTCCAAATCTTCAAAATCTCTACGTTAACAATTGACTAGTCGTTCTTAAAACAATGTATGTATGAAATACATACATTGACTTACTTCAATTGCAAAACTTCAGTGCAACTAATCACATTTGCCGTAGGGGTTTGACAAAGAATTCAGACGAGATTTGATGATATTAAATTAGGAATCTGACCACATTTTATGGGACGGAGTAAATAATTTCAATCTTGATAGAGATTAAAACCATTTAATACCAAAAAAAAAAAACAAATTTAAAGACTAAAATTACTACAATGCAATGGATCTAACAAAAATGATACTCCCTCTGTTTCAAAATATTTGTCGTTTTAGCTCAAAAAATTTGTTTCAAAAAGATTGTCGTTTTAGGTTTTCAATGCATGTTTTACCTAATTTACCTTTGTCTTCTCACAAGTTCCAATAATTAATCATCTCTTCATTAAATACTTTATCTTCACCCAATGGCTATCTCTTTCTAATTTATCTTTTCAACTACTCCTAGCACAAAAATTAAAGATATTTAATAAGAGTAAATTTGTCAACTTATAAAATTTCTTAATATGTGTAAACAACTTTAAAACGTCAATCATTTAAAAACGGAGGTAGTATGTAAATAAAAATAAGAAACATTATCCAAGTAGCCAACTTCAATTTAACAACTTCGTGTAAGGAGTAATTAGTAGGAGAAGTAGAACCCAAAAAGTACGAATCCTGCTGTGTGTGGGCTTAATAATATAATTATTGTACCCAACCCAAAGCAAGCAGCAGGACGTTACAAAGCCAGCTTTTCGGCTTTATAAATAAATACCCCCCTTCCCTTCTGCGCCTTTACAGTTGCAGGCAAGTTTGTTGGTCTTTTTGTTTGGTTTGTTTCTGTTTCTACTTCACTTGGGTTTGGGTTGGGGGGAAGGACTTTTTTTTTTTTTAAGCCCTTCCTAAAAATGAAAATGGCTGCTTCTTCTTCTTCATCTTCTCTAGTTCTAGCTTTTGTAATTCTCTTCTTCTCCTTCACTACCGAGATCCTTCTCTGTAATGCCGCTCCTCATCGCCATTCTCGCGTCGCGTCTCACAATTACCGAGATGCTCTCACCAAATCAATCCTTTTCTTCGAAGGCCAAAGGTCAGGAAAGCTTCCCCCAAACCAGAGGATGACTTGGAGGAAGAACTCTGGTCTCTCCGATGGCTCCGATATGCATGTTTGTTAATAAGACTTCACTACATTAATTTCTCTTTGATGTTTGAACCGTGGGTCTTTTCTGATTTGGGTGGGTGAATTTTGACAATGCAGGTTGATTTGGTGGGAGGGTATTATGATGCTGGGGATAATGTGAAGTTCGGTTTTCCGATGGCTTTCACCACAACCATGCTGTCATGGAGTGTGATTGAGTTTGGTGGGTTAATGAAAGGTGAGTTAAATAATGCTCGAGAAGCCATTCGTTGGGCTACTGACTATCTTCTCAAAGCTACTGCCCAACCGGACACTATCTATGTTCAGGTCTGTTAACACTTCTTTGGATCTCTGTTTCTTAGCTTTTTGTAACAAAGAAGAGAATTTCTAATTTTAAAAATGGTGGGTGCATTTTTGGAATTTCGATATGATTAGGTGGGTGATGCAAACAAAGACCATGCTTGTTGGGAGAGGCCAGAGGACATGGACACTCCAAGAACTGTGTTGAAGATTGACAGAAATAACCCTGGGACTGAGGTTGCAGCTGAAACTGCTGCTGCCCTTGCTGCTGCATCATTGGTGTTCAGGAAAAGTGACCCCACCTACTCCAAGCTCCTAGTCAGGAGGGCAATGAGGGTATTTCCCTCAATTCCCAACTCAAAATCACAATAGTCTTTATATAAAAAATAAAAGAATAAATAAATTGCAACAGTAAAAGAAGTTCAATTTAAATTTGGGATTTTGGGTTCAGGTGTTTGAGTTTGCTGACAAGTATAGAGGAAGCTACAGCAATAAGCTGAGGACATGGGTGTGCCCTTTCTATTGCTCATATTCTGGATATCAGGTACTTAATTATTATTAGTACTCACATGTTTTTATTTGTTTTAAAATAAGTGTCATTTTAGAAATCACATCTTGTAAGTTTCTTTGGTTCTGTTTTTAAATCCCTCCCACCCACCCCGGTTCGGTGGGTGTTTCTTGGGAGTAATGTTTACGTTACGAGAGACATTATTATATGATAGGATGAACTGTTGTGGGGTGCTGCTTGGTTGCACAAAGCCACAAAGGCCCCAAAATACCTAAACTACATTCAAGCTAATGGATTGACCCTTGGAGCTGATGAGGCTGATAACACTTTTGGGTGGGATAACAAACATGCTGGAGCCAGAATTCTTCTCTCTAAGGTCGGTCACGTCACACACTCTTCTTTAATTTCTCCAAATACCAGTTTTTATTTTGCAAAATCCATCTTATATGTATTTGTATGTCTGTCCAATTCTCCATCGCAGTCATTCCTAGTCCAAAAGTTGCAGTCCCTCCATGGCTACAAGGACCATGCTGATAATTTCATATGCTCTCTCGTACCAGGCTCCTCGTCCCAATCCTACACTCCAGGTGTGTGTGTGTGTGTGTGTGTTCTGCTCTTGCGATTGGGTCGTTTCGTTTCATTGCGAATATAATACAGTATCAAATAAAATTCTCCATGAGTTTAACCAACTTGATGTATTGTCGAATAAGTATACTGTAGTATTTATCTGCGTGTAATGTAATGTAATGTCGGGCTATATATTCATTGGTCACACAGGTGGGCTGTTGTTTAAGATGGATGATAGTAACATGCAATATGTGACATCCACCTCATTTTTGCTAGTAACCTATGCAAAATACTTAACCTCCGCTCGCAAGGTTGTCAATTGCGGCAGCACCGTCGTCACCCCCAAACGACTCCGATCCATTGCCAAAAAACAGGTTTTTTTTTTTTTATAACTGACACCCATTCCTTACTTGATTATCCGATCGATCGGCTAAACCATCAAGACTTGTATATTTAATTGGAATTGTATTGTATGATCAGGTGTATTTAATTGGGTTTGTATTGTATCAGGTGGACTACCTATTAGGAGACAATCCATTAAAAATGTCTTTCATGGTGGGATATGGTCCAAGATACCCACAAAGGATACACCACAGAGGATCATCCCTGCCTTCTATTTCAGCGCACCCATCAAAGATCCAGTGCTCCTCAGGATTCAGTATCATGCACTCTCAGTCTCCCAACCCAAACATACTGATGGGTGCTGTTGTCGGTGGGCCTGACGAGCACGACCGCTTTCCTGATGACCGTTCGGATTACTTCCAATCCGAACCAGCCACCTACATTAACGCACCACTAGTCGGGGCTTTGACTTACCTGGCTCACTCCTTTGGCCAGCTCTAGGCTGATCCTAATCGCCTTATCATGGACTAATTTAGGTGTTTCTATCTTCTTAACCTTTTGGAGTATTTGAATTTTAAGTTTATGATTGTAATTTGGGGTTGGGATTTACGAGCAAAGGCTCGAGCCCTGAACCTTGTCGGGGCAAAAGTCAAAATTGGACGACTTTGCCCTTTAATAGCTCTGCAAATAGGAGTATAATTAATGGACTAGTATATTTGTAACTGAAATGGGTAGTAATTATCAGTAAGGGTGAGTTTTCGTGCCGTTTCCGGCGCTAGTATATGGAACTGTGAACTTTGGTACTCTGCTTAAAATTATGATCCGAAGGGGGTTGGCTATTAAATGTGTCTTTTGCGCTTGATCTTGGTAACCCCGTCAGTTAAAATTATTTGGTAAAATTGTGGACCGGTCTATTTAGACAACTTACAATTAATTAAGTTTTCTATAATTGTTTTTAACTGTTTAATTTTAAATGATAAATTGATTATTTGTTTTAAAGCTATTCCCGTAACAATAAATGACATTTTTAATTGTAAATTGTGCATTGTCATGAGTGCGATTTGTACATTGTCAATATAGTTTGTGATTTTGTGTTAAGAAATGTGCATCGTCGATGTAATTTTGTTAATTTGTGTTAAAAAATATGGTGTAATTTTGTTAATTTGTGTTAAAAAATATGCATCGTCAATTATAATAGAGTACTATTTTAGTATTATTTCAATATAATTTTGTGCATCGTTAAATATAATTTGTGTTAAGAAATTGCATCGGCAATGTAATTTTGTGTATCGTCAATTATAACAGTATTATTTTGGTATAATTTGTATTAAAAAATGTGCATCATCAAGCATAGTTTTGTGCATTGTCAATTATAACAGTATTATTTCAGTATAATTTTGTGCATCGTGAAGTATTTTTTTATGTATCGTCAACTATAATAATTGTAATTTTTATTAATTCTTATTGTTATTAGAAAAGTTATTAAGAATACAATTCAATAACACACAATTGACATTCTATGGTATGAATTTTGTAGTATGGAATAGAAAAATCTTGTCGACTCGATGTTGTCGAATGAGCTCTCTAATACTACTCAAAGGAGTGCATTCCCTCAACATGGGTCATGAAAAAAGATTTAACACTACTTTTACTGGCTACAGAGTTAACGATTACATTGTTTCGCAAAACTATTTTAATATATAACCAATACCAAAGTTGGGTCAAGCTTTTTTCTTATTAATAGAACATGACATCTTTCACATTATCCCTGATCCTTAGAAGCGGACGAACAACTGCATTTCTCTTCATCATCGCAGCCCTTTCCACCGGCTGAAGAATTGGTCTCGTATGCATCGCCATCAAGGTTTTGTATCGTGATGCACCAAATGTGTGAATCGCAAACCTAATTTCAAAAAAGATAGAAACTATATAATGTTTATCAACACAGATTCATAAAAAGAAATGAATAACACGAAAAATATAATATCTGTATATATATTTCACTCTATTCAGGAAATGCTAAACAAAAAGTACATTTATAAAATATATTACATACTTGACATCATATAAAATCTTGGATCCAAACGTTTTGGTGAAGATTTTGCTAAAAGATATGTGTGAGTGTTTCTTAGAACTCAGTCCGACTTCTCTGACCAACCGTTAGTAGGAGTAGATGTTACACAACCTATTGATTTGTTGAAAAAATATTTATGCAGCGAAGGCTGTTGGTACTAACGCTATTCAGGACATTTTTGCTCTGTATTTAAAACACTAAAATATATTTAGCAATCCTAACTTAATATTCGGGTATCGTAAAACATCCTACAAATTTGTTGGAGGTTGAGGACGTTTCTGAATGACGATGCAGCAACCATTTTGAAATATAACCAATAGAATATCATAATATTTTCAAAAGTTTTTGTAAAATTTTCGAAGATTTTTTAGATTTTTTGCTCTGTTTGAAGTGAAAATTTTTATTTTTAAAATGAAGAGGGTTAGTTTGTTTTTGTGGTTTGGTAGCCGATGTAACGTGTATGTGTATCACATCGTATGTGTTAAAAAGTTGTGCATCGCAAGTGAAAAAATGTATTTTGTGCATCGTCTTGTATTGCAATGCATTATTTTATTGTTTTGCGATGCACAGTTTACTGTTTCGTGTTTTATGTACATCGTGTTATGTTACGATACATTATTTTTATTTTTGCGATGTATAGCAACACTATTCTGTATTTTAAAGAGCATATATAATATTTCATAAAAAATATTCTTTTTTGATTAAAAATAATTATGGTGAACTGTAGCAATTGAAAATTGCCAAAAGGACATGACCGAATTTTGCCCAAATTATTTCTCACTCTAAAATTAAAAGAGTTAATTGAAGTGATGGTTAAGTGACTCAGAATAGGCCTGACCTCGAGGGGATAGGGCGTGGGTATGTTTTGGAGAAATGAGACATAGCATGTTTTTTTTTTCGATTGCAAAAATATATATTTTATTGTTCGGAAAATGTACTTAAATGTTAAAAAAAAAGTTGTTAGAAAGATAAATATATGTGTTCATAGTTCATACCAACATTCAAACAAATGGTACCAAAAAAAAAAAAAAAATGTTAAGCGCTCTTTCGATGTTTATTTGAACTGCTGATAAATGGACTAAGTTAAGTTGCCCAAACACATTTTCTAAAAAGTTAAAATGTGCCAAAATTGGTGCAAACACATTTTCGTTATCTTATACTTCTAATAGTTAAAATGTGCCAAAATAGCCCATAGTTTATGATTTGTAATTTGTTAAGATAATAATTTAGGGTGAATTACAGGCCGGTTCCTTTTTGGACATTTGTTATCCCTTCAGTCCACTATAATTTTTTGAAAAAGGCACTTTTGGGGCAAAAAGACGATTATGCTATTAATGAAAGATTTACCGGAGAAATTTTAGTAAGTAAGATTCACTAGAGAAATTTTAGGACTCGATGCCCAATTACAATGCCTAATTCCATCATTGCAATGCCTAATTCCATCATCGATGCCTAATTCTATCATCGCGATGCAGCCAAAGGAAGATTTACCGGAGAAATTTTAGTAAGTAAGATTCACTAGTGTTCTATTGGAATGGAAATAGAGGCTATCCACAAAAATCAATTTTCTTTGCTACCAGCTATTGAAATGGAACCAGAGCTTCACCGAAGAAATTTTAGGAATGAAGATTCACCAGAGAAATTTTATGAAGAAAGGAAGATTCACTGGAGAAATATTATAAATAAGTTATCTGTAAAATTATATGAAAGATTGACCGGAGAAATTTTAAGAAGAAAAGAAGATTCATCGAATAAATTTTAGGAAGAAGTTACTGTATATGTTACTGCGGGACATTTTAGGAACAATTTTATGGACCGGTTTATAATTTTCTGAAGGGCAAACTCCACAATTCGTCCCTGTACTTTTTGCTTTTTTTTGTATTCGTCCCTGTACCAAAATTTTTTTTGAGACCATCCTTGTACCACGGACATTGAGCATGATTCGTCCTTCCGTCAAATCTCGTTAACTTTTTTCCGTTAAATCTTCCCACGTGCCTTGCATGTGTTTTTCACCAGGGGTAAAATAGTCATTTTAATAAAAAGTACAGGGACCAAAAGCATAGGGGGTGAAGCTGAAAAATTAGTTCATCTTCTTCACAAAAACCGCACAGTGCTATGTTCGATCTGCCATGGTTTTAAAAAAAAAAAATTTCTAAAGCTTGTTTATACAACCACATCCAAGACTTCCTTTCCTCCGATTCTCTCTCCTTTTACTTCCCGTTCACAATCATTTAAAAAGAAACATATCTTTGAAAACCCACTTCAATTTTTTATTCCAAAAATCTCGCGCACACACATTTTCAACCAATGTCAAAAATTGATGGAGTGTAAAGAAGAGGTGGTGGTGACGGAGTTGTGAGGGGAATCATCTTTGCTGTTGGATGGCCTGCTGAGGAAATGCCAGTACCATTCGTTTCTTCTTCTCTCTCTGTTTTGCTTGCTCTTTTGTTGTTCTTCTTCTTAAAGTTCATTTATGTTTCATTTGCCTCTGTTGGTTTTCCTTCAATTTTTGTTGTTGTTGTTTTATGTGTGTTTGTGGGTAATTTGTTTAACTAATTTGGGATTTCCTATGATGTTTAATTGTGTGGGTGTGTGTGTGTTTTTTTTTTAATTGAGTGGGTTAATTAACTACGGGTGGAATCATGTTTGCCATTGACGGGATCGAACACTCGAATTAAGGCTTGGATGTCGACGAATACTATTTACATATATCGGGCATCTTTTTTAGGGTTTCGGGAAGGATCTCTCCAGCTACACCGACAGCCATACCAAAATCGAAGCTGTAATCCGGGATGTCGGAGGCGCTAATCGGGTTGCAATTGCAGATCCGTTTAAGGGCCCGATCCTCGCGTCAGGTCTCGGCGGGTTCAAAGAAGAAATGAGCGTGGAAAATAATGGTTTTCAAGGAAGGGGAGGGTACAATCGGGGTGTGATTAACAGAGTAGAGAAAATTCGACCCGACAAAAGAGATGTAATCGGATAGGATTGATAGACCGTCGAGTACGGCGGAGATGAAGGAGATAGCGCCACCGAGGCTTTCGGCGATAACGACGTCGTCTTTGAAGAGGACGTCGTGGCAGTAGTTTTCGACGATTAGGCCGTAGAAATGGTGGTGGCGGAGTTATGAGGGGAATCATCTTTGCCATTGACGAGGGAGTAATTGGCCAAAAGGAGGAGTTTTCTGGGTTTTAGAGAGAGAAACCTCCGACAAGTGGGTTTGGTTTGAGTTTTCTAGGTTTACACAATTGGTCCCTGTACTATTTTCAAGGAAATGACTACTTTACTCTTGGACCAAATCACGTGACATGCACATGATTTCACTTAACGAAAAAAAAAAAAACGACAATGGACGGAAGGACCAAATTCATAAAAAAATCGGGTTCAGGGACAAGATGCGCTCACGAGGAACGAATATAAAAAAATGTAAAAAATACGTGGGCGAATTGTGAAGTTTGCCTTTTTCTGAATAATTTATCCGTTGGCTTATGGGGCCCAGCCCAAATATTTGACCGTTGAACACAGTTTGAAACGGAGAGGAGTTCATTGAAGAAGATATGTTATTGTTTAGGGCATCAGTATCGCACATGATTTTTGGAGGAAGAAGTTTGGGAGTGGGAGTCACGTGGTCAATAAAGCTGCTGTATTTAGCAGTGTGTCAGAACTTTCAGAATTATGGCAGACGAGTTGAGAGCGCCTCAGGTCAAGACATTCTATCAAAGTGTTCACATTCTAATCTTTTATTTTTTAAATTTTATTTTAATATTTATTTAATTTAATTTGATAGATTCAATTTTACATAGACATCAATAAAAATACATGATATCTTAATATTTCTAATAAAATTAATTAATATTTCTTAAAAGAAATTAAATATTTTTTATATATGAAGGGAGTAAGTTATAATAAAATATGAAGGGAGTAAGTTATTGTTTATTATACAATTAATTGTAGAATCCATCAATTAATATAGAAAACAAATTCTTAACAATAATTAACAAAAATAACATATAACAAAATTACAAAAAGAACATAATTTTAGAATGGTTAAAAAATAAGAAAAAGTGCAAAAAGAGTTGGTTAACTATAAGGTTTTCTTGGTTTTTCTTTCCATTCCTTCAACGGTTTGTCCTGTTCATTTTATTACATATAAGTCAGCTTAGACCACATCTCCATACTACTAGTCGACTCGACCTATACATACACTCCCAAATAATGTTCTCCAGAATTGAACCCCAAAAGTAAATAACTTGAAGGCCAACCAATTTGCACCTCCAACTTGTGCACACACCAAATCAATCCACCACTACATATATTTTGAGGTTACCTCCAAGGTACGAAATCCGAGGATGCACCTCTTCAACATATACATTTCAACTACACGATGTAACTAAACTCACAACCAACCACAACGATCGCCCGGTCACCCAGGTAACAAGCTAATGTCACACTGCTTCAATTGCCCTAACAAACTGGCATTGGCCTAAATGAAGGATATATATATATATATATATATATATCGCTACTAGCACTACCAAGAAAAGAAAAGAAAAGCTTGCTAGCTTTTGTTTAGGCTTGCTGGGATCATGCCATAACTTTGCAGTATACTTTCTTCAAAGCAAGAATGGAAATAAGCAAGAAGCAAACCAATGAACCGCTTTAAGAAGATGCCTAACATATCTTTAACAAGAAGTCCATTTCACAATGCATGCATAAACAAAACTTCATCAACTCAAAAGGAGGATTATCCATCGACATTCATTTTATTTTATTTTTATTTTTACAATCGGATGGAATGCATGCATAAACCAAACCAACATCAACGAGAAAACTCGGTGCATGACAAGGGCTAATACCGATCATCTCAAGCGTTACAACAATTCTACACATGGTCTATAAAGCCCATTTCATCGGGTCATTCAACGGCAATACTATATTCTACATCAATATATTTCTCTAATTAAAAAAAAAAAAACAAGACTTCATTTAAGTTAATCAACAGGAAGTACAGTGGAAAACCGCACGAGATGTAGTAGCACTCATCAGTTTATCGAGTAGTGTCCCTAAGCATCTTTACTCCATAGCTAATCTTCAACTGCCAGCGGCACAGATTTTGCCTGAAACAGTCCAAGTGCAGGGTTTAATCAAGAGGTAATCACTCAATTTAATGACTATCCATGTTTGTAATATGTCATGTTGTGGTACTAAATTACTCCTTAAATGGAGACCTGGGGAGGTTGAACAGCTTACCAAATCACGGAACTTGAGAATGTAGAACATCTCAAGATACCGTCTGATTTCACGCCTTTCAAGTTTCGAGACATACTTCCAGAAACTGTAAACTCCAGCCAATGTCATTAGCCGCTCAGAGTAAATCTTCCATGTATACCTATAACACAAGTCATTTAGGTATCAATAAAGGAGGTAACCACTCCTATTTTTAACAAAGACACCCCATATATATAGTGCTTTACTGCTCTATACATGACGATCCTTGTATGGTATGGTGGAGTCTCTTGGATGAAAATCGGGTGCTAATTGCATTTTGCCAAAACAGATGAAATATTGATTGTTCTAGCAGGAATGAACCTTTCATATATTCTGCTAAGCCCAGCTTCAGATATCTTCACCCAGTAACTGGGTTCCTCCTTGCACTGCTGGAAAAAATCGGCCATAAGGGCAGCAACCTTATCAGGATGATATGGATCGATATGAAAACCCGACAAACCATCTTCAATGATCTCCGCAGGCCCACCATGGCAAGTAGCAAATGTCGGGAGGCCACATGTCATGGCCTCCACCACTGTAAGTCCAAATGCTTCATAAAATGCAGGCTGCAATTAGAAAGACAAAATTTTAGCAGAATGAAAGTGATCCTTCACAAAAACAGAAGCCGCAAATTTTATTTTACCTGAACGAATATGCCTCGCTTGTCAGCTATATAGCGATAGAGTTCACCATTGCGGGCCCGATTTGTTTGTGCTGATATCCACCGGAACTGTCCATTCAATTTGTATTCCTTCATAAGATTATGCATCTTTTCAATTTCTTGAATTTCTTCTCTGTCATTTGACTTCTTCACGTCATTGTAACCAGCCACCACTACAAGGTTTGCCAGGTCCCTCAGCTTGGCGTTCTTAGCATAGCATTCTACCAGACCCGTGATGTTTTTCACATGGTCAAGCCTTGCCATTGAAAAAATTATGGGCTTCGAATGGTCACTCAACGTACCACTGGGTAGTTTAACAAACAATCACAAAATTCACTCACAGCCGAATGACATTGAAAATTCCATATGGCCGATAGAAAAAGTAGAGTAAAGAAATAACTCACACATGGTCCTCATTCTGGTCAGGATCAAATAGAAACTTTTTGATTGTAACATGTAGAGCTGTTAGTCTTTTTTCCTTTTCAAAATATGGAAAGTAAATTGTCATATCTGCCCCTGGAGAGACAATATTAAACTTCGGATCGAAAACATCAATCCCGTGAACTACCCGGTACAGGCTGGGAAGAGTGAAAGCTGAATGACTTTCATACTGTCCAACAGTATTCTTCCTAGAAAACAAATAAATAGAAGAATAAGCAGCTGTGCATTCTACAGTATATATTTAAAATTGAGTGATCAACTTGTTCTAGCTCGAGATTGATAGGATACTTCTAGCATGGTTGAAACGATAAAATTAAGGCGCATGTGAATATAAAAACACACAAGGAGGTGGCTTACGATCCTGCAATTTCTTGGTATGTACTAGTGATGATGAAATCTGCATTGTTCATGGCAAGAAGGTCGGCAGTAAACTGACATGAAAAGTGGTACTTATCATCAAATTTCTTCCAATAAATATCAGAATCTGGATATTTTGTTTTCTCCAAGGCATGCGCAATGTTGCACTGCAAAATCAAAGATTTGAAGAATGGATTTTAACACTGAGTGGCTAGTTTGATAAAGTTCAAAGTTGCAAAAGTGGGATATTCTAATATGATTTCTTGCCTGCGTTACTCCCAACTTATAAGACAACAAAGATGCAACGAGGTTCCCATCGCTGTAGTTGCCAATTATCAGATCAGGAACACCCTGTAACTCCCCAGCAACTTCACTTGCCACATCCTACAACCAAAAGTACACATCTATATATACTAACTAACCATAAATATTGGATCAAGTATGACCAAACTTAAATTGCCAGATTGATTTTACCTCTGCAAATGTTTCGAGATAAGGCCACACATCAAATCTTGAGATCCATTTACGAAGAATTCCTTTTTCAGACCTGAAAGGAACACGCAATATGTAGGTATGCTCAGTTCCACTGACTCTCTCCAAGCGCTGGTTGCATGTCGTACCTTTTGCATCAGGTATTAAGCGGGTCACCTTAGATAAAACTATATTAGATCACAATAAAAAATGCTACTGAAGCAGGTATACATACAAACTGGATATTCGAATAGCTGCCCTGCATTAAATTATCTATAGAAGTTTGCTAAAAATTGGAATTGACCAGTACATACACAAACTTACAATTAAAATCTTAGGATTAATATCCAGTCCTTGCTTCTTTATTTTAAGAAGCATCTCCTTCTCTAGGGCTCGCACTTGATCCAGTATATATACAATCTGCATATTAGCAGAAACAGTGAGAGAGAGAGAGAGAGAGAGAGAGAGAGAGAGAGAGAGAGAGAGAGAGAGAGAGAGAGAGAGTCATAGTACCTGGCCACCAGTATCCGGCAAGCCTAAGACATTAGCTTGGCCAAAGTATCCATGTGGGGATAAAATCACAACGTTAAATACCATTGGGATTCTTCCAAGAAACGCCTCTAAGCTAGAGGGATCAGGAGCCTGAAGAATGTCAGAGAGGAGACGCATCTGGTGCAGTGCTCGTTCAGCATTGTCACCCCAGCCTCTCTCAAAACCCATTCCTTGTAATCTGCATCATGTTATATTTAAAAAATTGAGAAAACACTAGTTTATATGAATCACAGTGAAAATTAAGAGATAGTAATTTACGCATATTCAAACTCAGGGTAGGGTACATCTGGTGATAATTTAGAAAGATAATCCTCTGCTTTTGCCAAAGAAGACTCGAGTCTAGATATGCTTTGTATTCGATCGTTCAACATCATCACCTACACAACATTTGGAAGATTAAACAGAAACAAGAGACAATTGCTTAGACTAGAGTTTGGCTATCATTAGCACAATGACCAATAGAAATATGCTGTCAAAGGCAAAGGTGAACTTACATGTCCTTTATGTTTGTGTGCTCGAAGGAAATCGAGTAATGGCTCCATACAGTCTTTGTCGCGGAACATGATCGAAGAGAGGTGACGGTTGAGGAACTGAACTCCATTGCCGATGGATGAGGAACGGGTTGGTCGAGGAAATGTAGCATTGAATGGCTCAAAATCAAGCTCAAGCACATACTTGTCATTATGTCTAGCACAAATTCGAGTCACAGAGTTAATAATATTCTTCCACTATCCATTAGCAATGATCTGAGAAAAGGGGTAATTACTTACTGGCCATCAACAAGCTCTTCTTTGAAACGAAGATATTCAGCAACAGTCAACTGCTCTACACTGAGCTCATTCACGTTAACACGTACATATTCCCAAACACCAGGCCTTGGACGAACTGCTATAGCAACAAATGGAGGCAGAACTATGGCTTCCTATTGTCAACAAAAGCAGAAGTCTTTAAAAGAAACAAGAAAATCATGATAAAGGAAAGGAATAATTAAAAAACAATCCCTCATGTCTCCCCTGCTAAAGAAACACGGGTCAGGCTGCAAATGTCGGAGAATCCAACCCCTACTTCAAGAATGTTCCGTCTGTCATTGGACAAGTCAAACTTTACATCTCATTACATGAGATCATTTGATGGCTACACTATTGCCAACTGATTTTGTATCGAACGCTTCAATATTTCACATAGGCAAAGATTTACAATTACTGTGTTTTGTTTACTTATGCAACAAAATCTTCCTGATCAAATGCTGAATTACATAATTTGGAATTAGGAACATCTAAAAGTGTGGAACAACTAAGCATAGACATAAGAACCAGCCTCTTCAAAAATTAGGAAATTCAAAAGAAAATAATAGTAATAAAAAACAAAATGAGTGACGATGCTAGTTGCAATAACACAAATTTTTACTCCCTTGCTCTCTAAAAAAGTGTCCACATTTGTACTCCATTGACCACATTTTTTCAGTTAATGTGGCACAGATTGTAAGAGACTCCTCCAAAGAACAAGTCATTTATTTAATAAAGATATATATTTTTTAATACTCCCCTAGTTTTAAATTTTCAAAATAAGTTTTGTTCTAAAGTAATGCACACATATTGAGAAAGTATGTAGGTTAACAATTGTACCCTTATTAAATACCTTTATTTTTTGTGGTAAGACTAGTTGGAACGATAAATTAGGCGGAGATCGTAATTGAGAAAAGAGAGAATATTTAATGATAAGATAATTTATTGTTGAGACTCAAGTAGAGAATAAGGATAAATTAGAAAAATTATGCATTGAAAAAAAAAAATGACACTTAATTTGAAATAGAGGGAGTAACTAACGAAGATACTTTAACCAAAAAAATTAGTTAAAACAACACTTATTTTGAAACAATGGGAGTAGCATAATACCTAGATATTCCACCCATATCAGGGGTCTTAATATTCGTGCCATATGCTCTCAAAAAGGCTATTTCATGTACCGAGTAAGCACTAGGCCATGGAAGCAATCACATGGAGACCTAAAATAAATTTTTTTAATCCACTCAAGCCTTTATTTATTGAACTCAAAAGTTAATTCTTCAATAAAGAACTAGGCAAAAATGGAAAAAAAAAAATTAAAAATTTGTAACCTTAATTTCCTCTTTTAATGCTCTTGAAAGGAACATATTTATCTATTTCCCCTTTTTGTGCCTTCCTTTACAAAACAAATAAATAAAAAAAGGAAATTAATACTCATGTCTTCCCTTGACCAGTTGACCTCAGTTTCCAGTATGCGAAACAGAGAAATAAATTTTATACTAGTAGTAGAATATACCTGAGCGGACTTGAGGACTTCAATAAACGGACAGTCGGTGAGCTTCTTCCGAGCGGTTTCATCGTCGACCATGTTCTCTAGCTCGTCAATTAGGTTATGCGGTTGCAACAATCCCTTCCCCTGCGCCACATACCTATCCGTACCAGATCAAAACCCTCAATAATCAAGCCGAATAAAAAAATCCATCAAAATTACTGAAAACAGATGGAAAGAATGGATGAAATCGTGATCATGCAAGAGGCCGGTCCATTTTTGTTTGTCCAAAAAAAAAAACTAAAATTTTAAGCTACAAAACTCCATTATTTTTTCAATTTTTTTCCGAGAGCAAGATATTTGAAGGAGATATAGAGATCCAAAAGTAGGATATTACAAAGTTATGACGTTTGTGAGGGAGTATGAAACTAAAGTAAGAAAAAACAGAGCAGAAATGGGGAGAAACCTGGAGAGGAGAGAGACGAGTTCGTTGCGATGAGCAGAGAGTGTGTCTTCAACGCGTTCCCGGATACTAGGTATCCTCGTTAGCTTCGGAGTAGGCATGACTGATTGATCGTCCGGCGAGTTGTGATTTTGACCGACACCGACGAATAGTTGTAACTGAATGATGGAGAGGGAGACTGTGACGTAGGAGGAGGAGGAGGAGGAGGAGAGAGAGATGGAGCAAATTTATACTCATTACAACGCTGTCATTATGCGAAATTATTAACTTGCTCTTTTTCTTTTTTTTCTTTTTTTTAGAATTGTGCTCTATTTCGTTTTGAATATTGAAATAGTATATTTATTTGTGTAAAATAATATTTATGGCCTAACTGATTGAAATAGTATACACACACACATTTCGTTTTGACTCTCAACTTAGCTATCTTTTGGCTGGTCTACTGGCTGCTGACTTCTTGTAGACTTTTGTCGGAGCATGCAGTCTAAAATCCAAACAATAAAGTTTGGTGTGAGACTATACTTTAGCTCGAAAGGTTAGTCTTAAATATTTAACCTCCTGAGCTACACTATATTGAGTTGAAGTTTTGAGTAGAGTATTACTTATGGCCTAACATGAAGAATGATGCACAAAGTTGGGTTTCTCACTGCGGGTATGTCAAAAGTATAAGATAGAGCTGTACAGCCTCTAGGCTTTTCCAACACCTACCTATACCTACACAACCTTGCGCTGATATCTCTGTTTTATAAAAGGGCTACTGGTTGTGGATAGCAGCTGAAATGTGTGTGTGTATTCACATGCGGCCACCAGCTTTCCTAAAATAATGGGATATCTGCTGCTTTTTGCTCACAGAAAGATTGGAGTATGATGGTCAGACAATCTTGAGTTAGTAGTCCTAATTTCTGTAACCTCCCCCCACCATACACACATCCAAAAAAAAAAAAATCATGTAAGTAGACACTTTTTCTTTTTTTGCTAATGTATAATTGAAGCTCTGAAGATGGAAACCTTTTGATAGTCTCTCACATTTGCTCATATATTATTGTATTGATTTGAAAATTGTTATCAAATTTAGTGTCATTTGCTTATATATTATTGCATAATTGGTTTTTTTACGAAATAAATGAATTATAATTAATTATTATTTTATTATTTTTGTGTCATTTAATCTTACTCACTTCCTACAAAATTTTGAGCATACATTAACCTCAAGCATACAAGAATTCGGTCCCATACTGAGACCGTGCCATTGGCACGGGCACAAAGACCTAGTTTATACTCATTACAACGCTGTCATTATGCGAAATTATTAACTTGCTCTCTGTCCTTTTTTTTTTTTTTTAAGAATTGTGCTCTATTTCGTTTTGAATATTGAAATAGTATATTTATTTGTGTAAAATAATATTTAAATGATAGAGATTTTAATGCTTAAAATAGGTAGATTGAAGTTGGATAAGTAATTTTATCCCATATTGAAAAGAAAGTAAAAGCAAAACTACTTTATATATAAGTTTCTTTCTTATATGAAATAAATTTGTATAACATAGAGGCTCTCTCTCGTCCACGCCTACAAAAGGTGCAAACCTCAGTTCGAACATAATCGAGCCCTTTAGACTACTTCACATTTTGTTTGTTTCTTTTTTTTTTTTTTGCAAAAATTGTACCTGCGACTTAAAAAAAAAAAAATGACATGTGCCTACACCGTATGCATGTCCTTCTTGACATGCATCTTGTGTGTGTATGTCAAAGAGGACGTGCGCATGATATAAATACATGCTCTCTTTTTTTTTTTTTAAGAACAAAATAATAATTTTACCAAAAAATTACATTTAGCGCAAAGCTGCATTTAGCACCTCTCTTTATAATAAGGTGGCGCAAAGCTTAACTTTTAGTGTAAAAATAAGTAAGTATTCGAGTTTGATTTGATTTTTCAGTTATGAAACTGATTTTTATTGTAAATATTTGGGAGGTAAATTGCATTTGTACGTAAAAGTTGACAAGTTACTATCTCACTTAGAACATTACCAATGTAAATGTGAATGTGAAAAAATTAGGTGTCATCTATGATTTATATATTTAAAAGAAAAAAAAAACTTTTCAATGCAATTATGGAGAAGAAGTGTGAATATGATGTGTCAACTCACATCCTCCTTCACAATATGCATTGAAAATCAAAAAATTAATTATCTAATACTAATAAAAAATAATTTAGTCGACACATTATATTCTATAATTGTATTAAAAAAATTTTAAATGTGTAAATTCTAAATAGCACTTAATTTTTTTACATTCACATTTATATTTGTGATGCTCTAACTGACAAAAGAAAGAAAAAAGTGGTAATTATTTAAAGGAGTTGGTGTGACATGACACGTACGTGGCGAGCCCGTAGAGTGTCTGACAACATGGGAAAGGGAGAAGTTAGAGCATCTACAACAAGCACTCTCTATACATCTCTATATCATACTCTAAATATCTCGTTTTTCGTTCAAGTTTCACTTTTTTAACATTCTAAAAAAAAAAAAAAACTCGCACTCTCTATACAACCCTCTAAAAATTAAATATTTTTCATCTCAACTAACAAATCTAACTATCATTCTATTTTTATTTTATTTTTCTAATACAATCGGAATGAAATATTTTAAATTTTATATTCTATAAAAATTATAGTACTTATATTTTAATAATTTCAATTTTAATTTTAACAATTTAAAACACATATGTGACAAAACTAATAATTTAGATGCAATCATCATTAAATTTCTCCATTTTTAATAATATATTTAATTTTTTTAATACATTAGATCCAAAATATTAATAGAGAAGGGAACAAATCTTTCTTTGTGTGTGTGAAACTGAGGGGCAGGGGAGGAAAGAGAAAAGAAATGGAGAAGGAACAAGCCGGAGACAAAAAAAAAAAATGTTACTATTTATGTTAAAAGACTCCCTATATTTTGGGGGTAAATTAGTTAATTTTAGAGATAGGGGGTGGGATAGAGTGTTCACTGTAGGAGTCAAGGGAGTAAAAATCTCTAAAAAAAGGTTCAGGGGGTGGATTGGGGGTGTTGCTGTGGAGGCTCTAAGCGGTGGAGAAAGTATTTTTGAATTTTAGGGTCTACATTTAGCATCAATTCTCACTTTACAGTTTTACGTTTTAATTTTTGCAATTTGAGGTTTAATATTTCAACTTTATATTTTATCAGAGGAGGGCCTAGAGTAATTTCTGTTAACACTAATTGTCCATTAAGTTAACACGTACAAGTCATCTATCAATTCTTTTGACATATTTTTAGAGCTGTTAAAGCGGGCTGGTGGTGCAGGCCAGCTCGCGGGCTTTATAAACCCGCTATTTGGCGGTATGGTGTGGGCTAGCCCGTTAAAGGGACGGGCCTAAAATGTCTCAACCTAATCCAAACCATCGCGGGTTGTGGGTTAAACGGGTCAGCTCATAAAAAAATAATACATTAATTTAAAATTTAATATAATTATTATTAAGCTAAAATTTTATCATTTTAACATAAATATTATATAAAAAGCCCAAAAATTAACGAAAGTTTTTCCAAATAAAATTGTAAATTAATATAATACACAGAGGAGAACATTAAATTAATGAAAGTCTTTCCAAATAAAAATGGGAGCTGCTGTTGAATTTGCAAGGGATTAGTATTAAGGAAAAAAAGGAATTGGCTTCTTATGCTCACAGATGTGAGTCCTGCCTAGTTTTTTTTTTATTTTGAAATTTTCATTTTTATCCTCGCTTCTTAGATTGGCGGGCCAACCCGGACCGGACCGCCTTGGCCCGCAACCCGCGCAGGCTCAGCCCGTTTGACCCGTTTATAAATGATCACATATTTTGCCAACTCAATCCGCCTATTTTGTGTAGCGGTCCGGGCTGGCCCAACGGGCTAAAACCATTTTGACAGCTCTACATATTTTGGTTGATTTTAATCAAACATAATACGAAGGCAATTAAATATAAAAATTTATATTTGAAGAGTTAACCACATATTATATTCTCTCTATAGTTGCATAATCAATGGAGCGTACATATGTATATATATATATATATATATATATATTTATACATATATAGAGGTTATTTTATTTACCCTTGACTTTATTAAATTATATATATATATATATATATTTTTTTTCATGGTTTGATTATTGTAATGGTTGGAAGCCCTCTTCGAATTGCCTCAATTTTCTCTCTTTCTCCCTCATTTTTACATCGAGTACTTAAGATTTGGGTTTTGATGGAGAAATTATGGATAGTGATGTGTGCGTGCGTGAAAGAGAAAGAACTTATAGGTTGTTGGTTGACGCGATGCAAGGTAACAGAACTTATAGGTTGTTAGTTGACGCGATGCAAGGTGACGCAGGAGTGATGGTGGCGAGCATGGTAACCATGTTAAAGTTGAATGTGCTCGGCACATGCCAACTTACCGACTAAGTTGTACCTCACAGATCCTCCCATTAGTAAGAAATTCAAACATTAGACCCTAAATTGCTAAAATTAAAACATGGGACCCTAAAATGAAAATCAATACTAACTTTGAGCCCTAAAATGCTATTAACCCCTTATTTTTTCGCTAAATGCCTTATCAATCTAGTACAAAAATGATTTCTAATTACTTGCGACGTGATTCAACTATGTACATTTGGATAAGTTCGATAGTCACTTTTCCCAAGTTATGTGCTAATTAGTTTTGAATGGCCTAATATAAGGATCAGTTGTAAAGGACGTGCCTATATTACGTATTACTGCTTTCATTTATAAGAAAGAGTGCACTTTTTATTTTTTGTCAGTTTTTTTTAAAAGGGTTAAATGCACCATTAGTTTTTGAAGTTTGGACTTGTACATGATCAGTCCCCGATATTCAAAAGTATCACCACTGACCAAAGTACATATTTTTTTTTTACCATCGTTGGTCCCTGTAATGGACGGCGTTAGGGCTAGGACAGTTAAGTGGGCATGTGCGAACTCACGTGATATTTAGTGAGGGCAAAACTGTCTTTTCCAAGCTATCTTTCTTCAACGTCCCCTAGCCATCGCCCAATCGGCAATTCAACGCCAGGGACTACCCCTGTAGTCATCTCCTTCGACATCGGCGACCTTCCCCAGTGCACGATCTCTCGTCTCTTCCATCTCCTTAAACCCTCTTTCATCGTACTCTCTCAATTTCTCTCAATGCGCGCAGCAACTAATAATAGCAGCAGCAGCAGCAAACGCCGACGACCACTGCACGCCATTACTGCCATCTTTTCTCCCTCCGTCTAAGCACACGCTCGCTCTCTCACGTTCACTCATATTCCAAAACGCCGTACAGCAGCAAAACCTGCAACAACATCTTCACCTTCGCTTAATCCCTCACGCCGCCGTGAACTTTCACAACGCCGCGCAAGCTCTAGCTATTGGGATTCCATCCCTTCAAACAACCAAGATAGCAACATCTAGAGTTTGAATCTTGGGTAATTTTACCCGATTCTAGGTAAGATGGTTCATTATTCATTGCCAAATTTAGAAATCGTGCTAGGGGGTTGAACTTTAGTTATGAGAACATTCTCACTATTGAAATTCTTGAGTTGCGTTTCCCTTTAAATTTTGTTATCGCAGTGGGTTATTGTGTTCACATAACCCCGCTTTTTTTTTGTTTCTTCCAAAAATTGAGGTTGAAGAAGGATAGTATGGAAAAGATAGTTTTGGCCTCACTAAATATCACGTGAGTTCGCACATATCCACTTAACGGTTCTAGCCCTAACGCCGTCCATCACAGGGACCAACAACGATAAAAAAATGCGTATTTTGGTCAGTGGTGATACTTTTAGAATATTGGGGACTGATCATGTACCAAGTCCAAACTTCAGGAACTAATGATGCATTTAACCCTTTTAAAAAATATCTACTTTCTAATATTTCTTTCTTTATGAAGTTATTTTTATTGTTTTATCTTAGCTACTTTAATGACAATTTCCACTTATATATGGGCTTAAAAAAAAAAAACATAGCACATCAATATTAATAATATAGCCAATTAGTTTTTCATAATTTATATGCGAGTTAAACGAGTGTACTTTTTTAGGAAAGAAGAGAGTATTGCACTAATTATTCATGTATTTCATAAGCACATTTTTCTTAATTCATATTTTGTTATTATCATGTTTGGTATGTTTCTTTGTACTTTTATTTAAACAAGAAATATAGCCGTTCGATGTAGGGGACAATTTTCATAATATTATTATTCAACTTTTTATTTATAAAAGAGGTAAATTTAATCATTTTAACTAAATTGAATATCTCATTGTATGAAAACTAGAGCCATGTCTCCCCTACATGCCTCCATGTGAGCTATAATAAATTGATATTTTTGTCCAACGAACAATGATTGTTTTCTTGTCATGAAATTTTTCACAACCATTTTAATAATAGACCCTTGAACTTCCATGGATCCAAACCCAATTCTCCCGATCAAGAAGCTGAGATTGAAAGGGGCCCTGGTTGCTTAAGTGAGAAGTTTTGATTTGGAGCCTTTGCTTAAGTAAGTAGGAATTAGTCTTGAGTGAAGAGAGATAGAGAGAGAGAGAGAGAGAGAGAGAGAGAGAAGAAGAAGAAGAAGAAGAAGCTGACATTGTTGATGATAGAGAGAGAGAGAGAGAGAGAGAGAGAGAGAGAGAGAAGAAGAAGAAGAAGAAGAAGAAGAAGCTGACATTGTTGATGATGATTTGAATTTAAACCCTAATTCAACTTATTTTGTGCGCCATTCATCATTTGCTACAATGCAATTGGTTACAACGCAACGCATAGTGGTTTTTATCCAAGTAATTAATTTTTCCCTCCAATACTCCTAGTGAGATGCCCACAAATTCATCACAAGAGTGCTGATCGACAATGCAAAAGTCAGATCACATCCCGTCATTAAAAACAGTCAATCCTAAAATAAAATTTTCACTTTAAACTACTCCCTTCCCTCCGTTCTTAAAGAAGATAATCTTATTTTCTTCTTTGTTTATTCTAAAAAAATAATTTCATTTAAAAAAAAATAACAGATGCTATTAATTAAAATTATAAATTTAAAAAGTTTGACTTGTCAAATAAGACTAATTATATATTTTAATTACGTAAAGGCAAAAAACTTAGAAAATACCATTTTGCGGGTATTTTCTGTAAAACGAATCTCTCTCCGACCCACCTTATGTTGGTGGGCTGAGCTGTGAGAAAGTAGATCTAGCTTTAGCGACGGATTTCATTTCTGTCTCTAACTTTCGCCGCTAATTAGTGACGAAATTTAGTGACAGAGTATTCCGTCGCTAATTAACAATATAATTTCTGTCTCTAAATTCCGTTGTTAATTAGTGACGGACATTATTTAGTGACAGTCATAACAGTAGCGAATTACCGTCGCTAAATTAGCGACGAAAATAGTTTTTGTCGCTAAGGCTCCGTTTGTTTTAAGGAAAATAACTTCCGGAAAATGATTTCTGAAAAATGGTTTCCGGAAAATAAAAATGTTCTATTTTCAGGCGTTTGGTAAATCTTTTGAAAATATGTCGGAAAATATTTTCCGGTGTTTGGCAAACTCATGAAATTTTTACGGAAAACATATGTGCAAAGGTGATATTAGGAGAAAATTAGAATGAACAAGTTTTGGAAAATGACTTACGGAAATTGAATCCGTAAGTCATTTTCCGGAAAAAGCTTTCATTTTTCGTTGACTTGGAAAACATCTTACATTGACTACATTTTCCAAATGTTACCAAACACCGGAAAATAAGGAAAACGTTTTCCGGAAATCATTTTCCGTGAAACAAACGGAGCCTAATTTTCGACGGAAAGGCCATCGTCGACAAACAACGACCTTTTTTTTTTTTCCGACAGACTTTCGTTGCTAATTGCTATCGCTAATATGGATTTAGCGACGGAGTACCGTAATTTACAACGAATTTTCTGTCGCTAATTACAGTTTTTCCAGTAGTGAGAGCTCCGTCTTATAAATTATGATTCGTAAAACAATTTCACGGGAGACCTACTCTTTATTTAAATGTACAGAGTATCATTAACTCCATCTCTATATGTTTATTATCAATAATAAATTTGCTAGAAATAAATGAAACATTTCAAGTCGATTACTAGGCTAAAAATTGATCTTTTTTATTTTTTGTGAAAGACATACTTACTATTTGGCATTGGGGGGAGAGAGAGAGAGAGAGAGAGAGAGAGAGAGAGAGAGAGAGAGAGAGAGAGAGAGAGAGAGAGAAATATGGAAGTAATTACTGGATTCTGCCAAAAATAGAAACATATATATATTTACATTACAAAACATATATGGGGTGGCAACGAACAAGAAGCACAGCATAAATGTAGCTCAATCGGAAGCCTGAAAAGGCTGATCTGATCATCTCTCTCCGTTGAACGGCAAATTCGGCAACAGTTGCGGAAATTCCAACAAGAATTACCCTATAAATGGACCCAAGTAAATCACAGTTTCTACATATCAGTTATATTAATTAGAAAAAAAAAATAAAAAAAAAAATAAAAAGCTTGGCCTTATTCTTTGAAGCATCTCTTTTACTTCCAGAAAAAAACTGTAATACAGAGTTCAAGGCCACAAGACATGGCCCTCGAGATCAAAGCTGCGTTAGTCTTGGGTTTAGCTTTGTTCTCACTTGGGGCCGAAGCCACGTCTCGTCGTGCCCTTGTTGACACTGGTGTTGCAGTTTTTGATGTGACAAAGTATGAGGCTAAACCTGATGGAAAAATCGACAGTACTCTTGTAAGTGTATATATATAGTATATAACGTTAGTTTGAAAATTACAAAAAGATTTTTCTGTTTAATTCTCGTGAAAAATGATGTATCGTAATATATGCAGCCAATAATTCGAGCCTGGCGTGCTGCTTGCGACTCAACTGGTCCGCCAGCAAAACTTCTTATTCCTCCGGGGACTTATATGACAAATGAGCTGATCCTTTCAGGGCCCTGCACTGCCCCGAAGCCGATAACAGTTGAACTTCAAGGAACCTTATTGGCAAAAACTGATATATCCGCTTATAGTAGTGGCAACTGGATCACCGTTCAACACGTCGATAGTGTCGTATTTACAGGTCCAGGAACCCTTAATGCCCAAGGTGAGGCTTCCTGGAAGTATAACGACAAAGAATCAGGATCCCGCGTAATGCTTCCTAATGTAAGTTTTAAACCATTTATACAAGCTGCTGATTAAGGATGAATTCAGATTGTGACGAAGAACCTCTTTTATTTATTTATTTATTGGGTCGTTTGCAGTCTATTGTATTTCAAGGCGCAAACAATTCTGCCATCAGCGATATTACCATGATAAATAGCATGGGGTTCCACATGAAAATTTCTGATTGCTCGACTT
Organism: Platycodon grandiflorus; assembly: GCA_016624345.1. Taxonomy (NCBI): domain Eukaryota; kingdom Viridiplantae; phylum Streptophyta; class Magnoliopsida; order Asterales; family Campanulaceae; genus Platycodon; species Platycodon grandiflorus. Next base: position 2,506,440 of record CM028366.1, on the reverse strand, counting down.
TTAGTGCCACTAACCTCAATATAACCGCACCGGGAGATAGCCCCAACACCGATGGCATCCATATCAGTGGATCTACAAATGTGAACGTCTCTGACATTGTTGTTGGTACCGGTGATGATTGCATTTCCATTGGTGATAGCAACAACAATATTGCAGTCACCAGGGTCACATGCGGCCCTGGACATGGAATTAGGTATTAAGAGTGGCATGTACTATATGTGGTCATATATTTATATATACGTACTGTCCATGATTTATTCAATAAGAACATGCATTTTTTTTTTTTTGTGATATTTATGTCCTCTTATGTTTTTATGTCACAGCATTGGCAGCCTTGGCAAGCGTTCAGTGGAGGAGAGTGTGAAAGGAGTGACAGTGACCAATTGTACATTGACCGGCACCACAAATGGTGCAAGAATCAAGACCTACCGTGAGTCACCAGTGCTCGAGGCTTCTGGCATAATTTTCGAAGACATTGTCATGAACGGAGTTATGAATCCGATTATCATTGACCAGAATTACGCCTCCAAGGGAAGGAAAGGGGTAAGATTTCTTATTTCTTCTAAACTGCATAATATTCATTAGAATATCTTTTCCTTTAAAAAAAGCCCTTGAATTTTTGAATGAATATTTTGGGAGTGCAGGGATCGAAAGTGAAGATCAGCGACGTTCACTTCAAGAACATAAGAGGAACCACGATCACACCAGCTGCTGTGGCTTTGAATTGTAGCGATATAGTACCTTGTGAAGGGGTGGAGTTGGTTGACATTGATCTCAGCCTAGTAACAAACATCACCGCGCCTGGCCCCAAAGCTATGCACACTGGAACCGGAGAATTTAGATCTGCTTGTGCTAATGTTAAAGCAACCTTCGCGGGCAAACAGAACCCCCCGGCTTGTGTATAGATTTTATTTTTCTTTTCGTTTCTTCCTTTCTATTTATGATCTCTAAGTTTTGGAATAATTAAATGTTAGTTTTGATCGATTGAGTAGTTTTTAAAATGTGGCTACTGATCAAAGTGTGCTTCTTGAGTTAGTAGCACCAAATCAGTGGTGGCTGGCGTAGGAGTTGTTCATAATTTTTTCTCTTTTAGTTGCTTCCCAAATTAAATGTTAATAATTTGTCAAAGAAATTGGGATTTAGCACTGTTAGAGATGTGCAAAACCTATGTCGTCTCGCAACAATTAATATATTATGGCTACAATTTATATATATTTTGACTTTGCTCGACAATAACAAACTATATATTTATGTCTCAAATAACAAAAATATTACTAGCTGCCATTCCAGCTTTACGTACGAGCTTCTAAGATTTTATTTTCGTTTATATATATATGAAGATTTATTACTTGAATCAAATTAAATCAGGGTACTTGTACTAATATTTCCTTTATAATCTTTAGCTGCCCTTGCAACTTTATGAGCTTCAAAAAACAATAACAAAAAAAAAAAAAAAAAACAGCTTCAAGTACTCCCATTCTTAATTTTGCCCTTATTTTACTGATATTGTTTGCTCAAATTCAACACTCATAAAGATTGGTAGCATAATTTTTAGGTATATTTATTGGAATCGGACCGACTGCTAAGTTTGACCGATTTAATTATTTCCAAACCTACACTTAAAACGGATTGAGCCCTTTCGAGTTAATGATTTTTTGGGAAACCAGTCACAGAATTGGATTTGAACCAAGATTGAGACTGGTCCATTTACCAAGTCTTATGTTGTGTTTGGTAGGAGGGATAGAAATATACAAGGAAATTCAAAATGGGTCAACTTAATTTCTATCCTTAGGGGATGAAAACCATTTTTTTTCTTGAGTTGTTTGGCCAAACACAAGAAAATAAACAGAAGGAAAAACTTATATATACATGTAATTACTATTATGTCCTTTAAATTGATTATTTGTTACCATCATTAATGGGTAAAATAGACTTTACATAAATTTCACCTCTTTTAGAAATGACTTTTTTTTTTTTTTTTGGGGGATAAGCCAAAAAGAAAAGTGAGACACATATCCGATCCCAAGAAAAAAATTACTACTTGACATTAGTCCACAAATTTATTTATTTATTTTTATGATGATCTTGAGATTCTTATATATATATACTACCTACTTAGCTTTTTTTTTTTTTTTTGGTTTATTTAAAAAAATAAAATAAAATTAGTTCCATTTCTAAAAGAAGATAAAATTGTAGTACAATTTAAAAGAGTAACAAACAAGTAAAATTACAATCTTAGGAACATCTACTCTCTCTCTATATTAAGGTGTTTAAGTATTACCCTCTTAGAGCTGTGTATAGTTTTTTTTGCTTTATAAAGGTATTCATATATTAATGTTATTAATACATGGGTATTTTTGGAATAAAAGTTGCAATGATGATGCAAGAAATTCATTTCTTTAACATGAGCCTAACGGACTGGGGTACAGTTTATTAGTCTGACAGTTCAAGAGATTTATTGGCAAGTTTAAAAGTTTAGGGTTACAACCTGATAATCTCTAAAATATTTCAGAAGAGTACGTTTTTTGGAACTTACTCTTTATAAAACTTTATTGAACAAAGTTGTAAGTTGGTGTTTATTAAGTAATTAGTAGTTCATTCCATTCTTATCAATGTTCATACGTACCATATACAAAATTATTATTTCATTTCGTGCGAGCCAAACATGCATGGATGTAATTAACAGGTTTCATTCACATTTCAAATAACATGCATGGGAATGAACTCGATCGGTCTCAATATTGATCTACTTACCAAAGGTACACAACCTATACATTTGGAGCATTCTTGCCGGCCCATTTATGGCCTCTTCGGATAGATATATGGTTTGTGTTGTAGCTTGTGATTTGTTTTTTTTTTTTTTAATGATTTTGTAATGATTGAATCAAAAAATAAAAAAATGAATAGAAAAAAATGGTTAGACCAATAAAAAAGAAAGTAAAAAATCACCGACTATAAAACGAAGAAAGCTTTCAAACCTTGGGGGTAATTAAATTACTACATGGGGTCCATGCATTGCCATATCATCATGAATATTTCAATATTCTAATATCTAAATATATAGATGCACCCAAATTTTTTTTTATAGAAAATTGAAAATAAGTTTGAAAATTCGATCGCTACCCTTTTAGCTCATGTACGTACGTATTGATAGTTCTTGTCTCAGCCTCATGTTGGAGCTGCCAAAAACAGAAACATATCTCTATACATGGGGGGGTGGTAAATGAAGCACAACATAAATGTAGCTAAAAAAAGCCTGCAAAGGCTTGTCATCGCCCATTTCAACAGCAAAATAGGCGAAAGTTGAGGAAATCCATATAAAATACTGTATAAAAAAAAGGATCCAAACAAAGTCATAGTTTAATCTCATTCACTACTTACAACAAAATTTGCTTGGCGTTTAATCTTTGAAGCATCTCTTTTCCTCTCCTCTGGGGAGAAACTACTGTAATTTCCAGTGTTGAAGGCCACAGGTAGACATGGCCCTTGAGATCAAAGTGATTTTCGTTTTGAGTTTAGCTTTGCTCTCTCTAGGGGTCGAAGCCACATCTCGTCGTGACCTTGTTGACACTGGTGTTGCAGTATTTGATGTAACAAAGTTTGAGGCTAACCCTAATGGCAGGATCGACAGCACTCTTGTAAGTATACTTATTAATCTGAAATCATGAAATTCTTGTAGTTGGATTCTCATTAGAAATAACGTGCATATAATGTTTATGGATGCAGCAAATCATGCGAGCTTGGCGTGCTGCTTGCGCCTCAACAGGCCCAGCGAAACTCCTAATTCCCCCGGGAACTTTTATGACAGGAAAATTGGTCTTTGGACGACCCTGCACTGCCCCAAAGCCCATAACAATTGAAATTCAAGGAACCTTAATGGCGCGCAGTAACAATTTACCCCTTTTCGATCAAGGTTACTGGATCACTATTGAACACGTCGACAGTGTCGTAGTTACAGGTCCAGGAACCCTTAATGCCAAAGGTGGCGCTACCTGGAAGTATAATGATCCAGGACCAGGATCCAAAGTAATGCTTCCCAGTGTAAGTTTCAAACCGTTTTATATATATAGGCACACTGACTAAAACAAAAAGAAAGAAATTCACCTCGCCATTTGATGACATTGTTTAAATTTTTATGGTTGCATGTAGTCTATTGTATTTCAAAGCGCAAACAATTCCGCCATCCAAAATATTCAGATGATAGACGCCATGGGGTTCCACGTGAAAATTTCTGATTGCTGGGGTTTTAGAGCTGATAACCTCCATATAACTGCGCCAGGAAATAGCCCAAACACAGATGGCATCCATATCAGTGGTTCTACAAATGTGAACATCTCAAATGTTATCGTTGGTACAGGTGATGATTGTATTTCCATAGGTGATAGCAACACCAATATCTTCGTTACCAAAATCACATGCGGCCCTGGCCATGGAATTAGGTATTATATCGACAGCCTGTATCACGCTGCTATACGTTGTGGCATGATTTTATACATGTTTTTCTTAGTGACACAAAAATCATACAAGATCGAATTATATTCGGATGTCAGTCCCTCCACTAATTAAGTTATAAAATGCATTCTGCATCTATTTTTCATAAACATTTATGTTGGCGCAGTAGTGTGCTCGTAATTATGTCCTCTTAATAATATGTTATGCTTTTCTATATGATGCAGCATTGGTAGCCTTGGCAAGCGCAGCAACGAGAGGAGTGTGAAAGGAGTGAGAGTGACCAACTGTACATTGACCGGCACCACGAATGGTGCAAGAATCAAAACCTTCCGCGAGTCACCAGCCCTTGAGGCTTCTGATATAATTTTTGAAGACATTGTCATGAATGGTGTTAAGAATCCAATTATCATTGATCAGAACTACGCTTCCAAGGGCAGGAGAGGGGTAAATTTCTTCCTTATAATTCAAAACTGCAATAAATTATTTTGTAAGAGATTGTCATTCAAACAAGTACACTTTCCTTTTCTTCTCCTTTTAAATTTTCTCTAAATGAAAATCTCGATTGGGACAGGGATCGAGAGTGAAGATTAGTGACGTTCACATCAGGAACATAAGGGGAACGACGGTCTCACCAGTTGCGGTGAATATAAATTGCAGTGATGTGGTACCATGTCAAGGAGTGGAGTTGGTTGACATTGATCTCAGCTTAACTACAGACACCTCATTGATCAACAAAGCGATGGGCCAAGTTCTGAAAGTTGTAGGTGGAGAATTTAAATCTGCTTGTTTTAATGTTAAAGCAACCTTCATAGGCAAACAGAAACCCGTGGCTTGTACATAGTCTTTTTGTTAATGAACCAAGTAATGAAATACTAGTAATAATAAACATTTGAAACCTTCATATATCTTTCTCTTTCTATAACTAGTTGCTTTCCAAAATAATCTTACTCCCCTTTCTCAAAAAAATTTGGGTTTTATCACAGCTAGAGACGAGGACAACCTATACCTCTGGCAAAAAAAACGCTACGGTTACAATTGATTTATGTCGAGTTGGCTATTCAACTCAACATGGACAGTACATACCGATGAGACAATAATCGTCCTCTTAAAGGCATCCGACCACGCTCACACAGGGGGTCTCCCCGCACCATGGCTGCGGGTTTTTACTCTTCCTCACATCCTGAAACTGCTTCAGGCTAGTTTCGAACCCCTGACCTCCAGGATATAGTCATAAGGCATGAGACATGAGTACCAACTGAGCTCCGATGGAGTTACGGGGCCCACAATATATCAAATCGAAGGTCTTTTTGAGCTCTACAAAAGATACTAGGTTTACTTGGTGACACATCAGTTTTTAAGCCGAAAAACACTGTTTAAGCATAGTTTCGGGGGGTTTTGGAACCTATAAATACGTTTTTAGGGTTTGTTGGAGGCAGTTTTTGTCGTTTAATAACATTGCTCTTTTCTCCCAATTTTCGGTATTCATCGAATCAACGGCGATTGATGCCCAACCTCGGTAGGTTGTGAACCTCAACGAGTTTGGAAGATTAACGGACGATAGTTTGTGCGCGAACTCAACGTCGTTGGTTCTTATCAGTTACTTTCTTAAGATTTCGCTACATCATTTCTTCATTCATGGCAACAATCCATTCATTACAGTTAGCAGATTTTAAGACTTGATTATAAGTCATAGGCTCAGAATTGTCAATCGACTCAAAAACACTAAAGACAAATAAGGTCACGTGAAACTCATCAAATCGGGAGGGTGGCCTAATAATGCGTCTAGGCCTATCACGACTAAGCTGATAATCATTCAAATAAGGAATTTCATCTTGCACATTTTTAATGACATCATCTTACTCAACATTAGGAATTTCAGAATTATCATGTTCATTTTCTGGATTCTCAAGTTCATTTTCAGGAACATTTTCAGTTTCAATTTGCACTATAGCATCAACAGGACTCGATATATAGGGGTGCTCCACCATAATAGGAGCAGGGGGAGGGATAGATTATTTATGATTTGGCACATTTAAGCAAAGGAATTCATTTTCATTAAAAACAACGTCCCTACTAACAATAGCTTTAAAACCCGGTTCATCTTAAAGCCACAACCTATACCCTTTTACGCCCTCGGGGTAACCCAAGAAGACGCACCTAACAGATCGAGGTTTTAGTTTATCATTTTTCCTATTAGCGTAGGCAGCACACCCAAAAATTTTCAAATTTTAAATCAACTTCCCTACCAGAAAATACTACCTCAGGACATCTACCATACAATGGGACGGAAGGGGACCTATTGATGAGATAGGCGACAGTCAAAACTACCTTTCCCCAAAACCTATTGGAGAGACCCGAGGAGGCTAGCATGCTCCTAACCTGTTCTAAAAGAGTTCTATTCATTCTCTCAGCAGCCCATTTTACTGCGGGGTATAAGGCACAATTTTGTGCTTTTCAATTCCATTTTCAGCACAGAATTTATCCATTTCAGAGTTACAGAACTCCAAACCATTGTCAGTCCTAAGGGTTTTGACTTTCTTACCAATTTTGTTTTTAATCAAAGTTTTCCAAGTTTTGAAATTTTTGAAAACATCAAATTTGTGTTTCATTAAAAATAGTCAGACTTTTCGTGAAAAGTCGTCAATATTAATGGAATAGGAAATATCGGTTACCACCTTGAGTGGACTCATTAAAAGGCTCCTATAGATCAACATGTATGTACTCAAGGATTCTTTTGCTAGAAGACTTGTTGGGGTTAGGGGATGGGGGGAAACTAACTCGATGTTGTTTGTTCATCACACAAGATTCACAGAAAGGTAGATCAGAAATTTCTTCTTTTCCAAAAACTCTATTTTTGTTTAGTATTTCTAAGCCTTTGCTACTCATGTGGCCAAGTCTTTTATGCCACAAACTAGTTTTATCTTCTTTAACAACACGTTTGTAAAGTTTTCATCAAAAGACATTGGTAAAGCAACACACACATAAGTTACGGTATTTTTCAGCCTTAGTAATCACTAACGACCCTTTCAAGATTTTCATCATACCCCGATCACAACTATCCTTAAAACCATCATCTTCTAAAAATGCACAGAAAATCAGGTTATTGCACAAGTCGGGTACATGTCTATCATTTTTCAATTTCAAGACATTTCTAGAATCAATTTTTAAGCAAATATCACCAATTCCACCAATAGGACATTTCTTTTCATTGGCTATAGAAATAGAACCAGCATTTAATTCTTTGTAAGAACTAAAAAAAATATTTATACGGTGTCATGTGGAAGGTGCATGCATAATCAATTAACCATTCATTCTTACAAGCAAGCATGGTATTCACAGAATTCACCACAGAATCACACGTTTCAGTAACCATAAACACATCAGTATCATTCTTACTACCCGAAGCCATGTTACAGTCATTTTGTGAATTTTGGTTTTGGTTCAAAATTTCATTTTTAGGATTAGTGCATTCTTTCCTAAAATGTCCAGATTCTCCAGAATTGTAACAGTTCCTACGCCTTGTCCTAGATTTTGATCTACTTTTGCTTCTATTCTTTTTCTTTTCAAAATTCTGACTTTGATTTTGATTCTGATTTTTGTTATGCCCATTGTTTTTATGTGGAGTCCTCCCTCTAACCATGTGAACCTCACCGGATGTAGATTTTCATTTCTTTACTCTTTAATCCATTCATCACAGTGTCAAGATTTATCTCATCCCTACCATACTTAATCGCGGATTTAATATCCGCATAGGAATCAGGAATAGAATTAAGAAGCAATATAGGGGTGTAATCATCAATATGTTTATCTCCACTTTGTTTAATGTCTTGTACTAATTTGGTGAAAACATCAATATTGTCGTCCATATTATTGTTTAGGTCAAGTTTAAAATGAAAGAGCTTTTCCAGAAGGTATAATTTGCTAGGCAAAGAAGTTTTAAAATAGAGTTCTTCTAGTTTGTCCCAAAAAGCTTTCGCAGATTCTAACTTGCCTACTTTCGCAAAACAGAGTCGGACAAGTTTAAAATGATGGATGAATATGAGCATTCGTCCATTTCAACTCTACTCTCTTTCAAATCAGTTTCAGCAAACTTTAAAGTTATAGCTTTAATAACCTTTTCTTTGATTAAAACACCTCTCATTTTCTGTTGCCAAATCGAGAAATCATTTTTCCCATTAAAGGGCTCCAAAGTGTACGTAGAAGAGTTAGCCATTTTAAAACACAGAAACACAGAAATAATCACCACAGAACAGAATATAATCAAGTAAACAGCATGCAACAGTATTAACCAATAGATCTAACCAAACTAAGCAGAGTACTATCGACTCAGAATATTAGCAGATTTAGCATGCACAACCTCAACATCAGAAGCAAAACAAGAAAAAAAGAGCAAACTAGTAGATCTAAACAGATCTGCGAAAACTACCAATAAACTTTGAAGCTGGAAAAAGAAAGGCAAGGAAATAGGAAGCTCACCCAGAAACCCTTGACTATGGTTTCTATTTTGGATTGAAGGAAGCCCTACCGCGTACGATTCACCGTACGCACACCCGAAGCTCTAATACCACTGTTGTATTTTTAGGATGAAGCTGCGTACAGAGAATCTACGTAACCCTCGGGCTGCCGCATAAGTTTTTTTCATCTAAGTCACCGTGTAAAAAAGCTGTTTTGATGTCCATTTGCTTTACTTCCCAGTTGAATTGAGCAACCAAAGCTAGCATGATCCTAACCGTAGTTTGATCAATGCATGCTTGATTTGAAATTCACGCGTAATGCTATTGATCATTGTCTTTATTTCAAAAAAAAAAAAGGAAGAAAATCTAGGGTTAGATTTGCACCAACAGAGAGATCTGCCGCCACTCCACCCTTTTTTCCCAGTTCGTCCTCTCCTCTCAGTCTGAGTGTTACTCCTCTTCTCTTCTTTGCTACACTGGTGGTTCTTGGTGTGAGAGTGTGAGTTTGAGAGAGCTATACTCGGGTGAAGTTATTTGAAGGTTGACCTTTGGTGAGAATCTAGATAGTTGAAGAGAGAGTTGCTGTTCTGAGTCAAGGGTTTCGGGTGGTGGGGGATTGTGTGTCCGGCTGACCTTCATGGGTCACTGAAGTTAGGGCTTGGTCAGTTTTGGGTAGTTCTTTGGTACTTAGTGTGCTGGGTTTAGAACTAGGGACTCATTTTGGTGGACTCGGTTAGAAAGGGGACTGAGCTGAAGAGCTTACAGCCAAGGTGTTTGACACCGGTGATGGCGAGTCGGTGATTATTACAGCGGTATGGTTGCTCTTCCTTGTCTCATTTCGTTTTTTCCTTGCCTTTCTCTATTTTATTGGTACTGACTTTGTTTTGCAGGTTGTAGCCTTGTCGTGAGCTGTGTAGATCTGTCGTAGTTGATCTTCTTTATTCCCACAGGCATAGACAACCTGTTATCCCCTCCCCATTTATGTACTCTTGAGCGTCTTAAGTGAGGATCTCCTAGTTAGTTTGTTTTAGGCCTTTATTATTTTAATCTGTATTTTGTTCCGCTTCGATTCTGTACGTGGCTTCATCCTGAAAATACAAGAGTATACAACTCACTCAAATCAGTACCATGTTGAATAATTGAATTATTTTCACTACGGTTTCTTAAATGTCTATCAATTTCACTATTTTACTAGAACTAATGTAGTCATATTTCTTAGGCAATTTAGAAGATTGCACTTTTGGTATGGCTGGTTCATTTTGGCCTAGTGTATACTAATGAGAACCATATTCATATTTGACCCGGTTCTTATGTTTGGTACTGGCTATTACAAGTGGAAGCCAGTTCTAGCATTATAGGAGTCTTAGGAGATTCGCATAAGGAAGGGGGGTATTTCATTTTTTTTCTCCATTAGTTAATGCATTTCTTAAAATATTTTCTTCGTTCCATCCAAAATGTTTACTTTTGAATAGTTTAATAATTAAAAAATATATAAATAGTATTGGAAATAATTATAATTACAAAAATATTTGAACAATGTCAAGACGTTTATAACTTGAAAGATTTTTAGAGATTGTAGGCATAATTTTTTTTAAGTTGATTTTTACGTAAAATATTCTAAAATAAAATAATACTCCATTTTTTTTTAAATAAAGTTGGAGAGGACATAGACCTTACCCAACCTTTATTATTATTATTTAATGTCTTGAAAGGCTACAATGACTCTATGATGCCTTTTTGGTGTGGCTAGAACAAATTGATCAAACACCCGACCTCGATGCCTTTTTGGTGTGGCTAGAACAAATTGATCAAACACCCGACCTCTTCGCGTACCAGGGTGGCTATAGTGTAGGGCTTGAACACTCAACCTCGCGTACCAGGGTGGCTATAGTGTAGGGCTTGAACACTCAACCTCTCTGTTAAGAGAAGTGAGCAGTATTAAATGGGCCTTTGGTAAGGCTTGAACAACAACGGTGCCTCTGGCGAGGCTTGAACACCCGACAATTTTAGTACCAGGGTGTCGTCTCTGGTGAGACTTGAACACTCAACCTCTCCGTTAAGAGAAGTGAGCGGTACCAGTTGAGCTAGAGCTCATTGGTAAAATAATACTCCATAAATTTAGGATATTTGTCTGGAACACGGAGAGCGGGGGCAAATGCATATGAAGAGGTGGGGGATCACAGGACCCCACTCAAATTTCTTTTTTTAGCCTTACAAAACGGTAGTATTTTGTATAAGGACCCTAATCAATTTTTATTTTTTATTCTTAATTTAAGTACAGTAATAACAATGAGGTTGATACCAGTGATGAATTATAATTTCTAAATTTTGTACGTAATAATTAAAATTTGTGACATACTAAAGTATTTTTTTGGATCCGCCACTTACAGAGAGTAACCCTTTTCTTGGAGCAAACGCTTGAATGGAAATATTTATGAGATCATATCCTTGGGAAATTATATTCTCCATCCTCATTTGTTATCCAAACGGGGTTAATAGCGTTGTTGACAAACCAACCCCTAAAAAAAAAAAAAAATCAATTTTATGGTTTCAAATTTCTGGAGGTGGTGTAATTGAAATTTTGACGTCCTCCACCATAATTTTGTTTTGTTAATTTGGGAGTTGTTGCTACCTTGTAAAAGATGGGAACTATCAATACTAATTTGGTGGCGGGAGTTTGGAGAAATTGTTTCTACCCTTGTTCTTGGGATCAATACAATTCAAATTGTCGTGTTATGATAAATACATCCCCTCGAAAACACTGAAGAAAACTGGACAAAAATTCAAAACCCATGTGAGAAATTTTGTCCAATACGAGGTCAATCGTTCAGGGATGTGGAGAATCGTTAGCTAAGAAAAACAAAAACAATTGCCATGGCGGCAATTCCCAAGTTTCGCGGCATTCTCTATGCTACTACAAACAAGAAGCATGTTACAGCAGATTTAAGAACAGCCCGCCCTTTGAAAATAAAATCCAAATTGCGAAATACCCATTTCGAGAAAACATTTGATTTTCTCGATTTTTCAACCGACCTTGATTTTGCAAATCAAATCAAGAAACTTAAGCTATAAATCCTGATTTTTGGCGCCAAATTCGATGAGAGGCAGGGAAACAATGTCGTTGAGGGAAAATGCGAGGGAAATCCTGATTGTTGTGTTGGATGGGATGAAGGTTTCAAAGGAGAGGAACGGGGTGCCGCCTCTGCGCTGTGCCCTGCGAGAGGTGGTCCGGCCGGAAAATGAGGTTGTGGTGCTGATCATTTTTAATTCTCAGGTGCAGACGCCATCGCCGGTGATTAATGGTTGTTGTTTGCCCGGTGGTGAAAATTATCAATCTAGTGAAAGAAAAAAGTACATCAGGTTTCTTCGAGAAGAGATCAGCCTGAAAACTGAAGCTTATATGAACATTTTCAGACCCTTTTATGATAGGTGTAAGAACAGTGGAGTAAGTATTTTATTATTATTTTTTAATTCAGTTCTAATGTGAAAATAGAGCATAAAATTGTAATTTATACTAACATGAAATGAAATAGTCTTTCATAAGTTTAATTTGTAATGACTGGATTCGGTTAATCTATCCGATATATTTTAATTATGATGGTATTAGGTTTGAAAATTGATCGAGATTGATCATAATCTGTTCTTTGAATTCAAATATATTGGAGTGAAAGACTGACCAAGTTGAATCTATAGCTGAAGTATTTGTTACTTTGGGTTCTCCTTTGTGTGATACATAGGCGTAAAATGATACTTAAGTAAACATCTAGCTATGAAAAAATAACCACAGGCTTTCCTAATCATTATACTTAATGTTGTGAATTAGGTGAAGCTTTTGGTGAAGATTGTTGCTGGATCCGAACCCGAGCACATCATAGTGGAAGAAGTAGACAATACCGGAGCCAGTTGGGTCGTTTTAGAAAGGTCTCTTTGAATCCTTATGGTCTTGGTTTTGTTATGATTTAGGAGTTTTTGGAGCTACGTGGGAGAGCAAATCTTAGTTATATCAACAATTATAATTCGTTGCTGCAGGAGCTTTGCATGGGACAATTGTGTCCAATTGAGAGGAAAAAGCTGCAAATTATCCTTGGTGGGAGATGATGAAGATGTTGTTATGCATACTTACGCCCCTCTAAATGACGGATCTGGATCTTCAGTGGTTGGGGAATTAAAACCTAATCCAAAATGTTCAAAGCTCAAAATGAAATCACATCATCAAGAGGAGCCACGTATTTATTGCACCTTGCCAAATTTCGAGGGCATTTATCAATCTCCTTCTAGTTCATCTAATATCACAAGTACAAGTGTAGAAGGCAATATCCTAGCTAGCATCGAGTCATTAGAAGAAAGTACAGATTTTCATAAGTTGAAGGAGCCGCAGGAGGAAATTCAAAGCAGTGTTGTCGATGACAATAATGAAATTGCTTCCCAGGAATTCTTCGAGGTTGATCATGTGTTGGGAATGCCATTGCAACTAAGCTGGGAAGGGATTTCAGAGATAACTTACCATTTTAATAGAATGATTTGTGCTAACTCGAACGAGGGATTTCAGATGTATCGTGGGTACATGGTTGATCACCATTCCCATGTTTTTGTAAAGAGATATACAGGAGGAGATTTTAGCAATATTCTTGAAGGGGAAAAACAAGCGGCTTTAACTATGTATCATAACAACATTATGGGGTTAATCGGTTACCATCAGAATGAGAATGCCATGGCTTTAGTCTTTCCTTACACATCGACGGGCACATTAATGGACAGATTTCTCTGTGGTTAGTTTCTTTCTTCTTTCTCTCGTAAGCATTATCAGTCTTAGTCATTTTTTTAGGATTCAAGGGGGAACGGGAAAGGATCACACGTGAGACCTAAGGCTTTGTGACCGAGGTCATATCCCCCCTTAGGGTTCATTTTCAGTCTAGTCATGAAGTAACTAGAACTGATAAATTTCTTCTTGTCTTGCAGGTTCAGATTACTTTAGAAAAGGATTGCATGCAACATTTCATAGTAAAATTAAGATAGCTATAGGAATCGCCCAAGGCCTGCGATACATGCATGAAGAGTGTCCTCGAGGCCCTATTGTTCATGGTGATTTGCAGCCCTGCAATATTCTTCTGCGCTATGACTTGCAACCAATGGTAAACATCCCAACTGATAAAAAAATATATTTGAATACAAGTGCACGGATACCCACACACACTTTTATAATTTATACACACATGAGATCCATTATGCTTTAACATATGTTCTAAACTCTTGTGATAATTGTAGATCACTGGCTTTGGCAGTACTAAATGGCTGCAGCTAGAGGAGGCGTTCCACATCTCTAACAGGTTTGAGTGTCACAATAAGAACATATACAGGTCTTGTTTGGTTCTCAAATTTAATTGGCTTAAAATGGTTTACATTTTTATAAATAAAGGTGCGGGCACAAGCATCCTTCAGAACCTGAGTCACAAGCTTTATTAAAAGCCGACATTCTTGCCTTCGGGATTTTGCTTTTGAGACTCTTCTGCAGAAAATCTGCTCCACAGGATAACAAAAGTTTGGTTGAATGGGTAAGAAGCTTATCTTCTAGCAACTCTTGTCTTGTATAGTGTTTTGGAGCATGGAGTTAAAGCTTTATAATTGGAATTAGGATTTGTTAGTTTGCTTGAATTCCAATTCTACAATGTGAATTCCATGCTCCAAACATACCATTATCATAAAAGGATTCTTATCCATCTCGATCTGTCAATTGGTAAACCTTATGTTTTTGCAGGCTAGGCCACTTTTGGCACAGAGAGCTTACCTTGCGTTATATGATGAAGACATGGAGTATGACGTGTATGGCATATTTAGGGTGACCTGTGTTGCTGCTTATTGCATAAACACTAAGCAAAATTCAAGGCCATGCATGAGTGAGGTGAGACAGATGACTAAACCTTGTTAGCTTCAATTCCTTTTGGAGCCATCAGGCTACTCGAGTTTTTGTTTACTTATTTTATAATTTGGTTTTTCAGGTACTCGCGTTTCTTAAAGGAGAAATCTCTTGTGCAGTGCCTCTATCTCCTTTATCAGATGGCAGCCCGAACATGGAATTGCACAGGTTGCTCGGTCAGTAGAAGGTGAAACTTGAAAATTGGCTGTGCAGCAAGCTTGATCAGAAAGATACGTGAACAGAAAGGATAGGGAGAGAAATACTAAAATCAGAGAAGAATTAAGAAAATAACTTTTTCCAGTCAAAATCCTGTAGTACATAATATAGACAAAGTTTTTATTTTGCTTTCTCAAGTCAAATTCTACTTTGTGAATTTGATTCTTGTCTATGTGTATATCTTTTTCCTCTAACATATATATACCTTCTTTTTTTTAATTTTTTTTTTTTTTTGGTTTTGTTACCGGACGCCATAGGGGAATGATCAATGATACAAGAAGACCTGAATTTGACTTCATTGTTGAGTGCGTGTGATTTGACAAGTGATTGCAGAATCTCATTTAGAGATATATGGGTTTGGCAGATAAGTTTGATGGGACGAAATATAAAACAAATGCAATGGATACACAGTTCAAATTATTCATTCTGGAAGACTGCCTAACCTAAAGTTAGCAGCAAATGCATCGCAACATATGTATTGACTAGTCTACACTTCAGCTTATTTTGAGTCTCCATCGTGCTCTGAACAAGCTTATCGAGTTCAATCCTCGTTCGTTCGTGCTATCGATATGGTCTGGTCAGTGTTTCATTTACTCTTCACCGAAGAACTTGCTTTCGTGACAACTCATCTGGTTTCTGTAAACCACACACATGGGATAAGCTATAGTACTGAAGTAAACCAACACTTCAGATGCTTTGTTGTGGTGGGGGAATATTCAGATACTGTAGCCTCCAAAATGAGTCTAAAAAGAGGACATTAAGGCATGTTCTTTCTTCAAAATTGGAATCTTCCTTAGTTTCTTTAAGCATGTTGGAAAATAATCTTCCTTAGTTTCTTTAAGCATGTTGGAAAATAAAATAAAATATTGGACATTAAGACTGTACAGGTGAAATATGGGTTTATCCTAATTCAAGGTGAAATATTGGTGCATAGTTGCATACAATTGTACTCCTTTCTTGCAAAATAAAATAAGTCTTTTATTATATATACACAGATTAAAATTTTTTTTTTTTTTGCTTTTATGTCATTTTTTATTAATGCCTTCTAATTTGTATCAAATCAATAGATCTACTTACTTTTTTATCTCACAAACAAAAGCGCATAATAGATAAGAGTAATGCTATGGGTACTTAAAGGGTACCAAGTTTTTGCACCAAATGATATGTATGTGGTACAAAAAATAAAATTAAAAATCATAATTAATGCATCACATCAGCTGACACATCATTTGGTGCAAAAAATTTAGTACTCTTTAGGTACCCATAACATTATTCAATAGATAATTGATATAAATTTTTTTTCCAAATGAGACAATTATTTTTGGACGTCTCAAGAAATATAGTGAACACTTATTTTAGATCGGAGGCTTTATTAATTTTGGAGATTACGATTACACGGTCCACTTTAGACTACCCTTAATTTTTTTATTTGTTTATTTTTTTTGTATTTTTGGTTTAGCTGATAAAATAGTTACGTTGAACCAATTAACAGAAACTTCGATATTGCCTTTTTTATAAGCTCAAAAACTAGTTTTGAAAATTTCAGAAAACATCACGGGTCCTCATAGCTACTTAATCGCTGAGTCACCGTAATTTTCCCTCTCACATTCTCATAGAACTGAGGTGTGGGGGCTCTCGGAAAGAGAGTTTCCCCTTTTTGAAACACAAATAAATATCTTTTTTATTTGATTAATAAAGTGATTTATTCAAGATCATTTACTCACGTAATTAACTTTTCAAATGAATCTATTGTGTACTCCTAAAATAGAAAATTAGAAAGGTTTAATATATAATTTGGTCCCTGAACTTTACTCCATTTCCTGGTTCGGTTATAGAACTTTTCCATTTCCTATTGTGGTCCCTGAACCTCACTTTAAGACTTACAGTTAGTCCCTCAAGTGACGGACGTCACTTTACACGTTAAATAATTTATGAAATGCCCAAAATGCCCTTATTACATGCTGACTGTGTATCCCCCGTGGACAAAACGTCTGGTCTTGGATTTGAATTTTTTTTATTTCTCTCTCCCTCTCTTTATTTCTCAATTAAACATATTCATTAACAAAAATTTAAAAATCATTACAGACAACGATAAAGAACAGAGAGGGAATTGATCGAGGGTTTCGTGGTTAGGGTTCTTGACTGTCCAATTAAAACTGAAGGTGCATTTGTGCTAGCTAATCGAAGACGATAGAGGTGTTCCATTGGTATATAGAGTTCTACGACCAAGGTATGTATATAAATTAGGGTCAATTAGGGTTTTATTGTTTGTGTATATAAATTAGGGTAAATGTTGTTTACTGTGTTGCGAGTTAATTGTTGTATAATAATGTAGTTTTTGTGTGTGTGGAATGTGGTCCCAAATTTGTAGTGAATATGGTCCCAAATTTTACACCTTTTTCATGTTATGCTCCTCTATGTGTCCATGTATGGGCCATTTGCAGTATTTATTATATTATGTGTGAGTATGTGTGTTTCTTTATTATATTGCATGTGTGTGTGTGTGTGTGTGTCTATGCATGTGTCTGTGTGTTTGTTTATTATGTTGTTCGTGTCTATGACTCTGTTTTTTTTTTATTATGTATGTTACTTTATCCTTTTGTTTTGGTTCCAAACTTTTGTTTGGTCAAAGTACTTTATGTTTTTGTTTTGGCAATGTATGCATATTGTTGTGTTAGTGAGGGCATTACTTGTAGTTTATATATGATTATAGGTCTCGTTGTAGGTCCCGTTGTAGGTCCTTATGTTCTTTATGCTAATGATAAAAATATTATTGATGCAGAATGCCAGATTATACTATTTGTTTGCATCATTGTGGCAGATTTGTTAGTAGTAGTGAAGGACTTAAGTATGTCGGGGGTGAAGTGGATCATATAAGTGGATGGGATCCTGACCTTATATCATTTTTTGACATAAAGAAAACAGTTAGTAATTTGCTGAAGTATAAAAATGTTAAGGGACTGTACTATAGGGTTCCTGGGTATGATTTGTCTGTGGGGATTAGGAGACTGTATTCTAACAGTGAGGTTGTTGACATGATTGCTTTGTTTAATCAAGTAAATGAGATTGAGATGTATGTTGAACACGATGTAGATAAACCTGTAATGCATGGTGACATTCCTAAACTAGCTTGTCCAGATGGTATGACATTTGATCCAAAAAGTCTGCTAGATCAGGATTGCATTTTAGTAGACATGATTAATGAACACTTGGGTGGTCGTCATAACAGGGGTGAAAATGATAAGGAAGATAATAGTGGTGACATGGATAAGGATTGGCTACAGGCTGGATTTGGTGATGATGAAAATAGAAATCATGAATGTTCAGAAAATATAGAGAAAGTGCAGAGTAAAGACATGGGTGTTGACAATCATGAAGGTGGTGGTATGGAAGATGAAGTTCAGAGTAAAGAAAGAGGTGTTGACAGTCTTAAAGGGACTGAAATGGATGATGAAGTGCAGAGTGGTCAAATGGAAGATGAACAAGGGGCTGAACATGAACAAGAATCAACTGAATATGAATTCAGTGGAACTGATTTAGATACCAGTGATGATGAGTTGGCTGAATTGAGGAGGGGAAGAGATAGAGAAGGGACTTCTGGTCATGGCTCTGTAGATGAACAAGGGTCTGAAAATTGCAGTGATGAGCAACCTGAACATGTGAGAGAACATGTGAGAGAAAATGTGAGAGAAAGAGTGAGAGAAAATGTTAGTTATTTAAATCCTGATGAGGAGATGGCTGTTGAAATGGAATTGAATGCTTCAGAAAGTGAGTCAAATCTTGATTTAGTTGATTCAAGTAGTGATGAAGAACAGGTGAAGAATAGGAAGAAAAAGAAGATGAGATGTGCAACTTTTAACCCTAAGACTGACATGAAAGATGTGGAATTCAAGATTGGGCTAGAGTTTGCAAATGCTGCAGAATTTAAAGAGGCACCGTCTAATTATGCGATTGATAAAGGGTATGACTTAAAGTACATGAAGAATGATAAACTTAGGGTTTCATTGTTTGTGTGAACAATAACTTATGTCCATGGAGAATTTGGGCTAGCAAAGAACGAATGAACACGGTTTCACGAAGGTCCCTTAATCCGGCATAGGTGTTCAAAGAACATTAAGACCGGACAATTAACATCCAATTGGTTAGCCAAGAAGTACTTTAACAGGATTAGGAACAATTGTAATGGACTTGTGAGAAATGGTCTGAAGTTTTAAACACTTATGAGTTGAAGGTCACCATCGGTTTGTGTCATAGGGCTAAACGAAAGCTCTAAAGTATGCATTAGGATCTATGGATGAGCATTATGGCAGATTGTGGGATTACGAAAAGAATTGAGGAAGAAAAATCCAGGAACCACGCTTGAAATCAAATACCATCGCCCAACCCACTTGTTGCCCCTGTTTTCCAAAGAATTTATATCTGTTTCCAGGCTCTTAAACAAGGGTTTCTCAGTGGATGTAGGCCAATTATTGGGGTTGATGGGTGTTTTTTAAAAGGGTTGATGAAGGGTGAACTCTTGATAGCCGTTGGGAGAGATGCAAATAACCAAATGTGGCCTATAGCATGGGCAGTTGTACAAGTTGAGAATACAAGTTCTTGGGCATGGTTCTTATCACTTCTAATTAAGGACTTACAACTGGGAGATGGTCATGGATGGACACTCATCAGTGATCAACAAAAGGTATTAACCTGTTATTTACTATGTTATGTCCAATCTCATTGCATTTTACTATGTTATTTCACTTGAATTTTACTATGTTATTTAACTTGTTTGTTATTTATCACTTTTCCTAGGGTTTGGTCAACTCAATTGTTGAGCTCTTGCCTCAAGTTGAGCACAGAGCATGTGCTAGACATGTTTGTGCTAACTGGTCCAAAAAATACAAAGGTGTTGAATTGAGAAAGTGGTTTTGGAAAATTGCAAAGGCCACCCATTTAGATGCTTACCAAAAAGCATGTGATAGGTTGAAAGAGCTTGATGCTGATGCCTATGAGGATTTGATGCAGAGAAATGTTCACAAGTGGTCAAAGGTTTTTTTTGAAGAGCATAGTAAGTGTGATAGTTGTGAAAACAACATGTCTGAAGGGTTTAATGGATCCCTTGTTTCATCTAGGTCTAAGCCCTTAATCTACATTTTAGAGGACATTAGAGTGATGATGATGAGTAGGATCACAAAGAGAAAGCTTTGGATGTCTAAGCATTGAGATGTTTTGTGCCCTAGGATCAGAAAAAAATTGGATCAGATTATGACTGAGGCTAGGAAATGGAAGTCAGTGTACAATGGGGAAACAAAGTTTGAAGTCACATACTTAACTGAGGGACATATTGTTGATATAGATGAGAGGACATGTACATGCAGAGAATGGCAATTGACTGGCATACCATGTTGCCATGCTATGTCAAGTATTTATAGAGTTGATAAGAATCCTGATGAGTTTGTTGATGAGTGGTATAAGAGAGATGTCTTCATTAAGACATACTCAAATGTATTCAGCCTATAACTGGGGAAGCTAATTGGGCCAAGTCTTACAAGGAAGTTTTGTTACCCCCTAAAGCCAAGAAAATGCCAGGTAGGCCTAAAAGGAACAGAGTTAAGGAGCCTAATGAGGAGCAAAAGAAAAGAAAACAAACAGATGATACAAACGAGAAAATGTCAAGACAAGGAAGAGAGATGACATGTGGTAATTGCAATGAGATTGGACACAATAAGAGAAGTTGTAAAAAGCCTAAACCCCCTTCAGAAAATGTAAGTCCATTTAATTTGAATGTGTGCAAGTTAGGTATGTTACATGCTATGTCAATTAACAATGCTTGTTTGTTATCTATTCAGGTTGAAGGTGATGGTACTTCAACAACAAATCCTAAGACAAAAGCCAAAAAGAAGACTACCACCAAAGATAATGCTGATGCAGGCCCAAGCATGCCAAGGATATACAAAAAAACAAGGAATGAGGGCAGGAAGAAAGTTACAGAATGCAAGAAGATGGCACTCAACCAAGAAAGAGAGGAAGACCTGCTAAGGCCAAGGGTCAAGACCAAGTTAGTGGTGTTGGTGTGTTTGTTTCACCCACTGGAGACACATATTACAGGGTAAAATATTTAATCTTACAAATATGTTGTTTCACCCAAGCATCACCTTTATTTAAGCTAACACTTTTATTTTGTCCTTTAGGCCCCGGGTTCCTCATCACCAAATCTTGATGCCTTTCACCTAGACAATCAAGGCTCGTTCTCAACCATCTCAGTCTCACAAGCCCCACAATCTCAGGGTGCTCCTCAACCCTCTCAGGTCTCACAAGCTTCACAAGCATCAACTGCAGCTCTTCTTGTCACTCTAAGTAGAACATATGTTGGAACTGATAGAAATAGGTCCCCATGTTTGAGGGGGGGAAGAAAGTTATTAACATTAGTGCCTTATCACCTCAGAAGTGATGTTGTGTGAACTACTATAACGACTTAAACTGAAGTTGTGTTAGTTGACTGTACTGGCCCTTTTTGTGTTTGATGGCCATAAACTGAAGTTGTGTTGCTTTGACTATAAGGTCCCTTTTTGTGTTTGATGGCCATAAACTGAAGTTGTATTGCTTTGACTGTACTGAAGTTGTTATGCCTTAACTGTATTGGCATTTTTGAATTTGATGGCCTCTTGCATTGCCAATGTAGTACAATCTTTTGAATGTTATGTAGTACCTGGATTTGGTTGTTATACTTGGTTGGTTGAATGCTTGCTTACAAGCAAGGGACTCCAAAATATAAGGCAACCACATTGCAAACACAAAAATACAATGTACATTTTTATAACAACTTAAGCAAATCAACATTTGGTCCATTCAAATACATAGGTCAAGAAAATTGCAAACACAAAATACAGTGTACATTTTTATGGCAACATTAAGTGCCTTTTTCCACCATTGCTGAATACATAGGTAAACCACCCATTTACAATGCCTAAAACTATAACCAATACCAAGTACATTTTCTCCTTCCATTCATTTTGTTTTTTGAGCCTATCAATTTCTTTTTTCAGAGTTGAATTTCTCAATTTTGTCTTGGACAATTGCACTTCCATCTTCGAGATTGTAACTTGCAAATTAGTTGCCTCGTCTCTAGCTTCGTTGATTACTTCGATCGCTCTTATAGGAAATTGATCGACCCATTCAAAATAACCACAATTTTTTTGGGGATCCTAAAAAAAATAAAAGGACAATTGAACAAATTAAAAATACCTTTTTAGTCCAATTTTCAGGAATAAGAAGAAAATAAATGGATTATACCTTGTAATTTGGGCACCCATTGAACCTCATTCCCGGGTGTTTTCTAGTCATTGAAGTCCATTCTGGAGCTCGCAATCCACATCGACAAATTTTTTCTCATCCAGATTTGGTGCTTTTTATATTTGACCCATTTGTTGAAGATGAAGCCATTGTTGAATAAAAAAAAAAACTGAGCTTTGCCAGAAACAGATCAACCCAGAATAGAGCTTGATCAGAGAAAAGATAAAACCCTGAAGAAGAAGTAGAGAGAGAGAGAGAGAACGAAGGCTAGAAGATAAATTGATCAGAGAGAAGATCCACTACTAGAAACACGCTAATTACTGTCGGAGGATTTACTGTCGGAATATTCCGACAGTAATTACTGTCGGATATTTGGAAATTACTGTCAGGATATCCGACAGTATAGTTAATTTTTTGGCGGGATAAATATTACTGTCGGAAATAATCCGACAAGATTTCCGACAGAATCAGTATATTCTCGAATATACCTTTTAATCCGACAGATTACGTCGGACAAGTCCGACAAGAATTTCCGACAAGAATTAAGGGAATATTCTTGGAATATTCCTTTTGCATCGTCGAAATTTTGAGATTAATATTATGTCGGATTCGACAATAATTTCGACGGATTATATCCGTCGGATAGATCCGACAAAATTGAAATTAAGCCCTAAACGAGCCCTCCTCCCTAAACGAGCATTTTCTCGGTTTCTCTCTCGCTCACTCTCTCTCTCTCTCTCTCTCTCTCTCTCTCTCTCTCTCTCGAGCTTCGGTGGTCTCCGCCTCCGTCGTCGCCCTTCGCCCCACCCACCGTCACCGCCGCGCCGTCGCTGCCGTCGTCGCTCCGTCGCCCGTGGTCTCTCTCGCCGATCTCTCCATAATTCTCAACTTCTTCCCAACCAGGTTTTCTTAATTCTGTAATACTATTGCATTACTCAATCCTAATCTCAATATGCATGTATGTGTGTTTCTCGATGTTTGATTGTGTGTATTATATTGTCCATTTTTGCATGCCGCCCCATTTGTAATTATAAAGGGTCTCTATGGCATCAAATAGCCCATCGAATCGATTTCTCTTCAATCTCTCTCATATCTTCTCTTCTCTTACATTTTTCCCGATTGGGTACTTAATAACTCCCACCGTGACGGATCTAAAATTTACACTTGATATGAGCCCTCTCTTGCTAAGTAAGATTCCCAATTTTTGATTTCATTTTGTTCTAAGTTTTTGTTAGAGTTTCCATTTGCATTTGTTGTGTTAATTGTGAGCGAGTTTGTTTAATTACTCGATCTACTACAACCGTGCGTAGAGAAAAAGCCGATTTTTATTATCTCTCGGAATTTTCTACGGATTTTAGTTGAGAAACTTTGATAGAGATGAGGCGGCCGACAACCGTAGTGATGGAATCCACAGATGAACGTTTTCTCTTGTTACGCTTGTCTACTAATTCCATCTCACATTTTTATATTTTTGTGTAGATTTTGGTATCAAGTAACTCATGTATCGATGACGACGATTTAATTTAAATATGGGGCGGATTGATGAATATTTGCAAAACCCAAAGCGGATGAATCGTCGAAAATCAAGCTCGGTTTGGAAATAATAGTGGTCGAGCCTTCCTTTAGAGGAAGGATCCCGCAATTCGAAGGGGCCTTGTCATATCCTATCAACGTTGAGTAACGAGTCTATGCAATTACCTCATCGTATGGCCATGAGAAGAACATTTCACCCAATTCTCAACTGTTCTGTTGTTTACAGTGTTCTCCCATGTTGAGAGAGCATAACATAGATTAGAGAGATCACAACTAAGAAATAACAGAAAGTAAACACCGATATAAGCTTCTTGTTACAAATGGTCTGGTTTTAAGATACAAGTGAAATCGAAAGGAATCAATCAATGCAAAACCAACGGCCTTCGGCGAAGCACTTGTTCTTCTCGCGTAGCTATATAAGAATGGACATAGATATAGATAAGTAGTCTTTCTCATGGTCGTATAAACGTGTTCGTACTTACAGTTGCTTGGCTCTTATAATTTCAAAACTTGGAAGAGGTAGCTTCGAAATCATCGATGAACCTCTAAGCCTAGATTCATAAGAACCCATTATATCCTTCATATATGCTTTTTTTAATTTGAAACTTTTTAGATTTTTCAGTTGAGTACCATGGTTATGTTTTTTATAGTTCAACTTATAGTATTTTATTACATTTTTAAAAATATGATTACTGTTAATCTTAGATGTTTAGATCTACCGTTGTTGGCTACAATATTACCGTTAATCTTAGATGTATAGATCTACGTTGTTGGTATAATGACACGGTTGCCCTTAGAACCCGACGTGCATGATATTTGTGTTGAGTTGAGAATTGAGAGTATTATGTTGATATCCATGCCTTAGTTGAACTACTTAATGTGTTTCACTTCCCTTTAGAGATTTAATGTCTCTATTGTATGCCTGTAGCAGGATGGCACGAACTAGGAAGACTGCCAGGATGTCAGTTATGCATCCGATCTTATTTCAACTCGACACGCATTACGAGAACGAGAGAACTTGAGGACCAACCGAATGTGGCCCTAGGTGAGACACCCCGAGTGGAGCAAGTGACCCCACCGAACCCTCCTGCACCTACCCAAGACTCCAATAGGGAATGTAATCATTGAGAGTGTGTTACACTCTATGTTTCGACTAGCATGTGTAGTATGTGGTATTGGTATCCAATGATACCGATCCGTTCCGTTGAATGTATTTAGAGTTCGAAACTCTTATTATTATTTATGTTGACCTTGTGACTTATTGACGTGAATAGTGCATCACGAGCATGTGATCATTCATTAATAAATTATAATATCTGGACACCAGTCGCACTTCGGTGGTTCTTAAAGTTATCAAACTTTAAGAATGGACGGGTAGAACAAAAGGATATTATTTTTCATTAATGAATTTCGATTGTTTCTTTACCCTATAAAGTTTCAGAAATTTCCCTTAATCACAACCTTAAATTCTAAACCCTAAATTGGACCCTTAAACAACCCTAAACCATATCTAAACCGTATCCAGTTAAAATTAATCAAATATATTTATCTTTAAAAAAAAAATCAAGTTTTTAGAAAATTAGGATGTAAGCTATATAAGAAATCAACTTTGACTTAAATCAATTAAACATATATTTCATCGATGATCATTCATTAATAAATTATAATATCTGGACACCGCCGCACTTCGGTGGTTCTTAGAGTTATCAAACTTTAAGAATGGACGGGTAGAACAAAAGGATATTATTTTTCATTAATGAATTTCGCTTGTTTCTTTACCCTATAAACACTAAACCCTATCTAAACCCCCTAAACCCGATCTAAACCCTAAATTCTAAATCATATCTAAACCCTAAACACTCAGCTCTATCTAAACCCCCAAAACTCTATATAAACCCTAAACCATGCCTAAACCCTAAATATTATCTAAATCGGTATCTATCATTATATTCTCGTCATTCCCGATCTAAAGTGATCGTCCCAAATTTCCCACATCAATGTAGGTTTATTGGATTCAAGATGGGAGATCCTTCAATTGAAGTATCTCTTTCATTCGCCGTGGAGCAATTACTAGATAAAATTTGTGTACGTCGTCGTTAATTATCTCTGCCGAATTAACAATATTTAAGAAGAGGAATTCTTGAAAGCATCCAAGGACAACGGAGATGCTATTCTTTATGTCGTTGATAGCTGTCCGTCCTTTCATAGATCCTACAAATATTGCTCGTGAAGAAGAGTTCTCGACTTGGGACTGACCTCAAAAGGGTTGAAAACTATTCTTATGCCGGAGATGCTACTAAGTTTTGTTAAAGCTTAGTCTTAACTCCAGTGTAAGGATACTTTGCAATCCTTGTGAGCTCACTCCCAAAGTCCGAAAACTCTTTTTCACCAAAGAATATTTTTAGGCTTCAATGAACGATGGAGAGTGTCAACGACATAGGGAATTACAAAACTCCGTTGCCCTTGGATGCTTTCAAGAATTCCTCTTCTTAAATATTGTTAATTCGGCGGCAGAGATAATTAACGACGACGTACACAAATTTTATCTAGTAATTGCTCCACGGCGAATGAAAGAGGTACTTCAATTGAATGATCTCCCATCTTGAATCCAATAAACCTACATTGATGTGGGAAATTTGGGACGATCGCTTTAGATCCGGTTTGACGAGAGTATGATGATAGATACCGATTTAGATAATATTTAGGGTTTAGTACAGGTAACAGCGTGATGTCGACCGATGAATTGTGATTACCGTAATAAGTGTATTTTTCTCATACTAATCATTTGTTGCTTAATAGGAGTTATGTCGACCGACGATCGCATTGGATGTATAATCGGAGGTTGCCGAATCGTAGTGGTATTACGATGAGTTCATTAGAGGTTTGAAGAGTTTTATCGAATTTGCTCTAGCGAACCCCAAATACATGAGTGGTAACAACATAAGGTGTCCATGTGATGGCTGCAAAATCGAAAGTACTTCCCTTCGATGATTGTGGAGAAGCACCTTCTCCAAGACGGGTTTCAAGTTGGGTACAAGCGGTGGGTAGCTCACGGTGAGCAAATCGAGTAGTGTCTAGGCCGGAAAGTAACCAGCAGAGGATTCTGTACGTGAACCCGAACCGGTAAATACGAGTGTGAACGATGAACCATTTCGTGGTATGGAAGATATGGTTAGGGATGTTGCTGGTCCTCATTTTGACCGGTCGGAGAACGCACGTCAAGAGGAGCCAAATCCCGCACTAGTAAGTTCATTGAAGCTATGGAGTCCGCAACGGAGAAGTTGTATCCTGGCTCGGCGCACCGCTTTGGAGACGTGGTGAGTTCCTAAACATCAAGTCGATTGCAATATTAGTCAATCTGGTTTCAATCGTCTTATGAAAGCACCGAAAAAGCTTTGCCGAAAGGGAATAAGATGCCGAGAACTTCTATCGACAAAGAAGATGGTTGGGCATATTGGGTTGAAATATGAGAAGATTGATGCGTGCAAGAATGATTGCATGCTTTTCTACAAGGAAGATTCAAACCCGAAAGAATGTTCCGTGTGTGGCCATGATCGATATAAGCCGAAACGGAGGGCGTCAAACGCAAGAAGAATGAACCTTATAAGCGGTTGCGTTACTTGCCGTTGACTCGAGATTGCAACGCCTACGCGTCTAAAGCTAATTCGAAGCTATGCGTTGGCACAAAGAAAGCCCGCGAGGATGGCGTGTTGACTCATCCGTCGGACGGCTTGGCTTGAAACAATTTGATGCAACCCATCCCGACTTTGCCGGCTAGAAATATCGTTGTGCATATGCGCGGATGGTTTTACTCCTTTCGGGCCTGGGCGAAGTCCTACTCTTGTTGGCGGTTATAGCTACCGTGTACAATCTTCCACCGTGGTTGTGTATGAGTGATCCTTATATGTTCTTGTCACTGTTCATACCGGACCGACTAGCCCCGGCAAGAACATTGATGTTTATCTCCGCCCTTTGATTGACGAGTTGAAAATGCTCGGGAAGACGGAGTGGAAACATGGGATGCATTCAAAAAGAAAATTTTAAAATGAAAGCCGCGTTGATGTGGACGGTGAATGACTTCCCGCCTACGGGATGTTATCGGGTTGGAGCACACATGGGAAGCTTGCATGTCCTATCGTATGGATGACACTAAGTCGTTCACACTCGAGCACTCTCGTAAACCTTGTTGGTTTGATTGTCATCGTCAATTTCTACCGGATGACCACCCTTTTAGATCACGAAGCGAATTCACCAAGAATAGGGTTGAGCGTGATGAGGCGCCTAGACGTTTGAGCGGTGAAGCTGTTTATGAAAAGGTGTCTAAACTACGTAAGACCAGTGGGGAAGATGTATGCAAAGGATAGATCTGAGATTTTGGTGTAAAGCATAATTGGACCAAAAGAGTATATTCGGGAGTTGCCTTATTGGAAAGATAATTTGATACGCCATAATCTTGACGTCATGCACATTGAGAAGAATGTGTTTGACAATATTTTTAACACCATTATGGATTGGAGGGCAACTACCAAGGACACACCCAAAGCCCGAATGGACATGAAAGACATATGTAAGCGGCCGCCTTGGAGCTAAAAGAGGTCAATGGTAAAACAAGGAAACCCGTCGCTCCATACGTGCTAACCAAGGAACAAAGACTTCTAGTGTTGAAGTGGTTGAAGGGATTGAGGCTTCCGACGGTTACGCTTCTAACATCGGAAATTGTGTAAATGTAGACGAAGGAAAGGTTCATGGTTTGAAGAGTCATGATTGTCACGTGTTACTTGAACAGTTACTTCCTATTGCGCTTAGAGACTTGTTGCCCGACAATATATGGATTGCGTTAACCGAGCCGAGTGAATCATTCGTAGCGTTATCATCCAAAGACTCGCGGGTTGATGACATGAGAAGACTCGAAGCGAGCATTGTCGTGACGATTTGCAAACTTGAGAAGATCTTTCCTCCGTCTTTTTGATTCTATGGAGCATTTACCGGTCCACTTGGCATATGAAGCTAGGGTTGGGGGTCCAGTTCAATACGATGGATGTATCCATTTGAGAGGTAATAACTCGTCTCATAATAATCGTTTTTCATGATCTATAACATATTTAAAAGTCGGTTATAGATTGAGTAACATTTTTTAATCTGTCATTCATTAATGAATTAGGTATCTCGGTCATTTGAAAAGGAAGATGAGAAACAGGGCAAAGGTTGAGGCCTCAATATGCGAGGCTATTATTATAGAGGAAATTGTTGCCTTTGCCGCGCAATATTTTCATCCCGATATTGAAACGAGATTGACTCGGGTTGGGCGCAATTACGATGGTGGAGAGCCCGATGTCAATGAGGACATCTCGCATTTAATGCTCCGGGTCGGCCACTCGGTAAACCGGTTAAGACTCGAATGCTAAGCAATAAGGAGTATGAAGTGCGAGACTCTATATACTCCTTAATTGTCCCGAGGTTGAGGAATATCTCAAGTAAGTTAATTATCAATTTCATTTAATTTTAGATAGTCGTCGATTCAAATTAAAGTTGCAAGATGCACAAATAACTCGTATAAACTCTAAACCTAATGCATGTTCGAAGATCAAGCCGAGATGATATATCGACGATTGCGAGATATCGGACAGAGAAAGAGTTTCCGTCGTGGTTACGCAAATATGTAAATATCATTTCCTGGCTCGATTTATATGTAGACCTCTTATTAATGGCTCACTCATTAAAAATGTCTATTATGCAATACTTTTCGGTTTTGGAGCATCCTAATGACCCGCGAGTCGCGAGATTATCTCACATATCTGCAAATCCGTTGATGAGAGTTACTATATACAACGGATATTATGTGAATGGCTATGTCTTCCATACAAAGGAATACGGGAGGGAAAACAAACAGATAACAGCGGTCAATCTTAAAGGCAACCTTGACTATTATGGTGTCCTTAAAGAAGTCATCGAGTTACGATATCTCGGGAGGAAAAATATAGTCCTATTCAATTGTGATCGGCGAGACGCCGTGCGAGGTATAAAAAGCACGACTTGTTTGACCTAATCGATGTGAAGCACACGTCTAGACATGCGGGTGATGATGTGTTTATCTTAGCATCACAAGCACAACAAGTCTACATGACACCATACCCTTATCGGGAGCGAGAGGGGATGGTGGGTCGTTTGGAAGACCAAGGCCGAAGCACTATTGATATAGCATATCGGTCGACGACATAACTACGTAATCGTCACTAGAAGGATGTTATCAAGAGGATGAAATGCCCATACCTCCCGTATCTTCTCGATAGTCATCCAATGGATGAAATGCTCGTGCCTCCTTGGGCCCGGAGATAGTATTGCCGTTGATTTGCCACCTCCTTCCCCGTCCGAAGACGAAATCCCGATTATTGAAGGTGATGCGAAGAAGACGAGGTAATGTAGGTGAAGAGGATTGGATGTCCGAGGATGAGGCGAAGAAGAACTTGAGTTTTGTAGTAGCGACTCAAACGCCGAGACCGGAGAATCGAGAATGAAGAAAATGCAAACACGAGAATGAAGACTCGAGTAGTCTTGCAATATGTACCGTTTAGGCTCTTTTATTTTTGTTAGAAAGTAAATGTCATGTGTAGAACGCTATTTGTATGTTACTTGTTATCATGAAGATGAGAGATTTTAATTTATGTTATGTATTTTAACTTAATTGTCATCTAAACTTAGCGTTAATTGTCAACATTAATATACTAATTTATATATAGACATGTCGGGATAGGTAGAGGTAGGAGTCGGACACCTAAGGTCCGACTTCTACCTACATGCATTACGGTACACAGCCTACTGTACTGCAGGAGGAGCCGATCCCGACTTGGATCGGCCCGAGGATGCACCCGACTCTCCCCACGAGCCGATGAGCGGGCCGGGTCCTCATCGACTCCAGATCATGGACACGCGAAGATGGTCGGATTATCGTTACCATCTCCAAATTCTTGCGAAGTAATAATATTTCGCTTTAAAATTTTAATGCTTGTACGACATTGGTTACATGTTAATTGCATATTTGTATAATATATTTGTTTAATATTTGTCGTTTGCGGGTGGGTATCCCGATCCGACCCGCTTCCTGGACGTATTCTCGCGACGATGAGGCACGAGGAGTACGGCCACATTACTCTAGCGTGCCTACGGCGACCCGAGACCTGGTGGGATGATTTTAGGTAAGGATTCTAAGGATATATAAAATATGTTAATGTTTAATAATTTAATAATTTTTATCAAAGTTTATAATTAATATGTTTAAATTGGTTAAACTTGCAGCTTCATTATTGTTGGCTGCGCACTCGACGCCGAGGCGCACGAGGCGTTTAGGTTTCGTGCGCGAAGAAGTTCCGCGACCGGATTTACGGCATGAAGAAGGCGTGGACGAGAGGAGGGTGAGGGCTCCAAATTTCATCGATGATGTCTCGGCGCCGTAAGTACATTATAATAATATACTTGATTTAATTTCATTCCTTAAATAGATGAGAGATTTTTTATATATTGTATCTCTATAACAATTTTAACATTTTCACGGTATACCGAGGGTTGGGATTCCGATGACGCTAGAGCTGCCGCCGATCGCAACAGATAGGCCGAGCGGGGAGGGGGAAGCACACCTCGGGTCGATCAACACCTCCGAGCACCACTTGCGCATGGTAAGGACTTTAATGTGTTGTATTGTAATTAATTAATACATGCTTTAATTGTTTTAGCGGTGCTTTAAATTGTTTTGTTGGGTAGCCATGTGGATGCTATGAAATCCATGGTGAAAGCAGGCACCGATCAAGCAAATATGTTGTTTTATAAGGGGTTTGAGTGTAAATGTAGAGTTTTAGAAGGGTTTGAGTGAAATTATATGTTATTGTTTTACTTATAATTTAAATTGATTTGTTGGGTAGCCATGTGGATGCTATGAAATCCATGGTCGAAAGCAGGACCGGTAACAATTAGGTTGTTTTAGAAGGGTTTGAGTGTCAATAGGCCGTTTTATAAGGGTTTGAGTGTAAATAGGCCTTTATGAATTC
This sequence comes from Platycodon grandiflorus, assembly GCA_016624345.1. NCBI lineage: Eukaryota > Viridiplantae > Streptophyta > Magnoliopsida > Asterales > Campanulaceae > Platycodon > Platycodon grandiflorus. The sequence continues at coordinate 2,474,557 of CM028366.1, read as the reverse complement.
CTCAAAACATACATATTATATGTTATTGTTTTACTTATGATTTAAATTGATTTGTTGGGTAGCCATGTGGATGCTATGAAATCCATGGTGAAAGCACCGTAACAATTAGGTTGTTTTAGAAGGGATTGGGTGTAAATGAGTAGTTTTAGAAGGGTTTGAGTGTCAATAGGTCGTTTGAGAAGGGTTTGAATGTCAATAGGCCTTTATGAATTCCTCAAAACATACATATTATATGTTATTGTTTTACTTATGATTTAAATTGATTTGTTGGGTAGCCATGTGGATGCTATGAAATCCATGGTGAAAGCAGGCACCGGTAACAATTAGGTTTTAGAAGGATTGGGTGTAAATGTACTGTTTTAGAAGGGTTTGAGTGTCAATAGGTCGTTTTAGAAGGGTTTGAATGTCAATAGGTGTTTTAGAAGGGTTTGAGTGTAAATAGGCCTTTATGAATTCCTCAAAACACACATATTATATGTTATTGTTTTACTTATGATTTAAATTGATTTGTTGGGTAGCCATGTGGATGCTATGAAATCCATGGTAAAAGGCACCGGTAACAATTAGGTTGTTTTAGAAGGGTTTGAGTGTAAATAGGTTGTTTTAGAAGGGTTTGAGTGTACAAAAGCCTTTATGAAAGGGTTTTTCAGTTTAAATAGGTTGCTTTAGAAGGGTTTGAGTGCAAATAGGTTATTTTCGAAGGTTCCGAGTGTAAATAAGTTGTTTTAGAAGGGTTTGAGGGTCAATAGACTATTTTATAACGATTTGAGTCTTAATAGGTTGTTATGAGAATGAATTGAGTTCAAATAGGTGTCTTAGTAGGGTTTGAGTGTATATATAGGCGTTTTTATTGTTTTCTTATAAGTTGATCGTGTTATAGCTTACTATGTGTTCTTTGCTAATTTTAATTCATTATATTTGTAGAATCAATACTACGGTACCGAGGTACCGATGACGATTTATTTGTCGCGACCCACACCACTCCCGCTCCTCCCGGTGCCGATTCGCCGATTGTCTTTGTCGATGAGACGAGAGAGAGCATTTGTAAGTATTACTTAAAATATTTTAATTCTATTTTGTTTATTAGTTAATGGTAAATGTTAATATTAATGTTAAAATGTTTTTGTGACACGAGAGCCTATAAGGACTCTATGTCCACGCAGTCGCCGAGGGCTTGTCCGACGACCCCGAGGTGCAGACGCCATTTGTCTCCGACATTTGGCATTCGGTCACCGCGAGTCAAGGAAGAAGAGGGAGATCGCCTACGGCTTTGGTGACCACGGCGCGCGGCTAGACCAGTGGATCGACTTCTTCCTCGCGACCACGTCCGGCCCTGGAACCGCCGCCACCGAGCGTGCCCGCTCGAGAAGACGCACTCTCGGCGTTGCAGCAGAAGGCCGAGGAGGCAGCAGACGCGACACGGATGGAGCAGCAGACGCAGCAAGGAGGAGCAGATGCGGACAGGAAAAGCAGAGCAAGGACGACTAGTTATGGGCAGCAGCAAGAAAGCAGCAGCCCTACTAGGCGTATTTTATTTGACCCCCTCCACGTAGACCCTCCACAAGAGATACATTTATTTTAGTACCGTAATATATTTTAATTTGTATATATATTAATTTTAATTTAGTTTATGTTTTAGTTGTTAATTAGTTTTATTGCAGTGGTGTGTGTGATTTGTGTATATATAATTGTTATATCGTGCAAAAACAAATTTAAAAATTTTAAATTTTATTTTTTATTTTAATTAGTAATTACCGTCGGAACTTCCGACAAGAAATTAAATATTATTCTACCGTTTATTATCGTCGGATATTCGACAAGAATTACCGTCGGAGCAAGAAATTACCGTTGGATTGTCCGACAAGAATTACCGTCGGATATTCGACGTAATTTCACCACTATTCAATTAGTAGATTCGTCAATATCCGACAAGAATATTCGACAAGAATTACCGTCGGATGATCCGACAGAATTACCGTCTGACTATCCAACAAGAATGTCGACAAGAATTATGTTGGATCCTCCGACAGAATTACTGTGCTATAGTCCGACGCAATATGGAATGTCCGACGCAATTACCGTCTGATCTTGTCGACATCGTCAATATAATTACCGTCGAAGATTTGTCGGAACCGTTTGAGCTCGTCCGACGTAAAATACGTAATTATCGTCGGAATTTTGAATTACGTCGGAATTCTCCGACGCAAATACGTGTTTTCCAGTAGTGATCAACCCAGAAGAAGAGGGAGAGAAAGAGAGAAAGAGAGAGAAAGAAAGAAAGAAAGAAAGAAAGCAGAAGAGAGAGAAAGAAATGTGGCTAGAAGAGAGCTTCATTAGAGAGCTTGATAAACCCTAGAAGAAGAGGGAGGGAGAGAGAGAGAGAGATAAAACAGAATAGTGAGAAAGAAAGAGAGAGAGAGAGCGTTTAGCTGAAAAGAGAGAGGGAGAGAGAAATAAAAAAAATTCAAATCCAAGACCAGACGTTTTGTCCACGGGGGATACACAGTCAGCATGTAATAAGGGCATTTTGGGCATTTCATAAATTATTTAACGTGTAAAGTGACGTCCGTCACTTGAGGGACTAACTATAAGTCTTAAAGTGAGGTTCAGGGACCACAATAGGAAATGGAAAAGTTCTATAACCGAACTAAGAAATGGAGTAAAGTTCAGGGACCAAATTATATATTAAACCAATTAGAAACTTCAACTTTGAGAAGATAGCTCGAAAAACAAACATAACTGCCACGTAGGCCTTGTGGTTCCTTCACAAAAATCTCAATCACCTATATAAACAAAGAAACAGAAATAAAATAGAAAATCGAAAATACGGCCTCTTTTGTGTGGCCTTCGCCCAGCTCTATCCCTCCCTGGCTCTTCCTCTCCATTCTCTGTCTCATTCTCTCTCTAAAAAAATCTTTCACTCTTTCTCTCTCTAGATTATCTGTTCACCATCTTCAATCAATCCGTCTCTCCCCTCTCTAATCTCTTTACACGACCTAATTTCGCCAACACAGAATCACAAACAAGCCGAATGCGAATCTTTTGATCATCTCTCTATCCTACAGCTAATACAGTCTAAATTTGAATACACAAAATCACACACACACACACACTTAATTTAAGCAAATGAAATTTTGGATTCAGTTGCTTTGGTTCATCATTCCCTGTTTAGTTTGATTTCAATGAGACTGCTCTGTTGTTCCGATGCTTCTCATTAGCAATGGCTTCTTCTTCTTCACCTTCAATTTCAGGTACTTGTTGTAGTTCGCTTCGTATTCTAATCACTGTATTTGATTGACTGGATTTACTTAGTAGTGTTCGTGTGAATTTGGCAGTGTTTGTTGAATGTGTGAGCATATGTAAGTTTCCGAAAGGGGATGGAGGAGGAGGAAGATATGATTGTAGTGTCATTTCTTGTGCTTGGAAGGCTCCTAGGGCTTTGACTGGCTTCCTTGCTAGTACTGCCCATCCTCACCAGTGTTCGTCTCCTCAGTATGGTCGAATTGGAAGATGCAATCATGTCACTGTAAGTTTTGGACTTGGCCTGTAACTGTGTGTTCCATTTTCCTAGTACACTGTATCATACATACATTTGGAAGCAATCTGTTTAGGAAATTAAGTTGTGTTATTGATGATTTGTAATCATTGCTGTTTTTTAGCATGGAAGTTAAATGCGTTGTAATCGATGAACTGTTTTATTGAACTTAATTAGGAAGAGCTATGATCAATTCCAGTTGCATTACTGTATTTCTTTCATAGAATTGTGTTGCCATTCATATTTTACATAGATGTACTGAGACTTGTTCGATGAATTAGAAACCATTGCTAACTTGATGCTTCAAGAGTATATAGGATGGAAATTGCTTTTGCTAATTAAGAAGCACCGTCAAGTAGTTAGAGTTAATAAATAACGCACCCACTTGTTAGGGTTAAGTAAAATTGGATTCCCACAGTTCCACTCACTAAGTCATACATTCCTTTTCTGGATGCAAGATGTTCCATTCAAAGTGGCTCATTAGGACAATTAAGCTTGCATATTTTTAAAATTGTACGACTATTCAAGGGATAAAGCTAAGTTGGAGAGTTTGGATTGACAATAAAATACCCATAGCAAGAAAGTTGGCTTTCACTTTTGACATTACAGTTATTAGCAACAGAACATATTTTACCGAGTAATCAAGGACTTCTATGATGGAGATATGACCATAGTTAAATCTAATGCTGAAGAAACTTGTGAGTTCCCACTTGTGAAAGGATTAATTTTTAAGATCGTATGATTTTGTTTTGTCTTAGTGATGGATGAATTGACCAAACGTTTACAAAAGGACATACCATGTGGCATGTTATATGCGGGTGATAGTATGTTCGTTAATGAGATTAAGGCGAAGGCTAATGCTATTATAAAAGCAGAAAGAAGCTTAGAAGTAAGAGAGCTTAGGAATTAGAACAGCATTTACGATATGCACCATTTGTGGTAATCAGTAGTAGAAACACAGTGAAATTAGATGGTAAAGAAATACCAGGAATGATCAATTCTATTATTTTGGGTGAATTCTCAATCAAGAGGGAGAGGTGGTCATGTTAGTCCTAGAAAAAAATTAGGTTATTGAAGTGATGAAGCTCATTTGGAGCTTTAGTAATCTACTTAAGCTTGTAAAGTTGAAAGCAAAACTCTGAAGGAAGGATATGACTGAATGTTGTTAATAAACATCTTGTTTTCGCACTGGATAGACAAAAAATGATCATGTATCATGCAAGTAGTTTGGATAAGTGCCGAGTCGACTCGAGTAGAGCTTGTGATTTTGATGTTGAGCAAAAGGCCCCTTTATAGCATTGACAATCACTTCCATTGCTTTTGAAACAATCTTCCTTTGATTTCTTTTCATTAGATGTCTTATGACTTGGAAGTTGGATCATTTGGTTTATGCCTCTATCTGCTAAATTGGCTGAAAAAGAAAAAGAACTTGTGAAAGAAGATTTAAGAGGAACAACGAGAACTGAACAAACTAGAGAAAGTCTAAGCTCTGTATGTGCGGAAATTTGGTGTTCCAACATATATCAGTTCGAAAGATAAATGCCATTGGGTGGGGTTTAGAAGTTCTATATTAGGAAATTTTGTTGGGAAGTCTGAGAGTCGAATTAAAAATGGTGTGGCTGCTGTGGCTAGATTTGAGCGCATATTGGAGTTAAATGAGCTATCAGCTGTGATAAGCCAAAGTTTTGAGCATTTGTTCCACGCCACACCCTCCACAACAATCCTGGTGCTGCCATTACACTTACTGTTGCTTTGTACTAGATCCGCTGGGGGACTATTCAGTATATGTAATTTGTGCAATCAAATGCTAACTGTTTCCTAATATCTAGAGGCATTTCTTTACAGGTTTTCTTGTCCTTTTTTTTTTTTTTTTGTTCCCTGTTGGGGTTAAGTAGTTATTTATACTCCCTCCGTCCCGGATAAATGTTCCTAGTGGATAAAACACAGGAATAAAGAAACATAATTAATGATGTACTGTAAAATGTGTTCTGACAATAATACCCATGAACATTAATTGAGTTCAACTATTTTAAATAATTGGGTTTTTTTGGGATGTGTTATATTAAATGAAGTTTTAAGGGTATATTAGGAAGAATGGTAGAGAAAAGGTAGATCAAAAGTCTTTAGGAACATTAGTTGGGATATCCTAAAATGGAAAGTAGGAACATTTATCCGGGACGGAGGGAGTATATGTTACTAGAATCAGATTTACTCGAAGACCATAACTAACATGGACGACATCACGACAATAATGAAAGATATGACAAGTGTTGATTGACTAATGACTTGCATCGGACATAGTAAATTGATGAAAGTGATTCATATAGCCAACTCCAACTAAATGAGAATTTGAGACAAAGATTAAGTTCCAGAATTCACCGGTAACGATGAATTAACAATGAACAAATAAGAAGAAAGAATAACTTTTACTTCTACATCAAATCTCCAAATTCTTCTATTATTGGCTGCAGAAATTAGAAACAAGATCAAATCTGAATTAATATTCTATTATACTAATGATCCCCAAGTAACGAAGACAACATTTCTAAACTTCATCAACCCACCTTATAAATCATATGTTGGAAAGAACGGAATAGCTTGTATAGCTGAGAAGTCTCCACACGTCTCCTTTTGAAATTAACCCATACTTACTAACATCCTATAGCTGTTATATTTCTTGATATAATTATCTTGAAGCTATATCATGATCAAGTGGTGTTAAATTATGGCTGTTATGATTATCACAATGATGACAATGTTGACTTCAATTATTCTTTATGCTTCAAACTCACCATTTAATCACAGTTAGAGTATGAATCACTGGGATCTGTTGCGAGTGAGGGTGCACCTTTAAGAGGATTTATTGTGAATGGGGATGGATGTAGTCATTGAGAACTAAAAGTTGAAAATATTGCAGTTTTGCTTTTCAGTGCGTTTTATTTTGAGAGCTGATAGTCTTTGGTATGACCGATAGAGACATGTATGTCAAAGGATTCTCATTTTCAATTCTTCGAGTTATACTTGTCGCATCTATTCTGCTGTAGGAATTATGAGATGCACGACAATCCTATCCCCATTGATGGTCTCTTCAGGTCTTCTTCACTTGTCCTGTTGGCTCTGTTAAGGCCATAAGCAACTTCTTCCTCCAAATCAGACCTCCAAAAGAAAAAGTAGAAAAAAAAAACATGAAAGAAGCTAAGGGCAAACGTTGAAAAGAGAAATTTTTTTGTGATGTCATTTTCCTTGAAAAGCCAAGTTACGAGCAAGTCATTCTAAACCCTTCAATAGCTGGTGTTTATATTACTAGGATTAAAATAAGCTTACTTGGTTATTACTGATGGTAGACACTCAACTTGATACTTGTGCCAGAGATGTGAAGCTACTGACATGGGAAGTTGGTTTTTCCACGAAAGTTCGAACTTCTTACTTCCAAGAAGGCTCTTAAGGTCAAGTTTGCTTCATCAGCCCTGCAGAAAATGGAAATTGGGTTGTTCTTCGCCTTTTTCTTCAGAATATAACGAGATCTCTCCTGGACATTTGTGGGAGGTAAGGAATGTTGTTCCCATACTGTTGGTTTTTCTACTACAAACATTATCCATTTCCAAACTCATATTTTCATATTATGTGTTAAAGAAAATGATTGGGTTCCCAACTTCTCAGTCCAATTCATGGGGCAATGCATGTGATTGGTTAAACTGTGGGCCCAAGATCATTTAATGTAATATCTAACCTATCACATGTCTTGCCACATAGATTAGGATGGAAAATTGGGAGAAAAGGTTGGGATCCCTATTACTACTCATATGTTAATTCTCCCTCACCTCCTCCTCTCTCCCTCCCTTTCTGTAGATTATGACTTTTGCAATGATTTTATGTATAGGTTTTTGAGCTAGGTTCTCAATCCGATATTTCATCTAACCGAAAAGGAGAAATATATTTTAGGGAGTTGAATAAACATTACGTCCATCCAAAATGAATGCTACTCTTAGTTCAACTAGAAGTCAAGCTTGAGTAATGCTATCACACCAAAAGTTAATTAAAAACCTTATATTTTCCAGAAGTGTGGCTATTTTGGGACGGATGTATGCTTGTGGTGCCAGTAGATGTTAGGTCGAGTGCTTGAGCAGTCAGAGATAGCTTATTTTTTCTTTGTGTTTGCTTTTTGTTTTTTGTTTTTTCTGGCAAAAAGTTAATATGCTGGATCTATGAACATCATTTCACTCATCTTGAGCATCAGTTGGCTACAGAGGTGTTTAAGGACCACATTAAGTGCTTGAAACTTGAAAACCTCTAGAATCGTATCACCAAGGTAGGAGAAATGGCAAGGGCACTCAAGGAAAAGAAAGACCTTGAGGTCCTTGGTTCCAATCCCCATACCAACGGACCATACTTATCTATCAAAAAAAAATTAAGTGCTTGAAACTAATTAAATTGTGTACTTATCAAATTAGGGGAGTTTGATGACGCATAACACCAGTCACTTAAAAAATAAGTGACAAAGAGCTTAAAAACTGGAGTTACAAAGGCAAAGGGCAAGGTTATTTACTTTGAGTTGAACTATGGAAATGCTGCTTATGTTCGGCCGTTCCAAGACCAGCAATGGCAGGAACCAGTGGCCTTCTTTTAGACTTCACTTGTCTCTTAAAAATTTTAGTTTACTATTTTCCTAACCGTTTTTATCATCAAGTTTCCAGATTCAGTAGTTAATATTTTCAGTTTTATCAAACTGGTATATTCAACCTAAGAAACAACGTGCTAATAAATTGTGTAGCCGGAAATGCTAAGATGGATGTTCGGTAAAACTAGAAGAGAGGAATTTTGGAAAGAAGCATTCATATAATCCCACTGAATAGAAAATTGCTTTGTACAGTTTGGGGATACAACGTAGAGTGGTTGTAGACCACTTAGTTCACCAGTTAGGAAGTTTGATAATATCAATATGAAAAACCTTGTTAGAGTTGGGGGAAGACCAAAACCAACACAGGCAACAATAATTAAGAAGGATATGGCCGAGTGTGGTTTGACCAATGATATTGTATTTGATCGATTAGAGTGGCGAAAAAGAATTCATGTAACCAAACCCAAGTAATTGGGAGAAAGGCTGAGTTGAGTTGAGTTGAGTGTTGTATTGGTAGGCCCAAACTCAGAAGTTGGGCTTGATATATACAACATCATGTAGCCTAAATGAGTTTTTGATGGGTATTAAGATAATTAGTTGTTATTGTGCTGTGCAAAAGAAGTATTAAAGAATAGTACGGTGGCAATAACCGAGATGGTATATTAGTTTGACAACTGATTGATAAGTAAGAGATGGGTTTTGGTTATTGTGCTTTGGTCAGTTTTGCCTGCTTTATATGGAGAGATGGATTCTGTCAATGACTACTCATACACTGTTTTCTTTTGATTGCCTCAGGATCTTAAACCCACCATCGCCTACCTTCCCTCAAATGAGTTGGAATTAGTGCGTGATGCCCTAAATGTAAGTTAGTGTATTCTCTGCCAGCACATTACTATTTTTCATCATGATTCCCGCTTTACTTTTGGATTCTTCTCTTCTCTTTTTCTGGGCGTGTATTTGGTAGATGGGGTACCCACCGTTTGATAACTTAGAGATCTTGGATGGTGGTTTAATCTTGATAGATCTTTTTTATTGTTGTGTAGTTGGCTTTTGAGGCACATGATGGTCAAAAAAGACGCAGTGGGGAGCCCTTTATCATTCATCCCGTTGAAGTTGCACGAATCCTGGGAGAACTTGTGAGTTAGATTAATGAAGCATTCTTCTCCTTTGGCTAGATCTCAATTTTCCATTTGCCTTTGTTGCAATTTTCAAACTTCACTTACCTAATTACTCTTCCAGGAATTGGACTGGGAGTCCATTGCTGCTGGTTTATTACATGACACGGTTGAAGATACAAATGTTGTTACTTTTGAAAGAATAGAGAAGGAATTTGGTGCTACCGTGCGCCACATTGTTGAAGGAGAAACCAAGGTGTTTTATTTCTTGTGAGATAGTGCTCTAGCTTAGTTTGGATAATCTGTTTTATCTTAGCATCCATGATAAGTTTGATTTACTGGATACTGAATGCTTCAATTTAATTCTTCTTCTATGATCTAGGTATCCAAACTTGGAAAACTCAAGTGTAAGAATGAAGATCACTCAGTACAAGAAGTGAAAGCGCGTGATCTCCGGCAGATGTTTCTAGCCATGACCGAGGAGGTGATGCATGCATTATGTTTTTGTTTCATTTTTTCCCCATGATAGCTATGTTGTAAGCACTGAACTTTCCGTGTTTCAGGTCCGTGTTATTATAGTTAAATTAGCGGACAGATTGCATAATATGCGTACTCTCTCGCATATGCCTCCACATAAGCAGGTCTGGTGAATATTTACTTCACAGTTTCTGGTTTTCATTAGTTTGTACTCGTGATTCTCAATATGATCAATCTGTCCAGTCCAGCATTGCAATGGAGACACTACAGGTCTTTGCTCCTCTAGCAAAGCTGCTTGGGATGTATCAAATTAAGGTATGTCGTCTATTTCCTTTTGTGGTGCATTATTGTAAACTCTGAATTCAAAGCTATTTTCAGTTAAGTTATGCTACCTATGGCCTAAGATATGGCATGACTTGTTCACTGTACGTCTTTGTACGCCTTACTACCCAATCAAACATTTGGTTATGATTTGGCAAGTACGCTCAAAGAACAACCTAATCTTTAGTTGAAGGTAATGTCCGTCTTTGTTGCGTACGCCAAAATCTGTTTCACGGTCCCTCCACCCTCTTAAGCTCACACTGTGAATGATTGAGTGGCATTTCATCTTACAATTTGGCTTTCAGTATTCATTCTGTCCAGTTGTTGGTTTCTCTTCTTGAATTGTCTATTTTCCCCGATTTCGGTCAAAGTAGTAATAATGTCACATTTGCATCTTTGAGAAGCAACCATAACCCCCGATGAGTGATAATCTGTTTGTAGATGCTTGTTATTTCTCCTGTTTTAGTTTTCCTTCTTGTTTCAAAACATCACCATTTTTATACATTATGTTTTTGTCTTGTGCACACTCTTTTGACTCACTAGTTTCTTCCTGCAGTCTGAACTTGAGAATCTGTCCTTTATGTACACAAATGCCCAAGACTATGCTAAGGTCAAGAGAAGGGTTGGAGAACTCTATAAAGAACATGAGAAGGAAATAGAGGAGGTATTTTTTCGGCACTATCCAATATTCTTTGCAGCTCTAGATATAGGCAATCATAGCACTATCATTTATCTCTTTAGACATCTGGCACCTGTAGAATTTATTTTGAATTGTTGGACTGACGTCATTTTAAAGTTTACGGGTTGTCTGTTTGTTGCCACTTTTAGCATTTGTTTTTCTGCTTATTAGACTCTTCTCCTTAAAATAGGCTAATAAAATTATGATAAAGAAGATTGAAGATGATCAATTTTTAGACCTCATGGCCATGTCAACTGAAGTTCGGACAGTATGCAAGGAACCTTACAGGTAAAGAGGATCCTTTTTCGGCTTAACCTTATTAAGTTCTCCCGCCTCTGTGTGTGTGTGTGTGTGTGTATGTTGGGAGGGTGGGGATGAGCAGCCTTTGTTGAAGTTTTTATACCATGACTGGCTTACTTCAAATCTGGTATATGACGTGTTTTGACTTCTTGTTCTTTTTATTATTTTCGTGGTTGTAATCTATAATTTATAATTCTCCATCGGTATTGAAACAGTACCCTGAGAATCTTGTATCTATTGAGTTGTATATTGGCCTGCTCTTTGTTGTAGAAATCCTATTACAAGATCAAAGAATGTAGTAGCATTCACATGTTACTAGACACTCTCATTCGACACCTAACATCTGTTTAGCTTCACAGATCACTCTGTGGTCTCTACAGTGTACACATTTACACTGATGGTACTACTTGCTCTTAGTGCAAGTCCTGTCTCCAGCTGCACAAAACGTGGAGCGTTGGAGAAGTGAGTTCCAACTTCCAAGCACTGGTTAGGATAACAAAGTCGTTTCTCGAAAAGCTGAAATGCTTGTTGTGCTGGTTTATTTGGCTCAGAAGACTTATATACGTCTTGTGTTGATGCAATAGATAGAAGGTCATACTTATATTGTCATCAATGATTTTGTAGTGAATCTTCTGCACCCAAAAGATGTCTTTACCCAAATGACATGTCTACACTTTATTGGAAGATCTCTTATCCACTTTTGAACTTGGTTTCTTGCAGCATCTACAAAGCTGTTCTCAAATCTAAAGGTTCAATAAATGAAATTAACCAAATTGCACAGGTGGTTAGTTAATGGCCCTGGTATCATTGAATTAAGAACCGGCTTATTTCACATTTTTGTTTTCTGACTATGTTTAAACAATTGAATTACCAGCTTCGAATCATTGTAAAACCAAAGCCATGTGCTGGGGTCGGGCCTTTGTGTAGTGCACAACAGGTGAATTGTTACATTTTCTCATAATTGGTCATGCCTTCCTTTTCAATAGCAGACACCCATTATAAAGTGCATTGCGTAGCTTTACTCATGATTAATTGTGCAGATCTGCTACCATGTTCTTGGGCTGGTACATGGGATCTGGACCCCTATCCCTCAAGCTGTGCGTATCTGCATTCTGCCCTTTAACTAGATTGACATTTTGAGCCGTATCTTATTATGTTTCAAATTATATAGGTATATTTAACTTTTGTAACAGATGAAGGACTACATTGCAACCCCAAAACCTAATGGTTATCAGAGTCTTCACACAACTGTAATTCCATTTCTTTACGAGAGCATGTTCCGACTGGAAGTTCTGGTGGGTCCATGATTATTGTTTCATTTCTACTCCAGCAACTTCTCTAATGATTTTGGTCTCCTGCTGCAACTGTTTCTCCTGCCTTCAATAAAATATATGTTTACTTGTATGCTGTACAGATTAGAACAGAAGAGATGGATTTGATTGCAGAGAGAGGCATTGCTGCTCATTATAGTGGGAAAGTTTTTGATAGAAGTCCAAGGAGAAAGACAATCTGTTTTGACAATGCAAATGTGGCCCTCAGGGTAGGTATCTTACCTTTCAAAAAAAATTTAGGGGATAATCCTCTGTCAAGTAATTTTATGATTGAACTGCTTGCTGGCTCCATTGCTAATCTAATGGTTGAAGTCCTTTCTTTCCTCCAGATTGGCTGGCTCAATGCAATTAGAGAATGGCAAGAGGAGTTTGTTGGTAACATGAGCTCTAGGGAGTTTGTGGACACAATCACCAAGGATCTTCTAGGTAGTCGTGTTTTCGTATTTACGCCAAGGGGTGAGGTAAAAAGATGAATTACTTGACATATGAAGCAATAATACCTGCTGATTCCTAATATAATCTTTTGCATTATTAACAGATTAAAAATTTACCTAAGGGGGCAACTGTCATTGACTATGCTTATATGATACACACTGAAGTTGGAAATAAGATGGTGGCTGCAAGGGTAATCTTCTTTGGGTTTGATTGGAAGTTTATTTCACCTCCAGAATCCAATTGTCATTGCAGGATTTCTCTGTTGCAGGTCAATGGCAATATAGTTTCTCCTGTGCATGTGCTTGCAAATGCTGAAGTCGTGGAGATAGTGACATACGACGTTAGTTTTTTTCTGCCATCATCCTGTTTCTACCTCTTCTTTAAAATGATAAACTAATCATGTTTCTCCTGATGCGATGCACTTCATTTGTGTATGATCCGGTATGAGTTAATGAATATGTCCAGAAAGTGAACTCAGTAAAGTCCATTTGCTTTGAGATGATTCACAATATGTGTTTTTTGTACATAAATTAATACTAAAATAATTTCGGATAGGGCATGGTGGTTGAGTGTGAGGGCTAGATATGCTTGCAGATTGTCATTACTCTATGAAAGCTTGTAATGCTTGGAAAAGACACAATTATGAACGGCATGGCCATTTATCGATTTCAAATTGTTATTATTTGTTGTTAATGAGCTTTCAAAACGTGTTACCACGATGTTTTGCCTTTGGTTGCTTCCTGTTTGCTCACAACCTTGATTTGCAGGCACTCTCAAGCAGATCTGCTTTTCAAAGACATAAGCAGTGGCTGCAACATGCAAAAACACGTAGTGCCAGACACAAGATCCTGAAAGTAGGTTTCCTTTATTTGATTAAATAAGGATACTGCTCATATACGTTTTATTTTGCTTTACAATGTAAATACATTTGATGTTCTCTTCAGTTCGTAAAAGAGCAAGCTGCACTATCTGAACCCGAAATAACAGCCGACTCCATAAATAAATTTGTTGCTGACTCTGACGATGGCAGTGAAAATGAAGAGGTTTCAGATTACTCTGAAGAGACCAAACATACTTGGGAGGTTTCAGATTACTCTAAAGGGAACAAGCTTCATCCTATGGAAAGGTCATCTTCAATGATAAATGGTGAAGATCTTTTTCAGGTCAAGAAGGGCAGTCTTCAGGTGTCAAAGGTAAATGGCAAGCATAACAAGAATATGCAGCATGTGAGTTTGATAGCCAGAGGAGAGACACTGTCGTGGAGAACTAGTGTTGCAGAGATCATTCTTGCTAACATCCCAGTTTACAAGGAAATATTGCCTGGTCTAGAGAGCTGGCGTGCTGGGAAAGTTGCAGCCTGGGACCGTCTTGAAGGGCACTCCATTCAGTGGTTCTGTATTATCTGTATAGATCAAAAAGGTAATAGATAATTGCCATGATTGGTTTTTCATTTTGACTAGTCTATGACATGATAGTGCTACTAAAATTTATAGCAATGAATGAAATTATACTGGTGTTCTGTTTCCACGTCGATATTTTCTTGGGATATGCTTGTTTGGCGGATCCATCTCTTCCATCTACCTGTAATGACCTTCTTTTCGACCCCGAAGACGTGGCTAATGGTAGAGATGGATCTCAGGTTTCGATATACCTGGACCTCTACAAAGTGTTAGATCTCACGTTCCATCCCTACCCATACTCCCTTAGGATAAAGAATAAATAAACAAGAAGAATAAAGTAGATAACTCTCTTCATATATAGACTGATTTTCATGTTTTTTCGGGCTTTATTTCTTTAGTTAATATCGTTATCCTCAAATGACTTTCAGGTATGATGGCGGAAATCACTATGGCATTGGCGGATGTGGGTGTTACAATATGCTCATGTGTGGTGAGTAGTTGACCTAGATTTGGAAGTGTACCATTATCGCAGTGCATGTTTTTGTTTTTCGTTTTAAGTTATCGACTCATCTAAAATGTTAAGTTCTTAGAGGGCCAAAAAAGCACATCAAGTCTTAACGCTCCCCCTCACATGCAACCCCCTCTTGCACGAGAGATAAATGAAAGTGCACCATACCAAACATAGTGCGACTACTAACGAGCTCCAGTTGTTCAACTGGTATTGCTCGCTTCTCCTAACGGAGAGGTCAGGAGTTCAAGTCTCACCCAGAGACACTCTGGTACGTAACTACTCTTAACAGAGAGTCGGGTGTTCAAGCCTCACCAGAGGCATCGTTGTTCTTCAAGCCTCACCAAAGGCATTCTGGTACCGAGGTCGGGTGTTCAAAGCCTCACCATTTGTTCTAGTTACACCAAAGTCACCATATAGACTTAATTGTAATCTTTCAAGGCATTAATAATAATAATAATAAGAGTTGGGGTAAGGTCTATGTCCCCTCCAACCTTCTAAAAAAAAAAAAACTGAGTGCAACTTGTGCACTAAAAATACTTGGGAAAACAAGTACAGGCCGGACGACTTCGACCCAAGATTTTGTGTAATAACTAGAGCTGTGATACATGTAAAGTTACCAACTCATTCAAAAACTTAACATGTTGGAGAGTGGGCCCAGACGCCCTGCTATGTTTATCAAGTCTTAACAAGTTCTATTATATTCAATTTTTTCCAACTGAAAAATGGCATGCAAGTGCACGCTGAGCATATTCTTATACCATTTTGTTTAAAATTTGGCAGGCTGAGGTCGATCGAGGAAGGGGAATAGGTGTCATTCTGTTTCATGTCGAAACAAGCCTGGACAGTTTGGTATGCTAAACACATTAGCTTGCTGTTCCTGCTATGCTAGCTTTTTATGTTACTGCAATTGACACAATATCCCCCTTTTTAAATTTTATCCAGGTTAGTGCCTGTTCACGGGTGGATCAAATAGACAATGTTTTGGGATGGTCCACGGGTTGCAGCTGTCATAGCTCGAATGAAAACCAGCTGGTTCGAGAATGCTAATCATGAGTTGAGCTGATCGAGTGACTCGGCCTGCAGAGTCTTGGGCATAAAGTTTTGTCCTCGCGAAACGAGAATTTTTTTGGTATGTAGTTACATAGTGTTACATCTGTTTGCTGAACAGCATATTAATTCATCTAGTAGTAGCCTAGCAATGTGAGCAAAGTCTGTGGAGGCAGAGGACTGTATATAGAGAGAAGAGTAGTTAGGTATATATGATATACATGTAAAGGTACTTGCAAGAAGAAAATAATATATACAAAGGGAAACTCATCACAACTGTGGAGAAACCCCCACCCAACCAAAAACCCACGCCACCTTCCAAAAGAAGTCCTGTGTAGCTGAAAATTGAGGTACATAAGTAGGCTGCAACTAGGGGTGAAGGTGGTTCGGTTTGGTTCAGTTTAAGCCAAAATCGCAAACCGAACCACCCCCTAATGGTTCCACATATTTCAAACCGAACCGAACCGTCACAAACTTCAAACCGAACCGAACTGTTTGGTTCGGTTTCGCGGTTTAATTATTTAAATATTTCAAAAAAGAAAAAACTTTTAAATATTAAAAAAATAGTTTTAACATAAACTAAATAATTAAAAGTCAAAAAATTAACTTTAAAATTACAATAATTCAATCAAAATGTAGGCAAACAACAATAATTTTCTTATTAAATTCAATTACTAATTACTAATTACTAAATAATATATATATAAAAATAAAAAAAATAAAAATAAAATGGTGGTGGTTCGATTCGATTCGGTTTTTTCGGTTTGGCACCAAAAATTGCAAACCGAACCGAATTGCTCGGTTTATAAAATTTTCAAACCTAAACCGAACCGTTCTAACCCAAAATCGAACCGAACTGGCCGATTCAGTTCGATTTGAATCGATTTGGCGGTTCGGACTTACACCCCTAGCTGCAACTTGGTTGAGCTAAGTTTAAGTGTGTTTGAGTTGACTTGTTTTAAAAAAGTGAACCTTGAAAAAGAAGCCTGTGTTCTGCTCGCTGCCTAACAAACAAGCGTGAGCTGTGCTTAGCTTGTGAAAGCTCTAAGAGTAGGGCTGTTTGGCAAATCGGGCAGTTTGGGTACCCAACTCGGCCCAACTTGATTTACATCGTTGGACTTGACCCGACTTGAAGTACGCGGATCGACCTGACTTGTCTACTTTACCCGAGTCGAGTTTGGCAAAGGTGGGTTACTCGTTTAGCTATTCAGGTATATCCGAGTTACACACTCAATTCGATGAACCCGTGCACGTACAACACTCGACTAGACCCACGGTTTGACTCTGTTCGTATATACTTGTGTAAATATACAAGTATTTCTATAACAAAACAAGAGCGCTTAGATGAGTTTCAAAACTTCAATGGAATTTTCTCATAATTTTGAAAATTTTAAGTAAT
Organism: Platycodon grandiflorus; assembly: GCA_016624345.1. NCBI lineage: Eukaryota > Viridiplantae > Streptophyta > Magnoliopsida > Asterales > Campanulaceae > Platycodon > Platycodon grandiflorus. Next base: position 2,457,389 of record CM028366.1, on the reverse strand, counting down.
AGTACAATTTTGTGTCAAGTTTCTTATTGGTTGATTTAATATTTTTGGAAGCAAGATGATTTTTAATTCACTCATGATTAATTATCCTTAGTGTGCGTCATTTTACTCGTATAATATCTATAGTGATGAGTGATCAAGCATATTCCATTGATTCTTTTTTTTTTTCCCCATTCAATTGATAAATGAGCGAGGCAATTTAAAAATAAATAAATAAATATACGTGTCATTAGCCCTTTAAATATATATATATATATATATATATATATTTGCTTTAAGAATTTTCGAACAATTTGACTTATGTCTTATAAAATACTTAAGAAGTTTGAAGTTAGTGTTTTTGCATTTTAAACCTTAAAGAAACACTTAATGGTCAAGCGTCTAACGGGATTCATATTAGGGACCACCAATATCTAAAAATGTCGTATTTAGACCAACCGTTTGCTAAGTCAAAGTACAAGAATCTCATGGACCACCAATATTCAAAAATATTGTATTTAGACCGACCGCTTGTAAAGTCAAAGTACAAGGACCACGTAAGAATGCAAATAAATATGAGGTTCTTTTTAGTAATGGGCTTTACTGCAATGACCTTAGCTTATTAAAGATATAAACAAAAGCCTTTTTTCAGTAATAGGCTTTACTGCAATATACGTACAGCTGAATATATACAAGATTCTCGGAGAAACTGTTTCAAAACAGTAAAATAAGTGGCTCACACACACTTTGCTTCAAGCGCTTCCATGGACTCAAACGAGTGACACGACGGTTATACAAGTATCACAATCAAGAGTGTTGGAATTGGTCGATTTGCAACTCATGCCGGTGGATGTCAAAATTATTCTGAAATTGCAGTTACATACTCAAATCAATGGAGTGAAAGACTGATATTATGTATAGATCAAACATCATATGCTCAAAAGCCTAGCAAACTTCTTACTTATGTTTGGCTGGTACATGGGAAGGAAACCCAAAGAAAATTGCAATCGAGATAACGACCGTTATGAGAGAAACCTTCACCAAGGGCAAGCCTATGTACCAATGGCACAGGCACCATAGTGTCGCCAACATTGACCATGTCAAAGCTTTCACTTTCCATGGCTCTATTGATCGTTGTTTACTCTGGTTTACTAGCTCCCTCACATAACGCTTAGTGGTCTCTACCTTTTCATCATCTTCATCGATATTGTTGTCACTGCCATTAACGACATCATCTTTCTCTTTAGAACTAAATAGATCAGGTTTTTCCCCTTCCTTTGTTTGGTTATTGTTGTCACTGCCATTAACGACATCATCTTTCTCTTCAGAACTAAATAGATCAGGTTTTTCCCCTTCCTTCGTTTGGTTATCGGTCTTCATTTCATTGAACTCGGGTGACACTCCCTGGATTGACTCTGCTGGCCAAACTGCATCGGAATTAGTTTCCATGGATGAGTCCCCTGTACCTTTTGAGCTCTCTTCACCTGTCTCTTCCCTATTTTCATCTTCATCATCATCTTCTTCATCACTCAATTCCATTTGTTGGGTTTTCTCTACCTGAATTTTCTCTACTACTTCCACAAACTTTGTTGCTTCTTCAGTCAATTGAATCGGCAGGTTGTCTTCTATTATCACCTGATCAACAGAAGCAACCTCATTCACTTTGTCCACATTGTCAGTTTCTATGGACGGAGGTGTTTTTTCGGAGTCCAAAAGCAAACTTCCGTCCACCATTGGCTCTGAGGACACTTGCTCAGTTATCAAGCTATCAGAGCAATTGTCTTTTTCACCATTTTCAAGGCTCTCTAAAACTTCATCAGCATGAGCTATCTTAGTCGATTCATCTTCACATTTCTTTGCAATAATATCTCCATGAACTTCTTCATCACATTCTTCCTCATCTTCTTCAATCAACTTCACCTCTGCCTCATCCTCTACTTTGATCTGATCCTTCATTAATTCAACCGCTTCTGTTGACAAGGGGGGCATTATCAAGTTATCAGATCGTAACTCTTCTTCATCACAATTAACGAGTGTTTCTTGATCTTCAGTCATCTGGACTAGTCCTTTGTCTTCTTCAGAAACTTGATCTGGATGAGCTTCTGTACTACTTCCTTCACATTTTTCTACATAGCTTTCTGCAAGGTCGTCTTCTTTTTCTTGTTCTTTGCCAATCAGTTTCACCTCCTCAGTGTCCTCTACTATGACCTGATCCACACAGGTAATCTCAACCCCATTTTCCTCCTTTGTTAGCTTGATAGCTTTTACCTCCTCTAGTTCTTCTCTGATTTGAATCTCTGGTTTGTCTTCTCCAACTTCGATATGATCACAAGCCACACCAATTGCTTCACCTTCTATCTTTACTTCGATAGCTTCTGCCAGCAGCTGGGAGCCAAAATTTTCGCCATGGTAGTCTTCTTTTTCTGGTTCTTTGCCAATCAATTTCACCTCCTCAGTGTCCTCTACTATGACCTGATCCACACAGGTAATCTCAACTCCATTTTCCTCCTTTGTTACCTCGATAGCTTTTACCTCCTCTAGTTCTTCTCCGATCAATTGAATCTCTGGTTTGTCTTTTCCAACTTCGATATGATCACAGGCCACATCAATTGATTCACCTTCTTTCGTTACTTCAACGGCTTCTGCCAGCAGCTGGGAACCAAAATTTTCTTCATCATGATTCTTGAAGGTTTGTTGATCTTCACCAAACTTGATTTGTTGGTCTTCATCTGCTGCAACCTGAACTGCATCTTCTATTATCATATCCTGCACCATTGCATCATATACCTCTTGTTTTTCTCCAACTTCAATCTGATCTCCATAAACAGGCCCAGAATTATTTGCTTCACTGACTTCTTCCAGTAATTTGACAGCTTCAATGAAAATCGGGAGAGTTTCCGTTGGAAACTTGCCCTGGTTCATGCTTTCAGGGTTGGAAAGTAAGGAACTATCCAACAATGGCAATGAGTTTTCCGGTTTGACACCATAACTTTGAAATGCACTGCTTTCAGGTACTGAACTATCAAAGCAGATAGTTTCTTGATCAGAACCCACGGAATTTTCAAGTTGTTCATTCAATTCGAATTCCAATCCAGAAGCCTCCAACACCGGGAATGAGTATTCTTCTTTAGTAATGGTATTACCAGAATCATCAAACAATGGAGTGCTTTCAGCATGCTCTTCACGTACTTCAGACAAGACATGCCTTTGGTTAACAACACCATTTGTAGGGTCCACTATTTTGTCATTGATTTCAAGCTTGGCCTTCTCATCATCCTGAATTAATCAAACAGAATGCACATAAAAAACATAAATATATACACAAACTAGAGGTGGCAAACGGGCAGACTGGGCGGGTATGGGCAGCACCCATGTGGGCAACAGGTTCAAATGGGCGGGCAAGTGAGTGTCCAATTAATTACACGGGTATAAATGGGCGGGCTTTAAATGGGCACCCATTTACCCATTAAAATTAAAAAAAAACATTACAAAAATTCACCATTTAAACAACTAAAAGCTAAACAAACCATCTTATGTCCGGTATAAAAATTTGATAACTGCAGTTTAACTTCATTTTCAAGTGGCGAAGGTGTTCCATTGGACATATGGGTTAGATGAGCGCCCACTTAAATCCATATACGCCCACCAAAATTAGTGGTATTAAATGGGCATGCCCATTAACAATTTTTTATGTATCCATACCCATTAATTAGTGGGCGGACTGGGTGGGCATTTGGACATGGACAAAATTTGCCACCTCTAACACAAATACAATGATTTTTGGCTCCATTTATTTCTAATTTTATTGGAACGTCTATAACTCAATGCTATAAATATATAGGCCAAAATATATATAAAAAACCCTCCATAGTATACACTAAATCCCACTTTGCAGCCTAATTTGAAATTTGCGTCTAAGTCACACTCCACATTCCAATTTGTCCCAGTTTGCCCCCTACCCCCAACGGCCGTTGTAATGTTAACATTAAATAGTCACATGAGAGTCACGCGATGGCCATTTGTGTCATTTCAAATGTGGATAAAGTAATAATAGTCATATATTAAGAATTAGAAGTAAAAAATAAATAAAAACAAACTCTAATTAAAATCCTTCCTGCTATAATTACTAACCTATCATCCCCACCCTCACCCATCCCCCATCCCTCCCACCCGTGCGCCCCCATGAGCACCACCACCTCCGGTCCCATTCGTTTCACAATTCCTTCAATCCCACTGCTATTGCCGACCTCCTCTACATCCGCGACGCCCGCATCAAGCCCTCTTTCATCCGCCCAACCAACGACTCCAACCATTTCTTCGTTGACCGAGATTTTCACCGAACACAAATCCCTCGCTCTTCTTCATCCTCTTTAACTCCACCGAACCCAACAACTCCCTCGCCGGCCAGTTTCGACATCTTATCCAACACCGCCGCCCACGCAATCGCCCCACTCACCGTCGAACTCAACACCGGTACCAACAACGAATTCAGCGACCCCGATGGGAACTAGTGGGTTTGAGGGTTTTGATGATTTGATGATATTCGAATTGGTCCATACGAATTGCCAATGAAATTTTAAAGCAAAAGATTCTAAGGTAAGGGTTTGATAACCTAAACAAAATTGTTAATTATATTATTTCAATTAGACAAACTTATTGCATTAGTTAGGGGAAATTTTTCCCCGGATTTCTCAATTTCATCTTCCTTATTCTATTCCCAATTCATAAACAGAGTGTGGTTTGGTGGGCTTTTTTATTAGTTGAGGAGGGAGGAGATTTGAGTTGGTGGGTATTGGTTTTGATGGTGTGTTCAACAAATTTATTGAATTGTTACAGGTTATTTTCGTGGGTGGAGTTTTTCATGGATGGAGTGGTTGTTTCTGAGTGTGTGTGTGTGTGTGTGAGAGAGAGAGAGAGAGAGAAAGATGGCGATACCGGGTGATGAGAGGTTGACCATAATTTTTTCTCTTTGTAATTAAATCAAATCACCCCCTCCCTCCTATAAATTCTACTTCCACTTTACAATCATTCTCTTTTTCTCTCTCTCCTCCATAGATGAAGTTGGAAGAGATGAAAAAAATTGTTGAACGAGAATGAGTTGACTCAGTAGGATTTGTGAAATGGGCCTCAAAAAGAACCAAAAACACTAAAATATCCCTGCTTGTGAGATGCACATGCTACCTTCCGTTAACATTATAACGGCCGTCGGGGGTAGGGGGTAAACTGAGACAAATTGGAACGTAGAGTGTGACTTAGACGCAAATTTCAAATTAAGGTGCAAAGTGGGATTTGGTGTATACTTTGTGGGGTTTTTTATATTTTGGCCAAATATATAGGTCTTGTCTTGATGATAATTTTCTATTTTTCTACGGCACATTAAGCTCATGTTTTTGCAAAACTCCTTTACTCGAACTTACTTTTTACAGTTGTGCCCATAACATTACCATAACTACTAACAACAGTAGCATAAGATTGATCAGATTTAGATACTCTTTTTCTTTCATGTGAAAAATATAAAAACTCATTTTGTTATTATGATAATCAATAAATTTATATTATAAGATCACATGCTTTATTTCTATATTATCTTCTTAAAGTAGGAATAACAACTTTTTAAAAAATATTTTCAGTGAAATAAGCAGAGCATTAAATTGTAAGGCCTGAAAAAAAAAAAAAAAAAAAGAGAGTCAAGTAAGACAGTTAATTACCAGGATCAAAACTTGGATGGGTTCAATCCCGGACCCGGTCACACCCATTTCAGCTGTGGCATCACCTCTGCAATAGTGAAATTACAGTCCAGTTATACACAATTTCCATGTAGAATTGTGCTCATTTGGTACGATGATGATTATTCCATTCCATGCTAATTTAGTAGAATTATCGTTCCATGATAATTCAATTACCAGAAAAAGAAATCACGATTATTGCGTAGTCGTACCTTGGATTCTTGTATTCAAGAGGCAGAGAGGAATCAGTGGGGAGAAGAAAAGAGAGACCTTTGATCACTTGAAGATGATGATCTTTACTGTTCTTCATCATCAACTCCAAATTGTTTGGTTGATCATCAGTAAATGCCTCCGCCGAAGCTGGCGGCGGAGACTGTTGGTTGAAGATGTCATTATCACTCGAGGATTTTCCTTGTTGTCTTCTTGTTCTTCCTCTTTTGAATGCAAAAGCTGAAACCAAGGTGGCGGCAATCAAGGCTCCACCCAAGAAAACAATTCCACCAATTCCACCACCGCCGGCGCCGGCGGTTATCTTAATCGTCATGGCCTTCTGTTCTTGCTTGTTTTTGGGTTCCTCCATATTTTTAATCTCCTTAAGTTTGTAGGTGTGGGTGTGTTCGGTGTGATTCCCAATGCAGTCTGTGTTGTTTTGGGGAAGTGTTCTCAGTTCTCTGTGTGTGTGTGTGTGTGTGTGTGTGTTGAGAGATTTATTGTGAGAGAGAGAGAGAGAGAGAGAGAGACGAGGAGGAGGGTTATCAAAGTATTGACTTGGAAGTCGGGCAGGTGGCGGATCCTTCGTATGCTGAACCGGGCTCCATCACTCCAAATTGAAAAGGTAATTTGATTAATTTTTAAATAAAAAATTAATATAATTTTATTCAGATAAAAAAAATAGAATTATTACTACTACTCCCTCCGTCCTTTAATTATTGTCTTGTTTGACCCTGCACACAGATTAAGAAAAAATAATTGACTTAATTATTAATATTAGTATAATGTGTAATTTTCTTTAATGTCCATGTGTATGTGGTCCATAATTAAAGTAAAGGAAAAAGTAAGGGTAAAATGGTAAAAATGATATTTTTTAAGTTTTTAAACAAGAAAATTATTCTGGGATGGATAAAAAAAGAAAAGAAGACAATAATTTAAGGATGAAGGGAGTACTATTAAATATATTAGTATAATTTATAACTTTATAAAAAATAATTTGATTTTTATTTAATCTTTATCTAAAAATTTAGCATAATAATCAACAATGTTAAATTTTACCTATTTAATTAGAACGAAGGAAATACTAAATTACAATTTAATTAGTGTTGTTTCACTCAAATTCAAGAGAATATTGTGTATTCTTTCTAAAAAAAAAAAAAAAAAAGAGTACTAGTTTAATTAATTTTCCAATGCAAAATTTGGCCCGAAGAAAAGGTGGAAAGTAGTCCTAAAACCCAAAAAATAAAAAAAAATAATAATACTCCGTAAAAGATGTGGTAATTACAAGTCAAGTTGTGATTGATTTTGATCAATCCACATGCTGACACTGACAGCAACCAAAAGGTTCTTTGTACTACTCCAGTTATTGTTCTGTAGGTTTTTTTGACTATAATTAATTCTTATTAAAGCAGTCACATTCATTAAATCGTACGTAGTTTAGTTTAATTCATCTGAATAATGACTTTGAAGTTTGAACCAAGTTGAGATAATTACTCCAAGAAGCAAGACGACTCAAAGTGCCGCTCATCTCTACCAAGTAGTATCTAAAAAAGGTAGTTTGTCTTTCTTAAAAAAAAAAAAATTAATTTTAGAGGAGGTATAAGCAAATAAAATTATAATTTTAAAAAAAATACTAATTTATCAAATAAAATTATTATTGGGGGATGGAAGGAGTAGTGCTTTGAAAATCATTAGCAATACGATATAAATTGCATTGAATGCAGTTACAAGTAGTTGTTTTGAATGCAACTCTTTCCATTGATCATTTGTTAGCAAAATCTTTTAAATAAAAAATAAAATATAATATCTAAAATCTCTAGAGATTATGTTTCGTAGAGTTTACATATATAATTGGTGACTATGATAATATATCGTGTCATTTAACGTATATTTTGCTTGAAACTCATCTCTTAAACGAGTTTTAATTCAAATTAACTCATTGAATGAGTGAAGTTTCACGACCATGAACTCCACCTACTTTTTTTTTGTTGGGAAGCCAAACTGCACCTACTTCTTGAAAGCTCTAAAATTAAATTTTTGGATTTATAAAAAGTGATTACTAGTATCTCTACTGCTTGTTTTTCTCTTTTTACTGCTACTTCTTTCGTACTGGATAAATATTACTAGGGGATAAAGTATAAGAATTAAAAAATATAATTAATTGAGTTCAATCATTCTAAATAATTGAGTTTCTTTGGAATGTGTTATATTAATAAAACTTTAAGGTATATTAGGAAGAATGATAGAGAATAGGTAGATCAAAAGTCTTTAAAAATATTAATTAGGACATCCCAAAATAAAAATTATGAATATTTATTTGGGACGAAGGGAATATATCATTGTTTTGTTTTTAGCATTACTCAAAACTCTTAAGGCTGTCTTTGTCTTGAGAGTTCTTTTGTTATTTGATTCTGTTGAATTTTAATCTAATTATTTCTTCCTTCACTAAAAATAATAAAAAAGAAAATAAATCTTAACCGCTCATATAATAATTTGCAACAAAATTAATTAAGTTAACTCTTATCAATTAAACAGGTGGGTGGGTCACTGCTGTTTCTATTTTGTATAATTAAGATAAGTATTGTCTATTTCACTTTCATCGGTCGATTTGTCCCTTTTTTTTTTCTTTTTTTTTTTTTTGTCTTATTATACGTTTCTTTGAATATACTTGTATTTTTATAATTTTAAGTGGCAGGCTTTTTTTTGGCATTTTCTTGGTTCCGGATCCTCTTCCAACTTTGGATCACAAGATTCTCCTTGCTTCTTCAGAAGTTTTCACATGTTTCCTGTTATACTGCCTCCCTTCTAAATAATTATTCTGTTTTTTTTTTTTTTTTTGTCGGTTCTAAAAAAAATTTATTTTATTTTTAAACTTTTCTTTTTTTACAAAATATTTTTATTATTTTTTTTATTGATGATCAGACATACACATAAATTTTTAAAAAAATTATATATTATAGTAATATTTATAATAAAGTCAATTACATATACACAGATTTTAAAGGAACTTACATATTATACTAAGATTTACCCAGTACATAAAAACGTTTTTCAACATATTTTAAGATATTACCGAATAACAAATAGGAAAATAGATAAACTATGGTCTCACGAAAAATTTTGAATTTTTTTAGGTTAATGTAATTGCTTTAAGGATTTTTTTTAATAAGGTCCAAAAAAAATGTTTATTTCATGGGAAAAGAAAATAACTTCATATCATAATTAAAATCTTGTGAGTGTAAATGTGTATAAATACCCAAAAATGTGTTTAGGATGAAATGAGTATAAATACAAAAAAATGTGTTTGCAAAAGGGTTTTTTGAAATCAAAAAAAGAGTATAAGGTTTGTTTTGAAATTTTTTTGGAGAGAATCCGGCTACTTTTCCCACCACTGCCGCATTGGCAGTTGGCATCTAGTCAACTACCAACTCAGGGTTCCTTTAATGTAGATAACATGACACAAAGAGAAAGTTTTAATTAAAAAAAAAAAAATTGGTAAAAATTAATTGGTCGAAAAAAAAAAGATGAGGTTTAATTTGAAATTTTGAAATTAGTAAAGGGGTTTTTTTGCAATTAACTCGATACTCATTTAATAGCTCTAACATTACTCCTAAAACAAATTAATATTGTTGGAATTGGAAGAAAAAAAAATGGTACTGTCAAGAATTCAATATTAGAGCATGCCACTCGTTCGTTCTCAGCTCTCTGCTTGTACACTACTAATCCAATTATTATTAACTAACTAATAGAAGGAAAAATAAATAATTATATATAGCTAGGAATTTAATTATGATAGTACGTAGTACTTAATAACTGTAGTTGAAAACAATATGATTCGAAGAACAAAAGTTACATTACATTACATGTACATCTCCAAACAAAAGGAAATCATGATGAGAAAGATCAAAACAAATACTTAATTAATTCAATTAAGAATTTTCATGCTCAAAATTAAATTTAGTAATTAACACCCTTGGGAACACTTGGTTTCAGCAGTGTAAACAAAGGGTACAACCGAGTACAAGTTGATGTGTGTGAGGAGACGAACTAGGTGAATAAATTAAGGGGAGCTAGCACCACTAACCCCTTTGTAGAGATCAGTTGGGACATTACATTACAGTCCTTCAATGGCGAATTCTCCAAAAATGCTTTGCACTCCTTTATCTTCCATCCTCCCGATATCTCACTAGGGTAGCAAAGAATTAAGTAACCCTTAATTGCATCAGCCGGGCAACTCAACACGGAGAACGGAGCTATCCATTTTTGTCCAATGCCAAACATGTTATCCTCGCTTTTGCTCCTATATATATATATTCATTCCCAGATTACCAAAAAATTACTATCAGTTTAGTTACAAACTCGTGCACATATATACGTGTACTTTTGTATAGGGATAATTACCCTTTAAGTGGAATGAGTTTGGAACCCGATTTGCAATAGATTAGCCCCTGTACTCCAATGGTTTTGGGCTCCTTATATCCATAATATTCCATCTTATATAGGTTTCTCTGTCTTTGGTTTTGGGATATTTGGCATGTTTCCATACCCGCCAGCCGAAGCAACCGCAACAAGAATCGACAACAAAAGCACGAAAGAGATCGCTGCCGAAAATCTGGTGACTACCATTTCTTGTTTTGTATCGATCGGGTGAAATTTGTTCTTTAGACTTAGCCTTGTGTGTTTGGCTACTTCCCACCCATGGCATGCATTTTCATAAGTAGGGCTTCTAAATGTTCTTCCATTTCTTTATTTTTTTATTTTTATTTTTAATTATGATCCGATTAGCTTAAGAATAGTTTTCACATAGTGCGTTGCTTGGTAGCACGATAGGTTATGGACTGGCCTGCCACTAAGTTGTGATTTCTTCCCACAAATTGGGTGTATAGTCTGTACAAGATGTAGTACGTTCAAGATTATATATAGTGGACAAATTCTCACTTGCATGTGAGTCAGCAAATGTGACAGTAAGTTGATCTGAAAATTATTATTGACCATATGTCATTATAACGACCCGAGCTAAGCTCGATTCGTCATGCAATGACTCACTAAGCACATGAGTCAAAAAGGCTCAATTCGCCATGCAATGACTCACTAAGCACATGAGTCAAAAAGTCTATGGAAGGTTGGTGCCTAATGATAGTGGGTGACCACTTATAAGACACACACAAGTTCCACATCCACCCGATGTGGGATATCACAATCTCCCTCAATCCAACCCTTGACGTCCTTGTCAAAGTCCAAAGTCCAAAGGATCGACACTCCGGGCAATGTGTCCAACACATTTCCGACCAGGACCCGCTCGGATACCATTTGTAATGCCCCAAACTTGGGCCCAACATCGTGATCCTACAGTTCGGCTACGTCACCAACAAGATTTACAAGTTGTAGTTTGTCCTGCAGTTTAGCCTGCCACTAAGTCATGTGATTTCTTCCACAAATTGGGTGTATAGTCTCTACAAGATGTAGTTTGTTCAAGATTATAGGGACAATTCTCGCTTGTATGTGAGTCAGAATATGTAACTGTAAGTTGATGATCTGAAAACTATTAATGCGTATAGTGCATTGTGACATTGTACTTATCTTTCAACACATGGCAGTATTATCTAATAAAATAAATGTCCTAGTCGTTTTGACATGTTAATTTGCGGAAGCCATGGCAAAGTTAATTACATGTGACATAACTCATTCATATCATTGAGTATGACTGCGTTATGCAATTAGAATTCAGCTGCGGAGTGCTATAGAGATATGGAGGCTTGCACTATGCTAGGTAGGTCTTAGAATTGGAATCAAGCACATTACAGAGTTAAATTATTTTGGGCAAACTCCACAATTCGTCCCTATACTTTTTGTATTTTTTTGTATTCATCCTTGTACCAAAATATTTTTTGAGACCATCCTTGTACTACAGACATTGAGCATGATTGGTTCTTCCGTCCAATGTCGTTCACTTTTTTCTGTTAAATCGTCCCACGTGCCCCTCACAAGCATTATGAAAAAGGTAAAATAGTCATTTTGTCGGTTGAAATTGAAATTAAAGGGGGTTTGACTACCATGACTGCCTCACCATAGACGATTCAAAAAGTCTATGGAAGGGGGTTTGACTACCATCAGAAGAAGATGAAAATGGAGAGATTTAAATTGTTTGAATGAAATGTACAATGTTCGGGAGTTGAATCAGACTGGGGTGCGGAGGCATGGTTTGAACTCCATTTTTCCAAGAGTTGCTTCGTTTCTTTCTTCAGCAAAAGCGCCACTATTCATTCCTGTATTTTTTTTTATTTCTGAAAAGTAAATTCGCAACCCTCTTACCTTCTTCAGTTGATTGTTCATTTGTTCTTATACTAGATACTCAAATCTCCCAGATTTGAATGTATTTTGGTGAAATTTTAATTCATCTATCAAATATTTTGCTCTTGTGAACTTCTTACGAAATCATTTTCCAGTCAATCTCTCTCGCAAAATTCTTAGTCTCTCTCTTTCCTCTTTCCAATCTCAAATCAAATCATGAAATTTACCATCCGGTGGCTTGCTTCCGCCGCCAACCATGACGAATTGTATTGAGTTCCTTGGCTTGAAAAATACTAAATTGGTCTAGATTTCTCAATTTCCAAGCGAGATATGTGCGTTTCCAAGGCTGGAAAACATGAATGGAGGGTCAAGAAGGCCAATCTCACCATTGGAACACGAGAAGTCAGACAATGGTAGTCCAACTCGTGCCTACGTTCATTGCCGCCGCCGGGCAAAGTCTGCTTCCCCTGATTTCTCAAACTTACTACCAATTCCCATCGCAAGATCGTTATTGTCGTCGATCTAAGTGACAAGAGTGCCTACGCCATCAACATGGTCAATCGTCTGCTTGTTAGGGTCATTAATGGTGATTCAAGCTTTGTAGGAATGTTTGCTGGGTTTGGTACAATTGATGGAGTTTGGAAGAGGATGAAAGGGTAGTTCATCAATGGAGGTGAGAGAAGGTTTGAGAAAATGGGCAACTCTGAGTATTGGGTTCCCGCATTTTGGTGACACCATGAGCACTTCTCTCTCATCCATGATGGAGTTGGTATCAGTAGGTGATGCCGCCATTGTTGGAGAAGAGAGGGAGAAGGAGGTTTGGGAAATGAAAAATTAGAATGTTTACCCCTGGGTTTACACAATTGGTCCCTGTACTATTTTCAAAAAAATGACTACTTTACCCTTGGGCCAAATCACGTGACATGCACATGATTCCACTTAACGGAAAAAAATAAACGGCAATGGACGGAAGGACCAAATTCATAAAGAAATTAGGTTCAGGGACCAGATGCGCTCACGAGGAACGAATACAAAAAAATGCAAAAAGTACAAGGACGAATTGTGGAGTTTGCCCAATTAGTTTATCCTTTCTTCAGTCGATGTTCCATAACATGGTATATTTGCTCCATGTTTGAGATCTCCCCTCATTAGCATTGTTGTGTAGCGGAAACAAACAATAGTATAGAACATTAAAAAAAAATGGAAGAGCAGAGACTATTTTTGCTTCTGGGAGACGGCGTTCAATTCATTATTCCACCAATTAATTAGGGTTACAATATATATATATATATATATATATATATATATATATATATATATATACAAACTAAACCCTAAATAAAATGTAGAATTTGATTTGCAATGACAATCTATTTCCTGTCATTGAGTAAAGAGGTATTTATACAAGGTATGAATTATAAGAAATGTGCTAAAAGTCAGCTATAAACATATAAACAAATAAGTACAAGATCTCCTAATTATGGTATGAATCATGTCTCTGTTGGAATCGTCACGAATGTATCCGAAGATGTGACGACATCCACCACCACATCCATCACTCCCCCTCAAGTTGGACGGTGCAGATCTCGAACCCCCAACTTGCTTACCAGAAACTAAAAACACTCTGTTCCAAGGGGCTTGGTAAAAATGTCAGCAACCTGGTTCGTCGTTGTGACATATCGTGGTTCAATGTCATGAGATTCAACCCATTCCCGAACGAAATAACAATCATTCTCAACATATTTCATGCACTCATGAAAAATAGGATTATTCGCAATATGTATTGATGCTTGATAATCACAGAATAATGGTGTGGCATCGTGCTGAAGTGCGTCAAGATCGACTAACAACCACCGTAACCACAAAAGTTCACTTACCGTTGCGGCCATAACCCTGTATTCCGATTCGGCAAAGGAACGAGAAACAACAGACTGTTTCTTTATGCGCCAGGAGATCGGTGCTCCAGAACGTCGAGACACGGGACAGCTTCCCCAATCAGTGTCACAATACGCGACCAGACTCAATGCACCATCTGCTAAAAGATAAAGTCTCTGACCTGGGGTTGATTTTAGGTAACGAAGCACACATGTTATAGCATCCATATGTGAGCATCGTGGATTGGAGACAAATTGACTAAGCACATTCACGGTAAGAGAAATGTCAGGTCGTGTCACGATCAAGTATAACAATCGCCCAATCAATCGACGATATTGCGCCGCATCCACATCGGGGCTATCAGTATCTTCATTCAACCGCAAATTCTGTTCCATCGGAAACGAACTGGGTCGACTTCCTTATAAACCCGTCTCCTCGAGAATGTCAAGGGTATACTTCCTCTGACTCAAGACTAGACCTTGTGGTGAACGAGCAACCTCTATCCCGAGGAAGTATTTCAACGATCCCAAATCCTTGATACTGAATTTGTCATTAACATGACGCTTAATAATATTAATCCTGTTGACATCATTGCCAGCCAAAATAACACCATCTACATAGATGAGAGCACAGACAAATATATTACCTTATTTAAAAATGAACAACGAGTGGTCCACGTGAGATTGTCGGAAACCAGTATCAAGTAAGACATTTGTCAACTTTTGATACCAATTGCGGGATGCTTGTTTAAGGTCCTACAAGGATTTACGTAGTCTACACACTCTTCTGTCACCTTTCTTCACAAAACCTTGTGGTATCCGCATGTAAACATCTTTCTCTAAATCATCATGTAGAAAGGCATTATTAACATCCAAATAGTGTATTAACCAATTCTTCTTCGCAACCACAGAAAGAACACTTCGCACTGTGACGACCCGAGTCCGAGATTCAATATTGAACCCTAACTCGGAGCGCCCACGAACGAAGAACGACTGAAATAACTAAATAAAGCAAGCCACAAAAGCTCAAACCAAAAACAAGCAGCAGAATAACTAAATGAACTTGAGCTTCAAAGCTCGAATAAATATAATACCACAACTATGAAAAACCTCCACGGCTAAACAAGCGCCGGAGAACAATAATAACTACAACCCCACGAGTCAAGAAAATCGAAGATATAAAAAGAATACAACCGGCACGACTCCACATGTCGTCGCCAAAATACAAGTCTACACAATAAAAATATTTCTACTCGACTCACTAATTAGTTTACATAACTCAGTTTAACCCACGATCTCACAAATACAGGTGGTAAAAATAAACTAATAATCTAATACAACTTCGAGCTAAAGCCTCACTGCACTGGGACTCAACCTGCCACTAAGGAAAAACAAATGGAAGGGATGAGTCGAAGACCCAGTAAGTTACTAATCCAGCAATATGGCATGGCATTATGCACATCAATATAACAGGATAATAAACAGGTTGTAGCACATAAGACAACCAACCCTATATTCACGAGAGGCTTAGTAGCCGCCAACCATCATGCACTAGTTGAAGACCACAACCAACATTTGCTCGTATAGGAAGCACATAAAACTTGAAGTAAACACATAAAGGTGGATACGGTGGATTCGAGGTACACCTTCGAAATCCCTTAAAACACTTCCGACCTTATAGCTCCATGAAGCCGTAGAAGACGATTTCGCTGCTGCTTCACAGAACTATAAAAGATGCCTCTGCTGCTATCCAATAAGATAATAATAATAATAATAAATTCCTGCGTTTCTGCTTCAGGGAACCAAAATAAATAACTGTGCGCTGATGCTGGACACATTTTCCAATATCGACCCACAAATAGAAATAGATGATTGTGCTGCTACTGCCGTACACAAATCACAAAGGGACCAATGCTCGTATCCCAAAACAAATATATGTCCCCGATAGCGTCAAGCACGATCTACAAGTACCAAACAAAAAAGGTACCCGACCGCGTCAAGCATGATCTACAAGTACCCGTTGTGGACCATTTTCTGTATCTATGTCGACGTATCGCTCGATCCCCTACGACCCGAGACAATACGGCTCTAACCACTTACAAGTATCATAAGGGACCGGTGCCCGTATCCCAATGCATACGATAAAAGATGTCGACAATGCACAGTCGTTGTTTATTCCGTTCAATTGTGGGACTAGAGAAAACCCATACCGTGGCCAACGGTAGAGAGAGGCCCAGGGTATTGGCCTTTGGCTATTACGAAGCCCCTGCTCCCACAATAACTGAGCGTCAATGGATTTAATTTTTTGTTGGATCTATCTATGCTATTGGTCTTATGCAGGGAGTTTACCAATGGATTTAATTTGTTTATGCTAAGGCTATACTGGTTGAGCCTCCTCTGGCACTGTCAAATATGCATTCCTTGATCCATAAAACTTATATATGAAGACTGAATGTATTAAGATGCAACTGTCATGAGATACTCCTTGTAATTCCAAGGATAGTGTTTGTAGGAACTTGTTGTTGGGGTTTTTTGTCCTTTGTCTTATTGAATCCCTTATCCATATAATTTCACAATGAGTAACATTGTTTTCCTCGAGAGTCTATTATTACCTGTGATAGCTGTGGGATTAAGGATTATTTAGAGGATATACACTTTAATGTGTTTTAATCTGAGCGTAACGACCACCTCTTTTTAATTTTGTTTGTGCTATTGTTTCAGTACTTTGTTGAAGCTGGTGCAATTTCTGTTAGACGTGTTCGAAAGGAGGATTTGTGCCATGTCGCTAAGGCTGCTGCTTCAACTACTGTATGTACCTTAACTTGGCTTCAAAGTTGTATTAGATGTTTAGGTTTTTGAATGTTCTTGTTTCTTCATGATTTTTTTAGCTTGGAAGATTGCTAATTGATTATCCGGATGCCTAAACTTATTTCATCATCTTTCTCATGTAGAGGCTTTTAGCTTTAATTTGTTTTCTTCATTCTTGTAATGTTGTAGTGGGTAACCAAGATGAACAGAATGTTGTAATGTTTCTAGAATGAGAATGCTAAGATGGGTGTTTGGTAAACCAAAAAAGATAAATTATGAAAATCATACTTCTCTCATATGCTGGTGAAAAGAATATATCATTGGTCGGCGCTTTTTGATTCTGACTTTTTCAGATGATGATACTAAATATTGTATCTTTTTTTGATTCTGACTTTTTCAGATGATGATACTAAATATTGTATCTTTGACTTGAAAAGTGAAAATCATACTTCAAGTGGTATCAATAAATGTTACGAGAATCATACTTCAATTTGTCTATATCATTTGTCCCTGTTTATTCATGTTGCACTAACTCCATGTCAAATATTGTATTTAAATTATTGACTTATTGTCTATCACTCATGCCATGTCTCAATATTCATGGCAATGGTAATTTTGGGTCAGTAGATGGAGATTCTGCAGCTCCAATGTGATTTGGCCAGCTACGTGTGTGGGAGTGGAACAAAAATCAGGATTTTTTTTTTAAATAGCGTTCACAACGTTTTTATAAAACGTTGTAACAACCATTTTTTACAACGTTTTTTGTGAATTGTTGTAATATCAGTACACTTTTTACAACGTTTTTAGAAAACGTTGTAATAACACTTTTTACAACGTTTTTTAGAAAACCGTTATAATATCAATACACTTTTTACAACGTTTTTTAGAAAGCCGTTGTAATATCAATACACTTTTTACAACGTTTTTAGAAAACGTTGTAATATCATTTACAACATTTTCAATATGTCTTACCCTTTTTTACAACGTTTATTGTAAACAGTTGTAATATCAATAGACTTTTTACAACATTTTCAGCAAACATTGTTAATATCTACTACAACGTTTCACCTAAACGTTGTGTTTAATTTACTACAACGTTTCAAAAAACGTTGTCTTTTGTTTTCCACAACATTTCAAAAAACGTTGTGAAAGGTACAAAAATAACGTTTTCTGCAATGTTTATTGAAACGTTGTTTTAGAACATGACCTATTACAACGTTAGATATCACAACGTTTTTCAAAATGTTGTAAAAACCCTTTTACAACGTTTTTTTAAACGTTGTTAATGACCATTTTTGTTGTAGTGTCATAGGGTAATCACGTGCCAAACACGGGTCACAAATTGACAAGTCACGCTTAACAAGCACGACATCTCACATTCATAGGGTTTCAAGGTCGATACGAAGTGATTATGAGTTAACTAGGAAAGGAGTAAGGTCAGGGTGTTATATATCTGAAGCATGGATGTAATACGGAGACATGATGTCCACGATGGTGTGACTGGTGGAAACCACAACAGTTTTCCCGTTGTTTGGTTCTACCATGATTGAAGGAAAAAACTAGAAGACAGCTCGAAGTTTGGTGGCGACAAGAATTAGATTTTTTTTTTTAGGGTTTTTGTGTTAAACCTGCTCTGATACCATGTAGAATTTGATTTGCAATAGCAATCTATTTCCTTTCATTGAGTAAAGAGGTATTTATACAAGGTATGAATTACAAGAGACGTGCTAAAAGTCAGCTATAAACATATAAACAAATAAGTATAAGATCTCCTAATTATGGTAGGAATCATGTCCCTGCTGGAATCGTCACGAATGCATGTGTCCGAAGATGTGGCGACATCCACCACCACATCCATCATAAAAACTCAATAACAAATACGGTCCATACATTTCATTACATACATTAATACAAAAAAGAAATAATCTAGTCATTCAATCCAACAAGCATATTCTCCGTATATTTCTTTTTTACGTACTTGATAGGTAGATCTAATAATGTAAACCAACCATTAGACATAGTTAGTAAATTTGTGTATAGTACGCGTATAATGCACGTATATACAAATAAATGAAAAAAAAAACTTATGTTTATCATACTCAAGTAAAACTTAATTAAAAACATTCATACTATTGGGTTGAATCATATAATACACGTACAAAACTTTAAAAGTATTGTACTTCACGTATAAAACTCGATATATACAAAATTTTGATATAATTTTATTATTTCATTTATTTGTTTTATATTATTAATCTTTTTTAAATTAATCAAATAAGATATTTAAAATAAAAATATTAATTATGAAGTCTAAGAAATATTATTTATTATTACTCATACTTTTTGAATTACACGCCTAAAAGTATATATGCTTAATTATACTTTCATTATGCCACTAACTATAGTTAGTTTGTGATAAATAGGTAATAATATGAAAATAATAGCTTTGAGAGTGTATAAATGTACAATATTAAGATATATAAACTTAAAAATGATGAAAATATACAAAAATTCATATAAAACATGAAGTATTTTTAATCTCGTACATTTCAATCATATTCGTATTATATTCGTACAAACGTATAAAAATATTTTACTCATTTATGTATTATTACGCCGAATTTTTTGCGCGTAACCTTGAAAATAATTCATATTAAACATTTAATATATGTCGCGTAACTTTGAACTTTTTTAACGTATTATATATAGACATGCCCATCCGGTTACGGTTCAAACGGTTCGAACCGTGAACCGCCACATCACCAACCCGTTGATTCTGAACCGTTTATGAACCGTAACCGGCGGTTCAACGGTTCGGTTCCGGTTCAGACAAACCTGAACCTTTAAACCTCCGGTTCGAACCGTGAACCGCTTGAACCGCGAAACGCGAACCGTGAACCGTTGAACCGCCGGTTCAAACGGCCAAAATTCAAAAAAAAAAAAAAAAAACGGTAAAATGATTTTGGCCGTTGATGGTGAAAGATCGGACGGTGGCTGTTGAGAGCCATTGATGCAACGGTCAAGTGACCGTTTTTGGCTTAAAAATTTTTTTTTTCATCTTTTCTCAACCTATAAATACCCACTTCATCTCTTCAATTTTTTCCACTCCATCTCTCTAATTCTCTCAAGTTCTATAATCTATACTCTCAAGTCTCAAGTCTCAAATTTCTCCATATCTCAAATCTCAATTCTCTCAACTCTCAAGTGATCAAAAGCTTCCAATTTCTAATTTTACAAGTAAGTATTTATTAATTATTATTAAATACGTTTTTATTTTTTAATAATATTATTTACATAATTATTTTTTATTAAACACGTTTTTTTATTTATTTTTCTATACTAATTCTCTCAATTCTATAAATTATTTTATATTTTCTATACTTACTATAAAATTATTTTATACTTACTATAAAATTATTTTTACGTTATATAAATTATTAATTACTTCCATACTTACTATAAAATTATTTTATACTTACTATAAAATTATTTTTACATTCTATTAATTATTAATTACTTCCATACTTACTATAAAATTATTTTTACATTCTATTAAGTGATCAAAAGCTTCCAATTTAGCGTGGGAGGGTATGTTTTGGATGAAAGAAGATCAAGGTTGAACGTTGTTAATTTAGAAAATCAACTTTTATTAGGCGATTGGGTTAAGGCACAAGATCGATTACAAGATAAGCTAAGTAGTTCCGAGGAGGATGATGGCTTTGATGAAAATACATCGACCGAGGGCGATTGAACTACGTCGGTAACGCCGCTCTATGAAGTAAGTTAATTGTAATTTTTAGATTAGAATTTTTTATTTATAGATTAGATTTTTTATTTATTGAATAAATTGTAAATTAGAGGTAAGACTCCTTTGGCAAAGTTCATTGGTTGTCCCCCTCCTTGTAATTTTTTATTTGATTAATAAAATTGGCCAGGGTACCGTCCCTATTTTTTAAAAAATATTTTTGGTTATTTACAATTATAAAGTTTAACTTAAATTATTAAAAAAATATTTTTGGTAACTTAAAAAAATTTTAAAAATTAATATGAAATTTACGAAGGTTTAAACTTTAAATACGGTATTTTAAAAAAAATAATTGAAAATTACGGTTTGAACCGTGAACCGTACGGTTCCGGTGCGGTTCAGGTTCAATATTTTGGCATTTTGTGAACCGGCGGTTCGAACCGTATGTACATCTCTAATTATATATGTCACGTATTTTACTACGTCATCGGGTCGTTTCTTTTGCAACCAGCTTTCCTTTTAGATATCTGGTCAACTCGCACTGACGATAATATAATGTATGTCACTTAGAATGCTATTAATCTTGTAACTTGGTTTTGCCCTTAATAATAAATTTAATTTTTAAGTAACAAGTTCATATATATATATATATATATATATATATATATAGATGGACATCCTCTCCATAACCCGTTTTGCAACCAGCTTGGATTTTTTTTGGTATCGTTGATGTTGTCGCCGGTTAAGTTCTTTGACGGTGGTGGGTTTGTTTGTTTGTCGATTGAGGAGGTTGGATAAATTAAAAAGAATTTTTTTAAAACCACAATCAACCAACCAAACAGAGAAGAAGAATATTTATCACCACTCACAACCATGGCCGAACTTTAATTTCAAACCCAGTAAGAATTTTCATTTTAAACCCAGTAAAAGAATAAAAACAAACCCTCAATTTATATTTCAAAATTGGTCCCTGTACTTTTTAAGGCAAAATTAATATTTTACGCTTCAACAAATGCACGTGTGCGGCACATGTTAGCACTTAACGATAAAAAATTAACAGAATTAGACGGAAAGACCATTTGTATAGTTTGCTCTTATTTTAAATTGATAGAACTCATGATCGTTTCTTCAATAGGAACACCGATGCTCCATAACATGGTATATATTATTTGCTCCATGTTTTAGATCTCCCTTTATTAGCGTATTATTGTGTAGCGGAACCAAACAATAGTATATATATATATATATATATATATATATATATATATATATATATAAACCCTAAATAAAAGCTCAATAACAAATATAATTCATACATTTCATTACAGACATTAATACAAAAAATTAAGAATCTAGTCATTCAATCCAACAATTATATTCTCCGTATATTTCTTTTTATGTACTTGATAGTAGATCTAATAATGTAAACCAACCATCAGATAGCTAGTAAATTCGCATATAGTACGCGTATAATGTGATGAGACATTAAATCCACATCGGATAAAAATAAACTTAGCAAACAATTAATAAAGATCCTGAGACCACACCTCTCATAAGCCAATTAATTTTGAGATAGACCCCCAGACTTTAACATGGTATCAGAGCAGGCTCTCACGTCAATGAGTCCACGTTGTAAGCATCAATCCCGGCTACACGTGAGGGAGCGTAAGCCAATTGGTTTTGAGACGGATCCCAGACTTTAACATAATGCACGTACCTGCAAATAAATAAATAAAAATATTATTTATTATTACTCATACTTGATAGGTAGATCTAATAATGTAAACCAACCATCAGATATAATTTTTCTATTTCATTTATTCAATTTATATTATTAATCATTTTTAAATTAATCAAATAAGATATTTAAAATAAAAATATTAATTATGAAGTCTTAGAAATATTACTTATTACTATTACACATACTTTTTGAATTACAAACATAAAAGTACATATGCTTAATTAAACTTTCATTACGCCACTAATTAACTATAGTTAATTTGTGATAAATAGGTAATAATATAAAAATAATAGTTTTGAGAGTGTATAAATGTAAAATATTAAGATATATAAACTTAAAAATGATGAAAATATAAAAAAATTCAGACAATGACGTATTTTTAATCTCGTACATTTCAACCATATTCGCATTATATCCGTACAAACGTATAGAAATATTTTTTTTGTTTACGTATTATTGCGCCGAACTTTTTGCACGTAACTTTGAAAAATAATTCGTATTAAACTTGTACATTTTTTTAACGTATTATATATGTCACATATTTTACTACCTATGTCATTAGGTCGTTTCTTTTGCAACCAGCTTCCCTTTTAGATATATGGTCAACTCGCAGTGACGATAAATAATGTATGTCACTTGGAATGCTATTAATCTTGTAACTTGGTTTTGCCCTTAATAATAAATTTATTTTTTTAAGTAACAAGTGCATATATATATATATATATATATATATATATATATATATATATGAGAAAGTATTTAATGGTTACTATATCTCACTAACCATTGATTGTTACTATTATTATTATTAACCACTGGATCAAAAATCAAAAGTTGAGATTTAATGGTTAGTTAAAAAATACAATTAACGTAAGTATAATGGATGGACATCCTCTCCATAACCCGTTTTTCTCAATTTTTTTCCCAATGCGGAATCCATTTTAGCCCCCGTGGCATGTGTCAAAAAACGAGGATTTTGCATGAGATAACTAGTTAAATTAATGATGCTACGATCATGGAAAAAAGTTGCAAACTGTGTAAGATAGAGAATACGATAACAAATTTGTTAAGGGAACACTTGTCATAGTAGTGAAGTTACTGGCCGGTATATCTCCAAATTGAGAATATGAATAAACCAAACAATCCATGTGAAAATGAAATACTAATGAAGATCAAAACAAATACAATTACGTTCAAAGAATTTTCGGAAACTCTCCCAAAATCTAGTAACCATTGGGGACAGCAGGCTTGGTTTCATGAGTGTAAACGAAAGGGCCGACCGAGTACAAATCCATGTTGTTGAGAAGACGAGGAGAATAAAGAGGAGCACCACTAATCCCTTTGTTAAACTCAGTTGGAACTTTACAGTCCTCCAACGGCGAATTCTCCAAAAATGCCTTGCACTCCTTGATCTTCCATGCTTCTAATAGCTCAACGGCCGGGGACAGGATTGCAAGGAAGTAACCTTTTTCATCGGCAGGGCAACTCAAGATAGAGAAGGGAGCTGATTCGTATCCATCTTTGTCCAATGCCAAACACGTTATCCTCGCCTTTGCTCCTATAATTATAACATCAACAAAAAAATTCAGTTAACTTATCAACTCATCGTAAAAGCTTACCAATACTTGCACAAGTTAGTCGTTGTCAATTGTCATACCCTAGCTAGCTATCATAAATATCATGCTAAGTTACACAATTAATACAAAAACGAAAACAATTTACCTTTAAGTGGGATGAGTTTTGAACCCGATTTGCAGTAGATAAGCCCTTGAATGCCTATGGGTTTGGGAAGCTTGTATCCATCTTCTATCTTAGGTTTCTCTGTCTTCAGTTTTGGGATATTTGGCTTATATCCGTCTTCTATCTTAGGTTTCTCTGTCTTTGGTTTCGGGATATTTTGCCCGTATCCGTCATCTATCTTAGGTTTCTTCTCTGTCTTTGGTTTCGGGATATTTGGCCTGTATCCGTCTTCTATCTTAGGTTTCTCTATCTCTGATTTCGGAATATTTGGCCCGTATCTGTAAGCAGACGAACCGGAAACAATCATCGCTAGAACTGACAACAGAAACAGGAAAGAGATCACAGCTGAAGCCATTGTTGTTTGCTGGAATGTGTATATCTAGTTTTGTTTTGGGAGGAATTCGGTTGAATGGCTTGTGTGTTTGTTTGGCTACCCTACGGTGACATTTTTATAAGTGGAGTATGCAATCTTCTTTTTTAGTTTTTAATTGTGATATCCGATTGACTTTAAAATAATTCTCAGGTACGTAGTGGATTACTTGGTAGCACGATTGTTTATAAATCTGGAGTCTGGCATTGGCCAATTCATACGACCAGTTGATTGGTCCATTGTAGATCTAACTGCTAAAAACCCTTCGTTATACAATAAGCATCATGATAAAATATTGAGTGCAATGTTAACAATGTGTACATAGTATCACCAATCTACGAAATTGCAATTAATTAATAACTTTGTTGATGTGGATAACGTTGCTCCTCACTCGATTTATTTGGTTTTCATTGGTTGGCGATACAAATATATGATATTACGGTTGTACCCAATAATTACTCGTGCATTACAACTATTTTTTCTTTTTTTAAATAAAATTAAAATCATATACTAAGTTGTTCAAAAAGTATATATATTTATTCAAAAATAATTATGTGATGATTTAGCATAGACGTGATAAGAATTCAAGTGTGTTGTCAAAATTTGGCATCTCAATCTACATGACAAACATATACTTAATTATATATGACATCACATTTATACCATCATTTAGCTCATAAATTAACACTTAGATCGAGATCAAAAGTTTCGTAAAACCGAAAAAATACTTTTTGAAGTTAATGTAAATTTGCATGAAAGCTGAATTGAAAAAAAAATAGTGTTAATACTAATACAAGTGGGTGACACGTAACGACTTTCCGTCTAAAAATTAATAAAAACTCCCTTTTAATCCTTAATTGAAGAAAAAAAATGTAACCTTAAATTTTAATGTGTAAAAATTAAAACCACAAGCCCCAAATACAACTATGAGCAAACCACATATTAGTAGAGTGCAATTAAACCCGAAAAAAAATATCATATTGTCTAAAGTCTAAATTGAAAAGAAGAAATTAAGAAGGAAATAGTCGCAATTGTTGCTCTTCGTTCTTTAGACCCGTATAATTCTTTAGCTCAAGCCCAGCTGGTACATTGGCCATTAGCTTTTATCTATATGCTCGTGGGCCGTCTGTCTATGATTTTGTACTTAAGGCCCATGTTATATTTATTTGGGTGAATTATAGGCCAGTCCTTTTTTGTACATTTATAATCGTTCCAATCCACCGTACTTTTTTAAAAATCGAAAAAAGATATTTTTGAAGCAAAAAGACGATTATGCCATTAATAAAAAATTTACCGGAGATATTTCATCATCGCGATGCCTAATTCCATCATCGTGATGCCCAATTCCATCATCGTGATGCCTAATTTTATGATGCAACCAATGAAGATTTACAGGAGAAATTTTAGTCAGTAAGATTCGCTAGAGAAGTTTTAGGACTCAATTGAGCCAAATGAAGATTTACCGGAGAAATTTTAGTAAGTAAGATTCACTAGAGAAATTTTAGGACTCGATGCCCAATTACGATGCCTAATTCCATTACGGGATGCAGTCAAAGGAAGATTTACCGGAGAAATTTTAGTAAGTAAGATTCACTAGAGAAATTTTAGTAAGTAAGATTCACTAGAGAAATTTTAAGACTCGATGTCTAATTGCGATGTCTAATTCCATCATTGAGATGCCTAAATCCATCATCGCAAAATGCCTAAATACATCATCGTGATGCCTAATTTCATCATCGCGATGCCTAATTTCACCATCAGCCAAAGGAAGATTTACCAGAGAAATTTTAGTAAGTAAGATTCACTAGTGTTCTATTGGAATGAAAACAGAGGCTATCCACAAAAAATAATTTTCTTTGCTACGAGCTATGAGAATGAAAATAGAGATTCACCGGAAAAATTTTAGAAAGGGAGATTCACCAGAGAATCACCGGAGAAATATTAGGAATAAGTTATCTGTAAAATTGGCCGAAGAAATTTTATGAAGCAAGTAAGATTCACCGGAGAAAATATTAAGAATAAGTTATCTGGAAGGAGAAAATATTAAGAAGAAGTTATCTGGAAGATTGGTCGCAAAAATTTAAGGAAAAAAAGAAAATTCACCGGAGAAAATTAGGAAGAAGTTACTGTATATGTTATTGCGGGGTATTTTAAGAACAATTTTATGAAAGTATTTTTAGCAATTAAAAAAAAAAGTGAACTGAAAAGAATAAAAAAATTTCAAAGTGAACCGGACAACAATTTTCTGTTTTTGTCCTAACTCCTTAGTGGCAAGTATATTTTTGGTCCACAACCCGATAGAAGGTTATGAAATACACTGATCCCCTTTTTGGAATAATTGCGGCCGGTCCATTTTTTTTTTTTTTGGGGTTTTTAATCCCTAAGTTCATTATAATTGTTTTTAAACGCTTAAATTTTTTTTAAGTAATTAATTAATTATTTATTCTAAAATTATTCTCATAATAACATATTACGTTTTAAATTTTTTTTTGTGTATTGCAATGCAATAATTTGTACTCCTCTCTATCCCTATAATTCTCGATACTCTCATTCCCAACTCACTCTCTTCTTCTCAAAAAAAAACTCAATTCATCTCTCAAAAACTCAATTCATCTATCAAACGTTATAATTACTTTTCCTTCGTGTAGGTATGGTGCTCCATGTTATCAAAGGATTATCAAAGGTAGAAAGGTGGTACTTCACCTATTAATCCGTATAGGAGTTGGTCCCACGAAATGAATTTTACGTAGTTAAAGTTGCAGATTCAGGATCTCTTTACATGGCATATGATATCACTTGCAATTCTTGCCAGACTATGATGAATACCCAGGCGAAGATTCTACTTGCCTTTAAATATGTTAAACATTTTGGCATTTGTACGGTGTTTGATGGGTCCTCAGAATTGATCCTCTAAAGTCCGCACATGTGTGTGGATTGTAAAGCCCCACAAATATAATACTCTTAGAATATTTTATGTTTACTCTTTTTTTTTTTTTGGGTTGATTTTATTGATTTATGACTAATTTGTGCATTGCGATACACAAATTTGTACGCGATGCATCACGATGCTTCAATTTTTTGCATCACAATGCATAACGTGCTGTTTCATATTTTTTAAGGACATAAATGACATATCGCAACAAAAGTGTTATTTTTCGGTTTAAAACAATTATAATAGACTTTAGCGATTGAAAATTATCTAAAACGTACCGGCCCAAATTTTGCCATTAATCTTTATATTCTGATCTCGATGTCGTTAGAGTTTGATCCATTAAGTAAGACTAAAAAGATCAAGCTGCATGCATGAATAAGTAATATTGTTGCTCTAGCATTACTCTTCTATACATTCATTCCGGATCTAATGTTATTAGAGCTTGTTCCAATAAGTGAGATTAGACTATGTTCCTAATTTAAGTTTCAAGCATACAATAAGTTAAAAGGTAATATAACATGCTAAGACATGTGATATTTAACCAGTCACATATTTATCATCTAAATTATAATAAAAAAATATTTAAGACAAACAGAGTACCATTTATTTTTATGATTACAAGATGTAATTGTAGATTTACTCTTCCGTAAGAAGAGAAAGAAAAAACGAAAACTTTTATCTTATTTTTCAAAAAAGTACTATCATGTTAAGAGACTCATAATAAGAAAATTGATACTCCCTTCATCCCTAAGTTATTGTTACGTTTGATTTTGTTTGGTTAATCAATAATATTTTTCAAACGCCAATTTGACATATATTATTTTATTTTTTTTAAAATCATACAAATAGTTCATAGTACTTATGATCGTAGTCTCATAATAAGAAAAATGATACTCCCTCCCTCCATAAATTATTCTTATGTTTGACTTTTATTTGTCAATTAGGACATTTTTCAAACACAAATATGATGTATACTATTTTTTTTTTAAAATTATAAAACACGTAATTCGCAGTGCTTAAATCACTACGTCAAAT
Source organism: Platycodon grandiflorus (assembly GCA_016624345.1). NCBI lineage: Eukaryota > Viridiplantae > Streptophyta > Magnoliopsida > Asterales > Campanulaceae > Platycodon > Platycodon grandiflorus. The sequence goes on along the minus strand of CM028366.1, from coordinate 2,428,941 downwards.
TTGTGTTTGAAAATTGGAACTTAAAGTACTAAGATTAACGTGTTTTATAAAAATAAATGGTACTTAAAGTATTACGAATTATGTATTTTATGATTTAAAAAATAATAATATACTTCAAATTTACGTTTAAAAAATATCTTGATTGAAAAAAAAAAGTCTAATAATAGAATTCATTCACATATTTGGTTTATAGCAATCATTATATTGCATAACTTCTTAAAATTTAATTTAAATTAATTTTGTTGATAAATATTGTCGCTCTAACCTATCCATTAGTTACATATTCTACAATAATAAAAGGGATAATTATAAAAATGACCAACGTACTATCACTTAGTAACCGATTTTACCTCGTACTCCCAATATTCTAAAATTGACCAATGTACTACCAATTTGAGTCCAATGTGGTCCTTCCCGTTAACTTTCTATCCAAATTTCTAACGGGACTGCTAACACGATTAACAGAGCTAATTTATGAAGGGTATTTTTGTCATTTCCTTTCGGAATAATTATAAAAATGACCAACGTACTATCAATTAGTAACCGATTTTACCCCATACTCTCAATATCCTAAAATTGACCAATGTACTACCAATTTGAGTCCAATGTGGTCCCTCCCGTTAACTTTCCATCCAAATTTCTAACGGGACTGCTAACGTGATTAACGGAGCTAATTTATAAAGGGTATTTTTGTCATTTCCTTTTAAATCTCACCACCCCACCCACATACTCTCTCTCTTGCCGGAGATTTCATCTCTCTCTCTCTCTCTCTCTTATTCATTCATTTGTAATTAGCTAATTTTCTTCATTATTTTGACCATGGTAATAGGGTTTTGTTCAAAATGAAGGTGGTCTAAGAGATATTTGGTCTCCGCTAAAAGACTGTTATCCCCAAACCCCCTTCTCGTCGGCGTCTCCTCCACCTGCCTCTGTTCCTGCCCTTTCCTCATTACCACCACCACCACCCACTACTCCCCCTCCACCCCTCTCTTCAATTTCAATTCTACCACCGCCATCATCTTCTCCTCCTCCAACAACCACGGTGCCACCACCGCCGCCACCCACGTCACCGTAACAGTCCAACAACAACTCAACAACATAATTGGCGCACTAATGGTGGCAACGACTACTTGGTTGGGTCAATATCCTCTCCAACGAAACCCACCATTTCTCACCCACTCATTGTCGAAATAGTATTGCCGACAATGTTGACGATGATGAAGCCGACCATGTAGGTATCGGAGGTTGAGTGAGGTTAGTGGCGGAAGAATGATCGGGTTCGTTGTTGAAGGCTTTGGAGGTTTCCTTTGCACGCCCTTGTTCCGCCCTACACCGCCGTATTTATACCCGCCTCTCCTCCTTGCGTTATTAGAGAGAAAAATCTAGGGTTAGATTTTGGGTCTTCAGCCGTCTCTCTCTCTACCGTTAGCCTTGAGTCTCTTCTCTCTTCTCTTTGCAAGTGTGTGAGTGTGTGAGAGAGAGTATACACTTAGGTAGGTTCTACCTTCGGTGAGCTTGCTGGTGGCATTTTGGTATTGTTGAGGGTTTTGGGGTTTTCAGTAAAGGTGAGGAGCGAAGGGTGTTGTCCATTGTCGTCTTCTTTGGCCACCGGAGTTTGGGGTTTGGTCCGGTTGGGTGGTTCTCTTGTACTTGCTTGCTGGGTTTAGTAGTGCTAGGGACTCGTTTGGTGGACTGATAAGGGCGACCGAGCCGAGAGTTCTTTACTGACTCTGTTTTGCAAATTATGGCCAAGGTGTGAGCTGGATCAGATCTAGTGTATTTTTCATAGAGAGAGAGAGAAAGAGTATGTGAGTGGGGTGGTGAGATTTGAAAGGAAATGACAAAAATACCCTTCATAAATTAGCTCCGTTAATTACGTTAGCAGTCCCGTTAAAAATTTGGATGAAAAGTTAACGGGAGGGACCACATTGGACTCAAATTGGTAGTACATTGGTCAATTTTAGGATATTGGGAGTACGGGGTAAAATCGGTTACTAATTGATAGTACGTTGGTCATTTTTATGATTATCCCGAAAAGAAATGACAAAAATACCCTTCATAAATTAGCTCCGTTAATCACGTTAGCAGTCCCGTTAGAAATTTGGATGAAAAGTTAACGGGAGGGACCACATTAGACTCAAATTGGTAGTACATTGGTCAATTTTAGGATATTGGGAGTACAGAGTGAAATTGATTACTAACTGATAGTACGTTGGTCATTTTTATAATTATCTCATAATAAAATAATAAATGAGGGTGAAAAGGTAAAGTACAACTAATTCCTAGTCTAGATTATATTAGAATCTAAGACGCACAGGCACAGATGTATTTTAATTAATTAAAAAGTGAAATACATTCATTTGTGAGGAGTCAGCAGTTTAATTGAATCATTATTATCCATTGGTGAACGCGACGAACCTTCAGTTTCCTGCTGTCAACCACACTATAAAAAAAGGACCCTAACCCATTCCCTTCCCTCACAAAACCATATACAGTTACAAGTATTTCTCTCTCCAAAACCCTTCAATCACATTTCGCTATATCAATCATAACACCACTTGCGTTATTTTCTTTCATTCATTCATTCCCTCACCATTTGAAATATGTGTGGCGGTGCAATCCTCGCCGACCTCATCCCCCGCAACCGTGACCGTCGTGTCTCCTCCGCTGACCTCTGGCCCAACTCCCCCTTCGCTAAATTCAACTCCGACTTCAACCTCTTACGTTCAGATCCTCCTCTCTGCAAAAAATCTCACCCCTCTACAGGTAATTACGCTTCTTGCCTTCGAGTTCCATCCTTTTTATTTGAGTTTCTTCCTCCTCACTAAGGAATTTATACAAACAGGTGATGAGCGAGTGGAGAAGACTGCAAAGAAACAGAGGAAGAATCTGTATAGGGGAATACGGCAGCGTCCGTGGGGCAAATGGGCGGCTGAGATTCGTGATCCACGTAAAGGCGTCAGAGTATGGCTGGGTACCTTCAACACCGCGGAAGAAGCTGCTAGAGCTTACGACAGGGAAGCTCGCATAATTCGTGGCAAAAAAGCTAAGGTCAATTTCCCCAACGAATACCACCATAGTTACATTCCCCCACAAGCCCATCCCCCGAACTATCAACCCTACAGTGGGTTTAGTTACGACCTGAACCAGTTTGACTTTCATGCCGTTGACACCGAACCAAGCGACGAGGTTTGTAATTTTGGTTCGGAAAATCGGTTGGGCCAGGTGAAGGAGGTGGTGGGCAAAAAAGAGGAGGGAGAAAGTAAAAGGGCGGTGGTGGATTTGGAGGCGGAGGCCGAGGAGAATGAAGTGCAGAAGCTGTCGGAGGAACTCATGGCGTACGAGTCGTACATGAAGTTTTACGAGATACCGTATCTTGATGGGCAGTCTGCGGCAGCTCCCGCGAACCCTGCGACGGAGGGCGGTGTTGGGGTTGGTTCGATGGACCTCTGGAGCTTCGATGATGTTACTTGTAGTAGTGCTGCCGCCGTAGCTCTTAAATGAGTTGGAATTATTAATCCTAACCTTGTATAACCAGAAATAAAGAATCTCAAGGATCAACGGCAATGTTGTATGATTTGATTATCAAGAATTCTCTTAAAGAATCTCAAGAATATTGTTTAATTTGTCAATAAGTTGAAATTATCAAGAATTTTCGGCCACAATTTTGTTCATGATCATTCTTGTTCTCTTTAATTGAGTTTATGCTGAGTATTTGATCTTCGTAATTTGTGTCAACATGCAAGAAAAATATCACTACATTTTTGTTTGCAAACTGTTCTGTTTTGTATTTTTTTTTTCGTAATTTTGCAACAGATAAAATTGTCATGAAATAAATTAAAATGAGTCATAAATCTAGCTTTTTTTTTTCCTACAACAATATTAGGTTTACAATTCATTTTATAACTTTTGCTGCACGCAAATTTGTTTCGTAGAGTTGTTGATCTAGCATTTTTATTTTTTCTAATTTATGTAAACATGACATAAACTAAAAAAATTGTATTTTCCGTTTATGTAAGCTTATTTTTTGATAGATATAGTTGGTAAGTAATTGTTATAGTAGAAATAGACTCATTTACTTCATCTTCATCTGTTTCAACCAAAAAGTCTACGTTTGAAAATTCTACTCTCTCTGTTCCTGATAAATGTTCCTACTTTCTATTTTGGGATATCCCAACTAATGTTCCTAAAGATTTTTAATGTACATATGCTCTATCATTCTTCCTAATATACCCTTAAAGCTTCATTTAATATAACACATCCCAAAAAAAATTTAATTATTTAAAATAGTTGAACTCAATTAATGTTTAGGGGTATTATCATCAAAACATATTTTACATTACATCATTAATTATTTTTCTTAATTCCTGTGTTTTATCACCTAGTAACATTTATCCGTTACGGAGGGAGTAATAGTTAAGGGAATTATTAGTGTCATTGGAGTTGATCATAATTATAAAAATATTTAAGCACAACCAAGGTAGTTACAACACAGTTGGAGGGTAAAGATGAAAGATTATATGTAAATTATAAGCATAATTTTTGAAAGTAGACTCTTTAACTGAAATATTCCAAATAGAATAGTAGACTTTTTATCTGAAACAAAAAGAATATTATTTAATTATTAAATTTTTCAACATAGACTTTTGAATGCAACGAAAGAGTTTTTTTATTTTTATTTTTTATCTCTCTCTATTAAGATACAAAAAAAGAGTATGTTTGACTTGGTCGTTTTGAGGTTGATTTCGGGATTTAAAAATTTTGTTTTGTAATAATTAAATAATAAAAAGTAAAAAGAGAGATAAAGAGAAGTTAGAGCAACTCCAACTATTTGGTGCAAAAATTATACTATTTCACTATATTAGTGTAATTTTTGCATTAAATATTTTTTATTATCTCCAACTATTTTACTTTAAACTTTATACAAAAAAAAAATTTCTAAGAATATCCTATTTATTACACAAAAAGTAGTATTTTTAAACAAAAGAAAAAGAAAAAGTAGATAGCGCAAGGAAATCTTGCACCAAATTTAGTGCAAAAATTAGTGCAGCTTCAAAATGGTACAGTGATTGAAGGGCTTTTTTGCGCTATAATGGTGGGATGGCGCAGGAATATGGAGCCTTTGGAGTTGCCCTTAGTGGGGTGTTAAAGAGAAAAAAGTCAAACACCAAAATTTATAAATTTTCAAGAAACAAAAAATAAAAACAAAACAAACCTAAAAATAAGTACTTTACCTCAAGAGTCAACAGATTCAGGTTTTCCTTCTCTTGTTTCTTTGACCACCCTGAAAATTATCTACAAGTCAATCAAATCTTCTTTCACTATATTTCTTAGACTAGATTTAGTCAAACAACATCCTTTCTAGAAGTATTTGTGAATACACTTCTACAATTCGCAGGAGGGTTAATGATGAAATCATAGTTATATGGCATAAACATAAAGAAGACTAAAAATAGAACTGACTCACATAATATCTAAGATGACGAGGTTTTTGTGTTCGTGCCTATAGCACGATGTTAGTACGAGAGCGAATTTGTTGGGGTTTTTTTTTGCTCACAAAAATATTTTTTTATTTTTGTTGAACAGAGACATGCAAGAGGAGAATGAAAATTTGATTTTTTTGTGTTTGATTAAAAATTTTAAAAAGAAAAGAAAAAAAATGGAAAATGAAGTATACGGTTGGGAAGAGAAAAAATAAGGAAAAAAGAGAGAGGGATAACTTCATTATTATCTAGAAATAAGCATAACTATATCCGTACATGTGAATGTGAGATTAACACCCTAACCGTACAAGTTTAGAAGATGATAAGTCAGATTAACATCTTAACCGTACAAGTTTAGAAGATGATAAATCAATCATGCACGTGTAACCTGAGCTCTATTGTAATATAGATTCTTAATGTCTTATCAAGACATACCTAAAAAGTGTAATCGGATCTCTAAATTAAAATCTTTAAGAGACAAGGGGAGAATTTTTATATTAGAAACAAAAGATTCACTCCATTATCTTAAAATAAGTGTTTTATTTTAGATTTTTTTAAAAAAGGTAATTAAGTAAGTTAAGGGGCATGAATTGCAGGTGTTGTGACTAGCGTCTGGCGGGCGAAAGATTGGAGCCTAAAGGTTGTGCACGATTCATGCCGAGGCAAATTAATGCGCTGACTAGGGCCTGTTTGTTAAAATTGAAAATTAAATTCTGAAAACTAATTTCTAAAAAAGTATAATTGAAAACATTAAAACATCCTCTTTTAACTTAAAATTTTGACTATTTTTAAGAGATATTTAACTTAACAAACAGACCCAACTTATTTGTTGATTTGCCGATGGGTATGACAATTTTTGAAATTGAGAGCCCTCCGGTTGGTATTGCTCAGAGAATGAGGCAAGATAATGCGGGGGATAAGGTGGTGTAGTAGTCGTTAGCCCTCTTTAGCATCACTACTTGTACCAAGAAAAGAAAAAAAAAGGTTGATGTTTACATCAATTTAATACATGTTCCTTTCCTAATTATTGTTTTTTTTTTTTTTTAGACTTACATGTTTAAATTCTTTGATAGAATGAATGAATAATTAATTATTCAGAACAGAGGAAATTGATATTGGGAAGAAGCATTTGGTGGTCTTTTAGTTTAGCATTATGTCACTAGCAATGTAGAGTTCTAAAATCTGCGAGACTAAAAAAATACTAACCTGAACATCTTATTCAAAAGTTTAATCTTTAAGTTGATTCTTTTTCAACCTTTAGAATAGGCATCTACATCAATAGTTTACAAACTCTCACTAATTTTGGAATGTTGAATCAAATTCTTGTTTTAGATGTCGTGTCTGGCGCTGGTTTACAAAAATTTGTATTATGTACGTAATAACCATAAACGAAACGTTTCACTAAATATATTATTCTCTCTATTCCTAAATTATTATCTTCCTTTTTTTTTTGTCTGTCCTAAAATAATTGTCTTGTTTGAAAGTTTTCTTTTTAGAACATCACTTTTACCAATTTACCCTTACTTTTTCTTCCTACTTTAATTATGGGACATATGCACATAGATATTAAAAAAAACTACACACTATACTAATATTAATAATAAGTCAATTATTTTTTTTTAATTTGTGTAACGGATTAAACAAGACAATAATTTAAATACGGAGGTAGCACTTCCACAAAAAAAAAAAAAAAAAAAAAAAAGTCCAACGAGAAGGCAAGAGCGTGTTTGGTGTTTGGGGGGTTAGGTAGGGAGTAGGGAGTGGATGATGCCAAAATTGCCAAGTTGCAAACACGCACTGTTCATTTCTTCTACAGCCAGCCGTCCCTTGTTAGGAAGGAATTGGAAACCGGTTGGCTTCGCTGGTTTTGGTTTGGTAACGAAACAGAAGACAAACGGCGCCCACAGCTTCGGTTTTGATTTGAGTATCACACTTTACTTTTCGATTTGTACTAGGCATGTAGTACGAACAACAAGTGGGGCACTGGCACTGGCACTTTTTAAAAACAGAACATCTACAACCTCATTTAGCTGCAAAAAATATTGACCGCTGATATTACCATTTACTACTAATAATGACATAAATAAATAATTTTGTTCAAAATAATACTCCTCCCTCCGTTCCAGGCAAAGAATTCAATTTTAATTTTTTTTAGTCAATTAAATTAAAATTTAACCAATAATTAACATAAATCTAATAATTTTTACAAAATTATTAAAGTTGTAATTCATAGTATTACTAAGATAATTTTTAATTAATGAAATTTTATTTCTTAAAACATAAGTAAAGTATGTAAATTTTTTATTTGATTTAGTCTTATGTTGACTTCTATAAAAGGAAAGTGGACTCTTTGCCTGAAACGGAGGGAGTATTAGAGATACTTAATAAGTATATTTAATTTTGTGCAGCTATAGTGACGGATTTATTTCCAAATTTTATATTATCATCAACCTGTTTAAAAAAACACCTTTTGTCTCTTAAATTTTTTTTTTTTTGGACAAATTAGTTCAATCAAATAGCTGTTTGAAAATAGTAATAATAATAAAAATAGTCACTTTCAAACGACTATTTGGAAACAAAAATATATAATCTTGAGTGTAATTTTTCTTTTATAATTGGTTTTCAAACATTTTTCATTTTATTAAAATGGACATTTGGGACTATCATTAAAGTAGGATGATAAAGTAAGAATTAAATGGTAAAAGTATTTTTATAAAAATAAAAGCTTAGAAACAAGACAATTTTATTAAAGTGAACAAAAAAAAATGACAATTATTTAAAAACGGAGAGAGTACCTTTTATTATCCCTTTTGATTAAGGAAAATAAACTTAGGCTTCAAAACTATAATCTTACACTAATGAATTATCAGGCCTAGCCTATGTCTATCATGAGCCTTTTGAGAGGCTTTATTTTATTTTTACCTCCTCATTCTTACGTTATTCGTTAACTCAATTGTTAATTTGAATGAATCTCAGTAGTTAAATACTACAACAATACCTTGTATTTAAAGATGAAACTTTATAGAGCAACAAGATAAATTTATAGATTTTTACAATAAATATTATACTGTTATACTAATCACAATGTGCATTAAATTTCGAAAAATCAATAGTCCAATAACCAATGAAAAATAATTTAGTTGACACATCATATTTACATCCCTTCACGACAATTGCATTGGATAGTTTTTTTTTTTTTTTTTTTTAAATATATAAATCCTAAGTGACACCTAATTTTTTCACATTTACATTTGCATTGGTGATGCTCTTATGATACTACAGGTTAACAAACCCTTAAAATAGAGGGAGGAATTGTTAACACGTACCGCTAAATTATTTCCCATGAAAGGACGTCTAAATAGTTAGGGCACTGAACAGAATGTTTAAGGGCCCAAGTTTTTGAGGCCCATGATGCTGATGGTTTCAGCCCAGACGGTGGTGTCTATATAGTAACTTGTTGGATGATCAATAACTGAAAGTTTGCTCTAAAGAGAGTCGGCTGCTGAAAAATGGTTCTAGACCCGTCTCACCTCCATTGTTAATTGTTATCAAACTTGGACGCTACTATTTTATCCCATGTACAAACCATTCCTGTAACTTCCCCTTTGACCTCAAAATTCTTTTTCTATAAACTGCAACTTCCATAAACAACATATTTATTACAAAAGTAAATAAAATAAAATTCAATAGAATTTTGAAATCATGAATCGTACAAAAAAATATATATATATATATATATATATATATGCATATACATGCACGCATATCTTGTGTGCCACAATCGCCTGTATATGTATTGTATTAAACAGGAGGAGGGACATGATCTCTTTGGACTCTCCTCCCTAGTCCCTTTTCAACCCATCTATCCTACTCTCGTAAAAGATTAATAAACAAGTGCACATTGTGCCCCATACTTGATACTTGCTATGATTTTGGATACATATTCTGTGTTACTAGTTACTACCCAAGATTGGTATGTATGGGTCATGGAATTTGGAGGGTGAACCTCACCTAAAATAAAGTACAGAGTTTTCAAACAAACCAACATCCTCTCTTCTCCTCTAGTAGGATATCATCCCACATTCTAGAGTAATCTAGACCAAGTTGGGCCTTGTACTATGTCCTGAGCCAAGTCTTTATTTTAAGAATCTCATTGACAGAAGAACAAGGCTTCCATCTAAAATTATACGATAATCTAGAACCTAAATAAAATTCACATTCTTCATCTCCATTCCTTCTTTCTATATCCAAACCCAAACATAGTCTAAAGTCTATGCATACGAGTTGCAAGTATAATCCAAGCTGCCTAGGAGAAGAAATCCTACTCGTGATGTATATGCCTTGCTCACATTTGGTTCTTGCTATCATTACCGAGTCAGGTCAACTACTACCCATTTGCTTCAACAAATTGTTGTTTTACGTCAACATGCCTCAACTACAAAGCCCAAAAGATTGAAGTCTTGAAAAGTGGGGCTAACTCAAGTGGGGCCCATCGAGCACCGAGTACGTGCAAGGTAACAAATACAAGCACGTTTAGGTTCACAGAAAATTTTACAACAGTAATTACAAAAAAGGAGAGAGGTTCTCTCAAACTTTTTCTTCACCTCAAATGAAATTAAATGAAACAAAATCACCTTGAAGGGAAGCTAAAAACTTGCATCTTTTCAACATTGATGCATTTGGGCAGAACTGCAACTTTGCAACTAGATGAGAAGTTTGATTCCGACTGCACAAGATGACAGGATTTGATGACATCAAAGAAACATTAATGAACAACAAACATTACAATTACGGTGGTTATTAGCTGCTAAACAATTCGAGAAAGTTTTTCATATTTTTCCTTTCGCATACAATGCACTTAAAATTTTCTAGAATTGAACGTCACTGCAAGAGTTAATATTAAGTAAAACAAGAATTAGAAGGGCAAGTTTTTACATAAAAGCTCGAATAATAAGACTGGAAGCAGCTGTAAATAGCTGCCTCGTTAGCTCTGTGCATGTGCTGTAAAATGAAGTATTCTCCAATAAGCCAAAGCAGTTTCTGAGCTCTAAAAACGGAATGAAACAAACGTTTTCCGAATAAATCCATCTTCATACGCGTTTTCAGGTCATCAACCTCATCCCAAAGCTGACTATAACTCCAAAACAACATTACCACTCTCATCTTTCTGCTGTAATTGCTGTCTTTTTCCTCACAGTCAAGTAGTGCCAATTTTGTTGGTGAAATCATCTTTGAATCTCAATCTACCCTTTCTGAGACACACCCAAAACTTTTCGTTCAGAAGTAATTAATTTGTAAACGTAAAGAAATGCCAAAAGACCCACTTTCCATTCGCTATATGACATACCTTCTATGCGTTTTCTATGCCCTTAATACTTTTAACACTGGTTTGTCTCTATTATTTCATGCTTTTCAGCTCCTGACTTGCGTTATATATTGACCTACCTAGCTTCATAAACGCCACTCACCCCATCCGTTCTCTCTCTCCCTCTTGAAATGGGTCAGCTTTGGTTTTTCCTCTACAGTGTCTTCCTCTCTATCCTGGCCACTTCTGCTGAAACCAACATCATCGTTAAGACCCAAACCTTCATTGTTAGAGTTCAAAATGACTTAAAACCGTCTGTGTTCTCCGACGTCGAACACTGGTATAGTGCAACTCTAAGAAGTCTTAGTTCTAGCCCATTAGAGTCTGAAAAGCCACAAACTGGCCCAATCAAAGACTTCCTCCATGTATACAAAATTGTTTTTCATGGTTTCTCTACGAAACTAACTCCACAAGAAGCCCAAGAATTGAAATCTCGCCCAGGTGTTCTTGCTGTTTTACCAGATCGAATCCGTCATATTCACACAACCCGATCACCAAAGTTTCTTGGACTCACGGGTAGTAACCCAAACGGGATAATAGGTGAATCCGATTCCGGTTCTAATGTCATTATCGGCATCTTCGACACAGGAATATTCCCCGAACGACCGAGTTTCCATGATGAAGGTCTTGGGCCTATCCCCTCTCATTGGAAAGGAGAGTGCACCGAAGGAGAACAATTCACGAAAAATCTCTGCAATAAAAAGATAATCGGAGCGAGATACTTCACCGCCGGATACGAAGCTAGCTCTGGTAGAATCAATAGCACAACCTCTGTGAGGTCTGCCAGAGACACCGACGGCCATGGCACTCACACGGCCTCCACAGCTGCTGGAAGAGCTGTTGCCAACGCCTCGCTATTTGGATATGCTAAAGGAGAAGCTGTTGGAGTCGCCCCCAAAGCTAGAATTGCTGCGTACAAGATATGCTGGGTTAGAGGTTGTATGGATTCAGATATACTGGCAGCATTTGATAAAGCCGTTGAAGATGGCGTTAACGTCATCTCCATTTCGGTTGGTGGCAGCACTATTCCATACTACCTTGATCCAATAGCAATTGGAGCCTTTGGTGCGATGGAAAGAGGCATTGTCGTTTCGGCTTCAGCCGGTAATGATGGTCCTGCTAAGATGACTGTGACAAACGTAGCTCCATGGATCACCACCGTTGGTGCAAGCACAATTGATAGGAAGTTTCCTGCTAATCTTCAATTAGAAGGTGGAACAATTATCACCGGGGCATCACTCTATAGTGGTGACCCGTTACCTGAAAAGACGTTCTTTCCCATAGTTTATGCCAGGAATGCCCCAGTGTTGCGAGACGGTGTTAGGCGTGTTGGTAGCTTCTCTGCTGCCACCTGCATACCCGGGTCACTGGATCCAGAGATGGTACGTGGCAAGATTGTGGTTTGTGACCGAGGTGGTAATCCGCGTGTGGAAAAAGGACAGGTGGTCAAGGATGCCGGTGGCATCGGGGTTATAGTTGCCAACGTGGCACCGATAGGTGAAGGGTTAATTTCAGACCCTCATATAATTCCTGGTATGGCAATTACTGAATCAGCTCGTCGCCAGGTCATTGGTTACATCAATTCTTCCAGCAATCCAAGGGCCACGATGGTATTTCGTGGGACTCAAGTCGGAGTAAAACCTGCACCCGTAGTTGCCTCTTTCTCAGCAAGGGGGCCTAGTGGTGATACGTTTTATGTCCTCAAGCCAGATGTAATTGCACCAGGTGTTGACATCCTAGCAGCGTGGCCTCATATGGCACCTACTGAATTACCCTCTGATACTAGGCACACAGATTTTAACGTAGCCTCAGGCACATCAATGTCTTGCCCACACGTATCAGGTGTGGTAGCCCTACTTAAAGGAGCCCACCCAAACTGGTCAGCTGCGATGATTCGTTCAGCTCTAATGACCACAGCATACAAATTTGATACCGACGAGAAGCCATTGCTAGATGAGAAGGATTACAACATATCTACCATTTGGGACATGGGTGCAGGACATGTGGATCCCGAAAAGGCCGTTAATCCGGGGTTGGTTTATGATCTAACGGTGAATGACTACTTGGACTTTCTATGTGCATTGAATTACACCCGTCAAGAAATAAGACAGGTTGCTCGGAGACCAGTGAAATGTAATAGGAAGCAAAAGCCATGGAACCTGAACTACCCAGTAATTTCTGTCGTTTTTAATGAACCAGGATCGTCGGACTTAGAGGTGGTGGTCACAAGAACGGTGACCTATGTTAGTGAAAATGCATCTAGCTATACTGTTGCTATCGTGGAGCCAAAAGGTGTAAAAATAATAGTAGAACCAGAAGAGATGAGTTTTACAAAGAAGGGGCAAGAACAAAGTTACAAGGTTCGGATAGTGGCTGAGAAGGTTTCAGTTTCAGCTGGCAACATGATAACGGAGTTTGGAGAGTTGATTTGGAATGACGGAAACGATAATAATGTAGTTTCCCCGATAGTTATTGTGTGGCAACAACCATTCTAATGTAAGCTTTACTAATACTAACGGGAAATGTGAATACCTCTATATCACAAGTTATAAGGTTTAATACAATAACATATAATAGAGACCTTTTGCAGACACAACAATCCATAGATATTGCTCTGGAATCAATTCATTTATAAAGCATGAGCAAAGTTTAAATAACATTTCTGCATGTGAATGTGAAACATTAATCGTTTCAAATGATAACAACTCCATTTTCAAAATTATGCATGGAATAATAACCGATGAAAGCCTAGTGTTTATGGACATACAACACAACTTCTCTTTTGATGGCCTCATCTTATTTGAAACTAATGAATGTGATGACAGATCATGACCTGTCTTATGAACATGGAGCAAATAAAAGATTCTTTCAACTTATATAACTTGGTCTAATCATAATCGAAATGGCATCATAACTGTTAAAACTCCTATATATTCATCGACAATTCAAGTGACAAACATGTATCTAAACTAGCTTAAGGTTTATAATGCTAAAGTAAATAACCTTAGTAATAGGCATGGATGAAGAAAAGTAATAACAACACCTAATTCAAATCAAAATGCCTTTCCAAAGTGGACTATCATCAGGCAAAGGAGAGTAACAAGATACCAGAAGAGACTAAAGCAACCACTTGATTGTTGCATACCATTTTATTTATGCACATGTGACAATAAATGAAGTAGCCACAAGAACCAGCACATAGAAATGTTGACACCTAATTTTTCATATCTACATTTTGCTTTGACAATAGATTTTCCCGATTATGCATTAGAGGGAAAAATTAAATTAAAACGATAGAAAGTTGACACGGTAGGAATGATAACGAGAAATAAAAACGGTTTCTAACCTCTTCCCCCTTTTTGTAGAAATGTTGCCAACACAATTAATTACCCAATATCCTAACATAATTTTGCAACGATTTTGAGCGTTAATGATTTCTAATTTTGCAATTATATCTTCTCACGGTTTAAAGTGTTAAAGTTGCTTTGGGAATTGTATACTATACGGGTAGAAGCCACAATGGATCACCTATTTTTTCCTATTGCAATGCATATCCTAGTACTTGTTCTAGTTCCTGGGAAGTTTTGTCTGCTTTTAATTTTCCTCTAAATCTGTAGACGAAGGTTTTTTTTTTATCGTACAATTTCAGTGTGCTAACCCACCACTGAAGTATTAACGGACCAATTTCAATGTGTCAACCAATGGTATGAGGTAGAAGATTTTCAACAAAATGGGTTGCAATAAACAATTGGAGTTATCTTCTTCGACAAACGAAAGCTCAGTGCTTCGATCAACATAATAATCTTACAACAAACAAAGTAGATGGCCACGCCAACCTCTGTCTTAAATGAGCATTACTATATCTTAATCACATTTTTAATGAAACAATTATATACTAGTACTATAAATTAGGTCCGCAGTTCTGCACCATGAAAACTCTCTATTGCTGAGAAGGGGAAACTACACCGAGCAATGGTCTCCTCGACCATTAACAACAATATAGTCAACCCTTATAATCAACTCAACCACAGTAATTCTGCAAAAATAATCAAAAAAACAAATGGGCAAGAAATGAAGCAATCACATGAATATAAGGTAAAATCTCATGAAATTCAATATTTTTATAATGGGTATACAAATTCTATTACAAATCTTGCTCAGGAACTTAAGATTTCACACGAATTGGAGAGAGTATAAAGATTACCTCTTTGGGTTGAGAAACCCAATGTTGCAGCCACAGATAGAAGTTCTTGCGGCTAATTAAGCAAAATCTTAGAAAAGTAATCTCTGTATATTACGATTCGGTGAGTTGGGAGCTCCGAAATTTTAAAAATACTCTCACTCAATTCTAAAAATACTCCACTCAATTCGGTGAGTTGGGAGCTCAGGGAATCTCCGGTCATGAACCGTTTAAAAATGTTTATTCACTTTTCCACTGTCCATAAAACTCACTAAAAAATTTTATAGTACGAACCTATTACTAAATATATATATATATTTAAAATAATATACTTATTTTCAAAATTAAACATATAATTTTAAAACGTAATCAATTTATTTTTAGAAAGAATATGTTATGTTCATCAAATAATTTATTTATTTCTTAATTTTATTTTAAATTGTGTTTCTTATTATTGTATTGATTTTTGTTCAAAGGAAAGCTAATTTTCAACCGGTTGGTAACCACCTCAGCACTTTGCAATGGTTATTTAATTTCTTCAAGGTTGATGCACTTATGGACCTTTAAAGAGCACCAGAAGTGTAACCGTGAGATGCACGGAGTTCATGGTAACAATATAAATAAATAATTATAATGTAAAGATTATAAATTTAATATATATATATAAATTAAATAAATAGTACTCTACCCATTTTATTTAAAAAGTCAATAATTGAAAAATCTAATAATTAAATGGGATATAAATAGTATTGGAGTTGATCATAATTACAAAAATATTTAAGCATGGTCAAGAAGTTTATAATATATGTAGAAAGTAAAGTTGATAGGTTTATGGAGATTATATGCATAATTTTTAAAAGTGAACTCTTTAAGTGAAACATCTCAAAATCGAATAGTAAACTATTTGCTTGAAACGGAGAGAGTAATTACTTTATAAATTAAGTATTCCTTAAAATAGACCAAAATTTTAAGTCAAAAGGCAATGACATAAGTAGTATTGAAGTTGATTATAATTACAAAAATGTTTGAGCATTGTCAAGAGGTTTATAACATATGTAGAGAGTAAAGTTGATAGGTTTATGAATATTATATGCATAATTTTTAAAAGTAGACTTTTTAAGTGAAATATTCCAAAATAGAATAGTGGACTATTTGTCTAGAATGGAGAAAGTAATTACTTAATAAATAAATTATTCCTTAAAATAGACCAAAATTTTAAGTCAAAAGGCAATGTGTTAATATTTTCATTTCTATTTTTGAAATTTTAATATTTAGTTTTAACAAACATGTCGAAGGAATTGAGGACATATGGAAATAAAAATAAAAATCCCTTTTTTCGTTATTTTAATCTCTTCCCTTAACATGCAAATATGACTTTCTTACAAGGTACAAGGCCTTGTCTATTTTCGAAAACGTTGGGTGATTGTCAAACTGGAGAAAACCTAAAAGGCGGTCATGGACTTGGGTTTTTTTTTTCTTTCTCGGATGGGACAGGCCCAAATAACGTATATACAGCCCAATTAAAAACCCTAGGCAATGGCAACCATATAAAAGCTTATTTAACCTCGCTAACCCTTCTCTCCTTATTTCGCAGCTGCAAGAAGAGAAACGGAGAGGAGAGTGAGGGAGAGATGGTGTCGCTGAAGCTACAAAAGAGGCTCGCCTCAAGCGTCCTCAAGTGTGGGAAGGGCAAGGTTTGGCTCGATCCTAATGAAGTCAACGAAATCTCCATGGCCAACTCCAGTCAGTTCTCTCGACTCAACTCTGTCGATTCATTTACTTTTATCATGTTTAATTCTGTTTCCATTGAATCTGTTTAAGTTGAATTCTCTAAAGTTTGTAAAAATCGATCACTTTATTCATATTTTTTGCCATTTGAGTTTCATTTCTGTGTTTGATTTGCAGCCTGTTTCTGTTTCCATGGTTGTGAATAGTTTATCCAGCTTAGTTTTTAATAGCTGTGTGTACGACGTGCTGTGTTTGCTATTTCCATATATTTCTAGGTTTATTTTAACTGTATACTCGATCTTATCATCATAGTACGCCCTTGATATTTGATAGGGTTAGCAACACGTAAAGCTTTTGATTAAAGCTCTATTCATTTCGCAAACTTGGCTAGAAGTGTTTGATACTGCCTTATTTGGCTCCCTTCGGTTAATATGGATGTATTTTTTTACTTGTAAGTTGGGTGGTTTGGTTTTTATGATGAATATATTATGAATAACTGTAAAAGGAATTAGTGAGATAACAATTTTTAAATTTTTGATGGAATTGCTTACTAATTTTATTTGTTCTGTTGCAAATCCACCTATAGCTGTGTTTAATTAGTCATTAGGTTTGCCTGTTGCTTTAGAGGATTGGCTAGAGTTTACTTATTTGTTAGTTTTGCCTGTATAACTTTTAGTTATTTGTGAAAATGTTTGATAGGGCCAGGTTGCTTTAGTTGGCTTCCCATTACTCTCTACTGTTTTAACTGCGCAATTAGATCATTTTTCCTGAATATATGGATTCGAAGAATAAGAGTTGGTAGGATTTGATTGTAGTGCTTCAACCAAAGTGAGGTGTGTGGAGGATTTTTGACATTCTGAACTGTATATGGTTACGCTGATTTGTCCTAGTTGTTTAGTGTTGCCACCATGTTGATAATACAATTCATGTTTCAGTTCAAGCTTGATCATAATAGTTTCTTTCATTTTTTTATTTCAGGGCAGAATATTAGGAAATTGGTCAAGGATGGTTTCATCATCAGGAAGCCAACCAAGATTCACTCACGATCTCGTGCACGCCGAATGAAGGAGGCAAAGAGGAAGGGAAGGCATTCTGGATATGGTAATTCCTTAAGTTCATGATTGCAATAATCCAATTTCAGGGTAATGGTTAATGGTAGGTTAACTTTTGCCATCTTTTAAGAGGAGCTTCTTGATTCTTTGTTATGAAATACAAAAGGCAGCAGAGGGACAAGACACCACATGGTCACGGAGAGATCAGTTAGAATATTTGAATTTAATTAAACCTTCAAATTGGTCAATGCTATCATGTTATGCAAGATAAGTTTTCCTACACTCAGTTGCCCTGTTGCTATTTCACACACTGGGTGAACGACTTTGCCTGTTTCGAAATTGCTTGCCCCCATGTTAGGATGGTTATAGTGCTAGGGTCCAGGGAGACTCGTATCTTGATATGTTACTCTTTGCAAATTAAGTGAGGATATTTAATGAGGTTTCTAATACCATGTCATGAATATAGGTAAGCGCAAGGGTACCAGGGAAGCTAGGTTACCCACAAAGATTTTGTGGATGCGGAGGCTGAGGGTGCTTAGGCGTTTGCTCCGCAAGTACCGTGAAGCTAAGAAGATTGACAAGCATATGTATCACGACATGTACATGAAGGTGAAGGGTAACGTGTTCAAGAACAAGCGTGTTCTGATGGAGAGCATACACAAATCAAAGGCTGAGAAGGCTAGGGAGAAGACATTGTCTGACCAGTTTGAGGCTAAGCGTGCTAAGAACAAGGCAAGCAGGGAAAGGAAACATGCTCGCAGAGAGGAACGATTAGCTCAGGTATATTTATTACCAAACCAAAGTGAGGTTGATCTTTTTCTATTGATATTTATGAACTTTCTCGCTCACTTTTTATTTTCAATATACTCAGGGACCAGGTGAGAAAGCACCACCTGCCCCAGCTGCAGCTGCTCCTGCAGCCCAACCGACACAGTGAGTGTTTTAGTCTTGTGGTATCTAAGTTTTGATATAGCTGTTTGGGTATGTTAGTTTAATGAATTGCTGATTTGAACTTTTGCAGGGCATCTAAGAAATCAAAGAAGTGAGCTTTTGAATGACGTGGATGAAGGATATGTTGATGCCTTTGTTAGCCTCACAATTTAGTTTTTTGACCTGTATCTTTTTTCTTAAAATCTTAAGTTGGGAACAGTGTTACTTAGAAGGAAGACTTTAATCTTGATACTAAGGTTGTTTTATTCAATGTTTGATCTTTGTTCGTTTGTTATGGTTATCTATTGTTGAGTTAGTTCTCAGTGGTTTTTGGTGGTTTACAATGTTTACACATGGTGTTGAGTTAGTTATTTATGGTCTTTTTGTATAACTGGGTTTTGGCCTGTATGAGTTGGTACAACATCAAATTTGGAAGGATGAAGGTTCAACTTATTGAAAGCCTGTAAATTGGAACTAATGTAGGTATCCATAGAGGACCACTGTGGTAACTTGAAAACAAGTCCAGAATATTGGCCTACCAATTGATCTGTTAGTCAAGATCTAGTTGAGGGTTAGGCGTCTATTTAATTCAGTTTTGCAATGGGGAACTTGTACAAACTAGCAAT
Organism: Platycodon grandiflorus; assembly: GCA_016624345.1. Classification (NCBI taxonomy): domain Eukaryota; kingdom Viridiplantae; phylum Streptophyta; class Magnoliopsida; order Asterales; family Campanulaceae; genus Platycodon; species Platycodon grandiflorus. The sequence continues at coordinate 2,409,577 of CM028366.1, read as the reverse complement.
TGTTCACAGCGATCTCTAGTGCAAGAATGAAGCTAAATGAAAATATATGAGAATTGGAAGCCTTTGGCAGTCGTTGCAGTAGGTAAGAGTCAATTTTTTGGCTGGGTTACAATTTGAGCAATATAATTTGTCGATTTTCCCGGGGTTTTTACACAATTTAGTCTGACTAGGAATTAGAATGTGTAATGGTTGGCCACATTCTCAAAAAGCTGATCTTTTAGCAAAAATGGCAACTGATCACCCCAACCTGAATTGCTCATATCTAGGACCTCCTCCTTTTGTTAAAAATTACTATTTCCAACAATATTTGTACTCCAAAAAAGAAAAATTCCAACATTCATTTCCTCCAAAGCTTAGCCAGAGAGATTTTTTTTTTTGGCTGTCTTGTTTCCGGCGGCTCCTTCTAAAACTGACCATAGTGATACAATCAGAAGAAGAGGTATTCTTTAACAAAAGGGTGTTGTATGTAGATTTTTGGAATACAAGCTTAGCCGAAAACCTTCTCTTTTTGGCGACTTGTTTCCACAAGCATACTCTGAACGAAGGTGTGGGGTAGGTTGTAGTCTTGCAGATGTGTGGTTAAGAAAGTCCGACATGTCATGGTTCTGGTGGTCTTTTGCCAGGCGTCTTTGCGAGTGCATCCTACACTCAAAGCTGTGTTTGATGGGCTTAATCTAGGTTAGGGTAGGCTTGTATGTTTCCATTCTGTTTGTTTCTCTGCTTCCTTTTTGGAGAAAATCTGCTTTCTGTCTGTTTGTTTAGTTCTTGCATTACTGTTTTCTAATGATATATAATGATGTTTATTGCCGTTATTAAAAAAAAAAAAAAAGGAAAAAGAAAAAGGGTGAGAGAAACATGAAATTAGAAGGCCAGGCTGGCAACTATATATAGCGTAGACAACTATATATATATCTTAAACGGGTGAGAGTTCAGAGCAAATCTTCAACACTTTTTAATGCTTTGCACCGGCCATCAGCTTTTCTCCAGTGGAGCTGTCTTACAATGTTCAATGTACATATGGTTGCTATGCTCGATATGTTGATACAACAATCACCTTATGCTTTGGCCCTGATCGTGTAGTTGCGGGTCAGCATCCGTCCGGGTTCACCATCACCAGTTTATCAATTCTGTCCTAAATTTATCAAGGCTTAAGAAAGTATAATAACAAGCCGCCAGAACTAGCTAATGCTGGAAAAAACCTCCTCTAGTAACGTGGTGGGACAGAAGAAGTCATTCTGTAATCGTCATTTCTGAGCTGTCTGTGTCCAATGAGATCGCCACTACCTGTAGTTGCTCTAACTCTAGGGACTACTTGTTGCATTGCTGGTTCATTTGGACTCTTGTAATGTCCAAGTTTGACAATGAAAGAAACCGCGGTGCCCTTGCCTAGGCCCTCGCTCTCTATCCAAATGTTACCTCCCATGAGATTTAGGAACCTGTATTTCATTAAGTTGAAAGCAAGCAAATCATTTAAAGCTATATAAACAGTCCAAAGCAAGCGATGCTTATGATATGATCATAGCTAATGTCGAAAAATGAAGTTTCTCCAAATCTCAGAATTCTTCAACTAATACCTTTTGCAAATACCAAGTCCAAGGCCTGCTCCTTTGCTTTTGACAGAACCATTTCGAGACTCAGAAAATTTAGTGAAAAGGTGTGGAAAATCTTGTGGGGGGATACCACAGCCAGAATCCTTAACCTGGTCAGCGATGGGGTTTAGAAAAGAAGTCAGTCACAGAGTAAAAGTTCATGCATTAAAGTCAACCAGTGAAAAGAAAATGAAATAGTAACCTGCACAAGTAGGTAGAAGAGGCCATCAGTCAACACAGGAGACCATTCAGGTGATCTCCAGTCTCTTAAATACTCTGATTTTGCAATGGAAGCCTCAATGGAAACGTAACCTTCCTTGGTGAACTTAATAGCATTACCCACAACATTCAAGAGTGTTTGCATAAGCCGTTTCTCATCGCCTATGCCATAAGCAGGTAAATCCACAGCCACATTCAAGCTCATCGACAATTTCTTCACAGATGCAATCGGGTTCACCAGATTCATAAGCTACAAAAGCCGGCAATGGTATCATTAGGCCTATATGCATGCTGCAGATGTTGAGATAATGCCTCAACTCTACGGAGCGTGATAAAAAGATTATCCTAAATGGGTGCGGAAGGGAATGAACCTCAGAATCCCCAGGTCTACCACGAGGCCATTCCTTGGGGATTTAAACATTGTATCATAGTGTGTGCGTGTGGATGATTGGGAAGTAGAATAATTACCTCTCTAAGGACTCCATGAAGATTGAAAACTTTATTTTCTAGTTCTAGGCTTCCATCTTCTAGTCTAGAAAGGTCCAGCACATCATTAATGAGTGCTGCCAGTAGGTTGCTACTTTTCAGCACAGTCTCTATCATGATCCTTTGATCAGGAGTAAGTTCAGTTTCTAAAAGAAGTGAAGACAAGGAAATGACTGCATGCATAGGCGTCCTCATCTCATGGTTCATCACAGCTAGGAAATCATTACGAGCACGTATAGCCATCTCCGCCTCTTGTCGCGCCAAGTCTAAAGCAATGTTCTGCTCCATGAGCTGATCACGGGCTCGCATTGACTCTTCTAGGATTGCAGCATGAGAAAGAGCCACAGCAACCTGTCAATAACTTTGGGTTTAGCATGAGAACAGATTCCAAAGGCAACTCAATAATCTACGCCAACCTAAAAAAAAGAAAAAAGAAAGGCAAAGGGAGAGGCGATTTTTAAGGAGTGATTGAATGAGAGCAAGTACATCAAGCGAACCTGGTCAGCAACAACTTCCACAAGCTCCAGTTCATGATCCCGCCAGTTTCTTGCACCATTTAAAGGAAGAATCAAAACCATCACAGCGTAATTTTTTGCAGAGAGATCAGGCCAATCGTTAATTCGAAAATTTGAAAGGTGTAAGAGAGGTACACGAACAGCCACAACCTCAGGTGGGTTGTACCTCCCGCCAGGAGGTCTAATCCTCGCGAGAGGGCAAGTATGGGGAATCCTTATGGCCTCGGCACTATTAAACACCTCATTCACAATAGGGAGATTAATTGGCACTGTAGATCCGAACTGTATTAAATTGTGTAAAGAGTGAGAGAGCTGCAGATTCAAACCACTTCTTGCTGGCATCCACAGGGCACATTCCTCGAGATCCAAAGTCCGACCCAGCTCAATGAGGGTAGTATTTAAGATGGTGTGTCGGTCAAGGGTGCTTCTAATCTCATGAGTCAACATTCTGACGTGCCTTCCAGTTTCCTCTTGTTTAATAATGAGGCCCATTTCCCTGTCCAGCTCTTCAGCTCTGTTCTTGAGAATTAATTCCCTTGTTTTGACACTTAACAGATCCGGAATAATGTGAATAAGCATCAAAGCTGTTACACATGACACAAATGCAGTCGACATTTTTGCTACAGTCATTACCACAGCAACGGTTTTAGAGTGCATAGAAAATGTCCACAGACTTATAAAGTGAGTTGCTCCACAGAGAACAATAAAAGCACCAAACTGCATTAGCACCCATCTGTAGGGGAAGAAGTCTGATTTCTGGACAAAATAAATGAGTTCCAACGGAATAGAGAAATAGGCAAAGGCAATAAAGAAATCAGATATATACTGATATTTGACCAAAAGCTCATCAGCGGGCCATTGAGTCTCAAAGCAGTCACAGGACTCCATCATCTGCTAACTCCTCCAATATAGCTGTGAAGACAAAACTCAAGTTAGTCCCAGACTGGTAGAAATTCTTTGGTTCAATCAACTCCTGGTCAACTTGTTAAGAGCATTTCTTTGGTATTTTGCAGTTTTTGTTTGATTAAAGGTATGTCTCTCTCTCTCTCTCTCTTTTTTTTTTTTTTTTTTTGATAATAAGACTAAACTAAAACAAGTCTTGCAGCAACAAAAACTAGAATGCGGATTTATAAAATCAGTCAGGGTACAAATTTTTACACTGATTACCTGTGTGTACATCTGTCAAATCTTTGCAAAAAATTAAAAATAACCAAAAAATATATCAAATTTTTTAAATAACTAGCATTAAAAGCCAGAGTTCTGGTTTGCTTAACTAACCGATTCATGATCTTAAATCAACAAACGGATACTTCATGTTTTGATCTCTCAAACTGAACTCAAATACTCTCTTGCAAGTTTTCTGAAAAATCATTTTTCTCTAATTGTCTAATTGGAATCTCGAATCGTCACATAATTGCGTTAATAAATTCACACGCATATCCAGAAAAAAAAAAACCTATTAGACACTTTTAATAATTTCAATACATAAAGCAATCAAAAGGAAGAATAGAACATCGCAATGTAAACTGATTCGATTATTATACTAGTAACAGAGATATCGTCAAATATGATTGCTAAGCAAATGTTGTTTGATTTAGGCAATCTTACTCAATTAAGTAGAAAAATTAGCATCCGAAATTAGTTGAATTTCCAGAACATTGTTAACTTAACGAGATCAGTAGAGATGAAGGGTAAAAATCACAGAGAATATGAATGGACAAAAAACGAATTACGCAGACGATTTCAAGTTAATTAAGAGGAAGGATGAGTAAAGTTGAATTAGGAACAAGCGAGTAATAGTAATTAATTAATTACCTTAGATTGGAGGAGATTCAGAGTATGTGGAGTTCATAATCTGGTGTGCATTTTCATGTTTCATGATTCTTAATGAGTGTCTGACTCTCTCTATTAGAGAGAGAAAGTGAGGGGTGGGTAGAACTGAGAGGGAACATAGAAACAAGGAAAAGCCAAAGCCCATGGGGAAGGAGAGCGGGGGCTTCATCACGTCACGGACAATGAGCACTCTTTATCTTTAATAAAGCCAGATATTCTCGCGCGTGCCTTTCTACCGCTTCAGATCTTGCCTTTCTCCTTCAAATCTACTACGTGACAGGTCACACCGTGATTACTTACTTAATGGTAAAGGATAACAAGGATGGCAAAAAACAAAAAAAAAAAAAGGTTAGATCGAACTAAATTTGATTCAAAGAGACTAATACTCCCTCTCCTCTATTTCAGGTAAAAAGTTTACTATATTATTTTAAAATATTATATTAAAAAATTTTATTTTAAAAAATTATATTTATAATTTTTATAATACTTAACATATTAACTATGCTAAAATATTTTTATAATTATAACCAACTCTAATACTATTTATATATTTTTTAATTATTAAAATTTTTAAACATAAATTCTTTAACTAAAATGGAGGTATTATTAAAGTATGTAATGATATCATAAATTGGAGCTTGTAATATCATATATCTTTTCTTTTATCTCTTAATTTTTTTTCTTCAATCATTTACAATAAAAAATTTTAAAATTCAAAAAAAAGTCACAAAAAAAAATAGCAATGCCAACATGGAGTATCTAATAGCTTTTCGTCCCTAAATGAGTGTTTATTTTTAAAATTTTGTTATCCCTAAATGAACGCTTATTTTTATATAAAATTCACTATATTCAAGTTTAGCATTTATTATGTACTAATGTAAACTTTTAATATTAAATATAAAAATATCGATAGTATTAAAAACATATACTACTAAAATGATCTAAATATTACTCCCTTTGTCCCTAAATTATTGTCTTACTCTTTTTTTTATCCGTTCTAAAATAATTGTCTTATTTAAAAAAAAATAGAACATTTTTATTATTTTACCCTTACTTTTTCTTCCTACATTAATTATAAGAACACATAAACATGGGCATTAAAGAAAAACTACACTCTATATTAATATTAATAATTCAGTTAATTATTTTTTCTTAGAGCCCGTTTGGTGTAGCGTTTTGAAAACGCAGTGTTTTAAAAACACAGATTATTTAAAACGCGATTTTTTTCTTTGTAAATGCGTTTGGGATATTATGTCAAAACGCTGCTTTTTATTCCCTACTGCGTTTTGGGAAAAAGCTAGAAATTTCAGCGTTTTAAAACGCAGCTGCGTTTTGAAAACGCTGCGTTTTCTACCGCAGCATTGAAACGCTAAGTTAAGGAATAAGCTGCGTTTTAACCCTGCGTTTTGGCCAAAACGCGCGAACAAACGGGCTCTTAATCTATGTGCCGGATCAAACAAGATAATAATTTAAAAACGAAAAAGTAACTTTTTAAATTTTAGTAAAAAATTAAAAATAGATACCCATTTAGAACGAATGAGTAATAACTAAAGGTGCGGGTCATAAACTGAGATAATAGTATATATCAAGTATAGTTTTTTGACCCGATAAAATAACTTATATGACTTTTGACTAAAAATTAACACAAATTTTTTATAATACCCCTGAAACCCTTAAAACCTAACTCAGTCTTACTCTCTCTCAAATTTCTGCTTCCTCTTTCAAACCACATCCATCTTCCTCCCATCTTCGACCACATCATCACCGTCTTCATCCGTCTCTGACCACATCGTCTTCCTCTACTGTCATGGATCTGGTAAGTCTTCCTCCATCTTCCTTCCATCTGCTATCATGAAGCTCTATCTTTCTCTTCCTCCGTCTTCCTCCTATCGTATTCCCTTGAATCGGTAAAACGATCCCGTGAATCGTTTAAACGATTTCGTGAATCGTTTAAACGACTCCGTAAAATGTTTAAACGATTCCGTGAATCGTTTAAACGACTCCGTGAAACGTTTAAACGACTCAGTGAATTTTTTAAACGACTCCGTGAATTGTTTAAACGACTCCGTGAATTGTTTAAACGACCCCGTGAATGGTTTAAACGACTCCGTGAATTATTTAAACTACTTCGTAAATAGTTTAAACGACTCCGTGAATTGTTTAAACGACCCGTGAATTGTTTAAACGACCCCGTGAATTATTTAAACGACTCCGTGAATTATTTAAACTACTCCGTGAATTGTTTACACTACGCCGTGAATTGTTTAAACTATTGCGTAAATGGTTTAAACGACTCCGTGAATAGTTTAAACTACGCATTGAGTCGTTCAAAAAATAAGTGTATTTTCGGGTTTATAAGTAAAAAGAGGTTATATAAATTGTTTTGGAATAAATCAGGCCATATAAAATGTTAGGAAATTTGACTAGACTATTTATAAAAAAAACCCCGCTCAGATATGAGAAATTCGTCTCGAAATAAAAAACTTTGTTCCACAATTTTTGAATGGTACCAATTATATTTTTTAGAATATCAAACTTTGGTTTCAATTAGAGGTGTGAAAATGCTACACTGAAATCAAAACTAATACTTACTCCCTTTCACCAAAAAATTTACATTTGAAAATTTTAATTATTAAGGAATATATTAGTGTCATTAAATTTAGTTATAATTATAAAATTACTTAAATATAACCAAGATGATAGATTCTTTAAGTGAAACGTCTCAAAATAATATAGTGAACTTTTTGCTTGGAACGGAACAGAGGGAGTATATGTATAACTTTGGCCAACACGTGTTCTAAGTTTATACTCCTTTATTTTAGATAAAGAGTCCACTATATTATTTTAAGATATTTTATTTTAAGAATAATCATATTGAATATTCTTAAATATTTTTATAATTATGACTAACTTTAATAATATTTATATATCACTTAATTAATATATTTTTTAAACATAAATTTTTTGGATAAAACGAAGGGAGTATTTTAAAACTTGAAACAATAAATATTATATCGATAACCACCCATTCATTAGGTCAAATACACTAAAAATATCTTAGGAGACGAGAGAAAAATACTATTAATAAATAATGGGATAATGACATTACAAGTCTCTTGATTATGGCCGATTTCACCATTAGTCCCTTAACAAATTTTTTTTATATTTTTGTCCCTTGACTATGAAAATTAGACACCGTTGGTCCTTTTGTTGGATGCCGTTAGTATTTTTCCGTTAAGTCTGTCTTGTGCCTCTCACATGACTTTGGTTAAGGGCATTGTTGGAATTTCAACTTCATCTTCAACCTCTATCTTTCCTTCAAACCCAGTTCATCAATCATGGCTGAATTCATCAAAAACCCAGTTCATCAATCATGGCTAAATTCACCCTATCAGGCTCATTTGGGTTGTAATTCACAAGGAAAGCTGATCTTTGTGACGGAATTTCAGCTTTGTGGAACTTTCTAAAAAATTTGTTAACTGTGGTTAACAAGGCTCCATCACTAAATCGAACAAAAACCGACAACAAGTCTGGCAGAAATTCAAGAATTCAAGTAACTTTCCCAACCATCTTTTTCTAGCTTTTCTGCCTTTACCAAGACTGCATCTCTTGTATCTTCTTGGTATTGCGCCATTCTGCACAAGGTAGCTATATTTGTAATTTCTTTGAAAGAAAAATCTGTGTCTATATGCAATCGAAACCCAAATTGTTAAGGTGAACTGGGTTTGAATCCAAACCCAAATTCTATGCTTGCATTGCCCGACCGAGTAGAAAGGACTACCAAATCAATCATAGCTGAATCAAGCACTACTCTCCAACAGCCAACCCAATCCCTTCCGCTCCAGGACCGAATTGCTATTGTCATTGGCGGCTCCCGTGGAATCGGCCGAGCCATTGTCCTCCACCTCGCTTCCCTCGGCGCCAAGCTTGTCATCAACTACACCTCCAGCTCCACCATAGCCGACCTCCTGGCTTCCCAAATCAATTCCGCCGGTTCTCCTGATCACCCACGTGCCATCGCCGTTCAAGCAGACATCTCCAATCCAACCCAAGTCAAATCCCTCTTCGATGCCGCCGAATCCGCCTTCAATTTACCTCCCCACATCCTCGTCAACGCGGCGCCCTAGACTCCACCTACCCTTCGCCCAAACTCTTCCTCGAAGAATTCGATCGCACATTCGCGATCAACACCGGGGGCGTTCTTATGCTGCAAGGAAGCCGCCAACCGTTTGAAGAAAGGCGGAGGTGGGAGGATCATTTGATGAGGCGTAAGGCCCCGAATTTGCTTTGATTGTGCGATTCATCTCACTTCCTCTTGAGTCAAGGATTTGGGGCTTTCCATGGATTAGCCTTGTTGGATCTCACAAGAACTGGGGGGGGAGATGTTGTGGAGGGTTGGGGGAGAGAGAGAGAGAGAAAAAAAGAATAAATTAAAGTATTAAAAAATATCTTTACACGTGAAATTCCTTAAATGCCCTTAACCAAAGTCACGTGTTAGGCACAAGACAAATTTAACGGAAAAATTCTAACGACATCCAACAAAGGACCAACCGTGTCTAATTTTCATAGTCAAGGGACAAAAATATGAAAAAAATTTGTTAAAGAACTAATGATGGAATCGGCCATAGTCGAGAGACTTGTAGTGTCATTATCCCATAAATAATTAACATGTACTTTAAGAATGCCTATAATTTTTGTGCGCACATGACATGGTAGTCTATATAAAGATAAAGAGACCAATCACTATCTGAATCAACCATTTAAGAAGCGGCACTCCTCCATTATTGCCACACATACAAAATAATATTCCCTTCATTTCTGGTAAAAAAATTACTATATTATTTTAAGATATTTTATTTAATTAATTTATTATAAAAATTTATATTTATAATTTTTATAAAATTTTTAACTTTATTTTCTACATGTATTACACACATATTAACTATACTAAAATATTTTTATAATTATATATAACTTCAATACTATTTATATATCTCTTTTAAACGTAAACTCTTTGAATCAAACAAAGTGAGTGTCTATATATATATACATACTTTTGTAAGAACCTTTTTAAGAATTGAATTAAAAATCAAGATGAGACGTGTATCTAGAAGGTGGATGTTTAAGAGGATTTAGGGGTGTTAATCTTTTTAATTATTTTTTTTATTTAGGAAATTTGAACAAATGGACTGCTGAATCCAATTAACTGAATAAGTGTTTGTCTCAATGTGGACTACATCGATCCTCTTTTGCTACTCTATTTTCCTTACTTGGTTTGAACAAATGAACCATCATATTTTACTTGTAATTAAACTTAATTTTAAGGGATAATGACTTTACAAGTCCCTCAACTATGACCGATTCCATCATTAGTCCCTCAACAAAATTTGTACAGTTTTTATCCCTACCACTTTAAATTTTTACGCCGAAAATCCTTTTGATGGATGCCGTTAGTGATTTGCCATTAAGTTGTCCATGTGCCTCCCACATGCGCTTGACCAAGGGCAAAAATAGAATTTCATCCATCATCTTCTTCACCTTCTTTAACCCCAATTCACTAAAATCATCCAAATCATCAAACCCTAATTCACCATAATCATATACAGATTTCATGGAAGGTTATGCCCTCTTCTATGAAGTTGTAAATTCTGGTCACTTTGAAACCCTTTATTGCAAATTTCACGAACAAATCTATTGGTAGCCATCAAAGTCTTAGGAGACAAAGAAATCACCTCTGCATCTGGATCTATATAACAACAACAATGGCAGCCTCCTCCTTATTCCGATCTTTTCCCACCACCTTCTCTCTTCACTCCTAATTCCAGCCCTCAACCACCAGACCCAATTTTCTCCCCATCAGAGCCCCATCTCCGCCTCACCTGACCTATCCCTCTCCTCCGCTGACATCGTTTCCCCTTCTCCCGTTGTCAAACATCGACATCCTGCTGATAAAAACAATCGCGAAGAAGCCCGCCGCCACCCCAACCACCACGGCTTCTCCGCCAAGCACGTCCTCTTCAACCCCAACCCTTTTAACACCGAATCCTACTCTCTCAATGAGATCATTTATCGATCCTGATCCGGCGGCCTCCTCGACGTCCGACACAACATGGACGCCCTCAATAAATACGAAGGTCAGTACTGGAAGAACCTCTTCGACTCCCACATCAGCAAGACCAACCAGCTCTGACAAAGCTCACTTTTCAATAAAAAGGGGGCTTTTTTTGCTAGGGTTCTAATTAAGTCTTACAATCTATCTATCTACCAGTCAAACTTCGATTTCTGTTCCCACCAACCAGCTCTAGCAAAGATCAATTTTCGATTTGACGGAGTAAAACAGACTGAAATGATTAATTTATGGTGAATTAGGGTTTGATGATTTGGATAATTTTAGTGAATTGGGGTTGAAGAAGGTGATGGGTGAAATTCCATTTTTGCCTTGGTTAAACGCATGTGGGAGGCACATGGGCAATTTAATGGCAAATCACTAACGGCATCTATCAAAAAGACTTTCGGTGTGAAAATTTAAAGTGGTAGGAACAAAAATTGCATAAAATTTTATTGAGGAACTGAAGATACTAAAATATCCATCTTCCACGTGGCACTGGAGGGACACATGGCCAAGCTGATCTGGAGCCCCGAGGAGAGGAGTCATCACCCCGAGCTTGGTATACAACCCGGAGCATGGGAACATCTACATTCCGCCTACTCCCGACCTCCCCGAGGAGCTCGAGTATAGCCCTCATCTCTGCCCTGAACGTGAAAGAGCTCGCATAGTCTTTGACCTGAGCTGCCTCGCTAAAGACCCCGAGGTCTCCACCCCGGGAAGCGAAGAAAGTCAACAAAAGCTGTCGCATTCAATGCCCACATGCTACTACGTCATCCCGGGGCCACCATTTAGCACATCATTGGACGAAAAGAGTTACTTGCTCTCTAAGGAAAGCTGCATCTAGAAGGTCCAGGTCAGAGCCAAGGAAGTTCTATCCTCTGCACCGGAGCAGGTCACTTCTACATTAAAGCTCATCAATGCATATTGCGGCTGTCATAAATGGGCACATGACAGCTCACCCCAAGTCGACATCTGGCAGACCCACTTGCCTCAGACCAACATTCCATAAGTATAAATACAAGGTGATAGCCTTCCTTTATGGTCTAAGTTCAAATTAACACACACAACTACAAACTCTCCAAAGAATTCAGAGCATTCATTCTCAAAGAGCAGCCTGAATCCCCACCGGAGACCATTAACCTTACCATAAACTGATTCTATCACCGGAGGGCTTTAGCTGGACCAACGTCCAGCTCCCTAACGGTGCTTCTTCCTCATCTTAGGTATCTATCGGAGGACAAGTCCTATCTACGCTTGTGCCTATTGAGAACCGGGGCATCCTGATCAGTGACTAACTGCATACGTGGACACCGACAGATCATCAGAACTGATTTTGGCGTGATCAGGAACTAATGATAAAATAAGCTATAATTGAGTGGCTTGTAAAGTCATTATCCCTAATTTTAATAGAAAGTTGGTCCAATGACTCCAAAATCAAAACTAAAACCACATCAAACTTTCTTTTTAAAGTAAAATTACCCAGCTAGATTTACTTTTAATATGTAGTATTTTACTAGAGTAATATTTAGAAAGAAATCTGAGTAGACTTTAGGGAGTAGTATTTTACTAGAGTGTACTGTGCAACAAAGAAAGAAATCTAAGTATTATGGAATTGGAAATGCTGAAGGGTTGACAATGACAATAACCTTTTGTCAAGGGTAGCGTAGACTCGGTTGGTTCAATCAACTTCTGGACTAGCACTAGACTAGGAGATTAGATACATTTCACCTGTCCACAATCCCATCCCATCACAATCAAGCAAGTGCACCCAGACATTGGGTCTTGTGCATTGCACCAAGTGACATACTTTTTTTAAAGACTAGTTTCAACATAGATACAACTCTATAATTGGACTAGTATACAAAATTGTTTAATAGTTTTATAATTTTATACATGTAATATATTAATTATTTTTAAATATTTTTAAAATTATAATTAGTTTTGATGATAATTATATATTTCTTCGTTATTAAACTAACTTTTCAAACATAACTCTTTTGATGAAACGAAGGGAGTATATAAATAATTAATCATAATAATACATCAAAACTGAGGGAGTATATAAATAACTAATCATAATAATACATCGGATATGAGAGAGTATATAAATAACTAATCGTAATACTACAATTTTTTCATTTCACCCGACAATACTTATAAATTTAATTGGAGAAAGTGATATGCATTAATGCATGTCATACTACTGTGATTAAGCATTTATAATTATAAACGGGTCAAAACATGTAAGTTTTTTCTAATTGCAAAAAGTTGGCAATCTACCTAAACTACCTCTCCTCCGTGACTTAGATCGAAGATTAACTGTGATATTACATTATTGGCATAACAAATTAAATAAAATATATTAAATCAACAATTTTGTTGATATAAAGAGCACGTTATTAATGTTTACTCTCTACATCAACAATGTTGTTGATTTAATGTACTTTGGTAAATTGATTAGAGATGTTAGATGGGCTGGTCTTAGTGATTTTGGACTAGTTCTAATGGGCTGTAGGTTAAACGGTCCAATTTTTTTGGGGTCACTATTATTGCGAACTTAACCCTTACTCTATCGGGCTAAACTGGTCATTATCGGGCTACAAAAAATAAAATAAAATACGTGATGGATGTTAATTTTATCTTTATAAATATCTAAAAAAGTGGGCAGTGATTGTTATTTACAACCCAAAATTTAGGTAGGTTATTATGTTTTTCATAATAAATATAAATTAGATATTTTTTACATTACTGTATTTTAATTTCAATATGTTTTACCTTAAAATAAATGTTGAAATAACTCTACTTAGTAGTCCCCTCCAAGAGTTTTGTTTATATTTCAGTATTTATTCACAAGAACACAAAGAAAACATGTAGTACAAATGATAAGTGTGTTTGACTTTGGATTAGAAAATTGTGAGTTTAATTCTCACGGTGGTTGTTTTATATATGTCCTAACTTCTTATAATTTTATTAATATTATACGGGCCGACGGGCCAGTCCTGAAACCTAGCGAATCAGTCCTAACGGGTCACGGGTTAAACAGTTCGGGCAAAAAAAAAAAAAACCTGATTTTAAACGAGTCAAAAAAATTAAGTCCTAACCCTATTTTTTTCGATTTAAACGGACCAGTCCTACGAAACGTGACCCTTTTAACATCTATAAAATTGATAATACCGCTACATTTTTAGCACCATTACACTCAATATTCCCCCTCTTCATTTGTGATGTTCTCTTAAGATGTAATCGACCATGTTCGATATACATATCCGTTCTCCTCGCGATTTAGTAATTTATTTATAATTTTGGACTTTTTCTTCCTTAATTCTATCAACTTTCTCTCTTGCTATTTTTTACTTTTTCATGAATCATTAACAAGAAAACTTAAAATAGCAAAACCAAACACACCTTAATAAGATTTAAGAATTTGTTTTTGGATTAAAATTTTTTCTCTCTAACATTTCCCACTACTTTTCTCTAATAATCCAAAATCCAAAAAAAAAAAAAAAATTTCCTAAGGCCAAAGAAAATCAGAAAATAATTATGTACAAAGTTAATGGGTTAACAGTCGGAGAAGATGCCACACCTCAATTGTTTCACATAGCACTGCTCTTGTTTCAAGGTCTTTAAGTTACTCTAAAGTACCACCTTGTCTGATGATGTGGTGTTTTAAAATTGTCCCAAGTATTTTCTAATTACGTTTTTAAAATTTCCTCACGTTTGCCCTATTAAATAATACTCCTTTACTTAACAAAATTAATATATATTCTTCATTAGTCTAGAATGATTTTTTTATTTTTTTTTTTATAAATTTTTTAGGAAGATTTTTTTCTAGCACATATACATCATGAATATCCATTGGCCTACAATCTGACATTGCAAGAGGATATAAACTTGAAGAAGAAGCATGGCACAAAGACACAGTCATTCCTGCAATAAAATAAACGTAAACTGATGTGTTGTCAACTAACAACGGGAAGTGAAACGAGTTTATTATATAAATAAACGTAAACTGATGTGGTGTATCCGGATAAATATTTGGGTAAAACCATTAATTACTCAATAAGGTTAATGGATATTAACCAATAAATTTGATCACTTTTTAAAAAAGAAAAATGATATAAAAAAAATATATTCAAAAAAAATACTTGGAGGTGGTGATATTTCATACAACACTTCATGCATTAAAATATTCAATACGTTAAAATATATATATATATATTATAATTTTTTGTTGTTGTTGTATAAATCACACACAGTGAAAATGGCCACGATTCCATTTTTTGGGAACAAAACGAAAGAGATATAGAAATCACAAATGGGGTCAGCTGGACGTAACAAGAAATGACAACAAAGAGATTAGATCCCATGGAAGAAAGGTATGAATTCAAATGACAGAATATATATAGGGGAAATGGAACTCAGTGGAGAGATAGATATTGACAACCCAAAATAAAATTACAAGACAGTACAGGTTGAGAGAGAGAGACCACTTTACGGAACACATCTACTGATAAACCACACCACCGCATGTTGTTTCACTCAGTAATTTGATAGCCGCGACTGCTTTCCCTTAACTGCTACCTCTCAAAAGTGTCTGCAAAATCATAAGATACACACCCATTTTACAGAAATGAAAAGTATCTCACAGAAATGCAAGCTTCTTTTTGTTTGATGAGAAAATGGGGTCAGAAAACTACTATAAGACAACACCCACCTCAAGCAAAGAGCGACTGCAAGTTTCTGCTTGGTTGGAAGGAAATGGGCAGTAATTTTTTTTTTATAATCAAGATAGTTCTGCTGTGTTAGCACTCAAAATTACTAGAAAAATCACCTCAACATAAATATATCCTCTCTTTATCCATTTTCGGACACATGATATGAAGATTTCACAAGAATAACCAAACAAATGACTCATCATATACAACAGGTAAACAAACATGATAGAAAATAGGAATAAGTGCACCACTAGTCCCTGTACTATGCAAAAGTCCACCAGCAATCCCTGTACAAAGGAAATGCTCACCACAGACCAAAGTATGCGTTTTTGGTCCACCGGAAGTCCCAGGATGTGACGCCGTCAGTTAAAGTGCCGTCAAGCTCACTCACGTGCATCAAAATAAGGGCAAAACTGTCCTTTCCACTTCTCCTTTAACCTAGCTCAATTTTCCACCCCTTTCCCAGAAAAAGTTTCTCAAAATTTCCCCAGAAAAATAGAACAAAATGGCAGAGCATAAGGAGTTGTCGGAGGAACTCCAGTGCAGCAGGCTCAATGACTCGCAATGGCAGGAATAAGCTTTCTAAGATTCACCAACTCCAAGGCCATCAACATCGAAATAACAACATTCATAATTCAAACCATTGATTTTTCTATCACTTACCCTATTTTCTCATAAATCAAACACGGAAAAAGAATTAAAAAACACAGAAAAAAAGGACTAAAATTGAGCCTAATCCAAGAAAAATCCAGAAATTTAACATTGAATGATTGAATTTTTCCCACCATGACTTTCCCATATTTACTCATCAACCAAACAAAGCACACTACACACAACTAAACAAAACCAAACAGAGTCGCCGACCCTTAGCAGGGTTAACCATCGACATCGAAATCCACGTCGTCCGTTGAAGACGAAAGGCCGTTGAAGGAGAATAAAAGCCCTCTTCTCTCGTATGACGTTTGCAAGAGAAGCACGACCAAATGACCCAGATCGAAGGCAGCATTGAACTTACCACAGCCTCATCATTCGCTATTGTTGTTGAACAAATCCATGAGTGAGATCAGCAGCAACTCGAGTTGCACCGACGCCAATCAAGTAAGGTTCCACTCACATCCAATTCCTAGATCTATTAGTGATTCGTGAGAGAGAGAGAGAGAGAGAGAGAGAGAGTAATGGTGGTGGTGGTGGTGGTGGCTTTGGTGGGGTGACAGAACGGGAAAAGACAGCCTTGCCCTCGTGTTGGTGCACGTGAGTGACACATGCTCACTTAATGGAGCTTAAGCAAATGGCGTCACGTCTAGGGACTACTGGTGGACCAAAAATGTATTCTTTGGTCTGTGGTGAGCATTTCCTTTGTACAGGGATTGTTGGTGGACTTTTGCATAGTACAGGGACTAGTGGTGCACTTATCCCTAGAAAATAAGAAAATCTTCTCGGTTGCCAAATAGAGAGATAACAGTCAAATCTGATAACCACATATTTTCGCAAACCCTTTGCTAAATCAAAACTACCAACACCCACAAAAAGCAATAAATAGTACTCTATGGGGTCGTTTGGTAGCCGGATAAATAGGGGGATAACACTAATTTATCCAAATCCGGTTTGGTAGACTTTGCGTTACGGATAAAATTATCTAGATACTCGGATAACTCCCTTATCCGAATAAATAATACCTCACCCCCAGCTATAATTTAATCTCGGATTACAAAAACGAGACTAATTTTCTTGTACCCAAATTGCCCTCCCTATTAATTTGGGTCCTTCAACTAATGTGTGAGTAATGAAAATGAGCCGAGTTTTATTGATGCCAAAAGTTATCAACGAATTGTGGACATATATATCTTAACCGTCGTCAAACCCACCTCTAGCAGCCACTCTCGATCATCGCCTCCGTCACGTCATCTCCTCTCTCACTGGCATCCACCATTTTTTATAATCTCTCTCTCTCTCCCTATATATATATATATATATATATATATATATCATCTACTTGGATAAGAGGGATCACGCTTTCAACAAGAAACATGCTTAGCTTTATTTTCTTTTGGGCTCTTTTATTTATTTTTCTTACACTATTTATGCCTTTAGTTTAATTGTTTGGTAAAAGATCCTACTGTTTGTATAGAATGCAAAAATTACATGCATAAAGAATTCATCAGATTTTCTTGAAGAATGCAACTTTAGTAAATTATAATCACAGAAGTCCCTATACTTGTGATTGTACTTGAGTTGTAACTTGTATGGAATCATCAAATCTGTAGTGAGCAGGGGAAGAATATGATATACCTATTACAGTTCGTTCTTCAGTTTTTTTTTTTTTTTTTCTTTCAGTTCAATCTAATATCATCATGCATTTCACTATATACAAGGGAATAACAAAAGGGTTAGAAGCAATTACATAATGGACATGACATGCTCGTTAGAAAAATTACATTCTTTAGAAGGTACCTTTTTTCTTTAATTTTGGGAGTCATTAGAGGAATCCATCAACCAACCATCAGTAACTATTAGCCTCTATATCCAATGTGCTAGAAGAAGCCTAATGTTCTGAACATTATATTACGAGGTGAGAGGGTGGTGGTGAGACTGTTTGCAGTAGTCTTAGGGATTGCAAGTCTTGTGACAGTCCACATAAACAGTAATTCTGCATTGAAATTCTTTTAAGCTAGGGGAACCATAATCAGTTTTGATGGTGCTTGTTCATGCAATGTTTGCAAATAAATAATGAGAATTGTAATTGTTTTCAATGTGCTAGAAGATTAATGCTAGTTGTTTTCATTCTTAAATTTTAGAACCATAATAGTTTGGGGAAAAGAACACAAGTAAGATAAACCAAAGTTATGTTTTATCTTAATCCAATATAAGGGTATTTTTGGAAAAATAGTGTAATACTGAAATTACTACTAGTTACCAAACACTGGATAAGATAACTGTGCGAGATAAATTAATATTATCTATGCTCTACCAAACGTCGAATAACTCTATAAGCGAGATAAAATAATGATGGATAAAATAATTTACTTTTCTCAGTATTATTTAGTGTTATCCCCCTTTGCTACCAAACGACCCCTATCATAACAAAATTTTCCTGGAGACCAGACAGAGTAAAGGAATATAGATATATAGACTATCCACCAAAAAAAAAAAAAAAACTCAGAAACAGAAACAATAGTTAAACTCGAAGGAAGGGCAAAAAAGCATAATATAGTTACATGCAGTAACATATAGTTAAACTCGAAGGCAGAAAAAAGAAAAATAAAACAAAGATAATAACTGGACTAGTTTCCTCTTTTGGCTCGTAGCTCTGTAAACTATATAAGTCGAGCCGAGCATTTAGTGTTTGAGCTCAACTCTTGTATCTATAATCAACTTTTTAGCCAACTAGAGCCTTAAAACCTATGTTCAAGCGACTCAATCACCTGCATTGTGCCAAATTACAAGAAAAGAAGATCTGTTGTCTTTACCTACTGCTAGCTAGATACAGATCACATCATGCTAGAAGCAACATTTGGAAGACAACATTCCAGCAATTTCAAACCCAAAATAAAACTTGTTTTCATATACTTCTAACCAATGAATAAATGATGCCAGATGGGAGAGCAAATTCAGTAGGCAAAAACAAAAAACAAAAATGCAAGAAATTATTTATATTACTTGCCACGCTAATTCTATAAACCTTCTCATTTTACACAGCATAAACCCTTTCAAGGTCATTGTAACCCATGATACATTTAATAAGCAAAAGCATCAATATCTTCAATCTTCATACAATAACATATATTTAAAAGGATAAGAGTTATAAACAACATCATAGGGCTCACTTCATACTCACCATATCTACTTGGTATTTCTGAAAATAAGCATAAGTAAAACACAAATTATTGTAACAATACCCGAAAAATGGCAAGGAAGGGCAAAAAAGCAGAATATTCTTAACACATCATACCCAGGCAAAAACATATTTTTCTCAAGTCAAGAAGCTCCAAACAAAAATTGGGGATTATTATATCAAATTGAAAGATGTCATGAAATCAAACCTTAACTTGTCGTTTCCAATCGAAAGAGAATACTTTGTCCAGCAGAGAAAGTGTTGAACTCAGTTGGACATGAACTCAGGTTGTAGCAATGGCGGCTTCAAATCTAAGAGTGAGAATGAGCTAGACGGCCTGTGGGTGTCGGAAGCAGACGCCGGTACCACGAATTTTGGCAGAAGGAGTCGCCGGCAATGGAGAGAGATCGAGAGCGAGAAGGGGTGTAACAGTTTTGGGGATTTTCCCTTTTTTTTTTTTTTAATTTTTAATTGGGTTAACCAATGTATAACCGGGTTAAAACCCATATTTATCCATTTTATTATTGGTGTTTAATGGATGATCCATTTAACACCCGATTTAGTTATTGGGTTTTAAATGGTTAAACCCAATAAGTCTTTTGTAATGGGTATATTGGATAATTTAATGGGTTGGATAAAATATTGCCACCCCTAATCCTCATCACTGTAAGATTTGCAATAGGAATAACGAAACTAATTGGCACAAAATAATAGTAGAATCAATTAATCTCAAGACACATTCCAACTCCTACTACGTTATTATATATATCAAAACCTACCTTATACTGCATCAAGGATGTAAGCTGGTCAATAATTGACTTCCATAACCCAAAGATAGACTCAATGTGCCTTAGTGGGAGTTTAGAAAAAGCAGTCTATTCGACTCACATATGCTTATTTAGTTGAGCCTAACATAGTGTGGTACTTTCAAACTCCAACTCCTGTGTATCTAGGTTGCATGAGAAATCCAGACATAATTGGATGGTGCTTCCCAGTACTAGGCAAAACATAAGGGGCACCAACTCCTCGTCATGCCAGATTGGTCAAGTACTTGAGGCATTTAGCTTCACAATAATACTGATGTCTATGAACAGAATAACCTAGCCAAATCACAGTTTTACTAGAAATACATAATTGATATGCTCTAAACCAAGAAACTACACTTATATTAGAGTTACTGGACCCAGAAATCATACATTTATCATCTTATCTTTATTTTCTTTTTCTTTTTCATTTCTTTCGGTGGGGTGGGGAGAAGGAGTTTGGGGCAGCTATTTCAGCGAAGACTCCTAAAAATCTGACTTTGCAACTGCAAAATGCCATCCATTAAATCTAAAAGCATTTTAAGGTCCCAAATCACTTGGGCACCATTTTAGAAAAGCTCAAAAGAATCAATAACGTCACATTGATTAAAAATTATAATTACAAGAAAACAAAGAGAATGCAGGTTTAACTTCAATACTTACAGGCACCTATAATTCATCTCGTTTGTGTAGATCAGAAATAGAGCAATTTTACAGTTCATTGCATGTTCCATAAATAAGTGATTAGTAAATTCCTGCATTAAAACACAAGAGTCACTACCAAAATGCATCGATCTTTAAGGACACCAAGGTTTAAAGAAAATCAAGTTGCAAATGTACCAGTTAGAGAAACTCTCGGCAACAAATTCCATCTCCTTTGCCAGAGTTCATGTTTATAACATTAAAATCGTTCCATATTTTGTGTCAGCCAATTCTAACTCAGCACTTAATTGAAGAAGAATTTTTTCTACTTTTCTCTCTCTTGACCAATTTGGGAAAGCATTCCTGTGGACCTAAATGAACTTCATGTTGCATTTCTGCCCAGAAGTCGTCAAATTGATCATGAAATCCCACCTGGAACCAGTCTAAAATCTCTAAATACAATTCTCTAGGATTCTCAACCCAGACCTTTCTTAACATGGCACAGCTGTCAATAGTTCTTGATCTTGTCATCAGTTTAGAAAGAAGATTCCCAACTCGTTTATGGCCTGATGCCTCTGGCCTCATTATACTGGCCGGTGAGGCTGCCATGAACTTGCGGACAGAATTTACACATGGCAAGACAATGCCTCCGAGCAACGAAAAAGCAAATACAGCCACCCGGTGTAAATCATCTTCAACTGGCAAACAATGCAAAGGGAGCTGCCATAAGTGAGGGCCAAAAGTTGGAGTGACCCAGTTAAAAACTTTATCAGTTACTGGCTTATAAAACGGTTTGGGATCTGCAAGTGGGGCAGAGAAACTGCACAAGGAACCAGCATATTTTACAAGCCAATCTGGCTTCACCCTCGTGGCTCCATGAATGTATGGTCGTTTTGTATGCAGAAGTTCACTGTAAACCAAAAATTCAGGAGCAGTCCTAGAAAGAGCTGACCATCGGTGAAGGAAGACTGTTTCTTTCACCATGCAAGCTTGATAACGCATGGCATTAACTTTTCTATCCCCCTCCGATAACCTCGAAGATCCTCTAATGCGTCTAGCAACCCTATCAGCCCAACCAGCACAGATAGCTTGGCCCAAGAGTTCCTCCTCATTCAGTAACAGTGGATGCTTATCCGAGAAAATCCTCCAAGCACATTCTACATCATCCATGGTTCCATAAGTCCATGAGAAATCCTGCTGTGAATCAGAAAAGCCTTGACTGAACACTAGGTTTAGAAGCTGCTTTCTCAGCTTTGACATTTCCTCCATGGTTTTGAGGTGTAATGCGTTATCATTGCAGAACTCCACTTGGCTTTCAGAAAGTTCGAAACATTGTAAAGCATAAGCTATACTCAAAGCGTCACTGCTAGGGTTTGAAATTTTTTCACGAGCTACTTTAGCATTTTCTTTCAGTTTCTTTTTCTTCATTTTTTCTTCCTTGTCCAACGCTTTCTCACTGTCTGCAGCACTAGATTTTTGGTCCTTCAAACCATCCTTATCGGTTTGAGTTCCTTCAAACTGTATAACGAAGGGATTTGACACACTCAAGGTTGCAGCTACAGCAACTGCATATCCCAGAACTAGATTTCTTCTTGCAGAACCTTTTCCTCTTTTCATGATCTGAATAGTTGTAAGGAGCATTCGGGAATGGCGAGGACTCATAGGATACCTAGCCATGGCCTTCCCTAAAGGTGTCATCCTTCCCTCACTGTCAAGTGCTTTGAGAGCTTTCAAGCAGCGCTCTGCCTCAAGCAAGGCTGTCACCTCAGGAGGAGTTGGAAATGGGAAATTTGCAACCTAGAATACATAAGAAACATAAACATTACAATCCAAGTAATAAGAGCTATAAAGTTTTACAAACAAGGAAATGGGAAATTTGTAACCTAGAATACATAAGAAACATAAACATTACAATCCAAGTAATAAGAGCTATAATCTTTTACAAATAAGAAGGATGATGTTGGAAGGGGACCCTATAGCTAAAGTATGATTCAGTGAAACATAAAGCAATTTATGCACAAAGCGGCACCTACGTGAAATTTCTTCGGAGTTTGGACATTTGATGATCAAACACAGCTTAATTGTTGCATACCAGGAAAATAATGCTCCTGCTTAAAGCTAAAGTAAACTCGGTTATGGACCATAAAGACTAGAAAGTATCTGAAACAAATCAGGTGCTAGAAGTACAAAGCCTAAAAAGTTCTGTAAAGCACACAGAACCCAACACATGTTAGCCATGCCACCGAATATTGAGGGTCATCATATCAAATCCACAAAACCTAGGACAATTTATGGGGATTGTTGAGCTTGATATACATTGTTGAACCCCTCTCTATCGGCTTAAGCTTTTAGATGAGTTTGCCAAAGTCTTGGGTTCGGAGTCATCCTCCTAGCATTTGTTACCCGTAGTATTGTGAGTGCACATGTTGGCACCATGTTTTGATTTGTGATGCCCCTGGTAAATAGTGAGGCATGTTTGTTTCTCTCTTCATGTGTGGACGGTCACACGTGAGGGGGAGTGTTAAACTTGATATACATTGTTGAGCCCCTCTCTAACAGCTTAAGCTTTTAAATAAGTTGGTTACTTAACAGGGTTAAAATAGGGAGCAGACAACTCAGAGTGCTATTGTTAATTTATCGCTGATAAGGTTACAGGGAATGATATATCAACCTCCATTGAAGGGGAAAAGTGTTACCCTGCGGTTATTTTGATAGAGGAACAAGTCTGGAAACTGATGTTTAGAAAGAAAACAAATATATACTCCAGTTTATTCAGGTATTCATTTATGTTTCTCCAGAACAAAAAACAACTTTTACTCTAAATGATCTAGGAAGAAAATGACCCTCAAATAAATAAGAATGTTACTTTATCAATACCCATAGATTTCATGAGTAAGACGACACCATCAACAGGTATTTTTGATATTTCAGCACCTGCGAAGTCAACAAATATATTACTAAAAACTGCAGATGAATACAGGCGATAACAGTGGCCAGGCCCGGTTCTTCCAGCTCTCCCTGAGCTGCAGATGCCTTACTTATCCACTGTACTTCGTACGATTCTATCCCACTGGAAGAATTGTAGTTCTTGACCTTTTCTCTTCCTGTATCAACCACATACTTAATGCCTGGGATAGTTAGAGAGGTTTCAGCCACATTAGTGGCAACAATAACTAAACGCTCTCCTTCCTTGATCTCTTCAAACACACGAAGCTGCGCTGATGCAGGAAGCATCGCATAAAGGGGCAGAACACACATCGCACCAGCACATGGACCGTTTGCTTCAACCCCTTTCTCCCCCGAGCTGGAAGTTGATTGGTTTGGAGCTCCTGGAGTGACAGGAGTAACCTGATTCCCCTCGGAATCAGGGACGAGATTACTTTTCCCAGCCAAAGCTTCAAAAGCAGCCTTCAGGGAAGCAAGGTTTACTTCCTCTCCTAATATATCTGCTACATTTCCATCAGTTTGCGTAGTTCTCTGCTCCGCAGAATCCTCGTCATTGCCAAAAACTTCAAAATCACTATCTTCTTCTGAATCATAGGAAAAATTAGAGTCGTCCTCGGACAAATCACCATAGTCTCCATCAAAAGCACTAAACCGGTCAGTTTGTTGATCGGTTTAGTTTCCCTGAATTTGAAATGCTTCATCTATCTCCTTCATGTCAAGTCCCCTATGAGGGTAATCTTCAGCAACAACAGGTACCTCCTTATTTACTTTGGACTTTGCCATTTCCCTAGAAGCTTTACGCAGCTTCTGGCACAAGTACTCTACCTCCCTCTGCCCAGTCACAAAAACAAGTATGCCACCAGATGGCAGTCTCTTGTGAATTGACAAAATCTTTTTATAGGCTTGGCCAATGTAGTCCACAATCTCTGTTCTCTTTGAAAAGTGTATGGTCACTGGATATTGTCGGGTTGGAACTTCTATTACAGGTGGGGGATCACAAAATATTCTTCTCCCAGTCACAAAGTCTTCAACCCGTAAGGTGGCACTCATCAGTATGAGTCTTAAAGGAAAGATCCTATTTTCAGGGCATATCGTTCCTCCTGAAAGTTCATATTGTTTCTGCTCCTCGTGTATTTTCTGCCATCAACATAATGTCAACAACCAGAATAAAGTACAAAAAATAGGAAGGGCGCGAAGAGACAAGACAGGCATAGGAAGAGATTTCATCCAGAATCACAAATCAGTCCACATGCAATGATGCAAAGTGCTACATGCAGAGGTAAGAAGCATATAAGAAGAAATACTATCCAGTTCTCACCTGACGCATTTGTATGATACGAGAAAGCATTCCAATAAGTATGTCTGTATTCAGGCTCCTCTCATGCCCCTCATCCAGAATTATGGTCGAGTACCTCTTCAATAGAAAGTCACTCTGCAACAGAAAGGCAATCATTCACAGGAAAATAGACAGGTCAGAATCTGCTTTGGTAGGGGTTGAAACTGTGCAAGGAGCAAAGAAGAGGCTTAAAAAGTAACATGGCAATACTAATCAAACCAGCAAGGACAACACAGTCATAGCAATCAAGAACAAAACAAACATATTTATTTATAACTGTATTGATGAAAATGCTCAAGTCTCAACAGCAATAGAACAATGGAAATAGTCAAATGACAAAAAGGTTATCAGTGTACTTTCCTAAAGTAATGGAATCAATTACTTGATGTGATTTTTTATTTTTTTCAATTACTGTATATTCTCTTCTAACATTCAAATGATAAATCCTGCTCCTTAAAATTATTAGCGTTTTTTCCTCAATCCGAAATGTATCACTTTGGGTTAGTTCAATATGATTCTAATTCTTGCATGTTCGCCTGGATAATAATTCTTCAAAGAAATTTTAAGATGAATTGGAATTCACATTATGTAAGTCCTTATCTTTTACATACTCTATCAGAGAAAATCTTTTGACAATACAGTAACATATTTTATAAAGCTATTGAGAGTTTACGAACATCTTTATAAGACAACATTACTGTGAGCTATGAAGAGATCTAGTTTAACTAGTGATTGAATAGAAAATGTTAAATGCTCACCGAAAAGATGTTCTTCAATCAGTGGGTCCAATCCACACTAGAAGCACAAATTTTCCTATAATTATCATTCAAGGAGCAATTCGGTGCTTAAGCACCGGATGACCACAGTTATTACGCACAGTACAGACCTGCATCATAACATAAAAGTCCTTATCTAAAGAAACGGTCTTTTTTGAGCGATCAATTTTACACGGTATAGTAACTGCTTAAAACCTTTTGGTATCCGCCGATTACATAATCGTAACGGCTGTTGTTTAAATCAATTTGGTAAAAGCAAACATATACTGCTCAAAATTTCGTTCATTAAAAATATTGGGCAAATCTCAAACAACTTTCTGATCAAACAGATCTCAAATTGCTTTGTTTTTTTATAGTCATAAGAGTGTTGATGAACTTTACACCCATGCTCAAAATATTATATAAAGCTGGGTTGGTTCACCTCTCAAGAGAAATGAGCTCCAACTGAACCATTTCTAACAAGGGCTTAATTCATTCTAAAGCCATCATTAACTTCTTCAATAACAATAAAAAATTCTGATCTAGCAACAACAAATTCTACAGCCCCCAGAAAAAGGAAAAACGAAAGAAAGAAGAATAGAAAGAAGGCAGTTTAATAGACAAAGAGTCTGAATACTTATTACACATGGCTTCGTTAATTAACAACTTATGTAAATCGACTCCATGTCATGGTCCAAATGCAGTATATCCGATAACATTGACATTAATCGTTCTCAATCCTCGTACCTAGAACATTTAAAAAAGCTCTTATGACATGGACATCCTGATGATCAATTGTGCTAAACTCCTCCAAACTATATGACATATCAGACTTTGAGAGGATTTGGACACTCTAGTATATAGATCAGTTCATTAAACTTTTACTTCAAAAACAGACATTTAAACAGCACATTCTTTTAATTCCCTCCCCACATCCCCACCCCCAAAAAGAAAAAGAGATATACCAACCCCTGAAGGGTGCCCAAACAACCAAACCCAAAAACAAGCCTATAAATTTGTACTTCCCACTGCAGTTCACTAAATCAGAATGATCTAAATCTGAAGGACAGACAGTTATTGACAAGCTGTAATAACTACGCATCTTAATCTCACAGAAAGCTCAAAGAACAATATGCACGCTGAGCTGATAATTTCACAACGCATTGGCCATTACTTAAAAAGGAAACTGTACCCCAACCCACATAGAAATTCTAGATCACGGACACGGCGAGGTCACAACTCCATTTATCAGTAAACCTTCAGTGCACATATGAAAATGGTAGCTTGAGATAAAGTAAAACCTGCAATTCCCGAAGCAAAATTCCATCTGTCATGAACTTGATAGAGCAACTATCTCCAACCCTTTTGTCATAGCTAACTTGAAAACCAACCTCCTTCCCCAAATGAAGACCAAGCTCAAATGCCACTCACTTGGCAGTTGCAAGGACGGTAACACGGCGTGGTTGGGTCACGCCAATAATACCACTTCGAGCAGTATTGCCTTTTGAACCAAAGCCAGCTTCAAAAAGGAACTGAAACATGCCAGAGAAGCAAGAGCCACTATCACTATCACTGTAAAAATATTAAACTAAAAAATAAAGACAGATTAAGGCAGCATCAATTTGCCTCACCTGAGGAACTTGGGCGGTCATTCCACACCCAGTCTCTCCACATATAATAACACTAGTATTGTCATTTATAGCCTCCATTATCTCCTGCTCCATCATGACTATTGGAAGATTCATCCTATTCTTCTCAACCTCCTTTGGCCTTGATACATGCACTACTGTTGGGGTATCTAGAGTTCTCTCAGAAGGACAATCAACCCGATTGCTCGCACAGCTCACATTTACTTCCTGACTCTTGTTTGCCACCTCCTGTTCCATATTAAGCACCTATGTTGGTCAGCTAGTATACGCTATAAACATGCACAGGTAACCAGTATACTATGCACTCTTAAAATACTTCCAAATTTTGATCAAGTAAAGGTCATTCTATAACCAGATCATGAAGCATACCATTGAGTTTGTTATATTTCTGCCATTACAATTAGATGTTGGCAACAGATTGCGCTGATCTTCCATCATGGAGGTGTCAGCATTCTCATCAGAAAGTTCCTTATCCAAAATGGAAGCATTTGATATGCCAACCATGCCAACTCTATTGCTACACTCAAGTTGCTCTTGACTATATACCGGAGGACCAGGTATGTCAAGTAGGACTTCACTCTCTCTCAACTCGGGAGGAGAGGCATTCTCGTTGCACACTTGTTTTGACTGGATTTGGTTGGATTCAGGTTCGATTTCAGAAGAAGCGCTTTTCCCAGCTCTTCTCTTGGCTGGTGGATCAGATTGAGGCAAGACTAAGCCTGTCTTAGCAAACTGCACTTCCCTCCTACGTTTTTCACTGACAGTTTCAACCTACATAAAGACAGGCCTATTAACAAACTGTAATTCAATGGTATTTTCATTTTCCATGTAAAGAGTTTGATCCGAACCTGACCCAAATTGCGTGAAGACCACATAAGTGAATATATATCCTCCCGAAATTTGTACTTCCTGGAAGTTAAATCAACAAAGTATTTGAAAAAAATTAAATCCTTCCTGAATAAACAAACTATAATCAAGATCGTTAATCCAACAGAGGTAAAAGTTGCATCATACTCCAAGTTCTCCATGCTTTTAGATAAGAGAATGGCTTTCTCTTGCTCCTCCTACATTGAGAAGGGAGCAATCAAACTAAAATTCAAACAAACAAGGATGACTGGAAGTAATACAAGCACGAGCACACACCTCTAGCCTCTTCAGTTTTCTTTGCTGGGATTTGCTCACTTTAGGGGCATCCCTTTTCTTAAACTTTTCAGGCACCTTTAAGAAACATATACAAAACACAGGTAAAGCCCATGTATGACCAAAACTCACAATTCAACACAAATTATTCTGCAGAGTATACCTGAATTGACCCTTTCTTCTTATTCTTTTTCTTTTCCAGCAAGATCACCATGTTGCTATCACCGCCTTTCATACTACCAAATGCAAGTTCACGTAGAACAGATTCACTTTGTCATTAGAAAACAACTTCAAACAGATACTGAACGAGTAAAAAGAAATTAACTGTCATGTACACAAAATGATAAATCAAGTGTGCATCCAAAATATTCCCAGTGTCGTACTCCCTCTGTCCCAAAATGAATGTCCCGTTTAAAAATTTCCTTGTCCAAAAATAGGTGTCCTCTTTCTAAAATTCCCAGTGTCGTACTCCCTCTATCATTTCGTAATGTGCAATTGCAATGCTATAATGGGGACAGTAAGGGCATTCAATTATATCTACTACTCCCTCCATCCTATAATGAGGGTCCAGTTTAATATATATACATATATATATATATATATATATATATGTTTTCCAAAAACGGGTGTCCTTTTTTCTGTGAATTTACAATGCTGTAATACGGAAGCTAGTAAAATTGCCAAAGAGTCAACTTCCTTAATTTTCATGAAAAACTAGAAAAGGTCGGTCATTTTAAGACAGATGGAGTACTAAAAATTCCTAAAAATCAACTTCCTTAATTTTCGTAAAAAACTAAAAGTGGATGGGACGTAACAAACACAGAAAGTTTGAGAACTTTTGAAATTCAAGTAATTGTTACTCTTGCAGATATGTAATTTATGGGACTTCAAATATTTTTAATGATCACATCGTCAAATTATTCAACCACACAACACAAACACAAACACTAGTAAAAGAATGATGGGAAACGAATATATAAGGACAGGAAAGCAACTGTTACCAAACCAAATCCGGTGCAACTTCAGAATCCACCAATGAATCCATTACTTGCTGCTACAACAGACAATTCAATAATCAGAAATTATTTAACTAACTGACAATAATGACTAATATTTACCCACCCAAGATAACCAACCGGATAATTCTTTAGTCTGTAGGCAGGTTCTTTTACTGGGTGCGTCAAAACAATAGAGAGGAACCTGTTTGGTTAGCTGTGGCGGAGGAGTCCTTCCTTCAGGTCGGTGTTCCTGGGTGATGATCCTTGATAGAGATGAAATGCTCAAAATAATGCGATTGATGGTTGGCCCCTCCGGGAGGTCTCGAGAAGAAGTATGGAACCGTGCCCTTTTCCCTTTTGGCTTGACGGGATAAGAAAAAACGAATCTCAACGATCTCTAACGGAAAACGGAAGAGCGACGTAGAGCTACTATTCCTTATGGCCTATCTGTACGGCCGCCGGCAGCGAAACGTTAGGTCGGTGATACCGGTTGCGATTGCTGCTATTGCTGATGCTAATATCCTTCGAAATCAAAACCAACGGGCGGGGTTGGGAAAGCTAGTCCGCGCGCGTAGCAGAGCAGGTCAATTACTAGTCCATTGCTTAACTCTTTTTGAACGAAAAGACAGTCATGTCCTTGGGACCAAAATTTTCGTAATGCTATTTCGCGCCCTCAGATACAACAACTCTCTACCCTAAATTGATCTATCAACTTGGATAATTCTTGTCCAACTACTGAACAAGTCCTAAGAGCATTTACAGTGGTGAAATTTTTGTTGGATGTGATGGCTCGATGTCCTGACAAGAGGCCGGTGCCTTCGAAGGGCATGGCCTGGTAGGCATGTAGACTGGTAACGGGCCTCAAAGGGGGGTGCTCCGCCCCCCGCGGTACGGACTATTCGGATTTTTGGAAAGCATGCGGCCGCATAGGGCGTCCGCATGACATACTGGAATCTATGCGGCCGCATAAGGCGTGCGCATAGAGTTTTTGGAAACCATGCGGCCGCATAGGGCATCCGCATGGAAACTTTGTATATCGTATGCGGCCGCATAGCGACGGTTTTTATCTTTTAAGGGTTTTAGGGTTTTCTATTGTATCCATATATAAATAGTTGTATACCTAGAACGTTTCAAGGTGTGAGCCTCTAATAAAATTTCGTCAGTCCGTTGACCCCAATCTCTCTCTCTTCTTTGTGATTAATCCTATTATACTCTGTTAATTTGTTTGCTAGTCTTCCGCTGTGCGCAACAATTTTAAACCACACTCTAAACACTTCGTTTTTTGTTCCAGTTTTACTTTTTCAATCCTCTAAAAAAAATTTCACTCCAATAAGCACTCTTTATACAACCCTCTAAAAATTAAATCTCTCACTTCTCAACTAACAAACCTAATTATCATTCTATTTTTCCTTTTTTTTTCTACCACAATGAAATGAAATACTTTATATTTTATATTCTATAAAAAAATGTTGACAAAATTAATAATTTTGCTACAAAAATATTTTATATTTTATGCGTGTGATGATGCCGATTTTTGCACCGTGGTCTTGATGGAAAAAATATTCTGATGAAATAGCTGGTAACGAGCCTGAAAATAAGAACAGAGTTACTGCGCAGGGGATCCCTGCAAAGTCCCTCCGGTGTGAGAATTAGCACAGTATATCAGAAAGTGAATAATGCTAATTGAGGGAGCAAAAAGGGTATAATTGCGCGTACCTTGTACTATCTCTGATGCTACTATTTATAAGAGAGTAGCCTAATTTCGGGCGTGATAAATTCGATCAGATCTTGTACTCCTTGGCCAGCTGGCATGTAAGACTAATGTGATGGACATGTAGTAGGATTCTACGAGTCTAAGTTAGTTCCGTAATTTGCTCGGAGATAGTTCCGTGATTTAATCGGAGATAGTTCCGTAGTAATGACAAATTCCAGTTGCCTGGGCCACCTAGACCATCCAGGCCATATAGGCCACGTAGACTACCCAGGTCACCCAGGCTATCTAGGCCACGTAGGCCACCCAGGCCATCCAGGCCATCCAGGCCACGTAGGCCACCAAGGCCATCCAAGCCGACCTTGTTCCGCTTTGTTATGCGGTGCCCTTGTCTGATTCATTGCATCACATGTCATTGTCATTCTTGTCCTTAGTATTATTTTTTGGTATTTCAGTGTGTGAAAGAGACTGGGAGAGGGAGAGGCTGGGGAGGAGAGAGAAGAGGGGAATGGAGAATGGGGATGAAGACTTCTAGGAAGAGAGAGCTGGAAGATGACGTGCCGGCCTGATGGGGGAGAGCCGGAGAGAGAAAAAAGCCACTGTTCCCACTAAAAGTCATTCTATATTTTGAGGGTAGTTTAGTGGATTTTAGAGGAAGAGTGTGTGGTGGAGTGTCCATTGTGGGATCAAGTGAGAATAAAAAACTCTAAAAGAAGGTTTAGGGGGTGAGAAAGAATGCTCATTGTGGACGCCCTAAGAATATTATTTACGATGCTTGTAAATAAATCAAATGATAAAATAATAATTAAAAAAATACTCCCTCCCTTCCTAAATAATTGTTTGTTTTCCTTTTTTTGTCAGTTTCAAAAAAATTTGCTATATTTCTATTTTTTTTTTTAGAAAAATACTTTTACCACTTTAGTCTTAATTTTTTTCTTTTTGTTTTAATTATGTTAACATGCTCAAAGGCTTTAAAGGAAACTACATACCATACTAATATATATAATAAAGTCAATTTATTTTTTTCTTAATCTGTGTGTTCAATTAAATAAGACGATTTTAAAAACGAAGGTAGTACGTAGTTTATCTCAAATAATTGGGATAAAAGTTGGGTTTGTTTGAGACCAAAAGTTAAGAAAGGGTTTATACTATTGATAATTAAGGCAAAAACTAAATTGAATTTTGTATATAAATATTTAAAAGTATTAAAACTACCAAAAGTTAGAGAAAGCAAAATTTGAGAGCATATATGCTAAGAATAGAGATCCTCTATGCCACTATGTGTACCCCCCACCCCGCTATCACAAAGCAATATGGCTCATGTTTTGATTTGCTTCCCTCTACCACCAAGCAATATGGCCATGTTCTGCTTTGCTTGGCGGTACAGAAGATCTCCACTCTAGATTATACTCCCCCACCCTAAAAAAAGTCCAATTAGACTTTCTAAAATCAATCTGACCTTTTTTTTAAAAATCATTATTGAACATACTTTTATTTTGTAGAAAATAAAACTATAACCTACGTAAACTACATTAAAAGTATTACAATCTCATGTTTTATAATTTTTGAAAAAATAAGAAAAATATTTATCAAAATTTCATTAGGAAAAAAAAAAGTCGATTAATTTCAAAAAGCTTAAATGAAACAAAACGTCCACACTTAGAAGGTTTAATAATTAAAAATATGTATAATATACTTGGGAGTTTATTATAATTATAAATATTATTTGGCAAGATATATATATATATATATATATATATATATATCACATATGAATGTTAAAACTGAAAAATTATGAAATTCATTTTTTGAAATAGGATTTCTAAAGTCTCAACATAGAATATTGGATTTTTTTTACATAAAAGTAGGGAGTACAACCCATCAAGTGGCTTGCGTTGCGAGAGGGAGAGATAAAGGCCTCATTATATTTTACTTAATTGAGTTTGATGTTAATTCCATAAGCAAATTGTTTTGCTGTTCACCAGAAAAACGCAATTGTAAATCCGTAGTTGTGCTGCGGCTGTCGCTGATTCAGAGGAAAGGAAATTGACAGATTTTTATCTAGTGAAAATGTGTAAAAATTTCTGAGTCAAAACAAACTCAATTACCATGGAAACACCTCCCAAGTAGCATCAACCTCTATCTCATCTGTTACCTTGCGTTGCGTAGCCTTCCTTCTATACAAAAAGAAGTAACTTTCCTGGAGTAGGGTTCTAAGTAAACAAAACAAGTTCAACATTTCACGTCTTCCCTTGTTATTATATGAAATTTCCTTTCACCTCAGTTTCTGTTACAAAAATTGTAGTAAGTTTCCTCACTATCCACTCAAATTAACTGCTGCATTACTTTAATGCCCAAATTGTAGGAAGCTGGCCCCGGCCCCCTAAAGAATATTGTTTTCTACAAAATAACCGATGATCTTTATTTCCCATCCCAACTGAGATTGCAAAATGGTGAAAACGCACACCCTCAGTCCGTTGGACCAATCATCTTCTCTGGCACCACAAGTTGGTCAAATTCTTCACTGGTGAGCACTCCTAGTTTCAAAGCAGCTTCCTGCAGAATTTCACATTGTTAAGGTCAGAGCTTTTACATAAAACTCTGGGTCTTAGAATCCAGACACAACACAAATAAGAACTAGAGTACTTGATAGCACAGATGAGATAGAAGTATCACCTTCAAAGTACTTCCCTCCTTGTGAGCTGTCTTGGCAACTGCTGCTGCGTTGTCATAACCGATTTTCTACAGTAGGAGTGACGGTATGAAGTTAGGATCCAAACAAGCAACTACAAAGAAGTTTATTAAATATTTGATAGACACTTACAGGGTTCAAAGATGTTACGAGCATGAGCGACTGCATGGCCAAACAGATTACAATATGAGAAATCAGATTGGGTTCCACAGCTAAACAATTAAAGGAACTACTTTCTTTCATATTTGCCAAGATACCTCGTGTAATAGTTTTGAAATCCTTTCCCTGTTGGCTTGAATTCCCCTCACACAATTCTTTTCAAAAGAAGCAGATGCATCTCCTAGCAATCTCAATGTCTGTCCACAAAATTAGCAAAAACACTAAATAAGGAAATGGAACCAGGCTCTCACTAGAAAAAAGTAAACGTTAGGGGATGAGAAAAAAAAATTCTTCACAACTTAGAAAACTCTAGGCCAGGCAGGCATCCATACTATAAGTTCTCTTTTGCCTGAAATACCCTCCACAAGTTTCAGGTATCCCTATACAAATGACTAATCATGAGATGCACTAGCTTTTCCATGCAGTACCCATTGTAGGAAGAAGTCTTGAAATTGCATGTCGTGCCATGACAATGAATAAATGACTAAATGACCATAACAGCATAACACTGGAGAAAACTTACGCGAAGGAGATTACTAGCGATCATTGGCTTGAAAACATTCAGTTCAAAATGGCCATTAGAACCACCCACAGTAATGGCAACATGGTTTCCCATCGCCTGCAAGGTTTAAAAGGTTGATGAACTTCAACCAGCACAGGAACTATATTGATGGAAACTAAAGTATAAATAAGACAAATTACCGAAGCCAAACATCTTGCTGATAGGTTATTTGGAACTTTACTATTTAAACCAGAATAAAACAGAAAATTTACCTGAGCGCAGACCATAGTCAGAGCCTCGCACTGTGTTGGATTCACCTTA
The DNA here is from genome assembly GCA_016624345.1 of Platycodon grandiflorus. Lineage (NCBI taxonomy): Eukaryota > Viridiplantae > Streptophyta > Magnoliopsida > Asterales > Campanulaceae > Platycodon > Platycodon grandiflorus. Next base: position 2,374,625 of record CM028366.1, on the reverse strand, counting down.
CCCTATATCAAAGTAAACTATAAAAATATTAGCTTAAAGCAAGGAGAATATTTTTTTTTTACTAAATTATATATGCGGGAAATAATGATTTTACAGGCATAATGCTGCTTCCAGGTTCATTCTCGGGAAGAATAAGTTCACCAAGACCACAACGCGGACCACTGGACAGTCAAAAAGGATGTCAAAACACCATAAAAACACAAGGGTGATGCTAGGCTAGGGATTCCAACCTTCATCTTAATCTATGTGGTAAGGCTCGTGATTGGTTATACACCACCCATTACTAACTGTGGGGCCACAGATTATTCAATCACATGCCTTGTCATGTAGATTGGGATGGAAGTTGAGATCTCTAGCATTTCGATTAAACAAGATAATGAAGAAGGTGATCACAAACCAGATCATATGTACCTTCCTAACAAGCGTATGTCATTAGCTATCTTCATAAGAGAAGTAGCAACTGTGTTTAGGGCTCCGCTAGTTTCAACAAAAGCATCATGTGCAGCCTGTTGATACGAAAAAAATTAAAATAATAAAGAATGCAGATTTCGGTGGCGTAACATATGCAATATAAAACCGAAACAGTAAAAATATATACTCCCACCGTCCCAAAAGAAAGAATCACATTTGAAAAGTACAACTTTTTAATATTTAATCCTCTATATTTCTTTTTAATAAATTGCACTAATGTTATATATTTTTTGTATGACACGAAAGATAAATATCATGTTTTTGAAATAAAATAAAAAATTGAAAAAAGATGGAACTTTGTAGCTTGAATTTTAGAAATGGGACTACCTTTTTGGGACAAACTAAAAAGGAAAGCAGAACTATCTTTTTGGGACGGAGGGAATAGTTTTCGATATCCAGCTCTAAGTCAAAACAAATACTCCCTCCGTTCCAGGCAAAGAGTCCACTTTCCTTTTTTAAAAGTCAACATGAAACTAAATCAATTTAAAATTTTATATACTTTACTTATGTTTTAGGAAATAAAGTTTCATTAATTAAAAACTATCTTAAAAATACCATGGATTACAACTTTCATAACTTTGTAAAAACCACTAAATTTAAGTTAATTATTGGTCAAATTTTAATTAAGTTGACCGAAAAAAGTCAAAAATGGACTCTTTGCCTGGAACGGAGGGAGTAACATTTTAGGAAACTGAACTAACCAGTGCTTCAAACTTATTTTCAGCTGTTACAAATGGTAACTTTGTTTCCTCAGCAACTGCTGCAGCAATCTTTACATCAAACCTGCAAAAAGTAGAACGCATGTTCTGTTACCAGAAAGTGAACACAATTCACCTTTTGAAGAGAGGCAGATGAAATACAGGATAATGGACTAGATATTATTTTTCAGTTACTGCAATGAGGAATCAGGAGCAATCTATGTTATATAGATATCAATAAACCACAAATTCTAACTCTATACCAGAGTCACACGCTTGAATTAGCAGGAAGAAAATTATAGAAAATGTTCTAGCTCCGAAAAGAGTGACTTTTGAGCTGCAGAAAAGCCATATCTCCCTCTTTAAATGACTTTTAATTTTCACAAGAGTATATAGGTTCGAAACAAAGACATTAGCTTTAATCTTCTAAATATAAATACCAATACAACAAAATGGCCTTTCTAATGAACACCTTTTATATTGAATTTAGGGCTTATGACTTGATAAAATGATATGCTCTCGTGCTAACCAACTTAAGATTCAAAGGTTCTGAACAGAAAACAAACCTTTTCCACTTTCATCTTTGGTCAGGTTATATACATACAGGGGAAGTAGCTCAGGGATGGTGTTTTGCAAAATAAACAGAAGAAAAGCTAGGTGATTCTGGACCACCGACCCAAGGTTTAGAATGTGTATCACTGACGAATTAATATGGATACCAAGTTAACGTGCAAAAAGGACAAGAGGGACCAGCCCTGATCCAAGGATTCTGAGCTGTAATTAGCTTACTAGGCTTTTGTTACTTGATGTGAGCATAGCTTCATTAGTTGCTTTTCAGGCTAAAAAGGCAGCTCTCAAGAGGCGCAGGGGGTGCTGATTTCCAGAGGCATTTCCAAGGAAAAACAGTCATGTTCCTATTTGTCAGAACATGATAATAATATGTTCCACCTTGAGTCCCCTTCCAAAGAACTCTATCTTCTCTATCAACAAAGATTGGCTGTGAATATAGCCACTCTAAAAATGCAGCAACAGATTCCAGCTCCCAGTCTTGAAATTTCTTCTAAAAATGGGAGTACAAGAGACTACCATCCTGATAATGCAATGCATAACAGTGCTGACTAACACATCCTTATGTGCTGCTATATAGAAGAGAGCAGGAAATGCCCTTGACAATTCCATGTCACAACACCACTTAACTTTCCAAAATTGACTTGATCGCCATTCCCTACCTCAAACAGAACATTACACTTAAATAAGCTCCAACATTTCCAAATCCATTCCCAAACACCCACCCCCGTAGGAAACCACGAGAGCTCCCCTACCCCATGCTTCTCCACCACCGCTTTCCTCCAAAGGGCATTTTTCTCTACAATGAATCTCCAAAGCCACTTGCCTAACAAAGCTACATTAAACTGCCTAAGATTCTTTATGCCCAATCCTCCATCTCTCAAATTGGATCGCACAATATCCCAGTTGACAAGGTGCTTTCGCTCCTTGGATGCACCTTCCCAGTAACAAGTCTCTCTCCAACTTCTCCAAACTCTCCTCCACAGAAGCTAGGATTACAAACAGCACATAAAATAAGAGGGCAAGCTAGAGAGGGTACTCTTGACCAAAGTAAATAGACCCCCCTTGGACAGAAACTGTTTTTTCCACCCTTTCCATAAAATAAGTGGGTAAGCTAGAAGACAAATCTTAGATAGTTTTGGAAGGTATCTGACTAGAAAGGAAAATGGTTTTAAGGCTTTATAAAGGCAACACAATTCTTTATGCAAACCAATATTAATTTTTTCAGTAAGCCTAAACATTATGCAATAAATGTGCCTCAGCAAGTATTGCACATCAGATAGTCACGTCACATAATCAACACATTCATTGAAGCAACAGCCATTGATATGGCTAGGGGCTGCTAGGTCTGCTTGGTACTTTCCACATAGTATATCTTTCTAAGAGTGAGCCCCTCAGCATATAGGATTAGCCTCTAAGCTAGCATTATCCGGATTCTTAAGAAAGCTCTAATTTTCCAGGAAAAAATACAAGACGTGTCTCATGCATTATGTTATGTCAGAACAGAACCTAATTATCACATGCGCGGGCTTCATCCACATACGGCTTAAGGAACTTGAACAAGCACTAATGAATGTGGCTTGTGGAGAGCTCTAGACAAATAGAGACAGAAATCAGGGAAAAATGTTCTTGCATGAAGGCAATGCGAGATCGGGGTCGGTATCATAGGCCAGGTGGCTGTAAACACAAAAAAGAATTGCTAAAACAGAAAAACAGCTGAATGTACCCTTTCTTTGTGTTCAATCCAGTCCCCACAGCAGTACCACCCTGGGCAAGCTGCATAAGTGACGTCTCCAACTTGTAAGTAACATACAAAGTCTTTTTTTTGTTTTTCAATAATTTATTAATGTAATCATTTTCTTTTATCTTTTATTGGGAGGAGGGTGGAGCGGGGCAGGGGAAATAGACGGTCCTTGCACAATGTAAGAGAGATAGTAGCTGACCTGATACATGCGAGGTAGGGTGCACATGACTCGATCAATACCATACTTCACCTGCAATAAATAAGCACAATTCATGACCCTACTAATTTAATCAACATTTCAAGAATTAAGTGATTGTAATCTAACTTATAAGTTGATGAGCAAAATCAGCTTACTTGTGTGGTATAGCCGCTAAACTCTTGCCCAAGAGTCAAAGGTGTTGCGTCTTGAGTGTGAGTACGGCCGATTTTAACAATATCTTTGAACTCAATTGACTGGAAAATACAAAGTAGCACTATTAGTATTAAGATGGTTGCTACATTAGTAGTACAAGCATGAAAAATGGAAGTGGTACACGTGTAGGCAGAAAATGTGCTCAGGAAATAGGATATACATGGAAAAATTTAAAAAAAAATCATCAAGTCACAAATAAAAGATTATAATTCCAGAGTTTCATAAAACAAATCAGTAGGTCACAAATAAAAGATCGTAATTCCAGAGTTTCACACCTTTTTTTGGCCTTAAAATAGTATTTATTCAAACACTTGGAGCATAGAGATTTATTCAGTTTATGTTTAATATCTGAGACACATGCAACATGGCTATGACACTTCAATTTGCTTTCAAAGACAACTTAAAACATCAATCACCTTCGCGCTTAGTGAAGTTTGCAACTGTTTCACACTGGGTATAAATCTTGAATTGATTTCCGTTGCAGCTGCAATATGCATTACCTGTATGTAACAAAAATGAACTAATTACAACCGAGCAATAAATAAAGAATTAATACATATTTTTTTCTTTTATGAGAAAAGAAATGCGTTAGATTAAAAGGAGAGGAAATACAAAAATACGGATGAGAAGTCCAGCACCAGCGAAAAGGAAAATACAATGAAAATAAACTAAACTAATCAATAATCGCAGCCCAGTCCCGCTCCCGCATGATGGCGACAGCGAGACCCCACGAAAAGCTCTCCTAGCGGATGCCCGAAGAGAAGCCATGAAGCCCACTCTATCCCATAAAGACTGACCCCTAAAAATCCTGGAGTTCTGCTCCTTCCGAAGACACCACAAAACAGCAAACACCCACATTGCCAAAGTAGGGCAGCATCTCCACCTTTTCCAAAACCTCAAACATGCATCCGGAGGAAAAGACTACACATTCAGGATTCACCCAATCCTCTTCAACCACCACGAACAAACGGTTCCAAAGATAACGGGCACCGCTACACTGAAGGAATAGATGAACATGAGATTCTGCTGAACTCTTACACACCAGTCACCACACACCAATCTGGAGAAAGCTTCTGTTTAGGCCTACGCTTTCCCAACATGTCATTTGTGTTGAGTTTATTAAGCACTAAAGACCACATGAAGGCTCTAATTTTGAAAGGGGCACTTGCTTTCCATATAAACGAAAACGGAGAAAGTGAAGGAACTGGAGATCGAATCAAGAAAGCTAAACAAGACCGACAAGAGTAGAGCCCAGTCCCCTCCAAAACCCAAACCTGAGAATCTTGGCAATTAGAGAGACGCAATCAGGAAAGGGTATCAATAAGAAGCAATAGCTTCAAGAGCCTGCCGATCATTAAGAGTAAAAAAAATTGGAAATCCAAGGAAAGACCCCCAACCCAAATCCCGGAAAGGAAGTTTGAAATAGGAGTCATATGCACCAAAGAGAGGAGGAACAGACGTGGGAAAACAGACTGAATAATAAATTAATATGTTTGAATTAAGCTATTTGCAGACTAAATTTTTCAAGAGACTTACTGTTGGAAATGTATCATTAGAAGACTGTGATCTGTTCACATGGTCATTTGGATGCACAAACTTTCCACCACGCTTGTGGCCAAGAATCTCAGCAGCTCTGTTTGCAATAACCTGGTAAAACATAGATGGGGCAAGTAAGTAGTATGATTAGGAATCACTTCCAAAGAGATGCGTACAACTTGTTGATAGCAAGCAAAGAACAAATATGTCATGCATGTAATATGGAAGTAAAGTGATCAATTGATGAAGAATAAGCAGCATCGTGTCAGTATTTGACAGCAGAACTCGTCCATCAACATCCATATGGACATCTCAGAAAAATACTGCATACTAACATATCTCAACAGAAATTGAAGTGCAAAAGTAAGCAAAAAGCCCAAGTCCTGTAAGGCTGTAACACTAGTCATTCATGATATATTGCTTTTCAAAGCAGGAAAACATACAACATTATAAGATGCCCCATAGTGAGGATACGGCAACAAGAAGACAAACAGATGAACAGATTGGGTTATCATCACTTTCCTATGGATGGGGTTCTATAATTCATAGCAACAGCCTCATAAGCTAAAACTAACTTGTAACATGAGATATCAAATACACCCAATCCCAAAATTTTGTCCTATTTTCGTTTCATTTTCAAGTACAGTTGGACTCAGAAGCTTCCAATGGTACTACTAATAAATATTCTGCAGCTTCTATTTCAAGTATAAGTGATGCATAATAGTAGAAGTTATATCTAAGAACTGAAGGAAATTCTCCAAGGCTACACTGTAGATTCAGATCATTTTAGGATAAGCCACTTCAAACCTCTTCGCATTCCAAAACCTTCTAGATTTAATTTTAACAAAGCAACAACATAGGATGACCTGAGTTAAACTAAGGCTCAATGACAACAGAGTCACAAAAAAGAAAAAAGAAAAAAAGTAGCCCCAGGAAGTTCTCCTAGAAACCAAGTAGGCTAACAACATACAATCTAAAGCAACAGCAAATATAATTGACAGCAAGTTCCAATCCTGCAGTTACCTCGTTGGCATTCATGTTACTCTGAGTGCCACTGCCAGTCTGCCACACTACCAATGGAAAATGATCATTTAACTTTCCCTCAGCCACTTCATCTGCAGCTTGCATTATTGCTTTTCCTATGGATGCATCGAGCCCATAATCCATGTTCACCTGCAGAAGAAAAAAGTTATATCCCGTCTACCCAGTAAATCAAAGACAAAGATGATTAACAGTTATACATGATACAAAGGATACAAGGACTGTATAGTCAGAATCATTGTTTGCAAACTTGAACCAAGTCTAACATATCAAAAGTGGAATGAATTTTCTTTCAAATTACCGAAACATCTTCTTCACCAAGTCAAATGTACAACTATTTGCAAGTTAGGGAAGTGGCAAGCTTAAGTAAGTAGGAAATATCTATGTTAAAAGTAAACTTTGACGCAAATGTTACTTATTAAAAAAAAGGATGTTGGCGATCTTGAATCAGAGAGTAAAGTTCTATTCCCCTTTTAAAGAATCATTTGTTGCAGACCTTGTATTTTTGGTGCTGTGAAGCAGTGGAACTGCCCAGTTCCTCTATGAATTATTTTGCTAATTTTGTGAATAGTTTATCTTTAGACTTTTGTTAATTTCAGTATACTCGAAGTGTACAAAGGACGCGTCACCTGTTTTAGTGCCCTTTTTATACATATTTTCACTTATCAAAAAAAAATAATAAGCAAGTTATAAGAACCTTGGCAGCACACTTTTTAAGGATCCCAAAAGCACGAATAATTGGTTCTGGCATTCTTTCATGTTGTCCTCCGATATCAAAATTCTGCAATGATCTTTGAGTTTGAGCACCCCATAACCTAAAAAGACATGACAATTGAAACCAGACAAAAGCAATTAGTTATAGCAAACAAGATTGCTGCTGCACTTTATTTTTGATTGAAAGGAAGCTTCAATGCTGATTCAAGTATAGTGGCATATATCAACTTGTTACTTTCTACAGCTCGAGATCTACGCCAGTGATTTCCTGAATAAATATAGGTAAGAAAACAAGTTTAAACTGAAAAACATCAAATCCAGACTTCTATTGTAGTACAGGGTATAACTGATCAGACACGCCATAACATAAGCCATGTGTGTAACCAATGAACTCGAGCACTATCTGCCAGAGGTCATTACCCATCAATGGGACATTACCTACCTAAGGGACATCACCTGTCAAGGGTCTATTATCCATCCGTAAGACAACATTGACAAAAGGTCACCCTTCTAGGGTACATCACCTTCCAGGGGGAATCATTGGCAAAAAGTAACCTATCAAACACATGTGTTACTCAACTCATGCACCATGCATCAAAGGTACCAATTCAAGCCTAGCAAATCAACTTTGAGGACCCCCCAAGGCGTTCCCAAACTTTTCATAGAGGCTTTCCACTAGGGTTTCCCAAGTTCCATTAGGGGCTCCCTTTGTCGAGTTCCCGCCTTTTTTATAAGTAAATATTTATATAAAAAGAAAAGCGCCAAAACAGGTGGCGCGTTCTGTACACGGGATGTATACTTGAAATACCAAAGCCTAACCCACCGAGAAACTATTCACAAACTCAACAAAAGAATTGGGGGTATTAGAACCCGACTCCGTGCACCAAAAAAATAATGTCCGGAGAATGCAATCTATCAACACTCAACTCTGCATTATCGAAGATTCTTCGGTTTCTTTCACACCAAATTGCCCAGCACACGCCAAGAGGGGTAGCCTCCCAAGTATGATTCCTCTTTCGACGCTTGTAGAAAGCCCAATTAAGGAAGAGATCTCTAAATGACCTAGGCATTACCCACGAATTTGAAACAAGTTAAGAATGCAATTCCAAACATCGCTCTTGCACATGTACCACCAATTAACATAAATTTTCTTCCGAGCCCTTAAATTATCACCTGTTAAGATTGCCCCATTCACAGCTTCGTAGGCAAAACATGCCTTGTCGGGGCCTTAGACTTCCACACTCTCTTCCAAGGAAAAATAGGCCAACACTTTTTCGAGAGAGCCTCATAGTAATTCTTAACGAAAAAATTTCTGTTTTTATTCCCAGCCCAAATTACTTTGTCCGCTCCACCATGCTGAACCTTAACCTTATATAGTTGCTCAAAAAACTGACCAAAGGAATCAATCTCCCAATCGTGAGGCTATCTTCAAAATCGAGGGTTCCAAGAGGTAATCCCTTTAACTAGGCCTGTCAATCTCAACCCCTCACCCACAAACCCACCCAACTCAACCCACTGATTACCCAACCCATCCCATCCCATTAACAAAGCAAGTTAAAACGGGTTATCCATCTTAACCCAATAAATTTCGCAGGTTAAGACGGATTAAACCCGTAAACCCGATTAAACCCGCCAACTCGCGTATCGCTAACGCCGCACTCACACACACACACTCACTCTTCGCTCAGATTCTCTCTCTATCCAACAACGGCCCCCCCAAGCAATGCCCTTCCCCACTCCGGCCTCCTTCTCCGACAGCTCCAGTAAACTTCTCATTCCGTTCGCGATCTCCCCTTGATCCAACGCCTACTGTCGATCGCTCTCTCCTCCACTGCAACAACGCCAAGCTTACGGTACCCCAAGCCCTAATTTTTATATGTTTATACCAATCGATTTGAAATCTGAATTTGGGGTTTGATTTGACTTCATGATTACGTTTCTCTGTTTCCATTTCGTCAATAGTTTGAAATCTGTGTTGGGGTTTGAGTTTATGATTTTTCAGTTAAATTGGAGTTTTTTTTCGATTTGGATTCTGGGTTTTGAAGCTAATTGATTCAATTATGAGTTCAAGAGTGGGTTTCGGTATGGAATTTGAATTAGGTTAATATAGTCGTTTTGATTAATATGTTTGAATGGCTTTGAGAGTTTAAGAGTTTCAGACATGGGTTGTAATTTGAGGGTTTTGATTGTTGTCAGGGTTTGTAAAATGCTTTTTGATTTGAATGTATGGTTGTAATTTGAGGGTTTTTGATTTGGATTTGAATGTTTTTGGATTGAAATTAAGGACTGGTGTTGTTCTTTGCATAGAGAAAGCCTTGGCTCAATTTGGGGTGGCTAGGGAAGATGTCAATTATGTAAATGCACATGCTATATAATCAGTTTAGTCTATTCTTTGTGTTCTTCACATTTTGATCATAATTTACATATGGGTATGTGATTTATATTCCTTGTAACTTTCTTTCTGGGTTTTCATTATTCTTGCTTGATCTGAGTTGGTCCGTCGAGAAAGTGCATTAATTTCAAGAATTGCAGTTGTGTTTTTGTTTTTGTGCTATACTGCGGAATTGGGTAAATGCAATTCGAGAACTTGAGAGTTCACATTGTTGAATCAAAGTTTGTTTAGGTAGCTGAATTTTCTGTTTGGGTTTGGAGTTTTGGTATCAGCAGAGCATCTGTTTTCTTAAAACCTAGCTCGAGTTTGACATTGTTCAAAGTTTGATTGTGTAATTATTTTCAAATGGTAAATAATTAAATAAGATAAAAAAGTTTGCTTCTCATCCCCTCATTTCTGTGTACTAGTTCTATTTCTTAAAAAAGTTTGCTACTCATCCCCTAATTTCTTAGTGTCTCTGTTGGTCATTCTTTCCTAATCCTCTCCTATTCTTTCCTAATACATATGAAGAATGTCAACTGTATTCCATTTTTCATGAATGAACTCAAATTTGACTTGCAGTTTCAGTCAAAGATTTCCTCTAATGATGAACATTTTTGCTACTTTTTTTTTCTTGGGTTAATGAAGATTATAAGATTTGTGCAAATGACTTGCAGTTTCAGTCAAAGATTTTGTTTTTTTTCAGTTAACAGTTGCTACAAGGAACAGCTTCTGGGGCAAAGGTGAGCAACAGGAGAAGGCCAAAGAAGAAGTCCTTGAGCTGTTGAAAACACTTGAGAAGCAACTTGAAGGGAAGAAGTTCTTAAGAGGAGACAAAATTGGGCTGGTAGACATTGCTGCTAAATTTGTAGGCTATTTGCTTGGAATATTTGAAGAAGTTATGGGAACAGAGTTGGTGCCAAAGGACTAGTTTCCCAAGTTAATTGAATGGATGGACAGTTTTGTTGGCTGCAACTCTGTCAAAGAATGTCTACATGCTTGAAACTTATGCCATTAAGGTTTAGCAAGTTATGTGTACTTATGCCATTAAGGTTTAGCATTATTGAAACTTTTCTGTGATTTGTAATCAGTTTTGGTTTTTGTCGATCCAATTAAGTAAAAATGAGTGTCAAAAAAAAAAAAGGGCAACCCGATCTTAACCCGACCCGCCTGACCCGAATTCATTTCGGGTTATACCGGGTTCCAACCCAACCCAATTTACCCAATTGACAGGCCTACCTTTAACCACCTGAAGAACATTACTAACAGTAATGTTTTTATCTGCTGCGAAACTGAAAAGCAAAGGGAAAGCACTCTTCTCCTCTACATCTCCACACCAAACATCTTCCCAAAAACTAACCGGAACTCCAGATCCAATGACAAAGAGATATGATTTTTGAACGACTCCCACCCTTTTTGAATTCCTTTCCACGCTCACGCCATACGAGCAACTCACATCAATAGAAAACCAAGGATGAGTGTTTTTCCCGTATTTACCCACCACCACTTTGATCCACAAGGCATCGCTCTCTGTTAACAATCTCCACAACCACTTTTCCAACAAATTGTTATTGAAAATACGAAGGTCTTTAATCCCTAACCCACCATCCTTCATCTTAGAGGTCACAGTCGCCCACTTAATCAAGTGATATTTCCTCTCCTCCAAGGAACCTTCCCACAAGAAGTCTCTTTCCAACTTCTCAAGCCTTTTGGCGATAGAGGATGGGATCACAAAGATAGACATAAAGTAGGTAGGCAAGTTAGAAAGAGTGCTCTTGATAAGAGTTAACCTCCCGCCCTTTGAAAGATATTGTTTCTTCCAACCTGCCAAACGACTTTCGAATCTTTCAACAATAGGGTTCCAAATAGCTTTGTTTCGAAAAGGGGCCCCCAAAGGAAGACCAAGATAGCTATTGGGAAGAAAAGTAATCTTACACCCAAAAAAGGAAGCAAAATCCTCGGTGTCTTCAACATTCCCAACCGGCATGATAACACTCTTTGCAATATTGACTCTTTATCCGGACACCGCTTGGAAAAGAACATGACCAAGCGGAGATAGCCCAACTGAGAAGATTTTGCATCACAAAAGATCAACGTGTCATCCGCAAACAGCAAATGAGATACATTCACCAAAGAACTTCTATCCTGACCCACAACAAAGCCATCAATGAACCCCCCCAAAACAGTCTTATCCAAAAGCCGACTCAGTGCTTCCATAACCAAAATAAACAGAAATGGAGAAAGAGGATCCCCTTGGCGTAACCCTTTAGAACTAGGGAAAAATCCTATTGGCTCCCCATTAACCAACACTGAGTATCTAACCGCGAAAACACAAAATAATATCCACACTCTCCATCTGTCCCCGAAACCCAATTTAGAGCATGTACATCAAAAAATCCCAACTCACATGGTGATAAGCCTTCTCAATATCAAGCTTGCAAACTAACCCAAGGATACTGCTTCTTAACCTAGCATCCACCGCCTCATTAGCTATGAACGTCAAGAAACTAACGACCCCCACAAAGGCATGTTGCGACTCCGAAATCATCGTACCAATAATTTTCCTCAATCGAATCGATAAAACCTTGGCAATCAACTTGTAAGACTAATGGGTCTGAAGTCTTTTAAGTCTTTTGCTCCTTTCCTTTTCGGACTTAACGTGATGAAGGTTGCATTCAAACGTTTTTCAAAGCACTTATTGGCATAGAAAATTTGAAAAACCTCCGTAACATCCCCCGTAATCACCTCCCAACAATGCTGAAAAAAAGCCAAAGAAAAACCATCCGGACCCGGAGCTTTATTTCCGTTCATGCCACGTAACGCTGCAACAACCTCCTCCTAACTAAAGGCTCCTCGATACTCATCTTGTCAACCTGATTCAAGGATTTGAAAACCACCCCATCTAACGTAGGCCGCCACTCTCCAGAGTCAGAATATAAGCTTTGGTAATAGCTCGAAATCTCATTCTTGATGTCATTCCCATCTTCCAACAAGGAGCCCCCGACCTTGATTTTGCGAATCTGATTGTTCACCTAGTGGGCGTTGGCCATCTTATGGAAAAATTTCGTGTTGTTATCCCCTTCCTCTAGCCACTGAACCCGAGATTTCTGTCACCAATAAATTCCTCGCTAGCCAATAATCTACTTAATTCTGTCTTCAGTTCTGCCCGGTGCTCCATTTCTTCGGAATTGAGAGGGCCCTCACACTCCTTGTTGTCCAAAACTCTTAAGTCCTCGAAAGCTTGCTCCACCCTAAAGTTAATATTTCCAAACACCTCTCTATTCCATTTTTTAAGATCTTCCTTGAGCAATTTAAGCTTCCTCGCAAGCCTAAAACTAGGGTCCCCAACCACCACATAAGATGACCATTTATCCTTCGTCCAATCCAAGAAACCCGGCTCCTCAAGCCACATGTTCTCGAATCTAAATGGTGGCTTCCCTTTAATTACACCACCACTTTCAAGAAGAAGAGAAACGTGGTCAGCAAACAATCTCGGTAAACAAGTTTGAGTCGGCCCACAAAAATGCTCCTCCCAATCTAACGAAATCAGAAATCTATCAATCCTAGAACATTGTATCCGCGCTCCTACTCCACGTGACCTGACCACCGACTAATGGTAAATACATCAACTCCGCGTCATTAATAAAGTCATTAAACTTTGCCATGGCTGACGAAAATGAATGGGCTCCAGTACGTTCGTGAGGGAACCGAATGATATTGAAGTCCCCCCCGATACACCATGGATACTTCTATCTCTGCTTGACTACTGTAAGCTCCTCCCAGAGCACAGCGCGGATCCACGGGCCATATACACCAGAAAAGATCCATATTTTGTTATTCTCCACCAACTTAAGCAAGCATGACACTGAGTGAGTAAGATCCCAAAATCGACCCCATTATTGAAAAAATTCTACTATCCCACATAACCAAAATACCCCCAGCTGCTCCCTCCGGTCCTAGGTGCTCCCAAACTGCCCAGCAACCTCCACCTACGCTATTGATCATTTAGGGATTATTATTACAAAAAGTAGAATAATGTATTAAAACATAAAGCAAGGGTGTTACGGTGTACAATTTCATATTTTAATTTTAAGTCTTTGTATTCCAAACCAAGAAGAAAGTTAAACCTTTAAATCTTTTAATTTAAGATCAAGAACTGGTTTAAAGGTCAACCAAAAATCGGAGAAAAAAAAATCAGTTCTTAACTTCATCTTCAACCTCAACCTTGAGCAACACAAGGTACACACCCCCCCCCCACCACTCTCTCACCACCACCACATAACATTCACGAACAAAACATCCACAATTAGCATCATCAATCAGACCAAAGAAAAATCAAGTCAGAATTGATGAGAGAGAGGATCCATTTGACCAGATCTAGTGTAGAACGGACCAGATCAAATATTTTCAAGCCGTGGATCTCGACGGGAACTCAATAGCTGACCGATCAGCTCAGATTTAGCAAAGGTCGGACGGAGATCTATCACAAATCTCGCCGGAAAATTAAACCTGAGGATCTGAGGTAGATCTTGTTGTCGGCAAGGGTTAATTGACGGATCCAATGCCAAGGTATTGTTCACGAAGCTAGGCGGGTTCGGGGATGCATGTCGGAGCTAAACGTCAACAGAGAGTGACAATGGCAGATTGTCTAAAATTCTTTTGTGTCAATGTAGGAGTCTAAAATTCCAAACTTTATAAAATAAAATAAAATAAAAATTTATAAATTAGGTTGTATTGGAAATTTATGAAAAACTTTTATAAGAATTGATTAGGAATGATGAGATTTTTGGAAATCCAAAGGATTAGACATGTGATTTGGAGGGAAAGTGGAAATCCAAAGTATAAATTAGGTGTATTGGAGGTCCGGTTCAAATGAGGATGGGGGCGATGATGGGGTAAGTGCGGATATGAGTATGGAAGCAAAGTTTGGGGATTAGGTGTTTACAAGAATGGAGAGAGAGGGAGGGAGAGGGTCGTAATTCTTGCAGTTTATCATAGGAGGTGGCATTGGTGGAGTTGAGTGGGGGTGTCTCTCTCTCCTTGCTCAATGTCAACGGGAAATATTTTATTCTTTTTTTCTTTTTTCTTTCTTTTGCACCTTTTAGTAGTTCAAAACCTGAAGTGAAATGGGTCAAAAGTTCAAAAAGATCCTTGATTTTAGAATTTGTAAAGTTACCATGAGACTATAAAATTGTTTTACTTACCACCTCTGCTTTATGTTATTGGACAGTTAACTCCTTTTTGAAATAATTTTCCCTTTTTTTATTAAGGTTGCTTTTTTAAGGGCTTCCCACCTAGGATCTTTTCAGCACTATATGAAAGGCTTCACGCCTAGATTCCCTCGAGCTCATTGTCAAGGCTTCCAGCATTTAAGGTTCCCTAAGCTTTTCATCACGGGCTTCCGCCAAGGATTCCCCAAGCTTTTCAAAGATTTTTCCCTCCTGGGATCCTCCAAGCTTTTCAAAGATTTTTCCCTCCCGGGATCCTCCAAGCTTTTCACATGATTCCCTACGAGTCCAGAGCATTCCGTAATAGTTTTCCCTGTGAGCTCCTTAACTGGATTACCGATGGTATTATGCTGGGAGCTCGATCTAAGAGTACATCATCTTGACCCTTAGCTAAAGGACACGCGTGACATTCACATGAAGAGAAAGAGAGAGAGAGAGAGAGAGAGATGTAATGCTCCCCATAACATAGCAACATGTAGCAAAAGCTCAAATAATTAGCAAAGGGCATAATGCTAGGCATACTCCACTATCAAGAAGTTCCTCGTCTGCGCGACACGTGATGAGGTCACTATTGCTCAACTACGAATACAGGTCTCACATTATTCATCCGTCGATCAAGAAGCATAACAGTCATCACTTTACTCTCACTGCTAGCTCTCTTTGGGCTTGGCCAAGCAACCTTTTCCCTCTCTCCCGCTCATAGCATGTCTAGGACATTATCCTCCCTTGTTTACTAGTCCGTATTTGGTTAATACTATGTAATCTCAAAGTTACAACCCAACTAGGTCACCCTTGGGACACGACCATTCAACAATATCTACTAAATCATGTGTGATTCGCTATACAAGTTGTGGACAGTAGTTAAAAATTATTCTCTTTAAACAGTTCGTCATGGTATTGTTATCCCAAGCCTAGCATAGGTTAGCAAAAAGAAAAACATGAAAGAAGAAGTAAGCATAACCAAACTGTCACGATATATTTGTGTCATATCTCAATTAAGTTTTGCAACATTAGCCCATTCATGGCTCCCCTTCATCAAGGACTTCTAACTTTGTTCTTTGGCAAGACCAAAGGGAAGAACATCTGTTACGAAGGGCCTGAAGGCCATCCCCGAGCTGGGACACATGAGATACCTGGATGGCTAGTAAAAAGGGGCATCCACATTATAGGTTCCCCTACCAAGCTCTTTGCCTCTAAGACAGAGAACCAAACAGACCTCACACTCGTGAATATGATTTGGAGATACAGTGGCATGCTGAACATGGTTAGGGGAGACACACAACATTAACTTGATATTATCAAATAAATAGGAGACAGTTAGCTCCATTTAGACACGCAATGAAGATTCCCAAGAAACCAAGGGGTGTTCATTCATGCTCCCCTTGCTCCTATCTGTGCGGGTAGTGCCTAGCCTCTCACCTTTTGGAAACTCAACCAAGGGTTCCAAGCTCATATGCTCTCAACTCCTCTCTCTTTCTCTATCTCTCTCATGCCCATAAAGAGGCAATAGCAATTGACACATTGAAATTATTAATCGTCTCAAATTCTTGTAGTAATAACATTATTTGTTGTTTCCAGTGTTATGAAATTGTGCCACAACTTAGAGGATGAGAGATAGAAAGAGAATGTGTTGCAGCCCTTGAAGTGTCAGGCACAGAGCACCAACAATGTATATCTCTCCCCCCAACCCACCTCCTTCCTGTTTGGATTTGCATGTGGAGAAAATCAAAACTAAATTGGAGGACAAGATGCAAGAAAAGAGAATTGACCAAGCCCTGTAACTGTAGGGATACCCTTCATATATATATATACACACTATTTTACATTTTTGTTTGATTAAAAGGATATCTAAAACATATGTAGATTAGAACCTTCATAAGCACTCTCAGAAATGAATTTTGCTTTATGTTGAAGGCCAGTTGCAGTGCGACGAGAATTCTTTTCAGAATATCAAACTCCTTGATGGACTGGGGCATAATTTGCATCCGATATGAGTGAGCAACAATTGTTCAGATTGGTGATTCTTGCCTTTGCATTTTCAATAAGTTTTGGTTCCTCCCAATCTACCCTTGCTTTGTGGTATCTAATTGTACTCAAATTTCGAATCATATGACTTTGTCGAGTTCTCTCATCATTTCCTTTCAACAAAATGCCAGGTCAAGCAGAGAAATATACCAGAAGCTGACCGAGCACTCAAGAGATAAGAAATGCACAAAAATCAAACATATAAACATAAGAATAACGAAAAGATATGGCATGCAATTCGGTCTACTCAGTCCATAATTCAAAGGCATCTCCAACATAAAAATAAAGCAAAAAGCATACTAAAATCCTTAAAATGGACCATCCCAAATCCCTCTAATAAACCTACTTTATCACTTTCACTATACAACGAAAGAATAAAGGCAATGAGACAGCTAAACAACATGACAGAATTAATAATGGAAGTGCAGGATTAAAAAAGAAAAAATCAGCAAAACAATAAAGAGAAAGAAGACAGACTAACCTGTCCGAAGGCACGAGAATGGGTCCAAACGTGTCTCTTTCCTCTCTAAAAGATGTCGAGAAAAATCTCCAGGTGGTGGTCAAACGCGGCGTCGCCGCAGATCCGCCACATGTTCGACGCAATGCTTGAACCATCGCCATGTGTACCACTGATTTGAACTATCAATCGTCGATCGGAGAAAATTGATCGGATTTGGAATAAGATTTTGTTATAGACGAGTGTAGCTCAGCTTGATGGAGACGCCAAATTCCCTGGTCGTTACCAAGTTTTGATGGGTTTGGCCTAAAATGTTCAGCGAACAAACGGTTTAATGGGGCAAGTGAAGACCAATTGCGATTTTGTAACCAAATGTCCCGCAGCCGTCACCACGGGTCCACGGCACGCTTCTCAAGTATGGGTGCGTCAATGGAGCCATGCCTATTGTTTTCTTTTACTTTTTCGTCCTAAAATCTCTATCCCAAAATAATTATCGTTTTATCAACAAAAAAAATTATCTTAAAATAATTATCATTATAGAATTTCAAAAAATATTTACTCATATTTTATCAAAATTACCCTTATTCATTACTTTTAAGGGTAGATTAGTCTTTTTAAAAACTTCCCGTGTAAATTACTAAAACGATAATTATTTTTATACGAGGTAGTATTTTTTATAACTTAATGCCTACTTTGTTAACTTGTGCCCTAATGATACAGAAACATTTAATAGGGTAATTTGTACTTATTTCCACATTTAATAGGGTAATTTGTGATTACTTTTACTAAATACTCTCCGGAAACATTTAATAGGGTAATTTGTACTTATTTCCACATTTAATAGGGTAATTTGTGATTACTTTTACTATATACTCTCCTAGTCAGAAGACTAAATACCACTTAAGTTTATGAAATTAAATTTTATGCTCTTAACCCTCATATTATTGAAATTATTAAAAATGAGGTTGAAAAGTAATTAACCTATGAGAAATGTGATTAACAATTATGTAATCGCATTAAAAAGTATTAAACCTATTATAATTGCGATTAAATATTATTTAACATATTAAAAATGAAATTAAAAATTATTCAACCCATTACAAATGCGATTAAAAATTATTAAACTTATTACAAATCGAATTAAAATTTATTTAGCATACTATAAATG
Organism: Platycodon grandiflorus; assembly: GCA_016624345.1. NCBI lineage: Eukaryota > Viridiplantae > Streptophyta > Magnoliopsida > Asterales > Campanulaceae > Platycodon > Platycodon grandiflorus. The sequence goes on along the minus strand of CM028366.1, from coordinate 2,356,193 downwards.
CGATTAAAAGTGGTCAATGATGAAAAACTCACTAAAACATCTTATATATATAGTTCAACGTTTCTTAGCCATTAAGTAACTCAAAATGATGAGTCCAACTGACCGGACAACGACAAATGGCGCAACAAGAAAACATGAGTCATCAAGCTTATCCACTTTTGTTATTATCCAATTTCTTATCATATTTTGTTCTTATCCACTTTGTTCAATCTTATCCTTTAGTGATGTTTATCCAATTGTTCAATCTTATTCTTATTCATTTCCTTTGTTCTTATCCTCTTATGATGTTTATCCAAATTAATCTTAAAAAGTCCCTAAATAATTTAGAATAATTATAATACCCAATCTAAGTATTAATACACTTAATAATCAAGGCAAAAAGGTACGGGGTCTCAAACAGCACAACTGCGATCGTTGTACCAGAACACCTTGAAACAGTCGTAGGGGTAATTGGGGTGCGGACGTTGAAAGCGATGATGAAATATAGAGAAAGGCAAAGTAAAGATAGAGGATGAGGTGCCTGATGACGAAAAGGCCTCCGTGCAAAAGTGGTCAATGGTGAAATTGTCGAAGGAGGATAAGTTACGGATTAGAAGACCATGGCCCAAATCGCTAATCATCAAAGTCTTGAAAGTCTTGGGAAAGTCCATCAAATACTTCTACCTAATGAATCGCTTGAAACAGCTCTCGGGCATGATATCCGGGGTATGTCTGCTTGACCTAGGAAATCAATTTTTCCTTCCTAAGTTTTCCCACAAAGAAGACATGCAATTTGTCCTAGAGGATGGTCCGTGGATCATTGTTGACCACTATGTTACAATTTGGAAGTGGTGTTCGGGTTTTGTTTTGGTCACAGCTACCATTAATAAGGTTGCACCATGGGTGCATCTCCTATAATTCCCTATTGAGTTGTTTGATAACAAGATATTAATGTGACCAGGTGATCATATTGGGAAAATTGTGAATTTTGACACTAACACACAATTGAGATCGAGGGGTAAATTTGTAAGGATATCCATGAAAATTGACTTAACCAAACCTTTAATGCCTAAAATTGTGTTTGATCGACGACACATGCATGTTATGTTTCTCGTATGGAAGATTCAAACATCGTAAGAAGTTATGCCCTTCCTTAGTAGTTGCTACATAATGACAAGGATGATATGAATTAATAAGGCGTAAGACAGGTTCAGGATGGTATTAGGGAGAATGGTGGTAAGTATGGCCCATGAATGGTGGTGGAGAAACAATCTCGTAAACCCAATCTACGAAGGGGTGGGAATAAAGCGGCAGAGATGGATGGAGCAACTAGGGAATGAAGGATAAAAATAATCAGTCGTTGGTCCAAAATTGAACTAGTCGATCTGGGTTTAGGTTTGAAGTGTTAAATAAGGAGATCGGGAGGGTCAAGAAGAATACAACGGCTGAAAAGGAGGTGCGAGTAGAGGTTAAGGCTCAAACGGAGGTTCCTTATAGCAGACTAGTAAGTATACAAGCAACAAAATCCCCAAATGTTCTTGATGATATAGATTTAAATGAGGTTAGTAGGTTAAACTACAACGTCGTCTGGCATGGGTAAAAAAGAATATAAGGAAAACGTTATACCAAACATTGACAAATAGGATCAAGGGCCGAAGGGTTCGCACGCGAATATGGGGGGTCGAGTTGCATCAACGGGTAACTCTCCGGGTCAGCTGTTGACTTCGAAAGATTCTTCTTCCCTACATCATCATTTAGGGGGACTTGATCTTTGTAAATTGTTTGAAGTACCCCTTTAGAGTGGTAAACAATGCATACTCAGCAAGGTGTGACAAATAACTTGATGCATAGTATGTATGACTTCGTAGTTCCTGGAATTATGGTTATGATAACCCCCAATTTATGTGGGGCCGGGGGGGTGGTTATGGGTTTGACTATAAGGCCTTTGTGGCTTATTTGAGCTAACTTTGGTGGGTTTTTGGTCTTTATTTCTAGTTGTTATATGTCCATAATTTATGAAATTGTCGTGGTGTGGGTGGTAGGAAGACAAGGAGGAACTTGGGGGAGCTTAAGAAAATTCATAAGCCTGAAATTCTTGTGTTGACGGAGGCTCGGGTCAGTAGGCCTTGAGCTGATAAAATTATGAGAGGATTGGGGTTCTCAGATTGGGAGAAAGTGGATGGACAAAGGTTCTCAAGTGGTGTCTGGGATTTGTGGCAGAATGGTCGATTGAATCTTGAGGTTTTGGTCTTATCGATGTAGGTTGTCCATGCTTAAATTAAGAACAACAACGCTAATGATTGGCTCCGCTGGCGTCTATGCTAGCCCTAATGTGCAGTTTAGGCAAAATCTTTGCGAAGTACACACAAGCTTCGACTTACCTTGGTTGATTGCGGAGGTGAGGGCGACTTTAATTAGGTGGGGGCTTCTTGGGTGAAACGTGGTGGTAGAGTTTTGAGTCAGAATATGAGCCTGTTTGGTCGAGCGTTTTAGCCAAAACGCAGGGATAAAATGCAATTTATTTGCAAAAAATGTGTTTCAATACTGCGGCTGAAAACGCAGCGTTTTCAAAACGCAGCTGCGTTTTAAAACGCTGAAATTCTCAGCTTTTTCCCAAAACGCAGGTTTTAAAGTGCTCCTAGGAAAAAAAAACTGCGTATTGAAGTGATATCTCAAACGTATTTATAAGGAAAGACCTGCGTTTTTAAAACACTGCATTTTTTTAAAATGTTGCGTTTTATAAACGCTGCACCAGACGGGCTCTATGTGTGCAACATTTTGATAGAGATAAATCAGCTTGTTATTAGTTGTCAATCAACATTGTGATTACACGTAATTAGCCTCTATTATAACTCTGTAATTAGCCTTAACTTTAGCATTGTAATTAAGGTAGTCTTATACTCATGTATAAATAGGATGTCAACTACATTTCAATATATGTGAAAAATATATTTCTATACATTTCACAGTTTTTTAACTGAATGTGAGCCGGTAGATTTGGGTGCTTCGGATCCTAGATTTGTTGGGTACAATATGCAATTCTACGCGAATAAATCAATGAACGATTGGATAAGGCGTTTAGTACTGTGGGGTAGTATACATCATTCTTAGAGGCTCAGGTTCAAGTGCTTCTAAGGACACACTTAGACCACAACCCGATATTGTTGGAAGGAAACGCTCCTCCTTTTCAAGAAGCACGCCAATTCTGATTTGAGGCAGCTTAGTTAAGTCACGAGAGTTTTGATGAGATGCTCCAGGATAATTAGAAGAGTGATCTTGGCGGTACCAATTAAACTATCAAAGAGTTGCTAACCAAGTGCAACAATGGAATAGAGTGGTGTTTGGTTATATTTTCAGACGAAGAAGACTTTTGTTGCCTCATATTGATGGGGACCAATGTGCTTTGTCAGAAAACTCCTCTCAATTTCATGATTTCTTAGACAAGCAGCTAGTTGAGGAGTATAGTCAAGTTCTAAAGCAGGAGGAGGTTCACTAGTTTTAAAATTCTTGGGCTCAATGGATAGCGGAGGGTGACGTAAATACAAAATTATATTATGGTACCACAATTGTTTGGAGTCGTACAAGCAGAAGTATCAGTGTAAAAATGAGCATGGTGATTCGGTGACAAAGATGGAATATTTAAAGGAAATGGGGCTACAATTTCTTAAGCAATTAGTTGTATATGGTTGATTCAGTAGCACTAAGCATGGATTTTACAAACCTTAGAGATACGACTCTCTCTAATGAGCAAGATTGCTGTCTTGGACAACCGTTAGAGGATGTTGAGATTTGGCGAGGTATTAGATACACTGGTCCGTTTAAAGCATCTGAGGTTAAATGGTTTTATAACTTATCTTTTTCCAGAGGAAATGAGCTGTGGTTGGGCCGATCGTATGTAACTTAATTTGTTATAACAACTTTGGCGAATGGTCACTTTGATCCGGAGATAAATAACACCCTCATTGCACTTATCCCCAAAGTAGATGCTCCAGCTCAGACTAGTTTCATCTCAGGTAGAACGTGTATAGATAACAATATTGTTCAGGAAGTGTTTGCATTCGATGAGGCCCAAGAAATGAGCAAAGGTATGGATTATGGTCAAGATTGACTTGGAAAAAACATATGACCAATTGCAGTGTGATTTTCTTGAGTCTGTGCTTCGAGAATTCAATTTTCCAAAAAGTTTGGTTAAGATTATTATTATGTTTTGCGTTACTTCAGCTTCCATGTTGCTGCTTTGGAATGGCGAAGTGATGGATAGTTTTTGGCCAGAGAGGGGAGTTCGGCAGAGTGATCCAATCTTTTCATATTTCTTTGCGTTGTATATGAAAAAATTGGCCCACATAATTGATGCACTAGCTTCAAAAGATAAATGGCGTCCTACAAAAGTTACCCGAAATGGAACTGTGATCTCTTACCTTTTTTCGCTAATGATTTGGTTTGTTCGGAGAGGCTAGTGAAGATAATTTGGGTACTATGATGGACTGCATGGAGAAATTTAGCCTACTTTCTGGCCAAAAGATGAATTTATTAAAATGTCGTATACATGTATCTCAAAATATTTCTAGGCATAGGGCAGGGAAAATATCGATACGGCACTCCGTTAACCGACAATCTTGAAAAATATCTAGGTGGTTTCGTTGTTGCATAAGCAAATGAACTGAGGAACATATCAATCTGTGGCAGATAAAGTGCAGGCTAGACTATCAGGATGGAAAACTAAGGTTTTATCGATGGCAAGACGCGTTACTCAAATTCAATTGGTCTCTTTGGCTATGCCAAGGTACATAATGCAATCTATTAGACTAACTCAGCAGGTTTGCGATTTGTGATGACCTTGTTCGAGTGAACCACAACTTTCTTTGGAACGTGACTGGTAGAACTAGCAAAGTGCACACTGTTGCTTGAGAAACTATATGTTGCTCGAAAAATTTGGGGGATAGCTAGGTTGGCATGTAATGGGCAGTGCAAGTGCTCAAGAACAAATATGTAAAGGATCGCGATTGGAGACACTTCAAAGGAAAGGGACTGTGCAAGACTCTTTTATTTGGTGTGGTATTTGTAAAGGGATCGACATGCTCAAGCAGGGGTTTTGGTTAGTTGGGAACGGAAAGTCTATTTTATTTCTAGAATGATTGTAAGTTGGGCTGTTTTCGTTTGTTAGACACTACCACTTCCCCGGTACCAACCATGGATAAAAAAGGCGATTGTGGACTTTCTTACTGACGAGAACCGTTGGAATTGGTCCTTTCTTTTTTTTTTTTGCTAATATGTGTTAAGAATAAAGATAATAAAATTATCTCCTCCTATCATCAAGGCAAATCACAATTGATTGATTTGCTTAAAATTATCTCCTCTCAATCTCCTCTTATCATCGAGCAGGCAAATCACAATTGATTGATTTGCTTAAATCTCTCAATTTAGTATATTTGTGAATATCTATTATTGTAAAGTATATCTTAGGATTTGTTATCAAGGTTTATTGTACTATAAATACCTCTTGTGATTAATGGAAAATTATCAATTTGCATCATTCTCTACATGGTATCAAAGCCTCTTGGTCCACCTCTCCACCCTCTCAATCTTTTCCGGCCACTCCATACCATGTCTGCCACCAACTCCACCACCCTAGCTAATCCGGCTGACCCAAACAACCACCGCTCCTACTTCCGTGTTAGCCATGATGTGACCACATCTCCACTCACACCAACAAACCCCACCAATCAAAACCCTAACCCCTTCAAAGGCAAATGTCAATATTGCCGTAATGTGGGTCATGTAATTTCCCAGTGCAGGCAATTTAAGCGTGACTACCCTGCCGTCACCTTTCCTCCACCACCCACCTCCTCCCGTCCAAACCGAAACCTGCCTCCACAGGCCAACACAGCCACTGCGCCCATTCCTACACCTCCACCCTCATGGCTCGTTGACAGTGGAGCCACCTACCATCTCACAAATGATCTCTCCAACTTAGCCCTTCACAACCCCTATGATGGTAGTGACGATGTAATCATTGGTGATGGCTCATCCCTTCCCATTGCCAATATAGGTTCTTTTACACTTTCTTCTTCCTCTTCACCTATTTTTTTCAATAATGTTTTACATGTACCTCTCATCTCTCGAAATATCCTTTCTGTCTCACAATTCTGTAAGGACAATAATGCTCATATTATTTTCTCACACTCTTCCTTTGTTATCAAGGAATCAACGACAAACCGTCCTCTTCTCCATGGAAGCCTTGAGCATGGAGTCTACTTGTGGCATCCCTCTTCAGTCCAAGCTCTTTCTTGCAGTCACTCCTCAACAAATTTCTGGCATCATAGACTAGGCCACCCCTTCCCCCCCATTCTCTCGTTATTGAATAAGCAACTTTCATTGCAAATGTCTTCCAGTTTTTCTTCTTGCAACTCTTGCAATATTAATAAAAGCCACAAGTTACCTTTTTCTGTTTCCTCTCTCAACACTACTGCTCCTCTTGAACTAATTTTCTCTGATGTATGGACCTCCCCAATTCACTCCCATGATAACTTCAAGTACTATGTCATCTTTGTTGATCACTTTACAAAATACATTTGGTTTTATCCTCTCAAAACCAAATCCGACACCTTCTCTACCTTCACTCGTTTTAAAGCTCTTGTCGAAAAATTCTTTAAACTTCCCATCATACAAATATATTCTGACAATGGAGGTGAGTACCTTAAACTCATACCCACCCTCCTCAACAACGGAATTACTCACCTCACAACTCCCCCACATACTCCTGAACACAATGGGTATGCTGAACGTCGTCACCGTCACATTATAGAAACTGGGCTCACTCTCCCTACCCATGCCCAACTTCCCCTCACTTACTGGCCCTATACATTCACCACCGCCACCTACCTCATCAATAGAATGCCTACACCTTCCCTTAATAATGCCTCTCCTTACCTTCGCCTCTTTAAAACCCCACCAAACTACAACAAACTACGTAGCTTTGGTTACCTCTGCTACCCATGCCTTCGCCCCTACGCTCCTCACAAACTTGCTCCTCATTCCATTCCGTGCATATTTGTTGGATACTCTCCAACTCAGAGTGCCTATTACTGCCTCGATCCAACCACAAACCGTGTGTACACATCTCGTCATGTCAAGTTTGTAGAATCTGAATTCCCTTATCCCTCTCTTACAAAGACCCCCTCTACACCCCTACAATTCACTCCATCCCAATGGTGTCACATCTCCTTCCCAATCATAACACCCACGGCACCCACACCGAACCCACCTCCAATACAAACCACTCCTACCTCTTCCTCCATACAACCAGACCCCCCTGCTACCATACCATCTCCTACCAACTCACCTCCTCAACCTGACCACACCTCTATACGACAACATACCACTCCCACGGTTCCTGATGTGACTACATCTGCTGTCACACCAGAACCCTCAACCACTACCTCACCCTCTATTGTTACCACACCTACCCCTTCACCGAGCACTACATCAACACCACCACCTGCCAGGACCATAATCACTCGTCTCTCCAACAATATTGTCAAACCTAATCCTAAATATGCTCATCTATCCTCACTTCCCTCTCCAACTTGTCTGCCATCAACCACCAAACAAGCTCTTTCAATTTCTCACTGGCGAGATGCCATGCTTGAAGAATATCAAGCTCTCACCCGTAACCAAACCTGGTCCCTTGTTTCCCCAGTTGATGCTCATAACATTGTTGGGTGCAATTGGGTCTTTAGGATCAAATACAATCCGGATAACACCATTCACAAATATAAAGCTCGCCTTGTTGCGAAAGGGTTCCATCAACGCCCTGGGGTCGATTACTCTGAAACATTTAGCCCAGTTGTGAAACCCACAACCATTCGTCTCTTGCTCTCCATAGCTACGACCCAAAACTGGCCTATTCGGCAATTAGCTATCAACAATGCCTTTCTCCAAGGCACGCTTCATGAAGCTGTTTACATGACCCAACCCCTTGGTTTTGTTGATTCCACTAATCATAGCTTTGTTTGCCGCATTTCAAAGGCGATTTATGGCCTCAAACAAACACCCAGAGCTTGGTTCACTGAGCTCAAATCCTACCTCCTCTCTTATGGCTTCACCCCTTCTCTCTCTGACCCCTCACTCTTTATCCTTAAAAACCCAACCTCTACCCTTTACCTTCTAGTCTATGTTGATGACATCATAATCATTGAACCATCCCCCATCAATCTAAAATCCTTCATCACCAGCATTGCTAGCCGCTTCTCTCTCAAAGACCTAGGTCCCCTCTCCTACTTCCTTGGTGTTGAGGTTACTCTCAACAGTCAAGGCCTTCTTCTTACCCAAACTAAATACATCCATGACATTTTCACCCGCCACAATATGATCAACTCCAAACCATCACCCACACCAATGGTAACCTACCCCACTCTCACTACCATACCAGCAGATGTTAACCCAGATGTGCTCACATCTCCACCCACATCAGCAGATGTTACCCCAGATATTACCACATCTACCCACACACCTGCAATCACACAGTTACCTAATCCCACTGATTACAGGGCCATTATAGGTAGTTTACACTACCTCTCCATCACCAGGCCTGACATAGCCTTTTCCGTCAACAAACTTGCCCAATTCATGCAAAAGCCACAACTATCTCACTGGACTGCCCTCAAACGTCTTCTTCGCTATCTCCATGGTACCCTCCATCTGGGTCTCCAACTCTTCAAAACTACTCCTCATACACTTCATTGTGATCTTGTGGGCGGGCGACAAGGATGACTATGTTTCCACAACTGGATTTCTAGTCTATCTTGGCCGTAACCCAATTGCCTGGTCATCAATGAAACAAAGGTCACTTGCTCGTTCTTCAACTGAAGCAGAATTTAAAGCCATTGCGGATGCCACAGCTGAACTACTATGGCTACGCAATCTCCTCACGGAACTTAGTCAGCTCCCACCACATCCTGATCCTGTCATATACTCAGACAATCTTGGTGCAACCTCGTACTGTGCAAATCCGGTCTTCCATTCAAGGATGAAGCATCTTGCTTTATCCTATCACTTTGTTCGAGAACATGTTCAGAAAGGGGCCCTTCGGGTACAACACATCTCCGGCAAAGACCAACTAGCGGATGTTCTCACCAAACCCCTTTCTCGTTCACGGTTCACTTTGCTTCTCTCCAAGATCGGTCTTATCCAAGGAACGTCCGTCTTGCAGGGGCATATTAAGAATAAATATAATAAAATTATCTCCTCTCAATCTCCTCCTATCATCAAGGCAAATCACAATTGATTGATTTGCTTAAAATCATCTCCTCTCAATCTCCTCCTATCATCAAGGCAAATCACAATTGATTGATTTGCTTAAATCTCTCAATTTAGTATATTTGTGAAAATCTATTATTGTAAAGTATATCTTAGGATTTGTTATCAAGGTTTATTGTACTATAAATACCTCTTGTGATTAATAGAAAATTATCAATTTGCATCATTCTCTACAATATGTTGCGTAATTGTATTTGCCTTTGGATTTGTGCTCTTTCTGTGGACAAATTTCCTGAGCTTGAAGATAAATTAATTTGGGGGAAACGTCGTCTGGGAATTTCTGTATTTGGTCAGCCTATGCTGTTGCAAATAACAAGTTCCATGCCACTCCAAAAGACCCTAAAAAGATGTTGAAGGTGCCTATACAAATTTTCTTTTTCCTTTGGAAGCTAAAGCACAACAGACTCCTTACTAATTTGGCGAGATGAAGTCGTAGGCTATGTGTTGATCCTGTCTACAAAGCTTGTGCAATTGTGACAGAGGATTGCCTCCATGCAATTAGAGATTGTTTGAGGGCAAAGCAGGTCTCGTTGAGAGTGCTGCCTCATACGACGTCTTTCTTTAACCTACCTAGGCTTAGATCAATGGGTGAATGGAAATGTTAGACAACCTCTTAAAAGGGGTGCGTCGAACGAAGAGTCCATGGAATGTGGTCTTTGCAGTCACGACTTGGCACATGCATCTGGAAGTGGATAAACGAGCGTGTCTTCAATGCGGCATTTACAGAAGTGAGTGATTCGGTTGGTGCAATTCTTCACGAGGTGAAAGGTATCAAGTGTATGTTAGATGACAATGTCCACCCGAATCATGCATAATGAGTTAAACTCAGCAAAGATATACAGGTAAGCAAAAGGTAATCCGGAAGCTGTTAGGGCGGGATGAGTTTTCAGAGATTGGAAAGGGTCATGACTGGGGGTTTTCTCTAGCAATGTGGGTTTTTACAACTTGTTAACCGCAAAACTTTGGGCAGTGTTACATGGGTTGAAGTTGGCATGACATAAGAAAATTCCTAGACTGGTGGCTGAAACAGTCTCTATAATGGTCTAGGAGCTTATCGTTGGTCTGTCGGCGTGTGCTTGTGACCTTGTCGTTTAGTTCAGAAATGCAAAGAGTGTCTTCAAAGGGATTGCAATTGTTCGTTCAGTATCCATGCACACCGGGAAGCAAACCAGTGCACTGATTTCACGGCCAATCTCGCTCTTGAGCTTCCAGTAGAGCACGTGGCTTTTGATGATCCTCCATTTGGTGTGGTGGCTAAGGTTCATATGGATATTGAGTCGGTCATGTAACCGAGGTGATGTCGTCGTTTTTAGTCCTGTTAGGCCGTTGTATCAAAGAAAAAAAATGGTTTATTGGTCATTTTTTCATTTTTATCTCTATGAACATATATTAAATGAAATAATATTTATTAATCAGGTTTTATACTCATACCAACTATTTAAAACATTTTTACTAATATATACTTTAATTCCATCAATACGTTCTCAAATTATTTTCATGTAGTCATGCAATTCTAAGATCAATTTATTCATCGGAGCCAAATCCTTCTTCTTTTTTTTTTTTGTCATTTGTTGTTGTTGGATTTTCCATTCAAAAGCGTTTTGAATTACAATCAAGCATTCAATCTTTAAGCATAAATGATTAGGGGCAATTTTCGCTAGTGATGTTACATAAAAAAATCAGTTGTACCCGGGGTGACGAATTTGAGGACATAGTTAATTCTTATCATTAATGAGGTTTCAATGTCATTTGCTTAGGCCTATACGTTGTAGAGGCCAGTCCATAATGTGCACATTAGTTAGTATTTCCTCCGTTCCACCTAAAAAGTTCACGTTTGAAAAGTTTAGTTATTAACGGATATATTAATGTCATTGAATTTGGTCATAATTATAAAAATACTTAAATACAACTAAAGTGATTACAACACAGTGGAGGGTAAAGATAAAATATAATAAAAATTGTAAGTATAATTTTTTTGAAAGTGAACTCTTTAAATAAAAAATCTCAAAATAATATAGTTGATTCTTTGCCTGAAACGGAGAGAGTATTAACTATGTCAATGCTTCATATAAATTGCACTAAAAATAACCAAATTTGATAACACTTTTATATTCATACGTATGTGTTGCATTCGTGTGTGCATGCTTAACACGCTTAAATTTCGATAATAAACCAAAGAGTAATGTTATGGTTACCTAAAGAGTACCAAATTTTTTGCATCAAATGATGTGTCAGGTCATGTAAAACAAAAAACAAAATTAAAAATCATAATTAATGCATCACATCACCGTCACATTAGCTGACACATCATTTGGTACAAAAAATTTAATACTCTTTAAGTACACATAGCATTACTCTAAATCAAATGAGGGAGAAGGATGGTTGGACAAATAAACATTAAATCGACTTACATGGAGTGAGGGAATGTATATATATATATATACTTACTGGAATCAAGTATTTAGGTGGAGAGGCTGCTAATTTGACCCTTCTTGGCACGGTACTCCACTAGTTAAAAATAATTTTTTTTGACGTCATTTATCATTTTCTACAACGTTTACAAAGAGTGTAAAATCTTCTTGGTCCATAAAATTTAAAATTCGTAATGTGTGGATTGTTAATGACACCCCTTTATAAGCATGGACGGATTAAAGTGTCTTGGTCTTGTTGTTTGCCTTTGTTCATACACATCACATTGCGTAAATATAAACTGTTAAGACTTTATCATTGCTTGAGATAAGTAACAATTCATGTAAAATTTTGTCCATATCATACATGATGCTATTGACATTTTATTTATTTTGAAGGTATAAAAATCAAGTATATATATTTATTTTTTGAAGAGCCAAGCCCAGAGAAACGGCTATGGGCCCAAGCCCAAATCACAGTACGGGTCAAGGTCCACCATAGTACGAGCAGACACACCTCACCGAGCAGCCTTGGAAACCTCCTTCAAGGAACCTGCAAGCATAATCCGACCGCGGGGGCCAATATGCAACGAGCAGGCTAGGCCTCCTCGTCCACTCCCCGGGTAGTTAGGAGGCGTGGCCACGTGACAGAGCGTTACTGGCTGGACGTGCCCACTGCCCGATGGTTTATGTCCACTACACAGCAGTTATGTCCGCCATTATTTCCACAACGATGAGTAGTTAATGCTGACCCGATAAAAGCCTTGGATTAACTCTAAGCTAAGGTACGCTCACTTGTACTAGCAAATACACTCTGACAGTCAGTCGTAATTAGAATTGGACATTTACTCTCACACCGAAATGCCTTTGCAGAGCAGACCTCTGAATTCACCCTAGTGTCTTCTCTTGTCTTGTCAGGTTGAATAAAAGCTCAGATATCCATATTTATCCCCGATGCAACCCATAACATTCTGTGTAGCATTATTTTTTAAATTTAATGTTCGTATCAACAAACCAAATGCTTTGAACTAAAATCTAAGTTAATTTAATGCCAAAATTTAAATTTTGTGGCTACAAAATTTAGTATACAGTTAATATGTGATATATAATTAATATAATTATATTTTAAATATATATATTTTTTATCAAACTACGTGTTTTTTAGGCTGCTTACGTAAATAAATTATACCAGTGGTATATCAAAATTTACTCCAAAATAATAGGGGCTTGTCATAAAGGAAAAGACATTGTATATAGCAAGGGTAAAACTGTCATTAGCGGATGACATTGCCGAGAGAATATAATTTAAGATTCAATTGAACAAATAGGGTCCACACAAATGGAGAGAGAAGACTCGCAAGTAAGAGGTTGTTGAACTTGGGAGAGAGCTGGCGGGACCCATCAAATGCCACCACGAGGGCCTATGATCTGGCAATTAAGTGACGCCAACCTAGCATTTCCGGTAATCATTGAAATGTGGGACCCACGCCTCTCTCTCTCTCCCGCCGTGAACGACATTTGCACACATCTGCGTGTCCGCGCTCACACCTGATAACATCCTCGTTAATTCGGTTTGTCCCTCATTAATTTACTAAATTACACTTTAGTACCGCAATTAATATTCCGCCTTCGCTCCATTTTGACCTATTTGGATTTGGTTCATTTTTGCTGTTATTTTCTTATTAGTTTTATATTAACTGAATCAAAATTAAGAAGACATAAATAGAAACATGACAAAGTCACGATTTCCCGTTTTGGACGAAGGAGAAAAACTAATTAGGTGTTTTTGCCTTTTCAGTGATTTAATTTTGAAACTTTAATTTTAATTTAATGATTAGAGCAAACAGTAAATATTAAATATAATGACGATATTATTAACGTGATATTATCATCCAATAACAATACAATAAATTAATAATTTTATCTATATATCACGAGTAACATTTCTTTTCATATTAGCAAGATTGTTTTTGTCATATTATTATGAGCAAATTACACAAATGGTCTCTATACTTTTCGATTTTTTTGGGATTGGTCCCTAAACTATTTTTTTCAATAATTTTGTCCCTGTACTAATTAAGTAAAATGCAATTGGTCCTTCCGTCCAATACCGTTAAATTTTAGCCGTTAAGTGTGAGCATGTGCGACGCACGTGATTATAACCAAGGGTAAAATTGTCCTTACAATTTTTCTTTTGAATAGACAAAAATACCCTTTATATTTTTGTTTTTAAAAACTAAATATGAGGATATTATTGTAATTAACTAAATCTATTTTTTACCATTTCTTCCTCATTCCAACCCCTTCCTTTACATTCAACCATGGTTGCCACCACCAATCAACCATGATTGCCACCACCAATCAACCATGGCTGCCACCACCATTCAACCATGGCTACCACCACCATTTGAGCAAACTGATACAAACATTTAATTTTCACAAATGCAGTTTTAATTTATTAATTTTAAATCCGTCTAAATTATTTCGATTTCGATTGACAAATGATTGCCTTCTTTAAGAAAAACCCATATCATATTTTTGAGTTCCAAGTAAAAGAGCACACTTTATAATTCTAGGGAAATCCCATATCAAAACTTCTCTCCATGGATCCATTTCAAAAATTAGGAAGTTTTGAAATTAGCTGCTTCAAAAACAACAACAACAGCAGCAAGCTGCTCAACCGCGAGTACCACCACTCGAATAACCTCTTCATCTTCACCTTTAACCCCAAGTTGCTACGAAAACCAAAAGCATCGCGACTGGAACACCTTCGATCAATACCTTAAGGACCACTACACTTTCTCTATCCCGCTACCTCGAATTCCTCAAATAAAATTAGGCATCAAAGTGACAGAGACTATTATAGAAAATTTAATCTGCTACATTCATCCAAAAATTAGAATTGAAGGAAAAAATTATACGACCAACGAATTGAAGCCCTAACTAATTCATTATATTTTGAGGAAATCAAAAGGGAATTCAAACAGATACATGAATGGAGATATATGTGAAAGATTTATATGAAGTCGGAGGAAAGGGGGTTGGATGAAAAGGTGGATTACGATCGGCAGGAGTGTTCATGACAAACCCATTTGGTTTCTTAAACCTATAATTAGGAGGAGATTCAAGCAACAATTAGGATTAGGGCGAGAAAGGGGCAAAGTGTGGTGGTCAAAGTAAACCCTCCAATCCAAAGCCCTAAGTTCCTGACGGGGAATGTCACTATTCCGGCAGCCCCAAACTGCAATTCCGGCAACACAATAGCACACACACAGTAGTACACAGTGAGAAGGATAGAGAGAACACTGATTTCGTTTGCTTGAGAGAGAGAGAGAGAGAGAGAGAGAGAGAGAGAGAGAGAGAGAGAGAGAGCAAGCTCACGTCATTTTTCTGCGAGAGAGAGAGAGAGAGAGAGAGAGCTGGCTTGAATAAAAAAGGGGGAAACACACTGGAAATCGCACCAGGCAAAATGGGAGAGAATCAAAGCAGTGGTCAATATGGAGAAGAAAAGGCAAATGAGAAGAAACAAAGGGAGAGAGTCTTCCGGTTTGCAAATAACACAATTGGTCCCTGTACTATCTCCAAGAAAATGACATCTTTACCCTTGGACAAAATCACGTGAAACGCACGTGATTCAATTTAACGGTAAAAATTAGACGGCAATGGATGGAAGGACCAATTGCGTCAAGAAATTGAGTTTAGGGACCGTTGGCGTGGGATTGGGACCAATCCCAAAAAATTTAAAAAGTACAGGGACTATTTGTGTAATTTGCTCTATTATTATTAAATTGTGATTCTACGAGTATAGTAAAAAAAAGAAATTATAAATTAAAATTACTAAATTATGGGAAGAGACTATTTACCTTTTGTATAATATCACCGCTTATCATTTTCATTCGTTATGTATATCTATGAAGATAAATAATATTACGTAGTTAAACTTGTGCTATTATTATAAGTTTTAGAGCTAAAATTGATTAAATATTATTAAGTAATAATAATTACTTAAAAATGATAAATTTGATTTGATAGAGTAAAAATTTAAATTAAATTTAATTTAACAATTTTAACACTAAATTTTATAATAATATCACAAAATCAAACTTTTGTAATATAGTAATACCATGCCTCATCTATAAATCTC
The DNA here is from genome assembly GCA_016624345.1 of Platycodon grandiflorus. NCBI lineage: Eukaryota > Viridiplantae > Streptophyta > Magnoliopsida > Asterales > Campanulaceae > Platycodon > Platycodon grandiflorus. Next base: position 2,340,344 of record CM028366.1, on the reverse strand, counting down.
TGCGGTGACTGGAAGCTAATTTTTAGTATCGGGAGTACCCGTTAGAGTTCTAAAATCCCAAATTTTGAGGGATTAATATGAAATTAAGATGTCAAATTAATTATTCTTGTCGCTGTTTCCGATTTCCATAAATGATTTGTGATTAAAAATCTAAATTAATTTAGTCAGTAGTTGATTAGGAGCTGTCTTTTTCAAGTTTAGTGCTGTCGTTTTCTATTACCATACGTTTCTATTTCTTTTGTTTCGTTTACTCCTTAATTGCCATCATCATTCAATCAATCACACCACCCTCCTCCTCTTCCTCCCCTTATTCATCTTCCTTGGCTTTGAATCAAGGAAGAAGAAAAGATAGTGAGAGAAAGACAGTCATGAAGAGGCTAGTAAGTACGTTGTCTCTCTGTTTTCTGATTTATTTTTCTTTGTTTTTATAACTTCAATTTACTTCCCATGATCTGTATTGTCAACTCTCTCTTCTCGGTGTTTGTCAAAATGACCGAACCAACTCAATATTCTGTTTTTGACATTGGCAAATTGTTAGTTGTTACTTCCCATGATCTGTCTCGACATTTTTGCTTTCTGGGTGTTTGTCAAAATGGCCGATTGACAGACCCAAGTCAGTGTTTCTTCCTCAATTTGTTTTGACATTGGCAAATTGTTATCTGGGTTGTCTTTACTTTGTTCATATTTTGGTGTTTTGATTGTTTGTGCTATATGAGTCTGCACTGATTGTATTTATGCGTAAGTCAAAAACCACTAGTTTGATTTCAGTTCAGATTTTGGTTTTTAAATTGTTTGTGCTTTTTAGTTGGGATGGATTGAATCAATGCGTAAGTCAAATCCCTAGTCAAGATCAATCTGATCTTCATTCTACTACTGGAGTTTGGCTTGTTCTTTGTCTCTCAAATTCTGTGTTTTGCAAAGGAACGAAAAGAACAAATCTTGCTGGTTTTGGATTTTGGCTTGTTTTCCTGTACATGATTGCTTATTCCTAGGGTCTGCTCGTGACCGCTGTCTGTTGGTAGCTTCTCTTCATTGGTCTATAGTTATGAATGACGTAACATTTTTCTCATTTTTAGTATGAACTCTGAATTAGGAACAGTCCTTTTTCAGATTGATTTTCATTTCTGATATTTTGCTACATTTGGAATGACACTGCTTCGTAGCCAATCATTTAATCTAGTTAAATCTTTTTTAGCAATGGGATCCAATACGAAACTATTTACTGTTTTCATCTGCTGTTGGTATACTTGCTTATTATGATCGTGCCTACTCATTTAAGTTCTTTTTTTTTTCTCCGGAGAGCATAACTAGTGAATTCTTGCATAATTTCAATCCAGATGATGAATTGCAACTTCTGTGGGCAATGCCAGTCTAATAGTTGAAAATGGCATAACAATCCTTATCCCAAAAAGTTATCACTGCGATTCAAAAAAAGAAGTTACTGCTCAAGTGTTGAATTCTTGTCATGCTTTGCTCTTTACCTTTTGCTTTTGCTATCCCTTCTTTTCAGGTGGCATTGTTTTTGCTTCTGGCCTTTAGTCATGCTGTTGAACTCATTGAAGCTGAAAATTTAGGACAATGCAACTTTAATAGGCCTTTGAAACCCAGACCTCACAGTGTGTCTATATTGGAATTTGGGGCAGTTGGAGATGGGAAGACATTGAATACAGTTGCATTTGAGAATGCCATTTTCTATCTCAAGTCTTTTGCTGATAAGGGCGGTGCACAACTCTATGTCCCGTCTGGCAAATGGCTTACAGGAAGCTTCAACCTTACCAGCCATCTTACACTCTTTTTGGAGAGAGAAGCCATCATTCTTGGATCTCAGGTTTATATTTCAACTCAGTTCTCTTTCTTATTTATCTTAATTGAAGCAAGAAAAGCTCTTTAGTGATTAGAGTTCAAAAAGAAGAAGAAAGAATTGGTTATTATATGGTTTCTTGTAATATTTCTCTTTGGGTTTTATGTTCATGGCTAGTCTACAATCCCACAAGTGACGTATGAGCATTAACATGCCTGGCACATTGATTGGGATTCAAAATTGGGACCATCTTTTAGGACAAATATTATTCCCTGCAATCTTCTATAGTTGGATGTTAGTTTTTGCTCAATTCTTTTACTTTGCAGGATTCTTCTCATTGGAAAGTTGATAACCCTTTACCCTCCTATGGTCGAGGTATTGACCTTACTGGTGGAAGATATCGTAGCTTAATCACAGGAAATAATCTAACGGACGTTGTAATAACAGGTATAGGCATTTATAAACTGTATGCGCTCTACTAGTGATGGCAATGGGACGGGATGGGATAGGAATTGCTTTTCCCATTCCCACCCCCATTATATTTTTTTCATTCCCATTCATGTCCTATTCTTGTGATCGGAAATTAAAGGCAATCCAATTCTCATCCCGTTACAATTATTCAATTTCCATTCCCGCCCCACTTGACCCCATTCCCAAGTATTTAAAAAAATCCTTACATTGAAGATAAAAGATATAATTACTTTTCCTAATATATAACTAAAATCCTTGGAGTGAAGATGAAAGATATAATTACTTTTCCTAATATATATAACTAATCAGTGTTTTAATTTACCGAATTCTTGTTCCACTCCACTAAGTTGGTCATAAAAAATATAATGTAACCTATATATTTGGTTTCCCAATCCCACCACTTATTCAATTCCCATTCCCGCCCTAGGGATGGTATGGGATATGTTTCCCATTCACCCTGCCTTGTTGCCATAACTATGCTTTACAATTGTATGTTTATTATTTAAGGTATATGCTATTTTATATTTTATATGGTCATACCATACATTGATTAATTGTACAGGTGATAATGGAACTATCGATGGCCAAGGATTAGTCTGGTGGGAGAAGTTCAGTTCTCATTCCTTGAACTACAGTCGTCCTCACATAGTCGAACTCATTAGTTCGACTGATGTCACAATTTCAAATATAACCTTCTTGAATTCCCCTGCCTGGACTATACACCCTGTCTACTGCAGGTAATTTGCTCAATTGAAACTTGAAACTAATTTCCTAGTAATGTACCCTTTTAACACTTCTCAGAATCATGAACTTTGGTCGGATTTGACTGTTTAATTTTTCTTCCTGTTTTCTTTGGCAATGATGCAGTAACATTCTAGTTCAAAACATCACGGCCCATTCTCCACCAGAATCTCCTTACACTTGTGGAATAGTACCAGGTATGGCTTAAGACTCGAGATTTACTTTTAACAATTATGGTAAAAATTGAATATCTTTAATTGTTTCTCATATGTTTCTTGTTCTTGTACTGATAGATAATGGCTTGTCCTTTCCTATCCCATATTTCTAACTTGGAAAAATTTACTTATTTTCTACTGCACTTAAAAATTTAATCGGCAAACCACTATGATTTTGCTAGATTGACACTCTTTACTTTGGATTTAATTTTCAAATTCCCCAATACCTAACACCGTCTACCTCCACCTAATAACTCAAATTTTCAAACGAATCATGTAAATCACTACTACCTATGTCCCAAAAATAATTGTTGTTTTAGCAAAGTTTTTTTTGTCCCAAAATAATCGTCGTTTTAGTAAAGTTTTTTTTTTATCCCAAAATAATTGTCGTTTTAGCAAAGTTTTTTTTTATCCCAAAATAATTGTCGTTATAGGATTTCAAGAAACATTTGACCATATTTTGCCAAAATTGCCCTTATTCATTACTCTCATTAAAGAGAGTTGGTAAGAAGAAAGAAAAAAATACCCCAACAACTTCTCTACAATAAATGAACTTAAATAAGGGTAGATTAGTCTTTTTGAAAGCTTCCTTATCTGTATGCAAATTGCTAAAACGACAATTATTTTGGGACAGAGGTAGTATTTAGTTATACTCAAGTCCATATTAATATCATATTAGGTTGTAAAATAGGTCCTACTATTTCCATGTCAGTATTTTTGTTGGTGGTGTTGTCAGTATTAGGGTTTTGGGGAAATTGTAAACCAAATCCAACGTACATTGTTCATGTGTCAAAACTTGAAGATTTGATTAGTAAACATGAATGTAGGCATGTTAATAGGTCATTTTTCCTTAGATATTCATATTTTAGATCTCCATTTAATATTTAATAATAGAGTGAAATCGAATTTGCAGATTCTTCCGATAGTGTTTGCATTGAGAATAGCAACATTAGCATGGGTTATGATGCCATTGCGCTCAAGAGTGGTTGGGACGAGTATGGAATTGCCTATTGCAGAGCGACCAAAAATGTTCACATCCGACGTGTTCGCCTACAATCCTCCGTGGGTTCTGCTCTTGCTTTTGGCAGCGAGATGTCTGGAGGCATATTCGGCGTACTCGTGGAGAACATAAGATTACATGATTCACTCATGGGATGCGAACTAAAGACATCTGTAGGCAGAGGCGGTTTCATAAAAGAAGTTCTGATATCAGATGTGGAATTTGAAAATGTTCAGCTGGCTATCAAGGCAACAGGTCAGTGCGGGTCCCACCCGGATGATAAATACGATCCACAGGCACTTCCAATGATTAACGGCATTACCTTTAAGGATATGATTGGCATAAACATCACTACAGCAGGGAATTTCACGGGAATCCCTGAATCTCCTTTCACTTCAATTTGTCTATTTAATGTCTCTTTCTCCAGTAATTCTCACCCTCCTTCACAGTGGGTTTGTGTTAATGTGTCGGGCTCCTCTGAGAACGTTTCTCCTGAACCATGTCCCGAACTCCAAAGCTCATTTTCCAGTTCTTCAGATTGTTTTTCCCTCTTACATCCAAAAAGTCGCATTGCAATTTTATGATACAATACCTAAAGCTACATCATTCATTTGTGGAACATGTACAAAGCAATCCACTTCGATCCATTGCAATGGGTTACTTTCCAATAAGGTGCATATCCCATCTGATGGTCATTCAATTACACAATCTCAAGCAGTGCAGTTAAACTCTTTGAAAATAGTTTGCCTTCGCCCCTCAGTCATCGTGTACAGCCTCTGTTTTTTCATTCATTTGTAAGAAATTTTGGTAGTGGTACACGTCAGTTACTTTTGGTCTTGACGTTTTGTCCTTTCTCTTGGCAACTTGCTGTGAATGTAGAGTTCTTTCTATTTTGGGATTTCAAAGAAAATTGTTTTAAGATAGACTCCAGAGATTCTTTTGGCTGCAATTGATGTTATATCCAGCCTCTTCTACAGAGTTAATTTCGTTTGAGAAGTTCTATCGTGTTCTTTGTACCTTGGATTATGTCTATGGTATATGTACACTGGCATTTGTGCTCACCTAATAGTAATTACTTAGAGGCACATTTTTTCCAACTACAGAAACAATCGATGTACTTTCAGAGTAAAATTGCTTACATCAGACCCTTTCCGACCCGTGATGAGTGCTGGAGTCCGTGCACTATCCTTTTGATTCTACATTATTTTCTTGGAAGGAACTTGCTTGATTTCCTGTGGGTTTAGACTGGCCAAAGAGTAGTGGGGGTCCAAGCATCACTTGCTAATGATGTATTGTGGTTGGGGTTCTTTTCACATTCAACAGATATTGCTTGAAACTCCGTTAGGATGAGCACGATGCAGAAATCATAATCAAGCATTGGGTATTCAACTTGTAGCTCATGCAGGAATCATAGTCAAGTATTGGGGATTCAACATTAGTTTGATCGTTTCTTAAAAGATTGGTTATAGCTAAGTCTGACTACAATGCAGGAACCTCATAATCAAGTTTTGGGAATTAAACTTCTAGCCTGATTGTCTACGTTGTACAACAGCAATCAAGTTTGCAGATTCAACTTCTAGCAACAAGATTGATTCTCAGGAGCATAAAGGTGGCGTGGTACAAGAAGCTAGAGATTGCAGGTGTTTGACTCAATGGAAGGTAAGGCATCGAGAATTTGTCAGTCCCTCGAGACAATCCTTTCTCGAGTCCAAGTTTCTTAAGTGGAAGCAAACTCGTGATTGGCACCTTTTCCTTAACCTTCTTCAAAAGGTAAAACAATGGAAATCAGTGCGAAACGGTTGACTCTTGATAGTTTCCACTATTGTCCTCTGTGAATCTACACTCTTAATGGAAAATTGGGGCCAAGGAGTCAATAGTCGGAATGCTTCAGAAAAACAGCTACTCTCTACGTCCCGACAAAGAGTTTACTTTCCTTTTTTAGAAGTTAATATGTGACTAAATCAAATCAAAATTTTACATACTTGTGTTTTCAGAAATAAAATTTCATTAATTAAAAACTACCTTAAGAATATTATGAATTACAATTTTCATAACTTTGTAAAAACAACTAAATTTATGTAAATTATAGGTCAAACATTAATTAAATTGACCTAAAAAAGTCAAAATGTACTCTTTGACTAGAACGGAGGGAGTATCAAATAAAAAGATAATGTTTTACAACTAGAAATATATATATATGTATATGGCAAATCAAGTAGTACTGTAATTTCAGCTCCCTACATCCATGCTGATCATAACATAACAATGTACCATAAAAAAGGAGCAATAAGCCCGTCAAATCTCCAAAACTAAACAAAATTTGTTGCATAACTCTAGAAAATACAATCATGCTTCGGAAACCAGCCTGTTTGTAAAAAGACACATTCGCTGGGTTGTAAACGCCAAAACGATGTGTAAAAAAAGAAGAGAGGAACAAAAAGAACCCAAGATGGATGCACAGCAGGGGCACACGACATGTTTAAAGCAAGAGCCTTATCTAGGTCTTGTAGTCGATTGAGATACAAGCTGAACCCAAGCAAATTCATCTTTGTAGGCCAAACTTCCCTCACAAGATGCTTCACAGGAATATACGGCGATAGTTGCCCAATCAAGAGAGTCTACATCATTTTTCACAGTGAAGTAATATAGTAGCTGTGGCAAAATCTGGCAACAATAAGATGTCAATATGAATCATAGTCTAAATAGTGAAATGATATAATAGCAGTATCTAGAAATTGATACCCCTAGGGAAAGGAAACAAATATAGAATGAATGAACAAACCTGGAATTCAAATGCACGATGGCTGCCACAAAAGGTGCACTTAGGAATATCTATAGTAGATGGCCGGCCACTTGACATAGGCCACAAGGGTTTAGATCCAGCATATCTACAATACCTGTAATGTTTAACAGGAAATGATGAACTGAAAACACAGAGATAAACAGCCTAAAAATGACATTTACTACAGAGACTGAGCAAGATAGATCAAGTGATCATCAAATTAAAATGTGTCCTGACCAGCATTCAAGATAGGGGTAATTTCGACTCGCCACTATCAGCTTAGCTATGCATACCAAAGATTCCACAACTGAGATGCACAAGTAAATTTTCTTAAGCAAAGGATAGAGGTTATGCGACCACTATATGTCTATAAGCATCAAGACTCACATATTTCAAGCTTAGATTAGCAAGAAACTCCTGCAGCCCAATGGCAACTAATGTAATTGCTGAAAAAAGAAGCTTTCAAATCTAGATTAAACTCAATAACTATGTCCAATCAAACCGACTGTGTTTCTGTTACTAGAAGTACCGGAAAAGGGTAAAAAAGATAATTATTAGTTGAAGTCCTTCTGCATGCAGTAATCAAAACTTGGTCAATGACAATCTGACATTTGAGCAAAAGATTGGGTCAGAACGAAGCAGTCCAACAATTAATAGTTAAGGGCTGCAAGAAAGACTACCACGTAGGACTTGAAGCATAGATTATATATATTTGAGCACATAGAAGAACTACACCAGTCGAGCTCCCATACTTTGAACCCATGGCCTCTAAGTCACAAAGGAGCACCTTACTCTTGCACCATGATTCACCCTTACTGATACAGGAGCAAATACTTATCCTAAATGATGGACCGTTTCCCATATTTCCATTCGAAAGACAAACATATTAAAGAAACTTCCATTTAAATAATAACCCTCATCATCAACAATAATATAGTAAGAATTTTCTACTGTACTGGTTAACAATTCAAAGATGGGAGCCGAGGTTCGAATGTCCTTATCTTCATTTAGGATGTCCAAACACGAGAAGTGGGACTCATTATGGATGGAGGGAGTAATCAAGCTTCACAGCAAAAAGAGACAAATCTTTTATGATTATTAAATTTTTTATCTTCAACCAAGATCTTGTAGTGTAGCTTTGCATATACATGATCTTTTGGTATATTGTCTGCACAAAGAAAATGGTAACACGTTTCCTTATATTAAAAATCTTCAATCACCTCAACACTTGCTCTGGTGCCCTGGTTATTCGTCTATGGAAAGAGACCCAACTCTTCTTGTCATCATCTCCCTGTTGCCCACCAAAGAAAAGAAGCTGTAATGATTCTTTTATACGCAAGTAATTCGAGAATCCTCATCAGCAGTCCATACCTCGTCACTATCAGCAACTGAATTTGCAGGACCGCTGACGTTAGACAGAGGATCAATGAGTTGAGTTGAGTCCAGTTTATCAATGTTGGACATCTGCACTTCGAACTCAGATTCATCCTCATTAACAATCTCAAACTGTGGCCAGAGAGTCTTGCTTGCAGCTGTTTCCAAATTAGAATTTCAATCAGCTATAAAATCCCAATATTCAAGCATCATTGCAGAACTTTGCTCATGGAAAACAATATTAGAATTTAGAGGTGCTGTTACAGAATATATCTAAAAAATTAAAATTCCATTTCTCCAAAATTCAAGGCATTGAAGGTCAGGAATGAGATCTAACATTTCTCCCTGACTGAAATCATTATCATTGTACAAACTCTAAACTAGATGCACATGCCTAGTTAGGTGCAACAAGACAAAAAGTGCCAAGTGAACAAAGTCAACAAACATGCCTGACGTCCACAAAGGAAGTACAAACAGTAGGTGGCATGGTAGCAAAATTTACAACACTCACCTATTTGTATCTGTGCTGAGCCGTTAGCAGAGCCTGAGTCAGAAGCCTGAGAAGTAATGTTCAACTCTCGACATTGGACTCTATGACCTGTTCGCCAATGAATAGCCTTCAAACAAGACGAAAATCAGCAGGTATTGCTTCACTAAAAAACAGATAAAAAATCAAATTCTATCATAATAACCTGGTGTTTCTCAGAGCAATACCGTGCTCCTCTGCAATTACTGCAAACTTTATCTCCTTTCCAGGTTCCACACCAAGTACAAAGTGCGGCTAAAGCAAGCAGCAAGAAAAAGGGGTCAAGAAGTGCTACAGAAATGCAATAGCATATGTTGTACGAAGTCAGTGAAGGAATCTATACCAGTTTTACGACATGTCCTTCTGTAGTGCTACTAATCATTCATCACTCAGAAAAACATTAAACTAATAAGTTGTAAAACCCCCCCGGAAAACTTTGATTATGTAAAATCATTTGTTTTGATGATAAGGTATGAATTTCAACCCTACTAAAAGACCAGGTCAAGTTGTCTGCTTTTAAGAGGGGTTTTATAGTGATCTACATAAGCAGTAGTTAAATAAATAAAAAAAAGAAGAAAAAAAATACCTCCAACTCCCAATGGCTTGTCAGTTCCATCGTGTTTTGGGGGTTCAAGGGAGTAAAATGGATTGGAGCGCGGCAATTGGCAGCGGAGCACCTTAACACTTGTCAGACAAATATACTAATCAAAAAGAAAATCTTGAAAACGGATAAGAAAACAACTTTAACTTTGTGGTAGCTACTTGTTGAGAAGACGGTGGAATGAAAAAAATAATAAAAATATATATATATATATATATATATATATATATATATCTAGAATGATGGATATTACAATACCTTCGAGATGCCCTCTCTGGATGGTGTTTCCACTGCTCATGCTGGTCTTGGAGAAGGCATGACATTGAAGGGCACATAAATACAAATAAGGTTCTATGGAACGTTGAATCCTTTTCTGAAAGTGGCGCGTAAACCTAAAAAAGTCATTGCACATAAAGAACTATAGTCAAAAACAGCTCCCCAACGTACCGTGAACGTATAACATATGCCCAAGGACAACAAATACTAATCTAGAAAACCTACTGGAGGTCAGAACTTGAATTCTACCTCACATAGGTCCAGTTGAAGGGAAACAAAAAATTATAATCTATGAACTAGTAGTGTTGTGAACTTTGAGACTGTTTCAGCTGAAAGTAAAGTGCAATAACTACCAAAACAGGCAAAATGTGAAGAAACAACTACGCATTGAAATAAAAACAATCCTATACGAGTTGTTAACTTAATTGAGTTTTGAGCATTACACGGGCCCTAAAGCCCAATCATGTATAGATTACATTAACAACCAAACACTATATGCAAAGACTACATTACAGTACAAAGAGATAATAGAATGGAAAAGAGTACCTGAAGCAAGAACTGCAACGGTTCGCCGCAAAGATCACAAACACAGGATCTTCCAGAAGGTAAATTTTTCGGGTCCAACCAAGCCTAAATTACAAAAAAAGATATTTTTGAAATTTACTCGATTCAATTAACATTTCCCCCTAATAATTATAGAAATAAAGATTTGATGCTACAAAATATTAAGCGTACAGGACTGCCTCCAGCTTTGCTCGGGAACAGGTGACGAAGAAGTGACCATTCATTCGTCGGTTTTTCGACAAAGCCCAGCGTTACAGGCACCGATTCTTCATCTTCTTCGTCATCGTCTTCGTCGAACGTATCTCCGTTAGCATCGTTATCAATTATGTTTGCACCTTCATCGTCATCGTCATCGTAAAGCGGTGTGATTTTCAAAGTCCTGAGCTTATCAAACGTATCATCATTCGTACGGCTGCCTGACATACTAACTATAAATTTTGAGACAATTGTTTCAAACGGAATTAGAAATCTCCGGTGATTGTCTGTTCGCCGTCGTCGTCGTTTCGACAGAGGAAGTGAGACAGTTTGGGGCCAACTGACAAGCGAAGGGGTTAGGGTTTTACAACGGCAAGGAGGCAAAAATAAAAGAAAGAGAATGAAAAATGACAGTAAGCCACCCAAACTCTGATCTTCTTCGAAAAGACCCCCCAAAAATTACTGGATGAGGAGCTGCCATCAGTGCCATGGTTAAAAATAATTGACGTCGTTTATAACATTGACCAAAAGTACCTTTTTTGTTTTTGTTTTTGTTTTGTTTGATAGATAACATAGACCAAATGTTGTTCTTAACACTCTTGACAGTCTACAAGTTCCTGAACCCAAAAGGGTTGGCTCAGTGGCTTTGTGGAGCAAGCCATCTAACCCCAATGTAGTATCAAAACACAACTTGAAAGATTAAAATAGAAAAATTACAAGTTCCTCGGTCTTTCCATTTGCCTTTTCCCGCACCCTTAACCTTCCTAGTCAAGGAGGAGGAGTTAGGCCAACAAAATGATTGATACTATTCCTTAATGTAATCTTCGTTTCACCCAATCCCTTTAGTTAAGCCTTTAGTTAAGAGGCGTATCAATGTGAACTTGTGTTTGAGAGAGAGGATATTGTCAAAGCAGAAAATGTTGACAAGCTCGTAAGGGTGCTTATTTAGATTTTTATTCAATTGTTGTGTGTGCGTGTGTATTGTGGGGTTAGGGTGGTTCCATTCTCAAATTGACAGTCCTCTAAAATTTCTTTCAAGTTGTGTGATTTATTTTTTCTTTCTAAAAGCATATTAAAATGGATTTTCGTGTTATCAAAAAGGAAAATAAGAAATTAATGTTGCATAGATTGGAAGAGAGCATAAGAAGTTTTAGTTGTAGAGTATGTCCTTTTTATTTTTTGTTCTTGTTGAGGGAGGCCCAAAGTGCTTCTCAACTCAATTTTCATCATCGCAACTACCCTATCGCTATGGTTCACATGGTTCCTAAGAAAAAGAAAAAGAAGAGTGTCACTTCATTATAATTGACCGAAAAAGAAAGAAAAAAAAAAGGTCGGCTATATGAATCTTTTTTCGTCATTCAGTTCGTTCTAATGCAAGGTATCACACGACGCCCAAACAACTTGTAAGAGAAAAGGAAAGATTCAAACTCCAAGGTATCAACTCATCAAACAAAAACATAATGGAATTATTCTGTTATGCTAAATATATAAAGATTCATTAAATGGGAATTTACACATTGTATGTCAGGAAATGAGATCCAAAGTTTTGGATCACTAACAAATGCTCAGCAATGACAAACAAATTACAAGCAACTGGAATTATTGCTGATATTTATAATAAAAAATTAACCCACAAAAAAAAAAAAAAGAAAGATAATAAAAGAAACTATGTATAAAACCTATCTCTATCTCTCTCTCTCACTCTCTCTCTCTCTCTCTCTCTCTCTCTCTCTCTCTCACTCTCCTATTCAAAAATAATAATAAAAATTTCGTAAACACCATAGATGACTATGTCTTCGCTACTTTCGGTTCCCCGCTTTTCTTTTCACTTCAGCAGGGATTCCCTGCCTCCCAACCCGCTGTGTAGGGAGGCCGTTTCCGCTCATCATTTTCCGTGAAGGCGAGGGGCCTAGTTTCGGAATCCTACTCCTGCTGACATTAGTCATGAAAAACATAATTAATTAGAGTGAACAGTTTTATTCTAGACGGTACACAAGTATAAGATTATGCAGAATCACAAAGTATACCTTAATTCTGGGCTTTGTGAGGTTTTAGGATTAGATTTCTGGAGTTTTGATGCAGATCCATTGGTTAAGCTAGAAAGCTTTGAATGATTGAATTGCCAAAGCAAATCTGGCTCTGATGAATCACTGGTGGCCGCATCAAGCTCATCCATATCATCGGTTGTAGCAATGTCAAACCGGTTTCCAGCAGGGTATATGTTATATGATTGTTCTTGGTACAATTTAGTAGAATCAGGCAGAAACTTCTGGTAGAAATCAGACATTTGGGAATTGTCTGTGTCCCAGGGGTTTTCAAGTCCACGAGTGCCATCTTGCTTGTTCACCATCACCTTGTCGACCCAATCAGCGGACCCAATGTCCCTATCATCCTCCCCATAATTTTCGCCTGGGCTGCTTACAGGAGGCCAAGGAGGTGAATTTCCTAAAAGTTCATCAAGATCAAAGCTTTGCCTTTTTTGCCTCGTTGCAGAGTTTTTGCTGACCTAAAAAATTAGTACGCCAATTTGTAGTTTTGGATTAATAAAACATTTAGTAAGAATAACACGTACTCCAAGAATTCACAATGAGAATGCATTTTACCTCGATATTGCCTACATCTTCCATGGGTTTCCGGCAGCTGTTTCGATCAGTAAACATATCTCCACATTGTGAGTTTGATTGAAAAGGGGATGATATCATGCCACCTGGGCTGCCAGATATAGCATGCTGCGTCGTCATCGGTTCTCCTTCTTTCCTTGCCAAAGCAGCCTTAAGACTGGCAATCTGAGACAAAATGCAATTCTTTTAATATTTGTGACATTAGAACTGCAATAATTTTTTTGAGCATTATACACTAGCAGAGTTGCAAAACAGAATAAATGTGGGTGGCACAGTAGTTGACCAGGGTTTCGCCAAGCATGAAGCCTCAATTTCGAATCTTTCCCATGCCCCCCTTAGGGTGTAAAGGAAAAAGAAAAGAAAAGAGAAGACATAAGAACCTGTTCTTTGAGTTCTTTAATGTCTGAACTATCTTTGTTCACTCGTGCAGCACCAAGTTCAACAGTGGCAACCCGCTCCGCAAACTTGAGTGTACTAATTGTTTCTCCAACAGCATCCACCTCAGGGCTTATGTGAACAAACATTAGAGTCTTTGCCTGTCCACCTGAAATCATAATAACCGCAAACCAAAGTTGATGATCAGAAGAACAGAAAAGGAATACACATGCAGACATGATAATGGTTTTCTGACTATCTCTGTCCTTATATATTGAATTTCCTACCAAGTGAGTCTTGGAGTAATTGTGTGAGTTTGCTGTTTCTGTAGGGCACATGTGAATTCTTTTGAGCAAGGGAAGAGATCACGTCGCCCAAGGCAGATAGAGATTTGTTAATGTGTTGTGCCTCTTTTAGTCTATCTCCCGTCACTTCAGATTTGTCCACCCTCTCACTTCCGGCCAGGTCAACCAAATGCATGCAACCACGGAGAACAGCTCCGGATGTCAAGTCTCTTCCTTGGACATGGACAGTCAAGCAACTGCAGATTGATGAAACAGAAATGTCAGCATTACCAGAAGATATTGGGGCTAACTGTTTTTTAGGGTTCAAAGTCCCAAATTAGTCCAAGATAGACAATGGTCATGTGCCTTACACATACACAATTTTTAGGCGCTTATTTAGTCATTTTGTCTGCCTATTTAACCAAACACTTCTTAGAATGTCACCTAGCCCTAGGCACCATATGCAAGGCATGTGATGTACAAAATGACCAGACTAATCTTGCAAAAATGGATCATAATGAGATGCTATCTTACCTGTGGGAGCGGCTACTACGGTCATTTAGAGCAGTTGCTCCAACTGCACGGTTCTTTAGACCTAGGTTCATCAAATCGATGACATCAGATGTTGATGTCACACGGATAAGACTAGCATCTGGAACATTGAATCCGTTCTGCGAATTGTTGCGAATTTCTAATGTGCTAACCAATTAAGGAAACCTGAGAATGGGAAGATTTGGCAGAAAACCAGGTTCTTAATTTATATGAAAATCTTGAAAATCTACCATTCAGTTGGTGTTGATTTTTTTACTGAGAATATTGCCAAATTGAATCTGTACTTAGCTACTGATAGTACTAAAGAAAAAATTAGTGAAGGATATCTTTTGTTAAGACCATCAGTAACAAGGAGGTCTCTAACTTGCTCATTGTAAATCTCAATCATCTGAACAGAAACATCGTATCGGAGAGTGTCCTTTCTTTTTTCCGCCAGAAGAAATAGATCACCCAATGCCCTGTAATTAACCCCTTGATTGCTCTCTGTAAGATCCTTTGGGCCACTCTAAATAAAGAAAAAGAAAACCAACATTTTTTGTTATTATCTAACGAAGATAGCTAGTGCTTCTTTGAACAAAAATGTCAACATATCTCACCATTGTAAAGGTTTTGCCAGATCCTGTTTGACCATAAGCAAATATACAAACATTATAACCGTCGAGAACGGACCGAATAAGCGGTTGGGTATCCGAAAAGACCTCCCCTGCCAAGAATACATATATACATAAGAAATGAAGAACTGAAAGAGCTAAGACAAGCATTAAACTTCAGTCTGTCTGTTTAAAATTTTCAGAACTCAGTTCATTTACGAAAATCTCAAAAGTAATCTTTTAATATGCATTACATTAGTACAATGTTAACATATTGATGTCCTAAAGGGTTAACCAATCATGTGTTATTTTTAAAATTTTGAAATATGAAATTCAACTTTTGGATTTGAAAATGAAAAAAGAAAACAGTTCTGAAATGGGTAACCCGTAAACGAGAGTACCCAAATTAAATATTGCAACTTATGAAAGCTCTATAGTGACAAAATTACCAACCTTGGGTTGCAGAGGGCCCAAATACTTTGTGGAAGTTGAAAGACCGGCGTCCTTTTCCATATTTTGCAGGGGTATTTATGGTAATGATTCCTTCCTCAATGTGATCCACAGTACTCATATAGCTCGTTTGTCCAGGCAAGAAGGGTCTCACACGACAGTAAACCCTAATATTTCCTATTTGTAGGAAACCAGAAACCCTTATTGTAAGAAATTTCATGCAAATACTCTTGTTAAACTTAAGACATCATGTAACTAGGTTTAAAGAAACAGCTGATGTCACCTTTAAGGTCTTGGACTTCATTGTAAAGTTTACGATTTTCCTCAAGAACTCTATGATACCCAGAAGCAGCATGAGCTAGGCTGTGAATGTGCAAGCCTACAGAAAAGGAACAGCTAAAATTAGGCTAAAAATGGATCGTCGTCTCCATCTCCTCCTCCAAGCTCTAATTTAAAAAGGACAAATGAAGGACGGGAAAAGGAAACTATATAGCCTACCAAGATTTTGAAACTCCTCGTGAAATTTCATTTGCATGAACTGCATTCCAGCCTTTGTGGTAGAAAGGGTTTGCTTGAGCTCCTACAAAAGAATGAGTCAAATTAAAATATATTGAAATAAACATTTTGGCTAAAAAGGATGCAATTACATGACAACTAGAAATGTACCTTAATATCTCTTTGCTGTTCGTCAAAGATCATTTGTTGTTTTAAAGTTCTTCTTTTTGATTCCTCATCAGAAATGGAGTTGTTGTGAACACTTTGATCTTTCTTTGCTAGTGTGAAATTTCTGTCTTCCTTCTAAAAATTTTGAAGAAAGAGAGCGAAACACTGTCAAATTTCGGCAAATTCTAGCCTTATACAATTTTCTGCCAAAAATATCCACAATTACCTTTATATCTCTTTCCTAATGTACCCAAACAAAAAACTAGAAAAAACAAAACAAAAATTACCTTTATATCCACAGAATTATGTTTCAAAACTGTCCTGTTACCCTGAGAAACAGCCAATTCTCTTGGAGCTGCTTTCTTCTGTTAGACAAACAGAGTAGTACTTA
The DNA here is from genome assembly GCA_016624345.1 of Platycodon grandiflorus. Lineage (NCBI taxonomy): Eukaryota > Viridiplantae > Streptophyta > Magnoliopsida > Asterales > Campanulaceae > Platycodon > Platycodon grandiflorus. The sequence continues at coordinate 2,323,872 of CM028366.1, read as the reverse complement.
TAGGTGAGAAGGAATTATCCAAACGGATCCTTCTTTCACAATATTAGTGTACTGAATTGAAAGAACTAACAAGACATACCATTTCAACTTGGCTTGCCATGCGCTGCTCAAATTCCTCTACGACTTTACTTAGCACTGATTCTACAAGCTGTGCAAACAGAAAAAGCAGGAAACATCAAAATCAGCAATTATAACTGGCATAATGACTTTGGCAGTTGAAGTAATAGTTGTGGCTAGGCATTTATAAAATTCCGGAAATTATGCAAATTAGCCTCTCTCTTTTTTAGGTAAGAACTCAAGCGGTAGTTTTTTGATTAATCAAACATAGAAAGAATTGTTTGATGGCATCAAATCTGGACATGGGTTGTAGGGATTGATAAGTACCCTTATCTATTTCCTAGTCAGAAGTCACCTAAATGTTAATCTTAGGCAGCGTCCTTAGGCAAAAATGCACATTGTTGTGTATGGGCCAGTTATCTATATCCTACTGTGTAGATTAGAGTTCTGCAATTCAGTTCATTTTTTGGGTGTAAATCTGCAAATCTTTATTCTCTTGAAGTTTCTGGGATAGTGAGTGCTCTATCTCTACCCATGGACGTAGCCTACTTGGATTAAGGGGTGGAACCACATAAATATGTATTGTTCTTATTGTTTGACATGAGACATATTATCATACACGGTTTACAGTGCTGCAGATATATTCATAGGCAAATCCTGTCAATTCTGCCTAATCTCAAAACAGCGGAAAATATATAGACCCCACCCACCAAACTTGATATGTTAGAATTAAAATTGACAAAAACCACATTAACATACAGTCGGCACTTCTTCAGGCTTCTTATCCAATAGAACCGCACGGACAAGCATACTTAAGGATGAAATAGGCTGCACATAAGAATACAGTAAGTACCAAATGATTTTTCTGTGCTAAAGAAAAGACAAATCAAGCACAAACACAAAATTCAGTCAGCACAATTTGCTTACCGTTTTACTACATTCACTTTCAGGGCATTGAGCACTCAAGGACTTCTCATTCATTGACATAGTCCTTGACAAGGAATTTGTGAATGGGTCTGAGTTTTTCCGCAGAAAATGTTTCCCGGATGTAGTGGGTTTCAAATTCCCGCCAAATTTCCAAACTCCATTGCCACCTGTCTGTTTCCAGTCGCCATAGGACTTGAGCGCCAAAACACAATTAACAATCCTCGATGATTTACCTCCCTGAAAGTTTAGATGAGTTAGAATATGCTGTTAATTAAAATAATTTTAATCAACTGTGAAGGTCCAACCCATCCCCAAATAGTCAATACAGACAAATGAATTTCTTGAATCATATCACAATAACCATAAAAAAATACCTGTTCCAAGTCAGATGCCTCAAAGGTAGGAAGTCCCATCTCTTCCACTGCTACGAGAAAGTTACGCACATTTTCGAAATATTGATATGCAGATAAAGCTGCTCCATCATTTAGGAGAGTAGCATCACAGGGACTCTCAACCACCTGAAATTTATCGTGCACTGTTAACTAAGAAGAACAAGAAAGAGAAAATTGCCTCCTAGTAGCTGGATTAAGGAATGAAAGAATTTACTGACCTTAGGCACAGCTCCAGGTTGAACCTTATTGATTACATTACAAAGAATTATTCCACTTCTTAAACCAAGCCTAAACTCTTCCTCAGAAGGCTCAGCAGGCAAATCTCGTGCTCCAACAACACCTACCATCTTTCTCAGCCATGCTGCAGCTTCGTACCTCCTCATTGCTACAGATCATAGATTTTTTCATTACTCAAATCTCTAAAAGGGAACAACTTTCTCAAACTTTCATTTCTCACCCAATTTTACAATTATGGACTAACATCTCCACGAAGCATAAAACCAAGGTCTACAAAGAAATTTCAATAGACAGTGAAACCGGTGAAGTCAAATTTGGTTTAAAAAAGAAAAGAAAATGTTTCTTTCTTAGATACAATTTCCACAAGAAAGGAATCTATGTAAGAGAGAATATAACAACACTAGATTGGAGGGAAAGCAAACACAAGCCACTCCATCAACTGATTAAAGATCAAACAACTTACAGATTACAAACAATCCATTAAATAAAACAACTTTAAAATGAGTAAATTTCTAAGTTTTCAAGCATTCGATCTTGAGCTACAACAGACAATAAATTACAAAAAATTAACCCAAAAAAATGAAATTTTGCAATCACACGGCATATTAGAGAACGAATTTACCGGCTTCCTCGGCTCTACGGGAATCCAAATCGAGATACCGGGATCTTTCGCCGTGCTGGTGAAGAACATCTTCCACTACAGACGCCACAGAAAAAGACAATGCACCTTCCGCCGCCATTGAAAAGCCCAGATCAATTAAATCAAAATTCAAACTCCCCACATCAAAATACCAAACCCACCTCAAATTTTTCCTTCAATCACAAGAAGAGCACATAAATAAGGGAACTTTAGGCAACGATGGGTTGGGTAGGGTTTATGTTTTAGAGAGAGAAAAATTAAGACATATATTTGTAGAGAGAGAAAGTTGTAATGGAGGAGTGTAGAGTAAGGGATCCTTTTATGGCTAATACATTACAGCATCCGCCATTGTATTGCTTTTTCTTGCTTTCTAGTGCTTTATGCTGGTTACACACTACAAAAAACACTACTACTACACTTTGAATAATACTCGTTTTTTGTAAATGTATCCGAGCCTAGTTCCGAACCTCCCGGCTGGAGACCTGAAGACTTGTTTACTACTACTATTTTTCTTTATCCTTTTAAAAATTCAGGGGGTTTCTCCTTTTGTTAAATAATTGAGAATTCCCCCCCCCCCCCAATTATTTGAAACAACAAAAATCGAAATTCCCCCCAATTATTGGTGAAGCCACATTAATATTGTTATAAGTATGTATTCTCTCCGTCCCTAAATTATTGTCTATTTTTTTTTCGTTTGTTCTTAAATAATTGTTTTATTTGAAATTTTCTTTTTAAGACATCACTTTTACCATTTTATTATTTTTTTCTTACTTTAATTATGGGACATATACACTTGGGCATTAAAGGAAACAACACACTAAACCAATATTAATAATCAAGTCAATTATTTTTCTTAATCGTGTGCTGGGTCAAACAAGACAGTGATTTAGGGACTGAGGGAATATGACTGATCAGATCCTTAAAAGTTGATTTTTCTTTTGTTAGCTTTTCATAATTTTATCGAAGCAAGTTCTTTTTTACTATTTTATTTTTGTTTGCTTCGGCTAGAGGGTGAGATAATCTTTTATTTCATTCGTTTCTAAAGAATGAGTTATTTTTTATTTGATACACAGATTAAGAAATGTTAATGACGCTAGTGTAAATATTAGGATGTTGAATGTTTTCCATTGAAGTTCGTGTGGGAGTGGAATGAGTCACTTAAAGTGGAAATCAATTCAAGGATAAAATAATAATAGTAACATTCAAAAAAATAAATTAAAAATTAATACAGTACTTTTTTTAAACGGTAGTAAAAAGAAAGATGTACTACTATTTTTTAGGAACGGGGAGAATAATACAAGAGTGAGTGACCGATAATATAAACTAAGTAGGTCGCTACATTTATGTTAATATGTCAAAAATAAATAATTAAAACGAATGAAATTCATCGGTTCAAATTTTAACCAAATTTCGTTCAACTTTCAATTTCGATGTTTAAATTTCTTACTCTAGAAAGACTAATATACTATATTAACAAAAATGGAAAAACACAAACATATGTGGATGTGTAAAGACATACATCAAATAATTAATATACAATATCGTGATCTTTATACTCAAAATTTTAAAGTATGTTTTTTCTTATTTGGCTTTCTTTGTTGTCGAACCATGAGTTTGCCAATGCAATAAAAAGCATCGAACGGTAATCTAATTGAGTTCTTTTTCTATCAAAATGTGATACCCTTTGCTTATATTGTTGTACTATAGTGCTTTTGGAAAAGTAACTTTACTTTGTGTCAACCTTGGTAATTAGCACATGAGACTTTTTATCATATATGGTTAATGCTTAGGTGGGGCGTGACATTTCTCCTTCCCACATTGTTTGATAAATTGAGAATCCAATGAAGAGTCATCAAAAGATTCTTGAATGGGTCCTTTTTTTTTTTTTTAATTATCAAAAGTAATATGAAAAGAACACTTATTGGAAATCATATAAGGTTTAATTAAATGACTCCAAGGTGCCCTTTAAGAGCCAATTACTAACCCAAGAAACCATGAGTTGTTATTCCCAATTTATGATTGAGCTTCTCATGTCAAGTGTAAAGCATTTCACCCCAAGTCCTTATGCAACTAACCAAATTCCTTTCCAGTTGAATCTTCGTAGCAACATTCATTTTTAAATGTAAAGAAACAATTAAGTTGACCGTCAATTTACTGTTGCGATTAGGTATTACTCAGTCTGATATGAACATGTTTATTATGATTTAATCACACATGTACTCTAATTAAAGAACCACATTAGCCACTTGACCGATTGATAGTTCTACTGATTTTACAATTCTAATAACTTTGCTCTAAGGGGGGCGCATTTTACATTTAGTAATTCTTTTTTTTTTTTTCATGAAATGTCCAAATCTAAGTGCTTAATTCAATTCTCTAACAGATATATTTCCCAATTTAGATTAATAGGGGTGTGTAATATTACTTGTGATTGACTTCTTGTAAAGTTTTGGACCATTTTCAGATGGATGTAAATGGGTTTGTTGACCTTATCCCTTTGATTATTATTTCCAAACTATTTTCATTGGTGGATCCCTTTCTCATATAGGATCGGAGTATAAAATTCAAATGAAGCAGAGGAGAGTTGTTGGTCATGAAAAACACCAATTAAAGAATAGGGGTTAAGCACCAACCAGTATTTTCAACTATTAAGGGCCAAATTTGATTTATCAGCTGAGAACAAATTTTTTTTCCACTAGTCAGTTAGTTTAGCGCTACCCAAATTTGTTCCAAGCATGTCCTAACTTAACCCAAAGTATAAATGTTTTTCCCTCACTATATATGCTACTAATTTAGAGTTCGAGGAGTAGAATGCTCTACCTTTTCTTTTTCCCTCTCTTTTTAGATGTAAGGAGAAATGAGAATGAGTAGAATGCTTTTCTTTTATTCAGAATCCATCCTATATCATACTAATCCATAGCATTATCTATCGTGTAATTTGATTTTAAAGAATCATATATAAATATTTATCAATTTTGACCCGAAGTTTGAATTTCATAATCCATACAAAGATGGAACAACACCGGTTAAAATTTCGTATCACCACACAAGTAAAAACATGGGTGAATTACGGGCGGTCTCTTTTTAAATATTTGTAATCGCTCCAGTCCAGTCATCTTTTTTTAAAACCGGAAAAAGGTATTTTTGGGGCAAAAAGACGATTATGCCATTAATGAAAGAAAAACACGCGCGCATTAGTAACCCAAGGCTTCGCGATGAGTAATCCAAGGCATCGCATGGATTAATAATCGTAATGAGCAACCAATGCATAGCGATGAGCAACAAAGGTATCGCGATGAGCAACCAAGGCATCACGATGAGCAACACAGCATCGCGATGAGCAACCAAAGCATCGCGATGAGCAACCAAGGCACCGTTTGAATTTCAACTGCTGGAGGGGACTTGATTTTCCAAGGCATCGCGATGAGCAACAGAGGCACCGCGATGAGCAACCAAGGCATCGCGATGAGCAACACATGCATCGCGATGAGCAAATCAAGGCATTGTGATGAGCAATCAAGGCGCCGTTTGAATTTTAACTGCTAGAAGAGACTTGATTTTCGTTTACCTTTAGGAGGCGTTGTCCTTGAACCCCTATGAGGGACGCTGTCCCCTCGACCCCTGCGACCTGACCAGGCAGGTCGATCCCCGTTGCGTTGCCCAGCATACTGCGATTGGTGAATTAAAACTCAAATCATTGATTAAAGTCACAAAATCAGTCCAAGAACATCTCACTCTGTTATTGAACAGCACACTGCCAAACTCTATTTGGATCTCGAAAATAGTATTTTTGGTAGAAAAATTGTGCACAAATATAGTACTAAGTTAGGATAACAATATGGGATTGATTTTAAATAAATTATTCGAAGCTTAAAACATAGATTAAAGTGGCCAAAACAGCTCAAGAACAAGGAAAAACGGGATGAACTCAGAAAATTCGAATTTGATCAAATTCGTGTTCTAGGCATGAAAATTGATCCCCAAACATGAGGGAAGACTATATTAACAACATGAAATCGTTTACAAGTTTTCAGTTTCTTTGTTGTAACTAAATGTTTTTTATGTTTGTGTGTGTGTGTGTTTTTAACGAATCTCTAAAATAAAAAAGTGTTTATGTTGCATAGGGACATTTTAGGAAGAAAATTATCAAAATGTCTTTTTTCGACTAAGAAAAAAAAAGGTGAATTTTAGGAGTTAAACTTTTTGAAAAAGGGACCGGTCAGCAATTTCTAGTAAAAAAATTATATCTTTAACTATGTGAAACATTTTGATAGAGAAATAGAAAGGGCCAACAGTCCACTAAGCGGCCAAAATGATTGTTGAAGGTGGTTACCTTCCTTCATCCATCCCATGGGCCATGTCATATTCCGGGATTCACAAAAATATTACTCTTTTTTTTTTCCCTGGTTTTTTTGCTTTTAATTTTAACACCAAATTTAGTTTTAGTAAATGGAGTTGGCAATTGGACTTGTTTTGATCCAAATTTAGTGATAATTGCCATGAGGAAATAAGTAAGTTTTTTCTACTGAATATATTTCGGAACAAGTTAATTTAGAATCACTTTTAAGTAAAAGTAGTAAAGTTAATATTTGAACGAATAACTGATTTGCAGATAATTACTTCTTGTATATGATCAATTTTTAAATATCATCGATTTTGTTAATGTGAAACTTGACTAAACTTTGTCACTTCTAATTTTACGCTAATTACATTATAGATATTTAAGTCTAGAAGAACATACGCTAGAATTTCTATATAACCACAAGCAAAGATATTACTATTAAGCATCATTTTGTTATTGTGGGAAAAAAAAAAAAAAAATCAGCTGCAACAAATTATTCTTCTTTGCAATAAAACTAAACACGACCATAAATTTTTGGCAGCAACATTGAGGGGAACATGGAATTGGTGTTCAGGTTTTGTTTGGGATGTGTAATTTTGGCTTTCGGGATGTGCAAGTAAATAGATGGATGATTGATTGGATTTATAGTTCTATTTGAGTATTAGGATTTGTGGATTCACTACAGTTTTTGGGGTGTTTTATGAAAATTTGGGTTAACTCTGAATGCAATAATCGCTCTATTGTAAATGATCAAATGCTCTTGATTGAGTTGTATTTTAAATATTTTTCATATAGTAGCGCTCGAATATTAAAAATGTTAATTCTAAAAAGATGTCTCTACATACACATTTCAAATCCTATTTCTTGTTGATTATTATACTATTTAAGAAAATCTATCTAAATTTTATACAATAAGAGGAAGGATTTGGTTGTTTTTCCCTTTTTTGAAATAATTTGTCGTTTTTCCAAGGAAAATGCCAATTAAGCCGCCCACAAGGGTATATCTGTCTATATAAATTTCTGCCATCCCCGACTGCAGTCTCAACGTTCGAAAAATTCAAAATGATGGTTCGGTCCAAACCTAGAGGCTCGGTACCGTTAAGGACCCACGGAGAGCGTACCAGATAGGGTCCACTCACCAATTTAGACTAAGATTGCCATTTTGCAAGTTTTATTACGGTGACTGCATCATATAGAAAAGATATACAAACGCCAATCAAAGAAGGCCACGTAAAAAGAAAAACTAAAGGCCACATTGCATCCGTCCAAATGGAGTATCATGAAAAGCATCTCCTTCTGCTTCTCCTCAATTAAAAAGATAAACTGAGTATATTTTTATTTTTTCAACGTTGACTTTTTCTTCGATTAATATTTGATGGATATTTTGTATGCAAGAAAATTATACTCCATTTACTACTTCCCCCCAAAATAAATAACCTATTTTATTATAGAACTTTTTAAAATAAATATTACTCCCTTCGTTCCTAAATTATTATCTTTTTTTTTTTTGTCTATTTCAAAATAATTATTTTGTTTGAAAGATTCTTTTTAAAACAACATTTTTACCAATTTTTATTACTTTTTCTTTCTACTTTAATTATGGGTCACATGCACATGAACATTAAAGAAATTTACACATTATACCAATATTAATAATCAAGTCAATTTTTTTTTAATCCGTGTGTCGAGTCAAACAAGAAAATAATTTATGAATGGATGGAGTATTTTTTTTTTCTTTTTGAAATATTCTCAAAGCTATTTAACTAGAGAATCCTTACTGCTTGTGATATGACAAAATAAACAAAGCCTGTTGATTTGATACAACTAGAATATTGAGGATATTTAAGAAAAATTATCTATAAATAATTAATTAGTTTATAAAACTGGTATAAAATTAATAAGAAACACTTATTTTAGGACGAATAGTGTAATATTTATCTTCAATTACGAAAAAAAAAAAAAGTATACGAGTCTAATAAGAAAAATTATTTATCTTCAATTACGAAAATGATACATGTTAAAAAAAAATATATGAAAAATAACTATGAGGGGCAGCAAAACTAGTTAAGAGAAGTCTTTAAGTTTGAGGTTTTCTGGAGTCAATCTGGTAAAAAAAAAAAAAATTATCCTCAGATATCTCCTAGACTAAGCGTATCCAATAAGGTAAATTAATCAAAGTACATGTAAACTGGTAAGACTATCACCTTAATTAAAGCAAACCAAAAGTAATAAAAAAGTACAGTTGTGCAAGTGACATTGCAATATTAGCATTCCGGCCGTTTTCATCTCAAAAAGTGCGGACAAAAACTAAAATCAAGATAAATTGTTTTATGTATAAATTCCGTAGAACTTGTTAACTTATGAATTACGCATAATGAAATTCTTCAAAGCTTTAGAGGTTTCCTCTTTGGTTATTCGTTTCATTTTTATTTTCCTTTTATGATTTTTTTTTTTTAAAAAAATTCTTTGGCTGGTTTTGAGATTCTAACATACATAGCCTAATACTCAAATATAGGTGTTAGGAATGAGGAAAAGTCACATTCTTGGTCATTTGTCGTGTAAAGGTATGTGTGAAAATGCTACTACCTCTTTTAAATAAACTCTGGTATAAAGACTCCAACTTTGGTTACAAATTGCAATATCATAATAGCTTTTGTTCAAAATATTAATAAGAAATAACTAAACTTTGATAGTCTTAAATTTAGAATCATATCTTGACAACGTAAATTTAATAAACTAATAAAAGTGGAAGGTTATATTAGATCAGGAACGGGGGGCAAGATGGTCATGTTGATCGATCTTGAGAAAACATATACGAGTCTAATAATTAGCCTGAAATTTTGTTAGATTTCTATCAAAAATTGATTAAGAACAAACAAAGAAAATTCAAAATATTTTCCCTTCTATAAGAAGCAGGATATATAGGGTTACTAATTTGGGCACTGTTTTGATTACCCAATTGGAGTAGCTCTTCTCCTTTGCAAAATACTATCTCTTAACAAGACTTTACAACATTCCTATACCAATGAAGAAATATACATTCTCATAACCTTAAGTTGTTGAAGAAGCTAAAACCCTCATTACCTTAGTTGTTCCCATCATTATTACTCTCCTTTTGGGTTGGCCACAAGGTTAAATAGTAGATAAGGAGTTCGATCACCCATAAAGCTAGCTTAGAAACCCATTACCAATAAGCAATAAGCAAAAGTATCTTTATTTAATTAAGTTTGGTGGAACCCTATAGTTAAGCCTTTATCTTCAAGTAAATAGTTTGTTAGTTGGGATAAATTCTTTGTAAAGGAGCTTGCTGTTAAGAGTTTAGTATTGGTAGACTTTAACGGAATAAGAATAAAGTACTCAAACCAAATTCAGTCGGTTGTTCCAATTTTTTGAGATTGATTACATGAGTAATTTTTTTATTTATTTTTACCTTGTTCAATAAATAAATGTGTTAGTGTTGTTTTTTCGGTCGTACATTTGCATATCTATATAAACGAAAAAGGTTACTTTCGGTAATCTCATGGTGACACGCAGCGTAAAACTTTGTTAAAATTCTATAAACAAGAACATGATCTTTAAATAAGAAGAAAGTAGTATAAGAATACACCATAGAAAGGAATAAGTAAAAGATGAACCAAAAATATCATCATCATATTTTTTTTTTTTTTTTTGGGGGTATATCTTAGATCTTTATTATGGTTGGGGGGCCATATTGGCAACTGGCCATTCACACCAAATCATGAAAGCAAAGCACTCCTCCCTCTTAATATCTTTTTTTTTTCTTTTTGGTGACCTTTAACACTTTGTGATCGGCCTAACCATGATGAAGGGTTAAGTTTTAGTGCTTTCTGCTCCTCACGTTCCCCTTCTCAGTCTCCAACCCATGCCACCAAATCATTCTTTCTACTAATTGTTACAATATATATCCCCGAACCGAATAATGGCGCGACCTGATCTCTCGTTTTAGGGTGAATACCTAACCCTAACAACCTCTCCTCTCCGTTTTAGGGTTAAAAGTTACGGTTAACAAACCCTATAATAGAAAGAGCATTGAGTAAACTGTCCTTTATGATGGGGTTAAGAACGAAACTAAGCATGCAAATCTAGACATTGATCCGCACAATTATTGTTGTTAATTTCTAATAAAATGTTGTCGATATATAGATCGATGATGTAATTGAATTAGTTTTAGAGAATGAACATCCAGGTTGTCTCGGGGTGGGTTCTTAATTCTTGAAGACATTGTTTTCAGGGCCAATGAGTTGTTATATTAGTATAAAGATCTATCAACTTTATTTGTACAATTAATCTGGCATTAGGATGTAAAGAGCAATTGAGAAGATATATTTTTTTCTACAAATATGGCCCAGTAGCTTAGCTTTTGAGTTTAGCCTTAAGAAAAAGTGGGGTTTGCTCCTCGTTGAGGGGCATCAAAGCAAGAGAAATCCAACTCATCCTTAAGAAAGTAAAGTTAGCAGCGATTAATAATAAAACTATAATAGGTTCTTAATTAAGATAGTCTTCTTAATTTCACATCCATAACCTTATCATCAAAAGATAAAAAGGCCTGCATGGGGCCATTACGCAGTTCGTTATTCTTATCATCGGTCGTTCAGAGTCCAACAACCCCAAAGTAAACTCTCTCACACACACACACACACATCCAAGGATTCATGCACTGTTCCCAGCCAATATGAACCCCAGGGCTACGGATTTTTTTTAGTGAGGCATGGGTCCTTGTGAAAACAAAACAGTGCACGTCCTGTGATAACCTTATATATATAAAGGGTTATGCTATTAGATCTCCATTTGACTTTTTCATTCAAGGCACTCCCTGTACTGTATTAGTTTTGCTTGTAGACTGTTCCTCCTGTTTTCTACTCTGGAGCGCCTTGATTGAAATTTGAAACATTAGGATAGAAATGACAAGTAAATCAAATGCAAATTGGAGAAGAAAGAACAGAGTCGGCAAGTGAAACAATCACGGACCAGGCTTAAACAGATCCCATTTATTCAGCAGTTCAAATGACAATGAATTTCTAGTACAAGTTTCAAATATATGAACTAATACACTTATCCCTGGACTGTCACACTTTTCGTCGTTATCATTTTTTCACTGTAGTATATATACTACTCACTTTTCACTAGGGAGGCAAATGATTGAGGGGCCTAAAATTGCGTTTATGTTTTGCATTAAACTACCAATAATAAATAGAATACATAATTGAGAACCTAGACTACACCCCCTCAAGAAATACAGGCCACTGCTTAATCTGTAACGAATTCTCAGCTTAATCCATCTTCACAATGTGTGGGGTTGGGGATCTGAAGGGAATGAAGTAACAAGATATCGGTGAATCATCTCAAAGCTAGTAAATGTAATTACAGCAGCTGGGGTAGTCCTCAGCAGGTTGGTAGCACAACCACGGTAAAAGCCAGGGATGCCCTCTTGTTGAAATACTTTCTTTATGCAATCAACCACACCAGAGTACCGCTTCTCAGAATGGTGCCCTTGTTCTTGTAGCCTCGAGCGAACAACCTGTTAATGATTTGCCACAATAATGAGCTTATGAATTCCATTGCCAAACATACACGACAAACACACAAAGCCTAATGTAAAATGAGGGGCTATCCCGTTGGATTGGCCATGACATGTAACTGTGATGATGTAGTATGATGCACCAATGGCTACCAGCACTTGGTTGAGTGGCTCAAAAGTTCTACAAGTACCCCAGATTTAGGGCACTACTTTATATTGATCAGAGAATAATTCTCAGGGTTAATTGCCTTTTACTACCCTGTGGTTTGCTCATTATCGCACTTGGGGGTATATGGTTTCAATCTTTGCACATTGAGGTCTAACATTGCATTTTTGTTGCAACTAAGGGTCAAAAGGTGGTTTCTGTTAATTTTTGGATGGATAGTCGTCATGTGCCATCCACAATCATATTTGTGGGGTTGTTTTCGTCTTTTAAGGGTATTTTGATCGGTCATGAAGAACATGGATTTTAAAGAACATGTCAAGCACGAAAACAACCCACAAAAATGCATGTGGACGGCACATGACGTCTTATCATCCAAAAGTTAACAGAAACCCCCTTTTGACCCTCAATTGCAACAAAAACGCAACCTTAGACCCAAATGTGCAAAAATTGAAACCATAGATCCCTAAATACAAAAGTGATCAACCCACAGGGTAGTAAAAGGCAATTAACCCTAATACTCACGGCGTCCACATGCCTAATTGTTAAAGAACATCACACCATGACTTGGGAAAATGTTTCCACGGAATAATGAAGAATTTTCCATCCGCGCTTGTTTGTAGAAAAAAGGAGGGGGGTGGGGAGGGATAAAGATTAGATTCACATTATCTTCATAAACATCGAATACGATCACAAACACATACCTTAATGATACAACAATGCATGTGTCGGACCTGAGGGGTATGCATATTGGGACTACAAGGTTTTGGCACCCCACATAATAGGATTCCCAAACCACAATAACAATAATAATTATAACAAACTTCTCCCTCCCTCTCTACTGAGAGATTTATATATGAATGTTGACATAAAAAGAGGATGGCTAGGTGCAGTTGTAGTTATACAATGATTTCTCTACAGCTTCAATTCGATGTATTCAATTCCATAAAGCTCTCTCTCTCTCTCTCTCTCTCTCTCTCTCTCTCTCTCTCTCTCTCTCTCTCTCTCTCTCTCTCTCTATAAATAGGTACATATTTATAAATAAATAAATAAATAATATATATATATATATAATAAAACAACAATTTGTAGATGATGATAAACTAGGAAACTAGCTCTGACATAGTTTCTGGTACTGACCACTAGCATTAGTAATTCTTAAATCAGATAATATTTTTGACGCCTTACCTCATGAGGATAGGTCAACGTAGATGCAAATATTTTTGAAACTGACGAGGCAATAGCAACATCACGTGCACCCAGTTTATCCACTGCAATGTTATCTGAAATCATTAGAGAAAAAACAGTATTTAGTTTCCCTATCCTGAAGAGCTCGTGATGAGTTAAATTATGTCAACTAATATACCTCGGTGGGCCAAATAGCATTTGATCTTTTCATATGCCGGAAATTGAATGGCAACGTGACTAATACCAGCCAATGCAGGTATAAGACCGCTGTCCACAAAATAAAACACAAAAAAGCATTAGAATTAATTTCATAACAGCACATGGACCCACTATCATAACTTCAACTACTGTAAATGACAAGTCATAACAACCTGTATAAGCCACGAATCCCTTCTTCGTGAGCAATTCTCCTCAAAGCTGAAAGTGTACCTCTATATGGCACCAAGCCCGTCTTCATTCCTTGGGTCTGCAAGAAGGTAAGAAAGGGTAAATCCTTAGCTTCAACAGCTTTTCCACAAGGTATAATTTATGAAATGACCTGACAGGACCATAATCAACATCCAAACCTAGCTTCACACAGTAGAATATATCATATCTAACAGGTGATTATTGTTATTCTATAAACAAGCAAAACAGCAAGAACACAAGAAGCATGTCTGTATAGTGGTAAAACAACATAAGAGTAATCACAGATGTTGAACATCATGGACCATCACTAATGATTTACGTGTATTCTGTAGTGGTACCCTTGGTGAATACTGAATACCATAGGTACTACACAAGTGAGCGGATATACATAAAAATATATGGATACTTATAGCAGTTGTTACATCGTTGCTCTTGATTCTATCTACTAAGACCAGCAAGCACCTAATAGGGCTCTTGGTAGCATAATTTATGAAGTAGGATCAACGGAGGATATATGCACATTTATGCTTTATATCATGAAAATTTCCAAAGAGCCAAAGATATGCATCATCTAATTTGCTGGAAGAATTTGCCTTATGATTAAAGAGATCACTCCTTAATAAAAGTTGGTTTCTATAGTGGCGAGGAATACCTCATTTGTAGCTCTTGTTGACCAAAAAGATTCAAGCAGAAAAGTTAATGAGAATGAGTTGAAAGTGTATACTCCGTACTACAAAATATTCAGGATGTACCTCCATTCAGTTGTTTATCATTGTTCGGCATATTTCCAAATCCAAGTCATATGAACTCTAAGTGTCATGATAGCCTGATGTGCATTAGATTTTTAAAAATGTTCGATGTTGCAGTAAATAAATAGGCTCCTTGGACGATTACGCGATTACTGAAAAGTTAGGACAGATTAAACCATTAAACCCCAGTTGTGAGGAATTTCAAGACTATGAGGAAGTTGAGGCTTTATGAACCTTTTCTTTGAGATGGGTTCTCCAAGTGGTGGTGAGGAAAACAGAACAGGATGAACTGAGGTGTAAGCTCTGGAAGAATGGATTTCCTTAGTCTACAAGGCTATGTGTGTTAGATTTTCTCAAATGTTCAATGTTGCAGTAAATGAATAGGCTCCTTGGATGTTTACGCGGTTACTAAAAAACTTAGGACAGATTAAACCATAAAACCCCAGTTATGAGGGATTTCAAGACTACGAGGAAGTTGAGGTTTTATGAACCTTTTCTTTCAGATGGGTACTCCAAGTGGTAGTGAGGAAAGCGGAATAGGATGAACTGAGGCATATAAACTCCGGAAGAAAGGATTTTCTTAGTCTACAAGGCTAAAGTCTGACTTCTCATGGAAAGGAATCTGGAGCTTAAAGGCCCTTATTAAGGTGGCATATTTTGCACAGCCACTAGGGAAGCTACCGTACCTCCGCCGAAAATTTGATGGAGATTTTCCTGGTTACTTGTCTGTGTGTGGCATGAGTTTTTGGTTATTATAATCTTAGCGTGCATGGGTTGCCCCTTGGAACCATCCTATTACAATATCACTTACTAAAGAGGGGTCATATTCTGTGTCAGTGCAATAAGGATTGGAAATCACAGGCAATTTCCACAATCTACAAGTATGCTAATTCTGCTTTGCAATTAACAGTAAATTTCATCTCAACTAATACATAAGATGTGAGCTAATTTTTTATAGAAGATATGAACTAAATAACTAAGGATTTCATCACAAGAAACATACTTGAAGCCTTGTCTTCACAACCCAAAGTGGATTCGTAAACAAAGTTGTCACAGCTCCAGCACCAGAAGCAGCTAACATATTGGCACCTACTGAAAGCTGATGACTCCCATCTATACATGCATAGCAACTAAAAACACATCAATCACTTTAAAAGAGGTGAAATCAACCTAGTAAAATATATTACAGAAGCAAAAAAGCTAACACCTCAACCTGACATTGCAATTAAAAGAGTAGGTCGTGAACTAACAACCTGAGCCTAGTAAGCCTTTGAACTGCTCATAAATTGTGAAATAAACCTGCAAAATTTATATTATTTGGTCAGTTAAGGAACATATATTTGATAATCTCTGAGCACAAACACCATCAATAAAACATCTCACTTGCACAGTCACATGAAATTCAACACCTTTGAATTTTCTAAAGTAAAAAATCAAACTCAGCTCCCATTCGATCTATTCATTTACCATCAGATTCTTCCTCCAAATAATTATCTCCAAGAGTAATATTTGTTCAATAAAGCATGAATTAAAAATAAATAAAGCATACAAACACTTGCTCTTTTATATGTTTCCTATTGCCAACAATAAGAAAGAAACAAGAGCACTCAAGCGCTTCACTGGAGATTATACTCTGAAGGAGTAGCACATACTTTCACCCTGCCTAAGTGTTATATTATATCCAGCAAGCCACATTGCGCTGAAAGTTGCTCAATCAACTTTTGATTTCAAATATTCAATTAACTAAGTTAGTACCCGTGCGATGCACAGTTTTAATAAAAAAAATTTTGTAAAAGTTGTTTATAATAAGAGGATTTGCTAAAAATCGTTATAAATAATTGAAAATATTTTAATTCAAATACTTTGAACAAAACTAAAACAGGATAAATATTGAAATTGTCATATGAATACAAATCAAAATTACTTATAATAATATTTGCAATGTAAATAATTAAATAACATCTCATTAATATATAATTTTGTTTTTATTTTTTTTAAAGAATGGGTAAATAAAAGATGTCCATTGAAATTTGTTGTAGAAAAGGGAACTTAAACGATGTGCATTAGAAATGGGACACAAATGAGACAGAGCTTAGGAAATGGACAGCTTACAGTTGAGTAGGAAATTACTAAAAGGGCAGTAAATGGAACAACTTAGGAAGGATAGGGAATAAGGCGGGAAAAAAATGAACGTAAAACTGCCACGTGGCAGCAGTGGCTTTTGCTTTAGTAATAGTTATAGATGTTATCCCATATTTCACAACAAATGTGTAGAATACAACTACCAGAAATGCCAAGAATAATGCAGTGTATGGGTGCCCATTAGACATGCAATGAATAATGAAGTATTGAAGTACATAAATGCGTCAAACCCAAGGTTGACACACAATCGATAGAAGCCACATATAAAAAAACGCTTGAGACAAGACAAGACAATGTGCCCAAGCAAGGCCAAAGGAACAGACAGAAATATATCCACACTTCTATGCTTGATTTTTAGAATACCACATATCCTTCTATAAATATATAGGTTTTTTGATATCATTGAACCTCAAAGAAACTTGCAGTGTTGGCCACATTAACAATTTGTAAAACGTTAAGAACTAGATGAAGCTGATTTTCTTAAACTATATGAATCACCCAAGTATCTATTACCTTGACAAGAATTACAACAATCATCATTATGTCATTGTTCTTTGACTCCAAAGATATTACGTCATCAAATTCAGCTCCAGACTAGAAGTTCATGGACAAATAAAGTTGCTTACAGATTAGCTTAAAGAAAGTGTCATGGTAAAAAAATCCAAGTTACTAAAGTGTATAACTGCCTTGACCAGTGTTCATGCACTGGTTGTAGCATTACATCTATTGCACTCTGGGAGAATGCTATGCCAAATGCCTTTTTCTAAGACCAGTGGTTACACATCTTTAGAGAATTCATGGGAAGCATCCACCCATGTGATGGTTTTGAAGTTGAATTACAGAGCATACTAGAGTGGCCATGCTGAAAGATATGGGACTGAGAGAAGTGAAGGTTGAGGGCGACAGTGAAGGAGCAATCAATGCTATTTGGAACATGGAAGGAGAGGACCATCCATTGACACCGATGGCTATGGATGTCAAAAGAATGATCGAGGAGATGGAACTTTCTATATGCCACGTGTGAAGAAGAGATAATAGAACTATAGAAGTCCAGAAAAACTTGCTTAGCTTGGAGCGGAACAATATCAAAGAACTGTTTTCCTCTATAACTGCCCCAAGGAACTGGCACAATGGATGATCCTAGAGCTGGTGGCAGCGGGTTCCGGACCTAGCTAGGAGGAGTTTCTTTTGTAGTCGGTTTAGTTGCTGTTTTTCTATTTCCAATGTACCAACAAAAAGAAAAAGTTACAAATGTGAACGACCAAGATTCTGAAGTTCACATGACTAATTAGAAATTCCATCAAAAATTCATAAGAAGGGTTATCACTGACTAGTTAAGACAAGGACCAAGGATATTTTCTAATACTAAACAGGTGTCGTCATCCATCAGCCTCACTTGCAGATCAAGAGCAAATAAGAAGAAAAAATAAACATAGAAGAAGGAAAATTGAGGGGAACTACTCGTAACTACCTTCTCACCAAGATAAGTAAGGGGTTTTTCCTACGCGCTGGGTCACAGAATTGTAATAAGATCCCCCACTTGTGAGGTGTGAGGATTAGGTAAAAGGCATTGTCTTAGAAAGATATTAACAGGTGATGCACTGAGCTCTGGTGAATAGCATTCATCCCGAAAGTTCTCCAACTAACATAAACACGGGAGGTCCAGTATTTAAAGGACAAAGTGACGTGAGAGAGGTTGCCTCTGCGGTCCCTCCATGCTACAACATAGTACAACTGAACAGCCCCCCACCCACCAACCCACCCACGCGCAGAGTCGTCCTACTAGAGGTAAACACCATGCCGCCTTGTTTCCCCAGCCTGGAGGAGGTTCATGACCCTTGAGACCTGCAGTGCATATGTACCCAAAGCCTCCTTGAAATTGCCTGTTTTGCCATGCTGCCCTACCAAGATATTACCAGATGTCCCTATGGGGGTCGCCAAGTAATTCTTGCACCACCCCTTCAATAATAATAAGCTGATCTATATGTAGGTGCCAATTTGTTCAAATGTCCCCCAGTTAAAGCTAAATGGATCTACTCAGGTAACTCATTCACAAGAAAAAGAATATGACTAAAGCAAATATAACTGAAAATTTTATGAACCTCAAATTCATCCTCATACTGCTAGAGTTATCAAAGCCCTTAGGAGAAAGGAACTAAAAAAATGTAACAGAAGAAAAGCCACAACTCACCGCCCAGTTAGGAAGCAATGCCAGAATAGTGGGAGAGAGGCCACGGTACATGCCACGCAATCCCTCCTTTTGAAATATTTGTTCTAGACTCCCAACTATAAGACTGCCTGATCAAAAAACAAACAACTTTAGCTACCCAATGCAAGGAAAGAGCCCTTGAATGCTAATGGAACCCAGTAGCAACGAAGTGAAATTGCTGTTAGTAATAAATAACAAAGCTCAACTTTGTATGTGATCAAAATCTTCAAAATAGCTAAGCTATTTATCTCGCCTACTTGACAGAGGCTCTAGTGAATCTAAAAAAGGGGTTTTGCTAAGAAGTGCCCCTATGGAACCTGTTAAGCTTCCATCAATAAAAATAGTTGCATTGAAATCCATCCACAGGGCGTTAGAAACAATAGCCAATGCATTGGTACTGGTTCCCAATGTTAACTGGAAAATGTTAACAAGTGACATAGTGGCACTTATTAGCAAGACTGGTGGAAAACATTTACACTTCAATCTCAACCACATCGAGGATATAAATGCTTCAAAAATGGTAATTGCATGAAGAATAACATACCTCTAACGCTTCCATTACCAAGCCGTGGTAATCCGTGAACCTGAAACCTAGTCTTGATGACATCTAAAGGACAAACAAATGTGGCAGCGATAACTCCTGCACCAATTATCCATGATATAACAATACGCAAATATTTATAAAAATTCAGAATTCAGGATCAACGTCAAGTAAATTACGTGAGTAACCAACAAAATTTATGTGAATAATATATAAATATATATAACGTAAATTATGATTCTTAAGCTATCATGTTATCAATTCCATAGAAAAATGAAAAAGGAAGGATTGAGCGCGAACCAGCGGCGGCTCCGGCGCCGGCATTGCAGATAACGCAGCTAGGGGCTTGAGTATCGACGGCCATGGCTGAAACTACGAGGGGAAGTTAAAATGGCAGCAAAACAATGTTGATTCGAATTGAAGGAGTCCTCTCTGAAGAGGGCGATCGCACAGAACCAGGGTCGCATGGCCAGCGAAATAGAGCTAAGAGTGTGAGGTAGTGAGATCGATTTTTGGTGTTGATTTAGGGTTTAAGTGAGCTGTAGAAAGGATTAAGCGCCATGAACCAGAGTTGTGTGGCGATGAGATCGATGTAGTTCGCTATACGCAAGAGGAGTCTCATCTCGTTCTCATCCGCCGGTCGTTTTAGAGAGAGAAAAAAAATTTGTGAGGATTGAATTTTATTTGGGATAATGATTTTACAAGTCCTAGACTATAGCCAATTTTATCATTAGTATCTCAACAAAATTTTATGCAGTTTTCATCCCTAGTACTTTTTGCACATTGGAAGTCCTTTTGATGGATGTCGTTAGTGATTTGCCGTTAAGTTTATCTATGTGTCTCCCACAAGCGTTTGACAAGGGGGAAAATGAAATTTTCCTTATCCTCTTCACAGACACACACACACTACCTCAACTGTCCTTTCTTCATACACATATATACACACTCCCTTTCCTTTCTCAAAACAACATAGTAAATGGATTAATTAGAATATAGGTTTGATTGTCCTGTTGTCGTGTAGTAACCACTAACCGCTGTACTTCTTTATTCAGCCATCGCCGTCGCCATCACTTCATCGCCACGGGCACGGGCATGGTCACGATCGCGGTCTTCCTCATTGGATTTACCGCATCTCCATCTTCTTCGTTGGATTCTGGATCCTCAACGTGCGAATTTTCTGGTTGAATACCTTCAGGAGAAACCCACTCCGTATTATTGTGTTGTGAAGCAAGCTCACTATCCTCAAGAAAACTTCCCCCCCCCCCACTTTGTCGCGTAAACCATAACCCTCCGATCTCATGCTCTTTTCGACCACCTTCGCTGCTTCGGACCCTTATTCACGGTCGAAAGCCCCTGGGACTTGCATTGTTCCTGTTCGAAAACTAGGCGTATAAATAAATTTTGTTGATTCTGAATTTTAATTTGATTACACTTAGATCTGTTGATGCTCCAATCAAATTGAGTTGATTGACTTTGTAGTAGCTTTTTTTAGGTGCGTGTATGTGTGTGTGATAATTGACTTATAGAAAATGAATTTTGAGGTTTTATCTTCGATTTTCATGAATTTAGTTACTAAAATCTGAAATTCGTTTGTCTACTTGCTGAAGTTCATTGACTTCTCACTTTCATTGTCCAGATTTCATGTTATTTACATTTGGATTGTGTGACAATTTTCTCTAAAAGGAACTAGAATTTCGCTCCTTCGTGCTGAGATCCATCGCCTCGCTCCTGTGTGTGTGTGTGTGTGTGTTTTGGGATTAAGGTTTGAAGAAGATGATAAGGAAAATTATATTTTTTCCCTTGATCAAACGCACGTTGGAGGTACATGGGCAATTTAACGGCAAATTACTAATGACATTCATCAAAAAGACTTCTGATATGCAAATTTAAAGTGATAGGGACGAAAACTGTACAAAATTTTATTGAGGAACTAACGATGAAGTCGACCATAATCAAGAGACTTGTAAAATTATTATCTCATTTTGTGTTATGTGGTTCGGTCAATCAAATTCACTCGTTCAAAATCGAAACACGTCTCTTGTCTGAGGATTCGTCGCCACAAATGGGTCCCACCCTCCAAGTCTGAAAAGCGGCTAAAACGTGATGCACATATCTAATTAGCTGGAGTATTAGTATTTTACCAATCACTTTCCTTCGCGTGGTTAATTAATCAATGGAGCATATAATATACATACATACATACAATGACTTCATTAACTAATGTGCTAACTGCTACTTGAGAGCTAATACGATCTCTTTTCCAGTTTATGGATTTATTTATTTCTTTCAAATTTATGGAAGAAAATGTATATCATATATCTCAACAGACTCAAGGTTTCCTGTTAATTTTGAATTGCTCACCAGTATCCTAAGTCCACGTACGATTGTTAATTTTATTATTATTTTTTGGTCTGGATCATTTTTTTGTTTAAATGACTATTTTGGTCATAGTTCATGTTTTACTTTACTACTACTATTAATTATGATTTTATTTCAATTTCTTTCATACTTTTGATATTGATTTCAATTTCATAGGTGCTAAACGCAGCCCTCCCAATGCGCTAAACGCAGCCCCCTCTCCCGGTAAAATTATTAACGTGCCCTTTTTGTTTTCTCCCAATTTTTTTTCCTTTTTTTTTTTAAGTAACCTAAAATTTTACAGTTGCCCCCGTCCCTGAAATTTAAAGATTTTGCATTAAAAGTATGCTTTTTCATATACTTTGTATTAAATTAATTTTGTTATTTAGTTATTTGCTTTGAATATGTATGTTTTAGGCCTATTTTGTTTTAAATATAAATTTTATGCTATTATTATTGTGTTATAATGTACAATTTTGATTAAAAAATTAATTTTTTGTTGTTATTATTATGTTATAATGTACAACTTAGATTAAAAAAATAATAATAATTTTGCATTAAAAGTATGTTTTTCATATACTTTGTATTAAATTAATTTTGTTATTTAGTTATTTGCTTTGAATATAAATGTTTTGGGCCTATTTTGTTTTAAATATAAATTTTATGCTATTATTATTGTGTTATAATGTACAATTTTGATTATAAAATTAATTTTTTGTTGTTATTACTGTGTTATAATGTTCAATTTATATTAAAAAAATAATAATACTTTTGCATTAAATGTATGCTTTTCATATACTTTGTATTAAATTAAATTGTTTATTAAGTTATTTGCTTTGAATATGTATGTTTTATGCCTATTTTGTTTTTAATATATATATTTTTGTTATTATTGTGTTAAAATGTACAATATATCGAGGGAGGAAAAAAAAAAATTTTATGCAACATGCAGTTGTACCAGCCGCATATAATTTGTACATGAGGCTGGTTTGACCGAATGTACAAGAGTACATGCAGCTGGTACAACTGTATTAGCCACTTTTTTTTTTTTTTTGCACTTTGAACCCTTGTAGTTGCCCATTTTAAAATTATTCATTTCACCCCCCGAGTTTGTTGGTTTCATTAAATCGTTAAATTTCTCTTTAAAAAAAAATTTGTGCAACATGTGGTTGTACCAGCCGCATGTACTCTTGTACATGAGGCTGGTTTGGTCGAATGTACAACAGTACATGCGGTAGGTACAACCGCAAGTAGACACAAATTTTATTATTTTTTTTGCACTTTGAACCCTTGTTAAAAAGTGTAACATTTTCATATTTAAAAATACAAATAATCATTCGATTTAACGAAACTAACAAACTTAGGGGGTGAAATGAAAAATTTTAAAATGGACAACTACAAGGGTTCAAAGTGCAAAAAAAAAAAATGTGGCTAATGCGGTTGTACCAGCCGCATGTACTGTTGTACATTCGGCCAAACCAGCCTCATGTACAACAGTACATGCGGCTGGTACAACCGCATGTTGCACAAAAAAAAAATTTCTTCCTCAATATATTGTACATTTTAACACAATAATAACAGAAAAAAATATATATTTAAAACAAAATAGGCATAAAACAAACATATTCAAAGCAAATAACTAAATACAAAATTTAATTTAATACAAAGTATATGAAAAACATACATTTAATGCAAAAGTATTATTATTTTTTTAATATAAATTGTACATTATAACACAGTAATAACAACAACAAATTAATTTTTTTAATCAAAATTGTACATTATAACGCAAGAATAATAGCATAAAATTTATATTTAAAACAAAATGGGCCCAAAACATATATATTCAAAGCAAATAACTAAATAACAAAATTAATTTAATACAAAGTATATGAAAAACATACTTTTAATGCAAAATTATTATTATTATTTTAATATAAGTTGTACATTATAACACAATAATAACAACAAAAAATTAATTTTTTAATCAAAATTGTACATTATAACACAATAATAACAACATAAAATTTATATTTAAAACAAAATAGGCCTAAAACATACATATTCAAAGCAAATAACTAAATAACAAAATTAATTTAATACAAAGTATATGAAAAACATACTTTTAATGCAAAATTAATATTATTTTTTAATCTAAATTGTACATTATAACACAATAATAACAACGAAAAATTAATTTTTTTAATCTAAATTGTACATTATAACACAATAATAATAGCATCAAATTTATATTTAAAATAAAATAAGCAGGGGGCGGCTGTAATTTTAGGTTAGTTTTTTTTTTTTTTTAAAGTCCATTTAGGTTAGTTTTTTAAAAACAAACTGTAAAAAAAACTTTGTAAATCTTTAAATTTTTGGGGGGGCAACTGTAAAATTTTAGGTTACTTAGAAAAAAAGGAAAAAAAATTGGGGAAAAACGAAAAGGGCACGTTAGTAATTTTATCGGGAGAGGGGGGCTGCGTTTAGCGCCACTCATTCGGATTTTGCTTTTGGATAGGAGTGTAATTCAGTTTTTATTTTGACATTTGGTTTTGATTTTTATCTTTTAAGATATACTTTTGAATATTTATTTTGATTTGATTTTGATGCTTGATCTTTTTTTTTTGTTTTGTTTTTTATTACTTTTTTGGATTAATATATAATTTGGTCCCTGAACTTGCCAATATTTCCTACCTAGGTGATCTTGAATATTTCCTAATTTGGTACTTAAACTGAGGTTTTTGGTGATCAGTTAGTCCCTCAACTAATCAGTTGAAGCGTTAGTTTCTTATGTTTAAGACAAAAATGCCCTTGGTCAAGTGAATAACAAATGCTGAGATGGATTGCTCTATTATTATTTGTTCTCTATTCTCTCCTCTGATATCTCTCTCTCTCTCTCTCTCTCTCTCTCTCTCTCACACACACACACACACACACACACAAGGTTCTTCTTCTTCCTCAAGGTTCTTCTTCTTCCCATAACAGACCTTCTTCATCAACCACCACTATTCACGCCATTAGTTGACCTAAAATTTCCCTCTCCTAAAACCCTAAATTCTAAGCTCAATCACCCACCCCCTTGTTTTCCTTTTAGGGATTTCTTGTACAAAACAAATAATCCTCAATTGAATCAAATCCATCAAAATTCTACCAATTCTCTCACCTCGGTCTAGCCCCAATTCCCTCCAAACCTTCAATCTTGACTCATTTCTGAAAGGGTTTTAATTGGTACCTCATATGGCACTATGGCAAGTGGGTTAATAGAGAATCAAGAAAGTAGCGACTTGGTGAGTCAACTCGTTGACTCAGTAAAGGAAATCTCTGGGTTACCTGAGTGCAGAAACGCGTCAAGGAGGATGTACGACAATTTGGTAAGGAGGGTGAAGCTATTGAGTCCTTTATTCAAGGAGTTGAAGGATAACGAATAAGAACTTGGTTATATTAACTAGTGGAGTTCTGGAAGACTGCTTTGAGACGATGGTTACCTCTAATGGTGAAATGAGCTTGATAAGGCACAAATCTCCTGTAATCTCGGATGATTTTCGGTGCCCAATTACTCTTTGCATAGTTATGTTATTCTTGAGCTGTTGTGATGATGTAGAGA
This sequence comes from Platycodon grandiflorus, assembly GCA_016624345.1. NCBI lineage: Eukaryota > Viridiplantae > Streptophyta > Magnoliopsida > Asterales > Campanulaceae > Platycodon > Platycodon grandiflorus. Next base: position 2,298,376 of record CM028366.1, on the reverse strand, counting down.
TGATGCATGATGAAGGTTGTTATTGTGAAGAACTTGAACTTGTAATGCTACTGTCATTGTTGTCACAAGTATTGTTATCAATAGAAAAGTAAACCAAAGAGCAAGAGAGAACGACAGCAGAATTTAATGCTTTGATCAAATGAAAGACGAAAACTTGATATAAATAGAGAAGTTGAAGAAGAAGGGAAGAAGAAATTAAAGGTGAGAAAATTGTTGCTACTTAGCTAGGAAGAGTAATTTGGTTCATGTATCATTGAATTTAATTGGGTTTTCTTCCAAGATGAAATTATGTCACTTAATTTAGTTTGGATGGAGTGTAAAGTGAGTGTTGGTTCTGCATATGTTGAATAATGAACATGATTGAGTCTTATTGCATTGTGGTGTGAGAGTAATGGAGTTGAGTTGTCAAAGAAACAAGGGAATTGTAGAAACAAAAAACCAGGAAGTGGCAGTTCTCCAAATGAGTCGAAGCAGTCATTAATCCGTAACATCAGTTGATACCATCTTAGTAATTTTTCTTTCTGCAATGAGTCGAAGCTCTGTTATGAGAAGAAGAAGAACCTTGAGAGAGAGAGAGAGAGAGAGAAGAGAAGAGAGAATAGAGAACAAATAATAATAGAGTAATCCATCTCAGCATTTGTTGTTCACATGACCAAGGGCATTTTTGTCTTAAACATAAGAAATTAACACCTCAACTGACTGCCGTCACTTGAGGGACTAACTGATCACCCAAAACCTCAGCTTAAGTACCGAATTAGGAAATGTTCAAATTCAGTAACCTAGGTAGAAAATGTTGGCAAGTTTAGGGACCAAATTATATATTAATCCTACTTTTTTTGTTCCTTTTTCACTATCTTAATTTTTTGTTTTCCCTTTGGTATTTCGTGTATGCTTGTTTGTTGATTCTTTGTTTTTGCATTTTAGTTAGACGGTGGGTTCAGATTTGATTGGTTCTGATGGTGGTTTTAATCTTTCCATCTTCTCATCCCCTTACCCCCCACCACTCTCTCCTTCATAGTATTTTACTTTTTGGCAAAAAATTAGATAAGACCGTCTAACGAAAAGACAACTCACATGACTAATGTAGTGTTAGTGTAGTGAATTGGTCAAAGTGACTCCGTGTAACGGTAAGATGGTCTCACATGAGACCTACTTCTCACTTTTTGATTTGGAGCGCAAAACTGTATTACTTCACATGAAATATAATGTCATTCTCAAATTGTTGTTATACACTAATTCAAAGCAACAACCGAATCCTTTTTTTTATATTTACCACCTTTTAAGCAAGTACCCTCAACTCTATAAAGTAACCATCTAATTCTCTCGTTTTTCAAGAAACAACTACCCAAAAATCATCAAGTTTATAAATATAATTAACAAACAGTTTAGCAGTTTTAAGCTAAACAATTATCTCTAGTAAAAATATTTTACACAATGGACGTTTGAGTTTGATTAGTGATTAAAAAGTGCTCTAAAATAAGTTATAATCTTACTTTAGATAAGTCTCAGTAGAAGTTCAGTATGAGAAGGAGTTAGTTGTTAGTTCTAAGATAAAACAGTTAAACAGTTATGTAAAGCATTTATAAAAGAGTTAAGAAATAGAGAAATTGAAAAAGATATCTTAAAGGTGGTTTGGAACAAACTTATCCTACATCCACCACTCAGAACCCTCAGACTTTATGAGACAATAATTTATTATATTTCAACAAGTTTACATATAATTGAAGGAAAATTATTTTCATCTTCTAGTTGGCTCTCCAACTATGATGGGTAACACATGGCACAAGGTTGGTTGATTGTGCTTCCCTGAATTGACTCTGGTAGTCTCACACTCTCATGAAAGCTCTGATGACGATCTGCGGTTGTCCTTGCTCCGACTGAGATAACTATTTTGAAACAGTTATCAGCTCTTGTGAGTATTTACAAGACTTTCTTCTTTGAGTTTTGCTTAGCTTTCTTCTTGGATGATTTCTTGTTGTTTCTGAGATGAATGTTGAAATGACAACAATGTTGATGTAGAACTATGATATCAACTTCTTTTTATTAAAACAATTATTACTATTTTTCAATTGAATCAGATTGTTACTTGATTTTTTATGTTATATATATACACTCTATTTGTACGATATTTTCTGTGTATATCTATATACATCACTCTATTTGTGTATGTCTATGTTATTTCTTAATGCGTGCATATATTGATGTCTCTCTTCTGTTTGATGAAGAAAGCTTGGTCCTTTTATCGGCTTTGAAAACTAGTTGTTAGATATCGACTAGTTAATGCAACTTGAGATTGCAACTTGTAACGACAACTTGTAGTATGTCAGTCCATTTGCTTTGCTAACTTATTGTCTTGTCTCATTTATTGATAAGATTCAAAATGACATCATTCATTTCAATGATTGAATCCTTAAACATCAATAATTCTTCTGAAGTGATTCGTGAAGGCGAGACATTTGTACTTAATTATGTTCTTTGGCTATTTTAGATAAGTGTTTGTCTTTAAAACAGTCATCATTTCTAAATTGATGGTTGTTTATCTTCTTAGAGTTTTCAGACAAATAACAGTTTTTATTGAGATAACTATTCTCATTTCAGAGAGATAGTTGTTTCGCTGAATAGCTGTTTCATTCCTTTGAAACAACTAACATTCGAAAAACACTTTTCAGCAAGCCTGGAAGTCTTTGAAGCTCGTGCGTGGAGACCAAATAATTATAATATGATATACTGTAAGTATAAATTGCATCAATCTTATATATTGCATGTATTACAACGCATAAAAAATGGTTTGACCAGTGTATTATTTTAATAAATTTTGAAAAAAAACATCGATCTAACCAGAGCTCAAACGGAAATAGACAAAACACTATATGTTTCCTTGATAAAAATGTCCAAATCTGATGAGAAATTATGAACTTTTTGGCCAAATTAGTAGATTATGTAGATTAATAAACTATTTTTCATTATATTCGAAAATGTATGTTGGATAAAAAAATAAAACAAGTGTAAGGCATTTTTACACCTTCAAAATTACCAGATCTTGAAGAAAAACTAAAGAATGTGAATATTTTTTTCGAATCTCATCACATTCGAACATATACGCCAATTTTTTGTTGAAAAAAGACAAGATCTTGAAATTTACAAATTTTACAACAAAAAATTGCGAGACTTGGAATTTCATTACATCTGAACATATATGTCAACAAAAAATTAAAATTTTGATGAGTATTTTTTAACCCCCAAACTTTAGATCTGAAAAAAAAAAAGAAAGAAAAAAAAAAGTACGAAAGACAGAAGAAAAAGAAGAAATTATGGGAGAAATTTTTTTGTCTGATTACGTCAACAATGTAGCTGACTTTTCTTTCTTTTCGCTTTCTATGCCTCCTCTTTTTGCTCCATCCATTCCTGCTCTTCCTTTGAGAAAGAAGGAGAACTGTTACTTAATAAAACAAATAAAGGTTAATGACACCACTAGTCCCTCGACTATGACCGATTTCACTAATAGTCCCTTAATAATTTTTTTTAAAATTTTAGTCCCTTAACTATGAAACTTAGACACGGTTGGTCCTTTTGTTGGATGTCGTTAGTATTTTTTCGTTAAGTCCGTCTTGTGCCTAACACGTGACTTTGGTTAAGGGCATTTAAGGAATTTCACGTACCTCTTGCTTTGTGTATTATTCAAATACTGAATATCCACACATATACTCTCTCTATATATATCTCTATCTCTCACTCTCACAGACACACAAGCCCTAATTTCTACCCTCACTTCCAAATCGTCTTCCTCAGAGTCCAGACTCAGCTCACTGGAGCAACTCTGTCCGCTTTCGCAGCGTGCGTAAGCGACTCACTGAGTCAGGCGCTGTGTCAGCCATTCTTAGTTGTGTTTTATCGAGCGATGTCTATTTACAAGATAAAGCGCTAAAATTGTTATTGAATTTGAGCTTGGACGACGATAACAAGGTGGGTTTAGTGGCGGAGGGGGCAATCGGCAATATCATCGCTGCCCTGTGCGGGGCTCGCTGATTACCGGGCCTACCTTGTTGACTAGTTTAACGGTTGTGGAGGTCAATAAAGCCACAATTGGGGCGTACCCATTTGCAATTCGTGCTCTAATTACTCTTTTTCGGGACGAAAATGTTAGAGAGAGAAAAGAGGCGGCGACGGCGCTGTTAACTCTGTGTTCATTTCCTGATAACCGGAGAAGGGCCGTGGAGTACGGAACGGTGCCAATTTTGGTTAGTGCTACAAGTTTAGGGCTTGAAATGGCAGTTGAGGTATTGGGTCTGTTAGCAAAGTGTAAGAAAGGGAAAGAAGAAATGGCGAGGTTTAATGGGTATGTCAAGAGTTTGGTGTATGTGTTGAAGAATGGGAGCTCAAGGGGTGTTCAATACGCCCTTTCAACTCTTAATTCGATATGTTTTTATAGTGATCAGATGTGCTTGGAAGTTATGAATGTGTGTGATGTGTGTGTGTCTGTGAGAGTGAGAGATAGAGATATATAGAGAGAGAATATATGTGTGGATATTCAGTATTTGAATAATACACAAAGCAAGAGGTACGTGAAATTCCTTAAATGCCCTTAACCAAAGTCACGTGTTAGGCACAAGACGGACTTAACGGAAAAATACTAACGGCATCCAACAAAAGGACCAATCGTGTCTAATTTTCATAGTCAAGGGACTAAAATTTGAAAAAAAATTGTTAAGGAACTATTGGTGGAATCGGCCATAGTCGAAGGACTAGTGGTGTCATTAACCCAACAAATAAAGAGAGGCGGCGACGGTTATGTGTTAGGGCTTTACTGGGGAGTCATTAAATTGTACTGTATTGTATAGGCCGATTTCGGGCTTAAAGAATTGGGCCGTTAGATTTATCATTTTTTCTTGCTTCCATTTTATTGATACAAAAAATAATAGATGTATATTACAAACGGTACGATTGTCTTATATAATATATTTTTTGACTCACTTTTTTATTTGTATATGTTATCAATAAAATGATTATTTTTGGCTAAAACGCTAATACGGAATACAAAAAACTATCATTTGTATCGAATTTCGTTAGAAAGAAATAGCTAAACAATTATTGATTTAACGAATGATGAAGATGGTTCCAACACTACCGTTCCTACCATGCCGAACAAAAAAAAAATATTTAGATTAATTCCCGTCTTTTACCAATCCTAAAGGGAGCTTATTTGAGACAAGCCAAGCCCCACTCATTTATACCTCGAGCTCGACTTAAAGCCAACACAAGATCGAACTTTAAATGAGCCGTTACGAGATGAGTCGGTTTATTAAATAGCACTAGGGTATATGAGAACATCTACAAATTCAGCAAAACTGCAACAAGAACAAACCATCATCGATAAATGTAACATGATGCAGCTGTGCAGCACCCTAGCATAAACCCATCATTTTCTCCAGAAAGAATCACTGGATGCATTAAAAAACTTTCTCAAACTACTACTCAAATCAAAGCAAAGCTGCATAACGAGAAAGTTAAGATGTTAGTTCCCTAATAGGGCTAGAGGTCAACCAAGGTTTTCATTAAAAATGGGTCAATTTTGTTGTAATTGGGCCAATTTTTTTTGGTGGATAAGAGATTTTAGAAAAATAAAAATAGAAATGATAGAAAAGTATTAGGCCTATCGTGGGCCAAGTTTGTTGTATTTATATAAATCGGTTATAGCTTATGGTTTATTTAAGGGAATTATAAATTTTTAGGCCAATTTTGTTTGTGGGGCTGAGAAATGATAGAAAATTATTAATTTATTAAATTTAAATAATACGAGTTGGACTAATGGTTTATTATTGGGCTTTATAAATTTTTGGTCCATTTTTTTTTATTAAATCAAATATGTTTGTGAGTATGAGATCAAATGAAAGAAAAATGCTTAATTTTGTTTACTTGAAGCTGAAATTTTGAATGAAAGCAATGTTGGAGAAAAAGTTTTAATTCCAAGAATGTCATTGCCTCTATCAGATGTGAAGTTGTCTTTCAAGTTCCAGAGAAGACAATTTCCTTTGGTAGTATAGTATGCAATGACAATTAACAAGAGTCAATGACAATCACTGTTGTATGTAGGACTCTTCTTGAAGAAGTCAGTGTTTAGCCCATGGCTGTATGTCTCAGTTTCTAGGGTAACAAACCGTTCGTGCGAAAATATTAATATGCGCTGAAAATGAAAAGCCAACAAATACAACAACAAATGTTGTGTATAAAATTTTTTATCAGAATCTATAATGATTTGTCTTACAATGATATATTTCTAATTAAGTTATTCTCCTTAATTTATTTCTTTAATTTTGTTTTTCCTCTTCATTTTGCTTATGTATAAATTAATTTAAAAAAATATATGTCGTGCGTTTAACGTACGAGGTAAAAAGTAGTTTGTACTTAATTGTTTTAGTTTCTCATTGTAGATGATTGTTTATGTTCTTTGGCTATTTTAAATAAGAGTTTGTCTTTAAAACAGTCATCATTTCTAAATAGATGATTGTTTATCTTCTTAGAGTTTTCAGACAAATCACTGTTTTTATTGAGATAACTATTCTCATTTCAGAAAAAAAAAAAAAAACTATTCTTATTTCAGAGAGATATTTATTTCTCTGGATAGTTGTTTCATTGAATAGTTGTTTCTCTGGATAGCTGTTTCATTCCTTTTAAACAACCAACATTCGAAAGCACTTTTCAGCAAGCTTAGAAGTCTTTGAAGCTCGTGTGTGGAAAACAAATAGTTATTACTTAACTGTTTCTATGGATGTAATTTTTTTGTGTTTACAAACTCTTTTAACAAAGGTCTAAAACTTTTTGGGAATAAACTATCCTAAATTGCAACATCAAAACTTTTAACTATACAAGTACCTAACAAAAACAACAACAAAAATTGTTGTGTGTGCCACATTCACTGGCTATTATTATTGTTGTTGTTGTATACGATATTGTAATTCTTATCATTATTACCATCAAAAAAAAAAAAAGGAGCTTCGTAAAATAAAATAAAAAGAGCTCTTACCATAACAACATCAATAAAAATAGTAACTTCTAAAGTTTGATATTCAGACTTTTTAGATAGAAGATTATTTTTGAGACTTACTGAATATGAATATTTATTAGTGGTGAGTTTTGTTATTTTTCTCCGATTCACACTCAAGTTAGTTACAAGAAGAACGCTCCTGATAATAAATATTATTTATTTAATGTGTAAACGTGTAAATAACTAAATAAAAAAAAGTTAAATAAATTAAATATCTCGTTATGTATATCAATAGCTTTGCAACAGAAATACATGTATACTACATTTCAGAAATAGATAGATATAATTATTAAAATCAAATCAACATATTAAATTTGAACGTCAATATTCAATTTTTACACGTTACTTCTATAAAGTTATGAGAGAACAAATATTTAATGGTCTTATACCACCACATCTGCAACTACTGATGTTGCGGTTAAGTACCGTTAAAAACCATCATTTAGGCGAGGTGAACAATTTTAAGCACTTGGAAGGGAAGATGTCTCTTGAGAAGGGAGTCGATTAATCCAAAGTAAAGCCATTAGTCTTGCTGTTGACAGGATGATTGAATAAGGTCTCTGGTGGAAAAGTTCGCATGCCTTCTTCCCTCCCTCTCACTTAGACGAGAGTTGGATCGGGCAATAGAGATTTTTCTACTTCTTTGATATCTCAATACGGGCATAAGGAAGAGAAGATCTTCCTCTTAGACGAAAGCCTTTGTAATAGCAACTTCCCTTCCCTCAATCCCTACTTCTATTTAGCTTCCTTCTCGATCAACGACTCTTTTTCTTTCATTTATCCGCTTGCTATCTAAATCAAAAAAACTTTATACTTCCATTCCCTCAATCCCTACTTCTACTTAGCTTCCTTCTCGATCAACGACTCTTTTCTTTCATTTATCTGCCTACAAGCTAAGTGAATTAAGAAAAGTTTACTTGGGAGATTGACAGACTTGAAATAGCTCATCAAGTGAAAAATGCGAGAATTCGGTTGATGATTAGGAATTCTCATGATAGGTTTTTTAACCAAAATGAGTAGACTTTGAATATCGCCATAGTACACTAAATATTTTCTCGGCCATTGGTATTATACCTACCAAAATTATCTTAACAATAATATAATATAATTATATATTAGGTATCCTAAATTATGAATCAAATAGAAAACATATAAGCTGTTCAATAATAATATAAGATATTTGTGGTAGTTGTCATAAATTAGGAATATCGGGACACTTAAAAAGGAACAATAATAATGAATTTGAATTAATTTTTTTTAAAACAAATAGTATAAAGACCAAGGAATTGACATTGACTTAAATGTCTATTAAAAAAGTTCAAAACCTCCAAAACTAAAATTACAAAACTAAAGTTACCGTCTTGGAGCTAAGCAACAACCCATTGCGATTACTTATATACTTCCCCCGTTTCACCTAAAAAGTCAACGTTTGAAAAGTTTAATAATTAATAGATATATAAGTAGTATTAAAGTTAAACATATTTACAAAAATATTTGAGCATAGTCAAGAAAGTTTATAGCATATGTGGAGGGTAAAGATAAAAGATTTACGGAGATTGTAGGCATAATTTTTTCAAATGAACTCTTTAAATGAAACATCTCAAAATAGAATAATGGACTCTTTGCCTGGAGTACCTCCGTTCCAGGCAAAGAGTTCGCTATATTAATTTGAGATGTTCATGTTAAGAGTTCATTTTCTAAAATTGTGCCTTCACTCTCCATAAATTTTTCAACTCTATCCTCCGAATGTGGTATAAACATGTTAAATATGCTTAAGCATTTTTGTAATTATGACCAACTCTAATAATACTTATATATTCTTTAATAATTAAACTTTTTAAATATGTACTCTTTGAATTAAACAACGTGAATATATATATATATATATTATTATTATTATTATTATTATTATTATTAGATTTGTGACCTGTGATTTAGTTGTGAAGGTGTCATTTTTGCATTTTTCAGCAACGAGTGTGAGTAGAATGAGTTTAAGTAGCAAAACCGCCCTAATCATGCAATTCAGTCGAACTAAGGGTTGTTTGGCGGTCGGTGCTTTTGGTCCAAAATCGGTGATCGGGAAAAGAGTAATGCTATGTTTACTTAAATTGTGCATCAAAATTTCAGTTGTTATTTTTTAATTGTTTAAATGATTTATTAGTCCTACCACTTGATAATCTTCTAACCAACAAAGAGATGACAACAAGAAATTTTTATGCACACTTTAGGTGCACATAGCACTACTCTCAGTGAAAAGGAGTATTTCATCATACATTAGCTGTTAAAAATTGGAATGAAAAGTAAAAGACCATTATACACTCAAATGCCTTTAATTATTTCCAAAAATAGGATATTTGCATCCAAATAGAATTACTCTCTCGTTCCAAGCAAAGAGTTCAATTTCATTTTTCTTTTTTAGAAATCAACATGTGGCTAAATCAAATCAAAATTTTACATACTTTACTTATGTTTTAAGAAATAAAATTTTATTAATTAAAAATTATCTTAAAAATATTGTGGATTATAACTTTCATAACTTTGTAAAAACCACTAAATTTATGCTAATTATCGGTTAAACTTTAATTAAGTTGACCGAAAAAGTTAAAACTTGACTATTCACCTCAAACAGATGGAGTATTTTTTCTTTAAGTAAGTTTTATAGATGTTTTATACAAACATAATACCTAGGTGTTTCAATGACGTTTCTTAAAGTCGGTTTCCAATTTATTAAAAAGGTATGATCATTTTTTAGAAATGTATATAGTAATTCTTTCATAAATAAATTAATATTATTATATAAATTTTGTAGTCACAATGTCACAAATGAGTGCAAGATGAGGTTGTAAATGCAAAACTAGTTAATAGTTTGATGCTAGGGTAATCTAAATAAAACAGTAAACAAAATAAAAATAATATTGAAAATATTGAAAACATCAATGAGTTATCCAATGAGTTCAAGGCAGTGAGCTCATTGGAGAATACGTTGAGAAATAGGCAGCGGAATATTAAAAGGAAGAAGTACGAAAATAGACACAGAGGTTTAAAACATTTAATCAACAAGTAACAATTTGTTAATGTGCCAATATGGCAAAACTTTACTAGGTAAAAAACTTTTAGTTCAATACAAATATTAAAACCTAACAACTAGTGAAAAACATACAAAAAGCTTTATATGTAGCTGATGTATACAATTCAGAATAGTTCGCCCAAAATAAGAATTATATATCTTATCAGATCTAATAAACAGAACATGGGTGAAAACAAAAACACTGCGCTGGAAAAACTATGAATGAGTCCTCCAATGAAGGCTTTACTGAGGAGCTCATACGAGACAGCAGCAGGAGGCTTTAAAATCTCTCTCTCTAATCCAATTTGTGTATTCTCTATAAGCTTTGTACTTCGTCGCTTTGTAAAGGTCGAGTCCTCCAATATATATAGGCTTTCAAGGAAACCTAGAAACTTTGTACAACAAGAATTCAACTTTCCATAAAAGCATTAAAAGATTAGTGAATAAAACAAGGACTCAACTTAGAAAATTAGATACTTACCATAATTCTAACAATCCTAGTCCTACACAGATTAAGGTAAGCCGTTTCTTTCAAGGAAACACACGGCACAAACAAACCCTAAATTTAAACAATTCATAAAACCATAATAACTTTAATTTCCAAAATAATCATTTCCATAAATAATTAATAATGACTTAAATCGTTATTTAGTCACCCTACTTTGACAGAAAATACATTAAGCTAACCCTACTTTTTTTTTCTTCTCAATTACATCATTATACTTGGCATAAATTTCACGTTCATCACTCCGTCAAGTTATTTAGAAGAAAAACTTTAAACTTTTATGAAAACTCGAAAATACCCTTATCTTCTATACAAAAAAACTACTACTGTGTGTCTATATGTGAGAGAAAAAGATGAAGCTCTCTTCCCCATTTACCCACCTCAAAACTCCATAACCACCCACTTCCAATTCCAAACTCCACAACCACCACCAACATCACCCACTTCCAAACTTCATAACTACCACCCACCACCAATACCACTACCCAATCAAACCAAATTAAAGCCTTCACCACCACCACCCCTCAAATGCCTCTCTTCTCAAATCCATCACTACTTGGGAAACATATAAATTATAACCCAGAGTGCTTGAAGAAAGGGTTTGCAAATTTAGATTAATAATAACCAAGTTTCTTTTGACAATTTGACCATAAAATGTCTAGAACTAGATTTGTCAATGCGATTTCATAGTTTTTCGAGCGAACGAATCTCAATTGGGTTCGATGATTATACCTTTTCTATGCCGAATTACTGAGTGAAGGCAAGTCCAAGAACGCTGTCATTTGAGCCGGCAGCAATGCACATTTATAATTATGACATATTCTGGCAGTGAAACAGATCCAAAAGTAAACAGGTCTGAAATTCTTTTTTGTTGATTCAATCGATTTGAAAGAGAAATTGGTAGTAGGTTGTGATTGATAGGAAGAGAGGTTGGGTTGTGGTTAATGAGATTTGTTGTTGTTGGGTCTAAGATCATTGATTTGTATGATACTTAGATAGATGTTTTGATGGAAGAATTATTTAACCTCACAAGTGCACGAATCAATTGTAGTATAATTGTGCAAGAACAAGGGTCGAACCACAAGGACAAGTGTTTTGAATTAGCCAAGATTCAGCTACTAACTTTGAGTAAAACAATTTGAATGAAAAGAGATGATTTGAATTTTTAATTAACAACTAAATAACAGTAAAACAATGAATTAAAGGAAATTAACAATTGCACTAATCTGGGAGAATTCAAGAATTGAGAAAGCCTAGGGATTGAGGTTCACTTTGTATCTCAATCTTATGTCTTGCTAAAGTCACAGTCTGATTCGAGGGTTCGTTCTTCTAAGGCAAAGATTGTGACGCTTTGATCACGATTTGCAATCTTTTAACTCCGAACTATTGTATTTTCTTGATTCGTCAACACAACACTTATGAGTTTATAAAGCATAATAGAATAATTTGAACCTAATTTCGAATTCAACAATGATCATGAATCACTCGAAATCAATCTCACAAAGTGTGGCAATTTATGACAAATGAATATTGATCATTCAGACATCATACATCAAATAATCAGAGCAATTGAAATACAATTCGTAAAACAATTGATAAGATTCAATTAAGCAAACTTTGTGGAGAACTAGAATTCATAAACTGTATAAAACAAGTATTTTGCGACATAAAATTTCGATACTAGTTACCTCCAATCCCTAGAAGATGAGTTTAGCTCCTCATCAATGTCATTACAAAATTCTTGAATCTTCAATTGAAAATAGAACTGAGTACAAAAATTGGAGTTTTAAATGTAAAATCAAAATCAAGATTACTCCCAGCCAAGCCTCCTTCCTTCAAAATCCTCCAGTTTTTTTTATACTTCTTCCTAGACCTTGGAACAACCCCACTCAACATTGGAACGACAGAGAAAAATCCCCAACAGTCACAGCGCGCTAGGGCGCAGGGAGAATGCATGCTAAGGCACGGAAGTCTATGATCTTTAATTTGCTACTGAAAGTTTCTGAAAAATTTGCAAACTTCAGGAAGGACCACGCTAGGGCGCAAGAAGAATGCGCGCTAAGGCGCGCACTGGCAACATTAAATTTCCAACTTCTTCCTTGCTACTTTGAATCTTTTACACTTTTACCCCTCATATTTCCAAAACAGCTCCAAAATGCCCTATTTTTGCATAATTGTTTCAAAAGTCCCCGAAGTCTCATTAACCACTAAAAACCATATTAAATCACATAAATCCCGAGAATTCACAAAGAATAAGATTTAAAAAGTATCCAATTGAATGAGTAAAATACTCATTCATCATATTTGAAAAAGCTTCAAAATCGCAATAGTGATTGGAGGCAATAAATTACTGTTGACTGCTGATGAGTTGAGATAGCAATAGAGATGAAGCGGTGGATGGATCGATGAGGTGATAGGAGTGAGAGAGAGAGAAAGAGAGAGATGAACTGGGTGGATGTTGTAGGGGGTGAAAAAGAATTTTCTTGTATTTTTTTAGTAGAAAGAGCAAATAATGTTTGCTCAAATTGATGGTGGGTGTGTTTGACAAATGGAATTTGTAGTGAGATTGAGATTGATTAAATTAAAATAAAATTGATAGAGGGTGCTGATGGCGGTGGCGGTGGTGTAGGTGGGTGGAAGGATTACACTTCGATTAAGGTTGAAGATGAAAGGAAAAATTACAGGGCATTTTTATCTTTTCGCAGATCTCCATCCAACTTAACTAACGGAAGTTAAGCCGAGTGAACTGATTGACTCAAAATGCCAAGTATTGGGATGAAATTGAGAAAAAAAAAAGTAGGGTTAGTTTAATGCATTTTCTGTCAAAGTAGGATGACCAATTAGTGATTTAAGCCATAATTAATTCCTACACATCATTCATATAAAAAGATTAAACAGATAAATAAATAATTAACAATTAGTAAAATCAATAAAGACAAAACTAATAATTAATTAAAACAAACAATTTAAATCTTAATTAAGCTCAACAATTCATACTCCAACATAGCTAAACTCGGTCTGCATTATACATTCAACACACTAGCAATTACTAGTACTAAATCATTTCAACTCATCTTGAATCCTACTTTAGATTATGATAAAAGCCAACTTGTGTCTTAAAAACACATAGCATTAAATAGGGGTGTAAATGGTTCAGTTTATAACAAAATCATGAACTGAACCGCCTCCTAACGGTTTTATTTTTTTAAATCGAATCGCATGAGGCTTAAAACTAAACCGAACCGAACCATCTAACGGAGGTAAATGACTAGCTTCAAGTCCCCTTTTTAAAATTACTATATATAATTCTATATAGATAGATGAAGATGAGTGACCTACTAAATCAGTAATTTATTATTCAAATATTAAAAAGGAAGAACATAAGGTCAATTTTCAAATGTTGAAAAAGAAGAACACAAGATCAATTTTCAAATATTGAAAAAGAAAAAGAAAGTTGAGACTAATTTTGTAAGGTCGAGAGAGATCTTACGATGATTGAGAGAAAATTTTGGTTCTATAAGGTGTGAGAAAGAATGTCAGAAGTGAAAGAGATAGCGCCGGCGAGGTGAGAGGGACAATGGGGGACTAATGGTGAGGTGCGACATTGTGTTGAGATGAGAGAAAAAGAGAGAAAGTTGAGAAACCAAGGTGTACGATTACCATCTTTACTCTTAGATTTTTCTAGATCTCGATATAAAATTTTCAAGACAAATCAATGACTATTAAAAACAATAATATTATATATATATATATATATATATATTACGATTTGATTTTGTTCGGTTTGACCCCTAAAATCACAAATCGAACCGAACCGAACCGAACCGATCAGTTTATAAAATTTCTAAACCGTGACCAAACCACCCTAGTTTAAAACCAAACCAAACCGCTCGGTTCGATTTTGCGGTTCGGCGGTTCAAATTTACACCCCTAGACTATTAAACACCATTGTTTTAGAAAATTTTCATTTAATATTTCATAATTTTTAAAGCTACTAATGTGAATCCCAATGTAAAAACTTTTTTAAGAGTAGATATTTAAGATATATTTTTGAGCATATATTAGCAAAATCCTTAAATTATTTACTTAATCATAAAAAGCTATGGTCAAGATAATGGGGGACACCAAGGCAATGGTATATGAAGTTATGAACATCGATCAAGAAACAAGTGATTATTACATAGTATTTTTTTATTTATTCTACGAGGTCCCATATTACATTGAATGTGAGACTAATTCCCACCTACGATCGTTGACCCAAAAAAATCATTACCTGTAAGAGTCAAATACAAAATTATTATCTAAATTGAATTGATGCAATAACTAAGATTTTTAATGTTTGTAATCTCATTAGGTGGTCATATGGGAAATTAATAGGGTTGTTAACAACCTTCTTAATTACAACTTTGTTTCCAAACGAAAGTTAAAATGAGATTGCTAGGGTGTTATTTACTCGCTACCCTAACGATTTTTTAGATATAATTTTTCGCTCGTTCATCTGAACGATATGATTAAAAGTGCTATAAATTTCATTTTAGATGATTTACGTGTAAAATATGATACAAAAATATATATACGTACAATAGATATATGCGTATGGTTCGCACACATTAGTAAGTACGCGTATAATATACATGCTCACAAATAATTGGAAGAAAAAAAAAACTCGTTTATGCCACTTATGATCTAATGAACAACATTAATATATGTTTTAGTGGAAATTTTATCCAAGATTTAGTTGAAATAATTTTTTGTAATGTTTGTATTTAATTGATAATTTTATGAAAATGGGTAAATGGGCGCCCATGAGCATCTTAGCCCATTTATGCCCATGCTATTAATTGAACACTCATTTGCCCGTCTATTTGAGTCCGTCACGCACATGGGCATTGCCCATACCCATCCAACCAGCCTATTTGCTACCTCTAATGAAGTTATGAACATCGATCAAGAAACAAGTGATTATTATTATTAAAATTATTATTTTTTTGTATTCAACAAGGTGTTACCATATCACGGGTGTGAGACTAATCCCCACTTGTGATTATTGACCCAAAAAATTTTGTATCTGGTAAGGGTCAATACGTAGTTATTATCTTAATTGAATTGACACAATAACTAAGATTTTGAATGTTTGTAATCTAATTAGGTGGTTATATGGGAAATTAATAAGGTTGTTAATAACCTTCTTAATTACACCTTTGTTTCCAAACGAAAGTTATTAATGACCATCAAAAATATTAAAATACACGTGAAAGATTTTCAAGTTTTAATAAAATGCAAATACATCAACGCAATCAATTACCTACTTTATATTATTACTTGCACCAGATTACATTAATTCATATACAACTATCTCTTAGAGCCCGTTTGGTCGAGCATTTTGATCAAAATGCAGGGATAAAACGCAGCTTATTTGCAAAAAATGTGTTTCAATACTGCGGCAGAAAATGCAGCGTTTTCAAAACGCAGCTGCGTTTTAAAACGCTGGAATTTCCAGCTTTTTCCCAAAACGCAGGTTTTAAAACGCTTCTAGTAAAAATAAGCTGCGTATTGAAGAGATATCCCAAACGTATTTATAAGGAAAGACCTCCATTTTTAAAACACAGCGTTTTTTAAAACGCTGCATTTTTAAAATACTGCATTTTGTAAACGCTGTACCAAACGGGCTCTTAGTCTTAAGTTAAGTACTTCAATTCTTAATTTGAGAGCATTTTTAAAAAGATTTTTTCATTAAAAACTTACCCAATATGTTGGATTATATATGGCTTGCTTTTCTTTCCCAGTAAAGCAGCATTTAGAAATTATAGGTTGACCAATTCAATAGCAGATGTTGACTCAAAATCTAGAAGGATTTAATACATGTACAACCCATTTCACTTAGTACTAAATTTAATCATAAGTTGGGAAGATTTTAATAATAATATTTAAACAATAATCATGATCTTGGAAATAATTTAATTTCATTTTTTAATAGATAAGAAACAATTATCCATTGGTTCCTATTTGAGCATCTTTTTGTTTTTTTCACATAAATGAAAGAGTTATTTTTTAAACAATTTTAATACTTATATAAATACCCTTAATGTATACTACAATGTAACATTGCAAGTACTCGCATTGAGACATAATTGACAAATGCATTAGAACCTTAATTTAAAAATTAACACTCAACATTGGATCATGTTTTTAAATGGAAAAATAAGTAATAAAAATAAAAAAATAAAGAAAAAGAACCAAAAATAATACCCCTTACCGTCTAATAAGTGCTAATTTTTTTTTTTTATATAGTAAAACTAGGACGGATTTAAAAAACGTATCTAGATACCGCGCATTTGCTAAAACACAATCTATGCATGTCAAATGACAATACTTCATATATATATATATATATATATATATAACATATTATTTATATATATTTTTAAAGTATCTTACATCTTTAAAAAATATGATCTAACTTTATATTTTTCTTATTTTTGAAAAATAATTTTATTGATATTTTTAATGTGTTACTTCAAAAAAATTATCATATTAAAACAGACTGTGAAAGATAATTATAAAATACTTAATTCTTTTAGGTAAAGAGTCCACTATTCTATTTTGAAATATTTTACATAAATAGTCTACTTTCAAAAATTATAATTACAATTTTCATAATTTTATAACTTTACCATCCACATGTAGTATAAATATAATTAAGTATGTTCAAATATTTTTATAATTATGATTAATTTTAATAATAATTATATATTTTTTAATTACTCCCTCCGTTCCAGGTAAAGAGTCCACTTTCTATTTTTAAAAGTCAATACGTGACCAAATCAAATTAAAATTTCACATATTTTATTTATGTTTTAGAAAATATAATTCCATTAATTATACACTACATTAAGAATACTATGGATTACAACTTTTATAATTTTGTAAAAATAAATAAATCTATGTAATTAATTGGTCAAACTTTAATTAAGTTGACCTAAAAAAGTCAAAAGTAAACTCTTTAATTGGAACGAAGGGAGTATTAATTAAACTTTTTAAATGTGTATTATTTGCTAGAACGGGGAGTAAAATTTAATTTGGAAACACAGTGGAGTAAATATGCAAGTGAGAAAGAAACAAAAATATGTAACCGTCGAAAGAGAGCACAGTAATCGAGGAAAAGGGTCACATGCGAGAATTCAAATACGGAGGAGGGTAATATGGTCAAAGTAAGTGCTGTCCTAATTGGTGGAAGCCTACGGAACGGGCGTTAACAACTCGACCGAAAAGATGCCAAAAAAAATATGAGACATGAATGACGCCTTTTGCTTCTCATTCAGTCGTCTTCTCCTTTAACCCCTTCACCCCACTCTCACTCCCTCCCTGCAATCCACCTCACTGTTATCTCGGCTACTTCCCCTTCTCTTCGAATAAAACCTCAAAACCCCCTAATTTTCACTTGAATTTTACTCTTTTTATTTTATTTGATTTCAATCAAAAAGTCATTCTTCGTTGATCTTTATTTGAATTCGTTAGTTTGTGAAATCTTTACACAATGTCTGGTGGAGGTTTCGCTGTTTCGCGAAGCCATGGCTGTGAAGACCGATTTTATAACCCGCCCGCGATGAGGCGGCACCAACATCAACACCAGCACCAACACCAGCACCAGCATCAGCATCAGCAGTTGTTACAGCATCATCACCACCACCACCTACAGCAGATTCAGAGACACCATCAGTTGTTGTTGTTGCAACAGCAGCAGCAGATACAGATACAGAGACATCAACAGCACCAGTTTCAGAGACCGCCGCCCATGGCTCCTCCTCCTCCTCCTGCTGCTGTTCTGGCTGAGAATCGGTCTGACTCCGGTGATTCTAATGCTACATTGTCCAAACCGCCGGCAGTTCTTCCTCCACCGCCGCCATCAACTAATGTGACTAACTTGGATCGTCTACTGGAATCTGTCACTCCATCGGTTCCCGCCAAGACCTTGTATGAGGTATCGATGTTGAATTATTAGGCCCACTTCACACTAAATAATGTACTCGTGTGGTTTTGAGGAATGCATGAATTTTTTTTTCAAAATTGTTGCCTTTATCATTTTCTTTTTGTGTGAATAGAATTGTCATTTAAAGAGACTTCAGTGTGTAGATGAGGTAAAAAGCTAGACGCTTTGTTCCATTTCATGAGAATGATCCGCCATTGTTCTGGGCCGAATTAGACCTTTCGTTACTCTTGGTCACCATTTGACCGTGATAGAAATCCGTGTTTAAATTAAAATCCATAGTTTGAGGCATGGATATCAGACACAATGATCTTCAAAAGCCATGACATGAGGCCGGATATATAAAGTAGAATTATATAGATGAATGCGAGTACTTCCTAAAAGCTCCATTGATTAATTTCATACTATATTTTTCTAAACATAATCTTGATTTGATGTAAATAATCAAATCTTTGAGAGAAATTGGTACACTAGTTGGCCCTTCAATTGAGCGAAATCCTACTTCCTTTATTGAAACCCTAATTTCGTGTATATTCAACTCAGCCATTTTACTTAATTTTCCGTGTCAATTCACAGATTAAAATTCAATTCTCTTTCAACTGAAACATATATTCTTAGCTTGTTACCCGAAATCCAATTTTATCCCACTTCTTGCATTTACAAGCAAGCGAAGAACGAGTGCCTATATTGGTGCTATTATTTGTTTTCATAGCGCATCTGGACTAGCTGTTACTAAGTGGTTCTTTGGGTTTGCAGGTGCGCTTAAGGGGATCGAAAAGTCGGGAAGCTGAGCTGCATCCATTTTATAGCCTGGCGGACCTGTGGGAATCTTTTAGAGAATGGAGTGTGTATGGAGCCGGAGTACCGCTAGTTTTGAATGGAACAGACTCAGTTGTACAATATTATGTTCCCTTCTTGTCGGGGATACAGTTGTATGTAGATCCATTGAAGCCCCAGCCAAGGCTTAGGTGAGCCTATTACGTGCCTTTTGCCCGTGCTATATGGCCTTCAGTTGAATTTAGTTACATTTATTTTTTTGATTTTGTTAATTGTTTCTTCATTTCAGTACTACGAAGTCACTTGTACTAGTTTTGGATAATGTTGCAACTTTATTGCTTAGTGGTAGTCTACTCCATGTCTCCAGGATGGTGTAACATTGAGCACAGCTTTAGTTTAGTAGCTTTCTGTCTTTCATCTTCACGCATGATTAACTCAACGGCGAAAGGGTCTTGCATAGCTATGGGTCTGACTGATGAGGCCAATTCTTCTTTGTTTCTTAATGGTGTTCTTGTGCCAATTAAGATTTGAAGAATGAACATATGCCGGAGGAATTACTGCTAAAGAAGTCCTTTGGCACTTGTCTGTGGATAGTATTACTGTTACATATTTCTTGGTTCTTTTGGCAGTGGAGTTCTGCTGGCATATTATTTTTTCTTCCCTAGGCAGCAGTACAATAAGTGACGGTCTTTTTTGTAACAGGTGTCAATTGCTGTTTGACCTATTTCTCAATTAAATGTTATGCATTTTCAGTGATTGTTAGTTGTTCATGTTGCCTTTTGCACACACGTTCCACTCTTATGTCTTGGCTACCACAGTGTTGAAGGTATCACACGCCCTTCTAAGTGTCCAACTCCAGTTTACATGTGCCACTGCTTCTTTGATATGTTAACCAATTTTGAAGAATTGTCCATTCCATACAAGGGAACGACAGTACATACCCTATTTGTAATCAATAATTTCTTTTCGCTATTTATAGACATTGGCATTTTTCCTAATTCATAAAGCAGGTGATTAGATTATTGTGACACATACTTTATGAATTCCATATTAATAATTATTATTAAAAAAACTATTTTATTACTGATTCTTAATTACTTTCTATATAATCGAGTTGTCATATTTGGGATTCAGACATTGCCACGTCTAACTGGAGTAACATACAGACCAAGGTCCCAACTCTATCAATTGCCAGAATTACTTTAATAATCTTATTCCTTCTACTTTCTGAAAAGTATTATTGGCCTCCTATAAAGAGATTCTGATGTGCCTTCCAAAATCCATCTTGACTTTTTCCAATCCTTAGTTCCCTCCTTCCCCCAGAGGAAAACATGTACAGAACTTGGGTTTGCTTTTGGGTGTATTAATGTCAATGCTTCTTAGGAGATTTAATGATCTAGTTGCTTTTTATATCTGTTTCTAGGTATTTGCATGTCTCCCTTTTTCAATAGGCAGGTGTTACTGAAGAGTCATACCTTTACAAATACAGCTGTTTCCCAATGTTCCCAAGCCTGGATAAAGAAGAAAGATTGTATTAGGTAGCCTAATGACGTTCGTCCCTATGACCGTGTCAATCCGAAGGTAAAAGAGGATTCACGTAGTAGACCCCAAGTAATTGAGACAAAGGTCGGGTTGAGTTGGGGTGTTACTGAGGAGCTTATTGGCCACATGTAACTACCATGATTTCTTCGCCTGTCAAAGTTTTCAACTAGAACTACAAGCATGGAGTCTTTTGTTTTTTGAGCCTGGGCTTGATCTTTGAGCTGAGAGTATAAATGCTGGTATGAAAATAGTGAGAAGTTTTGAATGCTTACCGTTCCCGCAATATCTTTCACCTAAATAAGAGTATAGTATAACCTAAAGTTACACAAATCAGGGACCCATTCTAGCGATATGATAAAACATTTTACCAAATAATACAACTAAGGCAAATGCGCCATTTCGGGTTTTCTTCTGTAATTGGTCTATTTCTGGGTGTGCTCTATATTTGTCACTAAAAAGCACCACAGTTTTAAAGAGAAATGGAAAAAGCATCATGCATCAAATTCAGTTCTGGTTTTTGCTCTTTCATAAGAAAAAGAAATTGAAAAATCCGTGCTCAGTACGTAGAAGTCAATTTTCCCTGTTAATTTTATGTTGCATATAAGCATCTAGCTATAATTTTACTAATCGTCATTTTGTTAATGACTATTTAAGTCAATTTTTACTTCTAGTTGTCGGACACTCATAAATCAGAAGAAAACTTTTGGTTATGCCTTAAGTCTATAGTAATTTTGGATCCATAGCTTTTGGGCTTTCATAATCGCGACCTTCCAATTTGTTGGTGAGCACTTATGCATGGAAAGGAATATGAGGCATGATCCAATTCATTAACTTTGTTTTCCTACTTAGGGAATATGTTAAGTGCGAATAAGTGGCTTGTTTGATATGTCAAAACCATATCTTTCCCATGTAGGCTTGATCTTTTTGAGTATTACTTTCTTTGTTCACTATCATTGTTGTTAAACGCGCCTAGGCATAAGGCTCACCCCGAGCGCCTCATCTGTCTTAGGTCCAACCCTGTCCATCAAGCGTATGCTACTGCATCTAGGCTCTAGGCTCAAGATATAACCTGGGCGAGCTTAATATCTGTTGATTGTTTTTTGTCATTAGTTACGTTGGTTCTAATATGTATGAAAAGACTGGGTAGCTTTTTGAGTGTTAGCTTGGGGGGATGGATGGGGATTTTTGGTGTAGATGATGAACTTTTGTCCAACGATAACTTGATATGGAGGCAACACTGCTACTTCCTAAATGTTTGATTAGGCAATGTATTAGAACAAACTACTTTGTTTGCCTGCTCATTATGAGGACGGAAACTAGTTGACCTACACCTATATAAACGAGGATTCTTAGTTAGAGGATAAATAAAAAAAAATTCTGATGGTCTAGCACTTAATACGAAAAAATTGATTCTCCCTTTTTGGATATAAATGATAATGAGGATTTATATTTAGAGGATAAAGAAGGGATTGAAGGTCTAGAACTAAACATGAAGAAACTGATGCTCCCTGTTTGGATGGATTTAACTTCTATTTGTCATCCATAGAAGTTCCTATTTTCTTTGTATATTTTCTCTAACCAAATCTATTTTCTCGATCTTTTTGTTTAACATGCGCGTTACACTGTAAGGCGGGTGCTCGCTTTGCACATGGCACCAAGAGGCCTTTTGGCCTTCAATGCTCATTGTGTCTTCGATGTTCACTATAAGCGCTTCAATCAAAGCCACTGCAATGCCGCACAGGCACTAAATAAGCTTCAAGTTGATAGGATTAAAGGTTGAGCAAGGTTTAGCTACTTATTAAGTTCCCTAATGGCCTCTGAGAGTGCATATACGAACCGTTTGTTATATAACACAGATTACATGCATTTTTTGGTTTCGCTGCGTGCTTGTTCTTTTTTTCCTTTCACATTATTAATGGTTGACCTACTATGCTAACATATATTAGCATGTTTAGTTTATCAAATTGTTTTAATATAATTTTAATTTCCTACTTGCTATATTCATTATAGTTCTCTTGATTGACAATGTGAATTGGATTTATATTTACATGAAATTATCTTTTATATCCAAATACAGATAGTTGTGCTTGGTGCCAACAATTAAAGTTAGGATATGGTGTCCTCACGTTATATCTCTTGCAATGTTAAATACGTTTTCCTCTTTCTGAATATTAATCATAAAATAATTTAGAGGGGTATGCTTAGGATACATGTTAGAAATATCGACAAGTAAGAACTATCAAGAACACAAGGCGATTCTGTTGATAATGTGACTTTTATGCAAATAGTTATCTTCAAAGATTTAGTGTAAAGATAATAAACACAGAAGTTGCTAAAATTTTGGATAGTTACTCACTCATAGTTGAATATGGCGATTTTTGTATGTTATGGGCTGTTAGATTGTCGGAGATATCATGTAAGTCCTGTACAACGGATTTACTATAGTGCTGGATAGAACTAGATCTTTTGAAATTTACATTGGGCTAAAGATTTGATTTTAGTTGCAACAAGAATTGCTAGTTGCAGATTAAGTTGACTTACACTAGCTGTAGGACATTAATTAAGGTTCTAAATACATTTAATGCTATGATTTTGGGGGATAAGACAAATTACATTAGATAGCCATGCCGGCACGTGTCTACTTGTGACGTATGTCCGAGTGTGGAAAGTAGTTACATTAGATAGCCATGCTGTTAGAAGTACTTGTATTCACCTATGTTTTATGTATCTGTTCAAATGCCCAACATGACATATCTATGTCAATACTCGAGTCATCCACAAATCATATCATATGGCCTCCCTTTCCAGTGGAATTTTTCTACGCTTCATCACTAGTGGTTGATCTATTTAGTTTTAATCTAATTTTCCTCTTGACCAATAAAATAAAATCACAAGTGGATGCTGTTGATAATTCACGTTTGAAAATGCAAAAATTGTTCCAATTCTGCTGACGGTTGTGATTTGGTGCATTGCATCTTGAGTTAGAAGCATGTATCTTGTAGGAACTTAACACATTGCGTGTTAAAAAATTATCCGTTTTGAGACTCCCTCCATGCCAAAAGGAATCCACTTTTCCAAATATAATACGTTAAAGGGGTGCTGATGGTCAACTCATATAGATTGTTTTAGCTTCATATGGAATGCTAACACTTAAGAAATTCGTAGATCTAACCATGTCAAAGTTGAATGCTTGTGGTCTTCCCTGAGAAATAGTAGTGTAGCTTATTCAATTATTGTGGAGATAAATAATGATAGATTGTATGACGCAGTTACTACTTTATTATATGAGTAGTTAGCTGTTCTCAAACTTGTTTTTTCCTTTATTCTCTGAAATTGGTATCCAAGTGTTCAAGATTTGAACTTTTTTGGTAACTCTTATTCATTTTTCTAGAATGATTGCCGACAGAAACTCCTTTTGAAAAACTGAAAATAAAAATTGAGAAATAAAATGTTCCAGGACTCCTGTCAAAAGTAGGGCCTAAATTTGTATACGTTCTTCACATGGTTAGACTTGAATGACTTGAAAGATAATTGAGATCTCTCAAGTATTATTCTCTCCGTGTCTGAGAACTTGTTGTAGAACAGGATACTTTAGACACCATAATGTTCCTTGTAGACTTTGATTTGCGCAGTTTGGGGTGCTATAATGCGTAGAGGTCCGGTCTCCCATATTCTTAAAAGGTTACGGATGAATTCTGGTTATAAAATTTGGAACTGTTCTTAATATTGGAGGCATTTTTCATGCATATGATGCAACAACTAGGCATTTTTCTTGGTGATTTGGGAGAGCTATAAGAAACTTGATTTCATTGAACAATACTAAATGTGTATTTTGCGTCCTTTGTAGTGGATGTTGTGTCCTTGTCTAGGATAAATGCTCGTTCTCTTTGTTAATTATTGTCGTTTTTATTATTGTTTTGTGTTTATAAATTATAGGCATCTCCAGTTATCTTTTATTGCTTCAATTACTGATCTCTTTGCTTGGTTTTGAGTAAACATAATGCACCATTAGAGAGCTGAAATACTTTAGTTTAGTCTGTTTGTTGAGTATTTGGTTTTCCTTATCCACTAGTATTGATGTAGAAGAGCCCTTGTTTCTCAAGGATTTTATGGTATTGGTTAATGGCAATGGCCTTTTTGCTTTCTTTCCTCAAGAGCGTGGATAAATTTCTTTTGCACCTTCCCTTTCCGCACATTAACGGACACTTGGACAAAGAAACAGAAATGTATTTAAGAGAACTTATTGCATGGAAAAGATGCAGATATTCTCTTTTGAAGCCTTTTGATATCATGATGTGTGCATGTTTTGTCCACGCGCCTGTGCGTGTGTTTTCTTTTTTTTTGTGTGTGTGTGTGAGTGTGTTGGGGGGTAAAGGGGAGGTTATTGTAGTCTTTTCCTTTGATCAGCGTACTGACTGGCTATTTTTCTGAAACTCATTGGCATAGCGCGTATTCGTCACGATATCAATAATCAGTGAAGTTCTATCTAATCACAATCGGGACCATTTCTGTTGGTGTATCAATTGTGATTTATCAATCTAACCTTAGAGTGATTGCACTATCCATTCCTTACTCGGGTGAGGGTCTACCCTGGAGTTCGGTTGAACCCCTTGATCAATTCGGTGAAACAAGTTATGCTGTGCTCTATGCACACAAGTTAATTACTGTGGTAGGAAAAAAGGTTAAGTTGGTGCAATACATGATACAGTTCGGTGAAACACAGGAATGGGTTATCTCCTCGGCTGTAGAACATTCAGGTTACTCAAGTCGCTAAAGCAACTAGGCACTTGTGGAACTTGCAATATTTAATTGGTGAGCTTTGTTACTTCAGTACTCATTGACCCTTTTTGTCAAAGAGAGGTTGCATTGGTTGGTAAAGTAAGGAACCCCTTGGGGGTTGCCCAATGGTAGAAACGGGGCTTCACAAAGCGTGAGACCTCAGGTTCAAGCCCTTCCGACTCCCCTTAGGGCCAAAAGTAAAGAAGGTTGGTTAAGTAGGAAATAGTGCTATATATCACTAAGTGAAAATGGAAGATATTTGTATGTACATTTCTTCATATTCTCTGCTCATTCTGTTGTCCCTCTTTAAAGATTAGTTGCTACGTATTTGTTGCGGACGTTTGATAATTTACCGGATTTTACTTTAATGGGAAAAAAAAAAATCCTAATTCCTGTACAAGACATTGTATGACTTAATGCTTGTTTCTTGTGGAACTTCTCCACCTTTTCCAACAGGCGACCTGGTATCGGAAGTGAAGGTGACTCCCCACAGAGGGACAAAGTTGTCTACAATTCACCTACTGATGAAGCTGAAATTTCCAATTCTCCTGGGCGTCTCGTTTTCGAATATTTGGAAAAAGAACAACCTCATATTCGGCAACCTTTGACTGATAAGGCAAGTTAATCTCATGGAATTAGAATATTTTGTTTTCTTTTCTTCCTTGAAATAAATGCTTTGTGGCTCATTCTCCTCTTGTGCCAACAGGTTTCGGTTCTTGAATCTCAATTTCCAGAGCTGAGGATGTACAAGAGCTGTGATCTATTGCCTTCAAGTTGGATGTGTGTAGCTTGGTATGCTTTTTATCTTGCAAAATTACTTGCACTGGATTTTGAGCCGTTTATATCTTATTCTCATATTAATTTCATTTGTTATGATCTGAACTTGGTTGCAGGTATCCAATCTATAGAATACCCGTGGGCCCAACATTAAAGGATCTGGAGGCATCCTTTTTAACCTTCCATTCCTTGTCCACTCACTTAATAAGTATCTCTCTCTCTCTCTCTCTCTCTCTCTCTCTCTCTCTCTCTTCTACACACATAAAGGGCTGATGCCTTCCAGTAGATAGCAGTTTTTATGATCATCTTCTGACAGGTACAGGGAGTGGTCAACCATGTGTTCCCAGACCCAGAGTGAGTGGTCAGAATGTCCGGGCTGCCGTTGGCTCATCTCCAAAACTTTCTCTACCAGTCTTTGGTCTTGCTTCCTACAAGTTTAAAGGCTCGCTTTTGACTCCCTGTGGACCCCATGAATGTGAGCAAGAGAATGTTCTTTTGCAAGCTGCAGGCGACTGGCTTAAACGTTTGCAGGTTCTGCTCCCTGATTACCAGTTTTTCATTTCTCATTACTCAAAATGGAGATAATGGTGAATGGAAATATATTACTATCTTTCCTAAAGGGCACAAAAGTTTTAGGTTTCAGTTTTAAGATGGGGATGAAAGCTATATTGGATTAAAAGCTCTCCCCTTTGACCCAGTAGCTTGGTTGACTCTTGTGAATTGCTGTTTAAGCCTCCCCATCGTTTTGTTATATCTTAGACTTATCCTACAAGCACTAAAAAGTCGGGAAAATATGCTAGTGCCGCAGTAGATGATCGAGCAGAAATGATACAGTGAATTAGCAGTTACAGTTGTTTTATTTTGAAACAAGGGCCGGGAAAGGCATTGGGCCCCATGAAATACACAGATGGCGTCTTTTTTTTACTTAGTGCTGCAGGGAGCAGGAAAATAGTTGATGATCCTGTTATATGATAAAACTTTCTGACTCTTAAAGTCGGTCTATAGAGAATGTTTACAACCTGTGATAGTGATGAAATGTGAACAATTTGTACTCTAGTCTGCATATACAAAACTTTTGTACCAGTAGTTTTGGAAGTAGACTCCCTGCAACAATATTTATATAATAATTTTTGATTTTTGATTTTCGATTTTCATTGTTTGCATTTATTATTTATTTTTTACTGTAGCTGCAACAAGGATTAAGTTTTGTTTATAAGTTCTGTCACCTCGCCTGGCTCAGAATTGGGAGGGGAGCATTTGGGTCACTTTGACCATGTTCCGTTAGGCTTCAATAGCTACGGGAAACCACCTTTGGTTGTTTGGGTAGTTTCTGAATCGATATCCTTATTGGCATGGTTGTGTGCGATCGAGATTGGATCTCGAAACTACTATGTCTTTACTGGAGAGTGGAGACCCCTCTGTCATTTCCCCTGTTTCGTTGGGTCACCAGGGAGTTCCTTAAGTTGATCCAGGTTAGTTCGAGTTTGTCAAGTTCGAGAGGTTCTTTAGTTGGGGCGAGGCTGTCCAGCAAGTAGCCTCGACTCATATTCGTATAATCAATCAGGCAGAGTATGATTGGTATATCCAGTTGTTCTCAAAGAAAAAATAAAGGAAAATGAATTTGACAGAAGGTTTAATCAAAAGATTAAAAAAAACTGCACTTTTTACATTATTACAAGGGCTAACTACACAAATGGTTCCTTCCTTCATGTACTTTTCAAATTTTGTTGGGATTCGTCCTAACTCCACGTTAGTCATCCCTCAAATGAAATTTCTGACGTAGTCGGTTCTTCCGTCTAATTCCGTCAAATTTTTTTTTTCGTTAAGTGAATTCACGTGCATTTTATGAGATTTTGCTGTGGAGTAAAATAGTCGTTTCGTTATACTTATATAGCACAGGGACCAATTGTGTAATTTGCACAATAAAAAATTAAAAATCAAATCAATGTCAGCTCTTTCTTTCTTTCTCCTCCACCAAATCCTGACCTTTTCTTTCCCCTTCTCCCTCTCTTACTTTTCGGTTCACAAACATGGGATCATGGAATGGAGAAAATCATTGCTTACATGATCTAATTTCTCTTTCCACTTTCTTTTCGGCTTGCTCCAATTATGTTTTATCCCGTCTGATTCATAGTTTTTTTTTCATGACCCATTCTTCTTCAAAAATTGAGAAATTAATTACTGTATTGGGAGAGAGATGGGTATGCGATGGGTTTGTAGCGGTGATTGTAATCGGCGGCGCCGTTTTTGGTAGTAAAAACATTGCAATTATTGATATTATCTGATTTAATAGCCAAATTAAAATTCTCAATAAATAAACAAAAAACCCAATTGTATTAAAGTTGAGAATTGCTATTTGCACCTAGCAATTTGCTGAGTACACCCTCTTGGGTGTTCGGTACCCCTACCGAATACAAAAATGGTGCATTAGGTGGTGTTCGGTAGGGGTACCGAACACCCAGTGGGGTGTACTCAGCAAATTGCTGTGTGCAAATAGCAATTCTCATATCACCGGTTGGAAAAAAGGCCAAAATAGAATTGGTACCTGGGCACCGAAGTAACCGGAGACAATTATGGTTGAGGAATTTGTTGGCATTTTGAGTAGTGGCATAGTGGGCCGAATAGGGAAGCAATAGAAATGGTTGTGCAAGGTAGGATAGAGAAAAGAGGTTTGAATGAATCTAGAGAGAGATAGAGACTGGAAAGGAGGGGGGACGTGAGTAGAGAGAGGGAGAGGTGTAGAGTTGGGGAGATGGTTGAAGATTAAATTCCCGATTTCTTTCGGGTTTTGGGATGCGGTGGTGTTGGTGGAAGACAGTGGGTTAAAGGTCAATTTGAATTAGGGTTAGCTCTCTCTCTCTCTCTCTCATTTAGCAAAATTGTGCCCCTCCCTCCACTACCGTCTTCTCTGGAACAGTAGGGCGGCGATGGTAGTGGTTGTGGCAGCCATGGTAGACGGAAGGGAAGGGGGTTGCGATGGTAGTTGTTGTGGCAGCCATGGTGGACGGAAGGGAAGGGGGTTGGATGCAGAAGAAAAGGGTGTGAAAATATTGTAATACCCTTCTATAAAGGTTTAAAAAAATAATATTATGGGTAATTTTGTCTCATCAAAAGAAAAAATTGCATGGACAATTTAACACCTTAGCAATTTGTACACAGATTAAGAAATTTTTGGTAGAATATGGACAAATGTTTATTGAAATCCTAAAGACAATTATTTTTGGGAAAAAAAACTTTGTTAAAACTACAATTATTTTGGGAGGGAGGTAGGATAATTATGAAAATTTTCTTTTCCATTTTTGTTTTCATGGAAAAATAAATGAACCAAACAAGTGGAAGAAGCATCAGCAAGCAATTGTCATCGGCTAGGAAAATGGGAAATTTACTGGTTTTGTGGAAAAATAGGAATGATGGCATGTTTGTAATCTCCCCGCCGAGAGTTGCTATGTGCAACAGTTTTCGCCACATTTCCCCTTAACTTGGGTCCTTCCACGGCATTCCAAGTTCAAAATAGATTTTGGTGGGGCTGCTAGCTGAGCGGGAAGGAATTGTGGCTGAAACAATGGCAGCAATGGAAGCGGTGCAGTTTGATAATATGACAGTGGCTTTTGGGAGGTGATAATTGAAGGAGACTCGTAATCTGTTTGTCAGCTGAAGATACTAAAATATCCAACTTCCACGTGGCACTCGCTGGCTACGTGGCCAAGCTTATCTGGAGCTCGGAGGAAAGGACCTCACGTCCCGAGCTTGGACAACAGCTTGGGATCCGAGTATGCATACCTCCGCTTTCGGCCCGACCTCCCCAACGAGCTCGGGATCGGTCTAGAGCCTTCCACTACCAAATTAAAGAGCTCACATGGTCCTGGACCCGAGCTGCAATATTAAGACCCCGAGGTCTACACCCCGGGAAGCAATGAAAGTCAACGAAAGCTGCCGCATTCAATGCCCTCAGGCTACTACGTCATCCCGGGACCACCATCTGGCACCTTATTGGACAAAAGGGATACTTGCCCTCTAAGGAAAGCTGCATCTAGAAGGTCAAGGGGACAAACAGGGAAGTTCTATCCTCTGCATCAGAACAGGTCACTTCCACATTAAAGCTCATCAATGCACATTGCGGCTGTCATAAATGGGCACATGGCTGCTCACCCCAGGCCAACATCTGGCAGATCCACTTGCCTCAGACCAACATTCCACCAGTATAAATACAAGGTGATAAACTTCCTTTATGGTTTAAGTTCAAATTCACACATACACAACCACAAACTCTCCCAAAGCATTTAGTGCATTCACTCTCAAAGAGCAGCCTGAATCCTCACCGGAGACCATTAAACTTACCATATACTGATTCTCTCACCGGAGGCTTTAACTGGACCAACGTCCAGCCCCCTAACGGTATTTCCTTTCATCACAGGTATCTACCGGAGGACAAGTCCCACCAAAACTTGTGCCTATTGAGAGCCAGGGCATCCTGACTAGAGACTAACTGCATACGTGGACATCGACAGATCACCAGAACCCTTTTTGGCGTGATCATCAGCAATCACCGGTAGTACTAGTAATAGTAAGGAAGACTATTTGACTGTGGGTTCCATTACTTTGGATGTTCTATGGCTCATGAAGAAGCAGGCACGACGTTTGGAAGCAAGTCGGAGCGGCGTTAGTCTCTCCAAAAGTCTAAGGAAAAGTTGTGGACAGCTCTGATTTCTTAGAAAATTCAACCTTTTCTAGATCTCGGTTTTTCTAGTGCAATTACATCCACTCTTTCTATTTTTTTTTTTTGTTCCTATTCTCCTTTCTCAAAAAAAGGGGGCTTTAAACAGTCAAAGAGTTCAATTGTGGATTATGGCTTTGAAAAGAGAGGTCATTTCGATCAAGTAGGAGGATGGGAGTAACCTCATTCGGACGACTTAGAGCATTGAGGACTCGATTCATATAGAGACCTTGAATTAGTATAGACGTTGCACCAAGCCATTGAAAGATAGATCACAGATAGGATCAGGAGCAAAGACTAAACTAGTACTGCTCGACTATATACGCATAGACTGGACCCCTTAAACTAACTAGTCCAGAAATAGGTAGCAACCTTCTGATTAGCAGTTACTTACCGTATGTCCAGGTATAATCTAGCTTCTTTTGTCATGGGGCATTTCTGATAATTGCCTAAGGTGCGATTGAGCCGGAGAAACTATTGATCATCTTTTTGTTTTCCGTTTATGAGCACAAGTTTCTCTCTATCTCTCTACCAAAAGTTACGAGGATTTAAGTCAAACTTTCCCATAACCTTTCTGCTCTTTCCACACAAAAGAAAAAATAAAGAAAATGGGTCAATTACGGCCCGGTCCCTTTTTAAAAGTTTGTAATCGCTCCAGTCCACTCATCTTTTTTAAAAATCGGAAAAAGGCATTTTTGGGGCGAAAAGACAATTATGCCATTAATGAAAGAAAAACACGCGCGCTTCAGTAACCCAAGGCATCGCGATGCACCAAATTGTTGCATCGCGATGAATGATGTCTGCATCGCGATGCATGATGTCTGCATCGCAATGCATGATGTCTGTATCGCGATGAATGATGTCTGCATCGCGATGAATGACTTCTGCATCGCGATGCATAAATCAGAGATCGCGATGCAGAAGTCAAGTGTGACCCACATGTAATTTTTGTAAAGAATCGCGATGCAAGGTTTCAGAATCGCGATGCATGGTTTCTGAATCGCGATGCACGATGTCTGCATCGCGATGAATGATTTTTGCATCGCGATGCAACAATTGGTGTATCGCGATGAATGACTTCTGCATCGCGATGAATGATTTTCGTTTACCTTTGAACTCCCACGAGGGACGCTGTCCCCTCGACCCCTGCGACCTGACCGGGCAGGTCGAACCCCGTTGCATTGCCCAGCATACTACGAGTGACGAATTAAATCAGTCCAAGAACATCTTCTTCTGTTTTCAGACAGCACTGTCAAGCTTGATTTGAAGCTCAAAAATAGTGTTTTTTTTAAGAAAAATTGTGCACAAATATAGTACTAAGTTAGGATAATAATATGAAATTGATTTTAAACAAATTCGAAGCTTAAAACAGAGATTTAAGTGGCCAAAACAGCTCAAGAACAAAGAAAAACGGGATGAACTCAAAAAATTTGAATTTGATCAAATTCGTGTTTTATGCATGAAAATTGATACCCAAATATGAGAAAAAGGCTATATTAACAACATGGAATCATTTATACATCAATTTGAACCACAAATCTGAAGCAACGATGTTGTTGAGGGTATTTTAGGAAGAAAAATTTTAAAATGTCTTTTAGCGGTTAAAAAAAAAAGGGTGTACTGGAGAGAAAAAAAATTTGAGAAAGTGGACCGGCCAGCAATTTATCTAAAGAAAATACATTACTAAAAAGCAGTTTATTGGGCTTTCGTCCATTATGAAACTATAATTGGACTTTTCATTAACCCAAGGGCCTGACAAGTAGACCAAGGCTCAGCTTCATATCCATTGCACCCTTTTCCAAGGATAGGGTCTTGTTACGTCCAAGGTTAGCGTTGTACTCCGGCGACGAATTATCCTGGAAAACACACAGCCCTAATTTCGTACAAAAAAGCGCCACCCTTCTCCGACGTCCCTATCGACATCTTTCCCGCCGGCGATAAGGTCCGTTCAAAAAACCCTTCCTCCTTAGCCCTTACGTCTATACCCTATTTAAATTAAACATTAACCATTCATTTATGAATTTTATTGTGTGTATTGGCCAATCTGATTTAGCTTTCTCGGTTTATATTTTCAATTTTGCATTGACAATCTCAGTGTATCTTCTATTTGTTCGTTGCTAGTTTAGTTCATGAATTTTGTAAGGAAACTTTAGCAGAAGAAATTTAGCGCTCGTTTGTTATGCACAAATTGTCGTGGGGATTTCTTTCCACGCTATTTGAAGTGGAATGACCATTGTTTTGTACCAAACGAGTTCGGAAGGTACAGTAGGAAAATGAGCTATAAATGTGAGTAAGGAAATCTTAGCATCATTCCATTGACCTTGCTGAGTGTTAGCGAATGAGCAAATTTCTTAATGGTCCATTGACCTTGCTGAGTGTTAGCGAATGAGCAAATTTCTTAATGTGATCTCAAGTTATAGTTCGTTGGTTTCTTCAAAGTGTTTACAAATGATAATCAAAGAAGGAACGTTGATGAATTCATCAATATTTTGAATGCTTTTAATGAATGATTTCTGGGCCTTCTGTCCTTTTAATTAGTCTTACAATCAGAAGATTGTAGGCGAGAAAGTACAAAGAACCTAAGGTTGGTAGCAACAGTTAGGAAGCTCACAGCCTCATGGAGGCAGCAAAAAATCAGCTGAAAACAACAGAGATAGGCTTTTTGTTATTGCTGGAGGGAGTTGCTATAGCAACCTTGTAATATAGATAACATCCCTATATTACATATAAAAACATCTAGGCTATATGCCAAACACTTAGACTTTAGCTATTCGAAGGAATCCAAGCAAAGGAATGAAGTCTGCCAAGTACAGCAAGAAGTCTGTTATCCAACAGATTGAAGCCTCAACAGGATGAAGCGTGCTAAGCAAGGAACTCACATTCCAAGTCAGCATAATGGATATCAAATAATAAGTACCAATCAATTATCTTTATCTGGGACCTCTCATATATGAACTATAGCACAAGGACAAATCTATCGTATTTGTATAAGAGAAGTATATGATTTCGTCCTTAATCTTGAAGTCAACAAAACTATTGAGATACCAAGTTTCCGTACTTGTAAAATTATTGACTCTAAATTATTGACTCTCAGTTGAAGTTCTCATTATGGTGTTATCATCACATTATATACCTTTATAATTTTTGCTCATTAGATAGAGATGAACTAAGTTTCTTATAGTTTTATGGCATTTTTATTATATATAATTGATTTTTAACTATCGTTTTGGAATGATGTATACAAATTTGTATATACGTGTGAGCGTGTAGGTTTGACAATCAGTATTACTGAAACCTTTCCTGAGTAGTAGAATTGCTACGCACTTTTGGAATGACAATGCACCCTAGTTTCATATGAATTAAATGATGCTTATTGAAACTTATGGATTGATTATAATTGTTGTAGTTCGTAGCTTTTCCTTATATCCGTTCCAATTGTTTCGTAAACCTTTGCTCATATTGTAGGGAATGGGTATTCGACCGCGAAGTGGAAGTGATAGACTGAGGACAATTTGGACACCAGAAATGGATCGGTACTTCATTGACCTCATGTTAGAGCTGGTTAGAAAAGGGCACAGGGTTGACGATCATTTATTTAGTAAACGAGCATGGAAGCACATGACATTATCGTTCAATGCAAAATTCAAATTTCAGTACGAGAAAGATGTTTTAAAAAATCGTCACAAAACATTAAGAAATCTGTACAAGGCTATAACAAACCTCCTCGATCAGAAGGGTTTTAGCTGGGATGAAACACGACAGATGGTGACTGCTGATAATAATGTGTGGGATAATTATATCATGGTACAGTGTTTAAACTTGTCAAATTTACAAAGATTGTTTAAGAAAATGCTATATATACAGAAAACAAAAAGCTTTGAGGTGTTGTACGTTACGCTAACAGTGGATTAATGGTTGTACTGCTCGACACTTCAACTCATTCCTTTCCATGTAAGTGTTTCATTTCAATTGTTTATATCCCTAGAGCTTACCACTGTATTTTGCAGGTACACCCGGATGCTCGATCATACAGAATTAAAACCATCCCATATTACCATGACCTGTGTGATATATACAAAAATACAACCACCGAAGGTAAAAATGATTTATCTAGCGAAAGTCTTCGATTGGATAGTAATGCACCAGGACAGGATGTGGTTGGATTGTTTGAAATGATAGAACCTGTGGCTACAACTTTGGACAAGGGTGAGCGCGGTGATAGTTTGATAGAATCATTGTCACATCCAATTGGTGTTGGGGAGGCTACTGTTGAGGCTCTGCATGAAATTATAATTGACGAAGATTTTGGAGTCCCTCTGGCAAAAGAAATTATTGATTATTCTTCTCAACTTGCAGCAGATATGGGGTCCACAGTGGGTACTCGTTCTCGAACGTACTGGCAGCCCCCAATGGACCGATATTTCATTGACCTTATGCTGGAGCAAGTTAATAAAGGGAACCAGGTTGATGGTCTGTTTTGCAAGCAAGCATGGATAGAGATGATTGAATTGTTTAATGTGAGATTTGGTTTCAATTATGACCTCGATATTCTAAAAAATCGATATAAAACTCTTAGAAGGCAGTACAATGTTATAAAGAATCTTCTGGAGTTGGATGGTTTTTTCTGGGACAATACACGTCAAATGGTGACTGCTGATGATCGTGTCTGGCAGGATTATATTAAGGTGTGCTTTCTATCCTTAAGATTCACGTTTCTTTGATTAGTCGATAAACTGGCTCATGTTTTTCTTTTTTTTTTTAAATATGCTTCAATAAAGTGGTTTCTATTTGGGATTTTCATATTCAACTTGATTAATATTATACACTCTGGTTCTGGTAACTATGCATCCTAAACACGAAAGTAGTGTACAAGTAAGAATCAATTATTTTCCGTTTGTTGTCATGTGATCTTACTTGTACCATATATATTCTTTACCTTCCTCGTTTTTTATTTTTAATTTTATTTTTTTGGGTCTTATCTCGTTTCATTTCTGTTTACCATTCTTCTGTTTATGTTTAGTTTATCTTCCCATGTTTCTTTTCACAAATCCATTCCCTATTGCAATAGCAAAAGTTGGAATAGTCTCTATAGAGCAATATTGTTGCTGAAGGCTTTAGTGTGATAATTCGTAGGCACATACAGATGCAAGGCAATACATGACCAGACCAGTGCCATACTACAAGGATCTGTGCATCATATGTAAAGAACTAAGTGCTGATGGAAGGGACAGTGCTTCAGGCCATCACGTAGATCAGCAAGATGAAGTCCTTGATGTTAAGTTCTTAAAGGGTTCACGATCTCCAAGTCTGTCGGCTTTTAGTGATGATCTGGTTGGCGACCAGCAGGAATCATCCCATGTGGGTTGTAAGCACCAGCTAGAAAACCTGTTGAGTTCTGGGCAATCTAAAAGAGCAAAGAGCAGAGAGGAGTGCATGGCCAGTGCACTTCGTGAGATGGCGACTGCAGTTTCTTGTTTGACAGATAAGAGGAGAGAGGATGAGAACTTGAACTGTTTTGCAATAGAGAATGTGATCGAAGCTATCCAGGCTTTACCCAACATGGATGAAGACCTTGTGTTGGATGCTTGTGATTTTCTGGAAGATGAAAAAAAAGCGAAGACGTTTTTGGCTTTGGATGATAAACTACGAAGGAAATGGTTGATAAGGAAGCTTCGTCCGGAAGAATCAGTAGAGGTTAAATAATGTTATTAGGTCCTATTATTTCACTTACCAATTTATTTATTTTTTGTTCCTTTTCTTTTGCCTTATGCAAAACATACACAAAATTTTGGCAGTCATGGTTGTCGCAGTTGATAGTTTTAACTTTCTTTTTTCTTTTCATATACTGAATGTACATACAAGGAAATGAATTGTGATAATATTTTTCCTCATCTTCTGAAGTCTGCCATTGGAAAACAAGTCTGGTAATGAAATTTTGGGCACTACTTTGGAAAATAAATTCTGAAAAATATTTTGTCCATTGCAAAATATTCTCAAATTAAGATTTTTCCAGAAAACAAAACGGATGTTCTTACTCTCTTGTGTCTTCTGTCCACCTTAAGAAGCAATTTTCCAGTCTCATGTACTGAATTGAATATCTTGTACTCTCACCGTCTCTAAATGAGTAGAAGATAACTTTCGACCTATTTTTGTGTATCGTTGGATTTTTACATAAATCATCTCTTGGAGAATATTCTGTTGGATTAACAAAGACTGAGATTGAGTTGATAGATGCATATTTGCAGCATAATCTTTGCTTTGGCTCAATTTTTTTATTTATCCTACATTCAGTTATTTGGAATAGGCTTTCAAATATTATTGTTCAATCACCATTGACCATCTTAACTTTAGGATCCAAATATAATTAAACGATACACCTCTTCAAAACAAAAGTGCAATCGTGATTATTTTTCATCTGGAGTGAATTGCGATTTGATCTGCCTGACATCAGAAGCTTGTTGCACTGTGATTAGGGATGACAATTTTGACTCGCATATATCTGAATTGCCCCACTCCTGATTTGAAGGTTAGATAACCGCCTTTCCTGAGAAGGGGCAGATAATGGAGAGCACTGGATTATACTAATCAGGGTTGGGACCTTTTCAGCTTTCATATGCCTCAGCCTGTTATCTGACCTGTGTGTTCACACACACACACACACACACACACACATATATGCAGGAAGAGAGGAAGATGTTCTCAAATTGTTCAGTAAACTGAGATGAATGTCCATCAAAACTAACAAACACCACTGCTTTATGCACATAAAAGGTACTCTCCACAAAACGAAGCTAACCCTGATAATGAAAAATAAATAGCCCGTAATGACAGCTGATCATGTCTCAATCCAATTACACAACTGCTCTTTCAAAACGGGGCAATACATGAGGATTATTCTACCTCTGATATGGCCTAACTGATTATATGACTTATGGCATGAATTAAATTACCCTACAACTAACCTAACTCTCTCGTTAATGCATTGCCACAACCAGAAATGCCATTCTCGTTATGGGGTCTTCAATAAATACTTCAGGTGTCAAGCCACAGTCGCAAATTTGCAATATTGTCTAAGGTCACAAGTCGTCATGGAAGATGGTGGAGAATAATAGGGTACGTACAAACTCCCTTTTATTGGCCTTCTCTCCTTGATCTGTGTGCGATAAAGGTTGGGTTGGAATGCATCTGCGAACAAGAAATTATAACAAATAAAATTAATGAAAATATCCAACTTCATTCATGAGGTAAATAAATTTTTGAAAGATGTGTCTTTCTTCAAAAACAATACTGAACTGGAGAAGTTGTTTGGTGGGACGATCAGCCAATGTCACGAGGGTGATGTGGCCGGAGTCAACAACCATATACCAACACTTGGAATGGTGGGTCATGCCTAGGTCTAAGGGGGGCGTTTTGTTTTGATTGGATACCACTTCCACGTGTCGAAACATCACACTACATGGCGACAATTAATTTTTGGCCTCATTTCAGTAAAAGACTAGAAGTTTACAGCTTCTTTCCAGTGGCAACTTCCTTGCAGCACTTTCTAGTAGTTTGCAACCTACCCTTGTTTCCAAAATGACCACAAACTGAAATGAACTGAGCAAACTCCTACATTGTAAAAGTTTGCAGATAACAAACCACCGAAAGCCTTTTTCTGCATGGCCTACCTCTTTTAGAACAATATGCTACTTCTTAGAAGGTTACGACTTACGACTCGTGCTCTGAAAGGGTCTTGCTAGTGAGTGCCCCCATAGTACTTGTTAAGAATCAGATTTTGAAGCTTTTACACTTAACATGCCCCTCAATTAGTTGGTGAATGATCCTAATACATTGGGAAGCTTATCCAATACGAAATCTTTTTATAAGTAGGCTCATAAGAAGTTCCAGGGCACACACTTGTTGGCAGATACCATTTTGAAATTACCACCAACCAGAATGAAATAAGTACACTCCCACTTGTTGCTTCCACATAAAACAAATTACCTAAGCCCTTTTCTGCATGCCCTACCTCTTCTAGTAATTCTCAAGCCCTAGTAACATTCACCAGCTCTTATACTTTCCAATCCATACTTAATTATCACCAAAACCATCACTAATCTAAATTATTTGGATCACGGAAGTCTAAAACATCTCAGCACAACAAGAATTGGGTTGGCACAACAAGAATACAACCCTGAGCCCTCCAAAACCCAGACTTGAGAATCAGATCTGTGCGTATATGTGGTTGAGATAAAAGTTCAAGCATAGTAAGAGCCTCCCCAGCCAATCGATCATGAAGATTACCAAAAAAATGAAATTTTTGAGAAAGGATTACCCCTCCTCCAAACGAAAGGCAGCAATAAAGGCCATACAAATTGAAGAAAGTCGAAACACGCGAGAGAAGGCAACGCGCAAAGACACCATCCCAACCCACACATCCTTCCCGAACCGAATACAGGCACCACTAACCACCTTAACTCATTTCTGGGTGAGTTAAATTGACAAACTCCTGGTACACCTTAAAAGAACATTTTGGGTTTTAAGTTTTTTCAACATTACATCAATGGATTTGATATTCTCCATGTAAACCCAATTTACTAATTAGAACATTTTGGGTTATAAGTATTTCCTTTCTACTTTGCTGGTAGGGGAGCTTCGAGGACATTATATGTTCACTCTCTTTGACCTGACCAAATCTAGGGTTTTTGGTATCTCGAGACTCCACATTTGGATGGCAGCTGAGTATGTTGATTAGTGAAACCAAAATACTTCAAATTTGGTGACATGACATAGACACATATAAATCCGTCAAAAAATACCAACTATAATATCAGGATTCTCTTTACAGGTTTCTCAACTGGCCTCCCAATAAAAGTGTAGAACTTACTATACAAATTACTTGATTGTCAAACCGGGCAAATATTTGTTTTGTAAATACCCAAAATTAGAACATAGTACAATCAAATATGTTTTCGAGTTATGAGGCTTAACTTCCATGACAATGTAGGCAGCTAAATGAGGTAACACTTCAGGTAAAAGCTGGTAAGCACAAAATGTTTTTGATACCTTTCCAATGTTATCTCATCTGAGGTCTTGGCTGATACGCTCGCTCCAGTTGAAGGTTTAAGCGATACAGCTTCAGGCTTCTTATCATGAGGTGGATTGTTAATAAATGAGAGCAGCATACGATCTGGTGCCACATTGATGGAAGAAACAGCGGCCGATGATTCCTTACGAGATCGTTGATGTTCATCTAGCAACTTCTTCCTTAATAAAGACATGATTGAGTATGATTCATCACGGCGTTTCAGCTTACAGAGAGTGTTTTCATTTGTCAAGGGAATCAAGCACTACCTTCGAAACTCATATTTTAAATACCAAGCTCTTTTAAAAGAGCACAAAAATTGTTTGGGATGGGGGAGGAGATACATGCAAAAGAGAGTCCAACACAAGATTTAGTTAATTTGGTTCAAAATTAAAAAGAGTAACGGCTATGTAAAATTTTGCCAATAGAGATTCAAGAATAACCCAAGGAAAAAATTAGAAACATTTTAAACTCAAGAAAGCAGATGTAAAGGATATCTTCAACAGGCTCTCGTGTTGAATAATTAAGTGCGAAACCATGTTTATCCCCACATTTGAAGCACAACTAGGACAGACCTGAAAACAGAATGAACATTATCTCACACATTCAAAAGCAATCATATTGCATTGTCACTTCCTAACAATAGAGTTCCAGCGATTAGTCTTATCTAATCGCAACGAGTGTGCTATACACTAGTAACAGTTACTCCAATCAAAGAATTCACTACTCTATATTAGGATGTTCACAAAAAGAGTCTACTTTCAAAAATTATGCTTACCATCTCTGTATAAACTTTACCTTCCACATGTTGTATAAGCATTCATGGTATACTCGAGCATTTTAGTAATTATGAGTAAGCCCACAGATACTACATCCCTTGATTATTAGACTTTCCAAAAGTGATTTTTTTGATGGAAACGGAGTGAGTAAATAAATGGAGTAGTCAAAATGGTTCCTAGAGAGACGGGAAATGGTGAAACAGCGATCCTCATCCCAATTACCCTAAACCCTCTTCCGTTCAAAGTTCGCTCCCCATATTTAGAACCCTCCACTGAGCAACTCTTACTTCAAGCTCTAGCTAGTTCCCAGTTCTCAGTTCTCAGTTCTCAGTTCCCAGTTCCTAACCTTAAACCCCAATAATGCATCATAAAAGCTTAAAATGACAATACAATACAGTACATCTATGTTTGATAGCTCAAAGAGTTCTCTTTCTATATCCATTACTAGACTTTTCCAAAGTTAACACGTATGAATATCAAATCAATATTTGACATAAGTTTATTTCATTTTAGGTGATAAAGTTTCAATGATTAAAAAGCTACATTAAAATTACTATGAGTTACAACTTCAATAATTTTGTACTGATTGATATAAAATTTTGGTCAAACTTGAATCAATTGCACCCCCCCCCCCCAAAAAAAAAAAAAAAAATTGTAAAAGAGTGACTCATTGCATGGAAGTAATTGAAGAATACCCCCGACTTTGTCTCAATGTGATGTTGATCCTGGATATGTAGGCACAATCCAAGGGCATCATAGTCTTCCGAACAGAACGGACACCCCAATTCCAAACTCAATTCACCATCATCATCATCATCATCATCCTCATCAATCTCGTCATTAACATCGTCATCGTAGTCATCTGATTACACAACAATTAGCCAGGTTCCGTATAATGTAGGTACGATCAATTAGCTTTGATTATAATTTGATTAAAATCCTCAAACGTAAGAACGACTAAAATTGAACATGAGCAAATACATTTACACACGCACTCACCGGAAGGCGGCGGTCGACCTGTATTGTGCTTCGGGGAGTAGCCGTAATCGGAGTCGAATGCATCATCATCCACCATTGAAATTTCTCAGAAATAATTACTATCTAATAAATTTGATTAATACTAAAATATATAGATACAGCTATTAGATATAGTCTGTGACGAAGACGACGGAGATGAGAGAGAGCGCCGGCGAGAGGAAAACCTAATCGACGGAAGAGGGGGAAACGATGGAGGAGGTTCAAGTAGTAAACGGTAGATGACGACACCTGTCCTAAAGGGACTCCCGCGACATTTCATATACTATTGGGATAATGTCTTTACAAGTCCCTCGACTATGGCCGATTTTACTATTAGTCTCTTAATAAAATTTTGTACAGTTTTAGTCCCTATTACTTTAAATTTGTACGCCGAAAATCCTTTTAATGGATGCCGTTAATAATTTGCCGTTAAGTTGCCCATGTGCCTCCCACATGCATTAGAGTAAGGGCAAAATTGAAATTTCATTTATCATCTTTTTCACCATCTTCAAACCCAAATCAGTGTGT
The DNA here is from genome assembly GCA_016624345.1 of Platycodon grandiflorus. NCBI lineage: Eukaryota > Viridiplantae > Streptophyta > Magnoliopsida > Asterales > Campanulaceae > Platycodon > Platycodon grandiflorus. Next base: position 2,255,798 of record CM028366.1, on the reverse strand, counting down.
GTGTATGTGTGTGTGATTTACAGAGAGATCCAGAATTCACCAACGGGAAAAATCTTTCACCAACGCCCATTTATCGACAGATCGGAACGTTTGGAGCTGAAATAGAACGGAGAAAATGAAGAATGATCTACAGTTTGATGGATTGACTTACCTGTTTCTTGTTCTCCTCTGTTTGGCGGAATTTTCATAATCCAAGAAGCAAAATTGAATCATTTTGACAGTTTGTGTCTCAGTTTCGTACCAATTTTTGTAATCGGTACTGATCAAAATTTGTGAATTTCGTGTAACTGCAGTTCATATTCAATGTAGCACTACTTTTCATTTTTGGAAAGGATGAAATCCTCTACAGAGAAGATCTCAAAAGGTGCTACTACTTTCTCGAAAAGGGTTACAACTTCATGCCAATTAACCTTCCCGGAACACTATTCCACAAATCAATGAAAGCAAGAAAAGAACTAGCCCAGATCTTGGCCAAAATCATCTCCCTCAAGCGACAAATGAAGCGCAATTACAGCGACTTGCTCGGATCCTTAATGGGAGATAAAGAAGGCCTCGCCGACAATGTGATCGGTGTCATCTTCGCCGCTAGAGCTGTCAAAACGAGCAAGTGGGTTGGGCTGACCCGTAACCCGCCACAACTCGCCATTAGGCGGGTTGGGTTGGACTGGCCCGCCAAATGAGTGGACTGAAATATCTCAAACCCAACCCAACCCATCATGGGCTACGGGTTGGGGCGGGCCAACTTGCCAAAAAAAATTCTTAAATAAACTCAATGTCTAACAAATTAAAGTAAAAAAAAAAAAAAAAACATATCACAACTATTTTTAATTGCTAATTAATGAAATAAAAAATCAAACAAAAGGCCAAGAAACAATCTAACAAATTAAAGCCAAAAAAGTTAAGGGAATATAACCACACTTCTTAAAAATCAAAGAGTCAAACTAAATTTATATAGTCAAGTAATTTGGCGGGTTAGTCCAACCCAACCCAACCCATTTCAGTGGCAGATTGGGCTGGCCCGGCGGGTTTAACCCGTATTGATAGCTCTATTCGCCGCCCAAACACCACCGCCAGTGTCCTAACCTAGATCATGAAGTACCTCGTGAGAACCTGTGAGCACCCCGATCTGATCCTGGGCCTCATTCTGGACTCAAATAATTGTAATAAATGTGTATAACACATTTATATAAAATACAGAGTCGCCACCCTCGTTTATAAAGAAAACGAGAGAAAAACTTAGATTCTAGGTTCGGGGCTAAGTTACGAGTTGGGAAGGTGTTAGGCACCCAACTCGCCATTTCGATCTCTATGGTTGCATGCTCGTTTAAATAAAATGCTACAGATTTATTATACTATGTGATTGAAAGAAGAACGAATCATGGAGATTTATATCTCCGTTTATGTTATAAAATGTATACACGTTTTATTTATAGCAAAATAAACAAATATAATACATATTTATTTAATGGAAATAAATTAAAAGGAGAATTTATACAAGACTATTTATTTTATATATTTATAAATGTATATTTATCAAATAAAGCAAAAAAAAAAAAAAAAAAAGGGCCATCAACAGTAGATCAAGCCTGTGACGCCCCGACCCGGATCCCAATACGGAATCCCGAGGTCGACGCGCCAAAACAACAAGCAAATAACAATAACAAATAATAAAAGCACGTGGCGCAACAATTCGTACGCACCACAAAACCCGTTTAACAAAAACTTTGATAGAGAAGAATCAATCATCGGCGACGTTACTGCCGGAACCCAACTAATTAAGGCACAAGCAACATTAATCACCTCGGCCACAACCTGCCGGGAACAACTACGCAAAAACCACAAGCCGTAACACGCTTGGGACAACAACTAAGTTAATATGTACAAGAGTGTACGAGCTCGACATACACGTGTCGGCCACCAAAAGAATAATAGGTACAATTAATACCAACACTACCCAAAGCAAAGTCTACATGACTTTACTTGACCAATCGTCCTCGCCAAAAGAGTGCCTACTACTATTAACAAAAGACCTCAAACTTAGTAGTACAAAAGTCCACCTGCGAGCTAAGCGATAGGACTGACCGGCCTCACCGCGAACTTCCTGCCTGGCTCGGATCTAAGGAAAACAATAAACACATAACGGAGTGAGTCGTAATGACACAGTAAGTTACTAATGCAGCTACATGGCATGGCATGACATTCAAGCAATAACCATAACATGGTATTAACGTTTATATACCATAACCAAATCATTTGTCATCTTACCGATACACAATTTATTCAACTCACATAATACTTGATTAACTCATGGATGCTTATAAATGACCATGTTAGAGAAGTGTATCATATCACTTTCTTCAACCTTGTGCCGCTCCTACACAATCAAACAACGGTGCCTCGATACTCGTGTGTGTAGTATCGACGTCCCCGACACAATCCCGTCGAGTTCAACATAGCAAGTCAAAGTCATGCGTATTGCTACAACAATGGGGCTACTTCTCAACTGTGGCCAACGAGAGGTGTGTCCGGACGCGACTTATGGCGATCACAAACGTTAATTTGTGAAGACCATAGGTCGTCCTACCTTACTCAACAAACGACGCCAGCTGGACTTACACAATGCACAGATAGATATTCTTATTTATCAATGCAATTAACCATCAAGTTCAAAAGTAGTGACTTGACAAATGACAAATAGATTATTCTATTCTACCACCCATTATTATTTAACAATTTGTAAGCATTCGACTCAACACATTAGGGCTATTCATAAGTCTCCATTTTAACAGTATCAAAGGTACGGAGGACTAGAGTCTCGATCAATCGAACTCTATACCTCGTAGTAATCTAACATAATGTTCGGGGAGTCACAATCTTCCTTAAAATCAACTTCTCGAAGTCATTACTAAAGTTCACCAAATTAGGGTTCCGATGCTATATGCAAGGACCACCCAATTTCAAGTCTCAAGTTCTTTATTTGTTCAAATCTTCACATTTATATGCCAACCTTTGCCCATTTACATCATTCTATACATACTCATAGCACAAGTATAATGTACTCATCTCAACCTAGAGATTATACATAAAAACAACATATAAAGTAAGTTATACAACAATATTGATGATTTAACACACTTTGAAGCTTAAGCATACAAAGGGGATTTAGTAACTTACCTTGTGACGAAAATCAAAACAACTAAGATGAGATCGAAGCCACCCAAGTTACTCCCTAGCCCAACGCGAACGCAATGACGGTCTCGGATCGTCGATCGAACGGTTGGATCTTCGGGAACACACTCACACACACTAATCTCACTATTTCTCCCACACACACTCTCTCAAGCTCTTATGGTGGAAATGGAGGGAAGAAGTGGAGAGAAGATGAAATCTCTCCACTCAAATATGTGGAACAATTTTCAGATTGGGGAGGGGTAGTGTGGTGGCTCAAGGAGAGCCACACATGTATTCAAATTTAAGGGTACAAAAGTAAATTCCAAAATTCTGATTTTTAAAACAGCTCGACTTGCACGGCCGCGTCAAGAAAGTCGCACGGCCGTGCCACTCTCGCACGGCCGTGCCAAGGAAGGCTGCACGGCCGTGCCAAACTTTCTGGGCAATTTTGACACTCTTGCACGGCCGTGCCAAATAAAGGCACACGGCCGTGCCAAACTCTCTGGAGTGGTTTGACCTCGTTTGCACGGCCGTGCCAAAGAAAGGCACACGGCCGTGCCAAACATTCTGTCCAGCATACTTATATTTTCACTCTATCTCATCGGTTTGAACACTTGGGCACTTCCTAGGTGTGATCATACAACATATAAAGCAACGTATAATTTAACTAGCATGCTAATAAAACAAGTTTAACACATAATTCACGCATAACATAGTAAAACATGCATACGAGGATTCGGGGTGTTACAAAGCCCAAGACAGAAACGGCCCAAGCTGGCCGGAAATCAACTATGGTGCGCAATGCACAAAAGAAGAAAATAGGGTTTGGTGCGCGGCGTACCACATGGGGTACCCGCGCACCAAACGGTACACCTTTTTTCAAGAACAGACGTTCAAAATTAATTTTTGGGTTGAGATTTTAAGCTTTTAAACTTGTTTTTCTCAAATAAAATCATGTATTAAAGCATGATTAACAATACTATACAAGTTTAACTTCGAATTTAAGTTAAACAATCAACCAAAAAATCAAAACTAAGCATACTATGAAAATGGAAAAATGAAGAACGAAGCTTCGAAACTCAAATTTAATGAATATATTGCATGTATTTATATACAGAACACATCAAAACTAATTTATATACACATTTATAAATCATTCAAAGTATTTACATGTCAAAATGAAGAATAAAATTAACGAACTGAAGGATTTACCTTCTGTCGTTTTACAGAATTCGGGCCAAGTTCTAGGCTGTTGATTCGTGGTTTGATCAAGCTAATCCGTAGCTTGATCGTTGTGCTTCCACTGCTACCGATACGAGGAAAGGAAGACTCACGTTTTGTGTTGTGTGGTGCGTGTGTGTTCAAAGAACAGAGAGAGTGTTTTTGTATGTGTTCACTGTGTGTGTGTATGTTGATAAAAATTGCCCAGGGAGAAGTCCCATTTCTCAGGGCTGATGGGAGTATATATATGAGAGAGAAGGGGTTACTCTCTGCCCTAAGTTTTGTAGGAACCTTCCTCCAAGCCTTGGCGACCAAGCTTGTCGGAAGGAGGCTCAAAAGTCAGCAACGTCGGCCGTTGGCAGAGTGACAGTGTTGAAGATAATTTGGAAAATGTGGGGTTTTATACGCGGCGCACCATATGGTGCCCCCGCGCACCAAACAATGTTTTTGTCCTATCTTATTTTGTTTTGTGCATTTTTGGCCCTTGTACTTCAAGCTTTGACACTTTTGTCCTTTCTTTGACTTGAAGTTAGTCCTCAAAGGTACTTTTGTCATGTTTTTAGCCTGTTGTCGTTTGTGTATGCATTCTGGATACCTGTAATTGTCATAAAATTGGCGTTAGTCCATTTTGTAAATAAATAATTATTTATTGGACAAGATAATATAGGTGTACGAATTCTGGGTATCTACAGAGCCCCTCGGCGACATTTGCTTAGAAGTAAGCAAGCGTCGTCGAAAAAGATAGACATCTAGCTTTGTATAAAAAGCAAAAACATTGGCTGGGCCCTGTGGGGTGACCTACGTATCCTGTCTAGGAATCAAGCTAATCGTAGTTCAGATGAGATATAATTGGATGGTTGTACCTTCTAAGAGGTTACCTACGTATCCCATTTCGGGGATCAGACCAAAACATAGTTCGGCAAGCACAAGAAGCTGTGATGGCCGCACCTCCTAAGAGGTTGCCTACGTTTCCCGAAGGAATCATACCCAAAATGTAGTTCGAAGGTGGAATATAATTGTTGATTTTCTTTTTCAAAGATATGGAAGATGTTTTTGTTTTTCTTTTCTTCTTTTTTATTTTTGAAAGCTGTAAAACATATATATATATTTTCAAAGCTGTAAAGCAGGTGTGTGATATAATTGGTTGTGCAAACGTATGTGAATGAACTGCAATTGGGAAATGACTAAGAGATATCGTCTTGTGTGGTGTCCGGGGGACAGATTCTGAGTGCTGAGGTGTCAGCGACGTTTTTTGAGTTTGTGTCGGTTGAGCGATTTATTTCCAAAGGCCTCAGGTTTACACCTGTGGGGAAACGACCGAATAACTGATACTGTTGGGGATGATTCTGAGTGTTGAGTTATCAGCGACATTTTTTGAGCTATGTCGGTTGAGTGGTTAATTTTCAGAGGCCTCAGGTTTGTACCCGTGGGGAAATGACCGAATAAATGATACTGCTGGGGATGATTCTAAGTGCTGAGTCGTCAGCGACGTTTTCTGAGCTGTGTCGGATGTCGGGCCCTTGATGACACTTTATTTCACGGCTTAGGCGAGACTTGGAAGGTGATTGTCGATAAGATGTAATGTCCTCGATCCAAGGAGGGTACTTGTAGAAGATTAGCTTTTACAAGGGTTTGATGCTGCAGATATTGATAAATGTGGGCAGAGAAACTATGTATACGAAGAAGCTATGAAAACTTTAATCAAAATGGGACTCCAGAATTGGAGTGCGTATTTCTTGTTCCTTAAACATGCACAGACAAGACATAATGAGGCAAGGGTGATGAATATGTGATGTGGTTGAAAGGATTGATATGTGGTTGTGGGATATCTTTAAATTGTGAGTTTATGAGTGTAGGTATTGTTGGCGACCTTGGCATGAAAGTGGGTGAAATTTTGGTCTTTGAGGTCACTTGACCAGTACAGATTCAATTTCAATCAGATTCAATTTCAATCACTCGTTTGGTGGGTCTTCCTTCCCATGCCTTAGAAAGGATCCTTGCTTATCACAAATGTCACTGTCTGGCCGTGTTTCCACAGGGAAAAGCCACACAGCCTACCTCTGTCAAATGTTGAGAATATAGCTTCCTCGCTTGTAGTGAAGAGTCATGATCTATGATCAAAGGTATGTAGACCTGAACTTGTGCCCTCTTTGCAATAAGGAAGCATGGTGAAATCAAAGAGAATGATCATTCTGTGAAGATCGGAGGGGTGCAGCCCCTTGTTCGTGTTTCTGACAAGATGAACGTGTGACGATATATCATTGTGTGATGATCAGAAGGATGCAACCCTAAGCTGCGTCTTCTGACAAGACGAACTTATGATGATGAAATCCTGAACTCAAAGATTAAGAGGGTGTATCCCCATGCTTGTGTATGACAAGTCGAACATGTGACGGAATCTCAAACTCAGAGATTAAGAGGGTGTATCCCCGTGTCTGTGCCTTTTGCAGGACTGGTGTTTAAAGATCGTCTCTTCAGAGATCAAATGGGTGCAGCCCCATGCTCATGTTTTTGACAAGATGAACAAGTTATGACGTCGGTGATAAAGATCCCGAATCTGAAGATCAAAAGGGGTGGAGCCACTTGTTTGCTCTTTGGCCATGATAGAAACAATGATCCTTAATCAAATGGTTAAAGCCTTAGTAGACTTGATTGAGAAGTTGTGATTGTGACTCGAGTTTTGGTGTTTGGTGAGAAGACTCAAATATGGCGAGGTTGACAAACATGCCCTGGGGAGACTCAATTTGGTGAGTTTAAGTGAGATGGATAACAAAAAGCCCCAGGGAGACTCAATGAAAGAAGGGATAGAAAGAGTATGCTTAAAGAAATAAAGAGACGACTCCAAGAGGACTCGAGAACCTTGAGTTCACTATATCGCCGAGCATCCCTTGATTGGTGGGTTATGGACCCTCCTTGGTATTTATTGTATTTTAATGTATTTTGTGTGTATAACTGGAAATCAGCTTGACTCGGATCATGTTATAACCGATCGAAACAAAGCTGTTGATGGCGACTGGGCCTGGGTGGAATGGTAAAGTGTTTAGCTAACTTATGCTATGATACCAACTGTCGCGCCCCGACTCGAGATCCTTTGTGGAACCTTGTCCAGTGCGCGAGACGAGAACACAAAATACACATGAAAATCATGATTTCAAAATTCCTTTTGATGCAAAAACCTTGTAATGCAAGTGTATGATTTTTAAAACAAACAAAACAAAACCTCAACGACATAACAACAAGTTGGAGAGCAAAACACTAAACACAACTACTAAACGTGAACCTCATCGAGCAACAAGCTAAAAAATAACCACATTAACCAAATCAGAGTGCGCGGAAATAACAAGTATTAAATATTCATACCAAGCATGACAACCATATCGGCGCTATCAAAAGAATATTACACAAGTACAAGTACAACCATAATCTACCCAACTTTACAAAGTTTACATAACCATGTACAACCTCGGCCTCACCAAATGAAAATACAAAAGGCTCAAGGAGCTTCTAACCAAAAGAACAACTCGACAAGCTCACCAAGATAGAACAACTTACTACGGGTTCCTCGTTGGACCGTGATCTAAGGAAAAAAAATAAACAAGGAATAGTGTGAGTCGAAACTCAATAAGCTACTAATGCAACAATATGACATGCTAGATGCAAGACAATAATTTTAACAAGTAAAACATGTTATTGCATCATATATTATTTCCAAGATAAGGCATTTAACAAGAGCATCTTGAAGTCACATAACCCCATACTACACGAGAGGCTCAACAATCGCCAACTGACCCATACCGGTTGAAAATCATGACTAACGTTCGCTCGTATAGGAAGCACATAAGAACAATATGTAAACACATTTAAAAAGGATACTGTTGAGAATATTCACCTATTCACTTATTATAATATCCCTAAAGTCAATATTCCTTATTTATTTAAGATTTGCTTGTAACCATAATCCATAACTTGTCTAGGTTAGGATAATTTATTTTTAGATTTGACTAGTAGCTTGCGTGCTACATACTTAGTTATTCGGCCTTAGACCATCCCGACTCACTATGACAGGACAACTGAATAGAGTGATAACCAAAGACTCAAGACTGCTACGAATCTTGCTAGGACACTAAGCATCAAACCGACAAAAGAAGCTGAAGCTACTGAAGCTGAAACTGCTGAAGCTTAAGAAACTCAAAGAAGCCACGTCACCGACTGATGACCAAGGCAAAACTCAAACTGACTCTCAACAACTAATGTCCAGCCCAAGTCCCAGAAACTCATATCAGCTGATCAAGACTTCAACGGACAAAAAGGAATATATTTTTGAATTCTCTAAAAATATATTTTCTTACACAAACTTGATCTCAAGTATTGTTCATCACGTTGCCCCTGCCAGAAAAGTACTTTATGATGTGACAACTCTCTGAAACTTTTCAAAGACGCAAAGTATTTCCTGGAAGATCTCAACAATCTTCCTCAAAAGCCATAAATCCCGGACACAACCTTCAAGACTTTGAATTCAACCACTACAAGACAAAATCCAACGATTAGATTAAAAACATCTTTCAACGGCTACCCTCATCTCTCTCTTTATAAATACCCTAGGCATCTGCTCAAGATATGAGTGGACAAGTGTGGAAAAAGGTGTGGAATGAAAGAACTTTCTAAGAAAGAAAGAGGTGTGCGAGAGCAATACACTTGTGAAGTTAGAGCCTACTCAAGCGTGCACAATCAGTCATCTGCCGGTTGTCCTTGAAACTCATCTCCATCAACCTCTCAAAAGATTGAAGGATGAAGACTTTACTCATCAAGTGTATGAATAGAAGAAAGAGAGAAGAAGGAAATAAATGTCCAAAGAGATCCAATCTGCTAGCGTCTAGACTAGAGTCTAAGTCTTCACTCCATATCTTATCCATACACACATCCTTACTAATCTTTGTAATGGTTTGTATGAATTTAATTACACACCCTCATATGAGTTGGGATATCCCCAAAAGGGATGTTCAAACCTTTTCGCTTTTAATATTCTAACTCATCTCACTTGCTTAAGTCTCTGATCATCACAGACAATTTTCCCAAATATTTCTAGATGATGGTTCTGGAGATGGTAGCAAGTGAAATAGCAAATGGATAAAACAACAATTTACAAAACCCATTAGGAATAGACTGCTTGTAAATTTTCCTTTAATAGATTAATTTAATTTTTGTAATATATACTTAGGCAAGTTAGCTAAACATCATGTATAACTTGACTGAAATCTGTTATATGAAATATCTTATGCAGTGATTGTTCTCTAATCAACTGCTAAATTCAATCTTGTGTCTTGTTACTATATATATATCATTGCCTATCTTATTACTTGAAGTAAATTGCTCCTACATGTGAACTGAACTTACTTGCATTACTATTCTATGTCTAAACTATCATACTAAAAGCACTAGCAAGCATTAAGTGACCGAGTCTCTTTATGTTTTATATCTCACACTCGTCACTTAGTTATCCAACTGATCAATCAACTGTTTAACGAACTTCCGCTGTTCATACTGATTACTCAGTGTGCCTATCTGATTCAGTTGACTGCTTGCCATAAGTTAGCTGTCCGTCAGCTGACTTACTCAGTAACTGATCATTCCTTATTTTCTGCTCATACTGATAAGTCAGTATGATTCTTCATATCAATTAGAATATTCATAACTTGAAGTTTTAAGAAGAAATTTTACAAGTTTGTTGAATAGGCTATTCACCCCCCGTCCTCTATCCTATTCTTGAGCTCTACCCTTTAGGAAATTGGGACCTAGAGATACTGTGTCAAGGTACACCTCCGACATAACCAATACTTCTAACCAACCAACCAATGTAATACCAAATGTCGAAGCCGTTGTTGACGTACTCGATCAATGAACCAAAACCAATAACTCAATAATATGTGAACCATTTCTGTGTTCACATCAACGGGTGGTCTCGGTCCCTACAACCCGAGAATCAACCACGGAATAGCTTACCAAGGCTGCGTTTATTCCATACAACAATTGGCGCTATACCCCTACCATGGCCTGATGTATTGGCCTTCAACTATTACGTAGCCCCGGCTCCCGCAATAATCGAGCGTCAATATACCGCCAAACAAATATGCCATGGACTTAACTAAATACTCAAGTAGATGTTTACTCGACATTTAAAATAAATAAGCCATACTCCAAAGTAGGGAGTACAACAATGGTATCAACATGAATGTCTCAAGTAGGTCATAATAATCTCACTTCACAAAATTAACCAACACATGAAAATTACGATAATTAATGTAACATCAACAAACACAAATTGTGTATCCAAATTATCCAACGAATCTCTCGAATCATCAAGGAAATCCCAAACCACACACGTGATCTCATTGATTATGAAATCCTAACGAACTTCGTTAGGGTCATTTCTGGTTTCTAATGAGTTTGAGTTTACGATAATCAATTATACTTTAAACTTAAAAATTTGTATCAATTCTTTATATACCCAACATTTAGAAACAAGTCTCTCAACATACTTTACAAGTCTACATGATACAAATGATGCTGGTGTTACATTTTTTATATCATTAATTTTTATATGTTCCTTTTAAATCCACCGTAGTTATGTACCTTTTTTATATACATGTTAGATAATTACTATATCTTTAGAAATAAAGAAAAAAAGTTGAAAATTTTGACTATTTTTTTTATAGAGATGTGAACAAACAAAACTAAAAAGTATGACTATCTTTATGGATGGAGAGAATAATCTTTATCTCTCAACGACTAATATTTTTTTTTAAATTAGTCTCTAAATAGGTGTTACTTTTTCGATGAATTTAATAAATTTATCTTTTTCAACCGTCATTGCCCCAATGTATACCGCGGAAACTAAGGCCTTATTTGGCATGCAAAAATAAAAGGATAAAATTCGGGCTGGTCCTTTTTAGACAATTTTTATTCGTTAAAGTCCACTATAATTATTTTTAATTGCTAAAAGACACTTTTTTTTGCAAAATATCATCTATGCCCTTTAAAAACACGGAACGGTGCACGTTGTGCATCGCAAAATCAAAACACGATGCATCGCAATACAACACGATGTGCATAATAACACGAAAGCCCACACTGTGCATCGCAAACAAAAATGATGCATCGCAACACAAAACGATGCACAAATTATATTTTTCTACTTGCGATGCATTTTCTAAACACGTACGATGCGATACACGTTTTCGGATGTCAGACCACAAAAACAAAATTAACCCTCTTCACTTCAAAACACACAACAACCTTCACTTCAAACAGAGCAAAATAATACTTGATGATGTACATTTCTTACAAAAAAACTGAACAACAGTACTGTTATACTTAACGATGCACAGCAATATAATTGACGATGCACATTTCTTAACACAAAAAATCACAAAAATATATCGACGATGCACACAATGCACATTTTATACTTGACGATGCACACGATATACATTTCTTAATACAAAATTACAAAATATATTGACGATGCACATTTAACACAAATGACGATGCACAAATACACTTAAAAAAGCGTCACATGTTGATACGGGGGCAGTTTTGGAACAACAAATTAATTTATCACTTAAAAGAGACTTAAGCGAATAAAAATAAATATAGTGGACTTAAGCGACTGAATATTACACAAAAGGTACCGGTATTTTTCCAAAATAGAACTGTGCGCCCTGATCCAGATTCCAACACGAAACCCCAAGGTCGGTGCGCCAAACGGACGAACACAAACCCAAAAACGAAAAATACGTGGCGTAACCACCTGTACTTACTACAAAACACAACGGATAAACCTAATATAATAATAACAATTCATCGGTGACACTACTGCTGAAACCCAACTAACATAACCACAAGTCTAAACTCGGGAAACTAAACAACAATCTCCACGGCCACAACATGCCAGAGAACAAATATAAACCACGAGCTAAAACATGCTCGGGAAAGAAACTGAACTACAACAAAAACTATGAACACGAGCACGACATACATATGTCGGCATCCAAAAGAATAAATAGTTATAACACAGAATAACACTACCCCAAAGTAAAGTTTATATAACTTTACATAACCATTCGTTCTTAGCAAAATAAAATAACTACAACTGTAAACAAGCTCCACGAGCTATTAAACCAACAAGACAACCTGCTAACTAACTGCGATCTCGTCGACCTCACTGGTGATTTCTTGGCTGGCTTGGATCTTAGGAAAAACATATGAACAACAAACGGGGTGAGTCATAATGACACAGTAAGTTACTAAATGCAACTACATGACATGGCATAATACTCAATCATAAAACTGTAACATGGCATCATTTATAAGTATACCAAACTGTAAACATGTACCACATAATCATAGGCACATAAATCACATATACCACGTAGCACGGTGATGATTACATAAGTGCACGTAAATAACCACATTTAAAAAGGATATAGTTGTTATCTGTCTGACTGTGCTGCTGTTGCTTTGCACATCACAAGCTTTCGCCAAACTGAATCTCGTGCTCGGAACATACTGAACACACTGAATATACTGTCGTTACATCTCGCTATTCTACTTAGCAAGGAAAGATACCGTCGTTACTTCTCACTTGATTACATAGTGAGGAAAATACTGTCGTTACTTCTCACCGATCTACTTAGTGAGGAAAAATACTGTTGGTTGCCATATTTACGCGTATTGCTTATAACAATGGGACCACTTCCCACTAGGGCCAGTAGTGAGGAGAAAGGGAACCAATGAGGCGACCCATAGCAATCACTTACCACGAAGGCTATGTGTCGTCGTATTGCCGACTCAAATCTAGTATGCCAGCTGGACTTCCAAACTATGCACAAGTAGATATTTACTCGTAACATATCAACAACAACAAGGTTCAAAAGTAGTGAACCTTATCCCAACCAAGGGGGTCAATGATCCTACCTTAACACATTACTAAACACATTTTGTGAAGTAAACTAATCAATATCTCAAAACAATATATTTAGTCTTGAATCACATGATCATACAAGTACATGTTTGTAAGTACTTCTCAATAACAACTAGACCACATATTTAGTCTATAACAACTACACATTGAGATACACATTTGATTCCCAAACAAACGCACCTTAAGACTACTAATTTAGTCTATTCATAACCCACGTTGAGATTATTCACTTAGTTCTCAAGCACAAACACACCAAGAGTACTTATTTAGTTTATTAACCTCGATGCGAAGTACTACACTCACAATGACGTTTAAAGCTTAACAACACCATTCTTATAAATGCCAGTGCCCTCAAGTACACTTATCCTAAATCATATGGGTTTGTAGTCCAATTTCCAAGATTAACGAACAATCGTTTATTACATCGAGACTGTCGTACTAGTCTCTAACATTTTCGTATTTTAATATTCAAACGTGTAAACAACTTTCAGGAGTTGATAATTCTATTAAACGAACATCCCAAACTACATAAGTCCAGATATACGGCTTGCTAAATTAATTAGACGCCATCTTACGAGTATAATCAGAGTCTTTATTTTACCAGTACCAAATAATCGGAGGACTAAAATCTATAGCAAACGAACTCTTATTCAAGTAGGAATTTAACATGTTATTCGGTAGATATTATTCTCTTCAAATATCAAATTTCTAGAGTCATTAACATACTTCTCAAAATTTGGATATAAATGCCTTAGGTGAAATTTCTCAATTTAAGTCTCATTTTGACTTCTTAATTCAATTCTAAGGTTAATACTTCAACAATCATACATGCAACCCATTTCATACCAAGCCAATATCATACATATGATTCTTAAATACCCACATAGCAATTAGATGTGAAATTATCATCTTTAACAAGTCTCACATGTGTATTTATGTACTAACATGTAAGAAATCCTAAAGCATACAACAAGGGGGTTAGTAATTTACATGAAATGAGAAATCAAACCAATAAAATCACAATCAAAGCCTTCTATCTTGGTCTCCTAGTCCTTAGCAACTCAATGGTGGTCTTGCATGTAAGATTTGATGGTTGGATCTGGAAGAAATGCTCAACACACAGTAATCTCACCTTCCCAGCACACATACACACTCTTTCTTGTGTTTTCTTGAGTGAACTTGGATGAAAATGGAAGTCTTGGTTGGTTTGAGAGTGTTTTGTTTACTCTTAAGAGGTGGAAGAGGTGTAACAAAGGCTAATTTACGTTTTGGAGACGTGGCCTCACCCCAGCCAAGGAAAAATCAAATTTAAAAAGACAAAGAAAACTGGGACCGACATTCTGGCCACAAGGCGATCGCCCTGTAGCGAACCAGAGCGATCGCTTTGTAGGCAATTTCTTCAAATCAACTTTTTGTCTATAAAGCATTCGCCCAAGTGCTAGCCCTCGACCCAGAATGTCAAATTCTGTATAAAATGCTCTAAAATGACTCCAAAATGGTTTCAATTGGTTCCCAAATGATTCTAACATAAATCCAACCTCCAACCAAGTTTAAACCACAATTGAAACTCATTCAAAACACATGTAATAAGGCTTAGAATGAAATGCATTCCAATTACGAATGATGAACAAGAATTAAATCACAACCGAAGCATTTTAATCTCATGAAATTAATGCATGAATCAATCAACATGTTGTTTAATCAAGTCTAACTAATATTCTCAACATGATAACAATACGATAAGATACACAAGTCATCTATAGAAGGAACCAGTGTATTACAAGAACCGATCTCAGGGATTGATTTTGGGCCAGCGGTAGGCTCCGTTCCGCGAGCGGAGATTAGTCTTTGACCCAATGTAGTATGAGGACACCTCGTGGAGATTAAAAAAAAAAGGTTATTGACTCTTATTCAAGTAACCTTTCAATACTATCTTTTATTTTATTTTTCAATTTCAATGAGAGAGTTGCTATTTACACTCAAGATTTTACTGAGTACACTTCCTCATATATTACAAAAATGTTATTATAAATTTTGACTTAAATGGCCTTCATTTTTTTAGGTAAAAAAAAAAATTTAATTACTGTTCGGTAGCCCCTACCGAACACAGCTAAAGCTGTTCGGTAAGGATGTCGAATAACCATAGTGATGTTCGGTTAGTGGGTGTCGAACACCACTATGTGTGTTCGGTCAACCAGTGCCAAACGAACAGTTAAAAAAAAATTAATTATAATGTTGTGTGTCATGTTTAACTATCGTTCTTTAAAAAAAATTTCAGCAAATTTTATTTGCCATGCTCTTAGCCTAATTTATCAGAGCTTATTTATTTTCTTGTCATGCTCTTAGTTTTCAGTTACATTGGGAGTGTTTGATTATGAATGTGCTAATTTGTACAAAGAAAGCAAGAAGAGAAGAAGTGTTGGGAACACAGAACAGTGTGTGGCTGCAATTGACTAGGTGTGGAGGAGGCGGGAAAGGAGGAAAGGAGGAGGGAGGAGGAAGGGAGTGGATTTTGTTTCGGGTTGGGGGCGGTGTACTTAGTAGAATATGTTAATTTTTGGGGAAATATTTGTAAGGGTAAAATAGAAAATCAGGGAGGGTGTACTTAGCTTTTTGAGGAGTTGAAAATAAAAATATTGGGTGAAGATGTACTTAGTAATGTTGTGTACTCAGTAATTTTTTGGGTGTAAATAGCAACTCTATTCCAATGATTAGTGTAATTTTTTTTTTCTTTTCTACTTGTTTGAAGAATCATATTTAATTATTCATACTCATAAACAAATAAAATTGTATTGTCAACGAGAAGTGAAAAAAATATTTTCCAAACATGATTTCTTTTCTCTAGAATAAAAAGTAAGATTAAATATGAATGTTAATATCATAATTAGATTTCTATTTTCATTAAATTTATTTTTGTAATATCAATAAAATATATGCTAGTTAAGGAAGAGGATACTCTTGTCTATATAAACTTAATTTTAGATGAATGTTGAAGATAGATAATTATTATAGTGAAAATAAACTCTCTCAAAAATTAATTAATATTTCTTAATTTATTTGTAGGGTCAAAAAGGATTATTTTTGAAGAATTGAGAGAGTATATTGGAAATGGAGGCTTTAAAATATTCATTTTACTCCGTGGTCTATCCAATTATCCAATCTAATGAAGAGAGTTGCAGACTTGCAGTTAGGTTATTCACTAAACCAAATGGAAATAAGTTAATTTGGTGTAGCGTTTTTAAAATTAATTTTTTTTAAAATATAAATTATTTAAAATATAGTTTTTTTCAAAATACAATTTTTTTTCTATAAATTATTTAAATATCATTTCAAAATGTAATTTTTTTACTAACAAGTTCTTAAAATTTGCGCTTTAGAGCTAAAAATTCGAGCTTTAAAAAACCCATAGCAGCTTACAATAACGCTGCGTTTCTTACCTGGGTTTTTCCAAAAACGCACAACCAAATGGTTATCTTCTCCGCGCCTAAACCCTCGCGAATCTTAGTTCCTAATGAATTCGAAATTCAGCACAGAGCTGCGCTTTGAATTCTCGGAGGGTTCATTCTTCGATTATCAAATTCGAAATTGCAACGAGAAATCGGACAAGTCAGTTCAGAAATTACAGGGACACCTTGAATATCAATCGCGTTCCTGCTTCATCCTCTAGAACTATCGGTGGTCCGGTGATTGAAATGGCCCCCATTTTCCGTCAGCCCGGTCCATCCCACGCTCCTATCAGCACCGACGATCCTGGCCCTGCCAAGTACGCTTTCTTATTCATATCGTTTTCTGATTCTACTGTCACAATTGGAACTTAATTAGTGTTTGGGAGCATAGAATTGAAGCCAAGGCCCATGGAATTAGAATTGGAATTGGAGATCATATGGTTCAAAGTTTTAGCTAATTTCGCGTTCAATCACAAGACATGTATTTCATACTCTCAAACATAGCAGTTTACGAAATTTTATTGTTATCAATGCTTTACTTGAAATTTATTTCAGACCATGTACGTTAAACTGACTTCCTTTTGGAGCAAGTCACTCCACCGTGGGCCTTAAAAGTGAGGTTAATCTATAATTGAAATCGAGTGCCATACTTCAAAAGTGGAAGTTATTTAACAGTTGCAAGATAATGGGATCAAGAGGAGAAACAGAGATAGTAAGTTAAAAATCTATGGGCACATGTTGATGCATTAAAGCATTGGCAATGTTCTATATGATGACTTAGTGCATTCATTGCATTGATACAAATGTTTGGTATTTGGACAAGGATAAGGAGTATTATTAATTCCGGAGCTATTAGCGCCTTCGCTATTAATCCTCACTTATAAGTCGAGGGTAATTTTGAAATTAAAAATGTTAGTCACATGTTTTTTTTAGTGAGGGCACTAATAATACCACCCTCAACCTTGGTATTATTAGCGAGGGGATAAGGACTTTATCCGGATAGCTCGTGCTATTAGTCCCGACCGTCAATTGCGTACCAAACATCTGACTATTCGGCTTATTAATCCTATCCGGCCTTAATCCTGACTACCAAACGGCTCTAAGTACAAAACAATTCAAAAAAGAGTTTGGCCGTATATTTGAAATTTTATTTATTTTCTTAGGAATTTGTTCTTAGAAAAGACTTTCAGTTCAATGTGTCCCGTGTGGAGTACAGAAACATCATTTGAAGGAGATTCCTTAAATTTGAGAGATTTTCAGTGAAAACAGAAGGATAGAGTAACCATGTGTTAGTTTCCGTTGTAGGTAACTAAGTATAACGAGAATTTTTATTGACTGTTGTTGAGCAACGGACTATTTGTCAGTAAATAATGGTGTATTTGAATTTCTTTGGTTATATATGACCAGAGTTGGCCTAGATATTAGGAACAGGAGAGAATTTTAGGGATGATAACAGATAAGCGGACTTATAAGTGAAGTCTTACTAGTGCGAAAGACAGATTCCTAGGTAGAATTAGCTAGTACTTGATGTGACCTTGGAGGAAACTGATAGAAAGCTAGTCCCTCTCGCTCTCCCTTTGCAAGTCGGATAAGTTGCAATGTATTTTCTGAAAAGGTGAAAGGCTTCAAGATCATGGTTTTGCTTGGGGAGATTTGAGATGTCATATTTCTTGCTGCAGTAGTGATGCATTTACAATAGGCTTACCTCAATCCTGGGTGGATGTTTCTGACGAAGTTGCAGCCAATCTACAGCGTGCTCGAGTCAAAATGGCAAAGTTGGTGAAGGTCCATACAAAGGCTTTAACACCGTCTTTTGGTGATGGCAAAGAAGATCAACGTATGATAGAGGCTCTCACCCAAGAGATTACAGGTTTATTGAGGGTATCGGAGAAAAGTTGCAGAAACTTTCTCCTGGTGGGCCTTCTGAGGACTCTAATATCAGGAAAAATGTACAGGTATTGGTGTGATGCTCATTGCCTGTTTATTTTGAAAATTTCTCAAAGAATTTCATTTGATGTTAAACGTTATACAAATGACTCCATGGTGTGGTAAATCAGCCTTTACACTCATGCGTGGATAGTAGTGGTGTTCGTTTTCTTGCCTTAGCCTATATTGTTCCAACATTTGAGTGATTGTCACTATGACATAGACTTTCAATTTGAGGACTCCTTGACATTGAACAAGTTAAGGGTCATTACCAGAGGATTGATGCAATCGCCCTAGATTGTCGTGTTCCTCTCTTTTCATTTAAGGATTAGTTTATTGGTTGATGTTGTTCTGAAATTATATACCCCATCCGCCCCAAAAAGAGTCATTATTGGTCTCAAGTGGCAGAAAATAGACTTGAGGGGGATGGGGGCGCATTAGGCTGTCAATGGATCAGATTTTTGTCTGATTTGGATCTGAACCGGAGATAAAATTTCAAATTTGGATCGATCTAGCTGATCCGATTATCTGAATCCGATAAACTATTAACTTAACGAAGCAGATTTGGATTTAGTCATATCTGATCCACTAAGGACCCGATTCGAAAAATCTCAGGTTTATGGTTACCTATTTCCGAGAGCTAATTTCCCATTCTTCGAAGTTTCAAGGTAGGTTCATTCTTATTCATTACTCTTCTACTCTCATAAGTCTAATCATTAATAAGTCTAATCATTAGTATAATTTCATCAGATTCATTTTTTAAAAACTACTAAGATAAGCATCGGAAAATACACATTTTCCTTGTTCTTCGAATTTTCGGATCCGATCGTATATTAGTTGGATATTCAGACTAGTAATGAATTCGGGTATGGATTAATTAATATTAGATCCGTCGGATTAATTTTTCAGATCTGACAATATGATTTTTTGGATCAGATTTGGATATACCTATATTCGATCCATTGACAGGCCTAGGGTGAATAGCATATGCCAAATTTAAAAAATGCTTTTCGCAAACAGCTCAATCTTACCAGATAGCTAACTGCTGAAACAGTTAGGGCAGCGGAATAAAATGACTAAGCTGCTTTTTAAGGCTAAATCAGCAGATTTTGCAAATGGAAATCTGAAAATAGAGGAATACTAATCTTGCTGAACAATAGAATTATAAAGATTGCTGAAGTAAGAAATAAGACATAAGCACATAATCAGCAAACATATATAAAATATGGAGTACAACTGAAATTAAAAGAGACAACAATTTGAAGTGGTTCACCACAAGAATAGTTGCTATGTCCACTACCAAGGAGGTCAACCTTGGATTTTAGAAGTGTACTATTTTATCCACTGATCTATAAGTTCAGTCTGCATAATCCTTGGTTCTTTACTAGAAATGCAAGTGAACTATATACTTGATCCTAATGGATCGTGTACAGAATAGTTTTGACCGGTATTTTGAGTGATGTTTTTCAAACAAGAATGGATTTCGCTCGTTTGTTTGTGTGCAATCAATGAGGCTCTCTAAGACTGAGCTGGGAGAGCTATTAATGATTTGTGATTGCTAAATGCTAAGTCTGAGTGTTTGGCGATATTTAGACTTGAGCTCTACAATAGAATTGATTACTCAAATCATAAATTTGGGTTCTAACTGCTAGAATGCCCTTGGCCAACCTTCTTCAATGCTCCATGAATGAGGCTTATATAGTCTGGTAATCTGTAGGCATTTAATGCTCTGGATAGGTTTGACAAAAGTGGAATAGGGTTGGTAGCTTGAGGTAGACAGCAAAGAAGATATTTTGCTGAAAGAGGAAGTTACTGTTTGTCCACGTGAAGTTGCGGTAACAGCTTAGTGTATATCCAAGTTGAAAGATAAGGTATGACTTCTATCAAATCTGAGATTCTTATCTTCCGGTAGGACTTCGGCAAATATGCAAACTTGATCTTCGGCAGCTTTATGAACTTGGATAATAGACAACCTTTGTAACAATGCTTGCAGAATTGAAGCTAGTAGATCTTCAGAACCTAACACTAAAAAGCCTAGCAAAACTATTGACGCAGAACGGAAGCGGAAGGGAAGATAGATTCTTATTCGTAATAACGTACGAACGGACTTTGTTTGATTACCGTTCAAACGGACGGAAGAAAAGAAAACAAAGGAGAAAACTTTCCCTACTATTGGCGCACCAACGAGAAACTTTTATTATAATTCAGACGTGTATTGCTAAAGGGGATTGCATTCATATTTATATGACAAAATAAATCCTTAACCTACTAGGACTAGGGCTAAGTAAAATAAGAAACCTAATTAAAATAGAGCTAATTTCTAGGAATAAAATACTAAAGTACTAACAATACTAGGAGATCTCTAATACTAATAAAACAGGAAACAAGAATCCTAATTCAAATAGGAGCTAAAAACTTGAACAGCAGGACAACACCTCGTTTTGGATAAGGCGTGTCCTTGTCGATTCTTCCAGGTGTTCGCAGCATAAGGCGTGGGCACGCCTCATGGGTTATTCGATGCTACCTCATCTTGTTCCTGGTCATTCTCCCCTGGTTAGAAAAAACTCGTCCTCGAGTTTTAAAATGTCGAAGTATGAGCAAGCTCATGATAAATATCATAGTTGTCGTGCGGAAAACATGAAGTTTACTGGACCGATTTTGCTTGACATTGTAACTCGAGCAGAAGATTTGGAAATTGAAATATTCTACAATGTCATGACACTCTGCTGGAAATAGATGTTTTGATGGTGGTTTAAGGAGGACATGAAGCATCTCACGTGGTTTACCCAGCATGTGAAGGTTGGTGGCACATGAAATTGGATAGATCTTCGCTCTTGTGATCTAATCTTCAATATTCCTTATTGCAGAGATTTTCTTGATGTTCAAGTCTTTAATATCCACCATTGAAACTGGTTTCTTCAATTTCATCTCTATGACTTCCTTAGTTTCATTGAAGTTGGATGTATCTTCGAGAAACTCTGTTGTCTCTGTGACAATCTCATCTTCTTGTCCCTTGTCTTCGTCTTTGCATAGAAGCGTCACTTCCTTTGGTTTGTCTTCCTTGGGTTCTTCAATTATCTCCTCAACTATTCTGGATTCATTAGACTCTTGCTGTGGTTGCTTGAAAACTTCCTTTGCGAATACAACAGTAGCTAATTAGGCAGCTTCATTCAGTTGTTGCTGGTCGTCATTCTTTCTACAACAAGATTGTAGACGCAGGAACTCCTTCGTGTAGGCAGCCACACTTTGCGTCCCAAGCTTGTAGTCAAGTAACGGGCGATATGGGTGTGGTGTATAATCTTGGGGCAAGAATTTTTGTTGTAGCAATTCTTTCATTAAAGCCCAATATCTAACTGGTTGTTGACGAAGATGGTAACGCTCATCCAGCAGATTTTGCCACCAAGCTCCAGCGCCTCCTTTAAGCTTGTAAGCAACAATTGTGACTTTGTCTTCTTCGCTTACCTCCCTAATATCGAAAAATTGCTCCACTTCATTAATCCAATCCAGAACTTGTTCCACTTTGAAAGAACAAGGTTGGGATTTCCGCCTTCAATTTATAGTTGTTGTATTCATTGGTTCGCGGAAGACGTAAGAGTTCTTCGGTGTACAATGTTTCTGTGCGAGTCCCTTGGCGATAGTTTATGAATTGTTGTTATGAGTTTTGCACATAATCTCGGGGTAGAAAACGCCGTTGTAGTAACTCTTTCTTTAGAGGCCAGTTCTTAATCGAAGGAAGTCGTTGTCGGTAGCATTCTTCTTGCATTCTCTGCCACCATGTTCCAGCTCCTCCTTTTAATTTATAAGCAACCAAATCCACCTTTTGTTCTTCGCTCACAGGCATAATTTCGAAGAACTTCTCAATCTCATTAATCCAGTCGAGTAAAGATTCAATCTCCAGGCTGCCATTGAAGGTGGGGATTTCTACTTTAATCATGTAGCCATCGAATTCTTCATGCCGTTGAAAAGCTTGTAGCGAGTGGGGAATTGCTGACCTGTGTTATGGCCATAGAAAGGCATGGCGGCGACCTGTTGTTGCCTTACACTGAATGAATAGGTTCCACGATATAGGAGATTGATGAACAGCAGTAGCGTTTTGGGGAAAACGTTGTTACCAAGTAAAATTTGCAATTTATAGAAGAATTGCGTGATGGTGAATAACAGGGATTGAAAAGATTGATGAACTGAAGAGATTGAAGATGATGTAGGATCGCAATTTATAGAAAAATTGCATGAACCTTCGCTTTGATACCAATTGACGCAGAACGGAAGTGGAAGGGAAGATAGATTCTTGTTCGTAATAACGTACGAACGGGCGTTTGTTTGATTACCGTTCAAACGGACGGAAGAAAAGAAAACAAAGGAGAAAACTTTCCCAACTATTGGCACACCAACAAGAAACTTTTATTATAATTTAGACGTGTATTGCTAAAGGGGATTACATTCATATTTATAAGACAAAATAAATCCTTAACCTACTAGGACTAATTCAGACGTGTATTGCTAAAGGGGATTACATTCATATTTATAAGACAAAATAAATTCTTAACCTACTAGGACTAGGGCTAATTAAAATAAGAAACCTAGTTAAAAGAAGAAACCTAATTAAAATAGAGCTAATTTCTACGAATAAAATACTAAAGTGCTAACAATACTAGGAGATCTTTAATACTAATAAAATAGGAAACAAGAATCATAATTCAAACAGGAGCTAAAAACTTGAACACAACACCTCGTTTTGGATAAGGTGTGGGCACGCCTTATCAATTTGTCAATTCTTCCAGGTGTTCGCAGCATAAGGCGTGGGCACGCCTTATGGGTTATTCGATCCTGCCTCATCTTGTTCCTCGTCAACTATGTCCTAAGAGAGGAACCTTTCCTATCTAGTGTAAACACTACTTACATAAAAAAAAAAAAAAACAGTCCTCAACTCAAACTAACAAACGGGATCAAGCAAATCAAAAAGGTTACAACATATATTTTCCTAACAGTCACCTATTGATTTTACATGTGTGTTAAGATAATATTTGATTGTATATGAACTACCTTTGATGCCCCTCAGTTATCCTCAACTTCAAGTGGTGCAAATCAAAGGGATCCACTACATTTTCCATCTCAAAGCTGAAAAGAGTATTATAGACAACTGCCTAAAGAAAACTTTCTTTCAAAGGAAAGGGTGCTCTCTTTTTGGACATCCCAAAATAGAATAAGTGACTCTTTTTGGGACAGAGGGAGTAGTGTTAATGTCCATAAGGTTGAAGTATAAAAGGCGGGCACTTTCTACTAATGCAAAATCTAGGTTAATACCTAGTTCACTCCTCCCTGCACCTCAACCCGCAGGGGCCGAATTGGGTTATGACCTTTTTACTCTTTCTTCCAGTGCTTCTCCGGCTCTTTCGACTTGTGCAGTTCAATATATATAGTTAAGAGCTATACGTTCTTGCTGGCCTATTTGGCTGAAGTGCCTCACCTTTACTTGTCCCTTTAACAGCGTTCCCTTGCTACGGACCTTCAAAACCTTTTAGTAGAGCTCCGGAAGAAACAGGCAACATACTTGAAAACTCTACAACAGCAAAAAGAGGTTTGTTAATACACATGCATACGCTGTTACATACTGAACTAACATATGGTGGCCATGCATTCATATATTGCTCAATAAATATTACACATTTCCCTGCTAAGGAGAGTTTTAGAGCCATTCTCGATATTAAGGCTCTCTTTAGAGGTACAGTTAGCTTTTTACCAAGTCTGAGCCAATATGCTCCATTTCGATATTGTATACACTTACCAGTCTGGTCTTCATACTTATCAAGCTTAAATTTTTTCATCTAATTTTATCGGTTTGACTTTGGTATGGTGGTCTAGGGAGGGGATGTGCTTGACCTGGAGATGAACGGAAATAGATCTGAATTTGAAGATGATGCACTTGGTAACCTGGTATGGTGCTAAGTCAATATGCCAAATTAAGGTCTCTTTTTCAAACATAATTTGTGCTTAATGAAATTAGGGTTTTAATGAGCATCATATGGCTAAGCTGAAGAATGGTGAGCAAATCACAGCTGAAAGGGAGAGAGAAATGAAATAAGACAGGTACATAAAGGACCTGTACTGTCCACTACTATTACAGAAATTGACTATTTTGCTTCCTCCCCATTAACCTAAGTATCCTGCAGGTTTTGGGATCAGTGAACGAGCTTGCCCAAATCATGAAGGATCTGTCAGTTCTTGTGATAGACAGGGTTAAAGGCTTCAATTTATGTAATTTTCCGAACGCCTTGGCAATGTCAGATTACCCAGTTGGCGTGTTATGCAGGGAACAATTGTTGACCGGGTTGACCACAACATTCAGAATGTTGCTGTATCAGTAGAGGAAGGTTTTAAGCAGTTAGAGAAGGTCTCTCTCTCTCTCTCTCTCTCTCTCTCTCTCTCTCACACACACACACACACACTCGCACACTCCGACTGACAGAGACATATATGCACCACTTGCTCATTCGAGTATACGTGGATTTCAGGCAGAGAGAAGTCAGAGGAAAGGGGGAATAGTCAGATGTGCGACAGTGCTTATTAAAATGTGCCTCATCATGCTAGTCCTCATGATCCTTAAGGAAGTATTCTTATGATCGGTTTCTTTCTTCCGTTTTGTTGCCAAAGTAGAATACAACAGTCATGACGAGAATGATTACTAAGTTTCTGACAGGAAAACTCACAGTTTAGGACCAGGGAATGCATTTAGAGACTTTACAGTAACAGGGGACTAACATCTTTGTTCTTTTTAGGGGCTTTAAGATTTCAGGTATATTCCCCTAATTTTATGCAGGAATGTTTTTGGTTATTTGCTTAAAATGTTGTAATATAAGGAGTGGTTAACAAATTACCAATAGGTTGCAAATCTGATATATGTCGTACTGTACAGAATCTGCAGAATTGAACACGACCTTCAAGGCAGCAACATGAACCTCTCTCAACAAATGATTGAGCTCTCTTTACATATAACAAAGTGGTGCATATTTGCCAAAATACATACTGGGATGTTGACTTAAATCACAAAACAATACAATTGAGACTGATATTATAAAAAGAATTTGAAAAAAATTAGGTGAAGCTATTTGTAGGGAGGAAAAACCGTAATGCCTATTCTAGCAACTACTGCTGGAGAAGCATGAACATTAGCAAAGCTAGAATAGAGCTGAAAATGATGGCCTTTGCACCCGTTCGATGACCATTGCTTGGAAGCGTGATAGGAAGTGAGCACTCTTCGCCATTGAAGAACACTTTACTTGGGAAACCATCCCCGCGAGCCACATTCAGTCCAGGTGTTTTCTTCTTTGTAAAAGAGATCACTGACTGCTGCGAACCAGGAACCCGTGGATCTTTCTTTGGGTTTTTTCCATCTCTTTCCGCCACAATATAATTAAAATCCGGAAGACCCTGTAGAAATATTGTACTATCAGAACCGGGAAGTGCACTTCCATTGAAGGAGTACACTTTTTCAAATCCCGCCATGGACTTTTCTAGTTCAACTGCTGCAAACCAATCAGCAAAACTGGTTTCGCCCCAATTGAAAACTGTCATTCTTGCCGCCCAACCATCTTTGAAATCTGATAGTAAGTGCCAGTTAATGCTTAGGCCGCAGTTATCTCCACAAGGCAATGGATTTGGCAAGACCCAGCTGTTAGTGCCATAATAATCCTTGGCCATTTTAGTTCTGTTATCAAACGGCACAAGAAGAGCCTCCGACGGTAGAAGCAGTGCTGACGTAGTGGCACTACACGTGTTGCTGACATCGGCTTTGCACCCGCAAGCACAAGTGTTACATGGAACCACTGAGTCATTGAAAAATGCCGAGAACGAAACACAGCATTTTGGTCTTTCTGATTTGGTTTGTGTTATGTTGCAAACCACTTGCCAGCTAGCCACTGCTGATGATTCCGAGTTTAACCCATTAGGATCAGGGAAAAGAGTTGGGTTAACACGCACTGGCGGCCCACATTGATAATCTGGGTTGAATGTGCCATTGATTTTCCAGTTCTGCGGTGGGATGATCTGTGTTCTGTTTAAGTCTGGTGGCATTTTGAAAACTTGCATTATGAAAGCTGACTTCGACTTTGTTGAATCCATGTAAGGCGGTAAGACGGTCCCGTTTCGACAACAGAATGGAATCATTCCTAGTTTGGTGTCGTTTGCTTTATCCAACGGGAGGTCAATTATGGTTGGGCTTCTCTCGCAATTCAAGACTGTAGAGAAATCGATATCTTTGTAGAATTGACCTTGCTGGCCATATATGCAATCGTTTTTATCGATAATGGTTGGATAAGCTCCTTTCATGGAGTAAATGAATTCATCTCTCATCCAATCCCAACTCAAGTACCAATAATCAAGACGGCTGAGGGGATTGTGGTTTGAGATGGTCACCTGTGCCCAATATTCAGTTTCGTATGCACTGATCACGTCATACATTATAGTGAGATCACCATCTTGCCTCGGGAGGAAATCTTCTTCTGTTACAAAGTTGGATCTCGCATTTGGGTCTTTAATGCAGCAAACGCTCGTCATGTTTGTGCCTGCCAAAACCAAACTTATCAATAGAACTACTCGTATTTAATTTACTTGGTTTGATCGGCAGGTCGAACACTAGTTGAACAGTGAACTGTGAATCAAACTTTGCTGGTTCTACGTCAGTTCAGTTCTTTACATAGTACCAAGTTGACCGGCTCTTTTAGACTAAGGTTGTGTTTGGGAGTGACCTCAGAATAAAAAAGAAAGAAAAATAAGATTTTTACCTCGATTTGGAGGACCAGAACACAAAAAGCCATCATTAGCAAGAGAGATATTAGACGGCATAGGAAAAGCTGGAGCTGCAACACCGTACTGGGTGCCCACCAATTCAACCCGAGCTTGCATCTGATTAACATCACCGGCAGTCTCAACAGCCGACTTCAGGTCAGTCACGGGATACCCAGCAAAGACTGCCCCATTACTAACATTAGCAGGAAGCGTGGTGCCGTCAGCAAGCACAGCATTTGTAGCAGAAACCAAGAACTCACTGTTATTGAACCTGACAAAGACCCGCCAAGATTTGAGCTCGTCGAGGCCGTTGTTTGTGACTGTGAGAGTGGACTCGAACCTGTAGGGTTGGTGAGTCGGGTCAGAGGGTAGGAGCGAGGGCGGGATTTGGTAGCCGATGTTGTGGACGTATGATATGGATATGCCATTGCAGACAGCCGGAGTTGGGGTTTGAGAGATTGAAGCGGGTATCAAGATCGAGATTAAAAGAAGCAAGATAATGAAAATCTCAGCCATTTTTGGTTTGAAACAGAGAAATAGAAGAGTGATACAGATGCATATACAAATACAGAGTGAGGGGTAAGACCAAATCAGAGTTTAGGGCAGTCTGTTTGATATTGATCATATTATTTTTTAAAATATTTTTTTTGTTGTAAAAATTGTGAGTGGTAAGTTAATTGTTTTCTTTTTTGCCGGCTATGAGCGGTTCTGTTTGTGAAGGGCAGCTACAAGAGCAAGAAGAATTGGTCTCTTTTATAATTTTCAATTTGATGTTTTGTTTTTTATTTTTAACTTTTTGCATGAAATTTTTGCTCGTTTTGGGAGAACGGCAGGAAATATATATCTTGCGGAACCGCGTAAACGGCCGTTGGAATTTTGAATTGCAGTTGGAGCCCACTTCTGTTGCCTTCTTTATGTTAGTAGGACGTTGGACATCAATAAGGGCATCCACAATGTCTGCTTCTTAGCCCATAAGAACTTAATGGGCTGATTCTTAACACATTGGGAGAATTTTTATTTTAATTCTTAAAAAAATGAGTTAAATAAGAACTGGTTCTTAAGCCTCCACGTTGGCTTGCTCTGCGACCCCCGCCCCCCTTGATGAGACGCCACTTTCTCTTTTTCTCTTTTTTCAATAGTTTGAACTTTTTTGTTTTTTAAGTTTCTAATTTTTTGGAAAGTTAATTTGTTTTAAATAAGCACTATTTTGGAAAAAGTTTTTGTTTTTTATAATTTTTGAAAAAAGTATTTTAAGAAGTGTATTACGAATTATGTATTACAAATTATCTAAATTATCTTATTTCGAATTTTAAGAAGTGTTTGTTTGTATCCAAGTATTTGTTATTTGTACGAAATATTTAGCAATGAAAGTTATATGCAATTATTAATGAAAATTAAAAATTAAAAATAGAAATGATTCAATTTCTTTGTTGCACGAAATATATGAAATATGTAATGTACTAATTAAAATTATAAATGAATTAATTTATTAATAAACCAAGAAATTTAATACTCCCTCCGTCCCTAAATTATTGTCTGGGTTGACCCGGCACACGGATTAAGAAAATTTAATTGACTTGATATTTATATTAGAATAGTATTGAAAAAGTGTGTTGTTTCCTTTAATGCCCATGTGTATGTGGCCCATAATTAAAGTAGGAAGAAAAAGTAAGGGTAAAATAGTAAAAGTGATGTTCTAAAAAGGAAAGTTTCAAACAAAGACAGTTATTTTGGGACGGATGAAAAAGGAAAGGAAGACAATAATTTAGGGACGGAGGGAGTATGTAAACATTAATCAAGACAATAAAAAAAAGTAATTTATTTATACAAAATATTTAAAATATATTAATTAAAACTATAAAGAAATTAATTTGTATGAAAATTATAAAATAAATGAGTTAGTGAGTGAAAATCCTAGGTGACATTGTGGAACCCACCTAAGAACCAAGTTGAAGAACCAAACATTGGGGAGATTAGTTCTTAAATATGATAGTGAGTGAAAATTGTAGGTGACAAGGTAAAGTCCACCTAAAAACTAAGAACCGATTCTCTACACTGGAAATGCTCTAAATGAGAGAGTCGGACGCTACACTACCTACGGCTTGTTATGTTATCTGATTTTAATCCTTTGTATCGGAGATAAATTTTGGATACGGATCAGCCAAGTTGTTCTGATTATTTGAATTCAACTCGGGCCCAATCAAATATTTACTTAGAGAATAAATTTGAATTTAGTCATATTTGATTCATTAAGGACCCGATTTGAAGAACTTCTTGTTTATGGTTGTATTTTTGAGAGTTAATTTCACACAAGCTTCTTAAAAGATTCAAGGCATGTCTGTTCTTTTAATTACTTTTCTACTCTGGTAAGTCTAATCAGTTGGTATAATTTTACAGTATAATTTTAGCATACTCTGAGATAAACATAGCAAAATACACATTATTCTTCTTTTTTTATTTATTTATTGGGATTTTCTGATTGGATATTATATTTAATCAAATATTCGGCCTAATAACAGATTCAGACTTGTATTAGTTAATATGAGATCCGTCGAGTTAACGAATTGGATTGGATTCGGTTATATTTGTAACTGCTGTTCTATTGACAGGTCTAGTTGGACGTGGATAAATTAAAAGATCCATAAGAAAAGGAAAACATTTATCTATGAAAATTAAAATACTTCTTATGGTTTCTCCAGTCTAGTCTTCATCGTAAGCTTCTGATACTGAACAAAGGAGGTGACAACTTTTCAAATTTCGGAGCTCATAACCTACCAGATTGTATCATAGAGAGATCAGTTTTCAAGGTTTTGCTTTATTAATCGCCAGGAATTCATCTGTGGTTAACATTTTGGGTTTCTCAACCCAAACAGGCAACATTTATACTATCCAATTCATGTAATAGCTTAAGTTTCTGAGGTAGAGTTTTGATAGAATTTGTATACCAATAAATACGGTAATTTGCTGAGATTTTACCTTGTGTTCTGGTGGGCTGCTTCACTTTTATTGGTTTACCTTATGGTTGATTTAGTTATAAGAGCATCGTCGTTGCAAATGCGTATGTGAAAAAAATTAGGTGTCACCTAGGATTTGATTACACCTTTTTCAAAAAAAAAACTCCCCAATGCAATTGTGGAGGAGAGTTGTGGATATGATGTGTCAACTAAATTGTTTCCCATTGGTTAGTAGACTTTTGATTTTTTGACATTCAATGCAAATTGTAGAGGAGGATGTGAATACAAGAGTCTTTTTCTACATTTTCTTCCATAATTTGCATTGAATGTAAAAAAAATCAAGAGTCTACTAACCAATAGGAAACAATTTAATTGACGCATAGTATCCACAACCCTTCTCTACAATTGCTTTGGAAAGTTTTTTTTCTTTAAAAATGTATAAATCTTATGTGGCACCCAATTTTTTTTCACATTCACGTTTGCATTGGAGATGCTCTAAGGTTTGAGAAACTAAATTATACCTGCTGTTAATGGTGTTATATAACTGTTTATGTGGTGAAGATTACTACTCCCTCCATTCAGCAGTTCCTAAATTAGTAAATAATTGTCTTATTTTCCTTTTTTTTTCGTTAGAAAAAAAATTGTCATTGTTTCTAAACTTTCTTTTTCAAAAAATACTTTTACCATTATACTTTTAATTTTTCTTTCTACTTTAATGATGGTCCCACATGCACATTGACTTTTAAGACAATTATGTATTTATAATAAAGTTAATTAGTTTTTCTTAATCCGTGTACCAGTCAAACAAATCAATAATTGAAGAACGGAGGGAGTATTTATTGTCAATTATTACTACAATTCATTGAGATGAGCAAAATGCATATCTCTTCTTTGTTGAAAATATTGTAGTAAGTCTCAAGGTTTAAGATTGATCAAATTTCTATCATGCATGGGGATAAATCTTAGTGGTAATTTGCCATCTCATGAACACACATAATGAGAAAGGATTTAGACTTCTATTTGATCTCTTAATTAGTTTATTGAGTATGAATTTGTCCTTGCAATATATTTGAATTTTCAATCTTTATTAAGATACCGGAATTGTAATCTTCCTGTATCCTTCATTAATTTTTATTTGGCTAACCAGTTAAAAATACATTTGAGCCCGAAAAAGAACCTCGCCTAGTCACTGCAAACACAATTCTTTCCATCCTCGCCATGGATCATTGATGTAGTGGAAGTCCTAGCAAAGTAACAATAGTATCAACACTGTTGAGATCGCGCAAGACTACTAGTGATTGATTTTCCAAATTCTGTTGAGGTGTAAAACGTACCACGATTTAGGCATCAATTCTCGTTGATTCAAAGGAATAACGAAAACTGGAATCAATGAGAGATCTCCTATTATTATTGGCGCACCAATAATAATTTTATTAATCAATCAAAAACCCCCCTTTAAAACATTGACAAAACCCCTTTATATTGGGTGAAAGACTCAACAATTAAGGTAAACCCTAAACTTAAAGGAAAAAGAAAACTAATCAAACAGGACAATAAGATACTTACTCTAAATAAAACAAATTAGAATCATAAAAGCAGGAATTAAATACTATAGGACTAATAATACAAGGAAAACTCTAATGTTACTTAAAATATGAAACCTAATTAAAATAGAACTACTCACTTGTACGAGCCTCTTCTTGATCCGCATCAATCATCCAATGGAGAAGGTGGCATGTTATGTATCAGAAGGTGAAGGCTCTCTTGTCTCACTTTTGAGGTTCTAGAAGAAGCCTCAAGCTCAATTGCATTCCTGTGGAAAGCTGAAAGCCTGATGTAGAGCCGGGAATCCTGAGGCATCCTTTTCGCAGAATGGTGATGCATAATTCCTCGAGAACAAAAGATGGGTTGACTTTATTGGTGTAAGAATAAGACTAAAGAGAGAATATAACGAATTTGAGGTTAGGTGGGTTGAGAAGAGTTTCTGTTGAAGAAGAAAGAGATGGATATGAGGGAATGTCTTTCTGAACCTATAAAGGTCCCAAAGGCTACTGGAACTTTGATGGGAATCCTTGGTTGTCAACATAATGGAGGTCATTAAGGATCTTTTGGATAGCCATGTTGTTCTTTGTTTCCATTTTCTGTTTATGATATTTGTTTTCTGTTTTTGGACTTTGGAGTGCTTTTGTTTTGTTTTAGTGTTCCTGCATTAATGTGGCCTTATACTGATGATTAATTTACACTTAATTGCTACTATCCCTCTTAACAGCAGATACTGTTAGTTCCATCTATGCCTAATTTTTGGGACTAAAGGATGAGAACAATTTAACTGACACAAAGAATGTTGATACAAGGTTGCCAATGCTGGTTTATGTATCTTGAAAGAACTTGCCTGGATTTGCCCGCAACAAGAAAGCAGGAGCAATGAATGCCCTCATTAGTAAAAGCACAATCATGTCGAACGGACCATTTATTCTTAATCAGCTGGGTTGTGGCCTAATTATCTATAATACGTTGGCATGAAGGGAAGGAATTGTTATAAGCTTGAGAAGGGTGGTGACAAGATCTGTTATGTTTAGTGCCCTCAAAGGTTGAGGGAATGGATCCAACTGATGTATATGCAAATCACAACACGATATTCTTTGATGTGAGCATGAGAACCTTTGATTGATTACAAGATCCAGTGCATGTAGGAATGGGTGGCATATTCAGTAGAATACGCTTTATTGATTTAATCCACTGAACACAATGGATGGTTCTATATATTGAAAGAAGACCAAGATATCTTTGGAAAGAAAACCCAAGGTGCCTGAGAATATAGACGAGGATGAAATGGTTTACAAATGTTAAGATGCCTTTGGTTGCAGAACGATTTGGAAAGTCTACTGTATTGACTCTATAGTTGTGGCTGGATTTGGGGGAAGGCTGTTAGATGATTTGTCGAGGAAAAGTAGCCAGAGTAGACCTGTATAATCTAGTGGGTAAAAAGGATTGGGTGGTTTTATGGTTATGTAACTCGTCCAGTTTCTTATCCAGGCAACCTGTTCTGTTGAGATTTTGAACTCAAATCACTCCAAAATTCCCTAATGCCCTTTTTGCAAGTAAGAAGTAGTACTCGCAGAGGCTTGCATACTTTAATGTTGGAATGAATTCTTTCACTTCAAGTTCCTCTCTGTTTATTATTTTCTTCCTGCTCTTTCGTTATTCTTGAGAAAGTTTTTTGTTCAATCATCAGCATGACTTTTCTAGTCTTATTGGCCACTCTCTGCGTGTGCCATCTACTCGCTTATTGAAGGCAAATAGTCCAGATTCACTCTCCGTGATTGGTGTAGAAATGGCTAGTGCTCATCCTGGAGTTATTATTGAAGCTAGGACTTCTCAAGATCGTAGCTCACATTCAAATATCGTTCACATTGATTTCCAAACCTGCAACATCTGAAGGTAGATGAATTTGCAGAGTTATACGAGGTAATTATTAGGTTTACTTCGTTGATGATCCTTCCTCTAATGTTTATATTGGTTAATCTAGCTGCGAGTCTCAGTTTTACTTGTATGCTTTACTTGGGTAATTAGATTTTATGTTTAGCAAGTTAAAGAAGGTTCTCAACATTAACTATATCCGAATAACATCACACCATGTAAAGCTTGAGTTTCAAGAGTGGTCGCCCCGTCCATTGCATGCATTTTCCATCCAATTATAGTCCAAACAGGTTGAAGCACATGCAGTAGGTGTCAGGTAAAAATATAAGGAGTCGAATGGCTATTCGTCTATGGTCCTCATTGTTGTGACTGTATGTGACGGGTAAAATGATCACGATATTACTATCAGTTAAGTCCGATGAGGACCATGTATGTATTGCATGTTCCCACCACCAATAGATGACAGTGACATTTAGCTAGCGGCGATGGATGGACTCCGCTCCCTAGCTACATCCAAAACCATATGTGTGTGGCCTAACATTTTTAGACTTTTGCCCACCATAATTGGCATGGCTGCTTTATGGCCTACACACAAGTACATTACAGATCTAGTAACGAAAGCCCCCAACAGAGAAGATGAAAACATCTAGTTTCAGCTTCCTGATATGCTAAAAGTACACCATACTTCAGTTTCTTTGTTTTGTATCTCTAGTTGATATACCTGAGTTTGATTTCAATTCATTCTTGGTGACTTGACCATTTTGCCCCTCCTCTCTATTTCTTTACCCCCTCCCTCCCTCCCGGACTTTGAAGTTTATAACTTCTTGTTAAACAGCCAAATATTTTGATCTTAATTTGTTTCATTTTTAAATTCGTGAACTCATAACTATTTGACAGGCGGAGTTAGTTTCAGGTGTGTGTCTGTCTGTTTGATGGAGGAGCGCTTTTCGCAAAACGCTGCTGGTATTTTTTCTCTCTCCCTATTTTGTGTAGCAATGCAATATTTTCACTTTATGAAAACGCTTCATTTTGGAGCGCTTTGTCCAAAACCCTTCATATTAAACTAGGAAATACGCAAAACCACTTTTGAACTGATTTACCAAATGCATTTATAAGATAAAAACAATGTTCCAAAAATTGCACTTCAAAAGCGTTACACCAGAGTTTGAATTACGTTGAATGATTGGAACCGATCTTTTAATTTTGGATTAGATTAGCTCAGCTCTTTTGGTTTCACATAAAGAGGCCAAAAAATGAGCCCAATAAATGTTTACATAATAATACTACTATTTAAAGTACTCACCCTTAGAACTCTCGATCTCATCATCATCATCATCATCTCGTAGCAATCGGTGATCGTTTGCAGACAAAAATGGTAAGGTGGGAGGAGCTGCCTCGTTATCCATTATCAACTTCCATCTTCAAGTCTATCCATTATCGACTACCTTCTTCAATTCAAGTCCGACAACAGTACGTTACCATCCAATTAATCCATAGGATATGTATGTATGTATGTATGTATATATCGTCAAGGTGTTACGTACAAAAAGTTCAATTTTTCTCTTTCTAAAATTGGAAATGAAACCATTAATGAATAACGAGTCATTATTTGCTTTAACAAATTTATAACTCCATAAAAATCCAACCTAATCATCTGGTTTAGTTAAACCCCACATGTGTTGTTGGTTTATCTAAACGAGCTAATTACTTTGTGTTTCTATTTTAACAAAGCGATTGATTACTTCCACAAAAATCTTGGACTGTGATAGTTCTTCTTACAATAAATCTTGGCACATCGATTCGCTCCATGGGGCACTTTTGTAATATCTATCTAAAAAATATATATATAAAAGTGTTTTAATTAAAAATTGCACCATTTTTCATGAATAATAAAGAGGTGAGAATACTTTTTTTAATTAATTTAGGGAGTAATAAATATTTTTAATCCGGATCTACTAGCACCACTCTTTTATCTTATTCCGTGTTTGGTATGTATATATAGTAGATTGAGAAATGGGAAATGGTCCCCCTCGAAATGGCTGTTTTGTAGCTGTAAAGGCATTTTTGAAAGGCTCGTTTTTGGGTTGGGGCTCTCTATCCAAACATGCTGCATGTGTTTGCCTCTCTCTTTTACCCTATACTCTACCTTTGTTTCATTTTCCTCACATGCCACAAACTCAGGAAATAGCTTGGCTCCATTTCCCCATAGAAAATGCTTTCTGAGTCAAAACCCAATTTAACTAGGAATTAATGAAACCCAAACAGAGTTACAGAGCCGAGCTCTACGCTACAAGGGAACTTACTTTTGTTCCAGCCTCCGGTTCGGTTTTGAAGCCTTTCCCAAACCAAACCCGGTTTTGAGAAAATCCAAACCAAACCGCATTATTAATAAAGATGAAGAAAATAGAAGAGGGAAGCAATTTCAAACCCTAAGGACGCCTCTTGAAGGGAAAGAGGTGTGATTCAGATTCTGCAGTTGAGAGTCCGGACGCAGTGAACAAATTGTTTGAGTGTGGGACGAAAGGAGATGATAAGAGAGAGAAAGGACGAGTTAGGAGGAGCCTTGTTGCTGGAAATGCCGTGTGGTGCCGATGTCTTCAATGGTGTTAAGATTTGTTGCAGCCGTCGGGTAGAGAGAGAGAGAAAGGCTTGGATTTCATCCTTAATTCCTTTTGAGTATAGCAAGATGTTTAATTTTTGAAATTGAACTACTGAAGTAAAATATTTCAAAATAAAAAGTAGTCTTTATAACGGATCGAAGGGGGTATTATCAAATACAATACATACATACCTAATATATGTTTATTTTCGTAATTAAATGATCATGTATTAAAGGGAAAAATTGTGAAGTAAGTGAATAGATTACTCAAAACGGGACTTCTTCCAACCTTCATATTGACGTGCTATCACTATCCCAGCCTTCGAAATAATGTGAATAATACGTTTTTGTGCCTTAATTTGGGAGTAATTCTGCAATAATATTCTAAGGATCACAAGATTTGAATAGAAATTGAATGATGCAAAAACCCTAGGCTAGCCAATCATCGTTTTGTCCATTTTTTTTTTTTTTTACGAATGCTACAATTTATGTCTTTGGTCAAAGTCTAAATACAACGGTGCAAAATAACGTTTGGCCAATTATTAAAAAATTGACGTGGCATGAAATTTATACATAGTACTCTTTCCATTCCTAAATAAGTGTCCTGTTTTGACTTTTTAAAGTCAAAATTGTTTTTAAATGAAATTTTGATGTATATTTTATTTTTTGTCAAAATTGTAAAACACGTAGACAAAAAGGATTACAACTAAGAATTTTAATCATTTGAAAAACGATCAATTTAATATAAAAAAATTAAATATTATTTTACAGTAATTAAAAACAAAAGGTGAGAGGATTTGTCAGGTCAGATTCTGTGTTACTTGCTTTGAAATCTTCTAGCATTTCCCATTTTTGGCTTTGAATTTCTGAAGTAAATCAGAAGCTTTGCGATTGAGAGATGAATGACACACACACACACACACACACACACACCATTGGCATTTACAATATACTTGGAAGTTTGTGTGGGTGTTTTCAAGGTAAAGAAGATTGATTGTTAGTAGTAACAAAGAAAACAACAAAAAGAGGTAGATGAAATTAAGGAAAGGAGCTTTATTCCCAAAATAAATGTTGAGATGAGATTCAGCTCTCTTCTCTCTCTCTCTGCCCATGACTAACAACATTATACACTACAGTCAAGCACCTCTTAACTTATTATTTTTTTATTTTTATTTTATTTTAATCTCTTCATCAACAACAATCCCCTTTTCTTTGAGTGCGTTGCCCTCCATGTTCACTAAGCACCACCATTGCAAATGCATTACTCATGAATAACCTACCCCCCCTCTCTGATACCCATACCCACACCCACACCCTCTCTCTCTCTCCCTCTTTGTGTGTGTATATATCTATCTCTCTCACATCTCGTGTAGTTTTATAGGACTATGTTTGTTAACACTCTTTAACTTCGACACCACCTTAACCTGTGTCATTTATTGAACTTAAAAAGTGTTTGATTTTATGTTATTTTTCTTTAATTAATACCCCCTCAATTTATCACTTGTGTCAAATTAACTATATTTTTTCACTTATTTTTCTATCTTACAAACAAACTCTATGGTATGGAGTATACGTATGACAAAATAGGGGTGGAGGTGGAGGTGGAGGTGCGTTATGATTAGTAAGTATGTCAAAGTCAGATTAATAATCTTTGGTGATTACCTACCTACCTCCCTACCTCATTTCAGATTAGGGTACGTCTAAAATAAAACGTCAGTTGCCACGTCTTAATCACTTATGGAGGAGTACTACTGTATTTCTAATTCTAATACTATAATAAAATAAAAAATTTGGACTCCCTCCCTATAGCATAGAATAAAGGCAAATAAACAGAACAGCAGCAGAGCACACACGACACGACTAGTCCAGAAGGATCTCCTTCTTCTATACTACTTACTACTAATAGGAAGGAAGGAAGCAAGCAAACAAAGTCAGAGACGAAGAATATATATATATATATAATAATAATAATTATAAGAATATATTTTTTCTAGTAAATGTGAAAATCAATCAATAAAATCAGCCCCCCCGGCACACACCAAACACTCGATGAGATTATGCTATTAGTAGTATTATTACTTACACATGCTAAACGTTATTCCTATTTTAACTTCAACAATTAAATCTCTTCTTCTTTTTTTTTTTCTTCCTTCTTCTTCTTCTTCGTATATTATCGTTATCAATATATTGAGATAAAGACACAAATTATATCGTTATCAATAAAAGAAGCAGCAGTAGTAGCAAGTATTTTCTCTACGAACTATGCTGGTGAGTCATATATATAATGAAGGGGTCTGCCAAGTAGGTGCCCACGTGTGATGCCAGGACGAAAGGGGAGGAGGAATCAGTCCCCACTTATTTTAATACTACTTTGGACACTTGCTTGGCAGTACAACGACAGATGGGTCCCATTCATTTTTGATGCCCCCACCTCCCCCTCCCCCACATATAATAATACTTCTAATAACAAAAAAAAGATTATTACTATTAATAAACAAGAAAACGAAAATGAACAAATCAATTACCAGCTAGCAGAGGGACGACGGAGTGGGAGGGAGGGAGATCATTCACGCAACGTGTTATCCGCGCCGCTCCCGGCGCTCTCTCTCTATACACTATTCTAACACTAGTTGCCAAAAACTCACATCTTTAATTCGTCGTCACATTTACACGAGAGCCCTACCTCCTATCTATAATCGTCTGCCACCGTCCGTCCCACCGCAACCAAGCATCCGGCCACCGTTCTCTCTTAATGCTTACTTACAGAGTGTCTACAAGTTGAAAAATTATTCCTCTTTAAGACTTGATATTTTCACACCACAACATCTTGCTCATGTAGTATGCTAATATGTAGTAGAGTATAGTTTGCTTATCTTTCTCGATGACTGATCTAGTATGAAATTTTCGCTTATCTTTCGACATGGCATAACATCGTTCAATAATCCCCGTTGACTTATTTCAACAAATAACTTGTCTTCTGATTTAGAAATAAAAACAACTCTTTTCACAACAATGGCAAAAGCAAAGAGTGCCGACATCAAACTATTGGCCATTTTAAGGTCAATTGGACCCCCCACCACCACACCCAATCCCATTGCAATGACAGGCAAATACCAAAACAAAAATTTAGGAATTGATTGATTAAGGCTCCAAACATTTACCACTTAACGATGTTAATCACTGCCTTAGAAAACAACCACACTACGGAATGATACATTTTCGCAGAACAAAACAGTATTTGTTCCCGTTGGATAAACCAACTCACTATTAATTTCAAATAATTCAATCCCCAAGCATATTAGATCAGCCAATATATTTTATCAAAAATGAAAATCAACCAAGTACGGCACAAGACAGCAAGAATTACCATTTAATCAATGTTTTGGAATTTAGCTGCTGCAGAAAAATAATTTAAGTATAATAAAATCAAAAATTGATGCTCATAGAGAATTCCTGACCATTTATAGTGTCGGTTGTTCCATCTCATCTCATCTCATCTCATGTTCTTGACAGAGTAAACCCTAATTGCAACATTTTGTATAATCGAACAACACATCTCAAATGAAATGTACACATATAACTACTGAATTGAATATCCTCTTTTCTTTTATTTTCAAGGCATAGAAACAATAGAATAGAATACAAATGGCCTGGCCCCAGAGAGATAGATGATGATTTCAGTCAATTGAACAAAACCAAAAAAAAAAATTATAAAATCAAGAAGAAGAAAAAACAGAACAAAAAATTTGAAAGAAAAAAAAAATGGAAAAAATAAGTGCAAAACAGTCACAGGAGGAATTTACCGGCGGTGGAAATAAACCCATCAGGTCGAGTGTCCATACAAGTCGTACGGAGCCCACAGAGCATCGAGCGGGCACGGCTGTTTAGAGTCGAGCCTGAGCCATGGCTTGCCGCTGCCGCTCCAGTGTAGGAGGCTGACTGGACCGGGGTGAAGGTCACGGCAGCTGCCTCTAACATTATCCCCTCCCAAGCCGTGTTGGTTCCATCTATGTTCAATAGGCGCCACGTGTCCCGCAAATACCAGCAAGAACGGCGGCAGTGACCCGAGCTCATATATCCGACCGTTTTTTTGGATCTCCATCCACCTCTCGATTCTTTTTGTGTATCCGACCCGCCTCCATTTCGCCAGATCTATGACCATCACGCCGGTGTTGAAGTAGCACGGGTTCCGACCGGCGAAAATACCGGAAAATCGCCGGTTTGACCAGAAACTGGCGGTGAAATACTTGGTGAAGTTGGCGTGGCAATACTCGGGTGCTCCGATGGTCTTGTTCCCCAAACTCGTACTCCAAAGCTTGGAAATGTCATCGACCACAACGAGATCGGAATCCAAGTAAATCACTCGCCGAACACACGGCTCCAATAGATCGGCCAAGTAGTTACGAGCGTAATTCAGCGGCTGCTCCAACGCCTGCCGGACCGAAGTCGAGATCAAGCTCCGAACAATCTCCGGATCGAAGTAGTACACCTTGAACTTCAAATCAGGGAAAGTAGATCGAACTAGGGTTTCAAGACTGGTCTCGGAAACCAAGAAATGAAAGAAGACGCTCTCAGGACACATTGAATGCTGCAATATGGAATGAACGGCGGCGATTGAACCACGGAGGTACTCAACATCGAGAGTAATCGCCACGTGCACAAGAGACGGGTTGCAAACGCCAGTTTTCCCCAATGTCTTTCGGTCACATTCATCGGCATTGCGGAATGTAGATGCTTTACGGAACGAGAATTGATCAATCTGGCCTGGAAACCGGAGGTAGTTGTCGAGGTGAGAGGATCTAATGGCTTCCGCCGGTGGAAACGATTGCAACGACGGTGAGAGAACGATCATCACCATTGCCGCGGAGAAAAAACCAGAGAATCTCATAATCCAAAGCATATTCACACTGCGAAGGCTTCTCCGCTTCTTCCTCTTAGATTTGAAATCGAAACAATCCGCGAAAAAGCGTAAAGAAATTGAAGAAATTAGGAACGCTAGGGTTCCTTTGTTGAGGTCCGCCAGAGTTCAAAGGAAGAGGGGGAGAGTAAGAAATTACCAGAATCAATCGCCTATTTTTTCACTGTTGTTTTTTTTTTTCTTTCTTTAATCCCTTTAATCGGATGCCGTGGGAACAAAGCGACGTCCGATTAGAGAGAAAGGGGGAATCGTCGCCTTGGGAAAAGAGGAGCCTCCCGGAATATAGCGCCGGAACTAATTCACACTCTATCTCTCTCTCTCCTCTTCAGACCCTCTCTCTCTTTCTCTCTGTGCTTGGGTTTTGGGAGATGAAGCAGAGAGGCGAGAGAGAGAGGCAGTTTGGGAAGAGGAGAGATGAACTTTTATTAGTATAGTATTTTTTTTCGTTTTAGTTTAACCAGCTTTGCGTTTTGCACCATAGAAATCCACGGCTAAACATTGAAATTATAATCATATAAATGGTGTATATATGACATGTATTTGCAAAATATATTGGAAATCTATAATAAATGTTTAACTCACTGGTAATTTTTAGGGTGCGACTATCCTTGTTCAACTAAAAGTATACTCTTTTTTATATAATTTCTTTTTATAATGGTTAAAAATATGGTATATACTTTTCATAATTCCTTTTTGTTTTTTTTCTTTACCGTGGTTAAAAAATACTCTCTCCTTCCCTTAATTATTATTTTATTTGATCTGACATACGAATTAAAAAATAATAATTAACTTGATTATTAATATTGAAATAATGTGTAATTTTTTTTAATATTCATATGTATGTGGTGCATAATTAAAGTAAGAGAAAAGATAAGAGTAAAATGGTAACAGTAATGTCCTAAAAAAATTTTAAATAAGATAATTATTTTAAACAGACAAAAAAGAAAAGAAACGAAAATAATTTAGGGACGAAGGGAGTACTATATACTGAGGTGTAGACCAGCTGAATTATTTACTGAATATTTGAATGTTTGAGCTTGTGAAATAAACTTGGATATTGGAAAAGTGTTTAAAGCTTGAATTGATTTAAGAGGATTGCTATTTGCACCCATAAAATTTTTGAGTACACCTCCTAACAAAAATTATAAAAATACAATTATAAATTTAGACTTAAATACCCTTTTTTTTTAGGTTGTTCGGCACCCCTACCAAACATTACTATGGGTGTTCGGTACCCCTACCGAACACCTATAGTAATGTTCGGTATGGGTGCCGAACACCCATAGTGATGTTCGGTAGGGGTGCCTAACACCACTATGGATGTTCGGTAGGGGTACCGAACACCACTATGGGTGTTCTGTAACCCAGTACCAAACAAACTATTTAAAAAAAAAAGGAAGGGGGTGTGTGTGGGGGTGGGGGGAAGGATGTGGGGTGGCAAGGGAGGAGGAATGTGGCGGTTGTGTTGGGGGAGGAAGGGGCACCGTGTTTGGGGGGATGGAAGGTGGCGTGTGTTGGGAGTGGGGAGGGGTGGCGGAAGGAAGGAGGCAGTGGAAGGGGGTGGGGTGTACCTGGAAGGAGGAGGATGGGGTGAGGTATGTTTAGGGTAGGGTGTATTTAGTATTTTGGGGAAAATATTGGTAAGGGTAGAATATAAAATTAATAGGGGGTGTACCTAGTATTTTGAGTGATTGAAAATATTAGGGTGGGGTATACTTAGTAATTGGGTGTACTAAGAAATTTCATGGATGTAAATAGCAATCCTCTTGATTTAAATGTTTGCATTAGGTATGATATTCTTAAAATTGAATATGTTAAATTATATTTTCTCCTATTTTCATAATTATTGTATTATTCGTCCCTAAATCTATATATATATATATATATATATATATATTTAAAGTTGGTGAGGATGCCTCTAGGTGTGCCACCTCATCCAACTTTTGGTTCTTTTGATTCTCAAGCCTCCAAGTAAGCATGACTTTTGGAGTGAAATGACTTTTCATTTTTAAGTCATTAGCTAATAACAATACCTAATAATAATGGGTTTTACAAGCCTCCAAGTAAGCATGACTTTTGGAGTGAAATGACTTTTTATTTTTAAGTCATTAGCTAATAACAATACCTAATAATAATAGGTTTTACAATATGTATTAATATTAGTTAATACTAATAGGAGAAGGACTTTAGGAAATAAAATAATGTTGTTATTGAGATTTGAACCAACACCCTTTTAAATATGATTATACACTTTAAACCAACTCAACCAATTATATTATATGTAAAGATTTTAAAAACATATTATATTATTCTATAAATTATTTTATAATATAAACCAACTAGATTTTATTTTTATATATGATACTCTCTCCATGTCAAATTGAGTCTCATATTTTTATTTAAAACGTCCTAAAATAATGTATATAATATGTGATCCATATTAACAAAACTTTAAATTATTTATTCAAAATTGATGCTTATGTTTTATTGATATTTGTGTAAATTTCTTTTTCAAACTAATAGTGTATAAAAAATATGTAAATATATATAGTATCCAATTAAACATTTTTTAATCATTGAATGATCTCCAAAAATTATTTCAATAATATAATTATATTCAATTCTTAAACAATTTTCATTTGTTCAGAAAAATATTATATTTCTTCAATATGTCCCAAAGTAAATATTTTATTTTTAATTTTGTAATTTTTTTCAAATATTTGTCTAAAATATCTTTACTAAGTGCAAGATGAAAAAAAGAGATAAAAAAACACAATAATATAATATCATTAAAGGGTACTAAAAAGTTTTTAAAATGTATAGAAACAAAAATATATGTATTGACCACCAATAAAAAATACTTATTTTGAAACGAAAATATTATAATAAACAACTACCAATTTACATATATTGACAACACTTAACTTTTGTCAGACATGAAGTAAACAAACTTCTATATTCAATAATGATAATTTTTTTCAAAAATATTTTTAAAATGTATCAATTGAACACAAAAGTTAAATTGCACCCGTGCATTGCACGGGCTCTATAACTAGTGAATGTTAAATTAAGTTAAGAAAATGGTCCCTCGCTTAATCATACATGCCTCTCAAAATCATTAGTAACTATGCAAGATAATACGCTGTATTATTAACGTAAATTGGTTAACAAATTTAGAATAAGTTATTATC
Source organism: Platycodon grandiflorus (assembly GCA_016624345.1). NCBI lineage: Eukaryota > Viridiplantae > Streptophyta > Magnoliopsida > Asterales > Campanulaceae > Platycodon > Platycodon grandiflorus. The sequence continues at coordinate 2,211,188 of CM028366.1, read as the reverse complement.
ACTCTAATTTTGAATCAAGCCATTTCAAAGAGCCCGTTTGGTGAAGCGTTTTAAAAATGCATTATTTTTAAAATGCGGCTATTTTCTTTATAAATGCGTTTGGAATATTATATCAAAACACAGCTTTTTATTCCCTATTGCGTTTTAAAATCTGCGTTTTGGAAAAAAGCTAGGAATTTCAGCGTTTGAAAACGCTGCGTTTTCTGCCGCAGTATTGAAACACATTTTTTACAAATAAGCTGCGTTTTATCACTGCGTTTTAGTCAAAACGCTCGACCAAACGGGTTAAAAGTGTAGTGAATTGGTAGAAAATTTGAGTGTCAATAGTCTAGCTTGCAAATCTATACTAAAGTATATATAACGCTCAATGCTACGGTTTGTGAATGCAATGCTGTCAGCATACTAGGGATAATTTAAATTGAGTAATGGTATGAATACTTAAAAGTATTAAACTTTTTTGTATTAAATTATGTGTCAGTTTATGTAACAGCTGATGTAATATAAAAAAAAATTTTAAAATTATAATTAATACATCAAATTAACTGTCACATCAACTGACACATCATTTGATGCAAAAAATTTAATACTCTTTAGATACACATAGTATTACTCATTTAAATTTTCATGTTTCCACGTTAACATTTTGCCGTTGATGATTAGACTTCGTTTCTTGATCCATAGCTAATAATTACAGTTATTTCATGAACTAATAAAAGAATACATAATATGTTATTGCAATTAGAAGAAGTTCTTGTAACGAGATAGTCAAATTATGCTACAGCTCTTCATCTTCTAATCATTACACATTGCTAAACAATATCTAGAAGACTATGTGCTGGTTTGTAGCGGTTTGTTTAGAGTGATTTTTGGCATTTTGGCTGAAAATAAGTCATATTTAAGTGTTTGTTTTATCTTATAAATTAAAAGTCAATAATTAAGGTACAACGCCATTTATGCATTAAAAGTCAAAGCCAGAAAGCCACAATTTAAAAACTTTTTTGGTTTCTTAAATTTGGTAGTATTTTCTATTTCTAAATCGAGTGTTCATTTTTAGTTTTTTAACCAAATGTTAGAAATTCATCATTTTGATATTATGTAATTTTTAGCAAGAATTAAGGAAATTCATATTAACTCATTTTGATAGTACGTATACTTGAATGACCATAGTATTTACATTATAATATTGCAAATGTTCAGTAAGACTTGATAGATACCAAAAATAAATATACATTAAAAGAGGAACACTAATTTCAAGATTTTTTATTAAACAAATAAATATTTAATGTTTGACAAGGGATACAATAAATAATTTATTTGTGGGTGTAATTGAACATGTTTGACAGGATGAAACATTTTCATCCATCGCATATTTGACTAAAATAATTCGAATTTGAAAAAAAAGAAGAAGCTAAATATGGAAAATTACACATACTAATGGTATAAATAAGCAAACTTATTTTTTGTTTTAAGTATGATTAAGAAAATATATTAATTTAATATTGTCTCATGTTAACTTTTTTTAAGATAGAGGTGAGACATTTTTTTTTTCTTTTCTTAATGAAGGGAGTAGTTAACTTGAGAATTTAGGATTTTATGGTCACATTGTATTAAATCAACCATTTATAGCTTATTTAACAAATAGTCATAATAACTTGTAAATTACTTTTAAGTTGCTACAACAAATAGTGTGTAATTTGCGCAATGTAATCTAAAAGGAGATTGAAATGCATTAGAGCGTACTTAAGAGTAGGAGTAGCCCAGTTATATAGAGTTAGAACTTTAAAAAGTGTGGTCGCTAAAATGCATCGGAGTCAACCATTTTCTTTTAAGACATCGATAAGAAGATTAAAGTTTGTGTTCTCGGTTGGGGTTGGAGAACTGATCATGAGCCATGATTTCGTAGACGTTTATTTGAAGGCACAGTTTCTGATCACATACTCTATTTAATTTATTTGTAAATATATAATGATCATTTACATTTTATTTTAATATACAGGTTGATCCTTTCACCCATCGGAAGAAGGAATCTTTGTATTTTCAAGGTCATGGAAGTATTTCGTCATGATCATTTACATATTTAATTTGTAAATATATAATGATCATTTACACATTGTAAATATATAATGATCATTTACATATATAATGATCATTTACATATTGTAAATATATTTACATTTTGTAAATATATAATGATCATTTACATATTTAATTTGTTTGTTTTATTTTAACTTTTGGTTCTAAAATTGAGTTTTGGCTTTTGTTTAGATTATATTTTTTGTTTGTTTTTGCCTTTGATACTCCTTCTGCTCCACCCAAACTTGTCCATGTTTGAAAAATCTAATTATTAAGAGAGATATATATAAGCGTCATTAGAGTTGGTTATAATTACAAAATGTTTTGAGCAAAATCAAGATGCTAATATCACATGTGAAGCGTAAAGTTAAAAAGTTTTTGAAAATTGTAGACATAATTTTTTAAATTGGATTCTTTAAGTAAAACATCCCAAAATAAAATAGTGAACTCTTTGCCTTTAAAGGAAATAATTATTTTGCTCTTTATTTTTTACTTTACATAATTCATTCTTTCTCAACAGATTTCATGAGGTGAAGGTGTTGTTGGCAATTTGTGTTCACGTCCATTTGTTTCCACGTGCATTTTAATGGATATATGTATCAATAAATTTTTAATGGGCATAAATGCAAAGTGCCCATATATATATATATATATATATATATATATAATACGCGCACATTAGTAAGTACGAAATAGTTATGTATAATATACATATGCAAAAAAAAAAACCTTTTATGCAACTTATATATCTATTGAAGTGAAAATTTTATCCTAAGGCTTCAACTGAAAAGATTTTATATAATGTTTGTTTTTATTTGATAATATTATGTTAATAACTAATAAGTAAATGGACAACCAAACTCATTTATGTCCACGTTATCAATTGGACACTTACTCGTTCGCTCATTTGAGTTCGTCACCAACGTAGGAGCTAGCCATACCAGGTCGACCCACGTGTCTGCCACCTCTAGGTTAATGTTTGCAGTGACGAGGCTACAGGGCCAAGGGTGTCCATGGCCCCCTAGGCTTTGAGCAATATCCAATTTACCTCTTTTAAAAATATAATTATTACTATTTATATATATTTTGGCTCCTTAGTTTTAGATTTAAAAAAAAAAAAAAGTTAACTCGGTCCTCTTAAGGGTCGAATCCTGACTTCGCCACTGAATGTTTGTCAAATTGACATAAACTTGCTTGTTAATACTTGGTTTGAATTAAATTAGGGATTGATTGAGTATCATGTTCAAAATTAAACTAGCAATCTCACGTATGAAAGAAGTTAACATGCTTCCATAGTTCATTTGTCTAAAAATAATTAATCTTCACTTCTCGTTTATCATAAGATCGGATTGGAATTAGAGCCCGTTTGGTGTAGCGTTTTGAAAACGCAGTGTTTTAAAAATGCAGCGTTTTTAAAACACAGATTATTTAAAACGCGGATTTTTTCTTTATAAATGCGTTTGAGATATTATGTCAAAACGCTGCTTTTTATTCCCTACTGCGTTTTAAAATCTGCATTTTGGGAAAAAGCTAGGAATTTCAGCGTTTTAAAACGCAGCTGCGTTTTGAAAACGCTGCGTTTTCTACCGCAGCATTGAAACGCTAAGTTAAGGAATAAGCTGTGTTTTAACCCTGCGTTTTGGCCAAAACGCGCGAACAGACGGACTTTTACTCCCTGGAAGAATTCTTCTACAAGTTATTGACCAAATAATATAAGTTGTTCATATTACTCTTCATCGTGATTGTTTGGCTATTATAGTATAGAGTAATACTATGTGTACCTAAAATATGCATCAATTATGTACCAAAATCTAGTTGATATTTTTTGATTGTTAAATAATTTGTGGGTTCTACAATTGAAAAAGCTTCTAACCAATCAAAAGATGTCAATAAAGACTTTTGTTACACATTTAAAGTACACTTTAGATACACGTAATATTGCTCTATAGAATATATTTAGATCAATCTTGCTGACTTTAATTGCCAAGATGGCAGTATCTTTAACTTAAAAATACTACGAAGTGATTGACAATGTCAAGGGCACCACTAACCCCAAGCTCTTTCCTTGGACTTTTTAAATAAGGTAAGTATTTTATTTCTTTAAACAAATTTCTATACAAATTATTTAATTACTATAATATTTCAATACTTGTTTCGTTCCAACCAAATAGTCTATTTTTTATTTTTTTAAAATCAAACATGTTATTAAATTAAATCAAAATTTAATATATTTTAATTATATTTTCAGAAATAAAATTGCATTCACTAAAAACTAAATTAAGAATTATATTGATAATTACACCTTATACGACTTTGTAAAAATAAATAAATTTATGTAAATTATCGGTTAAATTTAAATTAAGCTGACCAAAAAAATTAAAAGTATGCTACTTGATTGGAACGGATGAAGTAATAACTTAGTAAGTAAAACAAAGATATTTTCTTGTAAGTAGAAAGGACATGAGAAATATTATAATGAAAATTACATATCTTATCAAAATTAAATCAAAAGGCAGAAACCAAAATATCCCCCCACACGGGACTTAACTTTCTAAAGGTTACTAAACTCAATTCTTTATTTTTATTTTTTGGACGAGGGAGGGGGCGGATGGTACAGGTTACTAAACTCACATGTGGAGGAGCACAATGGGAGTTTCAGTTTCTGCCCCTTTTAGCCGTGACAAAATTAATGTCACAGCTTAGCATGTTCCACTACAAACTACTTTCTTTATTTCTCAGATTTAACAAAGTTTAGGGAAATTATACCCCTAATTGCTCTTTGCCCATTATTTAAGGGCATTATATTAATAAATAATTAATTAATTGTTGAGACTTGGAAAAAAAGAATGATAAATTAGACAAAAACATGCATTACAAACCTAAAACGATACTTATTTTGGAACAATTTTTTTTTAGCTAAAACGACACTTATTTTGAAACAGAGGGAGTATATAATAACGATCTTAATACATCGCACTTGTTATAGTGAGGTCTTCGTATTGAGTTTTTTTTTTCTTCTCAGTTTTTCAGAAATTTATTTAACAAATTATATAGAATATGTGTGAATTCAGTGTCTTTAATTAGCACAATTTGCACTATCAATATTTTGAGTAACAAATACAAGCGAAACGACTCGAACCAAGACCTTATCAAATAGAGCTCTGATATCAAGTAATTTACACACACACACACACACACACACAGAGAGAGAGAGAGAGAGAGAGAGAGAGAGAGAGAGAGAGAGAGAGAGAGAGAGAGAGGATTGGGGAAAATATCTTAATTTCCATTAATACACTTGAGATATTTTGTGTTTGACTACAAACCCAAAACCCAATTACATAGATATCCCTCGTATATTAGCAATTGCCCTTAAGCTGGAGCATAGATATTTATCATGCCCAGCTTGTCAAGAATATAATTCATCCTCACTCAAGTAAGGCTCTTGGTAAACAGATTAACAAATTTTTCTTTTGTGCGTACATATGAAGTAGAAATTAGCTTTTGTTGAAATTTCTTTCGCATAAAATGAAAATTAATCTCTATATGCTTAGTCCTCTCGTAAAAAATTAGATTTGTAGAGATACACATAGCTGCCTGATTATCACACCACAACCTCATATGCAAGGCAACCCCTAAACCAATCTCTTCCATAACTGTTGTATCCACATAAGTTTATATGTAATTTGAGCCATATTCTAGTACTCTTGACCTTGACATCATACTCTATATCTTACTTCTTTAAGAAACTAAATTTTCACCCATAAATACACAATACGCACTAGTTGAATTTTCTATCATTTAGTGACTCTGCCTAATCAGCATCAGAAAACACCTCTATCTGCATAAGAGATACCTTTACCAGGTGTCCATTTAAAATATTTTACAATTCAAATCAATGCATTTAAATGAGTAACAATAGGAGTCACCATTAACTAACTTACTACACTTATAGAAAAAGCAATTATATTAAATTAATTACTATATTAAATTTTGATTGAAAGTCAATTATAGAGTTTATGTTAAATACTAGTCCATATTAATAAGATACTTGGTTAAATGTGTGAATATTAAAATTTGGACTTTAAAGTCTTCTTTTTGGTTTTTAAAAGCAAGTCCCAACGGATTAAGATTTTTAAAATCTATATATATATATATATATATATATATATATATATCCAGTTATTTACAATTCGTGTTCATGATTAATCAATGTCCATTAAACAATTATGCACTATACTTAGGGCATGTTTGGTAACCAAATTAAGAGCTTAATTAGGAAAGTTTTAAGTGATATTAAAAATAAGATTGTTTGATAATGCAATATTAAATCACTTAATAAATTAAGTATCTCTTAAAAATAGCCAAAATTTTAAGTCAAAAGATGATATCTTAATATTTTAAGCTCTACTTTTTCAGACATCAGTTTTCAGAGCTTACTTTTCAGTTTTAACAAACAGGCCCTTACTGGTTGTAAAATGTCAAGTGCAAGTAAATTGAATTTTAGATAGGAAGTTTATTTTTATAGTTTGTACTATACATACGTTTGTCAAATTTTTAATACTTAAAAATTTAATACTATATATGTATATACAATTTTTAGAAATATATATGATGCACCGCCATTTGAGGTAATTTTGAAATTTGCCACATTTAATTTGTGGTCATGTTCTTGCTCCGCGTGATCTAATAATATTAGTACATGCACAACACCTTGTGTAAAATATATTTATAAGAGAATATTATTCATAAAAAACTCGGGAGGATTGATTATATAGCATGAACAACGGTAAGTTCCTTGATGCGGGTCGGGTCGGGTCGGGTGGGTTATCAGTTGGCAGGGCAGGTGTAGACCACTAGTACTAGTATTTGTTGACTAGGAGGAATAGACGTCAAAAAGAAAGAGGCGAGAGTGATCACTTCTCAGAAATCAAATTTACAACCGTTGGTTGGGGTCGTCACGTCACTCTGTTATTCGGAAGATCAAGTCAAAGTTAGAACCGTTTGGTACAAATATTTCTTAGATATTACGTGACTTGCATTTGTACTACCTCCGTCTTAAAATAATTATTATTTTAATAAAAAAATTTGTTTTAAAATAATTGTTGTTATAAGGTTTTAAGAAACATTTGTCAATATTTTACCAAAATTATCCTTATTTATCACTCTCATTTAGGGGTGAACACGCCGATCCATCATCCCTCCGACCCCAAAGCTCGTGACCATGGGCTAATATGCAGCGCTGGGCCTTCATATTCTTCTTGCCTGTTAAGCCCGGCCCGGCCTGGCCTGTCGATTCCTAAAACTACGTCGTTTTGATCTAAGTATATATATATATATATATATACACACACACACACACACACACATTTGACATAATATCTAAAACCCTATCTCACAATACTCATTTAAGACAATAGATTAGAGAGTAGAGACATCGACAGTTCGACATCAACACCGAGTTCTCAATTTCTCATCTCAGTTGCGGCGCCTGTACCAACTCTCCGGTTAGCCACTTCACCGTCGCTGCTTCATCCATGCCGTCGTCGTTGCTGTTTCATCCTCGCCGCTTCCGCCTCCCAGACTCTCACAATTCCTTTGATGAGTTCGCCCAAAGGCCAAAACCCATCTAAGCCATCTCTCTCTCTCTCTCTCTCTCTCTCTCTCTCTAGTAAGCGTATGACATCTCTTTCAAACAGAGTCGTCCTCTCATCTCTTCCATTAGTCGGCAGCCACAATCGATCTCCAAGCAACTAGGGTTACAATAGCAGGTAAGATCCTATTACTCACCAGCCTTCTTTGGGCGATTTGGGTGTGCACTTGATTGATTATTGGCTTATTGCTAGTTCAAATAGAAAAGATGTTAGGAAAATTTGAAATTTTGCCTTCATGAAAATCAATTCATAAGTCCATCAAGCTCGTTCCTGCCTAAAGCCCGTCCACTAATGTCCATGGGCTGATCTGCTGTATTGGGGCTTTTAAAATTGATGTCCGCTGCTTGATGGGCCCATGCCGAGCATTGCCAATACCCGCATGCTTATGGCCCGTACACATCTCTACTCTCATTAAAGAGGGTTGGTAAGAGGAATGAGAAAAATACTTATATAACTTATCTAAAATCATTGAATTTAAATAAGGTTAGATTAGTCTTTTTAAAAACTTACTTAATATGTGTGAAAATTGCTAAAACGACAATTATTTTGGGACGGAGGTAGTATAAAATATATGTACAAAAATATTTATATTCATATTATTTTCAGTTTGATAATTGGTACTTTCCAACCTCTTTTAAATTGAATTTAATCTTATTTAGTCAATTAGTGTTTGGGACACTATGGTAAATTTTCAAAGTGTGTTTGTTTTATTGAGTACTAGTAAGTTTGACATTGTGATTTAATAATTTGATTTTGGAATTTTTAAGCTTTTATTTATAATGATTAAAAAAAAAGAGAGAAACTGAGACAAAGCTTGTGAGACTAAAAAAAGAAAAAATTTAGAACCAAAAATCAAGTCATTAAATTGCGGCAGGAGAATGAGCCTTTTAACACTTGGTAAATTACACTTAAAAGAAAATACAACGAGCGTAAGTAATCGAATGAAAATGCATGTTGAAATGGAAATGAGTTAATTGGAAAATTTGAAATCCAAATGCCCATGAAATCATAAAGAAAAACTAGTACCAAAGAGGAGATAAAATGGGGAAATTTTGTTTTAAATGGTTCTCACACAAATACACAAACCCGAGTGAGTGCTCACCAGTTAAAGAGATTTAATAATAATATCCACAACAAAATAAAAAGTATCACAAAGACCAATATGTTTAACATAAACGAACATTGATAAACATGAATTTTATAGAGTAACTAGTTTTACACCCGTGCGTTAAACGCACGGACATATATCTTTTTCAATTAAATTATACTTAAGCAAAATGAAGAGGAAAAACAAAATTAAAATAATAAATTAAGAAAAAGTAATGTTGGAGACAACTACTTAAATAGAAATACATCATTGTGTCACTAATATTATGAATTCTAAAAAAAATCTTTATACACAACATTTGTAGTTTTATTCGTTGGCTTTTCCTCTTCATCGCATATCAATATATTCACACAGACCAGAGCGGTTTGTTACCCTAGAAACTGCGTCATACATCTGCTCAATATTGAATTCTTCAAGAGTCCTACATGCGACTGTAATTGACCTTGACTTTTGTTAATTGTCGATGTATACGATACTACCAATGAAAATTGTCTTCTCTAAAACTTGAAAGACAATCTCACATGTGATGGAGACAATGACATTCTTGGGATAAACACTTTGCCTCAAACATTGCTTCTATTTAAAATTTTAGATTCTATAATGTAATGCAAGCTTTGTAATGATTAGTCTAGTTCTAATATTGTACAACCCTGCACAAGGTCAATGTTTCTTAATAGCATCAGCGGAACACCAATCTTAATTGTTAGTTCATGGCTAGGCAATCCTAATCACTTTATACTACTCAAAAACTCCGTAGAACGAATGTCTTCAAACAAACTTAAGTTATTTTCTACGCTATAGATAGAATCTGAACTCAAATAAGTTCTTCCTTCCTTCTGAGTGATTTTTAGAAACCATGTACTCATTTATGGTGTTCACAACATCAAGCGCTGGGGCAAGTATGACATGTCATCAAAAGACTCTAAAAATGATGCATATATACTTTCAACTATTGACTGGATATGTGATGCATTCACCAAAATATTATTTGAAATTTTTATTGATGTAACACCATTATTTTTACCCCCATAAAAACAAAGAACAAAGCATGAATAAAAAGTATAGACATTAGTAATACAATTTGAAAATATAACAAACAAATGATGAGTCTCACTCTTACATTAGTATCCTTAGAAAAATGTCTACAATCTAATATTTCTGTTCTTGAAAATTTATTTTAACATTTTACCCTTGATTTAAGTCTCACTTTAATTAATGAGTCCGACTCTGATATGAGTATCCTTAAAAAATACACGTTATACTAATTTTTATAATAAATTCAAATATTCCCTTTTAACCAGGGTGTTATATAAACATGAAACTTTATTAATAAAGAAATGAGTAATAATTTTTGTATAACATATTCTTCATAAGTTGCAATCTATTAAAAATATACTTATTTATGGTATTACTAAATAAATAATGCCATAAATAAAAAAAGAAGACAAAGCATGAATAACATGTATACAACATAATAATAAAAATTTTAAAAATGTAACAAACAAAACAAAACTTTACATTGAGTAAGAGATGGAGATTTGTCTAAATGCATTTTCTTATTCGGAGTAGGAGTAATAAAAGGATTTGAACAATTTTCATAATTTGTTAAATCAACAATTGGCGAGATATTTAAAACAGTAAACGACGAAAATAGATAGAAATTGCTATTTCATGTATTCCATACCGTATTAGTGAAAAAATATTTATTATTGTAAATATATAGAAATTAAAAATTTACTTTAAAATGGTATAATATCATACTTTAAAATATTATTATTGTAAAGATTATATTATTGTTTTGTATAAATATGATTTTGTATTTTCGAGAACAATATTAAATGTTATAAAGATGATTTTCTATTTTTGGTAAGATATTTCTTTGCGAAATTTTACTATTTTTGGACTTAGTAGGCCTTATGTATATAGATAAGGTCCAGCACGTTACTTACTTTGCAAGTATTATTCGTTTTCCTTATCTTTGTTACTTTGACCAGTTTTAAATAAGGCTATGTCTTCAAGTTTTTCTTTGGCAAAATTTAGAAAAGATTGTTTACGGTATTTTCTGTAAGAAGGATGTTCCTGAACCGACCCACCGTGTATTAATAGGGTTGACCAAATTAGGATCCGCAAGACGGTCTCACAGAGACCTACTCTTTTTTACCCCAATTCATACTCTCCGATCCAAAGCTTATGATGAAACTGAATTTATAAATAAATAGTTTGACGCTAGGACGAATCTTAGAATAAAATTTCTATTAATATATGGTTTAAACTGGTCTAATTCCCTTTAGATACATGTTAGCTAAAATATTATTTATTTTGGTTATCAAAATCAATACGACAATTTCATAGTTGTAACTTATATTGCAAATTTTACACTCCCTACAATCTGTAAATAAGTATATTATTTATTAAGACAGAGATTTTAGTATGTTCCTACATCACATTTATATATTGTTTCCTTTGTTCTGATCAATCATATTGAAAAAAGTTAAACTTTAAAAAAAGATATTCTTATTTATAAATATATTCCTTAAATCACACTAAAGTTATATATTTTCGGTATTAGACATAGAAAACGTTTCATATTTTTTAAAAGATTGAAAGAAATAAAAAAGTAATAAAAATTTGTAGCTTAAATTTGAAAAGGTTGGCTCTTTTTCAAGACAAACTTAAGAGAACGTAGACTTTTTTTTTCTCCATATAGTTTGATCTTCCAAAAAAGAACTTTAGTTGCAAAGTAAGTATATTATTGTACCTAAAAAATGGGTTTAATATATTATAGTGTATTAATTTAAAATATTAATAGTATGTTATACAATACTCTTTCCTTCTTCAGAAAATAATTACATTTGACAAGTCAAACTTTTAAGATTGTAGCTTTTGTTTGTAATTTGTATCTCCTTTTAATGCACTATAAATATAATTTTCTTTTAGAAATAAGTCTATTTTTTTGGGACATACCAAGAGAAAAAGATTATTTTTCAAGACTGAGGGAGGATTTAAGAGTAATACTTAAATACTCCATTAACATGTCATAGATTTGTACCTTGTCCATCTCAAACTAAATTTTTTTTTATTAAATTTACACGAGTTTTAATAAATATTTTTGACTTATCTTTCCTTCAATATACTTATTTAGGATGTTTCAAAATAGAATAAAAAACTCATATGTTAACATGAAGAAAGTAGTATCACATTTACGGGTGAGAGTGAGAGTAAGAGGAGATAGAAAAGTGCATGGTACAATTTTCTAGGAGATTTGACCAAATTGATTTGTCTTTTATTTAAAGATTATATTATTGTTTTGTATAAATACAGTTTTGTATTTTCGAGAACAATATTAAATGTTATAAAGATGACTTTCTATTTTTGGCAAGTCATTTTTGGCGGGATTTTACCTTTTTTAGACTTAATGCACTATAAATATAATTTTCTTTTAGAAATAAGTCTATTTTTTTGGGACATACCAAGAGAAAAAGATTATTTTTCAAGACTGAGGGAGGATTTAAGAGTAATACTTAAATACTCCATTAACATGTCATAGATTTGTACCTTGTCCATCTCAAACTAAAATTTTTTTTATTAAATTTACACGAGTTTTAATAAATATTTTTGACTTATCTTTCCTTCAATATACTTATTTAGGATGTTTCAAAATAGAATAAAAAACTCATATGTTAACATGAAGAAAGTAGTATCACATTTACGGGTGAGAGTGAGAGTAAGAGGAGATAGAAAAGTGCATGGTACAATTTTCTAGAAGATTTGACCAAATTGATTTGTCTTTTATTTAAAGATTATATTATTGTTTTGTATAAATACAGTTTTGTATTTTCGAGAACAATATTAAATGTTATAAAGATAACTTTCTATTTTTGGCAAGTCATTTTTGGCGGGATTTTACCTTTTTTAGACTTAATGCACTATAAATATAATTTTCTTTTAGAAATAAGTCTATTTTTTTGGGACATACCAAGAGAAAAAGATTATTTTTCAAGACTGAGGGAGGATTTAAGAGTAATACTTAAATACTCAATTAATATGTCATAGATTTGTACCTTGTCCATCTCAAACTAAATTTTTTTTTATTAAATTTACACGAGTTTTAATAAATATTTTTGACTTATCTTTCCTTCAATATACTTATTTAGGATGTTTCAAAATAGAATAAAAAACTCATATGTTAACATGAAGAAAGTAGTATCACATTTACGGGTGAGAGTGAGAGTAAGAGGAGATAGAAAAGTGTATGGTACAATTTTCTAGGAGATTTGACCAAATTGATTTGTCTTTTATTTAAAGATTATATTATAGTTTTGTATAAATACAGTTTTGTATTTTTGAGAACAATATTAAATGTTATAAAGATGACTTTCTATTTTTGGCAAGTCATTTTTGGCGAAATTTTACCTTTTTTAGACTTATTAGGTTTTATATATATATAGATTGATGACTTTGTCATTATTATATATACGTCCGTTCATAACAATTTATAGGCCCGGGGCGAAAGAATAAATAAGGGCCTTAATAAATTGATAATATGCAAATGTGAAAGCCTATAATACGATCACTATATTTCAAAATGTACTTCTTATTGCATTTAACGAAAAATACTATGTTTTTTTTTTTTTACAAATCTCAGTAAATACATCGGCTCAAAAATTTCGTCCACTTGAAAATAATTTGTCTACCGCAAAGTCATCTATGATCCATCACCTTGAAAATATCTTGTCTGCCGCAAAGTCATCACATATTATAAATCACCTACAAAACAAAGAAGCACAAAAATAATCATAGATATGTTTGTCCTATTTATTGTTAAACAAACTTACTTTTGTCAGTGAGAATGAATATTCTTGCTCCCTCGTTCATAGTCGTGCTTAACAAACATATTGTTGGTTAGTGAAACTCAGTGACAAAAAAATCATCAGTTTCATTAATGAAAACTCAGTGACAACAAAACTTAATTAATGTCATACATAAAAATATCTCATTTTTAACAATCTAAAAATCTTAACGAGGAGAAGAAAAACATAGCAAATAAAAAATAAAAATTGCTCCGGCAATTGGTTTCAATTGGGTTACATAAACACAAACTCTAATCTAATTTTGAGAAACAGAAACTCTAATCTAATTTTGATTGAAAAGCAAATAAATTGAAGGAAGACCTCACCGTAATCGAATCGATAACTATGGGCCGATCTTGATTCTTGAATCTTGATAGTTGATAAGTAAAATCGAACCAAAAAATCCCCAAACTTCCAAAATTAAAATTACAACAAAAAATCAAATCAAATAATATTCATCAAAGATTCAAAATTCCTCAAATTGAATGGTCAAAGAAATTAAAACTAGAGATTGGGACTGAAAATTGGAAATTAAAGAGTAAAGATATATGTATTACCTTAATCAAACAAATGAATCGAAGAAAGAGAGAGTGAGCCCCAGCTGTTCCGTTGAGAGAGAGTTTGTGAGTTTGCGAGTTGTGACGAAGAAAGAGAGAGAGTGTTTGAATTCGCCCAAAATCGAAGCCATTGATTAAACCAATCAAAATCTTCAAAGAATCTGAAGAGACGAAGTTGGCATGAATGTCGGCATGAATCTGAAGAGATGAAATCTTCAAGCTTGTCACGTAGTTTTTTATTTTTTTTATAAAAATTATTATTATATAATATATATATATAAATTTGGGCTCCCAAAACTTTGGGCCCTAGGTCGTTGCCCTCCCAGACTACCCTCTAGGCCGGCCCTGATTATATACATATATTATATATATATTTTTAGACCATGGTGATAACACCTTGCACTTCTCAAGTCCTACATGTCTGCCGACCGACCCCCCTAAGCTCCGCTCGCTCGTTACGCTTTGAAGGATTCGACATTTGTCTTGAATCGAGTCATCCATTCTAATACAATGGGTTTTACCAAATCAATTTTTATACAAATTGAAATTGATCATCACAGACCTTTGCATTTTCCATTGATAAAACGCAAGTGATTATTTAAGGTTAACATGTGGTTTTATGAGAATTATCCTAATCCTATGAATCATGGGACTGATTAGGACAGGGGGATGGATCATGGGAAATGAACAAGATCAATTTATCAATCTGCTTTTGCCTTTCCATTGAAAAAGTAGAACCCTAAGAGCTGTTGTGTTAAAGCAATAGAGTACACGTAGAGTACTGAAATCGCTTTATTTTCTTTTCATTTTTCTTGGTGGGATTTCACATCTTTCTTGTGCATGACCTAAAAAACAAAAAAATTAAGGCAATAAAAAATACTCCCTCCGTTTTAAGTAAATAGTTCATTATATTATTTGGGATGTACTCAAAGAGTCCATTTTAAAAAATTATGCATACAATCTCCATTAAACTTTTAACTTTACCCTCCACATGTAGTACAAATATATTAATTATGCTAAAATATTTTTATAATTATGATAAACTCAAATACTACTTATATATTCCTTAATTATTAGACTTTGTAAACATGAACTCTTTGAGTGGAACGAGGAGAGTATATAAATAAAAGATATGGGAAAAGTAAAATGGAACTAAAAGACGGTAAAAATATCAAGATCATTATCCATTACTATTGCAACTATATAGATTTATTATAGTGGTCAAATTACGCTATCAGTATGTTTGAATTTATTGCACACTACTCCAGTCCAAACGTACATTATTAAGCTCAATGTGTTTAAAAATTATCTCTTAACGCCCATTTTGGTGGATCACGTGGTGCACTTTCGTGTTCACCCTACACCGCTTGAACAAAGCAAGACGAAATATCATAATTTGACGACAATGCCAATACCATATCTACAAGTACGCAACCTAGTAGACCCCTCAGTTTGCCCATGGCTGTCCCATGACACTTGGCAGCAGCTAATGAAAAAGCAAGAACGAACGTAGATTGCTACACAAGCAGGGATCCAACGGCCGCAAGTAAGCCGAACACCATTCACACGCCCTCGCGTACAATGATGCGAATCAAGATAGTACGAATCCAAAGTTCGTACACGTGTTCAATGATTCGATGACAAAAGATTGGGCATGTAAGTTCAAGCGAGGTTTGATCGTGACTATTCGATAAATCAAGATGCAAACAAAGCCTTTGAAACGCGTGAACGATAAATTACAGACTAAAGGAAACTTTCTAACCTTTATTTTGGCCTATTTTGATGTTACTAAAGACTATGAGGAGTGTTTTGACAAGTCAGCAAAGTTTGGTGGTGAATAAAAGAAAATAAGAGACTACAGGGGCTGTTGTGACAATTCAACAAAATTTGAAAACAAAATTAATGCTAATTTGCAGCATAGGTGGCGCTAAGACTAAAGCCTTAGCATGACATGCGGCTTTGTGCTTGGCCGTTTATTTGTTTTGTTTTTATTTTTTTTATTAAAATATTATTTATTTGTTCTAATTTTTTAAGGAATTGTTCGTAAACATTTTTAGGGTTAGTAGGGTCTGTTTTTAGCCTATTTAAGACCTCTTTATGTATTTCAAACATACACAACTTTGAGATTAAATTAATTTGAGAGAATTATTCAATTTTTATTGGTTCTTTGAGAACTTTTCGAACTTATCAGGATTGTCCTGTAGCGTTCATCTTTTCTTTCTTATCAATTGGTATTCCATCCCAATTATAACGAAAATCATTATACCAAGGTTCGTGGTTGTCTCAATTATCGGGTTGCGGCTGTACATGCCAAGGTTCGTAATTGGACTGTTCATCTGGTTGAGGTGTCACCATCCATCAAACTTCATTGATCTTAGCTTTCGTTCCACATGAATTCATGATTCGTCGAGAATCCTTGACGAAGATCGTATCATTTGGTATCAGAGCAAAGGTTCTTTCCATACTCTATCTTTTAATTGTTTCGTTCTAGCTATCAATTGTTTTCTAATTTTAGGTTGTTGATTTCGTTCCCTAATTGTTTTTGTATTATCTTAAACTCGGGTCATAAACCCTAGTTTATTCGCAAATTTTCGTTCCTAGCATTCTTGCTTGTTTCAAACCCTAAAATTTTCTATGGTTATAAATTAAAAAAAAAAAAAGAAAAAAAGTTGTAGTTGAAATTTTTAGCTTATTTCCAAAATAAAAAAAAGGGGGAGAAAAGAAAAAGCAAAAGGCCGAATTTCAAAAGCTTCAAAGTCAACCCAAAATTGTTGGCTTCACTAAAAGTGTTCTCAAACCCTAGATTCAAGAATAAAAATTGAATCTTTCATTCTAAAATTCATAATCTTTTCGTTTGTCTTATTTTTGGTTGTTTGACACTTAATAATTATAATTTTTGATTGTTTAGTTCAATTAGAATATCTAAGAATTGATTTGAGTGGTAAAAGGCAAGAGAGGTGAGACTAAAATAGGGTAAAAGCCTGAAATTGTGTGAAAAACACGAGAGGAGTGAAATACGTAAGGGAGTGAATGAGGAATAATTTTTTTATTGTTATTATCATGTCTCAAAACGATAATAAGAGTTTTAGAAGGGAGGGTAAGAGTCCTGTGAAGGAAGGGACGGGCAAAGATATATTGAAATTGGCTGAAACCTTGATAGCGGTCATGAATCGTACGCTTAGGCAACAGTTAGATCCGATAAGGAAATGAATGGATAGAATGGAGAACGAGCGTAGGGAACCTTGACAATGTGCTCCAAACGTGCATGGGAGGGATAGAGTGAGGGAAGAAGATAGAGATTACTATCGGGATGATGTTGATGATGAGGACATGTCGTCTAATAATGGGAGACGATGGAGAGATAGGAGAAAGAGAAATAGGATAGATGACAATCTAACTGGTATTAAACTAAGAGTACCATCTTTTCAAGGGAAAAATAATCTAGAGGTTTACCTTGAGTGGGAGTTGAAAGTGAAAAAGATTTTTGGGTGTCATAACTACTCTGAGTTGAAGAAGGTTAAAATCGCAGCAATAGAATTCTCTGACTATGCAGCGGTTTGGTAGGATCAACTATGCAATGCTAGAGTAAGATATGGGGAGAGACCTGTTGATACTTGGGAGGAGATAAAGAGGATTATGAGGAGGCGTTTTATACCAATGCACTACTATAGGGACTTGTACTTAAAGTTGTAAACTTTGAGACAAGGCACTAAAAGTGTTGAGGAGTATTTTAAGGAGATGCATGTTGCAATGATTAAGGCTAATGTGGAAGAACATCGAGACGCTACTATGGCTATATACCTAGTAGGTTTGAATAGGGAATTAGCAATGTTATGGAGTTACAACATTGTATGGAGATAGATGAGTTGGTCCACAACACCATTAAAGTGGAACAACAACTCTAGAGAATGGGTAATAATCGAGTGGGTCCTAGTGCCAACTCTAACTGGAAATCTAGTGTGGGACGACGAGAGGATGAGGTTAAAGAGAAGCCCAAGGTTGAGAATGCAAAGGTGGGTTAGGCAGTGCAAGCCCCAACGGGTAAGGTTAAAACTTTTAAACCGAAGACTTGTGACATTAAGTGCTTTATGTGTCAAAGTATAGGGCATATTGCTAGTGAGTGTGTGAACAAGACGGCAATGATAATGTTGGAAGGTGGTGAGGTGGTATCTGAGGATGATTGTGTGGATATGCCACCCTTGGAGGATAATGGTGAATTTAGTGTCGAGGCCGAGATAAATTTGACAAGTTTGGTAACGAAGAGGGCCTTAAGTGTGCAAGTGAAAAGTGAAGAGGAGATACAACAAGAAAATATATTTTACACCAGGTGCTCGGTGTAAGGGAAGATCTGTGGAAAGATTATAAATGTGGGTAGTTACACCAATGTTGCAAGCACTACCATGGTTGAAAGGTTAGGGTTACCCATTCTTAAGCATCCACAACCCTACAAGTTGAGTTGGTTGAATGATAGTGGTGAAGTGAGGGTAAATAAACAAGTGCTTGTATCTTTTCGTATTGGGGGATATGAGGATGAAGTGTTGTGTAATGTGGTTCCCATGCAAGCCACTCATATATTGCTAGGGAGACCTTGGCAATTTGATAGGCGTGTTACACATGATGGCTTTACTAACAAATATTATTTCATGTTAAACAATCGGCGTGTTACACTTGCTCCTCTAACTCCAAAGCAAGTGTACGAAGACCAACTGAAACTACAAAAAGAGAGTTCATCTTGTGAGGAAAAGAATATAGAGAAAGCCAAGAAAAGGGAAAGTTTGAGAGAAAACAAGAGTTAGAGGTCGGCTAAGGAAAAAAGTGAGAATTGTGAGATAGCCGCGCAAAAGGAAAGGTCAAATAGAGATAGTTACAAAAAAGAAAAGAGAGAAAGTGTGCAAGAGAGAGAGGAGAGATTCGAAAGAATCTGTTTGTAACAACAATTGCTTTGAAAAGAAATTTGTTTTTGAAACAACCAATAATTGAACCAAGGATCAATGAGGTGAATTTGAATATTAATAAAATTGATATTGTGTTGCCTAGTATTTTGTTTTCTTTCACATGTTTTCGATGAAGTGAATCCTAAAGCAAACAAAAGTGTGGTGAGATCCAAGCGGGGATACCAACCAGGTATGGAGATTGTTGTATTGACTAGACTTTCTTACAGGTATGATCTAATTTTTACTTTCGATACTAGGTTATTGAGTTTAGTACCTCATGGAAACTTGAGTGTTGATGGTTATGTTGGTTGTCATGAATTCAAAGGTTGTGATAATAGATTTGTTAAGCATGATGCAATTGTGCCTAGGAATTCCATGTGTGGTGTTGATCTTGTAATTGGCGGGATTGTTAATATTAATGATGTTCATCTTGTGATATGCAACTTTGTTTAGTTTCTTATTCAGAAAAGCACAAGGATCAAAGATGAACATGTCTACGACGATCCATATGAATTCGATTCACTTGGTAAGTTTAATGTTAGTACGTATTTGCCTATTGCTAATTCGTGTCCATTCGATGTAAGTCAAGATTTGAGGACAAATCCCTTTCAAGGGGAGGGGAATGATGCGAGTCAATATAGTACGAATCCAAAGTTATACACATGTTCGATGATTCGATTGCAAAAGATTGGGCATAGAAATTCAAGCGAGGTTTGATCGTGACTATTCGATAAATCAAGATGCAAATGAAGTCTTTGAAACGCTTGAACGATGAATTACGGACTCAAATAAACTTTCTAATCTTGATTTGGGCCTATTTTGATGTTACTAGAGACTATAGGGGTGTTTTGACAAGTCAGTAAAGTTTGAAAATGAATAAAGGACAATAATTGACTAAAGGGGCTGTTGTGACAATTCAACAAAGTTTGGAAACAAAATTAATGCCAATTTGTGGCGCTAAGTCTTAGCGTGGCGCTAAGTCTTAGCATGGCGTGTGACTTTGTGCTTTGCCCTTTTTTATTTTGTTTTTATTTTTTTATTAAAATATTATTTATTTATCTTAATTTTTTAATGAATTGTTTCTAAACGTTTTTAGGATTGAGTAGGGTTTGTTTTTAGCCTATTTAAGGTCTCATTATATATTTCAAACATACACAACTTTGAGATTAAAATAATTTGAAAGAATTATTCAATTATTCTTGGTAATTTACGAACTTTTCGAACTTATCAAGATTATCTTGTAGTGTTCATCTTTTCGTTCTTATCAATCGGTATTTCATCCCTTTTGTGGCGAAAATCTTTATACCAAGGTTCGTAATCAATTATTGAGTTGCAGCTATACATACCAAGATTCGTAGTTAAACTGATTCATCGGATTGAGGTGTCACTATCCATCAAACTTTATTAATTTTAGCTTCTATCCTACATAAATTTATAATTCATCGAGAACTTTTGACAAAGATATTATCATACATCACCAACCCTAGCTCAATATATGTATTTAAAATTTTTATCTCAAGTATTAGTTATAAGAATCGATTTCTGGTTGATAGGCCGGAAAGGCAAATTATCAGTGACCGACTCCCGTGGTGACAAGTATACAAAACAAATCGCAGCTTTTACAATAACTTTTTCATAACAAAGATAATTATATTGCTGTCGAATTCACAGATGATTGGCCTTACACGTTGCGCATTTATGATATTGACCAACATAATACCGCCCCCCCCCCCCTTTTTTTCCTTCACAAAGCACACAAAACTGAATTTAAATGAATGCTTCTTATTTTTACTCCCCCGGGATATCACTCAAAAAGTTTACATTTAAAAAGTCTAATTAGTAATAGATATATAAATATTATTTAAATTAATTATAATTACTAAAAAGTCTAATTAGTAATAGATATATAAATATTATTTAAGTTAATTATAATTACAAAAATAATTAGTACAATCAAGATGATTATAATACAAGTAAACGGTAAAAATTAAAAAATTATAAACATAATTTTTTAAAAATAGACTTTTTAAGTAAAATATCTCAAAATAGTATAGTGGACTCTTTGCTTAGAACAGAGGGAGTATTTTATATTTCATTTGTCCTAAAATTATACCTTTTTCAAATTACAATATATTCTTTCCATTTTAGATAAATAGTTCACTATATTATTTTGAGATGTTTCACCCAAAGAGTCCAACTTAAAAAATTATACCTACAATCTCCACAAAACTTTTAACTTTACCCTTCATATATACTATAAACATCTTAACTATGCTAAAATATCCTTGTAATTATGATCAAGTCTAATACTTCTTATATATTTCTTAATTATTAGACTTTTCAAACGTGTATTATTTAGGTGAAACAGAAGGAGTATAAAGTATTATTTTAAAAGTCTGATTAATTTTTTTAGGACAAACTAATACTCCCTCTGTTGCAGGCAAATAGTCTATTATACTATTTTTGAATGTTTCACTTAAAAAAATCTACTTTCAAAAAATTATGCTTACAATTTTCATAATCTTTCATCTCTAATCTTCACTTGTGTTGTAATCATTTTGGTTGTGCTTAAGTATTTTTGTGATTATGACTAAATTCAATGATACTAATATATCCCTTAATAATTAAACTTTTCAAACACAAACTTTTTAGCTGAAACGGAAGGAGTAAAAAAAAACTAATTTTTGTAGACGGAGTGAGTATTTCCTACTTATTAACACTTTTGACCTCGTAAAATGTTGGATAAAACTTTGAGAGGTTGCTGCCTTAGATCAAGTAATCAGTTTAAAGCTATTGGAAAAATATTAATTGAGTTTTGTTGTTAACGAGTGTCTATATTGGTTTAACTTTTGGAGGTAAAAAAAAAAAAAAGATATTTCTTAAAAAAAACACATATGGTCCATTCAGAGGAAAAATAATCAAAGTTTAAAAATCTAAAAAATTACATTTATGAAAAAAAAAAACACATATCATATATTTAACACATCAAGGATTAAAAGTGAATCACTAGTAAAAGTTAAAAGTAAATAATTATTGAAGATAAATCAGTTTTTAGTCCTTTAATTAATTGTTTATGTGAATATATATATAGAAGTTTGTTCAACTTGTGTTGCACTTCACTTTTACCAAAAGCCATTCCAAGAGGCAATCATAATTCACTAAACAATTCTCCATGATTCTTTAGTGGAAGAACATAAAATTAATTAGCTTGTTTCATCAAAAAGTCTTCCCAATTATACTTATTCCTTTCGGTTATTCATCATTTTAAATACTATTTTACTAATTTGATTAATTAATTAATTTTGCCCATGCATAACTCGTAAGATGCACCAACACAACTGTTGACAAAATTTTATAACTATCTTCTTGAGTATATATATATATATATTATAAATAATTATACGAAATAATTAAGTTGTTTTAAAGGTTTAATTTGAGTATCTTCGTCGTCGAATTTCTACTATTACATTGATGTCACTCAAATTAAGTACAATGAATATGTATGTTATTTAGTTTTATAATTAACGCACCAACTAAAATTGAAAGGTTCAGCTATGCTTTTTCATGCAATGTTGAACAAAATATTTTAAGTTGGTAATTTAATATCACTTCGTCGCGTCGCGTCGTGTTCCTTTTTTTTTCTTCCCAAAATGTCTCTTTTTATACTTAGTTACTAATTTCACCGTTACTATCTATCATCTTCTAATGTACATTTACAATACCATAATGTGAGTATTAAGGATATTCATGTATATGTACTACTAAAATAACAAAAAAAGTTATCTTTTTTAATTTTTTGAAAAAAAAAACTAAAATTTTTCGGGAATTACCAATTAGGTTGAATTAAAAATTAATAAAATTTGCTGCTAATTAAGGTTATTTTGAGTGACTTGGTCGATAATATATGCTTATGTTTTTTTTTTTTTTTGTGTTCTAAGGGAGCGTGGGAAGGGTCGAATCTGAAACCTTACATTTTATGAAGCTCAAACTCTACCATATGCTTATAGTGTTTAAAGTTTAGCAGTTGGATGAATATGTTCATATTGATATAATTAACTCACCTTCTAGAAATGTTTTTTTTTTTTTTTTGTTAATTAATAAAATTATGCACACCAACTACATAGAAAAAAATAAACGTGTCCTATGAATGCAGATTATTTAACATTATACCTAATTAACACAGAGTGCTTCCGCAAAAGATTAATGTTTTTAGTAATTTAATCCGCTCAAAGTGGTTAGTTGTTGGGATTATATTGAGTTTAGGGTTCATGAAAGATCTGTTCTTCGTGTACTCAGTCTAATGATGTTAGTTGAAATATGTTAGTCCCATGACAAAGAAAGGGTCATTTGAACTGCCCCAATCCCTCGCTTCAAAGAATTTTTTTTTTTTTTTTTTTTAAGGTTAGAGAAGATATAGACCTTACCCCAACTCTTATTATTATTATTATTTAATGCCTTAATAGGCTACAATTACGACTATTTGGTGCCTCTGGTGTATGACTTAAATATTCAACCTCTCCGTTAAAAGAATTGAACAGTATTAAATGAGCCTTTGATAAGGCTTGAACAACAACGGTGTCTCTGTTGAGGCTTGAATACCCGATCTTTTAAGAGTCACGGTGTGTCTGGTGAGAATTGATCACTCGACCTCTCCGTTAAGAGAAGTGAGCAATATCAGTTGAGTTGGAGCTTGTTAATCACTTCAAAGAATGTACTACCCTAAATTTCTTAACAGTAACAAGTGGTATTAGAGCCGACTCATTCTTTTATCCACATTTTACAAAGCCCCTTGAACGGCCAAGAAGGGCATGCAACCACAATCCAACATCATGAATGAAAGGAGGTTCATGATACAAATTCCGGGGAGGGGAAAGGGGCTGAGAATTTAAGTCGTATAAAAAGGTGGGTATCGCATTTGCAGCAACACTAGGCTGTCACGACTCACGATGATCTGATATTACCAACCAATTAAATAATGTTGTTCGTATTATTTTATCGGTTGAATTCCTTGAACTTTTAAATGTTGTTTGCTCGTATTGTCTTTTTGGTTGAATTCTCTGAGCTTTTAAATATTTGACCTTTTTAGACTTTTATGCATAAGTGTTTTAGTACATAATATTATTTGATTGGTTGGTGTTGGTATTGTATAAGACTATAAGTGTATATCTCACCATAAGAGAGCCATAAATACCATATGCTATTTTCATTTTAATACTCTTTGTAGATTGATACTTTAGCCCAATAAAGCGTAGCCCAAAACAATTTGAAATCGATACTACTTCCTGTATTGCCAAAAGTTGGACTCAGCTTTGAATAAAACTATTTTCATTTAAATTTTGTAGCGAAGATTGGGCCATTATTTTTAGAAAGGGCTTGGGGATCAACACATCTATTTGGGCTCTTTTACAGGATCCAAAACTATAAGTTCATATAAATCTGTTTCAGGCACTACTGCACTAGCTTGGAAGAAAGTTTGTTAAATGGGCAAAATTCATGCCGGTACCTTTTAATGAATTTTTAACTGTTTTAGTCCCCTATAATTGTTTTAAACTGGAAAATGATATTTTTATTATAAAATATCGTCTATACCCTTAAAAAATACGGAACAGACATGTTATGCATTGCAAATTTAAATTGATGCATCATAGTTCAAAGTGTGCATCGCGATGCATAAAATTGGACTAAAAAGTAATGTTTTGGTGAATTGTGATGCACGAAATTTATTTAATAGTTCAAAATGGGTGTCACACCTATAATTTTGGGCTTCAGCCGGTTTCAAAATTGATACATCGCGATGCACAATTTTGTTCATTGCAATGCACAAAAAGCACAATTTTATGCGTTACGATGCACAAAAAATACTATTTTTGTGCATCGAGATGCACAACATTACACTTGCGATGCATCAAAAGTGTATCGCAATTGGCGAACAATATTGATACAATAAAGACACAAAGAATTAAAATAATTTTAAAAATTGTACTGGTCTTGTTATTTGATGATGAACTGGGCATGGAAAGAAACCAAGAGAGAGAAAGAGAGAGGGAGATGGAAGTTGTAGCAAAGTAAATATTAATGATTGAAATGGAAGGGAGAATTTACAGGTGAAAATTAAAGGAAAATAATGTTTAAAACGTTGTTTAAGTTGTTACGATGATAATTTTGGAACAATTAGCCAATTTATCACTAAAATGGACTTAAGTGATTGAAAACAAAAATGAGAACCTAAAACAGTTGAAAATCTGTGAAAGGGGTCTGACCAACAATTATTCCTCGTTAAATCTTGTTCTTTTAAACTAGAAAATTAAATAGAAAGAGGCAAAACCCAAGATAAAAAGCACTCTATCAAGTATCAAAATGAATGTACTTTTTGAATATATATATATATATATATATATATATATATTATTTACTTTTGCAAACTTTCATGTCTTGGTATGAATTTTAGCAACTGCAGTTGCAATGCTATAGATGGCATAAAGAGAATTTATGAATATATGCTATTCTCTTTGTCCCAATTCAGAGTTACATTTTATCTTTGGAAAAATATTTCTTAACATAATGTCTTTATTACTCTTTGAATTTGTGGTTGGAAATTATCATGTCATATTAGCTAAAGCAAGTTAAAATTGTGTTCACACAATGGTACGCTACTTTAGGAAGTTAGTGATTATAGGCAACATTAGGAAGTTAGTGATTAATAAACTTTTCTTTTTTTAATTTTCTCAATAAAGTATAATTTTTTTCAATAAAGATAGAGGGAGTATTAGAAAAAATTAACTTTCTTAATTTTCTTAAAAACTAAAGGTCCTCTTTGCCTTGTAATTTAAAGCCTGATATAATGGTTTTAGTCTTTCTGTATCTTTGGTGCAACAATTTTCTCTCTATTTCTCTTTTACTTTTTTTTTTTTTTTAATCATTACAACGACAAAACCCCAAATCTAAAATCAAGCTCTTAAATCACGAAGGCAAATACACCCAAAAAGTAATAGTCTCTAAGTCTCTAAATGAGTGTCTAGTTTTTTATTTTTCATTAAATTAAAAAAGTTAACTTTTAAAAAAGATTTAGTCCTACTCTTAACATCCACATATAACATTTGAATTAACACCTCTCCAACCACAAATATATATATATATATATATATATATATTTATATGAAAGCCATTTTGCTAACTAACCAATAATCTCAAGATGGAGGAATCTCTGCAACATAAACTTTGTTCAATAGGGGAGGATTCTCCTTTGGATTAGCATGCATGCATCTCTCCAACCACCAAATTAAAAAGAGTATACTTCCAAATCCATGTCACATCGAACCAAGTTCAACGACAAAGGATGTTATTGGGTCACACTCCCGCACGCACTATCTTTCTCACAAACAATGATAGTTGAATTTAGTCTTCCTAGCTATAGCTAGCTAGTATACAGTTTAGAATTGATGCGGCTTGTGGTATAGCTTTTCCAATGTAAATCTTAAATACATAAGTTAAACATGAAGTGTGCGTCTTAATTAGACTCGTCGTTGAACTGCCTCAACGAATCACCTTACTACGAATCAAAGAAAAAACACTCCATTTGAGTGCTTCCCGGCCATTTCTATTTATGATTTGAAATCTATATATGTATTTTTATTTGCTCAAGTATTTCAATAAAAACATTTATCTTTGTTCTCCAACACCAAGATGACTATATTTACGCTTTAGAAAATACATGGGGGCATAAATTATTTGCTAAATCAATAAGTTGGATTATTTTAAAATGCCATGATGTGCCAATTGTGGCAAAAAGTTTGTCTCAATCGAAGAAAGACACAATTAAACCTTACATTTGTTAAATTAACTGAATTTTCCTGGCTAGATAAAAAAAAAAAAAATCAAATAGGCAATACGCCAATACCTCGTAATTCTACATTGCTTTAAAAGTACCATAGGTTATTAAGAAAAGTATATTTGCAAGAAAAAATAGGGCAAACTACACGATTGGTCCCTGTACTAATATGTACAGACACAATTAGTCCTTCCATTTAATTTCATTAATTTTTAGTCGTTAAATATCATCACGTTCCTGCCAATTGATTTTTGTAAAGGTAAAATAATCATTTTCTTGAAAAAAGTATGGGGAACAGTACATTATCTTGATCCACCTCCTCAATCTTTCATTCAAAGCCTGTTTTCATAACAGATCAGACATTATTTACATGTACAAAAGGTAAGGGTTTTACTTTTTCAACATTTCAGAGTATAAGTAGGCTAATACTATCACTTACTACTTACTTGATCAGTGGTTCAATATTGCACTTCAGTGCAGGCCAGATGTAAAGGATGGCCAATAGGGACCATGGCCCCCTCACAAGTTTACACTCTCTCTCTCTCTCTCTCTCTACTAGTTTATCAATAATAATGCTAAAGTACCTTCCGACGTAATTGTTATGAATATATTAAAATATAATTTTTAACTTCTTATTAAAATGTTTTTTTTTTTTAAAAAATCAGAAAATTCAGTATACTTCACTAAAAGTTTAAAAAATTCAGCCTAAATTTTTAAGATTACAGAGTATTGTTCTTTTTTTTTTTTTTTATGTATAATTTCATTTGACTAATATGCATATTGGCCCTTAAAAATAATTTTCCAGGATTTGCCACAACTTTGGTTTTAGTGAGTTTAATTTTAGCACAATAAAACCCAGCGTTTCAGTTTAGAACGGGAGTGACTCATGTGCCGCCAACGTGATATTTACTCAGCTTTTTGATTTCTTACACTAGCATGCGCGACTTGCAAATTAAGTTTTTAACAGTGAGCCCCGTAGCCCAACAATTAATGTCACCTGTCCACAAGTTCAATGACGAGTATAAAACATGATATATATTGTGTTGTTTCTCTTTAACAATTTAAAGTTTTAGATGAGTTGGTTGAACAAGGGTTCAAATCATCCCATTTATATTTAATTTAAAAAATATTGTTGTGGTGTACATACTTTTTAAAACCTAATTCTATTAGCTTTATAACTATTTAACTTTTTATTTATTTAAAATTCACTCTTCTACTGGTTTCAAAAAATAAAATTCACTCTTCTACCATTTCCTGACCAAATTACATATAACTAATCACAAAATCGAAATATCGAAATTCAAAGAAAGTGATAAATTACCTTTAGTTCCCCGCAAACACCTCTGCCATTCGAGGGAGGAGGAAATGGAAAACATAAAACAATAGTTCTGGAAGCTGTGTAGATTTTTTTTTTTTTTCTGAGTTTCTTTTCAAATTTTTTATTTTTTATTTTATTTTTTTGAGTAAAAACAAAGTCTTTTTGATTTTTTTTTCTGTTGGTTTGAAGTCTTGATTTCAGTTGAAGAAGATAATCGGTGGACAAAAAAGAAAATAATTAACTTTTTGTCTTTTCAAAGCTTATATATAAAGAAGATTGTTATTTACTAGTCGTCATAATTTTATAAAGGAAAAGAGACTGATTTTCTTTTTTCAAGCCTAACAAATTAAAGTGAATATGTAATCAACTAAAAATATATATTATTACTATATAAACCATCCTTCAATTATTTCTTTACATATATACATAAATATATATTAAGGCTAAAATTATGGAGGGCCTACCTCACGGTCCTCACTTGCCTAATATATAGAGCCGGTCCTAATGCTTGAGCCTCTGTCTGCTGATATGTAAGTTGACTACTTTGACCTAATGCTTTAACCTAATTGTACTTTGACTACTTTATGATTTGCTGATATGTAAGTTGACTACTTTGTGATTTGCTGATCCTTAGGTGGTAGTAAGAAGAACTAAGAACAGTGATAGAAATATAAATTTATATTAATTTTTCATCCTACTCTAAGTAACAAATATGTGACTTCGAATGAGTTTTTCTTTTTTCTTTTTAAGGGGAACATCAATGAGCAAAATTAATTGATATAAATTTTGTATTAAGAACTTAGTCAAATTAACTTAAACTCTCTCTTATTATCTTAACGTAATACTCATGGAATATTACTATTATGGCCAAAATAGTATTTTCCCCCTAAAGTATCCATTAAATTCCAGTTTGCTGTCCATATTCCATTTTGTCCTATTACCGTATCCAATATTTTCATTTGTTCCAGTTTTACCCCTAGGACTGATGGACGTTAAAAAAATTAACAGAAGCTTGCCACGTGCTTTCCACATGACAAGTAAAATTAAAAAGTTACTATATTGCCCTTTAATGGATTAATATACAATTTGGTCCCTGATCTTATAACGTTTTTTCTGATTAAGTTCTAGTACTATGATATTTTCTATTACGGCACTTGAACTGAACATTCGGGCTTACGTTTAATCCCCCAGTTGACTGGAGTTAACAGAAACGTTATGTTTTATTTTAAAAGACTAAAATGCCCTTATTTCTTGATGATTGTGTATCCACGTAGAAGGAGAAAAATTTGCAGCCTCACTATCTCTCTCTCTCTCCCTACCTACCTACGCCTTATCCAAGGAGCCCCTTCCCCATCACAAACCCAGCAAGTCCACATGATGCACATGGCTCCGACATGCTTTAGTGTTCAATTGGATTTCATCAATTTGTGATTGGATTAGGTTGGGGTTGGAAGCTCGATCTCTTCAAATCTCCCCAAGTCACTCTCTCTTTCTCAATCTTTTTTCATCAACGATTTCAGATCTGGGTTTGGAAAAGAAGAAACGACGACGGCCACAAAGCAAAAAGTCGACGTCGTTCCAGCCTCTTTCTTCTCCAATGCGATAGGGTTTTGTTTCTATTATTTGGTATCAC
Organism: Platycodon grandiflorus; assembly: GCA_016624345.1. Classification (NCBI taxonomy): domain Eukaryota; kingdom Viridiplantae; phylum Streptophyta; class Magnoliopsida; order Asterales; family Campanulaceae; genus Platycodon; species Platycodon grandiflorus. The sequence continues at coordinate 2,181,236 of CM028366.1, read as the reverse complement.
CTCCAATGGTTGACATTAAACCCTTTCGGCTTCTATTTAATTCTTCATTTCCAGCATCGAATTCCACAACAATCGGACGATACAGCGATAAAATCTTCAATTTCGGCCTTGTTATTCGCGATCCAGCCAGTGATGAAGTTGTGGTTGCCAAGACAGAGGAGAGAGAGAGAGAGAGGAGGGGGTGCTGGGTGGGGGATTGAGTCATAACACCATATTTTCATCTTGGTCTCTGTTTTGATACAAAATACTGAGAATTGAAATAGAATTCAGGGCATTTCTTCAATTACATTAAGGCTATGGCTGGAAGTGAATGAATCTTCTTCTTTAGTTCAGGTCAGCAAGGTCTATGGCTGGAATTGGTACTCCACCGATTCAATATTACATTAAGGGTAAAGTGTTCCTTTAATTTTTAATTTTTATATACATCTCTTTCTTACCCAATTTTTTAAACTGGGTTTCAATGGAATTGGGTTATGGCCATTGAAGGTTGAGTAGCTATTGCTAAGTATGGTAAATTTTCCATTTGTTTGGGCATTTGTTTGTAGAATAACAAATGTACGTGGTGATTTAATCTATTTTCGGAATAGAGGGTAATTAGATCACCATGAATGAAGATTTGGTTGTTGGTGATAGTTGTTGTTGAATGTTGAGGAATGGGTCATAAATTTCAGTTCAGTTTTTTTTTTTTCTTCGTTGGTCATGAGAGAAATATTTAATGAGATGTTACCTTTTTGTATTGAGAAAGTTTGTGCTAAATGGGTTTTAATTTTTGGGATTGTTCATTTGAGGGAAAATTCTAGAAAATTTTGCAAATATGAAGCTAATATGGGTGGTTGGGTTGAGAGGGAGAGATTGTTAGGGGTGCCAAAGACGAATTATGCACGGAGAATGGAAAATTATCCTAATACCCTTGAACTGGAATATAAAATGGTGACAGACCATATGCGCCGGCCATTACAACAACAGTTGCTCCGGCATCCTGCAACATTGTTCCTCCGCTGCCAAAGATGTGGAGACGGAGAGAGAGAGGGGGAGAGAGAGAGAGAGAGAGAGAGAGAGAGAGAGAGAGAGAGAGAGAAGAGAGAGGAGAGAGAAGACTATTATAAGAGAAATAAAAAATTCCCTCACACCATTATTATCCACGTGGATCCAGTCATCAATGAATAAGGGTAATTTGGTCTTTTGAATTAAAATTTAATGGTTTTTTTAACAGCCGTCAGATGAGGGACTAACCGTAAGCTCAAATGTTCAGTTTAAGTGTCACAATAGGAAATATCATAGTACTGGAACCTAATCAGAAAAACGTTTCAAGTTCAGGGACCAAATTGTGTATTAATCCCACTTTAATTAATGGAAGTTGGTCTTACTCCCTCCACCGACCCAGGCACCGATCCGACCGCGGCGCCGTTACCACCAACCTGCCGGATGGAATGAAGACGAATCCGACTGGGCTGCCAGAGTAGCCGAGCTGGAAGGAGCTGTCGTAGTGAGTGAAGGCGTCGCGGTTGGGGTTAGTGACGAAGACGAACTAGAAGAAGGTGAAGTTGATGGTGTCGTTGCTGACGGAGAAGATCGGGAACTGGACGGTGTAGACGGCGATTTGCAAGGGAACAAATGGTTATGGCTCCGGCGATGGCGATGGCGGTAGCGGCGGCGGCGTACATTATGTTGCAGTTGGTAGTAGGGTTAGGGCTAGAGATAAGGAGGGAGAGGTGATAGAGAATAGGAATAGATTAATGGAGCCGGCGCGTAAGAGAGAGAAAAATGAGGACGAAATTAATGACGAAAATCAGGTCTTGATTTCAGTGGTCACGATGCAATTTATGAGTGGATTTGTGAATTTTCATGGGGGATAACGTGTTGTGGTGCTATTGGAGTGAACGAGGTGAAGAGTGAGAAATGTGTTTTTCAGCCGACGGGTTGTCGGAACTTCCTGCCATATCAAGGGAACAGGAATTCTGAACAAGTTCAGAATGGTGGTAAAGAGGGAACGCGGGCGAATGCTAGTGTGTCGCCGGGTCGTAGTTTATCTACTTTTTTGGATTACCAAAGCTCGACTCCGCTGGGTTATTCTTCCTTCTTTGGATTTTATGCAATTCTTAAGGTATTGTTTGGCTAGTGCTCTAAATGTTGGGTTCTTGTTCCTAAATTTAACCAATACTACCTCCGTCCCAAATTTAACCAAATTCTATTTTGCACCCCTTATTAAAATAACCAAAATAACCCTCTGATGACATGCACATGTCAACTTCCATTAATTTTTTTAATGCCCATCTATTCTAAGGGTGAAACTGAGACAAATGACAACATTAAATACGATAATGACACAAAATGAAATATGAGTAGTAAACTAAAATTTTGTGAATACTTTAGGAGGAAAAATAGTATTTTGGTCTACTATTATGAACAAAATTATCCATCGTGCTTATATATAGTACGTTGAATGTGCATACAACAACGCATTAACACATGTATATTGGTATGTTCCAAAATAAATACTCCCTGCTTCCCTAAATTATTGGCTTTTTTTTTTTTTCCATTCTAAAATAATTATCTTGTTTGAAAATTTTTCTTTTTAGAACATCACTTTTATTATTTTACCCTTACTTTTTCTCCTACTTTAATTATGTGTCACTTACACATAAATATTAAAAAAAATTATACATTATATCAATATTAATAATCAAATCAATTATTTTTTCTTAATCCGTGTACCAAATCAAACAAGACAATAATTAAAGACCAGAGGGATTATATATATACAAATATATATATATATATATATTATATAATTATGAGTAAAAATAAATCCTTAGTTTCTAATTGGAGGAAGTATTATTTTTTATAATCAAAAAATAAGGAAAAAATCATCAGCAAGTACAGAACATAATATTCTCTCCATTCTTAAGTTTGATTTCATTTGACTTAAAAAATATTTCCAATCTTCTATCCTACGGTGTGAATTTTAGCCCTATCTTTGTTCATTTAAAAAAAAATCGGATAAAATAGTAAAAATATGTAGTACTATAATTTAGGTAAATATACTAAAGACGACAAAAACGAATAAAACAATAATTTAGGAGAGTACGTAGAGAATTGATCAAACTGGTGATGTAACTGAACCAAAGAATTAGCAAGAGTTGAGTTTAGCTCACTTGAGAATAACCAAAACTAGTTGATTTACCTTAAAAAGATAGTAATTCTGATTAAACTGCTCACGGAGAGATATGAACAATTTCATTACAATCACTTTTATTTCTCTCATCATCAAAATTACAAGAAAATTAAAGGTAAATAAACTAAAGATGACAAAGAATCAAACCAGTAAACTATTGTTATTGAGCAACCCAACATACTTTTACCGTGTGCAAGAAATCTGCGCGGTAATTTTAGCTGGATCCCGAGGCACCAACCCCTGCGCCACCGCCAACGACTTGTAGATCTCAATAATCATCTTCTCATCATACTCCTTCACCGACCTCAACCCAAACTGACTAATCCCATCTCCGCCGTAAACGCCACCGATCCCGCCGCTGTGAACGACGGAGGTATTGGCAATCCTCATCATCATCCTGACGTAAGCGTCGCGGAGCCCAATAAAAAACTTCTTCGGGGAGATCCTCAGCTTCAGCCGAGGGGTGATTTTAAACCTCCAGAAGCGTCGTTTCTGGTTGGAGCCGTCGTGGCCCAGCTCAACCCGGGACATACGCCGCCGACCAGTAGCTCCATTGAGGCGCTGGTAGCCTCGCCTTTTCCAGTAACCATTGATCCCCTTGCACACTTTTGCAGACCCCCCTTCCATATTTGGGGTACGTTACGATTTAATTAATTGATCATCAGAGAGAGAGAGAAAGAAAAATGTAAGATAAAGAGAAGTGGTGATGGGGGTGAAGAGTTATGAGGAGAGAGAAAGAATGAGGGTGGGGGTGGAAATTGGGTTGGAGGTTCAGGTTATAGTGGGGAGTTTGGGAGAAGGGACTGTTTGGTATGTATGAAAATAATTAATTAAAATAGGAAGGTTAGGGGGTGGTGGCTCAATTAATGGGGGCGGGGGAAGAGGAGGGGGGAATCGTACCAATATTTTTCAGCTTGTATGGTTGTATTTCCTTAAATGCATGTGGCACTGGCTCGTTTTCAGAGCGTGTAATGTTACGTGTTCTAATACGTGCATCAAAAATTTTTATTGACATTTTTTATTTGATCTGAATATTATTAAATAGTAAAATATATAAATTATTTAATCAATCAAAATATATTTATTAGATTTTGATGTATATAACATTACTCTTTCAAATTAAAGATAAGTGATATCCGTCTGATTGAACTACCTTTGACTTTGTGTTTGTGCTGTTCTGGATGGGTATTTTAAGACAATATGATTCTGAACCTTTTACTGTGCTCTTTCAGTATTTCACTTCTAGTGCCTGTTCGATATCACATTATGTCTTTGGGTTAGCCAAATGTTTTCGATCGATAAAAAGGATTTTCATCGGTAAAGGCTGGAGTGGATAAAAAAATAAATATATATGAACCAAAGGAATATTCAGAATGCGACACGATACCATTTTATACTATCTAAATATCTATTTTTAAGGATCTAATCGACTCATTAAATGAAGTTACATATTGACATTATCTCAAACGCACTCATAAATATTATACAAACGAGCATCATTACAGAAAAAAAATTTTAATCTATTTTAAGACAAAAATGTTAACATACTAGTTAAGCATTGAGCATACGAGACTGACTCTCCGAAGCATAGATGAAAATTTCAAATACATTTAAAATTACTACCTCCGTTCCACCTAAAAAGTTTACGTTTGAAAAAGTCTAATAATTAAGATATATATATATATATATAAAGTATTGCAGTTGGTAATAATTAAAATATATTTTAGCATAGTTCATATGTTTGTTTCACATGTGAAGGGTAAAGTTAAAAGTTTTATAGAGATTCTAGGCATAATTTATTAATATGGAATCTTTGAATGGAATATATCAAAATAATATAATGGACTATTTGCCACTAACGGAGAGAGTATATCTAACGTGATATCTTATTGATTTGTCTAACATGTATCATTATAACAAACTAGAAATATCTACTTTTAGGAGATTTATGCGTTAATATTCACTTTAATAGTTTTAAGATTGTTAAAGTTATTTATTTATTTATTTTTATAAATAATTTGTAATATATTAAAAACTCAAACAAGGATACAGCCCATACAGAGGCATTCTTCTGGCCAAACACAACACATAACAGGACCTAAACTAGGACATCAATTTTTTTTGAGTTCATTTATCCCCAATACTTACAAACACATAGTTTGAAATACTTTTTGTGCACTTTCAAATGTTAGTCAAATTAATTTTAAAAAATCCATAAAAAGTATAAGTAAAAATTATGAAATAATAAATGAAAAATTAAGAATGTTAAAACACGTTCCTTTTAAGACACGTGTTTGTTTTTGCATAGATACTGACAAATGTTAAAACTTAGGGAGAGTTTATTTTCACTATAAATTTTACTAATCCACTTCATTCATTAATGGTTATTTAAATTAGTCATTTTTATGATACAATTGTCCTTTAAATATTTATCTCATTTGATAATGAAGTACTTGCCTAAATTCGATTAATTTATTTTTTACTTTCCTTTATAACTCATAATTATTTTTTTGCTTTTCTTATATTCTCAAATAAATTTTGCCTATTTGTGAACACTAAAGAAAATAAATCTATCAATTATTTTTTATTTAATTTCTTCAAATATTTCTTAAGCAAATTGCATTTAATATCAAAAACTAAAAAAAAAAAAATTTACAACAACTAGTTTATTGTACTTCGTAATGTATATTACATAATTCATGCACTACTTTGTTTAGTCTATTTTTTCTTATATATTTTTTAAACAAAAAAATTAAACCTATGTATTATTTTATTTTAAATGTTTCATTTATATATTCTAATTTTTTGAATATAAAAATATTTATTTTTCAATGCATGATTAAATATAATACTATTTGCAAAGACAAATATATGATAAAAATAAGGGATAATGACATTACTAGTCCCTCGACTATGGCCGATTTCACCATTAGTCCCTTAACAATTTTTTTTCATATTTTTGTCCTTTAACTATGAAAATTAGACATGGTTGGTCCTTTTGGTGGATACCGTTAGTATTTTCCCGTTAAGTCTGTCTTGTGCCTCTCACATGACTTTGGTTAAGGGCATTGTTAGAATTTCAACTTCATCTTCAACCTTCTCCGGCTAAATTTCAATCAACCACCACCACCAAATCCATTTCTCCGGCTAATAATTCAAGAAAGATAAAAACCACCACCAAACCCATCTTCTCCGGCTAATAATTCAAGAAAGATAAAAACTCTGTAAAGCGAATCTACTACAAACACCATCAACGATTCAACAAAAACATTTAATTGTAAACCCCACACTGGATTTCATAAAAATCCTTCAATTCCCAACTTCATTGGTAAACCCCTTTCCTTCATTTCCCTTAAAACAAATTTAGCTTCATCAAATCTATTCAAATTGGTCAAACAGCTAGCCAATATCCTAAAGTTCTCACTATCCAACCCCATATCCCTCCCTCCATAAGCCTTCACGAATTCCACCGCCTGCGCAAAATAGCGCCCAACTCCAACAGAGCCCCGATAACATGCCCATGGGTAATGTATATCGTCCTCAGTCCCGAATCCACCATCCTCCTCGTAACGCCAACGCTCCTCCACCTTACCCGCTCTACACCCGCCCAAAACCAGCGCGTACGTCCACTATTCGCTCCATCCCCAATCCTCGTTAAAACCCCAGCCGCCGACGCCAGATCTCCAAGAAACAATACGCCATCAAAATCGAATTATACGCAAACAAATCAGGCGCGATATCGTTCTCTCTCATCAAATCAATCACGTGCAACGCCTCCTTCATCTTCTTCTTCCTCGTCAGTTCCAGGAGTATGGGATGGAACGTGACGGCGTTTGCACCATATCCTGAGCAGATCGTTTCGTCTACCACGAGCAGGGCTAGATCCATGCGCGGCAACTTACAGAGACGCGCAATTAGGGAATCGTACGCGCTTTTTCAGGAGAAGCCTTCATCAAGACGAGGTAGGGTTCGCAAAAGCTTGTCGAGTACGGAGAGGTCAGTCGCAATGAACTTGAAGGTGTTGTTTGTGTTGAAGAAACCGTCCTTAATGCGCCTATTGAGGAGAGAGAGTAAATTTAATTAGCTAATTATAATAATACCATCATATACCCTCATGAAATTACATAAATACCCTTAATCAAAGGCACGTGATGGGCACATGACGGACTTAACGGAAAAATACTAACGGCATCAAACAAAAGGACCAACCGTGTCTAATTTTCATAGTCAAGGGAGTAAAATTTGAAATTTTTTTTTAAGGGACTACTGGTGAAATCGGCCATAAAAAGAGACTAGTAATGTCATTATCCCTAAAAATAAAAAAGAGAAACAAGACTTTTAAATAAGGTGAATTTGAATGACAATAGTGTCAAGACATTACTTAACTTCATTAAATTTTAACGAAAGTAGTTGATTAGTAAATATCATAAAAATAGAGTATGGCTGAAATTTAGAAATTTTGATTTATGGATGATTGAATCTATCACCACGTACGGTACGGTCTGTGAAGATGGGAGTGAGATTGGTACGGACAAAGCAAAGTGAGCTTAATTTGCTCATTTGCCCCCCCGTCGTAATCTGTGGAGAAATTCAAGACATTTGACGTGATTGAGGGCTGTAACAAACAAACAAACACTTGATTAGTTCTCGAGCATTATTATATGACGGCTGGCTCGGTTTAGCGCCGTTTAAGCTTACCTAATAAGTATTATTGATCTAATTGGAAATTTGTTTTATCCCGTATTTAAGTAGTTTTCTTTCTTTTGCTAGTAAAAAAAAAAAAAAAAGTAATGATAAAATTGAAGGAAGTAGTAAAGCACAAGAAGTAAGTTTCACAATCCATCTCCTGATGCGTTAGTGAAGGTTCCATTTTGCCTAAGCTTAATAAAGTAATGATAGCTTGCGTGAATTGAATTAGCAAGTTACTTATAACAGCTAATTATGGTATGGATTTTAGAGAATGAATTTATTTGGTTGTCAGTTAGAAGCGCTGCGGTGTACTTAAAATGCAGACAGAGAGAGAGAGAGAGAGAGAGAGAGAGACGTGCATTGGTCCGTAGATTGCCGTGAGAAAGTGGGAAGATCGTGTGGTACGACAATTCAGCGCGAATCATGCACTACGCATCTTCTTTCCTTTTATTACTAGCAAAAGCCCAAATTATTTGACAGAAAACTATTACGTAAAATCATTGTATTAGCAAATTAATATTTCAAAAAACATTATACTACTAATCATACAAGTAGGCTCGAGCTAATTGAAAAAAAAAAAAAAGACATATCACAAGGCACTTTTGGGTGAATTACAGGCGATCCCTTTTTGAACATTTGTAATCGCTCCAGTCTACCATATTTTTTTAAAAACAGGAAAAAGACACTTTTGGGGCCAAAAAAATGATTATTTTATAACGATTATGCCATTAATGAAAGAAAAATACGCGAGCATCAGTAACCCAAGACATCTTGATACCCAATTTAATAAAATAAAAATACGGGCGCATCAATAACACCAAAGCATCTCGATGCATGATATGTGCACCGAATTTGACAAGGCGATGCCAGATATGTGCAACCCAAAATTCAAACTTAATTTTATGCATTGCGATCCTGATATTTGCATCGAATTCAATCATATTGGCATCCCGATGCCCAAGTAAAAAGATATATCACAAGATGCATTTATCTTTTATTTTTTGACGAAAATACTAATATGTCCTTAATATTCAGGCATCGGTATGCATAATCAAAGCATTGCGATATCTAATTCCATCATTGCGATGCCTAAATATTAGATTGTGATGAACCAAAGCAGTTTAAGACCAAATACGAAAAGGCGCAAAAACAAAATGCCCAACCAGCAGTTAAAATATCTTTTTGTGATTGATTAGGACATATGTCATAATATGGAACATTTTCATCATCAGTTTCTAAACTTGAAGAATTGATACTGCTTTGATGCGATGATGATGCATCCCGACTTCAAGTTAATGCATCACGATTGGAATAACTTGAACTTCTATTACAAACTGAGGTATCGCGATAAATCATTCCTGCATCACCCTTATTAATTTCTGCATCGCAATACACAATTTATGCATAGGATTATTAATTGTTGCATCGCGATGCCCAATTCGGGCATCGGCTGAATCTAAAGGTGGGATAAAGGAAAACAGAATCACCAAGTAACCCTCTTCTATTCAATCCGTAGCTTAAAGCATTTTGATTTTCAAAAAGTCTACTGATATAATGCTAACTGATAAAATTTTGGCCAACAACACCATGTTTACGCAATCATCATCATGACAAAAAATAATTCACATGAGATCCTAAGAAATATTTCAAAGATAAATTTTGAGATTCAACATTGGAATACTTACTTGTTTATAATTTCACCATTAATATGATTGCGTTTTCCATTACAGAGATGAAGTTTTTTAGATCGTTAAAGGATATGTTCCTGTTACATAGGGACATTTTAGGAACAATTTTATGAAACTGCCTTTTAGCGGTTTAAAAAAAAAAAAGGATAAACCGGAAAGAAAAAAAGTTATAAAAATGGACCGGACAACAATTTCCCGAAACTTTTTTGGTTTTATAATGAAACCCTTTTTAGTATGAGACGTATATAGATTCTTTAGGCCAATTAGAATCACTTGTCGCATATAGTTTGTTCTATAAACAGACACTTTAATGAGCAAACAGATTGTGGTAGGATTGTTGAGTCCCAAAATTAATTTTCTCATACCAATACCAAAAAAAAATATATATTAATGATAACAATAGAATTAAAAGGGTCAGTTGTCCTATAATTAAGCTTTCGTCTAGTTTCCTTTTTTGTTTGTCAATCAAAGATTTCAAAATACGGTAATCATGCCTGAATTGTGATTTTTAAATTATGCTTTCGAATTTCAACCTAATTCATTAATCAAACACATCACAAATTCAAATTTCAACAGTTTACCTTTTCCTCACATCAATTTCAGCCTAATTTGTACAAGAACTGTTTTCTCGCATAACAAAGGGGTGCAATACCCCAGGAAAATCATGTAAATTTTAAACTGAGCTTTCGTAAAAGTGTAATGCTTTGAATACCTAAAGAGTATCAAATTTTTTTGTACCAAATGATGTGTTAGCTGAGCTGATGTGTATGATTTCACATCAGCTGACACATCACTTGGTGTAAAAAATTTGGTATTCTTTAGGTACCCATAGCATTACTCTTTGAAAAATCGAAAATTTGTTTAGGGAGTAATGCTATGTGCCCCTAAAGTGTGCACCAAATATACACCAAAAGTCCTTGTTGGCATCTTTTTGTTGATAAATGGTAGGACCTAAAAATAATTTAACCAATCAGAATATGCTAATTAAAATTTTGGTACACACTTTAATTGCACTTAAGATTACTCTTTGTTTTGATCTTTTCATTCTGTCAAAGTCGTCAAGGATTCGGGCCTGAGGTAACTATCACTCACCTAGATGAGAGTGGGCCACAAATGGACCTTCGGCGTGAATCTATTCCATCTTTATAGGTTGGTTCATAAAGGAAGCTTGAAAACTCTTAACCACAATCAAAATATTTATGGCGCAAAGAAGCAAAAAAAACTATTTAATGACCTTATGTCACACAACTATCTAACCGTTTTTGTTGGTTCCTACTCCATTAATATGTTTCTTATTTGATTCACCAATTTTCTTAATTAAAGATACAAACCACCATTATTATGGTAGGTATCCTACCAATAGATTAATGGGCTAGCAAAACCCGTTCCGGAACGGACAAATGATTCAAATATCAATACTTTTTTCGTCCTAAAATAAGTGATTTTTTTAGGATCATAGGGTGATAGTTTTGAACTGTACAGTCAACTTTCCAAATAGCTAGTCAATCTAATTTTTTTGGTCCTAAAATCAATTTTTTTGATTTTTTTTAGGATCATGGAGTATCTATTATGAATCCGAATGATTCAAGATTCATTGTGTATCTAAATGCAGTCACCTTGCTAATTTTCTAATTTCAATACAATCAAACTTGATCCACGCATCAATTGGTCATATCATCATATTGGAGGCAATGTCAAACATAAACTGCACATAGATCATTGATCAACCAAAAAACAAACACCAGAACCAGCAGTTAGAACATCTAACTAGGATCCAACTCATGAAAATGTCATAAATAAATAACCACAAACATATAATATGTATCGAGATGATACCAAGAACACACAAAACACAATTTAACTACTTAAGACATCAATTCTTTGATTTCTTGGGAGCAGCCTTTGATGATTTTATGGGCTTCGAGTCCTTTGCGGGTGCCGAAACCTTCTTCTTCACCCCTTCTGGGCTCTTAGCCTTATCCAATTTCTTCACCTTCCCACCACTCTTCTTAGCGCTGCCCGCCATTGATTTCTTCTTCAAGGCCTCGGGGGTCTTCACTTGACTCAGTCTCTTCATCTTCACAGCCTTCTCCAACACCTTCTTTGCGGCCTTTTTAGGCGCACTGGTCGCTGCAGCAGTCACATTCTTCTTCTTTACATCATTTGTCTTACGTGTTAGTTTTGCAGAAGCAGCGATTGATTTCCCTTTTCAGTAGCAGAAATCTTGTACGAGTTCTTCACCTTGACCAATTTCTCCGATTTCACGAACTTCTTCAGTTGAACCGATAAAGTTTTCTTGAAATTGGGCGGAAGTTGTTTCTGATATTTCTCTTCGATGAATTTGGCGATTGCCGGTTGACTCGAGCCTGTACGGTCTTTCAGCGATGATATTGCCTCGCTAATCATCTAACAAAACAAATTATCAAGTTAAACATAACCCAATTAATTCTGAAACAAAGATTAAATCAGTTAGTGCCTGAAAGTAAGGCGGATGGAGGGTTGAAGGAGGTGGATTAGAATCCTTTTTGTAGTTGGGGATTTCTTCTTTGCTACAGCCACAGATTCTTTGGCCATTTTTGCTGGATGACGTTTCAAAATGGGAATTGAGATGAAGATGAACCGTTTAAAATCGGGTTTGAACTCTACTTATTTAGAGGATAGGGGAAAGTCAAAAAATTGAAATTTGAAAAATTGATTTTGGCGGTAGTATTATTACTACGGAGGATGTTAGTTTTGGCGCCTGAACCTACAAGTACAAGTCGTGGCTTCGTGGGACAATGAAAGTGGTTGATTTGTTAAGTCCACGACTCGGTCAAGTCTACCCACGAAAGAAAATAGCCAGCCACAGCAATAGATTGAACAAAGATGAAACAGTTCTTTTTCACTTTTCCTTTTTTGATGAAAAATAGTACTCCTTTTTGACAGCGTCCCTCGTGGGGTTCGGGATCCTCGACCCTCGCGACTTGGGCTCGAACCCCGTTGCGTTGCCCAGATATGCGATTGGCGAATTAAATCAGTCCAAGAACATCTTCCTCTGTTTTTGGACAGCATACTGTCAATCTTGATTTGAAGCTCAAAAATAGTGTTGTTTGGTAGAAAAATTGTGTACAAATATAGTACTAAATTAGGATAATAATATGAAATTGATTTTAAATAAATTCGAAGCTTAAAACAGATATTTAAGTGGCCAAAACAGCTCAAGAACAAAGAAAAACAGGATGAACTAAAAAAATTTAAATTTGTTCAACTTCGTGTTTTATGCATGAAAATTGATACCCAAACATGAGGAAAGACTATATTAACAACATGAAATCATTTATACATCAATTTGAACCTCAAATCTGAAGCAACGATGTTGTTGAGGGTATTTTAGGAAAAAAATTTTCAAAAAAAGGGTGTACTGGAGAGAAAAAAAGTTTGAGAAAGTGGACCGGCCAGCAATTTCTTCTAATTAATATTATGCGGGCTGGCCGGCCAACCCTGAAACCTGGTGGGCCAGCCCTAACGGGTCGCGGGTTAAACGGGTCAGCCCTAAAAAGCCCTGATTTTAAACGTGTTAAAATTATTGAGTCCTAACTCTATTTTTTCGGTTCAAACGAGTCAACCCTATGGGTCGTGGTCCTTTTAATATCTCTATTGTCAGGGTTTTGTGCGGCACAAAAGTTTGGAACTAAATTTTTGTCTGCTTGTAATTAATCAAACACATACAAGAAGGTAATTTTATAATTATTTTCGTTTCCTTCATTGCACTTTACTATAAATTTATTAAAAATCGTTTTCTCAGATATGTTTTCCCAAATTCAAATGAAACCTCAACAGCATTTCTCCCATATCACTTTAATATTTTATAAAAAATTATTTAGTGTGACTATCACAGTACGTTATCTTATTGATGTAATATAACGTACCACTTATTTTGCAATACATACATGGAAATCCTTTTCAAAACAAAACAACGAGCGAGGCTAATAACACCCCCTCTCTTTGTAAATACATCCCTCAAATTCAATTACCAAAATGTCATTATATAAAAAGATTAATACCCTTATCCATACTAAATACAACCACTACTATGCTATGACATTCACAAAACCTTTATATACATCACCAAAATCTTCTTCCTAAAGTTTCCAACATGCATATTGTTACAAGAATCAAGCATGGAGCATAAAAGAAGTGAAGAGGACAATGATTGTAACTATCTCTACCTCTTTCAATCTTAAAAATCGTTTTTTCATATTATTTTCGCATAAAACAAAAGCAGATGGGTCGCGTAGTATTCAGGACTGGTTGAATAAACACTATAGTAGTGTTTGACTAGGGCTGAAGGAACACCACAGCAGTGTTCGGCCATACCACAGTGCTTAGCCATACCACAACAATGTTCGGTTTGAGAGAACACTGCTGTGGTGTTCCACTAGCACTGACCAGACACTGTTGTGGTGTTTCACTAGCTCTGGCCAAACACTACTGTAGTGTTCCTTCAGCCCTAGTCAAACACCACTGTGGTGTTCCTTCAACCAATCTCGAACATTTACAACCCACAATTTGAACAAAACTTGATGTATTCAAAATGGAAGGAATATCATACCTATGGTCATTCTCATTGTTTGATTTCTTATTCTTTTTCTTCATCTTCCTTTTCTTCTTCTTCATTTTCTTCTTCTTCCTCTTCTTTTTCCTAGTGAGAGAAGTGAACAAAAGGTTGGTTTCTTCTTCTTCCTTTTCTTTCTTGTGCATACGAGGGGAGGGAGAGCTTTGCATTTGAAATTGGGGGGTGGGTTTGCTTCTTCTGTGATATTGAAATGGGTGTAAGTAGGTTGAGAGTATTAAAAAATGGGGAATGAGTGTAGTGATGTTGGGTGAGTGTATTTAGAAAAAAAGAGTGTATTAAAAAATAATTAATTTAATTATTAAAATTAATATAGTGTAGTTTTCTTTATTGATCATATACATTTGTCACAAAATTAAAGTAAATAATAATAATAATAATAATAATAATAATAATAATAATAATAATAATAATAATAATAATAATATTATCCTAAATATAAATATTTTTTAAAAAATAATTATTTTAAAACAGACAAAAAAAAAATTAAAATAATAGCTTAAGGACGGAAGGGGTAGCATATAAGCTAGTAGTAGGTAACATAAGAGAGACCGTCTATATCTATATATATATATAAAAGCAAGATAGTCTCCCAAAAAGTAAATTTCCCGCCCAAATCCAATTTTCAAAATGGGAAACTATTTAGTTTACCATTTACCACAGTTTTAGATCAAATCTGGCTATTCATCCATGGTTTTGCAAATACCAAGACATTGTTTTGGTCTGAACACAGTTTATTTGCCTTAAAAGGCTGTTTCATCTATTTTTAATGCAGTTTTGTTTCGAAAAAATAAACTTCAGTTTTTTAAATTTAGCAGATTCTAATGAGGCAATTCCTCTCTCCCAGGCGTACAGCTCCATCTTTTGAAGTGATCCATTATTGCAAGTTGAACCTAGGGTCTGGCATTGAGCCTCAAAATCTTGAATCCAACTCCTACCCTTCAAACAAACTCGTCTCCGGCCAAGTGTCTCCAAGTCCATCTCCTCTCGCAAACCCCATTTCTGTCGCTAGGGTTCCATCTCCGGTCATCCTCCTCATAGCCAACTCCAATCTCTCTCGATCGGTGCTAAGGTTCAAGCCTTAGCAGTGTTGGACCTCGCTCTCTTCTCCGGCCAAGCAGCGCACCAATGCTGTTGCTTCAGTGCGCCACCATGAGTTACCCTCTCCTCTTTCATGGAAGCTTGCAACAGACTTTCAATTGGGGCTTGGATTTGGGTTTTCTTTCCCAACACAAGTAAGTTTTCAATTTCTTTTTATTATTTTTGAATTAAGTACTGATAGTTGAGAAGTGTTGCTCGGATCGGAGGTATAGGACTCACACTATTTTGCTGAAAAAGCTACTTTTTAAAAGGAAGAAAGAGGGCAGCAAGAAGAAATCCTCTCTTTGCAGTGTGACATAAGCCCTCGGTAGATTTAACAATCCGTATTTTTCGTGGTTTGTTTGTCAATGACTTACTTATATAACAATCGATATTTGTTGTGCATAGATATATAGTGAAATTAGGATGTGCTGCTATATGATATTGCTAATCTCTGTTGCCTGTATATAAAACACATTCTGGGAAGTATGTAATAGCAGTAGTATCTCTATGTAATCATCAAGAACAATGTTGTTTGTATTTATGTTTTTCAAATTGATAAATGCATGTTTTTGTTTTGTTTCCTGAATCAGTATCCAATCTAATTTAACTAAACCATATATGATGTGAATCCAGTTATTATGACATTTATGCTCTTGCCTCTGTAGCTTTCAGTCACTATTGGAATTATGTTGGCATACCGTTTTGGAGGAGAAAATATTTAGTGGTCCTAAATTACCACTCCCACAGAAATTAGTGGTCCTAAATTACCACTCCCACAGAAATTGGCTCTCTCGTGATCAATTTCTCATCAGAATTTTTATCCCTTCTTAATCTTATCGTGAACTCTTTTTTAATGTCATGTGATAATAATCTTATCAATCTTTTTTTATACTAAGCTTGATGAACCACTTCAATTTGAGAAAGCAAAGAGAATGACCCGATTTGCAATGTGGTTTCACAGCATACAGGAGGAAGAAAGAGTATATCAGCTGCAGCCTGAGTTATTTGCAGACCATACATGGCTCCCTTCGTGTTTGAATCCCATTGGAGAGCATGCATTTGGCTTCCTTCTTCTAATTGCACAAAAAGATTTTCTTTTACTGTGTGATTTGTGGATGTGTAAAAGAATATATGTGCACCTTTTGAAATTTGGTAACGATAGTGTGATTGGTGATTGAGGAGTCATTTGTTGAGTAGAGGGACAGTTTGCTTATGAGTTCACCCGTTTACATGTGTCCGCAGGGTAAATCTTCTCATGTCATCACAAATGGATTGATTGAGAAAGGTGGGCAGAGTCACAGATACAGGGGTGCAGAAATAGGTGATCAAACTCGAAAGCAGGAGATCCCAATGCCGCTAGACTGGAACAGAGATCACGGGTTTCCCAAAAGTGAAGTTTATTGGGAGAGAGATTTTGACAAGTTTATTGGGAGAGAGATTTTGACATGCCCAGGAGCAGCATTTTGCTACACAAGCCCCCTAAAAGTACATTTGAAAGGTGGGATCAGCTTAGTGATAAAGATGGCAAAAGTTCTTCTAATGAGGTCCCTAAACTAGATCCTTACTTCAGGGATGTGAGTATACCAAGCAGGGAAGATAGAGAAGGCTGAGAAATTCCTCTCTTCAAAAAGATGGATTAAGTGTTTGCAATCATCCTGTCATCAAGTTTGTTAAATTTAGTTTCAATGAGTTTTTTTTAGTATTATTAAATTACTTTAAAATTTTGAGATCTTATAGAAAGATATATAGATGATTTTATTTTTTGTATTATTCATCAGATTCAAAGTTATTATAACAAAAAAATTCAAATAATTAGTGCAAAGATTGGTAAAATATTTAGATCATATAGAAGAAAATATAGATCTAAATAATTCTTGATTCCTTTCAATATATAAATTCTACATTTTAATAATTTGTTTGTTTTATATACATCAAACACATAATCTCTACCTTATAATTATTATTTGCTTACACTTTTATCGTTAATGTTATTATATAATTTAAATTTTATTAATATAGTTCGTGCATCGCACAGGTGCATTTCTAATCTTATTGAAGATGGGATAGTGCAGTGGCGCGTAAATTCGGCTAAAACTCCATTGTCGGATCCAGGAATATAGCCAGACTTAGAAAAAGTTGATGATTGTAGCG
The DNA here is from genome assembly GCA_016624345.1 of Platycodon grandiflorus. NCBI lineage: Eukaryota > Viridiplantae > Streptophyta > Magnoliopsida > Asterales > Campanulaceae > Platycodon > Platycodon grandiflorus. The sequence goes on along the minus strand of CM028366.1, from coordinate 2,163,838 downwards.
TAAATCACACAATACAAAGAGTGGGGGTGCGCTGCGGCGATCGATACACATGCACCCACCGTCCAAACCTCGGCCCACCCCCTTCTCTCTTTAAACCCCTACCATTGATTATTGATTCCCCCCCTCCCACGACTCCCACCCACTTCTTTTTCATTCCTCCAATTTCTCCCGCCGGCAACTCTCTCGTCGATCGAAACCCTTCACCAATGACGGGTTCCCAATTTCGTCAATTTTCTCTCCTCTCCACTCTTCTCTTCATCACATCATTTCCCAATTTCCTGTATGCTATTTCAACGATCACGGCAATGTCAAGAGATCAAATTTCCTGCACAATGTGCGATTCATGCGATAACCCCTGCCAACCTATTCTCTCTCCCCCACCACCCTCTCTGCCCCCTCCGTCATCTTCCGACTCCAATTGTCCAACACCCCCTAGCTCTGGCGATTTATACAACTCGCCACCACCACAATCGACGCCATCAATTCCTACTGTTCTCTACTATTCTCCCCCGCCACCATCATCCGGCGCCGGAGGCGGCGGTGGTTCGTATAATTACCCTTCGCCAGGCTCATACGGCTTTCCTATTCCGCCTCCCCCAAACCCCATTGTTCCTTACTTTCCATATTACTATTATAACCCTCCGTCATCCCCCAAAAAATCCTACTCCATTCAATTGAAATCTCACCCCATTGCCGCCGCCGGCATTGCACTCCTTTCATTTCTAATCTTCATTTGAAATTAAATAGAGAGAGTCCTTCAAACTAAAAGTAACTACTCCATATACATGCTTACTCTTAATTTTGGTCTTATTAAGTTATACTAATTTACAGGTTCATTTTACGACCGCCGAGAAAAAAATTTGTATGTGTATCAATATTTTTCATGTCGAAAACATCTATGAGGCTGATTGAAGCAAAGGTGTGGCTGCCATTGTTTTCTGTATTTTCCTGAACAATATTCTGTATACTCCTATTGTTGCAATAAAAAAGAAATTTAATGTTTGCTGCTTTGAACCATAATAGTGGAGTATGTTATTTGTAGAAAACAATGTGTGAAGTTGCTGTATTGCCATGCTGATTCTCTCGATGTGAAATGCAGTCAAATTGATAGTGCCAATCTGCCAGATTATGCTTGTCTTTGAAGGCATTAATTGTTGAATGATTAGATATACTCCTTTTGAGTGATTTCTCACATGATGAGTGCTTGTCTTTGAAGGCATTCTTGAATGATTAGCTATACTCCTTTTGAGTGATTTCTCACATGATGGGGTAAAAGGTTGTTTGGTAACGAGGATTAGTTTTTGATCAATTTTCAACTTGGTTGAAAATGAAATAGTTGAATGTTGATGAGAAATTGACACGAACTCGGATCAATTTAGAAATGATGCAAACAGTTCAAAGTATCAAGCAAACGTGCAATTTATTTCTGCGCCACTGGTTTACTTGTGCTAATACAATACTTATAACTACATATAAAACACAGCGCTCACGCCAACCCAAGTGGCTAGACCGGTCCAAGTACAGAGAGTGTGCAGAAGTCTCCCGCGCTCGTGTCAAGCACCCGCATCAACTTCAGACCCTTCACCGCATTCCTGCACGCCAGGCACCTCGCCACCATTGTGCAGGAACCTCGCCACCATCCCCCTACACTCTACTCGTAATCCATTCTAACAAATTCGATTAGAATCGGATTAATTGGAAATCTCCAGTGAGCTATTGTCCAAGTTATTTTCCCAAACGGAACTAACCCCACGAATATGACAAATATTTGGGCAATTCAGTTCATCATCAATCGGTAATTCACATCGTGAGGTTTTCAAGAGTGATCAAAACCTAAATGTTTCTTCCCACAAAGATTTGTATTTCAAGAATCTCAACACCCCCACTCAGGCGATGCATTTGAGAAAAGCCTCGTTTATGTTGTTGTTTACCATAAATTTAACCCTCTCCACTAATGATGAATTTCTGAATAGAACTTGTTATTTGCTTCCATTTACAGTACATCTTAAACGAGTGGAACTGAAGTATTTGAAAGAACAAAAAAAAGAACCAAGTATTCACTTGGTGGAAATTGACCACATTCTCACCCACGTACTCATCACCAATCCTCGCCGCGGAGCTCCCTCAGTCGCCTAGAATGAGGCCAATCCGGAACCCCCCTCGTTGCCGACTCTCTCCATATCTTTGCAGCTCTCAGCAGCGAATCCTCCGCCGTATCAATCTGCTCCGGCCTCCACAATATCACACGCTCATCCCCAAAGTACCCATCCGTTGCCCTCGTAATAGGCTTCCTAGTATCAGCCACCTCTATCTCCGACAACGGAGACGCCTTGTTGTGCTTGAAATACTCCTTATCGTCCTCTTCTTGTTCTTTCCTCTGTCTCCTCATATCCGTCTTATCCTCCGGCCATGGGTCTATCCCCGCGCAGCTCACGTCTTCAATTCGGGCCTTATTTGAAGCTGAGTGGTGGCGTTTTTGTTGAAATATGGGGTCAACTGGTTTATTCAACGGAATACTCTCCAATTTCGGAGATGACGGATTCGGTGGATTTGGGGGCACATAGGTTTCATGTGTCATGGCGGGTTTGTGGTCCATTTGGTTCGAGGAGTAATCTCTGGTTTCTCCCTGCCCCGTGTCGATCCCTTGTGTCATTGTCTCAATAACCTCCGTCTCTCCGCCGTGAACATTGGGATCGGCGGCTCGGCCGGTGGGCATTAACGAGGCTAATCCTCGTGAGGCCATTGATTGAGTGCCAGTCTGAGCTAAGGAGAAACCTCTGATTATACCTGTCGCTTTTGATGCTAATCTTGACTGCATTTTCTTTAGTTATTTGGATATCGATTTGTTTGGATTCTGGCTGATTATATTTCCCGGGAAAACGCTTGGACTGAAATCGGAAAGTTTGCAGGGATTTTATGATTGAGAAACGGGGGGAATTGGGATAGTTGTATTGAAGTGAGGGGGTGCGACACGTGGCAATTTCTGTAAACGTGGCGAATGTTCTAGTGCTGCGTAGACGAGGTTATTCGTGTCACCACCATCTTCTTATAGTTGGTGCAATGTGATTACCTGTCATTTCCAGACATTACCTAGAAGCTTGAGGAAGCTGCATCATCTTCTAGGTGCTTCAGCGAAAAGGTATTCAAAATAAATATTCTTAGAAAACGTCTCTAGTTAAATTAAATCCCCGTATAATTAGATTATACGGGTGAGCAGAATTTTTTAAAAATTAGACCGGACCAAGGGAATTGGATCAAACTAAAAAAAGTAGATCCAATCAATACTTTTAGTTTGGTTCTGGTTCTAATTTTTAGTAGAAGCATTTATTTGGTTCGGTCTCAATTTTAAAAATTTTGGATTGGTTTTGAATCGGACCGGACTAATGTATATTACATGATATATATATATATATTAATAAATTAATGTTTTGCAAAATATAATTTCTATTTTTTAACACTAACCCAAACCCTAGATATAAATATTTACTTATTGTTACAACTGCTGAGGACAAAAGTTGGTGGCACCACATGCAGTATATAATAGGTTTTTTTTTTTTAACAACTACAGAACAATTTAAACTGCTTTATAGTAGAGGAAAATTTTGATTGTTAAACATCCTCTAACATTTTGGTTTCTGTAACATGTGTTGTAACTTTTAAGGCAATTATTTGGTTGCTGTGTGCATGCTTTTGAGCAGTTTTGAAACATCTTCTTGGTATTTTTAGTTGTACTGTAATTCAATCTTTTTAATTATTATATACTGTAATTCAATTAAAATTACTTATTCCATTAGAACCGAAAAATGTGCAGGACCAAACCAATTAGAATCGGACCGAAGTATTGGTTCTCATAAATTTTGGTTTGGTTCTGGTTCTAAATTTTTTAAGAACCGGAGTATTGGTTCGGTTCTGGTTCTCTATTTTTTTTGCAAAAAATGGACCAAACCGAACCTTGATCACCCCTACATATAACCAAAATATCTGAATTTTGCCAAAATAATATTTTTTCACATCAAAGTCCTCTTTCGAATGTTGTTAGATGGTATATTAAGTAAAATTAGAGTCTGTTTGGTCATACATTTTGTCTAAAATATAATTTATTTGCAAAAATTGTATTTCAATGCTACGACAGAAAAAATTAAATTTTCAAAACGCAGCTGCATTTTAAAACGCTGAATTTCTCAATTTTTTTTTCAAAATGCAGATTTTAAAATGCTAATAGAAAAAAAAAATTACGTTTTGAAACGATATCCTGCACTAAGCGGGCTCTTAGAGGATAATTTCTTTTTGATTCTTTATAACATTGTGCTTAATTTTAGTATTTCTATTTTTGTTTACAATATTTTTTTAAAACGCTGATAGAAAAAAAAATTACGTTTTGAAACGATATCCTGCGCTAAACGGACTCTTAGAGGGATAATTTCTTTTTGATTCTTTGTAACATTGTCCTTGATTTTAGTATTTCTATTTTTGCTTACAATATTTTTTTTAAAATCTAAATGCATGGATTTTTATTTATTAAATTCTCTTATAAATTTGTTTCAATTATATTTATAAATATTCTAAAGCCAGAAACATTTTGGGGTCTCTTAATTTCTTTGTTAACCTGGAGGGAGGATATTGTAATTATTTCTACCGTACTAGTATCGCACAAAAACTTGTACAACGGCAAATTAATAGATTCGTCAAAATACCTGAGATTACTGGTGTTCGAATCCAGTCTCTAATATACGTGGAATTTCTTACTTTTTTGCAGAGGATTAACTCCATCCAGTAGCTGGGGTCTATTTCAAGTCACAACATAAGCGGGAAAATGCACTATTCTTCCGCTACTATTAGAGCATCTCCAAATACTAACGTGAATGTGAAAAAAAAAAAATAGATGCCAATTAGAATTGTTATTTTAAAAAAAATATATTTTTTTTCAATGTAAATGTGAAGAAGATGATGAGCATATTTTGGACTTGCTAGATTGTATGGGCATCACCCCAGCAAATGGGCCCAAAATAAATAGAGGTCCGGCCCGTACAAGTATATATATATACCCTCTCCTATACCAAGCCAAAGTATGCCACTCTTTATGCATGGAATACGTATTCTAATCGTTATTCTCTAGTGGCCGGTACTGATTATCACGCCGGAGGGCTTTGGCGGGGACCCTCCCCGCCCCTCTCAAGGTGTCTTTTTTGCAGATAATTATACGTCAGATATTCAAGAAGACTTGTGAATATGACATGACAATAATTTTTTTTTCACATTGTGGATGAGAATGTAGATTTTTCACATTCTAGTTGAGGATGTAGAATCATCCTAGTCATCATTTTTTAAATTAAAAAATAATTAAATCTTATCTTTCTCTTCATTATAGTTGTGGGACCCATGTTACGTGGGATCAAAGTCACATTTGCATTGGAGATGTCTTTTCTAATTAAATGTGAAAGAAAAGAGATAAAAAATATCAAATGTGATTAAGGGTGTTAATTACTCATAACTAAGTCAAATCAAATCCACAATTGCATTGGTGATGCTCTTATATTGTTCAAATGAATCAATATATATATATATATATTTTTTTTCCTTTTTGAATCTTTGGGAAAGGAATTCTTTCCCAACAAAATGGCATCCGTAATTAATGCAATGATCTAAAATCTCTAAATATTTTTATTTATTGAAGTCACAATGCGATTATTTGTAAAACAAAAAAAATCACATCCATGTAATTAGTGAAAGCATAAGAAAAATCCCTCCGTTCTAAAAGCAGTTAATTTATATTTTATTTAGAACGTCTCAAAATATGTATTATTTTAAAAAATAAATATTCTTACATTAATAGGCTATAAAACTCTTTTTAATGTGAGATTAATACCAAATTAAGATAGATGCCTTCGTTTGTGCTGTAAGTTTTTTGTAATAAAGTAAGGGAGAGAATCGGACCGAAAGAGGATAAAAATAAAAATACACTCTCTTGTCTCATTTTGGTCACTATACAAAAGCTCATCATCTTTAAATTGTTAATAAATACTCCCTCCGTTCCAGGCAAAGAGTCTACGTTTGATTTTTTTTGGTCAACTAAGCTAAAGTTTGACCAATAATTAACATAAATCTAGTGATTTTTACAAAGTTATTAAAGTTGTAATCCATAGTATTGTTAAGATAGTTTTTAATTAATAAAATTTTATTTCTTAAAATATAAGTAAAGTATGTAAATTTTTTATTTGATTTAGTCTTATGTTGACTTCTATAAAAGAAAAGTGGACTCTTTGCCTGGAACGAAGGGAGTATTTCAACAACCACAGTATAATTTTTAGATTTGTATTTATATCCGTTATTTATAAGTGTATTAATGTACATTGTTTATCTTGTGAATACTCAACTTAGTTTAGGTTAATGATTACACAAAAAAAATATGGTGACCACGTCCGTTCCACGTAAATGCCAAGTGTGTAGTCTAGTAAGATTTCGACTATATGTTGCAGTGATTGTTCTTGAAGAAAGTCCGTATAAGAGTTTGTGATCAACAAAGAAAACACCGTTAAGGAGGCTAGGAGTGTCCCAGCAATAACCCTCCGGTGTGAGAATTAGCAATACTTCAGAGAGAGAATAATGTTCAACAGAGTATAGTTTTGATATAATTTACACGTAACTTTTGATGTCTCTGGTGCTACTATTTATAAGGGAATAGTTTGTAGCACTAGATAGTTTCGGATTTGGAAGATGGGATGAGATCCCGTAACTTTCGGATCAAGGTAGCGTGTCCGTCAAGGACTGTTGTGATGATTTGAGTTATAGTAGGGATTATACACAAAGTCAGTTCCAGATGGACTCTACCTTCGCGTGCCTGCTAGCTATTCAAGTGGTCGGCCTAGGATCTACCTAGGTCGCACTGTAGCGCAACGAGATCGATGACTTAGACAGGTAGGCCTGTAGCGTTCGAAGGCGATCTGGTAGATCATGGTCACCAGGTCGTCACGGTCGAGCTTGTAGGTGTTTATCTCCAGTTCGCTTCATAGGTCACCTCGGCTTCATCCACCTGGCTTGTCCTGTGTCGTGGTGTCTTTGCCTCGTGTAATGATTTTGGTTGAGGCCGTTTAGGTAAAATAAAAAAATTAATGTTTTCAAAATTTCTTAGGCGGTCAAAAACTTTAATACACATGGGATGGAGGGAGTAGAAATTATAAAACACAAAACTATTCGTGTAGGAGTGTATACAAACAACGACTAAAAAAGAAAAATAGGTTAATATAAATTGTTGGCTATCTTTTTATTCACAAAATTACCCCCCCCCCCAAATCAGTAGAACAATATACTCCTTCCGTTCCAGGTAAAGAGTCCACTTTTGACTTTTTTTGATCAACTAAACTAAAGTTTGACCAATAATTAACATAAATCTAGTGATTTTTACAAAGTTATTAAAGTTGTAATCCATAGTATTATTAAGATAGTTTTTAATTAATGAAATTTTATTTTTTAAAACATAAGTAAAGTATGTAAAATTTTTATTTGATTTAGTCTTATGTTGACTTCTATAAAAGGAAAGTGGACTCTTTGCCTGAAACGGAGGGAGTATTCAATAATAGGGTGAAGTTGTAGTTTCACATTTGTCAATATATAGGCTCGCCACTGTGTAAGGAGATGGACTAAGAATTCTTGGCAAAACCTTTCTCAACAGAAGCATAGAGGAGATAATAAAGGCGCACAAAAAACCGGATATGATCCTCTATTACAAAAAGGATATCCAGTTCTGTTTAGGCGACAGTAAATTTTTTTGTTTTGTTTTAGTAAGAGACTAAGAGTTAATACGACCGACTCGATCCTTAAGTTGGTGAATTTGGTTTATTCAATATATATATATATATATATATATATATATATTTTCTTAGAATTCGGTTTTTATTGACTTTATTTGTAATGAATAATGATATGTTTATGATCAGGATATCAACGGGTAATTGTTTGTGTTTGATGCTCCATTGCTTCACTGTCATGCTTGGGCAATATATATGATCACGCCAAAAATGTTTTGGTGACCCCGTCGGATCCACGTGTGCTGCTAGCTTCTGGTCAGGACGCCTCGGCTCTCAAAAGGCGTTGTTTGTCGGGACCAAACCGTCGTGAAGGGTGGTTCCTGTGATGAGACAGCAAATAAACACCGTCAAGGATGTCGGGGGTTTGCCCGACTATCACCCTCAGGCGTGGGAGTAAGTATATAGATAATGGTTGGATAATATGTGGGCAGTGTAGTGTTTAATGCTTGGAACACAATAAATATGAGAGTTCAGTGTTGATAGCAATAAATGGTTTCTCAGCGTCTTGGTCTCTTTTGAGTAAATGCAGCTTGGTCTTTAATGAAGGAATGTTCTTCCTTTTATAGCCAAGGATGGCGTGCATGGGAGGGTTTTGGTGTGAGTTACCTGGTTTTCGGGGCGGGTAGAGGAAAACCCATTCCTCTCGGTCTGCAGGATAGAATGGAAGCTTCCGTGCGGGGAATGAGGAGAAGCCATAAATGCTACTTGTTTGCTTGGTTGTGAAGAAATCTACTTTCTTAGGTGGGAGGCTGTGCCTCTTCCATGGAATGCGCGACACGCCGCCAACATTAAATGCCGATGTTGACTTCTTGCGAGGATAACACGGACGTCGAGGTTCTAATATGGGTTTGGCGAGGATGCTGTGGAGACTGCCGAGGTCGACGAGGTCATTTGGTGAAGGTCAACCGAGGTTAAGCTCGGGCGGTGGCTCATTAGCGAGCTTTAGTTGGGGACGTCGCCATGAGCCCTTGTCAACGTCCTCGGATGACATTCTCGGCTACCTCGATGACGGGCTGCCGTGGGTTGCCATGTAAGATGGGGCCCACTTGGGCTGACGTGAGTGACACGTGGAATAGGATTTTGGGAGGATCCCATCGCAGCCCCGAGTCCTCGAGTGTAATGGATTTATCTGAGGGAGAGGAATCTACTCCACGATCCGTTTATGCATGCTACGAGCTTTTGGCCCATCTTGGATATAATGAGATCGGCTCGGTTTGGCTTAATGTGGAAGTTTTTAAACGTTCAATTTGTCGAGGACACGTTCGCCAAGGCGACGAAATACGAGGCGGGCATTTAATGTAACGTCCTTTCCGTCTTTTCGAATTCACTTTGGCGCCTTTCCACTCGCGCGTGTTCGCCACGGCCTTTGGCTTCCAGAAGAAGTTAAGCCAAGATCCGCGTGTTTTCCCTGGGTCGACCCGTAGATCCGAACTATAAAAGGGGAGAATTACTGTTCGTTTTTCACTTTTCACAAACCTCTCAAAACCCTCTTCTTCTCGGCGATTTCCCAGCGACTTAGGCGCCCCAGTTCTGTAAAACTCACTGTTGCTTCCTTCCGCCACTCGTTCTCGTTTTCACCTTTGTAAGTCTGCCTTTCTTCTTTCATGTTTTCTTTGATTCCGGTTTTCGCCGTATTTCACTCTGTATATTTTCCAAACTGAGTTTTCAAATTTGCCGCCGGTACTAACTCCGGTTTCCTTTGACTTCTCAGGCGGTCTGTTCATCTTCTCTCTTCGTTTACCCGAGCTCTTCATTTAATCCAGGTAATTTACTATTCGGCTTCCTCCCTTAACAATTTTAATATGTCGTTTCTGGAAGGAGTCGAGTTTGTCTTTAACCTGTGGAGTCTCCGAGCTCGACCTCTTCGCCGAGCTCGGTTTCGTCGAGCTCTTCTTCTACGAGCTCGACTTCGTCCGGATCTCCTTCCTCGTCCGTCTTTGCTCGTTCTCCTGGGAGAATATATATGTCCGATATCATGGTAGATGGGTTTTCGTACCCCTAGTGTGGCAAGGGCATACTTGGTAGGTCGGGCGTTGAGGTAGAAGACTTACGGGTGGTCGTGATGATCTTTACGACATTCCCGACCTCCCGTGTCTTTATGCAAGTGATCCGCCCGACGAGGTTGTAGACGAGCTGGGACCGACTTCACCGTTGATAAAATAATAGCCCGCATTAAGGCCGGAAGGGAGAGGAGAGACCATGAGGCCGCGAGGCCGAAAAGCTCGAGCTCGTCGGTCGAGCTCACCAGCTCGGGTAGAAAGAGCCGTTAGTTGTAAGAGATATAAGAGGAAGGCCGCGGGTCCTTCGTGCCGCGTATTCGGATCTAATGAATCCGCACGTGCGATGGCTAGGACCAAGGAGGAGCATCTACTTCGGTCGTCCTCCTGTTCCCCAACGGCCTCCTGGGACAAGGAGCCCCGACGAGGGTTGTCGAGAGTGGAGGAATCGGCCACTACCACCGATCTGTCGACATGGAGGACTCGTTTTGAATACGTCCAACGACTTCCGAGTTACTCTTCCTCGAGTGAGAGTCCCCAGGTGATCTTCGATCGAGGAGGGATAAGGTCGGGTTTTATCTCGGTTTCTTTGATGTCGGCTGCGTGCCGCTTGATCCTTTCATCTGTCTATTTTTGAAAGACATGTCCGCACATCCTCTGGACCTCTCTCGAACATGATGAGGATCTTTGGCGAGTTTTATAGTTGTGGTCCGCTCTCGTGGGTTCGAGCCGACCATGAACCTTCTCCGCCACTACTTTACGGTAAACAATACCCAAGGTCGGCTTCCGCAAGACCCAAAACTACGGGGTCAAGCTTTTACGATACCCCAAGAAGGTTAGCGGTGGGCGACAAGGTTGTTTTTGTTGAGAGTAGGAGGGGTGGAGTTTTCCCCTCCTCGTCAAGCCTTCAAGGTTCCTGATTCTAGCTCGAGTGAGCTTACTGTTTACGAGAAGGAGGTGAAGGCCGCCATCGAGCTGGACCTCGGCTTCGTGGGCAAGACCCCTGCTCGCCTTTATGACTGGGCGTCTATTGTCAGGAGTGAGGCCCTGCTGCACGTTGCCGGTCTGTCGGCCAAGAGGGTCTCCGAGGTGAGGGTGATCTGCCCCGTGATCCTCGTTAAGAGCTTTCCCGGCTGGCCTCTCCATAAAGATTTGCGGTTCGGCGGGATGTGTTTTTGCCCGGCGAAAGGGCGTGACCCCGAATATTTTTCTCCTTTTTGATAATGCCATAGCTTTCTGTCATTATTCTTATTTGTTCTTTTCAATGATGTTCGAGATTGATGATTTCTTGGCCTCTCCGGATGCTTTGGAGAAGGTCGCTGCGGCCCGAGTCGACGAGCTCCCTGTTACTTTGGCAGATATAGAGGCTGCCGGGGAGAGCACCGTGATTCCGACGGTGGCTGTGGGGGCCCAGCCTGCTACCGATCAGCCCCAGAAGAAGACCCGATCTGCTAAGACGACTTCTTCCTCCTCGGCGGAGCCTTCATCTGATGACCCTCCTCGAAAGAGGAAGAAGGTGTCGATTGACTCGGGTCTGATCGACGAGGACGTCGAGGTCTCCGAGGAGGTTGGGCTTACTTCTACCCCTTCCGAGCCTCCGACCTCTACCCGCTCCGAGCCCCCAACTCGCTCTTCTTCCCGGCGTACCCGAGCTAAAGCCGAGGAGGCTACTGCTTCTTGGTTGAGGAGTGGTTTCCAGCATCCAGACACCCGTGCCGCTGGCCTCAAGCTTGGGAATGAGATCGGCGCCGTCCCTTCTCTGAAGAATCTTGCAAATATGGATAAGTCTTCGCCGGGGGTGGCCGCTGGTCAGGGGGTCATTCTTCGTTGCGTCGACGATGATCTTTTTGAGGAGCTTGGGGCGATGAATCCTTCCGAGGTTCTGGGACGAGCTGGGTTTGCAATGAGCGAGGTAATTTCCTTTCCCCAGACTTTGTCTTTTATGTCATCACACTTTTTCTAATGACCGTTTTTCCTCTCGGCACCACTCTCCACTGTTCGGCGGGAGTTAAACGGCACCCGCTCGGCATGAAGTCCGAGGCGGAGAGGAGAAACTAAGTGATGAAAACCTCCGCCTCAAGGGTGAGGTTGAAACTTTGGTGAGGAAGGCCGATGAGGCCCAGGATCGGGCTTCGCAGCTGGAGAGGGAGGTGAAGCAGGCGAGGTGGGATGCCGACCAGGCTCGTGGCTCGCTGTCGGCGATGGTTGCTGAGAAGGAGGCCTTGGCGGCCGAGAAGCTAGTGGGAGAGCAGAAAGCCAAGGCCGCGGAGAGCGAGGTTGTTGACCTTAAGCTTCGTCTGGCTAGCCTTGAGGGTGAGCTCGCTGCTGCCAAAGCCACCCCCCCGGCTGAACAAGTAATTGAGAATTTCAAGAAGTCTCGGGACTGGGGTCAAGCTCTTGCTCCCTACTTTATCAGAGGGAAGGAGCATATTTTGCGAGTGGCCGCGGCGGCGGGCATCCCTTTGGGCAATTTGCTCAGCTGGAATAAGACCCTCTTTTTTGGCGAGGAGGCGAGGAGGGGCCATGTAATGGTGCCTTTTGAAGAGGATGAATTAAAAACTCTGCATGAAGGTGATCTGAAGAAGGGCAAGCAGCCATGGAATCCCCCTACACCCTTCGATCATAACCTCCGCAACCTCGTCAAAATTTTAAAGGCTGATCCCAGAGCTCCCTTCGACGGCGACCTGAAGCTGCAGCAGTTTGAGGGTGAAAAGACCAATCGAGAGGAATCTAGCCGAGCAGTGCGTCATGCCGAGGAAGCTTCTTGATTTTTGTACTGAATTTTATGACAAGTTTTTGTAACCAAATATTTATTTGTACTCGATGTTGCCGGTCTTCCTGTGCCGAGCTTGTACATGTGACTTGTATATTTCCTTTCTGTATATTGCTTTATGAAAGCTTTTTATGACTTTCGTTTGGATTTTTATCCTTGTTTTAGCGAGGACTTGCTTTGGATAAATTGTTTTATTTGTCCTCGATTTAGCGAGGATTTTTGTAGGTAGAGCTCTAAAATTCCCTTTTAGGGCATATTTTTTAGATAAGGCTCTATTCCTCTATATTTCTTGACCCCATAGGGTTTTGGTGGCAGCAAATAAACATGAAAGAAATATTAAAAAGACTTTCATATATACATGTGCTTTTTCAGTAGCTATTACAAAATATCTCATTGGTAATAACGTCTAAGGTGGTCGGCGTGCCATGGGTTTTTTAGGTCTTTCCCATCTTGGTCAGCTAGCCGATATGTGCCTTCTCGGATCACGCCTGTGATTTTGAAAGGACCTTCCCAGTTTGGGGAGAGCTTATTCCTGCTCGCATTCCTCCCTGTTACTTCTATCTTTCTGAGTACCAAGTCCCCTGTCGAGAATGTCCTCGGCTTGATTCGTTTGTCATGATGGCTTTTGGTGAGCTGCTTGTAATTTATCATTCTCATCCTCGCCTCCAGCCTTCTTTCTTCGAGCAAGTCGAGGTCGATCACCCGGGCTTCTTGGTTTGTTTCTTTGTTGAAGTTTGTCACTCTGGGGGTAGGAAGGGCCATCTCCACAGGAGCCATGGCTTCAGAGCCGTATGCTAGGGAGAACGGAGTTTCTCCAGTTGATCCTCTGACCGAGGTTCGAATGCTCCATAGATTCGAACGGAGCTACTAGCTTAGTTGGTACTCATGTCCCTTGCCCAAAGACTATATCCTGGAGGTCAAGGGTTCGAATCCTGGTGGGAGCTGAAAACACCGAAACCAGATTCAGGACATGGGGAAGAGCACAAACCCGCAGCCATGGTGCGGGGAGACCCCTGTGAGCGTGGTCGGAGGCCGGCTAAGCCCGGACGATTATGTCTCATCAATATATATATGATATCGGCCTATATATCAATTTCTTTCTTCCTTTTCAGTTTTCTTTGCAACTGCCAGAGTGGATTGGTTAGGGGGATTACCCAGAATCTGATCGAAGATTTTGTTGCTTCAGTTCATTCTCATTGCCAACTTCGTTAATAAGTCTGTAAGGATTTCCAATTTTATTTTTGTCTTTAAATATTTTATTTTATTATATGTTTATTCTATATCAAAATGATTCAATCTTTTGCAATAGGAGTAGTAATTATAATTTGGAACCAGATTTTGATTAAAGCTCATCTATGTAAGATACCTACTTGCCATTCCCTATTAGTATTAATGGTGATGATTGGCCAAAAGAGTGTTTACATGCAAAAAACAGGTTGCGAGGTCAAACCAAAACATGAAGTAAGTTATTGTTAATTTCACTCTATAATTTTTTATTTAAGTTATTTAGATAGTTTTAAACTTTTAATCTTCAATCAATTTTAGATCCACATGTATACTTAATAAATATTCTTTAAAATATATATTGTTTCAATCATTATAGGTAATTAATATATTGGTTTTCGCTAGTGTAATAAATTATAATTTTCAATAATAATAAAGTATTTTTATTTTTGTAGCAACTATTTAAATGGAGCTTTTTACTAATAACTTACAACTTCTAACTTCTCCATAGTTGTGAAGTCGAAAGTTTTTAAAAATTAAACTTTTCTGTAGAGTATTGACGCACATGTCATTTTTGCAGCTTTTATGCAACTTAATATTCTAAAGCCTAGTACAAAGTTAGATTTCCTTAAAAAAATTAGAATTCACTATAATGACACTTTTTTTTAACTTAGAAAACTAGAAACCCACCAAAACACACACAGGTTTATGAGATCCGTCTTACAAAGAACAGTCTTTTTTAAGTTTTGTATTTCCAAAATTTCAAGAGTTGGTGTTGTAATTAATTAATTTGTCAATCGATCAGTATCCAGCTTAACCTTTTTTAGTCAATAAAATAAATATTTGAACGAACCAAAAAATTGAGAGAAATGAGAAAAAAACAAGTACTAGTATAGTATTTTAACTCTGTATCCAAGATGTTTTGGAGGCCCAACAAAGTAAATAGCATAGAGGAAGCAAATAGAAATTAAATACAGCTACCTTCACACTACCACATAAAGCAATGAAAATGGAATGAATTGAATTCAACCTCAACCAAAACACAAAATTTCCTAGTTAGTCCTTGCACAATCCTAAATTTAACAAAACCCCTAATAGAAACAGGGAAAAAGGAGAAGCCAAAAGAACCAAGGGGAAAATCTCTTTGACTAAGGATGACATTTGAGATGGATGGATGGAGGGTAGGTAGGTAGGGTTAGTTAGGGTTTTTACAACTCTCAACTCTTAAAGTGATCTTTATTATCCTAAGCATAGCAGGAGCCACAAGATAGAGCCATCAACAGTATAGCCGCTTGTTCTTCCTCCCCCAGCTTGGCACCGCCGCTGCTCCTCCTCTTCTGCTGCTCCGGCTTCCCCGAAGATGATCTCTGCTGGAACACCATCTCTCCTCCACCCAATGTCACTAATCTCAGCTTTAATGACCTCCCCATTTCACTCTTCTTCTGCTTCAAACCCCTCTTCTTCTTGTTCTTGTTCTTGCTTCCCGTGTCTAATCCCAATAATGCCCTCCTCTTCTTGTTATATTTGATCCCACATGCATTGCAAAGTGACTGCAAAATCAAAGCCTCAGAAATCAATATCAATTGTTACCCAAACGAAAAAATTAATTAACCAAGAAGTAGATTCGAATTTGGTGACTATGATCATGAATCTATCTATACCTTGGGTCCAGCCGGGCCGCCTCGCCATAGAGGGGTTCTTGTTGTATGACAATCGCTGCAGCTTTTCGTCTGACTTGATTGACTGCTGCTGCTACTGTTTACTTCCTCGAGTATCTGTAAAATCGAAGTAAATTTTAATTTGATATACTCAGTAAATGTGAAAGTTAGTAAAATACCCATGAAAGACTGATACGATTCGTGATCACTAACCTGTTCTTTGAGATCCATGAAAACGAAGTACAGTTTTGGTGGGTAAGTGTATCAAGTACTTGAATGGGATGGAAGCAATCACTGGAGAAAACTGATCAAGAGAGAGAAAGTTAGAGAGAGAGAGAGAGAGAGAGAATCACTCACAGAAAAGTGGATCAAATGCGTTGATGTTGAGAGAGAGAGAGAGATCAGGGTGTGGGGGGAATTGACTTGTAGGGTTGAGAGAGGCTGAAGAATAGTGTGATCAGGAGAAAACAGAGGGGGCGCTGTGCTATAAATTACAGAAATTGGGAACAGGGGATCTAGTGGACACCGGTCAGCCGGACACGAAACCCTAGCCAACTCTAGATTTCTTGTGCAATGACTGTAATACCCCTCAGATTCTAAATCGTCAGCTGCTTTTGGGAGTACAATTTTCTGGTGGAATCTGCGGCCGTGGGGATACCTGAAAGGGCAAAAAACTCGATGATTAATTAGGTTAGCATGATCCTGTGGCTCAGATAGTTCTATTTATGTTTTCTTCACTTACCTCCCATGAGGTTATTTCTAATTGCTTTGCTACTCCTCTACCACTTACACTCTCAACTCGCTTGGGATTTGGGACTAGAAGAGTACGAGTATACACTCGTCGGTTCGGTTTTTAGTTTGTTCTTTTTTTTTTTTTTAAACCTTAAAATTGAAAAACAAATCAAACTAAATGTGAATTTGGTTTTGGTTAAACCAAAATTTTGAAAATTTAAAAAAAAATAGTTTTTAAATATTGTAAGTACCCCTAAATTTATAAATATTTGAGATTTTATTACTTTAATAGGAAACACTACGGAATGGATGGTATGTCGGATGCGTTGAAATTAGCCTTATATTTGAGATTTTATTATTTACTAGGAAAATTTTATTTTTATTATTATGATATATTTAATAATTACTTATATAAATAATAATTATAATAGATTTATTATTATTGTTATTATTATTTTATTCTATTGGTTTTTGGTTTGAAGGCCAAAACCAAAAATCATATTAGAATTCGATTTGACCAACCAAATCAAACCAAAAATTGAATTCTAATTCGATTTAGGTTTTTTTTTTTGTTCGAATGACAGGTTTTTCGGTTCGATTTTCAGATGAATCAAATACTCCCCCCGTCCCTAAATTATTATCTTATTTGACTCGTCACATGGATTAAGAAAAAATAATTAACTTGATTATTAATATTGGTATAGTGTGTAGTTTTCTATAATGCCCATGTGTATGTGACCCATAATTAAAGTAAGAGAAAAAAAAGTAAAGATAAAATTAATGTTTTAAAAATAAAATTTTCAAACAAGACAATTATTTAGGAACGAACAAAAAAAGAAAAGCCAGCCAATAATTTAGGGACGGAAAGAGTATTGAACACCCCTAATTTGAGCCAACCTTTTGAAGTTTGAGCTCGAGCTCATTTAAGAATACTCAATCTGAGCTCATTTAAGAATACTCATCCTTTTGGATTATATTTGGATATTCTAAATTAGTCCAAATAATTAGTTTTGATATTCGAAAGATCACATACTTTATAAACTTAAGCTAACACTCGATACTCATCATGACCACTGCTTCAACATGAGGCGGTAGAATGTCTAGCAGATGGAAAACTATACATGTGTCAGATGGCTTATTAAAACATTATTAAAACTACCATAATTAATTGTTACTTTCATAAATTTTTACCACTAACTACCATAATAAATGTTCTTTAACATATGCCCTTAGGGCACAAGTTAACAAGATCATTAAAACATAACAAATGAAATGAGTCTATGGAAATGGAAAAAGAAAAAAAAAATTTCTTTGTGTTTGCCATTCAATGAGGCACGCATTCGATGCTCCGCGATCGTGTGATAAGTTTTTATGACAGTAGCAAGTACTCTATACTTCAAGTTACAATGGTGGTGATTATCATTGTGATCGAAAGATGTCTGACTAAGAGATGGATGGAAGAATGGAAAAAGTTTGAAAGAAAATGTGGACGTAGGCAATGGTGTTTGTCATAATGATGAGAAGAACGGCATTTATAACGAAAGTGAGAGAGTGCGGGGAGGTCCATGCCTGATTTTTTAAAAAAGTACTCTCTCCGTTTCAGGTAAAGAGTTTACTTTTCTTTTATAGAAATCAACATAAGACTAAATCAAATAAAAAATTTAAATACTTTACTTATGTTTTAAGAAATAAAATTTTATTAATTAAAAACTATCTTAATAATACTATAGATTATAACTTTAATAACTTTGTAAAAATTACTAGATTTATGTTAATTATTGGTCAAACTTTATTTTAATTGATTAAAAAAAATTAAAAATAAACTCTTTATCTAGAACGAAGGAGTACATCAGAGCTACAATTATCCCATTCATTGAGGGAGGCAAGTGAAACCATTAGCAATACTTAAAACCCTACCTTACCCCTTTTAATAGTGGAAGTGCGGAAGCAAGAAGTCACACTAAATTCTGATTTTGACAGTCCACATTAGTCTCCCATTAAAAGGAGTTGACTATAAAATCACGCCGTCAAAAGGTGAGTGCACAAAAATACTCATTCAGCAAAAAAAAAATCTCATTTTCTTATCTGAAAGTGAATATATATTTAAGTAATAAATTTCAAACATTAATGTAATTATAAATATTATTAATAATAATTTTTAGAATTTTAAAAGAATAACTAAATTAATATTTAGAACTTTTTTAGTCGAAAGTGTGCTGGCACTCATTAGAGTTTATAAAGAAGGAATGAGTGTACGGTCCCGCTCAATAATAAGGGTGAAGGTGGTTCGGTTTGAGCCAAAATTGTAAATCAAATTACTCCCTAACGGTTTCACATATTTCAAACCGATCCGAACCGTCACAAACTTCAAATCGAACCGAACCGATCGATTTGGTTCGGTTCTGCGATTTAATTATTTAAATATTTCAAAAAAGAAAAAACTTTTAAATATCAAAAAAAAATACTTTAAACATAAACTAAATAATTAAAAGTCAAAAAAATAACTTTAAAATTACAATAATTCAATCAAAATGTAGGCAAACAACAATAATTTTCTTATTAAATTTAATTACTAATTACTAATTACTAAATAATGTATATATATAAATAAAAAAATAAAAATTAAATGGTGGTGGTTCGATTCGATTCGGTTTGGCACCAAAAATCGCAAACCGAACCGAACCGAACCACTCGATTTATAAAATTTTCAAACCTAAACCGAACCGTCCTAACCAAAAACCGAACCGACTGGCCGATTCGATTCAACGATTTGGCAGTTCAGACTTACACCCCTACTCAATAGTAGGAGGATCGATTCGGTTGGAAGAACATTAGTAGAGGAACACTTATAAATAGCTTAGATTCTCTATTTCTAGGTCTAATTCTAATTCTAATATAAAAGGAGTTAGTTTTATCCCTAGAATAATACTCCTACTAGTATCAAAAAGTAAAAAAATGAAAAATGGAGAATACATAGAAAGCAATTCTTATATAATAAAGAGTAAAAGGTTGGGACAAGAGACGAAGTCCGGCCCATGTATTCTGGTTGGCGACAGCAGACACAGACACAACCTACCACCTACCTACACGACACACCACAAATACTCCATTGCATTAATATACGAAAATGCCTGTCTGTCTTTATCTCCAAAAATTAAGCATAAACATTTGAGTTGCTTTTTAAAAAAAAAAAAAAAATTGGAATTCCTTTGATGCTTCTCTATTTGTAGACTATTAACACGTACTCCCTCTCGACCAATTTATTTTAAAACATTTTATTTGAAGAGTTATTTTTAAAAATTATGTATATATATAATTTTTATAATCTTTCATCGTCTTTACTTAATTACTTTTATTTGTGTTGTAAGTATTTTAGTTATAATTAAGTATATTTTTATAATTATTACCAACTTCGTCAACATTTAAATATTCTTTAATTATTAAAATTTTCAAATGTAAACTTTTCGGTGGGTGGAACGGAGGAGGAGGAGGGATTATTTCAAATTGAGCTCTTAATTCCTTTTTACTTGTTGCTTATGTGTTTATATATAGAATTTGAAGAGTAGGCCGGGCGAGTGTTGATGTACCTTTTAAGTTGTTGCATCCTCACCTTTTATTTATTCAAAGTACCAGTAGTCAAAATCATTTGTTTTTGATGAGTTGAGCATAAATTGTAAACAGATTCATGTTCACTTCAATTAGGGAAAAACTATATATATATGGTGGATGGATGGACGCATATTCTTCTATTCTAATTAATTTATCATATTGTAGGAAATGCGATCGATGAGTGGCCCACACATACAAGAATGAGTTAAGCCATGCATGTCTTAACATTAATTTTTCGCATCTCATTTTGTATTTACGCCAAATAACAAAAACATGTTACACTGCCACACACATATACATATATATATATATATATATATATATATATATATATATATATGTAGTAAAATTTTAATACATTGTCAATGTAAAAAATAACTGTTTGAGTGAGATGAAATTTTGCTTGGTTTGACATCAATAATTAAGACTACTTCAAAACGACGTTGTCAGTGTAAAAAGATAACTATACGAGTGACATAAAACTTTATTTGGTTGATATATATTAAATAGAGTACTAAAAAATTAATTACTAATCATTTCCTAATAACATATTAATATAGCCCTTTGTAAGCAAAAATTTAAATTTTTGATACTCGATTGATGGAGTTTTTATTTGAGCAATTTGATGGTCCAATAACCATGGTAGTTCTAAGAGATATCAATACATATTTTTAAGATCTGAAAAACACATAAAATCTCAGGTACTACAATGACTAATATATATTAATTGAGTTTGTGAATCATTTTATTCAATTATATATATAAGTATATTTTTAATTAATTGTATAAACTTTTTTTATACTGACCGAGAATTAAAAATAAACTCTTGACAAAAATCTTATGCATCTGAATCAACATGTCTTCCATAAAGAGCTCCCCTTTAACTAAAAGTAAAAGAGCATATACAACTTAAAAAAAAAAACACATTGATAACAGTTAAATTAACTACTCTCCCAAACAAATGTACGTTAAAAATTAGTAGTACTAAACATTAATCTAAACCGCAAATGGAACAACTTAATACCAATCTAATTCAAAACTTTTGTAGTTAAATTCCGATAAAGTTGGTGTAGTTTGCGGTCAAGATTACATGACGCCATTTAATGAGTTTATGAGATGCCCAAGAGTTTTTTGTTATAAAAGTCGTTTTGGTCGGTTGTAATCTTGAGTGTCCAATCAACTTATAAAAAACATGTCGTATTCCAGCGGCGAACTAAATCAACTATATAAAACCTCAACAGCAGAGGTTGTGGATCCATATTAGTCCAAGTAGCAACCTTCTTCATACACAGCTTAAATGCCACTAAGTTTTCTCCTTCACAATTATAATTTACTTCTCTTGCCCAGTTTGGAAAAGATTTATGCAAGCGTAGCAAAGAAAGCACCAAAGGAGCACATCAACCAGGATAACATAATCATGAGCCAGACCACTAGTATTTTCTTACCAAGGTGGCCTCTATCTGAGATGAGATGAGCAATGACCTGTTCACTGCTTCCGTTAGAGCATAAGCTGTAACCGGATCGAATTCATCTGCGAGGAATGCATACATGAACCCACAAATCACCCCACATACATTATATTAAAATTATTATTCGATACAAAATATTCTAAGATTAAGAATGTTCATTTAGTATTCTCAGAACTGTTTTCTAGTTTTTATTTCAAAAATCTAGCCAAAAGCAGAAGGGCCATGGTAGAAAGGCACAAATTCGAATCGGAGTTACTGGGTTTGCCTGTATGTGGGCCAAAACCGTAGCTTATCTGCATTTCCTCAACGGTGGAGATAAGAAGAGCTCTTTCATTGCGTCAAATGGCTTCTTGTCATCGGCTTTAAATGCTTTATAGATCTCTGCAAGATTTGCAACGTCAACCATGGCACAATCCACACTTCTTCGTGTAAACTTCATTTGATGATCTTAAAGAAGGGATCTTCAATTCATCTCTAGACAATACATTGTCTTCTGATCTCAAGCAAAGCTGGTTATAGTGAACTCCATCAATCATTATCAAAAAACAAAGTACTCAAGGGATCAAAGATGGAGAGAGAAAATGTTTCTCATTGATCGAAGGAAAACTTGCAGAAAAAGATTACAACCTACTGCTATATACGAGATACAAGAAAGAGGGAAAACAAGCCATTGGACAATCAAATTATCTGCATAATAACTGCCTAACAAACTCTTGCCAATAAATGACTAATCTACCCTTAATGATACTCAGTTATTTACACTATCACCAATAGATATTTACATACTACCACCACGTGTTTGTATTCTGCAATGTAAAACCCTTCAAATATTTCTGCAGATCTTGCTTCACTTCACCATGTTTGCGAGCTGGATCTTTGTAAACTGTATTGAGACTTCCATTAGTATTTGTATCTCCAATACCCCCCCCCCTCGCCACAAGTTGTGGGTACAGAGAGAGTGAGCACACCCAACTTGGATAAGAAATACTAATGCTGGTGTTTAGAAAAAAACTTGGTAAAAACATCTGCAAGTTGACTCTTAGTGGAGATTTGCTTGGGAAGAATAAGGCCCTACTGGATTTTCTCGCGAACAAAATGGCAATCCAATTCAATATGCTTAGTACGAGCATGATAAACTGGATTGGAGGCTATGGCAATGGCAGAAGAACTGTCACAATGTAAAAGAATAGGCAAGGAAAGATCAACCTATAGATCTTTGAAGAGACTGTGTAACCATAGGATCTCACAACTAGTTGTAGCCATGGCCCTATACTTTGACTCAGCTGAGGATCGAACCACAATTGTTTGTTTCTTGAACTGCCATGAATTGAGAGAATGACCCAAAAGCAAACAAAAACCAGTGATGGACTTCCTGTCAATAGGGTTACTAGCCAAGTCACTATCACAGAAAGCATGTAGGTGCAAAGAATTGGAAGATGGGAAATAAAGACCCTGACTAGAAGAAGCCTTCACATATCGAAGGACTCTATGCAAAGCCTGAAGATGAGTAATTCTAGGGCCTTGAACAAACTGGTTAAAACATTGTGCTGTAAAGGCAAGATCAGGTCTAGTGATTGTCAAATAGAACAACTTGCCAACAAGTTGCCTATACTCAGAAGGATTGTCTAACAAATCACCATTAGTCATGGAAAAATTTGGTGTTAGGATCAAAAGGAATGGTGAGAGGTTTAGCATCAGAAAGATGAGTAGAGGCTAAAAGATCTAAGGCATATTTGTGTTGTGACAAATGAAAACCAGTGGAGGATCTAACAATTTCAATTCCTAAGTAATATTGAATTGGGCCAAGTTCTTAATACTGAAGAAAAACCTTAAGGGAATTGAAGTTGGCCAAGACATTCCCTGCCACAAGCATATCATGAACATAAACCAGGGCCACAATAAATTTGTCACTAGCAGCAAGAGTAAAGAATAATCAACATGAGATTGACTGAACCAAATAGGAGTAAAGCAGTTGTAAGTTTGGCAAACCATTGTTTGATGCCTGCTTTAGGCCATACAAAGACTTGGTTAATTTGCAAACTTCAATAGGTTTCCTATGAGGCCTAAAACCAGGACAAAGTACCATGTACACCTTCTCTTCCAAATCCCTGTAAAAAAAAGGCATTATTGACATCCAATTGGTGTACATCCCATTGTTTCACAGCTGCAATGGCCAAAATAGTTTTCATAGTCACCATCTTTGTCACTAGAGCAAAAGCTTTAGAATAGTCTATTCCCTCTATTTATGTGTAGCCCTTGGCTAACAACCTTACCTTGAACCTCTCAATGGAACCATTGGAGTTATACTTAATTTTATAAACCCATTTGCATCCAACTGGCTTCTTGCCTTGTGGTAGGTCCATAACCTGTCATGCATTATTGGTCTCAAGTGCCTCAAATTCTTTAGACATGGCATCAATCCATTTAGGATCTTGACATGCTTGATAGTAGGATTGAGGTTCTAATGACAGAGACAATGCATTAATGAAGGATGTATGGACAGAATGAAATGATATAAAAGGTATTAAAGAAGAAGATGAAAATTTATGAAGATGAGAATAATGATCATGTGAGCTAACGAAAAGAGATTACATAGTCCTTCAGTTTGACAGAGGGAATCCTGGTCTTGCTTGAAGTTTTGACAAGAGGAACTGGACGAAAAATAGAAGCATTGTCATTGGCTAAAGAATGCGAGAGAAGAAGGTGAAGAAGAATGATCCATAGATTGGGATGGTTAGGTAGACTGAGGTGACTGAACCTGTGGGGTTAAGGAATCATTATGAGAAAGGTTAATGTCTATAAAAGGAGGAGATTCAGTGGTGGTTTGTTCAAGAAAATGAAATGTGTTCTCATGAAATATCACATGCCTACTGACAAAGACTTGTTTGGTTGAGAGATTATATATATAAAGTGCAACCTTTCTGATCTATAGGATAACCAAATAAGACATATTTGACAGCCCTATGAATAAATTTGTCTGGGGTGTGGATGGATGCATAATAAAGGCAACCAATGGTTCTTAAATGATCATAGAAATGAGGTGTTTTGTGTAACAATGTATAGGGTGTTTGAAAAGCTATTGCGGTAGTAGGTAGTCTGTTGATGATATATGTATCAACAGCAAGGAGACAATATCCCCAAAATTGAATGGGAAGGCTAGCTTGAAATCTCAAGGCTTTGGCAGTGTTTAGCAAATGTTGGTGTTTTCTTTCAACAACCCCATTCTGTTGAGGAGTTTTGACATAAGAACTCTGGTGGACAATGCCAAGGTTTTCAATGAAAAAGATAACTTTTAAGTTGTAAAACTATGTGCCATGGTCTGTTCTTCAAAGTTTAATAGTGGTTTGGAATTGATTTTGAACATAGGAGTTGAAATGTTTGAGAAAGGAGAAAACATGAGTTTTGATTGACATCAAATATGTTCATACACTTCTACTATAATCAAGAAATATTTGCATCCATTCATAGTACTGATCCTGTAAGGACCCCACAAATCACAATGAACAAGTTCAAAACAGGAAGTGGTTTTGATATAACTAGGTTTAAAAGAGAGTTTATATTGTTTAGCTAATGGACAAACATCACAAAAAGTGACACATTTTGTGTTTACATTCTTGGAATTGAAAACTGAAGAAAGAGTTGCTATTTTCTGAAAAGTACTAGGAGAACTGTGACCAAGCCTTTGATGCCAATGAGTAGCAGTAGTATTTGCAGTCACAGAATGAGCATATATATTTGATATAGCATTGACTGAAAAAAATTTAGCCTGTAGAAGAAAGAGGGCTTCATGCAATTCACCAGTGGCTATGACCTTCATCAAGTGTTGGTCCTGGAATATGCATTGGGACTTGGTGAATTAAACTATAAAGGAAGTTTGAGAAATAATTTTGGAAATGAAAAGTAGATTGAATTAGAAATTAGGAACATGAAGCACATTCTCAATAGTGATAGCAGAATTGATATAAACAGAACTAATGTGAGTGACTTTTACATGATTTCCATTAGGAAGTAAGAGTAGAATGAGTTTGATAAGTTGTTTAGCATCATGCATGAGTGGAAGAGAGATGCAGATGTGGTCAATGGCCCCTGAATCCAATACCCAAACATTCAGATTATAGACTGATGCAATGGTAAAAGATGAGTTTGAGATTGTAATACCTGCAAGATGTGTCATACCACATGGATTTTGACCAGACTGGAAAGCAATGGTGATGTGATCTTCTGGAGTATCTTTTCCCTTGAGCATGGACATGACTTGATTCAGTTGAGCTTGTAATTGTTCAAGACTTGGTGGCCCACCAATCATTGGAGCACTACTTGGAGCCCGAGTATTGTAGTTTCTTCTTCCACCATTGGAACCTGATCCCTTCACATATTTCCCTTTGTTTGCAGGATGGCCAATTGGAAAGCCATGCAGTTTGTAACATTCATCTTTAGTATGCCCCTCTTTATTACAGTAATTGCAGAAAATTCCTTTCTTAAAAGATGACCTAACATGGCCTGATTTTGGTTGATGAGGTGCAACAACTACATTATTGGTATTATTGGTTTGTAGTTGACTATTATTTGAGGTCACATTTGCAGCCATGATGGTGCCATCAGGAATATATCATTGTCTGCGCAATTCTTCTTGCCTCACCATATAATAAGCTTTACCAACACTTGGTAGTGGTTTCATTCTAAGTATCTGACCCCTAACATTTACATAACTATCATGTAAGCCTATCAAAATTTGCATCAACTTGCATCTATGATCTCTTAATTCTTGATTTCTAGTGGCACCACAATTGCAAGGACAGACACAAGCTGTGATAGGATCAAGAGCTGAACTCTCATCCCAAAATCCTTTCATCTTGTGAAAATAAAACTCCACAGAACTACCTCCTTGCTATAGTCTGTGTAAATCCTTCTCAAGTTAAAAACCAATGCCCATCGATATTAGCAAATCTCACTTAGTTCTTGCCAAACAGTGTGTGCATTCACAACATATTTCACGCTATTACTAATATCATCAGTGACTACATTGAAAATCCAGGATATGACCATGTCATTGGCCCATGGCTTGCCCAATGTGGAAAAAGAGTATCATCCTTTTCAGGCATTTTGTAAGATCCATCAACAATGCACAATTTATTTTTAGCAGATAAAGTTATTTCCAAAGATCCTTTCTAGGAATTATAATAGTCACTACCAGTCAATTTATGAGCAACAAGAATCAAACCTGGATGATCGTTGTTGTATAGGAACAATGAATCTATGCAAATCTCCATTGTCGCAACTCTGTCAATTGATGTAGAAATGTTGGCAACCATGATCGAAATCAAGAGAAATTCAAACTAAATTGAAACAAATTATGATCCGACGAAGAATCACAAAATGATAGAATTTTTTTTGATCATGGCTTTGATACCATATCAAAAAACAAAGTACTCAAGGGAACAAAGATGGAGAGAGAAAATGTTTCTCATTGATCCAAGGAAAACTTGCAGAAAAAGATTACAACCTACTGCTATATATACGAGATACAAGAAAGAGGGAAAACAAGCCATTGGACAATCAAACTATCCGCATAATTTATGCATCCTAACAAACTCTTGCCAATAAATGACTAATCTACCCTTAATGATACACAATTATTTACTCTATCACCAATAGATATTTACATACTACCACTAGGTGTTTGTATTCTGCAATGTAGAACCCTTCACTTCACCATGTTTACGAGCTGGATCTTTGTAAACTATATTGAGACTTTCATTGGTATTTGTATCTCCAATAATCATCCTTTCAAACTCGTTAAAAGACCTCTAACTAGACTCATATTCAAAATATAGTACAGTACCAAAATTTATTTTTCACAATGACCATACCGGAAGATGTTTGAGCAAAGGGGACTTGCCCAGAGCGGCCAAGAACGCTGCACATAAGATTCACAAGCGAACGCTTCCTTGCATGGTGAAAACCCACCTACAGAATCGTGATCGTCGAAGGAATCTCCAATTTAGCCAGGAGATTAGAGAAAATAGTCCGAATGTGCATGTAAATAGCTAACGCTTTGGTTCCGATCATCAACGTTCCCAAAAAATGTTGTGCAGGAAACAACATTCCTGGACAAGTACAACCAATAATTACCCCCAGTTTCAAATTCTCAGCTAACTAAGGCGGTGTAAATGAGTCGGATTAAATTTACTAATTGCTTAGTTGAGTTAATTTAATAATGATCAAACTATACAAATAGTCCCTGTGTTATACCATTTTTTTTGGGATTGGTCCTTACCCCACGTCATTAGTCCCTGTAGTGGTGTGAATTACATCATTGGTCCTTTCGTTAAATCTTTGTCGTTAAGTGTAGACAAGTGCACTTCACGTAATTTCAGCTATGGGTAAAATAGTCGGTTCGCAAAAAAAATAGTACATGGACTAATTACTACTCCCTCCGTCCCAGATAAATGTTCCTAGTGGATAAAACACAGGAATTAAGAAACATAATTAATGATGTGCTGTAAAATGTGTTCTGACTATAATATTCATGAACATTAATTGAGTTCAACGACTTTAAATAATTGAGTTTGTTTGAGATGTGTCATACTAAATGAAGCTTTAAGGGTATATTAGGAAGAATGATAGAGAATAGGTAGATCAAAAGTCTTTAGGAACATTAGTTGGAACATCCCAAAATAGAAAGTAGGAACATTTATCCGGGACGGAGGGAGTATATTAGTTGTGTAGTTTGCTCTTTATTAATTGCTTAGTAGAGTTGGATTGACTTAGTTTCAACCAATCAAATATCTTGAAATTTTTTTATTTAGGCAAAACATACAATCGCGCCACTGTACTTTAGGGAATATTGCAATTCGGTCACTGATTGTTTGAAAATGTTATTTGGGCCACTGTACTTCAGTTTTCTTGCAAACGAGCCCATTTTTTTAACAGACGTTAGTTCGGTCGTTAAGTAAAGATCAAATACCTATTTTACCCCTGCCTTCATCTTCTTCTCTAACATGACTTTCTGTGTAAAATTAAACCATCTTTCACTTGTCTTTTTCTTTCCTTTCCCCATTAATGGAGGGAACTCTCAAAACTTTCGGATACATCAGATCTCGTCGTGGAAGAGAATTTCAAATATCTTTCATTCATCGCTTAATATTTATTTTTTAATGTTCCAAAAAATATCTCACATTCATGCTTTTAACCCTCAATTGCATGATGTCTACGAAGAATCATTTGACTCGGTTGAAGTTGAAGAACCCGTTTGATGGAAAAATTAACCCAAATCTCTCTCCTCCTCCTCCCACTCCCTCCTCCAATTTCTCTCTCCTCCTCCTCAATTTTCTTGCCCAAATCTTGATCATCATCAACAGGTATCTTGAACCTACAAATTGGGCAAAATCCATGAATCCCCAACCACTTCTCCATACATTCCTTGTGAAACCTATGCATAAATGGCATCCCCTCGCCACGTCACGCACACTCCACTCCTCTAAGCAAATCACACACTCCCCACCTTCATCTTCATCAATATCCCCCTCCATGATTTCCACGCGCGGCATGGCCTCATTGACGCCTTTGATGCCGGCGGTTGACCGTCGTTGCTCATTAGGTCGCGCAGCAGGGAATCCAAGCTCGACGAGCTCCCTTCTATCACCACCAGGAGACCAAAGAGAAGGACCTTAGACTGAAAGCAGACAAGGTCCCTGTCATCCAGCAGATCGCAGAAAGGAAAGGACGAAAGCTTTGAAAGCATTTTCTTACGTGGTCTCTGGTACTTGCTGACAGTCACTCTTCATCTTCTCCTCCCTGAATGGGTGC
Organism: Platycodon grandiflorus; assembly: GCA_016624345.1. Lineage (NCBI taxonomy): Eukaryota > Viridiplantae > Streptophyta > Magnoliopsida > Asterales > Campanulaceae > Platycodon > Platycodon grandiflorus. The sequence goes on along the minus strand of CM028366.1, from coordinate 2,134,762 downwards.
ATTCAAGTGCCCAGTATATCCCCTATGTAAAGGGATTGAATGGAAAATGTCCAAATCGTAATCGTGAAATCCAAAATCAAAACCTAGATCTAAATCGAAACCCAAAGATGAAATGGAAATCAAAACGAAGATCTAAGTCTATAGATGAAAGACGGGGGTATTTATGTTAGGGTTAGGGTTTTTTTTTTTTTTAAATTTAGGAAGATGAATATGGAGATAGGGGTAAATTTGGTATTTTATCTTTACTTAACGACCGAACTAACGTCTATTAAAAAAATGGGCTCGTTTGCAAGATAACTGAAGTATAGTGGCTCAAATAACATTTTCAAACAATCAGTGGCCGAATTGCAATATTCCCCAAAGTACAGTGGATTGTGTGTTTTGCCTTTTATTTATTGCCAAGAACTAAAATTTGTGTTTACAAAATTCAATATTTTGTTAATATGTAACAAAAAATATATATAATTACATTTCTAAAAAAAAATTTATGATACAACGCAACTCTATCAAAAAATTTATTTAATTAGAGCTTATTTGGTGCAACGTTTTCAAAACGCAGCGTTTTTAAAACGTGAATTTTTTCTTATAAATGCGTTTGAGATATTAATTCAAAACACGCTATATTTTTTTTCCTAGCAGCGTTTTAAAACCTGCGTTTTGAAAAAAAACTGGGAATTCAAGTGTTATAAAACACAGCTTTTTCTGTCAGTCGGGAATTCTAGCGTTATAAATCGCAGCTTTTTTTGCGGCAGCATTGAAACATAATTTTTGCAAATGAGTTGCATTTTATCCCTACGTTTTGGCCGCACGACCAAACGCGCTCTTAATAACATCGAACCTTTTTAATATTAACGTAGGCAAAACACATATCGGGCCACTGTACTTTGGGAAAAGTTGCAATTCGGCCACCGATTGTTTGAAAATATTATTTGGGTCACTGCACTTCCGTTATCTTGCAAGCGAGCCCAGCAGCACGTTAATTTTAAATGAAATATCTATTTTACCCCTGTCTTTATTGAGGGAGATGAGGATGAAGACATGGGTAAAATAAGGATTTCATTTAAAATTAACGTTCTGGTGGGCTCGCTTGTGTGTTTTGCCTATATACTCCATAGAAATATATATATATATATATATATATATATATATATAACAGTAGAGTCTATAAAAGAAAATTTTCAGCCAAAATTTGCTTACTAAAAATAAAACTTAATTTATTTTGACATGCCTTGAAAATATAATAAGTATATTTTTTGAAAACTTAAAACTTGCTCTAATTGAATCAGGAGAGAGAAAGTCCTTTTTGTCTCTTTCCTTTTTCCCAATTTACAGCTCTGCCCGACTCCCTCCTACAAACAATTGAAAATACAAATCTCCAATATTTAATTCTTTTTTTTTATATTTATCCAAAATTTCACCACTATATTTTTCTATCAAAATCTTAATTAATCAGTCCTACCATTCCAAACAAAGAGTTCACTATTTTACTTTGGGATGTTCCACTCAAAGAGTCCACTATTCTATTTTAGGATATTTCACTCAAAGAGTCAACTTTCAAAAATTATACTTACAATGCTCATAACCTTTCATCCTTACCCTCTAATTGTGTTGTAAGTTTCTTGGTTGTACTTAAGTATTTTTGTAATTATGACAAACTCCAATGGTACTAATATATCCCTTAATTATTTAACTTTTTAAATATGAACTCTTTGGGTGGAACAGAGAGATTATATAATTTGGTTAAGAATCATTAAAAATCACCAATTCTTTAATTCTCTTCCAATATTTTTTTTATACTTATCCAAAATTTCACCAATATTTATTCAAGTTGGATTCTTTTAATTATCCCCCAATATTTACTTACTAGCTTTTGACATAATTATCATTTTCTTATACTTATCAACAAAAGTTTTAAAATGTTAGTTTCACACCTACATCAATCATTTTTCTTCTAATTACGTTGCTTTCTTCATTTCTTTTGATTTTAATTTGATTCTATCAATCAAGGTTTATTTATTTATTTTTTTATATATCTTAGCTTACTTGTAGCATTTCTATCATTTAAATTAAGATTATGTAATATGAAAACATTGATAAATACAACTCTTTTCATAATAAAAATAACATAATCTTATCTATTATTAACAAAATTTACTCTCTTCATGATCTCCTAACTTTGGAATTAATTGAATAAATCTAAATTGTATTTATGATAATCCATATCAAACATGATTACATAAAGGAAGGGGTAGGGCCAGTCTCCCCCTAATCTCTCTCTTCAATCAATATAGTACACCCCGGGAGAAAAGAGAAATTCATCTTGTAATTTCATATGTAAATTCTCATTTATATTTCATTTTTATGTTAATTTTAATTTTTGTTCTTAATGTCTTAGTATTTTCCTTTCTTGGTACTTTGAAAATGTTACCAAATAAATAAGGTATTTTTCAATATTAGTACTAATACAAATTTTTGTTGATATATTTGAAGTGATATGGAACATCTAATGTTGTGTCAAGATAGTATTACTAAGTTTCATATTTTATTGGTCAATAATTTAATATTTGCATTGTAACATGGATTGGGTGATTATTTGTTTAATTTTTTAATACTATTTTGTAAAAATTTTACATGGCATATCACTATTGGATGTCTTGAAATTTGTGTGGAGATGGAGACTAATAAATTTGCATCTTTCTTTTTGTTTTTCATTGTTGGTATATCTAATTATTGATATTCTTCTTTATAAATTTATCCACTAAAATTTATTCTTTTTCAACAGTATTTTTGCATTAACTACTTGAGTTTTTATTTCTTGGTGGATTTGATTTTGAGAACTATAAACATACACAACTTGGCCATTCACGACTGAGAGGTGAGCTATTGTGGAGTAATGTTTAGAGATGTCATTATTTTATTTCTTGACAAATAAATTCTTTAGTTTTCTCAAAGAAATTATTAGGAACAAGACAAGTTTGTTTGCCACATCTTTATTAAATTTGGCACACTTCTTATTTGATTTTTTTTTGAAAAGTGTTTAGGATTTCTAGCCATGAACTAACACTTGAGATTGGTGTTCTGGTGATGTTGTTGAGAAACATTGATTATGCTGCAGGGTTGTGCAATGGAACAAGGCTAATCATTACAAAGTTTGAGCATCACGTTGTAGAAGCTAAAATTGTGAATGAAAGCAATGTTGGAAACAAAGTATTTATCTCAAGAATGTCATTGTCTCCATCAGATGTGAGATTGTCTTTCAAGTTTCAGAGAAGACAAATTCCCTTGGTAATATTGTATGCAATGACAATTAACAGAAGTCAATGTCAATCACTGTTGCATACAGGACACTTCATGAAGAAATCAGTGTTCAGTCATGGGCAACTGTATGTCACAGTTTCTAGAGTAACAAACCGAGTTGAAGATGTTGATATGTGATGAAGAGGAAAAGTCAACAAATAAAACAACAAATGTTGTGTCTAAAGAATTTTTTTAGAATTTATAATATTATTGATACAATGCTATATTTATATTTAAGTAGTTACCTCCAACATTATTTTTCTTTTATTAATTATTTTTAGAATTTATAATATTACTGATGCATTTCTTCTATTTAAGTAGTTACCTCTTAACATTATTTTTCTTTTATTAATTCTTTTAATTTTATTTATGTAATTAAAAAGATATATGTACACTAGTATAAAACTAGTAAAAAAAATAAAAGAAAAAATGAGGAAAACATAACTTTTTCTTTTCTTCTTTTCCCCTAAATCGGATGTCCCATTTTATATTCCTTTTAGCTGAAGACTAAATAATTCAATGGTCTTATAATTAGCACATAAGCCACTATGAATAAGTCGCACTACGGCTCCCAATGTTGCAAACCACTTTCAGACTAGGGTGGACGGTTGGGAGGCCCGCTCGAGAGTGTTCTGCAAAGTAAGCAGCGTCAACACTCGGCCAGCCTATAACCCCTCCATAAATTCGTGCGCTCATTAGAATGAGTGGCGCGGCGATCGGCTCTCACCGCTCGCTTTGTTTTCCTTACTCATTAGTTTAAGGCAATTGTAAATGTACTACCTCCTAGTTATTTATTCCTATCCCTCGTGCAAAATCTTTACTCTCATTTCAGTGTGGGAACAGAGGAGGGGTTTTCTTAACGTCCACCGTCTTTTTATCCAAGCCATTCTTAGTAATCCAAAATTTGGACCAATAGCTTCGTCCTTTTTAGCAGAAAAACTACTTAGAGTAATAGACCATACATCAGATCTAACACGTAAAAGGTTCAAACTAATATAACGGTGCATGGATCTGCCAAAAAGCACGAACCAGTAATGGCTAACCATTGCACTTTTCCTTGCTTTGTATTCAGATGAATGCACGATATTGTAGCATAACGTTTATTTGTGGCGGCTCCATGCTTTTCATTCTCGCTATAGGTTTTATTTTCTGCACTGAAATGGGCACAGCATGACGCACCATATATAGGGATCAGAAAGACAAACATATTGATTGTGAGGTTTCTCTAGATATAAGGATCCAAAAGCTATTGTAACAAGTTAACATCACTCATAACTAAGATTGCACAACCTAAACATTCTTTCAATCAACAACCGAAGAGAAGCCTTAAGCACTCATTATGGCAATATCTCCACAACACCTCACTAATCATTCTAACAAAATTGATGTAAAATCATCACCTGACTGTAACTTTTCCTCCTCATCATCCAACCAATATGTTTCAAGAATTCTCAGAGACATCTCATGTGTTTAATTGTTGTCATGACCTTGAAGTCGTTCAATCTTGTCTAAGCCCTCAGCTTCTGGGCGTAAACATTTATATCGCCAAACACCAGGTTCTTATCAACTTTCCAACCTTCAAAATGTTCTCAAGCCCTTCCAGGCAGACCGTGATGATTCTTGGGTCAGGACAAACTAGGAGATCACACAATGGCTTTATATACCCCTGGCTCACCAAGTTCCTACCAGAAAATAAAGCTGCTAACTCAATCTCTTGGTGGAATAGAAAATCATACCAAGATTTTTAAAATTGTTCTGACCTGATTTGTTGCTGCTTTCCACCAGAAGTGACATTTGAAATGGCCCAAGCAGGCTCTTTCTTTATCTCAAACTCAGCACGTTAAAGCAATTGGATAAGAGGAGAAATGATACCAGCTTCGACCACACTCTGTGTAGTTTGAATAGACATGCGCTTAAAAAGTGTAAGAACACTTCCGTACTGTAATACCCCACTATTTTATTCTATTATTTAAAATAAATTGTGACAATAATAATTCTAAGGACAAATTATTTTTGAGCTAATCTTGTTAATACTATCTTTGAGCTTAGCCCATTAATTGGAACGTTTGAATTCAGATTTTTTAGCCAAATTATAGTTGGACTAATTTGGACTAATTGGTATTTCTTTGATATTATTTCTTGTTGGGCTTAGCTCACAACTTAGAATATTAGTTTCAGTCTTTGAAAAAAAAAAAAAGTTTACAGACGTATGCCGTGAAGAAGTCGTGGGCATAACAGACTCGTCAGCAAGTTGGGGGATAAGGGTTTGAATTTCAAAAGAGGGGGAGTAATCTTGGAGTCTTCCAGATAGAGTCAATAGCTAGATTGAATCTGCTGTGGAGAGAAAAAAAAAACAAAACAAAACAAAACAAAACAAAGTATAGTCTCGTAGGGCAGAGAAAGAAAATTTGAGGGAGAAAGGAAGATACAGAGCAAGGAAGGAAGAAGGACGACAGTGAGGGCTAGTTCGGGCACAGCATTCCGCAAAGAAACCCAATCGAGGTAAGCCGATTACGTTTCTCCTCTGAATTAGATGTTCCAGGTTGTTTTGTTATGAATAAGGGCACAATTTCTGATACTGTAGGATGAGAGATTAGATATTATATTAATGGGTTCTTTTCTTTGGGTTGGCCCTATTTGTGTGCGCTGGAGAGTGAAAGAAGGGAAAAGAAAGGAAGGGATGTTATGTTAGTGGTGGGTGGTGTGTGCTGTTGATGGTGAGAAAAAGAGAGAGTGACGGTGGGGAAGGGGAGGCGCTGACGTACGGGGTATATTATGTGGGTGTGTGTATGTGTGTTGTTTAGGAATCAATATTTAATGCACTTTGCTTAGTCACGGGTTTCCAATTGTTAGAAGCTGGAAATGATTGAGAGAAGAATTGAAAAATAAAAGAGAGTAGAACAGAGCTGGTGTGTTTCGTTGAAGAAGGAGACAATTTTACTGAGTGACCCCCGATCTTTTGAACTTATATTAATAATTTTCCAAACTTTCAGATTAATACCTAAGTTATAGAAATGATAATTTGACCCCTAAATGCAAAACTTATTTTTCTCAATATATTGTATAGCTATAAATAGTGCATTTCTATAATTATATACTAGTTATAGAACCCGTGCTCTGCACGGGTGCAATTTAACATTGAGATTAATCGATATATTTTAGGAGTACTTTTATAAAAATAAAATTATAATTGATATAAGCATTTGTTGACTTAATGTTTTAAAAAAGTTAGGTTTTGTCAATATACGCAAATTGATGATCATTTTTAGTATAATACTTTCATTTTAGAATAAATATTTGTTATGGGTATGAGTAAATCGTTATTTCTATATATTTTTTTTATTCCTAAAGTATCTTTCAATGATATCAAATTGTTGAATTATTTTTCATCTCGCCCTTAATAAAGATATTTTAGACATATATTTGAGAATTTTTACAAAATAAAAAATAAAATATTTACATTGTTATATATGCAGGATTTATAGTCTAGATTTCAATTAACATTTATGGAAATAGAAATTGGTTGGTTTATATTATAAACATAACCAAGAGAAAAAGTGATATACATCATTTAATCAAAAATCAAAACCAAATTTCCAAGGAAAAATCAATAAAATGAAAAAAATCAAGAGCAGAAATAAAACAAAAATTTTAGTATAAATTATGTACCAAAATCAAAATAGAAATCGATACGTAAAACCATAAATCAAGAGCAATATCAACCCCAAAAACATCGCCTAACCAAAAAGTGAAAGATCGAGAAAATAAAAACAATAAAGATGTGCAAAATAAAAAGAAAAAAATTTTAAATTGAAATTGAACAATTCAACTACAACGAAACTCAAAAACATAAATCAGACCCAAATTTAAAATGGAAGCTAAAATCAAATATCATGAGCTATATAAGTAAAGTGAATCCAATACAGCATGATCCGGAGGAGAGAGAGAAACCATCATTCCTTCAGACAAATGATGTTTCACCTTACTTATTGTCTACAAAAGGGAAAAGTTATCTTGCAACCGAACGAAGGGAGTGATGGGCACATGCTTTAAAAGTTTTACAATACTAATGGAGATATCTCAAAAAATTGAAGATCAAACCATTTGGAATATAGAGTGGTAGGAACCATTGTGAAAAATAATTAATTTCATTACAAATATGTGGGAGTTACAAATAATGGAGCACTTAATGAAAAAGTAATTAGCAAGAAGGGAGTTACAAATCTCTCTCTCTCTCTCTCTCTCTCTATATATATATATATATATATATATATATATTAGAATCCCAACTTACTGATTTTAGAAAGAAAATGAAATTAAATATGGTGGTTACGAAGTAGATATAACTATGGTTCATTTGAAATGAATTTCTTTTAAAAAATAATTAAATGTGTTTTTTTAGAAGAATTAAATGTGTTATTAATCACTTAAAAAAAAAGGTTTTGAACGAGTATTGTCATGGGGTAATAGTAATAGCTAATATTAATACTTATAAAATTAATATTATTGAATAGATAATAGTAATACCTAATACTATTAATAGCTATTAATAATACTTATAAGATTAATATTATTGAATATCTAATAGTAATACCTAATACTATTATGTCGTAGTTATATACTACCTAATAATAATACCTATAAGATTAATATTATTAAATATCTAATAAGGTATAAATATTATATGTTAAACCTACTATTATTAGGTATAATTATTAGCTAAGGATATACTATTAGTAATAATAATAGGGATTACCCTCAGTAATAATTTTAATAGGGATTATTACTCTCATATCATAACTATTATACTATTAGTAATTATAAAAGGGATTATAACTCTCGGATCATAGCTATTATACTATTAGTAATTATAATAGAGATTATTATTTTTTTGATACCAAAATGAAGATGATTTATATATAGATACACGAAGAGACAAGTATTTGAATGAACCTGGATATCTTTTAAATAGCCAATATCGGTTATAAAACATCTTCATGTGAGAATCTTCTTCTCCATGATATATGTAGCATTTTAAATAAATACATAAAATATAAATGATTGAGTTGGTCTAAGGTGCATGTTTTAATTCAAAAGGGTGTGGGTTTAAATCTCACTAACAACATTGTTTTATTTTTTAGCTTTTCATTTCCTTGTCAATAACTAAAGTTCCTCTACTATTGTATTTGAAGAATGGTATATACCACAATATCATATCTATAGTACTTAGCTAAGACTATTAGCTAATGGTACCCTCCCTAGAATTTCAAAAGTCAAGTCATGAGAATGCATCTTTAACCAAAGGGGGTGAGGTGTCACATTCTTAGGCATCCTCACCAACTTTAAATATATATATATATATATATATTTGTTTTGACTTTTAGATTTGGGCAATCGTAGGTAACGACTATATTTTCACATACGAGTTAGTTTTTCGCAGCAACTAAAAGGTAAGGGATTTCGCCTCTATTTAGGTTATTTTGCAATACACCTTGATGATAGGTTTCTCGTACATTCTTTATAATACCGTTTTTGTCACCATGCTCGACCTTGTGTCGGTATTTGTTTTGACTCTGTCGTATGCGTTTCTTCTTATGTTCGAAATTGTTTATTTTCGTAAATCTCATGTGTTAGCTTTGATAATACATGCGATCTCTTTTGATTTGAAAAGTTTGTTTTGATTCAATAAATTATACCGTGTACGGTACCATTCTCGTTTTGAATTCCGTATGATCACTAAGTACGAATAACTTGTCACTAGAAATTAAGTAACTCTCAGACCTTATTAGAAAATTTGTACCACCGGGGATGTGTGTGCGGTAATCCGGATTTACCATTCAGAACTCAAAATTCAGAACCCCGTTAGGGGCTAAATGTTAGAACTTTTGATTATTCGAACATGCTTACGTGATCATATTTTCTTGTGAATATTTTGTCATGATTGGCTGGTACGGGACGGTCAGTGGCGATTGGAATATTCTGTTTGATATCGTCGTCCTTGAAATTCTTTCTTTGGAAAACTTTTGAAAATTATTCATTTTGAATTTGAAAGGTTATGCTAAACTTCAATGATGTACTGTGATAATGTCGGCGCTACAAATCTCTGCTCCAACCCAGTGTTCCATTCTCACATGAAACATGTTGCCCTCGACTATCATTTTATTCGTCAGTAAGTTCAAGATGGTATCTTATGGGTATCTCACGCCTCCTCAGCAGACCAGCTCGCAGATGCCCTCACCAAGCCGCTTCCTCGCGCTCGCTTTCACCATCTTCTACTCAAGATTAGCCTCTCCTCTTGAACGTCCAACTTACGGGGGCATATAAGGGAATAATATTTCTTCCATATTGTTGTATCTTTATTACCATATATGTGCAATTATATTTGTTATATTATTTCCTATTATTTAGGTTTCCTAGTTACCTTATATTGTAACTCTTCTCCTAATCCTTATTGTATTAGGTTAACTTGTAAACCCTATAAATATGTGTTCTATATCATTATTTATAATTCTCTACAAAAACAACCTACACAATTTAAGAGTAAGGATAGGGATAAAGACTTTTTATCCTAATTCTTCATCCCAATCCATGTGGTAAGACACGTGATTCATTAAATATCACATAAGTGAACGTGTGTTGTCACGGTCAAACCAATCACATGTTTTCATATAAATTAAGATGGAAAATTTGGATAAAAAGTTGGAACCTTATCATTTTCCATAACTTAAAAGACCGTTAAACATATCACATTAAGCGGTTAACGGCATTCTCCATTGTGTCCATATGTACTTTTTCCCTCGCATCATCGCTTGGAGAACCAAGAAGTCGAACCTGAAGTTGTTATAACACTTGTTATGAGGATTGAATCCAAACCTGAAGTTGCAAGCGGTTTCATTCCTTAGCTAGCGAGAAGCTCAACAAATCGAACAACGAACACCAGATTGAATATTCCACTTCCTGAATTGGAGGATTGCTTTCTGTTGGAAGAATCACAGAATGAAAGAAAAAGATAACTTAAATAAAAAATACAGAAAATCGCCTGGTAAATTTCCTTCCATTCCAAATTCCAAACGACGTAAGTGTACAAGCATACTGAAACACTTAACTGCTTATAGATTTGATAAGGGAGGAGAGGATTCGAACCCTCGTCTGAAAATAAGGAGCCTCTTTAACGAGGTAAGTAATTCCGCTGCAGCAAAGGCGTCCACGTCATAGCCGCACGTTGGACTGTTCATTTTATACACGGTGATAAGGCGAAAGAGTGGAAAGCAGACAAATAATGGAGGTAAAGCTATCATCAGTGGCGAAGACGTTAACACCATCTCCAATCCAACAACTATCGTATCTAGCTCAAAGATGTAACGCCATCAACCTCGCCGAAGGCTTCCCGGATTTCCCTGCACCTCAACATATCAAAGATGCCGCCGTCTCCGCCATTAATTCTGATTTCAATCAATACAGGTTTCTCCCACGCTCTTCCTGTTCAATTTAGTATTCATAAATTATTATGCAGTTAATTTCCCCTCTTTTCTCCAATTCTTATATCGTAACTCTCAGTCAATTCAGTCTTTTGATTACGGTTTTTTTTTTTTTTCCTTTGAGTACGGAAATGCATAATACTGTCCAACCATGACTGTAAAATAAAGCTCATTGGATTGACTTCGGCTCGTTCGTATCTAGATTTGACTTGAGACTGGTGTAATTGAGCCGAGGTTGATCACGATTTCTAGCTCGATGAGAAAATGAGCCACCTTGGCTTAACTCGAATTAAGTCAACAGAATTCACGTATAATATAACATATTAAAGCGTAAGTGTTGTACATTGGTTGTAAGGCACAGCACTTATTGAAGTTACTAAAATATAGAGTCTCCACGTGGCACTAGCGGGACACGTGGCTAAGCTTAGCTGGAGCTCGAAAGAAAGGAATTCCCGACCCCGAGCTTGGACTATAGCTCGGAGTCCTGGTACGTATCCCCTCCATCTCGTCCCGACCTCTCCGAGGAGCTCGAGATAGCCAGAAACGTCTTCCACCTCGAGCATAAAAGAGCTCGCGAGGTCCTTATCCCGGGCTACAACACTGGTACCCCGAGGTCTCCACCCCGGGAAGTAAATATAGTCAACAAAAGTTGCCGCATTCAATGCCCACATGCTACTACGTCATTTCGGGGCCACCAACCAGCACTTCATCGGATAAAAGAGTGGCTTGCTCTATAAGTAAAGCTGCATTTAGAAGATCAATGTCACTTTCAGAGATGTTCTATCTTCTGCACCAATGCAGGTCACTTCCTCATTAAAGCTCATCAATACAAATTGCTGCCGCCATAAATGGGCACATGGCTGTTCACCCCAGGTCGACACCTGGCAGTCCCACTTGTCTCAAACCAGCATTCTCCCAGTATAAATACAAGGTGATGGCCTTCATTTATTATTTAAGTTCAAATTAACACACACAACCACCAAATCTCTAAAGCATTCAGTGCATTCACTCTCAAAGAGCAGCCTGAATCCTCATCGGAGACCATTAACCTCACCGGAGGGCTTTAGCTGGACCAACGTCCAGCTCCCTAACGGTGCTTCCTTTCATCTCAGGTATCTACCGGAGGACAAATCCCACCAACACTTGTACCTATTGAGAGCCGGGGCATCCTACCTACAGACTAACTGCATACGTGGACATTGAGAGATCACCAGAACACTTTTTGGCGTGATCACTTATAAATGAATTTTGTTTATAAATTATGTATATGGGGCATTACTCATAAACAAACTACTCCCTCCGTTTCTTAAAAAAAAAGTCCATTATTTTTTAGGCGGTTTTCAAAAAATTGTTCACTTTCTAATCTTTCCCTTTTGAGATTTTAATTTTACCATTTTACCCTGTATGTATGCTTGTTACTTTAATTGATGGGTCTCACTCTCATTTGAGTGTCATTGGAAAATACACCGTTTACTATTATTTATAATAGAATCAATTAACTTATGTTTTTTGTGTGCTGAGTCAGAACTCTCTTTAAGGAACGGGGGAGTATATATATATATTTCATTCTCTAATACGCCATTAGGTGTATTATTACTGCATGCTTGAGCAACCTACCTGAGCTCGACTGGAGTTCAACTCGACTAGTGATGTAAATGAGCTTAGCTTGGCTTAGGTGCTCCAACCCGAGTCAGGTTCAAGCTCGGCTCAAGTTCTTCAAAGGTTGAAATCTCAAAGCTCGATTTAGCTTAGTCCAGATGTCAACCCAACATTTTCCGCATTGATCCTCATGCAGTCATACTAAGTACATGTACTAAAAAATGGATGTGCCTTGTTATGAAAGGCATGTGCAGGGAATCTGTGATCACGTGGCAAATAAAATGAGGCAAATGCATGGTTTAGAGTATGATCCTCTAACTGATATAGCCATTTGTTGTGGCCAATCAGAGGCATTTGCGGCCACAATGTTTGCAAGTATGCCACTTTCTCCTTGTTTCTGTTTTTTACATTTATTTATTGTGCTTCATAGTTCATCAATTATTGTTTTATTGAATTATGTGTTTGCTCAGTAATTAACCAGGGCGATGAAGTTATACTATTTGATCCTTCTTATGAAACATATGATACGTGTATTGCTCTGGCTGGAGGCATCCCTGTAAGCATCTTATAATGGGCATATTTTAGCGTTTCATGATTTTTTACTTTAGAACTGATACATAAATAATCTTGTTTGTGAAACTTGGCAGGTATACGTAGCCCTTGGACCACCACACTGGACTCTGGATGCAGCCAAGCTTGTGAGTTCTTTTACTGACAGGACAAAAGCCATCGTTCTAAACAGGTATAATGAAGTTTGCAGATAGTGAAAGGTTTATGTTTGGAAAATATCGTGATAGAGGAGAACGATCTATTTGTTATACTATGATAAACACTCGTGCATATACTTTTTAAAGTAGGTAAATGTTATCGATGTTGAATTTAGATATGTACTGATACAAGATGCCACCACAGTCCTCACAACCCAACTGGAAAAGTTTTTACCATGGATGAGCTAGAGATTATTGCTGACGCTTGCCGAACAAGGGATTGTATAGCCGTAACAGATGAAGTATGTTTGTCCTAAAGTTAATTTTTATTGGTTAGAAGAATATCTTGATTATTAAGTAGAGACGTAACCACTGAAAGGGAAATGTCATTTATCACGTGGCTGCTTGATTTTACTTGTAGTTTGGTATTACTCAAGTATCACAATACTAAAGTTTGTTTCTAGTTTTACCTCCCTGCTCATACCTACCGTATATTATAGAGAATCTCACATGTAAATGAGCTATGTAGCATTGGAGTCATTCAGGTTTTCATCTGCAGTCTCTACATTTTCTTTGTTTGTCTGTAATTCCAATAAACTCAAATTTTAATGCAGGTCTACGAGCAAATAACATATGACAAAGAACAACATATATCTCTTGCCTCGCTTCCTGGGATGCAGAGGCGGACTATCATAACGTCTTCCTTGTCAAAGACTTTTTGTGTTACAGGTAGTGATACTCTACATCCTAATCCCTACAAATAGGCATCATCACGTTTGGACAATTAAATAGTTTTTTCATGTATAAGTAAATTTTGTTTTGTCCTTGGGCTTTTCCTGTCAGGTTGGAGGGTTGGATGGGCAATTGGTCCGGCTTGCTTTGCTTCTGCAATCAGAAACATCCATATTAAAGTTACAGATTCTGCTCCAGCACCTTTCCAAGAAGCTGCCTTGACTGCTTTGACTAGTCCCCCAGAATACTTTGAATCATTGAGAAGGGTATGATTTATGAAGAAATAATAATAGCTTGTCCTAACTTGAACTGAACTTAGTAATTTGTCTGAGAATATGTGTGATGGTGCTCAGGATTACGAATCAAAAAGAGATATCATTGTCAAGTTGCTTTCGCGGGTTGGTTTCCAGCTCGAGTTTAGGCCAAAGGGTTCCTTTTTTCTGTTTGCTGAGCTTCCGGCGACTTGTACCCTTTCTGATGTATGTACCTTCTTCACTAACTTCACGAGTGATCATTTTGGAAGCATGAGTCTGCAATTGTTGCTGCATTTCAGGTCAAATTTGTGGAGGAGCTAATTAAACAAGCAGGGGTCGTGGCTGTTCCTGGATGTGGTTTTTTTCATACGAATCAATCTTCAGGTAAACTTTCTGAGGGTGGATTTAGCTATCAACAGAGATACATCAGGTTTGCTTTCTGCAAGAGTGATGCTACTCTGGCTTCTGCTGCACATAAGATTGGACAGTTAGTTGATGCGACGGGGCGTCTGAAACTTCTTTAGATTGGCAGATGGCCTACTTATGTGACGCAAACCACATGATTAGCTCGTAACATGCAAATATTTAGCCAGATGCTGATTACTGCTTAACTATTAGAGGCACATAACTGAAATTGAAGTCCAAAATAGATTACTTTCGCTTGTATTGTAGCTTGATTCTGAATAGACAGTGTAACAAGACTGTCTTGAATGTACGTACAGGCGTAAGAGGCCTTAATAGTCAAAGATTTTGGGAGCATACTTGCTTCTAAATGATTTCTAGGTTTGATAATCACTCATTTGATGGGAAAGTGGATTGACATTCACTGTTGGATGTCATTTTCGAAACTTGAATTTATTTCATTTCCTTTTGTTTTATTACACCAAGGATTAATATTAGTAAGTCCTTATCTTTATGTCTTAGTGATGAATGAATTAACTAAATAAAAATAAGACACGTAGTAGTATATATAGCATGGTGCATGTTGTTTGTTGATGTCATTGTTGTGATTGATGAGTAGACACGGAATGAGTCAATAAGCTAGTAAAAAGTGGAGAGAAACTTTAGAAATCAAAGGTGGGTGAGAAATATAAAAGTGCATTTGTCGTGTGTTGTGTAATCGAGTCACTTGTTAAATTTAATGTAAAGCTATATATATATGTAGGATAGTAGCCTTCCCTGTTTACCGGATGCTTAGACGTGATCATTGGAACGCTGGGCAACTAAGAAAGAATATGTTGTTAACAAGAGTAAAATATACTTAGAAGATGTTTCTAGCTTCATTTCGCTTATCAACGTACTGTTGCAAATCAATTGACTAACTTCAAACATATAACTTGGCATTCGTTATGCTAGCTTGAGAATTTGTTTTGGTGTGTTTTCGCTGGATATATGCCTCCAGTTGAAACGCATGTATATATAAGACTATATATAGTAGCTGCCAAATTTGTATGCTACACTAGCTTGTTAATACCCACCCCCAGTGTGTGTGCGCACACGGACACACAGTGACGTGGTTAAACTGGTGGATTGGTAAATGTTCACTAAAACCTGTCCCTTTCCGGCAGACACCATGGTATTGTTACAATGAAACTCTCGAGGATGGCCCCGAGAACGTACCTGATCACGCCAAAAATGAGCTGTGACCACGTCAGTTCCACGTAGGTGTTGTGCTGTAGTCTATCTGGATACTGGGCTGTGAGTTGCTGGATCCTCTCTGGTAATCTGGTGAGTAGGGAATGGAACAGTGACCTGAGACAGATGAAAAGCACCGTCAGGGGAGCTGGGGGTTGCCCAGCTAAAACCCTCCGGCGTAAGAGTCAGTTACAAGGTGGTGGAATGGCCAGTGTTCACGAACTTGTGCGTGAATGTGGCTGATGATAATGAGCTAGAGTTTAGGAGTGCAAGAGTGTGTGCAGGTGAATAATGTTCATCCTTTTGAGTGAGTCCATACCTTGGTATTTATAGGCGGGCGGAGGGTGGTATCTCTTCATGGAAAGGAGACCGTGTGGAGACAATCCCTGTGCCAATCTTTGTCCCCTAGTGCCTGCAGGCGGCGGCAGCTGGTTCAGGAGATCGTGGCCGTTCTCCGTACTGTGGTCCTTGTACTTTCCTGTCAGAAGGTGGGAAGGTGGAGCAGGCTTCCGTATCAGCAGAACTGTACCTTCCCTATGTCCAGTAAGGGCGAGCCACGTGTGCAAGCGGGATTCGGCGGGGTTGAGTCGAGGTCGGCTTCAAGTGTGGCCAGGTCGCTTGTGCAGCGGGGTGTCGACCTGGCCCCGAGATCACAGATCGCTCGGGGAATCTACCAGGTCGTCAAGAGGATAGAGCATGCTGGGATCTGGTATGCCGATCTGATGTGCCTTCCAGGTCGGCGTTTCTTCGTGGCGGGGTTCTACCTCGGTGTGGGCTCCGTGCGTGACTGGCCGAGGTGGTGGCCACGTGTCAGGAGGGAAGGATGAGGCCGTTCGGTAGCCCCCTACTTCTCGAGGAGAGGATTTATCCTCGATGTGAGAAGTAAGACGCGTTGCACCGAGCGATCGCTTTCTCGAGAAGCTTCCGATTCCTCGGTCGTTGTACTTTTCTTGGAGAACGTGCGCATTTAATGGGTGCGGCGTCCACAAGCGCATTTAATGGCACGTCCTTCAAATTCAAAAGCGGCGGTTGAAATCATGACTCGAAACGGCGTCGCACAAAGATCCGCGTGTTTTTTACACGGGTTGACCCGGTTTTTTGGATTTCCTATATAAGCGGAAATCCATTCTTCATTTTTACTTTTTACCAAACCTCCTCAAATACTCCGGCGATAGGCGATTTCCGGCGTCCCATTCTTCCTTCAAAAGCTCAGATTCCGGCTCTGTTCTTGCATTTCCCTGCTTTCTCAAGACTCTAGGTTAGTATTCCTTGAACTTTCCTCCGTTTTCCCTCTGTTTTGAGCTGTTTCCTTTACTTATTTCTCCGGTGACTTCACCGTGTTCGGGTTTGGGGTTCGGCGGGTTTGAGATTTTTCCGGTTTGGTGGTGGCCCTCTTCGCTTCATACAACCGAGTTGACCAGTTTGAGTCGACCCGTTTAGGAGATAGCTTTTAGGCCGATCTGCCCTCCCTACTTAACCATTCTTCCTGTTAGTTCATCCTCCTCGTGTTCCCTTTCTGAGAACATGAGGACCAAGCGAGCCAATGAAGGCCCCATGTTTGCCAGGCCGCCAAAGGGCCGAGCTATATACGTTACCGAGGACGGCGGCGGAGAGTTGTCCTTCCTAGCGAGGCGAAATCCTTATTGACGACTGGGGCGCCAACACGGACGGCTGTCGTCCCTCCCGACGAGCCCTATAGGGTTGCGAACATTCCTTTTGGCTCCTCGATGAGAATCATCGAGAGATATGACGCCGCCATGTTGGGGCTCTGTACTTGTATTTTGATGATAATAGGGTCGCTAGCAAGGCCGGGGGCCTTCCAAAGCCATCACCTCGGCTTCCGCGCCGGCGACCTCGCTTCTTGACGCTAGTCATGCTTTGCGGGCACCTCGGAGCAAGAAGAGGAAGCAAGTTGATGCCGACGGTGCGGGGGCGTGCATTCGGATTGGATGAATAGGATGACCCTCGCCGACCTGGATTCATGGGAATCCAAATATCCGTACAACTCTGACGATTATCGAGGGCACCTCCCCGACCCCATACTCAACCTGGACACTTTGAGGGCCATGAGGAGCCGAGTTGGCTTCTACCTAAGTTTTTTCGAACTGGGTCTCCGACTTCCGCTGGACCCCTTCATCTGCGAGTTTCTGGATGTCACCTCGACCGTACCCCTCGATCTCTCTTGGAACACCATGAGGATCCTGATCTGCTTCGCTGCGAGTACCCGCATGCTAGGGTTTGAGCCGACCTTGACCCTCTTCTGCCACTATTTTCACCTCGACCGTAATAATAACCGTCTTCAGGCTAAGAGCCAGAATTATAGGGTGAAGTTGTTTCGACCCCCAAGAAAGTATCGGGGGGACAAGGTGATTCTAGTCGAGAGAGGTGGGGTGGAACTTCGCGGTTCGACGGAGGAGCCATACACCCCGATTCATAATGCCGACTGGATGAGTATGACAGTCTGAAGCAAGCTTTGGAGGCTCCTTTGGGTGTTCGCGGTAGCACGGGTTCGGTGCTATGATGGAAGAGGATAGTCCAAGATGAGCACCTCCTCGTCACGGTCTGTCTCCCTCAAGGTTAACGGCCGCCGATGTGCACCTTTCCCCCATTCGAGAGCTTCCCGGGGTGGATTCTTCACAAGGATCTTGTGCTTCATCGGAACTGCTTTGGCTGCCATAGGGACCCGGAGAAGGGTTGCATCCACCATTGACTCGTTGAAAGTATATCTTTGTTTTTGAGTTTTCTAGCTTCCTTTGTGTACATTTCATGGTGTCCTGACAGTTCTTCAATTTTGCAGGTATGGAAGACGTTGATTCGAGGAGGAGAAGGAGCACGGCTATGCGGGCCCAGGCTAAAGCTGACAGGTCGGAACAGCTTGGTCGGGCTCGCGTTGCCGCGACCTTAGCCGGAACCCCGGGTGCTCCCGACTACGCTCTTGCCCGTTGACAAGGGCAAGGAGAAGGTGTCCGGCTCGAGGGGGCCGAGAAGAGGGTCAAGTCCACCTCGGGCCCGAATCGAGGAAGAACCGAGGTCGAAGAGCCCACCTCGGCCGCAGTGCTCGCGGGTCCTCTCGTCCTCGCCGGGCTTGAGTCCCCTCGTGGTCAACAAAGAACACCGTAATGAGCAAGCGCTTGCTGCTGCTGCTGCTTCCCCATGCCGCTGCACCATTGCTGCCGCTTCTTGCTGCCTTCTGTTGCTTCTTGTTGCCGCGGCTCAGATGCTTCTTGTTGGCGCTCGAGCATCTCCTGAGGAGTGTTCGTAGTACAAATCTTTCCCGAGCCGAGGTTTACCGAGCAGCTCGGCTACTCCTCTGTTCTTCCTCAGTCGAGCCGGCCATGAGCCCCGATACCCTCCACTCGAGAGGGGCAAAAGGTGATCCTTGACGTCGCCGATGAGACCCTGGAGAGACCTTCAACGAGTGCTCCTCTCGCCCGGCCGGTGCTGGGATCGACCTTTCTCGTGTAAGTGTTACTTGTTTGGATTTGTCTTTGACGGGTTTTCTCGCCGAACCGATCGTAGTTGTTTCTTTGTAGTTTGTCTTTGGATCAAGGCTTACGCCAACAAGCTTGCCCGTCTCGCAGGGACGGCGCCGTTTAGCGCGCATTGCCGAGCTCGAGGAGGAGAAGCGAGGCCACCGATAAGGCCGAGCATGATCGTGTGCTCGCCGCGTGGCCGAGCTCGAAACCGCCGTTGCCTCGCCCAGCCGACGTTAAGTCGAGCCAGACTCCCGCCAAGCAAGGTCGGGAGGCGACCCGACCGCCGAGGATGCCGCCCGCAAAAGGCCGAGCTTGAAAGCACTTGCTCGCTTGAAGGTTGAGCTTGAAGGCGCTATTGCTGCCGCCGATGCCGACCGGGCGAAGCTTCGAGCTGAGCTGAAGTCTGCCAATGGCGAGGCTCTGACCGCCCAGGGAGAGCTCGTAAAGGTGAAGCTGAGCTTTGAGGGCAAAATTAGTGAGCTGGAGAGGCAGCTGGCGGAGGCGAGGAAGGTGCCGAGCCCGGGAGTTGCTGTCGCCGAATACAGAAAGACTTCATCCTTCCTGGATGAGCTTTTTTCGTATTATGACAAGGGCAAGGCACAGATCTTGCGGGTTGCAGCGGCCTGCGGCACTCCACTTCGGGATCTCATCGGTGGGGAGGCCGAGTTAAAGGTGACCTGGCTCGGCGTGGGCATGAACTGTTCCCTACCACCAAGAGCCGGAGTTGATTGGCAAGAAAGATGCCGAGATGGGTCGCGAGCCCGGGTGCCCCCGTCTTTGATAACAACGTGCCTTTTCTCGCCGAGGCCATTCGAAGGGGAGGAGGTCGATTTCGACGGCGATTTCAAGATTTCAGAATTTGAAGGCACCAAGTCGAATCAGGACGAGCACGCCCGTTCCCTTCATGAGGCTGAGAGCCGTGTTGATGTTTGAACCCCGCTGCGTCGGGTTGAATTTGGCAGATTGTGCCGTTTAAACAATTTTCGTTTTTGGCTACTTCGATTTCTGTACATAACTTATTTATTTTGAGTAAATATAATCATGATCGTTTTGTTTGATGCAACTTAGCATTTTAATGCGATTTTTTTTTTTTTTTTTTTTTTGAAGTAAAGATGCGGTCTTCTTCCTCGTGGGGAAGAGCAGGTCGCAATGTGACTTCGACGTGGTCGAAGTGATGTGAGTTGCGATCTTCTTCCTCATAGGGAAGAGCAGGTCGCACTGTGACTTCGACGTGGTCGAAGTGAGGTGAGTTGCGATCTTCTTCCTCATGGGGAAGAGCAGGTCGCACTGTGACTTCGACGTGGTCGAAGTGAGGTGAGTTGCGGTCTTCTTCCTCATGGGGAAGAGCAGGTCGCACTGTGACTTCGCCGTGGTCGAAGTGATGTGAGTTGCGATCTTCTTCCTCATGGGGAAGAGCAGGTCGCACTATGACTTCGACGTGGTCGAAGTGATGTGAGTTGCGATCTTCTTCCTCATGGGGAAGAGCAGGTCGCACTAGGATCTCGACGTGGTCGAAGTAGTTCCCGAACAGGTATCACAGATGAAGCATTTTGAGGAATTGAACTTTCATTGATAAACATCTAAGTACAAGCTATTACATTCAGTGATAATATTTTTTGAGGTGGTCGGAGTGCCAGGGGTTTTTGAGTGGTGTGCCATCTGGTTCGGCCAGCCGATATGTTCCTTCTCGGATTATGCCTGTGACTTCGAATGGTCCCTCCCAGTTCGGAGATAGCTTGTTTCTGTTTGCATTTCTTCCCGTGACTTCGATTTTCCGGAGTACCCAGTCGCCGACGTGGAAGGTTCTAGGCTTGACCCTTTTGTCATGGTGGGCTTTGGTGAGCTGCTTATAGTTGATCATTCTGAGCCTGGCCTCCAATCTCCTTTCTTCCAAGAGGTCGAGGTCTACTTTTCGAGCTGAGACATTGGCGAGCTCGTCAAACGGCGACCCTTATGGTCGGCAGGCCATCTCTACCGGTGCCATGGCTTCGATCCGTACGCCAATGTAAATGGGGTCTCTCCCGTTGGGCCTCGCATGTGTGCGGATACTCCATAGTACCATGGGCAACTCGTCGAGCCATCTACCCTTCTTTTCATCCAAGTTCCTTTTCGCGCGTGCGAATCTTCTTGTTCCCGCCTCGGCCGGCCGTTACCCCGGGGTGAGCAACCGAGGACCGCCAATGTTTCACGTTCATCGCCCGCACTTTTTGGTGAATTTGGTTGAAAATCGGGTGCCGTGGTCGGACACAATGACTCGGGAGCCCAAATCGGCACCAAATTTGGTCATGAATGAAGCCTATGGCTTTCTCCTGCATGGTAGCTAAAGGCTTTGCCTCGATCCACTTGGTGAAGTAATCCACGGCTACGATCGTATTCACAGTTCCCCGGCCTTCGGGAAAGGGCCTATGAGGTCGACTCCCCACATGTCGAAGGGCCATGCTGCGACCACCGGGTTTCTTTGGCCGACGGCAACTGGGATGTCTCGCAAATCTTTGGCACTTATCGCATCTTCTGACATAGGATTCGCGTCTTTTCGCAGCGTTGGCCGCAATAACCTTGGAAAATGACTTTGTCGGCCAATGTCCTCGCGGGGTGTCCACCACACACCCTCGTGGACTTCGCGAGCGATCTTCGATCTCTCGGTCGAACGCAGCAGCGAGGCTTTGTGAACGACCTTCCGTACAAAGACTCCGGCGATTATCGTGTATCGGCCGCTCTTTTCTCGCATCGGGCCGTGTTCTTGTCTGCGGCCGGATCCCTTGCTCGATGTAATCTTGGATTTCGTCGATCCAACACTTCTCCGTGGGCCGAACAGCATGACTCTTTCTTTGCACACTGATGGTGAATCGAGGAATTCCAGCCACTCGGGGGAAGGTCGCCTATCTCCGAGGACGCGACCTGAGAGGAAATCCGCCCGCATGTTTTCCGTTCTGTCGACCTGTTCCAGCTCCCAATACTCAAACTTGTCCAGTAAGCTCCGGGCCAGCTCGCAATATTTGGTCAGCGTGGGGTGGTTAGCCCCGTATTCCCCCTGAACCTGCTTCACGACGAGCTGGGAATCGCTGAAGATGACGACCTGAGTGGCTCCCAGTTCCATTGCGAGCTCCATTCCCGCTATCAGGGCTTCGTATTCCGCCTGATTATTTGACGCAGGGAATTTAAACCTTAGTGCCTTACTGATTTCCTCTCCAGCTGGGGGTCGCAGGGATAGTCCTGCCCCGCTCCCCGATCTGCTTGATGAGCCGTCGACGTGGAGTGTCCAGAACTGTTCAGGTCGCGGTTGCGCCGAGCTCGCGGCCTTTCTTTTCTTGGACCCGCTGGGAGCTGACGTCGAAGCGCTCTGCTTGGTTGTCTCTGTGGTCGGGCTTTCGGTCTTCGCAAATGAAGTTTCCGCGATGAAATCTGCGAGTACCTGGCCCCTGATGGCTTTGCGCAGCTCGTAGGTGATGTCATAAGCAGAGAGCTCTACCGACCACTTCATCATTCTCCCCGCCACATCGGGCTTGTGTAGAATCTGTCTGAGGGGGAGGTCGGTGTATACTACTATGGCGTGAGCTTGAAAATAGTAGGTCAGCTTCCTTCCGGCCACAATCAGCGCCAGCACCACCTTTTCTACATTTAGGTACCTTGTCTCCACATCGGTCAGCGCATGTGAGACATAGTAGACTGGCTTTTGGACCGAGTTGTCCTCCCTTAACAGCACTGCGGCCACTGCGGTGTCTGAAGCCGCGAGGTATACAAACAGGGTCTCTCCAGGTACCGGGCTGGAGAGTAGGGGGGCCCAGGTATTCTTTAACTCGGTAAAGCCTTGTCGCATTCTTCGTTCCACGCGAATCTTTTGCCGCCCTCGTGGTTTTGAAGAATGGTAGGCTTTTCTCGGCGGACTTCGCAATGAATCTTCCCAATGCGGTTATTCGCCCGTTTAGGCGCTGACCTCTCGACCGAGCCGGGAGCTCGCATGTCGACCGGGCCTCGTATTTTCTCGTGGTTTGCCTCTATGCCCCGCTCATTCACCATGTAGCCCAGAACTTTCCCTTTCACCCCGAAAGCACACTTCGCCGGTTCGCTTCATCTTGTTCCGTCTCGATTTTCGAATGTTTCCTTCAAATCTTCAATGTGGTTAGCTTGTTTGGTCTTGATGACCATATCATCAATGTAGGCTTCCACATTCCTTCCGAGTTGGTCCCCAAATACCCTGTTCACCATACGCCGATAAGTGGCCCCTTTTTAAGCCCGAAGGGCATCATGTTGTAGCAAGAGATCGCCCCGCCGCCGGAAAGTTAGTTCTGGTCGGCCAACCACATGCGTATCCGGTGATAGCCCGAATAGGCGTCGACGAAGCTAAGGATTTTGTGGCCCGCAATTGCGTCCACCGCTTGATCTATCCTTGGCAACGGTACCGCTTGGGGCACGCCTTGTTCAAGTCGGTGAAATCAACACACATCCGCCACTTCCCACCGGTCTTCTTGACCATCACCACGTTTGCTATCCGTGCCTGGTAGAAGACCTCCTTGATTATTCTCGCTTGAGCGCTTGTCGACCTCCTCTTTTATCGCCGCTTGTTTTTCAGAGAGAAAACTCGCGGTCGTTCCGGACGGGTGTTACACTTGGGTCGACGTTTAGTTTGTGGATGCGACCTCCTCACCGATTCCTTCCATGTCTTCGGCGTCCATGCAAATACGTCGTGTTCTCTCGGAGGAAAGCAATGATGGCTTCCTTTCTCGCTCGTCGATCTCCAATCCGACCTTATCTTCTCGTTCGGGAAGTCGAAGTTAATGACCACTTCGTCAAAACCTTCGTGGGGTTGAATGGTTGGTTGATCCCCTATCCGACTTTCGATGGTGATAATCTTTTCAGCGCCCTCCCTTTCTCTGACAATGACTGTGTTCGAGCCGGCATGCTCATTGGGCGTGCCGAGCATGTCGTCGCCGTGCTTTCGTCCGGTGCGGTCGGCTCCTCGTTCTCCTTGACAATGACAGTGCGAGTCGGCAAGCTCGGCATCCCGACGGGGGGCGTGCGTGTCGTCGCCGTGCTTTGTCAAGTTGCGAGTTGGGAGCCAACTCGCGCTAATTGCTATGCTTGATCAACCGTCCGATTCCTTTCCTCCTCGACCTCTTCGAAATTGTGACCGACCCGGCCCTTTTACCGAGGTGTCCCTCCTCGTCCTCGGTGTCGCCCACCACGATCGTCATTTTTCCTTTTCCTTTCCTCCGGGCTTCCTCGGCCCTCTTCTCATCGAGCAGTAGTTCAAGGTGCTTCTGATCGTTCCTTACTTCTCCAACCCCTCGTCGGTGGGAACTTGACTCTCGATGTGCGGGAGATTACCATATCAAACTTCGTTTGGGCGGGAGGCCCAGATAGCATTATAAGGAGAGGGATGTCGAGGACCGGGAAGGTAACTGTCTCGTGCGGGTGTTGTCCGCCGCGCCGAGGATGACCTTTAGGTCGATGTACCCTTCACGGCGACCTTGTGTCTGTAAAGCCCTCGAGTTTGACATTGCTTGGAGTTAGGTGCGAGCTCCCTAATCCGAGCGCTTGAAAGCATTTGTAGTACAGATGTCCTTCCCCGCTCCGTGTCAATCAATACCCTCTTTACTCTTCCTCGCCCTATCTTCGCTTCCACGGCCGAGGCCGCCCTTTCGTTGTTGGTTGGCCGCCGGCTCGGCGGCATGAAAGGTGATTCCACTCTCCCCCAAACGCGAGGCGGGCCGACGACGTGGTTCGACTATTGATAGCGTTCTTCAATTTGGTAATACTTGACCACTCCTCGTGATCATGTTAATCAGATCTCATCCTCCTCGGTATTGTTTCGGGGCCTCCTCGGCCTCCTCCCTGTTTCCGTCTCTCGCTCGTACCTCCCGAGCTCCCCTCGTCTATCGCCTCGAATATCCTTCTTGAGTTGGATGCAGTCCTCCGTTGTGTGGCCGATGTCTTTGTGATAGGCACACCGCTTGTTTGGGTCGCGGGAACGGGAGTCTCTCGGGTGGGGGTCGACGAATCTGTTCTCCCGTAGGAGCACATTCATGATTTGCTCCCGCTTGCATTCAAGGGGTATAAGACTCCTCTTCGGTATCTACTCCCGCTCTGCTCTTATCGTGGTCGCCGTTTCGTGCTTCGTTCCTGACTTCTCCTGGACTTCGACTTCGAGGCTCCCGAGGGTCTCTCGGGTGTCCTTTTCTTGTTCCTCAAGGGTCTTTTCCACGTTCCCTATCCTTTGAGCCGCCGTATACATTTCCGCACCGTTGACCGGGGTCGCATCCCGATCTCGATAAGAGCCTTGCCGACCCGAGCCCGGAAGAAAGCCATCACCGTTTTGTCTGGGACACTCTGGAGCTGTTCGGCGACCTTCTTGAATCTTTCTAGGTAGCTTTCTAGGGATTCGCCGACTCGTTGTTTGATTCCGCACAGGTCGCTCTCGCTTTTGGGGAGCTCGCCTGCGGATGAATATTTTTCCAGAAAGACCCTTTTCAGGTCGTGCCAGTCCCTGATCGAGTCTTCTTCGAGTTCCTCAAACCACTTGAGGACCACCTCCCCGAACGTGCTCACGAACACTATACACCACAAGTCCAGCTCTCGAGTGCATACTCCCAAAAGGGTACCTCCAAAGACATATGGGCCAAGCCCATATATAATGGATAAGCCCAGCCCATTCAGGTAGTAACAAATCCCTATAAATAGGGGTTTTCTCGATGACCTAAGGGACTCTCTTCTCTCTCCTTACACACTTATACTTTCTCTGAGATACTGATTATCACACCGGAGAGTTTTGGCGGGGAAACTTCTCGCCCTCTCACGGTTGTTCACTTTTGCAGACAACACACGCGGATATCCTACCGAAAAGCTTCTTCAATAATCCATGGTTCGAGCACAGATTCGATACCCCCGGTACGCTTATTTTTTGGCATTATCAGTTGGTTCCGTTGCCTGGACGAACAAGAACGCATGGCCATGGAGGATTTCAACAATGAAAAATTTTGTATCTCAAAGAACTACTTTCCAGTTTCATCTCAAGTGGGCACAAAATTCCATTCAAAACCGGGGAGAAGAAGAGAAAGACCACAGTGCACAAAATATATTCTTTTACGCAAAGGAAACGAGCTGTAATACATCGCCGGCGATTATGGAGGTCGTACGATCTGGGTCAGAGTAGAAGGACCTGGAAGGGAAAACAAAGACCACCCACGGCTGTGTCCCTCAGAGACGAAGCCAACGCCGCAAAAATCGATGCCAACGGATCTGCCACGCTCCTCCACGCTCTGCCAGAAGAAGCTGCCAGCGTCACCGCCTCCTCACGCGCCGGCGACTCGTTGAGCGATCTGGGCTAAAGCAGGAGAGCCCTAAACGGAAAACAAACAGCACCATCGGATGCGCAAGGACCAGACGAAGCCAACGGCGAAAAAATCGCCGCCAACGGAGGTGTCACGCGCCTCCACGCGCCGCCACAAGAAGCTGCAGCGTTACGTCTCCCGCAACGCGCCGGAGACGAAGTGTCACGCATGCCACGCGCCATCCTCTTCTGGAAAATTACTGGCAGGTCCCTGAACTTCTATAAATTACAGAAAGGCCTCTGAACTTCTGGATATTACATAAAGGTCCCTGAACTTCAGGATATTTCTAAAGGCCCCTGAACTTCTGTATATTACATAAAGGCCTCTAAACTTCTGGATATCTCTGAAAGGCCCCTGAACTTCTGGAAAATTACTGAATGACCCCTAAACTTATGGAAATAGCAATCAGGCCCCTCAGCTCTTGGAAGCCTGCTCTCTAGTCCTTCAACTTCTAGAAATTTATTATCTGGGCCTCCTCTTTCTGGAAAGTTACTAATGGGCCCCTCTACAATGTTTTAAGGTGAACTCCTTCCATTTTTTTGCCCTCTCCTCTATATATTTTGCTTTCATTACCATGATTTAGATATAACAACATATAAAATACAAAATAAGCCATCAAATCTTAAATTATGGATAAATATGCAACTCATATGCTTATTAATTACATAAAATTAGTGCAAATCACTAATAATTTACATGCTATACTTAAAAAGGAACAAAAATGCATGATTAAAGTTAGAATCTCGAGCTTAAATGATAGTACCGCGTTACTTTTATCTGCTCGTTACAAAATATATTCTTTTACGCATTTGATTCC
This sequence comes from Platycodon grandiflorus, assembly GCA_016624345.1. Taxonomy (NCBI): domain Eukaryota; kingdom Viridiplantae; phylum Streptophyta; class Magnoliopsida; order Asterales; family Campanulaceae; genus Platycodon; species Platycodon grandiflorus. The sequence continues at coordinate 2,107,439 of CM028366.1, read as the reverse complement.
ATGTGACACGGGTTTACCCATTTATGAAAATTTTGACATGCTAGTCAAGTTAAAAGTGATGTGTGCTCGCTTATTTATATGCTCAATTATATCAAATAGTTGCAACATCGCGCACTCACTTTGCGAATAGAAATGAGTTAAACTCTATTCATCGCTATGCTTCAAATGAACTCACCATGCGATTCTAATTTCGATTGTATAAAACTCGTAAATGACTTACATTCTGTCATTAACTTGGATTACGACGCTTAATCCTGTGAAAATACATTAGCATGAGATGCACACATTATTTCATGTTTTAATTCAATAAATTTAACAAATCATGAATATTAGCATATATCCTGTGATACTATGACATGTCACTGGCACACTTTATCCTAAAAATGCACGAGATAACATGCTATTTTTGCTTATACATTACAACTATTATATCGCACCATGACTAGCTGTATAATACAGAATAAAATAAATGGATGGTTGAAAGCCAACATCATTTTATAAAAATCATTTGTAAATGCAATCATAATATGATGAATACATATTGTATGCCCACTCGTGTCAAGCACGCAAACTCAATATACAATTTTCATCTTGACTGTCGAGAGCTCGACCTCGACATAACATGGCTAGCCCTATAGTAGTATAGGGGCATAACGTGCACACGGTACTCTATGCTTCAATTTCATGAATTTGCACATTTTGGTGAGTTTACCACATCTTTTAATGGCGCGACGTGTCGCCATCGTGTCTATCCTCGCACAAATGCTTATATAAAATAACAAGATCTTTTGCCTATGCATTAGCTACAATTATTCATTGTCATTTACATGAATTGTGAGCATGATCACTTTATCTATGCGAGGAACAAATACATAATATGCATTTCAATAAAAGAAAACTTTTGATCTGCAATGAAGCCTTTGAATTTTCAGATACAAATTACGAGTTAATGGAGCATCAAAGGCCACGAGCAATAACACGTTGTTCTCCTCAACTAAACGAACCTCGCTACAAGCCAAAGGTTACTTCTGAAAGGCCTGAAATGCCTTCCACAAAAAGGAACCTCGCCACGTCGAGGTCATATTGCAAAGAGGACCAAGCAGCTATCAACATATTTATTACTCTCAATCTACAAGACCAACTAAGCTACTAGCCCAAGTGGTACCCATGGTACATGGACAGTGCACTGCTCCTGGAGGTCACCAGTTCAAACCAGGGGGAAGGCAAATACCCACTGCCAGGGGTGGGAAGATCATGAGTTTAAACGGATGTATCGGCCGACTCCGGCTGTGTCAGTCCGCGCCGCTTCAGCCCGGACGACGGTGCATCCCCTCAACAAAAAGGCACCTCGCCATGTCGAGGTCACCTTACGACCTACTCTTCACCAGTTGAAGAAGATCGTAAGTTAAAAAGGCACCTCGCCACGTCGAGGTCACCTTACGACCTACTCTTCACCCGTTGAAGAAGATCGTAAGTAAAAAGGCACCTCGCCATGTCGAGGTCACCTTACGACCTACTCTTCACCCGTTGAAGAAGATCGTAAGTAAAAAGGCACCTCGCCATGTCGAGGTCACCTTACGACCTACTCTTCACCAGTTGAAGAAGATCGTAAGTTAAAAAGGCACCTCGCCACGTCGAGGTCACCTTACGACCTACTCTTCACCCGTTGAAGAAGATCGTAAGTAAAAAGGCACCTCGCCATGTCGAGGTCACCTTACGACCTACTCTTCACCCGTTGAAGAAGATCGTAAGTAAAAAGGCACCTCGCCATGTCGAGGTCACCTTACGACCTACTCTTCACCCGTTGAAGAAGATCGTAAGTAAAAAGGTACCTCGCCACGTCGAGGTCACCTTACGACCTGCTCTTCACCACGCTGAAGAAGATCGTAAGTACAAAAGACACCTCGCCACGCCGAGGTCAAGTTACGACTGGCCCTTCACCATGTTGAAGAAGATCATAAAATCAGGGACCTAAGTCCTAGAACTAAAAAGCACCTCGCCACGTCGAGCACAAAAGTCTCGCCACGCCGAGCAAAAAGTCTCGCTATACCGAGCTAATCAAGTCTCGACACGTGCGAGCAAACCAAGTCTCGGTCAAACCGAGTATTTATGCAAGTATTCCCTGCCAAAATCAAATACCCAAGACACGTCTTCAAGTTCAAGACGAAAAACGCAAACTCTCGACACAACAAAAGAGAATCACGAGCAAATACTACTCCTCACCCTCGAGATAAATCTCGAAGAGCAAGGAGTGGGGGGCTTCTGATGAGCATAAATATATACCCCCAAAAGTATACTCCCAAAAGGGTACCTCCAAAGACATATGGGCCAAGCCCATATATAATGGATAAGCCCAGCCCATTCAGGTAGTAACAAATCCCTATAAATAGGGGTTTTCTCGATGACCTAAGGGACTCTCTTCTCTCTCCTTACACACTTATACTTTCTCTGAGATACTGATTATCACACCGGAGAGTTTTGGCGGGGAAACTTCTCGCCCTCTCACGGTTGTTCACTTTTGCAGACAACACACAGCCGGATATCCTACCGAAAAGCTTCTTCAATAATCCATGGTTCGAGCACAGATTCGATACCCCCGGTACGCTTATTTTTTGGCATTATCAGTACCCTTTGTCAATTATGGCGAGAGAATAGCAATTAATATATGCATGGTAATCAACTTTCTTCAAAAGTGTTTGTTATTAGACGGGAGGAAGGAATAGTTTTGGTGACAAGCCACCTATTGAATAGGAAAAAGAGCAATCTGTATTTGCTTTGCATCTTGTTTGGTCCAACAGTTGACACTAAACCTGATCAAGGACTTATCACTAAGATATATATATATATATATATATATATATATATATATATAGACTCGACTTGTGCATGGAAGACGAATTCACATTCTGTGTGTAGCAACTCAGCAACCCTTTATTCTCATTATACTAATTACTGCTAAATATGCCAAATTAAGTTAATGTATTGGTAAAAGAGACTTAACAGGATATGCCCTTTCGGGCCATACAAAACTTTGCTTTCAAACTCTTCAATCTTAATTACCTTCTTGTTTTCAATCGTTGCTTCACCAAATCATATAAATTAATTCCCCTCACCTTCGTTCCTATTTGTTACATACATGATGATCATTTACATCAATATTTGCTCTGTTCAAAGCAATAAAACATTAGAGCCATTCAAATTTGGTGAAACTAATGTCTAGTAAGAAAGCAGTAGCCGGAAAAACTGATGTATCTGTCTTGGGTTGGGTAGCAGCGATTGCGAAGACATAGTTTCCAAAGGAAGAAGCAAAGAGCAGCAGCTGGTGGCTCCTCGATCTCACATGGGAAAAGCAATAGCACACAGAGCGCTGTACCATGGTTCCGGCAGCGGTAGCCGGAGTCATGGAGCTGGAGTTAGAAGAAAGGTTAGAAATAATGATGATGCGGTTACAAGAGCATTACCCAGCAGGCTTAGCAAAGTTTTCTTGGCTGATCATGAAGAAGATGATAATGATGATCAAACAGAATTTGATACGCTGTAACCACAAGTTCCAGCCCCGGTCTACTTGATTAGCCTAGCTAGCTACGTCATATATAAAATGATTCTATGACTTTGAACATATTATTATTATTATTATTATTTGCTTTACTTCTTTTCACTAGTATTACCAATTATTTGAGCAGCTCACAGGAGAAAGCATATATTGATTACTTGTTGATTAAAATCAATACCAAACTCGTTAACTGTCCCTTGCTAACATATTCAAATTTATATTTAGACAAAATCGAAAGCTATAGGGCCCATGTAAACTGTTTATTACCACGTTATATATGTTCCTTCATTTTAGTTATGCCGCTAAAATTGATAAATGGAAGAAACTAAGATGATCAACATCATAAATTCAGTTTGTTTTTTTTCCTTCGATACCTTCCCACTTCCAACACCCCACACCCATTTAGAAAGAAAAAAAAAAAAAAGAAAAAGACATCATTAATTCATACTATCTGTGTCGGCTCCAAACAAAAGAAACATTATTTATTCTAAATTGCTGATTATTCCATGTGTCATGATAGGTTTGTGTATCTCACTAGAAAGACAGCTATTATTCGGCGTTTTCTTATAACATTCATAATCATGGCCACTGGCCTACCATCATCAATACAGAAGAAGAATGTGTTTTCATGTCTAATGTCATCTTAGGCTACCCTCCCCCCCAACCCAAAATTCAAATACTCTGTCAGTCCAAAAACAACTGTTTTTCATTCATTTTTTAAAATCAATTTAATTTTCTACCCGTGAATTTGATTTTTTTTCAAAAATAAAATATGTTGTTATTAGTAATACTTTTAGTGTATTTCACCAAAATTATAGTAACTACTCATTTCTAACTATTAAGTTAATAAAAATATGCTACTAAAAGGTGGTCCAATTCAATTGAATGTGAAAGTCAATAAACGATTATAATTTTTGGACAAAAGGAGGTTATTCTAACTTAATGTCTTTTTAGATTTGAGTTATAAAAATATAATTACGTTAAAACTTAGTAAGAATGAGTTTACGGTGCTTGTAATTCTGATTAAGAGATTAATCCTGCACCTTTGAATACTGTAATTGGCTGCAGGCCCCCGCAATGATGCATTACCAGTCAAATTGATTGATCCCAAAAACATTTTCTAGTGGTGCTAAAGAAAGAGTAGAGAGAGACCTCCCAGCGCCATTGGCAAATCGCTAAGACCATCTCACATGTTATTTTTCACAGTATAGATTTCAAAAAAAAAAAAGCATTTCTTTCATAAAATTACTTTACAGACTTGAAGCATCATGCGAGAATGTTATGATTCATATAAGTTTACTTTTAGATCGAATTTAGAGCCCGTTTGGTACAGCGTTTACAAAACGCAGTGTTTTAAAAATGCAGCGTTTTAAAAAACGCAGTGTTTTAAAAACGAAGGTTTTTCCTTATAAATACGTTTGGGATATCACTTCAATACGCAGCTTTTTTTTTCTAGTAGCGTTTTAAAACCTGCGTTTTGGGAAAAAGCTGGAAATTCCAGCGTTTTCTGCCGCAGTATTGAAACACATTTTTTGCAAATAAGCTGCGTTTTATCCCTGCGTTTTGGCCAAAACGCTCGACCAAACGGGCTCTTAATCAAGAATCGGTTAAGTGTCAAGTATATTAATTAGTTTGAAAAATACTAAAAAAAATGCCTTTAGAGCACTCTTTAATGATCCAAATTTATAAGAATTTTGTTCTCGGTTTCTCCCCAATGGTCCAGAAAAATGTTTCAATGCTAATGTGGTAAAAAAAAAAAAATTAATTTTGAATGCTTAAAATGATCAATCTTCCATAGTAAACGAACACTTATAGTTTAAGGAGATTGATTGCTGGCAAAGTTTATAGGGGGTGAGCCAACAAAACGGCGCAAATGCAGAGGGTTTGTAGTAGTTTACACAAACTTTTTTAAAAAAAATCTGCTACATAAGAAAAAAGTTATATTTATATGAAATCCCTCTGAAACCATTTTCTCATTTTCCGGGGGAAAAAGTAGACAATGGCATCGAGTACAGAGACCACCACCACTGAAGAATCTAAACTGATAAGTCAGCATTACAGCTAAGCCTTTCTTCTGTCATAGCTGTTCACTCTTTTTTTTTTTTTTTTGCTTATAATACCTCCAAGAGAACCCGAGGCTAGTCTCTATTTTAGCTCCAAAGCGAAAATTGGAACTTGTCCGTTTCCGATCACAGCTTCAATTAACACCGGTCAGCTATGGAGGACTTCCGTCCGAGTTTCCGGTCTTCAGACCGGCGACTCGATATCGTGAGTGGAAAAGGATTCGGCGCCAACCAAATGTACACGAATACGGCGATGACGACGTGTAGGCCGCCTCGGTCGCCGGATCTGCCACCGGTTCCGGCTCGAACGAGTCAGGTGTCAGCGAAGCCTTGGGGATTTAATGATCCAGAGATGAAGAGACGAAAGCGGATAGCCAAGTATAAAGTGTATACAGTAGAAGGAAGGATGAAGGCTTCAATAAGGAATGGATTTCGTTGGATCAAGAACAAGTGCTCCGAGATCATCCATGGGTGCTAGCTCGGAGATGGAGAGAGATTAATCACCCATTTATTCTTGTTGCCGCTTTTATTAACTTGTTACTGATTGTTCACATAATTGCAAGCTGCAACAGTAGCCTTTTGGAGAGGGATTGGATGTAAACTTGGCAAATTTTGCAGAAAAATTGATTGGAATAGATGATGATGATGATGATGATGATGATGCTATTTGTTGGCCTTGGCTCCATACATTTATTTAGGTACAAATTTTCATTCTATTTCATCTTACCATACTTTGTTTGGTTTGACGGTTTCTAGCCTGCAGTCCACCTTTTAATAAGCATGTCGCGCATCAAAGCCAAAAAGGAAAATATACTACATATTTAGACGTATCAGTTTAATTGTCTTTATAAGCGTTTTTCAAGCTCATACGTATGTTCTCTTCCCGGTGATTCTTCATGGCCATTACTATTACTCGCAGAACTACACATGCCAAGAGTTGTTCCAAGACTGATAAAGTAGATGTTAGAAGTGAAGGAAAGGGTGGGAAATTGTTGAAATAGTGGGGTCCAAATCAGGCATAATGGCACAGCCATATGATCAGTGAATAAGGATAACGGGAAGGAGAAGAATAAAAATAAGTAACAAAGATAAGACTTAAAGAGGAAGAAAACTCCCACTGGAACACTATTTCTTCCCCAAAATTTGATGGAGGCCTAACCGCCCTTTGGTCTGACCCTGCTCAGAGGAAGAAAAATCACCTCTCCATTTTTTTCCTCCAAACTAAGTTGATAAAATTTTGGCTACTCCATCGTCTAGTTACAATAGTACTAATCCCTTATGTGGCTTCAAGCAAAACATTAGACTTTTCTTTTAAATCTACATACATTTAGCTTCAACACTCCAATTTTGGAAATTAACATGCCCTCCAAAAGGCAAACATTTCATATGGAACTGCTCTGCTCCACAGCTAGAGTCCTGAGTCTCATCTTCAAATTCTTTATAGTTCATTAATTAGTTAGATGCATGCATTAGCCTTCAAAGAATCCTCACCACCCCTTGCCATTGCTAACCAAAATTTCCTCTTATCCGTCCTCACAACTATAGAAGCCATGCATGAACCATAATCCCCCAGGATTTTACCCTATTGTTGCATTCACATGACACTTGAGTTCTGAGCTTCAATGATAGGAATGGCTTTAATTAGGTGATGCGCAAAAAAAATTTTGAATATTTACATGTTGAAACTGATTTTCTTTTAGCTAGCTAGCTTTCCAAATGCTAAGCAGGGGATCAGGTTTAAGGCTAATTGGCTCACCTTTACGCTACCGTCAAGCCAATGGCTTTGCATTTAGATTTAGCAATCAAATTAGAATATATATATATGCCCAAGAGTTCTCGCTCGCATATACTATGTGCCCTTCGTTTCTTGGGTCTTTTGTTTCTTTTGATCTTGTTGTTGGTTTCAAAACAAGATCTGTAACCCCTACTTGGGCTTCGTGATTTGGTAGTTTGATTTTGAGTTTTAAATTGTTATTTTATAATGATTCAAAAAAAAAAAAAAAAAGTGAGATAGATAGAAAGTTGATAGAACCAAAGAGAGAATGTTCAAAACCACAAACCAAACCAATTATTTATGCAAGGAAAACGTACCCAACCGTCCATTTCAGAGGAGGTATAGCCTTTGGAGCAGGACTCGCACGAAAGATAGGGCGCTACGGTCTAGAAGAAGAGGCTCCAGATCTCTAATTCAAGAGTCTTCCTGAAAGACGTGAATGGACTCGTTGAATCAACAAGAAAAATAAGGAATATATTGAACAATCCGTGCCGATCATAGTTGTTGCAAAAAGAAAAAATAAAATAAACCAAAAAATCGGTCTATGGGTCGGTGACAAAAATATAGTTTCCATAAATAAAATTTTACAATTTCTTCCATCCACCAAAACAAATAAAAATCATTTGAAAAGTTACTAACTAAGAAAATATTACCATACAAAAGGAACAATGTAAATAAAATTTATAAAAAAAAAAAAAAAAGATAGATTCTAGATCTGTCCTCGTACCATTGCTCATCATTTATTAAAATGAAGTACAAAACTTACAAAACTGTAAAAAGGAGAAAAAGAATAACGAATAAGAAAATGCTTAATAAATGAATAGCACAAGTAGTTATTCCTGATATTACACCCTTTTCTCCCTACTCTTTACGCTTTTCTGTTCTTTAATATTTTCTCTCCAAAAGTTTCTCTTGCGTAATTTGTGCTCTACTTCTTCAAATATGGTAGTATATTTTGGTAAACCTAATTAATCTAAACTAAAATACACAAATTCATAATCTTAGCATAAACAAAGAAATGACAAGAAAGTAAAAAAAAAAAAAAGTTAAAAGACAAAAAAAAAAAAAGAGGGATAGGATGAAAATGCGTGCTTGCGATCATGCAAATGATATGATTGAAATTAACGCAATTGAATTTAATAGATACGTTTTCCCCTGCCATGATGATGATCACGATCATGATGTGCCTGACGCCTCATTTGTGCGTAGAAGTGAGCAATGAACTCCTCGGCTTTGGCATCGATCATTGCGTCCGCAGGCTTATCGTCAAACACCTGGTCTTCATCTTCATCGTCCTCATTTTCAGTGTCGCTCTCTCTATGCTTGTCCAGCTCTTGTAGATTGTTGGCCGAAGCGTACTGACTCATGGTTCCCGTAGAGGTTGACGCGGAGGAAAAGGCAGGGGAGAGCGGAGCGATTATGACGTCCTCAAATTGTTCAGAGGCTAGCTGATGATCATCATCATCAGTGGCAGCATGCAATTGCGGTGGAGACACTGTTAGTGATTGATTGTCTTGAAGATGCAAGGGGCGCATTGATCCAACGATTTTTTTCCAATCGCCCTTGGAAGCCACATCTAACTGAATCGCTGGTGGTTTCAGTTTTTCGCTAGGCTTGTTGCGAAAGATTAACATTGCAACCTTGAGGAGGTTGAATGATCCGCCTCGCTTTTTCTTATCCTTTTTATCACCATTGATTGGACTGTTTTCGCCATTGGTGGCGGGAGGGATCGCCACAACAATTGCTAGGTCGTTGTTGTTGGCGGCGGCGTCTTCGGTGACAGGACCAGCTTTGATCAGTTTCTCTTCCATTTTGATCGACGAGAGGGGGAGAGAGAGGGAGAGATCGAGTGTGTGTGTAAGAGAGAGAGAGAGAAAAAAAAAAAAAATGAGAGATTAATTGCTGTGATAAACTTTGAGACCTCTCCCTGCAAGATGCAGGGTGAGAATCCTAGAAAAAGTTGGAGGGAAACTAGTTGGGCGCATTGGCAATTTATATGGTTTGCCTCAACTGAACTTGACCAAAATGCCCTCATAATGACACGAAAAATGTTAAAATAAATTTCGCACCATTACGCTTGGCAAAAAAATTAAAGAGTAAATAACCCTCCTCAACTTAGGTTCTAGTTTGCAGTGACCCCTTGAACTACTAATTAGAGCAATTCCCTCCCCCTCCAACTATTATCAGGACTGAATTAACTGACAAAAGTGGAATGAACTTTTCATTTACGATAATACCTTTCTTTATTCTTAATCTTCTAGTTGGGTCCTTCACCCTCTCTTCCTCTCCCTATCTTTCACAAAGGCACATACCACACATCGAACTCGCCCGTAAGCACCTACGAGCAAAACTTAGTGTGTTCTTTTTGAGGTTTCAATTGCCGTTGCTCGGCTCCTCGTCTACACATAATGATTGTTAAATTAATATATATAACTTCAATTAATAAATAAGGACGAATTTAAGGAAATTTAATTGACATTTGTTTAATTTTGACTTGATGGGTGGCATTGGCGCTACTGGAGAAACACCTAGATATACAGTATTCTTAATATGTGGGTGTAAATTCTATTAGGTCTTATTCAAGTGATTTGTAAATGTCATGTTGTGTTTGAGAGAGAGGGGGGGGCGCTGGTATGGTTTTGGCTAGAACAAAA